>CM070670.1:10185968-11578468 GCA_036346575.1 Dendrocalamus sinicus
ACAAAAACTATGTAAAACTCTTGCAAAAATATAGTGTAATACTGCTTTACTCAACTCTCTTAGTTTCTATACTCAACCAAAAATTTCTTTTGTATTTCATCTGCTCTAACCTATTGATGTTCAAAATTTTTAGATGGCCGGAGCTGCACCAGTTGGTCCATGGGATCACATCTCCCATGGTGAAAGCGAAGGAGCGTTCGCGAGATCTGCGGCAATCTGCTGCGTTGTCTCGGTACACCCGCCCGCCGCTTATCGAGGCAGGAGAACCCACATCCACGGCATGGATTTGTGGACCATGGAGGTTTTCATCTATGCACGAGATAGTAGCAGGGAGCTCCACTCCCATACTGTCCATGCCGAGCCTCCACGGATGTACCTCGCCGACGCCATCCAGGACGCGGCGCGTCTCGCCGTGGCTCACCTGTGCCAGGTGCACGAGGAGAGGCTGCGGCAGTCGTCTTTTGCTCATTCCCCTCGCATCCGCCAGGGGCAATTCCTTCCAGATCGCCTCGACCACAGGGTGGACAACCCCCAGCTGTCCCACCAAATCCAGCTGACGCAGGCGATGTCAGCCTCCTATGCCTTCGCCCTGCAGGAGATTGGGCATCTGCGCATTCTCCTGACCGCAAGCCTGCAGCAGTCGGACGTCCTCAGCGCCCAGCTCAACCGCTACCTGATCGCCTTTCAGGTGGCAGAGCGCGAGAGGCTCGCTGCAGAAGCTGGGCTCGAGCGCCTTCGAGCCAGGACAGTTTACCCTCTGCCTATGCCACTAGCACCGATGCGATTCCGGCTCGGTGCAGTGCGGCCCGATGTCGCCTCCGTTCTCGCATCCATACCAGTGTCCACTCCAGTTCTCGCATCCGTACCAGTGTCCACTCCAAAGACCACCTTCAGATCCAAGACTAGCACCGGCTCGGCGCGAGGACCTCGCCCCGAATGACGGCGCGCATAAGCGTGCGCTCACCGCCCAATGGCAACCTCGCAGAGCCCAGTAGGGAACGTCGCTCGTCTCGCTCCCGTCCCTCCAACAACAGGTCGAGCCCTTCTCGGTCTCGTTCCCGATCTCCCAAAGATCGTCTCTCGCTCCCGCTTTCGGTGATTGCGTCTTCTGCGGCCAGCACCACTCCCGCCCCGCAGGTGGACTGATGTAGGATAGGCAGCAGTATGTCTAGGCAGTCTTTTGTTGGTATGTATGCACACTTCCCGAGATGTATCCCCCTTTTGTAACCAGTTAGTAGACGTGGTGTATGCGGTGTCGTGACTTGTTATAAGCTTGTGCGTTGTGCACGGCTGTCATGTAACACCTAACCCCCTTAATGTAATGATCTACCCTAGGCATAATGCTTTGTGTTTTATTGTCTCTTTTTCGTTTGGTTTTCTGCTGTGCTATTAGGGGGCTAGCAAACCCTCATATATGCCTTTCCTCCTTTTAGTCTCTAAAAGGCTCTAGGTTGTTTTCGGATGGCTCCCGGAGGACCGCACTCGTGGTAGAGGCCAAGGTAGAGGTTGTGGTTTGAACTTAGCTTGGCGTTAGTGTTATGACTAGATTTGTTCCTTCAAAATCTAATTGCAAAAATATAAGTGTTGCTTATTCTCATCCCTCTTAGAAGATTCCCTCTTATCTACATGCTGCCCTAGTCATGTATACTTCTAAAGCTTTCTTATCCGGATTCAAATAATAAAAGTCCAAGACTCTCTTGTAAACCCCTTTCAAAAACCTATTCCGGGCAAAATCACAAAGATTAAATTTGAAATTTATTTTTGAAAAGTTGTTTTATCCTTGAAAGTCAATTACCAAACTATTTATAAAAGTTCATTTTCGGACCCCTTCTTGCAAACCTAACCTTCCGAGGAAAACTTTCTAAGATTTAACTTCCAACCAAATTATTCCAAAGGTTTGCTCTGGTTCCTCAGACCCATGTATAAATCTTGGTGGATTCATGTCAATCATGAGATAGAATCAATGGTATGAATTTCTAGTTGAAAGGTAAGCGGACCAGTTTGAATGGTTGGGTTGGCTACATGAGTACCGATTTGATGATTGGGTTGGCTAAATTAGTGGGCCGATTTAAAATGATTGGATTGACTAAATAATTGGATTGGTTAAATAAACGGGCCAATTTAGACGATTGAATAAGTGGACCGATGGCATCTTTAGAGAAATATGGAGTGTAATAACAATTGTTGGTCTGTAGCTTTAATAGACGGTATGAATCCAGATGAATATTTACAATGGTGGGATAATAGAGTATAGTCGACTACCGGGTGGATTATTGGAAATTTTGGAGACAATAGGAGATTTGATAATAACCATTGAATTATAGATTTGATTAATAAACATTGTCTCGGTGGATGTCTATGCCAATAAAGTTGTTGGGCACAAGATTGTAGATAGTGTGATTGATCACTGGATAAAATGGATTATGAGTATGCGTTAAAGATGGAAAGGATTGGAGTATTAAGAAACCATAATACAAATGATATCGGTGGATTTACAAGTAAAGATGCTGGAGTATCGCTCAAAAAAAATAAAACCAGGATTGAGTTTATGAATTTAAGGTGGAAAAGGTTGGATTATAATACAAATGTTATTGGTGGATTGAAACATTGGAACCATAGTACAAGTGGTATTGTTAGATTTAAAATGTAAAAGATGTGAATGGTATTGGTGGATTTAAAATATAGGAATATTGAAACCATGAAGCGATCGTGTACGGGTGGATTCAAAGGTAAAGAAATTGGAGTAATGTTTAGGTGAATAGTTGAAAGGGATTATTGACAAATGAACCCAAGACTGGATTTATGATGTTATGTAGGAAAGTGAGATTCAATTAAGGGTAGGAGACCCTGATCTGGTGAATAATAACTACGAATGATGTCTTGGAAGTGATATGATCTGTGGATTGAGTAAATGATAATACTCACTGGTTGAAGTACTAGACACCAGTTGTGCAGTGAGTAAGCAATGAAAGAAGATACCCTAGAATCAATCAAGTATAAGCCGGATTAGCAAAGCCTGGGAATAAGAAGCCCACGAATGGAAGGGCTATGAATGTGAATTATTCCATCGAGATTGTGATATTGGAAGAGGTCAGGATACCTTTGCCAAAAAAAAAGGGGGTATTTCAAAATTCAAGTATTTCAAAACCACTTTCGGAAAATCAGTCTTGCAATGAAAATTCTATATCAAATATATATAGTGTATCTTCGTTGCAAAGAGCCTTGATTTCAAAGTTTCATTACAAACTTCACCCCAGTATTTGAGGACCCCAAAAACTTAATTTCTAAGAACTTGCTTTCAGAACCAAAACTTGGGAATTTACCTACTTTGCAAATTGTTGGTGATACCCAAATATTTTCAACCCTAGTATTTCAAAAAAAAGGGGGAAGCACATTAAAAAGAAAAAAAAAACTATTTTCAAATAATAATGAGGAGCATGGGCTTCACTGCCAAAGCACTTCTCGATGCTTTCCTCCCCCTACTTCTGTCTTCAAAAAAAATTGATTTCCCTTCCCTTCCCCTTACTTCAAAGATTTAAGCTCGAAGACGTCAAGGATGCTCATGAAGATTTGGTGGCCTTGCTTCAGCAAGCTTAGTGCTCAGAAACCTATGCCCTCTTGTGTGTGTCATCGTGCATAGGCATTGCTTGTTCAAAATAATTTATTTGGCCCTGTGCACTGCCTTCTTGCTCTTGGGCACAGTATTTCGCAGTCACAGGAAAAGCTTGCCTTCAAAACCTTGGTTTTTCTGTGTGGCCTGTGTACTGCCCCAGTTTCCTGGGTGTGCACTCCCTAGAATGGGTAAGGGTACCTCATCTCCCCAATTCTCTCGTATCCCATGCTATTTCCCCCTCACCTTATTGCTGAAAACCTCGTCAGGTCTGCAAGTGTGGAGTGACAGAAAGTCCAGTCAAGACAATCAAGACTCAAGTCCCCCTCTCACTGTGAACTCACTAATCAAGACATTGTCAATGGCCAAGAACAAGGCTAGAAGCAAGAAGCAGGAACCAATGATTTTCACTCGCCTTGGTCCCTACCACTCGTCCAAGTATTCACTCAGATCCACTCCGCAAAGTCTACTAAGAAAGAGTCGCCACCTGACAGGCGACTGTACCACTACATCAGGCGGACCCCGAAAGACTCCAAGGAAAGGATAAAGTGTCAAGCATTACCCTAGAACCTATTGCTAGCCAGCTTGTCCCCACCTCCTTCTATCTACTCTACCCGAATCTCGGGGACGAGATTCCTTTTAAGGGGGGTAGGATCTGTAACACCCCATTTTCAAATCCTCTGCCTAATGTAAAATTCCAATGTATGTTAATGAAAAATTAAAAGCTTTTATTCTCAGTTGGCTATTCTTTTTGCTTCCAAATATATATATATGTATGTATGTGTATATTATAGAAAATGCAAAAATAATTTAAAATGAAGACCTTGTTTTATTCCCAAAGGAGTA
This sequence comes from Dendrocalamus sinicus, assembly GCA_036346575.1. Lineage (NCBI taxonomy): Eukaryota > Viridiplantae > Streptophyta > Magnoliopsida > Poales > Poaceae > Dendrocalamus > Dendrocalamus sinicus. The sequence continues at coordinate 10,190,425 of CM070670.1, forward strand.
AATCAAATTAACCTTTTAAAATCTGGAATCTGAAATATACTTCAAGGATTAAAGGATTTAGGAGACTAAGAATGTGAAGAAAAGATATATGCATATGTATATGTATATATACGCGTATACATATATGCGTATGTATATATTATTAAAGGGAATTTCTCCCTAGCCAATCCTAACCATCCCCTTCCTTCTCCATGCCATCCCAGCCCCATTCTTCTCTTCCCCCTGTGGCAGAGTTCTTCCCTTCTCCATCATGGTTCCAGCACCTCCTCTGCAGCTTGTCGTCTTGCGCCACAAACTCCGTCGGCGATTGAATGCGGTGTCAGCCCTCGTCTTCAGCGCCTCTCCTCGCCATCAGCGCCTAGCAATGGCAGTGTCTTCCGTCAACTCCAGCGCGTCCCCGACTGCGTAGACCTGCGCCCGGCCGTGCGCCAATGCCCTACGCCAAGGATTGCCGTGGTCCTCCTCTGCCATCGGTCACCTTCGCGTGCAGCAGGCTTGCAAGACTCCCTGCCGCCCTGTCTCCCCGACGAGCCCGTCCCCGGCCTCTATATGTCGCCTTGCTATCACGCCACACTCCCGCCTCACTCACCGCCGCCTCCAGCGGTCGGCGCCACCGAAATCTCCGTCGCGAGCACCTCCGGTCACCGCCGAACCCTTGAGCCTTCTCCCACGTTCGCCACTACCCCCTCTTTCCCTTCCCCGGATTAATCGGCCCCTCCTCCTTTGCAGGCCGCCGGCGACGTGCCTCCACCGCCACCGACGGCTTCGGACCTCCCTGGTGAACCGCGACACCCCGGGCCAACTCCTTGCGCGTGAAGCACCACCGGGACCCCGGGAGCGTCTTCCCCACCTCGCCGGACTCCGCCGCCCTCTCCAGCAAGCCGCCCGTGGTCTTCCCGCCGCCAAGCCCTCCACGCCGCCCGCCCGCCTGCTCCATCTCGAACCAGTCAACGCCCCAGGTGAGCTCGTGGTTACCTGTGGATGCTCCCCTCCCGAAGAATCGAATCCCCATGGCCCGTGGCGCCGCGCCGCCTCCTCGTCCCGCCGCCTCACCCGCCGCGCCCTCGCCGGCGTCACCGGCCGATTCCCGCCTCCCCGAGGTGCGCACCCGGGTGGGCAACCCGTTTGGGCCAGCGCCGCCGTGCCTCCATGCACCCTCCGCCGCCGGCCGGCGCCGCTCTCCTTCCCCGTGCGGACGGAGTGAGCCAGAGCAGAGGACACCCCCATCAAAAGCATTACAACCAGTCCTTTATGATGTCTTAACCAGGCTATTTAATTGATATCTTAACCGGCTAATTAAGTGATGCCTTAACCGAACCCCCATCTAATCCCTCTCGGGCCCACTTGACAGCAGCTCTCTCTCCCTCCCTCTCTTTTATTTTCTGAAATTCCAGGAATTTAAAACTTTAAAATGCCATAACTTTTTAACCCTAACTCCGAACTTAATGAAACCAACTTCTAAATTTTTTTTCTAAAATCAAGATCTGTCTAATGGTTCTGGTTTGGTTCAATTTTGAGTTCATTTGAGTTGTTTTATTTTATTTGGTTCTTATTCGACCCTCGTTTTCTCGTGTTGCTTTTTCCGGTTTCTCCCGTCCGAGTAGAGTTCGACGACGCGAACGAGGCCCCGCTTAAAGCAGCACAAGACCCCCAAGCTTTCGATCCAGGCGAGTCAATACTTTGATCATTTTGCGCCTACATTTATGTGAAACTATGTTCATTTAAACTATAAAAATTGCATGCGTTATTTTATGTGCTAAAAATATGTAAGTCTTAAGGTAGATAACAACCTTATGCCCACCTAATGATATAATACTCCACCAGTAACATTTGAACTCCCATGATCATTTGTCGCCCTAGATGTAAACACTAGTTGGTAGTTATACAACTTATTATTGCCATGCTAAAAATTTGTCAAGTCCAGGGTTCTAGTAACCCTGATAATCACTCTGTAATCATGAACACTAGATTTGGGATAGTCATGGGATGTACATGGCTGAACAAATATGTTGATTTATGTTATGCTTCTCAAAACCCTAAAATCTGCTGAACCTGTTTGGGCGGATGGTAAGAACGGTGGGTGTGGATGTAACACAGGGGATTGTGGAATGGACCGCCCGAACGACCTAAGGACTTAATCCTGTGTGGACCTTCCGTGTACAACAGTACAACCACAAGCTGGCATATTGTAGGCTTGGCTAAATAATTTACTGAACTCTCTATTCATATCACGGAGAACGTGTGTAGGTGGGTAATGAAAGCCCCACTTGGAATGGGACACCGGATGTAGGTGACGTCGCCTAGGATAGCGTATGTGGAGAGCGGAGTCCGACTGCGCTAACCTATGGTGGACATCCCGCACAACCTATGGACGTAACCCCATAGGAGTGATATACTAGAGAGTGAGGTATTGTAAAGGCCTCGTGATATTATCTCGATCTGCATGTCAAAGGAATCATGTAGAACCATCGGGACGATTATCTCTTGTGGGTAAAGATGTACAGTCTCTGCAGAGTACTTAAACAAACTATTCGAATAGCCGTGCCCACGGTCAAGGGCAGACATGGAAATCTTCCTCGAGTTAGTTCTATTTCAAAAACTTTTGAGGTTGGGAGTAAACATTTGCTAGGTGGATGTAACCTAAAATTGGTAAATAACCTGGAGGGATGTACTCCAGTGTTGGTAATTTAGGTGGATGTAACCTAAATTTGGTAAATTGTCCGGAGGATGTACTCGTTGTTGGTATTATGGTGGATGTAACCTCCTATTTAAAAAGTTAAGCATTGGTGGATGTAACCATAAAATATGGTGGATGTAACCATAAAATTTGGTATATGGAACCTACCCCATTATAAATTATTGCACACTTCCAATATTTAAATCATAAGTTCTTGAAAATGCTAGGTCCTAGGAATTTTATATTATGATTATTTCAAAAGTCGCTTTGAGCAAATAAAAGAACCCGAGCCTTCCTTGTTCAGCCTTGCATCTATAATTATTTGCATTCTGTGTGTTGGCTCGCAGAGCACGGTTGTTTGTGCTCAATCTCGCTCTTAACCCCCCTTTCAGAAGCTGTGAATCAAGAGCACTACGCCTACCATGAGGATCAGGATGCCGAAGGCAATGAAGATGGTGGATATTAGAATAGACTTCGGTAGTCTTGCCTCTCGCCTCAGTCCAGTTGACCAGGCTAGTTTTGGTGGGTGCATCCGTTATTAGTCAGGTCCCTGATTAATAGCGGTAGTACTCGGGTTATCCCAGTCGCTTGCCTGTGGTGAGTTGTGCCCCTACGCTGTGTATGCTTCCGCTTCCGCTTTTATGTATTGTAAGACATTTGGCCTGACGGCTCTATTGTAACCCTGGCCCGACGTGGTCTATTTGAACTCTGGTATTGTAATGTATGAATTTATCGTGTATGAAATGATGCAGCAATGTATCTGTGAGCATTATCTACTGATCCAGGGAATAATGCAGTGTTATCACAGAGGATTCCAGGTATTAAACTTGGGGTCCGACAATATGTACTTTGTATTTATTCATAGCCATATTTGATTTACTTTTTTTATGTTGTCTTTGAAGGTTTCGGTTCATATCTTACTATTGATGAAGGGGTGGTGGGATAGAATGAGTGCAAATTTTCGTATTTAAGTACTCAAAATATATCAATACTATATTACATTGTTTATATTTTGGCATAGTTTTCTTATTATGTCATATATTGAAGCATTGAGCTAAAGTTTTATATCAATGATATATTTGTGATATACTTTTATTACGCCGTTATATAGGTATAATACTTCTTGGCTGTTAGGTTTTGAAAACTTAATCTAAGATATAGCAAAATTCTAGATCCGTCGCTGCACGCAAACCTGGCTGCACACTCTTGAAGCCGCCTCACGGAACCCTATCGGACTGAGAAACAAACACTCGGTCACGGCCATCTAATCGGCTGAGGTGCGAGGCCCAACGACATCACTGCCATTAGGTTGCTGCAACAGCGCCCGGTAAAATTGTGTAGAACAAATTACTCTTGTGCCTATCAGAACCAAGGTTTTCAAAACCGATTTAAATTATTTTGCCAGGGTTCCGATAACACCGATAATTAAAAAATTTTAGAAGATTTCAGCCGAAAATTTTAAATTAAAAAAGACCAAAAATCACCGATTATCGGCAAAATAATCAGTTGAAATTATCAGCTGAATATCACCCAAGATTCTAAATCACATGCATATACATTCATACAACACCCATTGCATCATCAATTAAAATTAGGCCGAAATTATTTAGCTGGCACTTATTTTTACTATTGGGCACGGGCAAAACCGATATACTATCGGCCAATTATCACAACTCTGATCAGAACCCACTTACTGGTAGGTGGAGTTACCAGTTTACCCCTCGGAGGATTGTGCTTCCTCATACTCATAGGTAGATTACATCTAAATCCTAACTAATCTAATTTATTAGGTCGATATATATTCTTTTGGGGGACCGTATAAGAGCTCAACGACAAAGGTGTTGGAAACGTGGGCAATATTTTAATTTCAAAATTTACTAGGTGATAAATACAATAAACCAGTGGTGCAAAATTTACTACTAACAGCATGCTACTCATTATACTTCAGAATATACGCAAGAAAAATATAATAACAAAATCAAACGAATGAGCGAATGACTTACTTTTGAGCCTGATGGAGAACAGGAAGCAGCACAGACTTGATGCAGTGCAGAATGTAGATGACACAGTGTAGTGAGCGGTCGTGCAAATGTGTGCTGCCCAGAAACCTTATTGCTGCCCCGTGCAGGTACTCTCTGCGACAATGGTTCGGAGATAATCACTCTTCCTCTTTCCAGGTGCGCGTTGGGAAGAAAGGTTGGCGAAATTCAAACAGCACAGCACCAGAGCACAAGATCGCAGAGAAGAAAATAGAGGCAGTGGAATTATCACACATACTCTGGACGTCTCCAGACATATAAATAGACAGACTAATAACTGACATGATTAAAACAGCCATTTACCTATTGGTAACTGACACATTCAACCAGCCATTTATCCACTGGTAACTGCCTGTCATGAAATCCCCAATAAAGCATCAAATTCAAATGTTTGAATCTCATTCAAACACAGAGAGAGTGGTGCAGAGTTCAGCAAAAAAATAAAGATAGACTTGGTATGTCAAGTGGTGCGCCACGTCACAGCACGGTCGCTGTCGCAAGTTTAAGTCATGCGATTTTCACGCGAAAATATGCAAATACGCGCACGTGCGTGCGCGTGTGTGTGACTAGCCAGAACCCTCCTCATACTATTTCTATGCATATTCATAGAGTGGTGAGGACTCCACCTTATAAATCGGTATTTCTCACCTTGCCTTAGCAATATAGTACTAAACCATGCATGCTTTGAAATTAAGAAAATGGGACATACTCAAATGAGTCGATTTCTAACAATCCCTCACCAATTCCAAAGCAAGAAGTAAACATATGACAAAGATATTATGTTGAAGTACTGTTAATATACCAATCATTTAGTGTAAGTCTTATACGGGTTGAACTTACACCTAGAATGACAAGATTCATCTTCTCACAGCTGATGAATGGACTATGCCTTGAATTCACAGCTTTTCGTGATCAGATTTCACTTGAAATTACAACTAGTACTAGGCTGCCGATAAACCACACCTAAACAGAGCGTTAGATGGTCAGTTAAGCTCAAGTAGGTGTATTCTTTCTAGGTATTCTACAGGCTAATACCTTTTTCTCATTTGGACAACAGAATACATTAAGGTTTTATACCAACCTTCCTCACAGTCTAAAGTACATTGTTTATTAGGACATGGGTACAATAAATATGTACTCTCTTGTTACAATATCAATTTGTTTTTCCCATGACCTAAGTCACGAGATCTCCGATCAAGAAGGTACGGATTACCATTGTGATGTAACTTAAATGAGTATCATTCCCATGTCTATAGATGCAACAGAAATCGCTTTCCGTGCTAACATCTTTGTAAAAGGGTCTACCAGATTTTTCTAAGTGTGAATATAATTCACAGTAATCACTCCGGAGTTTCTCAGTTTTCTGACAGATTTAAGCCTACGCTTCACCTAGCTAGAGGACTCCATATTATCCTTTGTACTTGTGACTTTGGCTAACATTGTTTGATTATCGCAGTACATCAGGATTGCAGGTATTGGTTTCTCAACCAATGGCAAGTCAAATAGAAACTCTCTCAGCCATTCAGCCTCAACAGTGGTTGTGTCAAGTGCTACAAGTTCTGCTTACATGGTTGACCTCGTTAATATGGTCTGTTTGCAAGACCTCCATGAAACTGCAGCACCAGCTAAAGTTAATACATAATCATTTCTGTCCACATTCAAGGAGTGGTGAGAACTTCACCTTATAAATCGATCTTTTTTATCTTGCCTTAGCAATATGGTACTAAACCATGCATACAGGGGCGGATTTACCTCCCGGGCACGGGGGGCGACTGCCCGGGCTTCACGCCAACCAGTTGTGGAGAGATTAATTGTGTATTATGGTGTATAATGGCAGTGATTAGGTTGATTACCGGGCAAGCAACGATTAGCAAGTGGCAAACGAGCAGCGCGGCGGCGGCGCCACAAATCAATGAAATTAGCCCACGGCGCACGGCCCACGGAAGGCATACCAACCGGCGCGATCTCCGATCTCGCACCCGATCCGCCGATCTCATCTCCACGCCACGAGTCCGCTCATCTCCCATTCTCCGTCTCCCGATCTCAACGCGCCGCGACGCCGCAGCCGCACGGCCCGCAAGCCTCACGGCCTCAGCGCGCCGTTGCAACTTGCAAGCCGTCCTGGACGGGACCTCCTGGTAATACAGTAGTTGGCTCTTGGCTGATTGTTCCATTCCATATTTCCATGCATGCATGAGCTGATGAGCATGATTGGTTATTTAGTTCCTTAATTTGACAATGAGTAGTACATGTGCTCATGAATCCTTTGTGTGATTGCAGATTTGCATGGTGAGCAGTCCTGGCGTCCTGCATCCTGGCGCAATTAGTGCATTGGATATTTAAAAGACAAGGTACTCAAATTATCTACTGATTGTCGCTTCTATCTTTTTCATATTTAGACTTTTATATGTGTGTTGGATCATATTTTATAGTAACTTTTTTGCTATCATATTTGATGACAAGACAACAGTATATATATGTTAGTATATAGTTATCTTAGTTAGGCTCGGCGGCTCGCCCAGGCTTCCTAAAACTTCTGGCTCCGCCACTGCATGCATACTTTGAAATTAAGAAAATAGGTCATGCTCAAATGAGCCAATTTCTAACAAAAGGTATAGCAAAGTTAGAAGGAATTGCTATATGTACAAAACTATAATACCAAGCAGTAAGAAACGTGTCAACCCTTATTCTAGAGGTGTTTAGTTCAGTGATCTTGCCATGTAATCCGATTACGCAGTAACGAATCCCATTTAATCGTTTTGGTTTTCGTGGCCCGTAATCAGAAAGGATCGGATACAGCCATACCAGCCGGGAGGAAGAATGTTGATCGGTGGGAGTTCTGTTGTGCACTATTAATTCGTTAGTCTTCTATTGGTTAGAACTACAAATAGATACGGTTCTTGCGAGTTGCCACCCCCGGTTTTGTTTGTAATTTTTCTGCTTGACCATGGTGTTCAACTGGACGTTGGAGTGATCGGTTATCAAATGTTGATCGGTGACATTTGTGTTAGGCTTCGTATCACCTCTCTACTGACCACTAGTGTAGTAGTGTGATCCGATACCACCGTCCTCGTACTCAACCAAACGTGAATGGTTTCCAAAACCATTCCTTAGTACGTTGGAAACAACAAATTAGGTAACCATTCGTTACATCACCCTATCCTCCTCCTGTAATCTCTCATTCCCATTACGTTTATTGAACTGAGTTTAATCACCGTTCACGTATGTGCGTGCCGGGTATTTCTGGTCGCCTGGCCACCGATGATCATGACCTGCAAATGCCACGCTGTCTGTGCGTGCTTTTCAGCCATCTCGCACAGCAACTATGCGGCAGACAAAACAAAGTAAGCAGCTCATTTTTCTTTTTTTTTAATGAACATTTTCAGTGTAATTGTTATTAGCTTGCCACACTGTAATAGTGTAATTCCCACGACTCTTGCATATAAGTAATTTACCCAGAGGAGAGACGTCCACACACTGTTAATTGACTGGGTTCAACCAAGCTTTCTATCCTCCGTAATAAGGCAATAAGGGCATTGCCACACGGGCACAGATACAACAAATCATATAGTACCTACGCGACAAATTGAATATTTGATGCGCCTTCAGTGTTCACATGTTCTTCTGCAGCAGCCACACTTCATACATGTACATTTACTAGCAGTCAATGTATTTAGTGTTTGCTCAGAATCCATCAAATGGAACCCTGGTCTACCTCCCAACCTTCAAGCATGATCACGCCAGCTCTTCATTTCTCACTTAACCTGCAGCGGAATTAAACCCTAAAAACCGATTGTAACCGTCCAGCAACAAGTCATACCGATCCTAGCCAGTTTTTACCCATTTTCGAAGTATTACCCCTACATATATTGTTTATAGATGGGCGTGGAATCAATCACACCATGAACCAACCAGTTTTCAGCAAAACGGATGGTAACAATTTTTCTGAGTGGAAACAGTTTTCTAAACCTTGATCATAATACATTGCTGGTCATTATTTATTTCCAGGAGTTCCAAGGTAACTCATGGAATAGAGCAGGTGTTACATTCCTCAAACATTGTTGAACGGGGTCTCTCTCTCTCTCTCTCTCTCTCTCTCTCTCTCTCTCTCTCCGTCACTGCGGTCACAAATCGACAAGTTACTATTACAAGGACCAGCAACAATACATCCATAGGCTAAAAACTCTATGAATACTGCTCAAACAAAGGCCTAAAAATGAACAGTTTCACAAATGGAGCTTAGAGTTACATGTAAGTTGAAACTGCTCCGGATAAATTAGTAGGAGAATGACAGATTCATGTGCACTCTAAAATCAAAGCCATCATTCACCTCCATATCCATTCCGTATACCTCATCGCTGCTCAAACATCACATGTCTGCCTCAGTATCAGTCAGGGCCATGTGGACCCACCATTCAATGATGCGCAGGTAAACATAGCATTTTATGAATGATCTTCTTCATGTGAATGATTTGGGACCTCTCCTTGACTGTCCAGTGGCATGTATTGCGCCATGATAGCTCTGATCTCCGAGTCCATGTATGACTGAAAGAAACACAACACGGAATTCATAGCGACAACAATGAACTAACTCTAAGCGAAAGAACATGTATTTGGAGCATCTTTACAATATCTTTTGATCATTAGTAGGAAAATAAAGCTTGGTCAGTAAACATATGAAGTAAAATGCAACATCCTAAAAAATATTGGAGCATATTGGCTATCAAACAAATAAGTTACCGCGAAAGCTGCAGTCATTCACGAGCCATGACCCTTTTCATTGCAAATTATGTGGCAAAAGGAAAAACCAGCCACCACAAAGTTGCCACATTTTGCATGCAAACTAAGCCAAAACATGACCACTCTTTGTGACAACTACGATCAGGGTAAGAAACTGAACAGTAGCTGGAAATGGATGGCAGCAGCACACCTTTCTACTCCCTCCATTTCATTATACTTATCAAAACACCCTATGCACACAGCCAAGAATGCAAAAGTTCAAGAAAGAATACTTAAGATAGACAAAAGCTGCCCCAATTCAATCCAGCAATAGACAAGAGACAACGAAACAACTATTCCCATTAAACCGGAGGCACATAATGAAACAGAGATGCATCAGCTAAATATATGATTTATAAAGTAATAATGGCTATAAGCTTTTCAGCCTTTTTTTTTCTTCTTCGAAGGATAAACTTTTATTGACTGACAGAAAACTTGACCAGTTTCAATCTTTTAGGTTTAACAAGCAACACAAGGTACATGGCAAGACGCAAAAGAGCATCGGGTCACACAAGGCAAAAATGCTAAATGTGCCACTGAGCTTTCCAGTAAACCATAATCCAAGGAGTGGCTTGCCAAAGCCACGTGTAACCATGGATGTATGACAAGCAAGAGTGACAGATCGTCTGCTATTAGAATAGTGCTCACTGTTCTATAATGTACATGCTAAGTGTGGTAAAGTGTAATTTATCAAAACTGCTGCCCTCGCAAGTACCAACTAATAAGTGAATAACACAAACAGCACCAACATTTTTTGTGGTTACACATTTTTTTCCATTACTGAAGTTTAGATGCATTACTGACCAATCTTGATTTGTAACGCAATAGCACAAGACATCTAGACTCAAATGGATCAAAGTTGTATCTTATTTTGCATCTAAATGAAACTGGTTGAATGTGTTAACAGTTTAACACGTAACAACACAGATCCAGGGTCAGCTGATATAACCGGATTAATAGAACAAGCATTTCCTGCACATGTCTATTTTATCAAGGAACCTAAAAGGGAATGCTAACATAAAATAGAATTTTGTGTAAGGAAATGTTATTTATAAGCAAGGAACCTAAAAGGGAATGTTAACATAAAATAGAATAGGGAATGTTAACATAATATAGAATTTTGTTTAAGGAAATGTAGTTATTTATAAGCAAAGAACCTAAATAGGAATGTTAACAGAAAATATAATTTTGTTTAAGGAAATGTAGTTATCTATAAGCAAGGAACAAACTGTTGGGGGGAGAGCAGATTCATTCATCATTTAACAAGGTTTAATAATGAAAGCTATAAGAATGAAGATAATGCTGTGCGCGTGCTAGCTTACCCTTAGTCTGTACTTGTATATGATATAACTTCCCGCTGCCACAACAACCAAGACTATCAAGATCCCCCATACTGCAGCCCATGCTGCTTTAGCCTGAACTGCTGTCTTACCTACAGATTAACAATCCAAGTGATATGTAAGTGAAAATTTAAACATAGATGCATCAAATATCACTGAAGTTTAGATATTACTTATGCAAGTGTCGTGCTCTCTGATGTACAAAAGGTCTCCACTGCAAGAACATTCATAGCCACCCCATGTATCTCTGCAGCTGCATTCAGGACACTGACAAGCTTTTCTCTCCTTGCACTCATCAATGTCTGCAAAGGTGAATGGAAGATAAGATAAGAGTTCAAGATGTATTGTATGTTCTGCATTGCACTAAATTTGTAATCCCTCCGTTTAAAGTTAATACTAACTCCAGTCCAAAATAGATGTTGTTTTAGCAAGTTGGTTTTGGTTTGCAAATACTTGTTGTTTGGTTTTTCTAGGCAAATAATTTCCACCAAATACCTGTATTAATTGCTTCCTGGCAGTGGTGTTAGATGGATATACAATTAAACGGGTGATATATGTCAAAAACAAAGAAGGCATTTAATCCATGTTCTATGTGCACGTGCACATAGCTACAATGACAAGTAAATTGGACCAGATGAATAAAGGTTTTAGCAGAACATTTTTGTTACAGAATAAGTTCAATGAAAAATAAGCATCTAACGCAAAGCTCTGGCAATTTATAGTGGTACATCACAGAGTACCTTCACATTTTTTAACACCATCCCCTCGGAAACCAGCTGGACACTGGCATTTCCCATCTCCAGATTCCTGTAAAATAAAAAATTTATAAGAGAACAGATCAGTAGTCAGCAATACTGTAATAGTATATCGCATGTTTTCTGTGACAAGCCTAAAACCTACCTGACAAGCTGAGAATGTTTTGCCGTTACGGGTTTCATGCCAACATCCCCCGTGATCTATCAAGCATTTTCCTGGCCCAGCAGCTGCAAATAAAATAAATTATTAATATATATAATTACTATTCTGCACACAGGTGTAGAATGCGCGCCGAAAAGTTACTGTCAAACACATATAGAACATTCTAGTGACCAACTTTCGCTGTTGTCGAAGTTCTATCTCAGGAATTACCACAGTAAAACATTCCCTTTCAATAGGTTGCACTCAGTGTAGACATTCTTGCATATGTATAAACTATACTAAACATGTTTTCTTGGTATCAATCTAACATTCACATACTGCAACCAAATTCACTAACTAGAAATTTGTTCATCAACCATGGGTTCATTATTAGTCCCCTACCAATGCAAGTGGTGTTAAAAGCAATCATAAATTACACTGAGAAGCTAATTGTTTCAACGCATATTCGTAATACAAGCATGGAGAACAAAAGTCTATTACGTTCACAATTGCTGTAGCCATCGCCTTTAAACTGCACGCCATTGAATGTAGGGCATTCACACACTCTGCCACGGAAAGTGTCCTGATAAAGAAAGGAATGTGAGAAAATTGGAGAATTGTTAAGATAACAAAGTGTAAAACTTCTATTTATCCACACATACCCTGCAAGCTGTTACATTAGCAGCTTTGTCTTGCCAGCAACCACCATTGTCGTTCAGGCACTCATTAGTTTCTATATCTGTTTTGGAACAACTCAAGAATTAGTGATCCGTATTCAACTAAATATAGCGTAGGGAAAAAACAGAATAGTTAAATATAGCGTAGGGAAAAAACAGAATAGTTTCTTTATTCGTACCGTCACTCAGACAAACGTTTGGCTCAGTAGTTTCCTCAAAGCCAGCACAAATAGCTTTAAGGACAGCTTTCCTCTCAAGCTTTCCTGTATTTCTTTCCAGGTAAAGATCAGCAAGAGTGAATGTAAGTTTGTTATAGGAGTTCTCAGGGAACATTTACCTCGATATTGTCGATTGTTCACAACAAGAGTAGGCAATATAGTAACATCTCCTCTTGAACCTTTCCCAATCTATACAACACAAAACTCATTTGAAACCCCAAGATATGAATGTAGTATTGAGGATGATAAATGTTCGTTGACAATAATCTGCCATGCTTGTTTTTTTTTAAAAAAAAAGGTCTGCAGAGCTGTGTTTTACTAAGAATTTTCACAATAAACTAAGCATCGCAAGGTCATTTCACCTGTGCATCCTGCTCCATTTTAAGCAACGGGTGGTCAGAATCAGCATTTGGATCTCCCATGCACTTATCAACCTTCTTCACATCCAAACCTGTTTCAAGTGTAAAAACATTATAGTTGTTACATGTATACTGAATTAGTGATGCCATTTTATCTGCGAATTGCATGCCTAATGGCATACCATGCTATGGACTATGCACAAAAGTACATACTAATTAAGCATGCCATGCTATGTACTGTGTACATAAGTACACACTAATTCAGGTCGTAACAAACTGGGAACAGCAAGCAGATAACCAGCATATTTAAAAGTTAAAACCTTCCAATCAAGTATGACAAAGTAATTACTATAAACATGCTTAGGTAAAGGAAACTACGAAAGTTTCTGAAAGAAAATAAAAGCCAACCTAGTGATTTGATGACAGTCTCTGCACATTTTTTGTTATACTTCTTGTCCTTCATCGGGCACCTTATGTGAAAATCAGTCACATAATCCCACCAGATCCATGGTTTTTTGCTCTCGTTTGCAACTTTAAACACACAAAGCTGCCGCAGGTTCTCTACCACAACATCTTTTCCTTCATAGCCAGTGCTAAAATCTTGTTCTGGATCAGGTGCACAGTACCTTCCATGGTTTATACATTGGGACTTGCATTGCTTACTGATGACAAATGCTTGAGGGCAGTACCAAGTTATATAATGGGGTGTGAACTGACTATAACCACCTTTTTCAAGTAGTTGGGCAGCTCCTTTAAATTCCTTCAGAAAGTTCATCAGCATATCACACTTCGGCCCACATTCATCATTGCTATTTGTCCATAACTCATACTCAACCCGATCATCTGGATGTGGAACAGCCTCCCTCCAATCAAGATTCACATTTACCATTTCACCGTCTTTAACAGCTTTTTTCAGCTGTTCACCAAATTTTTTATCAATTAGTGCGGAAGGAATGGTTATGTTCTGTATATACTTTGCAGCCTCATCATCTTCCCGAGGTAAATCCATTGTTATCAGTGGCTCGTCCTTGTCATCAACTACAAGCACTGCTGAGGCACCAGCATTCTGCGCATTCCAAACTTTCTTGGCAAATAGGCAATCTGGAAGAAAAATGTACGGAGAATAATTAGCATCTAACTCCAAGCTGCTAGAGCAGCTAATACATAGATGAAGGTTATAATGCATTCTAAAGGTGTCAAAGTTGGTCTATTTGGTTGTTAGCAACTGAAATTGATTAACCATAGGATTTAAGTACAATGACGGGAACTTCAATGTAAAAAATAAAAACACGATTACCACCATCACTTGAGCTCACAAAATAAATTGTGGAAGGGCAAAGACATACAAATAACAGGGAGTAGAGCCCCCTTCACCAAAGATTCTATAGAAACTTTAAAGATGGAGTTTCTTAGTTAGTGCAAAAGGATAGCATTGTGAAAAAGGGAGAAGGTAGAAGTCAAACAGGACAGACAATGAGAGATAATAGCCAAATGTGGCACATCAACTAATGAAGTATCGTGCACATCATGCATTTAAGTGAAGATTAGAAGAAATCGCCATGATTAGTAGCAACATCTGGAAAAGGAAGGGTATCATCTCTAGTTCCATGCCCATCAACCAAACATTCCTTACCAAGACCTTAACTCTACAAATCATAAAGGATTAAAAGAAAATTCTGGAAAACTACCAAACCCCCAGGTGCAATTACCAAATTACTGCGATAACAAACCAACAGCTAAAGTAGCTTAGCTTTACCCAGTTGAGAACTGTTATGAACACTAATGTTCATAACAGGGTAACCTATGATGCATGGACACAGCCTCTGTAGTCTGTAATTGCTATCTGCTAACATTTATGTTTTAGTTCTTCCAAAGTTCTAATCCATTGATTTTTCTTTTCTAGATATTATAGTGACAAGTGGATCAATGGAGGGTGTTGGCCGTGTACCCCCAACCCCCCCCCCCCCCCACCACCACCACCACCACACGCGTGCGCGCGGACCTTGAGATTTCACAAATGAGAATGAAGTGTTTTACGAAGTTTTTCCCTGTACTTGAGCAGTTCAGACAAGTTAAAGAGGAATATGCAAGATTTTCCACCTGTTCTGCAGAATTTAATGACTTTGACTCCATTTATGATAGAGAGATCCTTGATCCAATGAATTGGTGAGCAAATCATAGACAATCAATTCCTATGCTGCAAAGTTTGGCTCTCAAAGTGGTTAACCAACCGGCCTCATCTTCTAGCTATGAACGGAATTGGAGCACATATAGTTTCATCCATAGTATGAAGAGAAACAAGCAAACTCTTGAGCGTGCTGAAGATTTGGTCATTGTGCACAGTAATGTGAGACTTTTATCAAGGAGAACAGAAGCTTACAAAATAGGGGCAGCAAGGATGTAGGATGTGGGAGGAGATAGCTTTGAATCTCTCACTGGTGTTGACATTCTCAAAGTTGCTAATCTCTCTCTGGAAGAACCAGAGTTGGAAAGTGTCTTTTGAAGATAGGTCTACTTTGGAGAACCTAGAGCCAAATGAAGATGACTAGGAGTCTTCGTGTTTCGTATCTTTTAAATTTTTAATTACTCGTTAAATTCAAGTTTTTTACATAACCTAAGCTGAACACCACTATCCTATATTTCTATCATTCTTCTATGCGTGTACTTTATGAACACTAGTCCTGTTAGTTCGATATCATCCTATCTCGGTATCTCCAATGGAGTCAATTTGAAGTTGACTAAATTTGGTTCTGCTCTTCTGTATGGATTTTATTCTTGCATAATTGATTAAAGGGGAAATTGGCTACAGGACACTGCAAATTGTCACCATTTGCCAACGGACATCCAAAAACATGGTTACGCCAGAACATACTGTAAAAAGGTGTAATTTTGTTGTAAGACACCGAGGGCACTATTATAACATTTTTGGACCAGAGGGGAGAGAAAGCATGCGAATTGTCAATTTTGCCCCAGGAGAGAGGACCTGAAGGAGAGCATGCGATGCGGCTTCCCTGTTTCCTTTGCCTGTTCCCCTCTCTGTTCCCTCCTAGGTGGCAACACTCTATTGGTTTCGACCGCTTGCTCATGTACTCATAACCTCCAAACGAGTACTCCGATGATGGTTACGACCACGCTGCATGAGTTATGACCACGTTGCATACTCGTCATGCTTATTAAGGCGTCGCTTAGGCGATGCTTAAGTGTCGCCTAAGCGGTAAGGCGGCTCGGGGGGTCAAGGCGTCGCCCCTGCCTTGCCGTTCATCCGCCTTAGGTCTAAGTGAAGGCAGGAAGAAGGCGGCGGAAGAGGTGGGCTAGATTTACCTCATGTCCTCGCACCGCCTTCGCCTCCAGGCTATGTAGCACGGACACGGATACGTCGACACGACACCGACACGGGAATTCGCCATTTTCCCAAAAAGACCGATACGGCGACACGGCTATATATATTTAAATAATAAATTATATATATATATATGTATTATTTTCTATGTTTCCACATGCTTATTAAACTGCGAGTGGGGAAGAAGCTGGCGGCGCTTGGGGAGGAAGCCGACGGGTGGTGCTTGGGGAAGAAGCCGGCGGTGCTTGGCGACGAATCCGGCGGCGCGCGGGGAGGAAGCCGACAACGCTTGGGGAGGAAGCCGACGGGCGGCGACGAGGTGCAGGAGCGGGAGTGGGCGCGCTGGGAGTGGGAAGAAGCTAACGGCGCTGGGAGTGGGAGGAAGCCGACGGCGCGGCGAGGCGAGAGCGGGCGCGGCGGCGGCGCGAGCGCGGCGCGGGGGGGAAGAAGCCGGCGACGAGTGGGGAGGAAGCCGACGGCGCGCGGCGGCGCGGAGCGGGAGCGGCGGCGGCGCGAGCATATGATGCGAGCGACGCGAGCGACGATCGCGAGCAACGGAATAACGCGCTCGGCCGCTCGTCGTGCGTTAGGGTTAGAACGCGCCGCGCGCGTTATGGTAATGGCGGCTGGGCCGACCGTGTCTTGGGCCGGCTGTGTCCAGGTCGTGTCCGATTCATGTATTTAGTGTGTCCGACACGTGTCGAGAATTTTACTAATTAAAATTAATTCTAAAATCGGTCGATACGTCTCCGACACGTGTCGAAGACGTGTCCGTGTCGGACACGGTGTCGGACACGGATACGGCTGTTTTGCCAAGTGTCCGTGCTACATAGCCTCCAGGCGTCGTCGAGCCACCTCCGCCTCCAGGGCGCCGTCGAGCCGCCTCCGCCTCCGTTCACCATCCACCTTGCTGGATCTGGCCGCCCGCAACATTACAAGGAGTGAGGGAGGAGGGAGGGAGGCGACGGCCGGAAGTGAGGGAGGAGGGAGGGAGGCGGCGGCCGGGAGCGAGGGAGGAGGGAGGTGGCGGCCTGGAGAGAGGGAGGGAGGAGGGAGGGAGGCGGCGGCCGGGAGCGAGGGAGGAGGGAGGGAGGCAGCGGCCTGGAGCGAGGGAGGAGAGAGGAGGCAGCGGCCTGGAATGAGGGACGAGAGAGGAGGCGGCGGCTGGGGTAAGGGGTATGAATGAGGGAGAGAGGAGGCGGCGGGCTGGGGTGAAGGGTATTAGGGTTAGGTTGTTTACATTTGAGTCCTTAGAGGTTTACGAAATTACAATTAGATCCTTTTAGGTCGTTCATCTCTTTAAATTTCTTCTGATTTAGTCCTCAGAACTCCGTTTTCTTCGCCTTATGATGTTTATAAGGCGTCGCCTCGCCTCACGCCTTACCGCTTAAAAGGTGTGAGGGGGGTGGGTCGCCTTACCTCGCCTTACCGCCTTAATAACCTTGATACTCGTAACGACCACAGCCACACCTTCCAGCTCGTAACGACCACGTTGGTTTCGACAGGGAAGCCGCGTTCGGCGCGAGAGGCCCAGATGGGTGAGCAGCTGAGGGCATCCAAGGCCGTGCGGAGGCGCTGGAAGGCGAGATGTGGCGCCTACGTGTGTAGACCGAGCAATGGCGCAAGGCCGAGGCAGACGCTGCGGTGATCGGTTGTGATGCCATCTCATCGGTCACCGCGGCCTTGCTGGCAATGGCAACAGATGGGGATCCCCCGCAACGATGCCCAAGTATCCACCCAAGGGAGACGCTGCACCAACCCGGGTCGCCCCTGTCCCGAATCTCCGCCGGCACCATTGATACGGCCGAGGCAACGCCTTATGGCGCGATGGTGCCATGCCTCTCCTCCGCATCTATAAAGCCACTCCTCTGCCTCCTAGCCTCCTCACCCAGCGCCCGTCGCAACCAATTAAGCCCTAGCCTCCCGAGCTCCCACTTCTCCTTCGGCTCCGACGAACTACCACCCGAAGCAATTCCGACTACTTGTCGTCCTGTTTGCTAATTGCTTGCAGTAGAAGCATCACCGAGAGACCACAAGGCCACGTCGACCACCGCCAGGCTCACCCGTCCCCTTCAGCGAGCTTCCCCCGTGTGCACTTCACTACCGCTCAGCCCCGTCATCGCCAGCACAATTAAGACATTCCCAAGCTCCGCCGCCCATCTCAACATGTTCATAGCCACCCGTAGGTGCTTCCATTAAAAGGAATCGAGTTCTAGTGCCTCGAGTCGCCGGTTTGCTCCATCCCCTGTTCCCACCACCGCTCGGCTTGCCGCCGGCGAAGAACCTCAGGCCCAAATTAGCTCACGCCAACTCGAGGAGGGATGCACGCATGGTCAAGGAACCATTTTGCTAATGCTAAAGAGCCGCCGAGGTCCTCACTGCCAGCACCATGAGGCAACAGGAGGCGCCATGAGGGAGCTTCAATAGGGAGCAATAACATTAGGAGAAATGGGGAGAGAAGAAGAACCAGGAAGTTGTGTTTTCTCTCTCCTAGGGCAAAATTGACAATTCGCGTACTTTCTCACTCCCCTCTGGCCCAAAAATAATATAATAGTGCCCTCGGTGTCCTACAGCAAAATTACACTTTTTACAGTGCGATCTGAAGTAACCGTGTTTTTTAGATGTCCGTTGGCAAATGGTGACAATTTGCAGTGCCCTGTAGCCAATTTCCCCTTGATTAAATGTCTGCACAACTATGCTAAAAATGGCAATTTTTCACATATAAAGTCATTAAAAATATCTCATCCATTCCAACAAGCAATGATCGCAGACACTTATATTACTCTCTGTTCACCAAGTTAACTAAAAGTAGCTAAGTCCCACATTTACCACATTAATTCACTCATCCTGCACGACAACAAAATCTCCCGGCCAATTCCCCAAACAGCTCAAACCACTAAGTGGCAACAATTTGCTTGACTTATCCACGGACGGGGGCCCTTACCCCACAGCCAATTGCGTACATCCGCCACACAGACTACTAGAATCAGCTAAATACGCTACCTTTCCTTCACCACCGACAAAACCACCAATAAACCCCCAACACAATTAACTATGTAGATCAGCTCAAATCACCGCCTCCTAACTCATCAACTACGCCGAACCCTCGAATAAATCACCGACACCGAATCCATCGGCAAATCTATCAAACCACAACCGAAGTTACCGAACCACGAAACAGCGCAAATTCGCGGAGCAAGGGTGCGGGAGATCGGGATCGGGAGGCGGTGTGGCACTCACTTCCGCGGTCGACGAGGAGGAAGCTCGGGAGCGCGCCGGGCTTGGCGCGGAAGGGGTGCTCCTTCTTGTTGGCGAGGTCGAAGGCGTCGCAGGCGTCGGCGTTGTCCTTGGGGTAGACGACGGCGCCGGCCATGCTCCCGCCGTACTGCGGGATGCCGAAGTTGCCAATGGCGCTGTCGTGCCGCCCCCCCAGCGCCGTCGGCGACGTCACCATCAGGCTGTTCTTCTCCACCACGAATCGCGCCTCCACCACCGCCGCCGCGGCGAGCGCCAGCAGCGGCAGCAGAAGCTTCCCGAACGCTAGCCCGCGCATCTCGCGCGCACGTGCTCGGTGCTCCGGAGGCGGCGGCGCGGAGGCGAAGCGAGGCGACGCGGCGAGGGTTTAGATCGGAAAGCGAAGCTGCAGTGAAGAAAATGGGAGCGGTTTCTCTCGCCCGCTCGCTTCTCGCGTGGGGCCGGGGGATGTAGTGCGAGTGGTGTTCGCGTCGAGAGCGAGCGTCGCGGACTGAGTTTTCGTGATCCGTTACACTGACGGTCCGGGTCCCACTTACGGGTTTGGAAGCAAGGTGTTGTGAACCCAGTGTATAGAGTTCTTGCGTGTTGGGAGCATCGTGCTAGGATGCTGACATGTGGAGCTAGTACTCAGATGGCCCCACTGTCAGTGTAATGTGCGGGAATAAATTCTGACCAGTATTTGGTCGGTTGAGTGGTGGAGGCGACTCGTGTGGTCTGTTTGGTAATTTTGGCGATTTCGTTTTCCTGTTTGTTTTGCTCGTGCGTTTCGCGTGAGGGGTCGCGACTCGCGAGCGTGCGTGCCGTGGAGTTGGCTCGTGCGATTGGAGTGGCTGACAATGTGGGGTCGGGTGTGGGGATGGAGCGATTGGTTTTGTGGACCGGATCTAGGACGGAGGTGAACAGGGGGTGGAGGCTGAGGGCCTGCTTATTTGTATCCCACTTTTGGTTTTTAGTTATATCTTATAGCTTTTAAATAATTTATGAGAGAATACAGAGTAATAGTAATTCACTTACAATTTTAGCTAATACAAATAAAATTATTATAGTATATACTATAATTAATTTATATATTCTATCTTAAAAATATTTTGTTTAAAAGGTAATTACTCTAGAAAAATTATAAAACAGTTTTGGAAGCCGAAAAGAGCCTATCCGAAGAGGCTAACCGGGGAGGGATGTTATGGTTATCGCCGGCCCCACCGTCAGTGTGATGTTAGAGGATTTGGTGACGCGTACTGGGTCGTCCATTGGAGATTTTCTCTCTGAATCTTTCCTTTCTTTGCCACGTAGGACTACCACTTCGGATGGCATCTGACAAAAAGAAGAAAAGAGTAGGAGTTCAGATGGGCTAATGCACTAATGACAGCATTATGCACTATTGCAGACCGTTGGATGGAAATTGACTATCTGGTTGGGCATACCGGAAAAGAAAAGGAGAAGGCAGGGTTTTTATTCACGAGAGCTTAGATTTCACAGAGACTCATCGTAAAGTTGTATTGTTACTTTCATGCACACCCTTCCATTGAATTCTGCAAGAATTACCGGACATCCTCATTTAACAAGTAAACATTTGGCTCATGTTTAAGTTGTGCACTACTAATATGTTGAAGGACCGATAGTGTAGTGACACTTCTAGGTGTATAGTATTCCCGTAATTGTTCAGTATTTCAATTGCATATATAATAATACATTGCAGAAGCTTTAGGTTACATAGGGAACAGTAAAAGCATTACAATACCAAAATACGGTCCATCAACAATGTGTTTACGTAGAAGTGGGCGTCAAGCCAAAAAGTTTTCATACATATTAAGTTTTCATACATTACCAAAAGATTATAATAAAGTCCAATGGCAACGCATGAGCGTAGGACGACCCTAAAACTTATGATCATCTCGTCAAGGCACATCTCCTTGTGAAGATTTAAGCAAGAGTGGACATAACCATACTCCGCAAGCTACAATGAAAAATGCATTTATAACATGCAAGGAATTCAAATGGATCAAGGCTCTCAGTTGTGCTATTAAGCATATCGTTATTTTGTTGGACAGAAAAGTAAGTTCTTATATAAGGAAAACAATTTTTAAGGTTGAAATTAACATAGTGGTATCATCAGAAAATTGATGTTCACCACTGTAAGTTCAAGGTCCATTAAGTTAATTTTGGTGATAATGACAAATATAATTGTGAGACTAATATGTTTATTGGTTATGATATTGCTTAGTCTTATTTAGATGAAAAGGTGAAAACATAAGAGGTATGCATTCAATATCACATTCTTATTTTATTGCATTCCTCGGATCCGAAAATATAATGAACTTCACCAAATAAGTCAAACTTGACTATGTACATATGTTTTCACAATATATTCTTGTATGCACACATTTAGAGAGAGTTCACAGTATGTTTTGTGGTTTCATTAGTATTGATCCATATTCCATTTTCACATATTAAGGATCTTTAATTTGAAACATATCACTTGAGTATATATAGCTTGTGTAGTTCATATATACTCACAATCAAGTTGTCATCTAGTTCCTCCATTAATGACGATCGAATGAGTAAGTTTTGCTTTGAAAGTTTATTTTAGAGTATACTTGCAATTCAATTTCTATCTCGTTATTTATTAAGATTGACATAAATTACCAAAAATAGAAGATTGTAAAATCTAGTCCCTCCATTATGAGTTAATGGTGAAGTTTGGTAATTGATGACAATTGTTTTATGAACTAACATTTTTCATGAGTTGGATGAATAGGTTAGATTCCACAAATGAGGAAGATTTGGGATGACTTCATGTGTTGAAGATCATCAAATCAAGTGGTGGATGTATCATGAGTTGATGCATGTCCAAGAGGAGATGATCATGTGTTGATCATCAAATCAAGTAAAGACCTATCATGTGTTGATGGAGTTGAAGTAAAGAATGCATCATGAGTTGATGCATGTCAAGATTATGAGTCAAAGCAAAGGTATGGCTAGGTAGGGCTAAGCATATGCTCCTAATTTTTTTACCGGTCTTGGTGTTTGATTACAAGACCAGATTGCTAGTATCGTTTGCTGTACTATTAAGAGGAGTCATATCTAATAGCTTGAGTCTCATCATGTGTTGATAGCTCAACTTCACTTGCTCTAACTCTTCATGGCATGAGGCTTGTATTTGTGAATGTATTTTGCTAATAGTTAAAGTTTATGTGTTGAATCCTTGTAACATGGGACTATATATTGCGAATGTGTTTTGCAAGTGTTTGAAGTCCATGTTTTTATTCTTTGTGGTATGAGGCTTATGTTTACAAATGTGTTTTTGCAAATGGTTAAACCACATATATATAATCTTTGTGTCATGATTCTAAAAGTGTGTAATGTGTTTTGCAACTTATTGGAAATCTTTGTCTCATGCGGTTGCCACATCATCGCTTGCATCAGCCGAGTTGCCACCTCACCCACCGAAGTGCCTTGAAACCGCAGTCGACCATGTCACCTGCCACATCACTGTCTGTTACGTCGCTTGCCACATCAACCCCAGTGCCACATCAACCAAGCCAACCGCATGTGCATTATTCCATGCATCATGTCCACGATGGACCAATACTATTCCATAAACCAGGTTCACAACACAATAACCTTTCCCAATTTTCAGAATTTCTTAGCTGATCAATTTTCCAAGAGCTCGTTCTCCTCCGTCCGAACTCCGATTGACCTGATCTTCTTTCTAAATTCATCTAAAATTGAGCTCTATATTTTGATTCTAGTTTTGCTATTTTGGACTTTATTTGAATTTGTTTGTGTTTTATTCACTCTCTCATTAGATAATGCCTTCGAAGGAGCAAAAGTAGGACTTGAAGACCAAGAATTAGTAATTGAGCAAAGCCAACGCAAGTCATGACCTTTGATTATATTAAACCTATTATTTCAAATCTATTTATTATTATTTTATTTTAAATTATCATGCATGTTAATTTTATACAAACCTTTGTAATTGGTAATTATCAACCAAATTTGATTAATTCCTCAATTGATGATTTGAAAGCCATGATTCTATTGTCACCATAGGATGGATAATTATCCAGTGATATAATACTAGTATCCACTTGGGTTGTATGTTTAGTATACTTAGCCATGCTTATAGTATGTTGGGCTCATCATCACATGTTGATTAATTAATTAATTTTAACTTAATGAGATATTGAATCATAGTGGTTAGCCACAGTTATAAAATTTATGCACCATGACATAGGTAGTCTCATTGGTGTTGGTTATACAAAATAGTTTTCATTAGACAAGTGATTGTACAGTAAAGGGGATGTGCGGTTAGCACTTTGGGATGTGGATGCCTCACTTGGATGTTGGTTAAGGACTTAACTTTATGCATCATTGATCTAAACCTTATCATACAACTACATGTCTAGTATGAAATGAACCTAGCTAATTAATGTGTGATGTTTCAATTTTAGTTTCGTCATTGAGATGAATGTGGGTTGTGGTCGCAGCCATTGACTCACATTGGCACAAGAGGGGGCTTTATCGACTAGGTGGTTAGCCTACTCAGCAGCGAAACCTTAGCAGGTGAGCTTGGCTTGAGATTGAACATTGTAAATGCCTTGTTATGGTGAACTTAGTCACATGCCTAAGGAAGCGTGTGTGCGGACAGCACGAATCGATCATATCATGTGGGTAAAGTTATGCAACCTCTGCAGGGTATAAAACTGTTCAAATAATAGCGTCCCTGGTTATGGACAATGCTTGGTGATTTCCTACAAGGGGTAGAAATTTCTTAAAAACCTGGTTAAATTAAGTTTGAAAAATGAATAGTTAGTTCACTAGTAGTTCATTACGTGAATGGTTAATTCACGATAGGTTCATTGGGTGAATGATTAGTTCACTTATGCTTTACTCAATTTCCTTAACTTAATTATTTATTACTCATTTTCAAAGTGCACTTTCAATCTATTTATTGTATTTACTCTAAATTGTTGCTTTCATTCAGCTATTATTCGGTAAGCCTTACATCATTATATATTGCATCTTGATACAAATGACTTACTGAGTACTCTATATACTCACGGCTATATCCTTTGTTGCTTAGCTGTTGAAGGAGAACCACTTCAACCAGAGGTAATAGAAGAGGAGTACTTTGACGTCTTCACGGATTAGGACTCCGCTCCCCAGTCAACTACCTATGTGCATGTCAAATGGCTACTGTGTTTATCTTTACTTTCCACTGCTAGATTTTGCTAAGCCTTTTAGGATATTATTTGTAAGCTTGGCCATAAGATCGCTACTCTAATAATTAATAATATTTTAAGTCTTTCTAGTTAATCGTGTTCATGGTCGATATTTCATGTATGTTTTCACTATGTGCATTAGTATAATCTTGGACTAGTGCAGAATACACAGAGTCTGAATTTGCATATTCGGATTTTGACAAAGGAGGTTTAGCCAAAACAATGTTCATCATTGCTCATTAGCTAACTACTAAGAAAAAGGGAGATTTGTGAAGTGGAATTCACTAAAATTGTGAAGTGGCATTAGCACTTCTCAGATTGGTTTTATAAGTGGAATTCATTAAAATTTGTGAAGTGATATTTGAACTTTTCATATTGGTTTGGTTCCTTAGTATCAATAGGACAATTGCCATTCTATGTCTGAGAATTTTCATGTATGTTGGCACTTTAACTAATTGTGCCTGTATGTTGGCATTTGAATTAATTCTAATCATTATATTATGCAATTCATGTTGGTGCTCTTTACGATATTTTGCAACAACGTGCAGACATTCAGTTAGTCAGTTTAAAATATGTATGGACTAATTGCTTTTAGGCTTGGACAAGGCTCGAGATGCCTCACTTTTTTAGAATATTTTTCCTATGAATGGTTCAAGTAGCTCATCTAGTCATGAAAATGAATTGACCCCTAAACCGACCATTTCTACTAACATTGTGAACATTCACATGGGGAGGATGACAATGTTATGGCTCCTCGAAGGAGCAAGAGAACCAGGATTGAAAAATCTTTTGGTGATGATTTCATTGTGTACCTTATGTATGATGTATCAAAATCTATTTCAGAGGCATATGCATCTCCTGCTGCAGAGTACTAGAAGGATGTTGTCCATAGCGAGATGGATTCTATTGTTGCTAACAGAACTTGGGAGATCATAGGTCATCCATTTGATTGTAAACCGATTGGATGCAAATGGATATTCAAGAAGAAGCGTAGACCTGATGATACCATTGAAAAGTACAAGAAAAGATTTGTGTCTAAGGGGTATGCCCAAAAGGAAGGGAATGATTTCTTTGATACTTATTCACCTGTTGCAAGATTGACCACTATTCATGTGCTATTTGTCACTGGCTGCTTCATATGGTTTCCATGTTCATCAAATGGACATAAAGACTACTTTTGTTAATGGAGAGCTAGATGAGGAAATGTATATGGATCAACCTGATGGTTTTGTAGCACCAGGATAAGAGGGCAAGGTGTGTAAGTTGCTAAAATCCTTGTATTGCATTAGAATTTTGATCGAACTATGACATCTATCAGCTTTGTTGTAAATGAAGCTAACAAGTGTGTATACTACATATTTGGTGGGGGTGAGGAAGTGATTTTGTGTTTTTTCTGTTGATGACATATTTATCTTTGGGACTAATATCGATATAGTAAATGACTTAAAGTCATTTTTGTCCCAAAGCTTCGACATGAAGGATCTGGGAGAGGGTGATGTTATTATAAACATCAAATTGATCAAGGCTGAGAATAGGATTACTCTTTTGCAATCCCATTATGTGGAGAAGATCTTGACCCGATTCGGGTTCATAAATAGAAAAAATTGCTCCCACACCCTATGACCCAAGTGTCAAGCTTATAAGACATCAAGAGCAAAGGAAAGATCAATTAAGATACTCTCAAATTATTGGTTCTCTCATGTGATTTGGCTAGGGCTACTAGATCTGACATCTCGTATGCTGTAGTAAATTAAGTCAATTTACTTATAATCCAGGAGATGATCATTGGCAAACACTTGAGCATGTATTCAGATACTTGAAGGGCACCATGTCATATGTGCTGCACTATACTTGGTACCCTGCTGTACTTGAAGGGTATAGTGATTCGAATTGGATCTCAGACGCTGACCAGATCAAGGCCACAAGTGGATATTTGTTTACTCTTAGTGGTGCTACAGTCTCATGGAGATCTTATAAACATATCATTTTAATGAGATCGGCCATAAAGGCTGAACTAGTAGCACTTGACACAACTACTGTTGAGGCAGAGTGGCTACGTGAGCTTTTGATGGACTTACCTATAGGTGAAAAACCTATTTCGGTGATCCTTATGTACTGTGATAACCAAATGGTTCTCATAAAGGTTAAGAGTACAAAGAATAATATAAAGTCCTTAAGACATGTAAAACATCACCTAAAGTCCTTTAGAACTTTGAGAAACTCCAGAGTAATCGTTGTGGGCTATGTCCAAACTGTGAAAAATCTAGCGGATCCCTTTACAAAGGGTTTAATGCGAAATGTGATTGAAAATGCATCAAGGGAAATGGGACTAGGACCCATGTGAGTTACACCGCAGCAGCAACCCATTCTAGTTGATAGGAGATCCCGTAAATTAGATAATGGGTATAAACAAGTTATATGGGTAACTGGAGAATACAAACTTTCTTACCCTTTCTCGTTGGAGATGCAATACTCTTATAATGTATGGTAGGTTGATTTATATCTTAATGCACTCTAAGGTCCCTTTAAAGGTGAGGTACTGTCCTACAAAGTACACTTGAAAGAGCACATCTATATGAGCCCGATTGTGAGGTTGTAGTCTAAGAGACTTGGGAACCCTCTAGTAAGCTCACGAATAGACACCGTAGCATGACCGTTAAAGCTCTATCCAGAAGCTTGGTTCTTGGTGGCCTAGTATCAGCAAAGTCTTTAAGAGAAACTTACTCACAGAAAGCTTGCAATTCAAGGTTTAGTCCATTGTGTAGATGTGTGGAATTTGAAGTTCTAGACGTTATAGTTCAACCCGAAAGGAACTATCATCGAAAAGCTGGTATATATGAACATTATTGTGCCAATATCTTTTGTCCTTTTGAGATTCATGCAGATGGCTTTGGATTGGTGGGGACTGTTGGAAATACTGTGTGTGCGTACATGCACTTTTAACAGTGAATTCCAAATACTCACTTTTAACAATGAATTCCAAAAGCCCTTGTAGGCACTGAACATGTGCATGCATGCTTCTCTCTCACATTCAAACTTTTAGATTAAGCTTATCTTATCTAACTGCATCCTTTTCTGAGATCATGCTTCAAACGTGGGGCAGTTGAATGGCAAGCATTCCGCGCGGATTCGATCCAAGAATATAACACCAAGCCAGCTTGTTGTTAGAAGCTCCTATGCGAAGGTGCTCCTTAAAGGGAGAACAGGGAGACGTCCCTGAGATGTAGAAAAAAGAGAGCAAAGCTATGTTGATCGAATTTCCCAGGGAGTCTAGATGAGTGAACGACAACCTTTACGATCACACACACGTGAACACGAGTAAGCACAAATAGATTTCTTTTTTGACACGCTGCAAATTGCGATGTGTCCGCGTCCTTTTCTTTTTTCTTATATAGAGAAGTAACAACAAAAAATTGAAACCAACGCGGCAAACTACGCTGAGAATTCGACATAGAAACATCTTTTTACGACCACTCTGAATACGACTTATCACTGCTACAGTGTTCTTACAATTTGCTACTATTATAGTGCTCTTACGACTTACGACTGTTATAGTCCTTACGACTTACGACTACTACAGAGTTTGAACGTGGTCGTAGGCAGCCATGGTCATAGAACGTGGTAGTAAATTCAACTGGACCTGAAGAGCAACTAGCTTAACTCTATCAATTTCTTCCTCAAGCTTGTTGTCTCCCGTGGATGTTCCGCACACCGATCTTCTCCCTTATCTCCATGAACTTCATTCTTCTGAGCGACTCGGTCAGAATGTCCACGAGTCAATCTTCTATGCAAACATGATGCACTTTCTATCACTCTTGATTCCACACATTCTCTTATGTGTTTGCTTCTCTCATGATAGGCTGGGTTTTTGTACAACATAATTGCAGACTTGATGTCAAACTTCAAGGTTACCTTCTTAACCTTCGTCTTCAATATGTTAGTCAACAATTATCCTAGCCATACGTCTTGAGATGCTGCCGCACAAGCTGCAATATACTCTAATTCACACAAGGATAAAGTGATCACCTTCTGCTTCTACGAACGCTAACTGATTGGGTTCAACCCAAGGAAAAACACCATGCCCAAAGTACTTTTTCGGTCATCTGTATCCCCGGCTAGATCACTGTTTGAGTAACCGATCAGCCCTAAACCTTCTTTCTTCTTCTCCTAAATACACCCATAATTCATCGTTCCTTTTACATACCTGAGGATGCGTTTTACTGCACCCATATTTTCTGTTGATGGATTCTTCATGTACCTACTCACAATACCAACCGAGAATGTCAAATCCATTCGTGTGTGTAGCAAGTATCTCAAGCTTTCGATCACATTTCTGTACAGAGTCTTATCTATGGGAGGGTTTGTGCTGTCTTTGCTCATCTTCAGGTGGGGTTCCATTGGAGTTTGAGTTGGATTGTAATCCTTCATGCCGCATTTGTCCAACACCTTTGTTGCATATGCGAACTGGTTGAGAGTAATCTTCCTAGGACATTAATGTACTTCAATGTCCAAGTAGTAGCTGAGTAACCCGAGGTCACTCACACTAAATAATTTCTTCATCTGGCATTTGAAGCTACTGATCTCCTCAATACTCTCTCCAGTGATAACCAAATCATCCACATAAACTCTAACTAACAAACTTCTTTTTCCTTGGCTTCGTTTGTACACTGCATGCCCTAGCAGGCACTGTTCAAAACCGAGTGCCGCCAGAGACTTGTCTAGCTTCGCATTCCAAGCTATCGGGGCTTGACGTAGACCATATAAGGCTTTGTGTAATCGTAATACCAGACGTTCTTCTCCTTTCTTCTCAAAACCTAGAGGTTGCACAATGTAGACTTCTTCCAAATCGCTGTTGAGGAAGGCTGACTTTACATCCATATGATGAACCTCCCATCCTTTTTGTGCTGTAATCGCAATAAGCAGTCGTACCAATTCTAGTCTCACAACAGGGGCAAAGACTTCATCAAAATCAACACCTTGTCGTTGAACGTACCCATTTGCAACTAGCCTCGTCTTGTGCTTGGCGATCACGCCTTGGGCGTCCTTCATCACCTTATACACCCATTTCAACCCAATTGGCCTGTGACCGACTGGCAATGGAACTAGCTTCCACGTTCCATTTTCTTGGATAGAGGACATCTCCTCCTCCATAGCTCTTCTCCATTCTAGCTTCGACTTAACTTTTTCAAAGTTCATAGGCTCCTCTTTTCTGAGCAAACAAAACTCATAATCTTCCAGCTTGTTGGAGATGTGGCATCATAGAGACTCTTGATGTCACACTCCCATCGAGATCCTTTAGATGAGCTTTCATCAACCTCCAATCTTCATGGAGCAACAGGTGAGTCCGACGCTCTCATTATTACTGCTGGAGTACACGGTGTAGCTAAGCCAGGCATCCCGACTCCCGCGCACATTCTGTTGATTTGTGATCCAAATTCTATACATTAGGCCAGCTTCTGGACGGAGCGTAGCGAGCCCGTCGCCGAGGCTTGGGGCGGAGCGGGCGAGTCTTGAAGCGGCCCATTGTGCAAGGCCGTGCACCCAGGGCGCTTTGAGGGTGTGCGGCGAAGCCCCGCGTATGGATTCTAGTCGAATTAGGGTTTCCACTGTTATATATATTCCACAAGCGCCGTTTGGGATATGAGATTAGAGTTGTAAATCCCGCATTGTAACCTCACCCGATATAGTGAAGATTGTTGTTTGGTGGCGCCGTGGTTTTTCCCTCTCGCATTGGGAGGGTTTTCCACGTTAAAATCTCGTGTCTCTCGCGATTGATCTTGTTTACTTCGTCGTTCCTCCGCCGTCGCGTGTAACACATTCTTGTCATGGTCGTGCTTGGAGTTTCTGCATCGTGGTCGTGTCTTCCGACTTTGTCTTGCGTGGTCATAGTGTTAGAAGCTACTACGTGGTCGTTAGGATATACGGCCACGTAGTGGTTGGATCCTCCGACTACGCCCACCATAGTAGATGTGTCGGTTACATAGTCATCAAGACCTGCATTAGTATTAGGATAATGCACCATGAAGATGTCTTCCATAGGTCATACATCTATCAGAGGATCTCTACTCCACTCCCACTTCCTCTCCTCGAACACGACGTCAC
Source organism: Dendrocalamus sinicus (assembly GCA_036346575.1). Taxonomy (NCBI): domain Eukaryota; kingdom Viridiplantae; phylum Streptophyta; class Magnoliopsida; order Poales; family Poaceae; genus Dendrocalamus; species Dendrocalamus sinicus. The sequence continues at coordinate 10,221,330 of CM070670.1, forward strand.
GAGTAACCACAACTCGTCGTGTCGTTGGATCAACCATCTGATAGCCTTTCGTCTTTGAATCATACCCAATGAACACCATTCGCTTGCTTTGATCTGCTAGCTTGGAGAGGTGTGGCATGGTCGTCTTTACATGTGCAACACACCCAAATGTAAGGAGGTGACCCACATTAGTCTTGCGGTTGTAATAGGCTTCGTAAAGAGTTTTACCGATGACGTTTTTCGTTGGCGCCCAATTTAGTACATAAATAGTACTCGAGACCACTTGCCCCCAAAATTCTTCTGGAACACCCGTGCTCTTCAATAGACTCCTTGCCATACCAACCATTGTCTAGTTTCTCTTTTCGACCACTCCATTCTGTTGGGGCAAGTAGGGCGCTGTTAGATAACACCTAATTCCCAGCAGCTCACAGTAGTCGTCGAACTCATTCGAGGTAAGCTGCAGCCTTGATCTTCTTTAACGCCTAGAATGTTTTGTCTTTGCTTCGAAGTAATGCCAGCCACATATATCTCATACAGTCATCTACCAGCTGCAGGAAGTAATGACTTCCTCCATGTGTGGTCGGAGTGATTGGCCCAAGTTATGGGGGGTTGGGGATGGCACCGTCCGTGGGGACTGGGCAAGAAGTCGCACAAAAGAAGAGTCACCGCTGCGAGGAAAATTTGCTCCATGGTGGGGCTGGGATACATCCTGGCACGCTGAAGAACAAAAAATGCCGCCAAAGGTAAGAAAAGGTAGAGCATCTCTGAATAGTTCAACTCATTCATCAGGCTTTGTTGCATGTAAGTCCCCATGCAGATATGATAGATCCATTGATCCTGCATGTAAGTCTCTGCGCCGGCCACATCGCAACTTCCGAGCGCAATGGAAAAAGCCCTTGGCCTAGCTGTCGCGGAGTCGCAGCTCGCGTCTACCTCGTCAGAGCCTCCGCGAGCCTCTCCGCCCGGCGTCGAGCCTCCGCGCCGAGCTTCTCTGCGGGACGTCGAGCCTCCGCACGCCGAGTCGCACCTCCGTTTTGCAGTCCTGCGTATGCATAACCATCCATGCATGCATGCAAGTAAGCCTCATCCATCCATACATACACAAGCTACACGCGCGCAGGCATGAAATACTCATCCACGAACTAAGCATGAAGTCTCCATCCAAGCATCCATTCATGCATGTATACGTAAAATCTCCATCCATGCATGCATGCAACTCGCGGAGTAGCGCACTCAGGCGTCGCTAGCGAAGACTGGCATCAGCCTCCGCGTTGAGTTTTTGCCGACGTCGACGACAGCGCCCGCGTCCACGCGGCATCTCCGGCAGCACCAAAGGCGCACGACCTCGCGACTCCGGCCTCGCACACCGTCAAAGTCTGCGCTGCAGCTCCGGCCTCCGCGCCCTCAGCGTCGACGTACGGGACTCCACCCGGCCACCGCCGTCATCTCGCGACGAAGTGCTCCGGCTTCGCGCACAGTCGAAGTATGTATTGCTGCTCCGTCCATGCATGCACGAGTTTCCATTCGTCCTTGCATGCACTCCAAAAAGCCATTCACGTATATACCCCCATGCATGCATGAGTTTCCATCCATGCATGTGCCCCGTGTAGCCATCCGCGCATGCATCCAAAAAATCCATCTAACCATCCGTGCGTGCACTCAAAACTATCCGCCCATGCATGCACAAGCTTCTCTCTCTCTCTCTCGCTCGCCGCCCCCGGTACTCTGCTCAGCCTCCGTGCCCCCGGTACTCCGCCCGGCCTCCGCGCCTCAAGACTTCGCCTCTGTGTGCTCGACGTCCACGCCAGATCTCCGCTGGCCTCCGCCTCGGTGGCTTCGGCTTCCGCGTTGTACATGAGGAGTCGGCTCCGACGAGGTCGCCCGGTACTTCGCTCGGCCTTCGCCCCTCAGGACCTCGCCTCTCTGCGCCTGCATGCTGGACTTCGCCTCCACGCGCTCGGCTCCGCGTAGGACCGTGCCTCTGCAACGAAGCGCTCTGACCTCGCCCCCGTGCATGCACGTGGTGTGTATACTATGCGGCTCCGCGCGACTAGTTCCGTGGCCAGGCTGGGCGGTCCTCCGGTTTCCTGCTCACGTAGAACTGCATGCCGATGGCTAAAAGTTCCTCTATACTATGATTGCAGTACCTTCAACATGTTTCAGGTAGAGATGCAGTTGCTTGTCCAAAACATTTCCTGCAGGGAAGACACCTTTAATTATATTGGATGATGTCTATTCAAGACACCTTTAATTATATCGCTTGCATGGCTCGTGCACATGTGCCAGGCTCCGCCTCCGTGCGACGTCGTGTCGACCTCCGCAACGCCGGTCTCCGTATCGGTCGACGGCTCCACCTCGTCTGCACCCGCCTTCATCAATAGTACGCTGTTGTTTGTCTTCTTCTTGTTGTAGACCGGCAGACCAAGCTACCCTTTTGAGCTCGGACGGCTTGACGGTAGGACATTCAGCAGAGCGAGGCCCAGCTTCAATCCAGATCAGTTGGAACTCCTTGCTCTCCAGCAATGGACAGAGTTGGCTTCACCCGTCCACCTCGGCATCTGCCTTGACGTCTGCGGGTTTCGCGCGGCATGTGCCCGCCTGCGATGAAGGTCATCTCGCTCGCCTCTGATGGAGCTCCGCGTGGCCTCAGCGCCTCTGCGTCGGACTCGCCTCCGACCTCCGTACATGCACGCCGAACCCTACGTCAGCAAGCTCCGAGCACAGCATGGCACGTCCAGCGGCGTTGTCGACTTCGGCTCCACGTCAGCAACTCAAGCATGCGCCCCTGAGAGCCTCACAACGAGCTTCCGCGTCGGCCATGTTGAGCCTCTCCGCCTAGCGCACCTCGTCTGCCTCGCCTCCGCATCGAGCCCTGGGACCTCGATGAAACCAAAGTCATGGCCTCCGCGCAGAAGAAGACCTCCTCAGCCAGGGCCTCCGCGCAGACGAGCACGCGGCCCTGAGAGCCTCGCAACAAGCTTCCGCATCGGCCATGTTGAGCCCCTCCGCCTGGCGCACCTCGTCCGCCTCGCCTCTGCATCGAGCCCCGGGACCTCGATGAAACTGAAGTCGTGCCTCTGTGCAGACGAGGATCTCCTCGACCGTGGACTCTACACGAATGAAGTGGGCTCCATACAGGTGAGTTCACGGCTCTGCATCGTCGAGGTCTTCCACAGTCGCAGCCTCGGCACATCACAAGTATGCGCCATCGAAGGTTGCCTCGAAGCCTCTACGCCCGTGGCCTGCGCCTTCGATGACCTCCGCGCATGCCAGGCGCCACACGCCTCCACACCAAGTATTTGTATTCATCATGTGCTGCATGCAGGAAAGGACGTCGAGTGCTCCGCCATCCATGCACGCATGCACCCTCAATCCAAGCGGCTCCAGCAACATCGGAGGTGGACGAGCACACTGTCGAAGCCTACGCCGCAACTCCAGCCTCCGCGCCCTCGGCATCCAGCGTCCACGCGGTGGCGGAGGCGCTGGTGCAGCAAAAGGCCATCCTCCGCCGCCTTGGCAACTCCACCCGGTGCGCATCGCATGCGGGGGATGAACTCCGCAGTTTCCGCACTTGCCTCCGCTGGATGTGTGTCGATCACTCCATCGCGGCGCGCTCGGCAGGATCGTGGGCTGTCTTCCTCCTCACCGTCGCAGCACCCTCAGGGGTCCGCCTCGCAGTCTCGGACTCCGCGCCGCGACCCTTCGATGGACAGGTCCAGGTCTCCCTCACCTTGTTCGTGCGAGGGTTCGGCAGGTTCGCCGACGTCGCCATCGTGCTTGAGCACCACCGCCGGATCAGGGACCAGCTCTGGCAGATCAGCCACAGGTGCCGCCGTTTCATACTCTGCTGCCCCGTGCTCGTCACCGCCAGCTCCAAGCTCCTCTCGGCGTGCCGCGTCGCCACCTACGGCAACATCCAGGTCAAGGAACCCCGCCGCCTCCTTGCCCACCTCACCAAGAACACCTCTCCTAGGACCCCGTCTACCCCGCGAATGCCTCAACCTGGCCAATGACGCGACAAGTTCAGTGCGGTGCTCGCCGAAGCATAGGTCCTCTTCGTCGGGTTCACCATCGGCGACTTCTTCCCAGAGCTCGAGCCCGTCGCCAGCACCGTCACGCGACTCCGCCGCCGGCTTAGGAGCTGCCTCGCCACCCTCCGCGAGGTATGCGACGAGATCATTGACGAGCACATCAGCGGCAAGTGCCAGCACATCCCTGGCGACCGCCAAGAGGACTTCGTTGACGTCTCCCTCCGCGTCCAGAAGCTCCCCAACCTCGAGGTCCCCCTCACCGATGACAACCTCAAGGCCCCCGTTCTGGACATATCCGTCGCCGGCACAGACACGACGTTCGCGATGCTGGACTGGGCGATGACGGAACTGGCCCGCCACCCTTGCATCCTCAAGAAGGTGCGGGATGAATGGCCTCATCGCCCTTCGCACGGCACCAACAGCCTCGGCGCCACCAGCCTCCGCACCGATTTCAACTCGGCTCCGGGAAGTCCTCGCTGGCCTTTCGCTCAACTCTGCGACGACTTCGGCCTGCCAGCGCCACTTCGCCTCGGCTCCGATGCATGCATGGGGAAATGTGAATTGCAGGCAGACCCCTCTGCGTTGCATGCATGGCCTATGCACGTACAAGGCTCATGTGCTTCGTCTCCATGTGAGTTGCCGAGCACATCAAACCAGCCGTCATGCCAGGCGGCCGCAACTAGGGCAGTTGACTCAAGGTGTTGGCCCCGCATCTCACGATGAGGCCTCCGCTAGCTTCGCACAGCCAGGGTCTCCGCACCTGCGAAGTTTACCCCACGTCGCCACCGTCCCGCCCGGTACGTACTGCATGTGATTACGTGCGAGGCTTTTAAATCCCCACTGCATTTCTTGCGTGCATGGCAACAAAGAAACGATTGTGCATCATATCATTTATTGCGACTGCAGTTCCATTCTAAGATCATTTGATTTGGCCGTGTTTGCTTCTCTGGTTTTGGCCTGTTCTGGGCTACCGTAGTATCAAATGCTTTTTCGGTACTGCATCCTGGAGCATTTTGTTGTCGCAAGTCTTCGGTTATTTCTTTCATGCCTCTGTTTTGCTCCTCATTTTGATTTAAATCGCACGACGGCCTTGCGCCTTGGCGTACTCTATGGAGTATAAATAAGACGCAGCGTCGAGGCATACCTCCATGTGCACTCTACGGAGTATAAATAAGACGCAGCATCGAGGCATACCTCCGTGCGCACTCTACGGAGTATAAATAAGACGCAGCGTCGAGGCATACCTCCGTGTGCACTCTAGGAGTATAAATAAGACGCAGCGTCGAGGCATACCTCTGTGCGCACTCTACGGAGTATAAATAAGACGCAACGTCAAGGCATACCTCCGTGCGCACTCTACGGAGTATAAATAAGACACGCGGGGGGACGCCCTTGCGCGCACTTTACGGAGTATAAATAAGACGCAGCGTCGAGGCATACCTCTGTGCGCACTCTACGGAGTATAAATAAGACGCAGCGTCGAGGCATACCTCCGTGCGCACTCTACGGAGTATAAATAAGACGTAGCGTCCAAGTCTGCCTCCGCACGCACTCTACGGAGTATAAATAAGACGCAGATGTTGTCCCTACGCACTCTACTGAGTATAAACAAGACGCGGATGTCCCCACACACGCGTGGATGTTGTCCCTACGCGTACTCTCCGGAGTATAAATAAGACGTGGATGCTCATCCCACGCACTCTACGGAGTATAAATAAGACGCGGATGTTGTCCCTGCGCACTCTACTGAGTATAAACAAGACGCGGATGTCCCCGCGCACGCGTGGATGTTGTCCCTACGCGTACTCTCCGGAGTATAAATAAGACGTGGATGTTGATCCCACGCACTCTGCGGAGTATAAAAATTCCGCAATGGCCGAGACACTAGGGAGTGCCTTGCTTTAGCGACGCAGCACCTGGGCATCGCGCCTTCGCGTGCGTTGCACCTGGGAGGGCCTTGCTTTAGCGACGCAGCACCTGGATATCGCGCCTTCGCGTGCGTTGCGCTAGGGATTGCAGCGCTTTAGCACTCTCGGCCTACGCCGCTCGCGCCCGCTCTCCGCAGGCACTGGTTCTGAAGGTAGGGGAACGGCAGTGTCGCCTCCCTGCCTCCGCGTGCGTAGCGCCCTCGAACTACGCCACAAGCGCCCGCACTCCGTGGGCACTGTTTTTGAAGGTAGGGGAATGGCAGCGTTGCCTCCCTGCCTCTGCGTGCGTAGCGCTCTCGGCCTACGCCGCTCGCGCCCGCTCTCCGCGGGCACTGTTTCTGAACGTAGGGGAACGGCAGTGTCGCCTCCCTGCCCCTGCGTGCGTAGTGCCCTCGGCCTACGCCGCAATTGCCCGCTCTCCGCGGGCACTGTTTTTGAAGGTGGGGGAACGGCAGTGTCGCCTCCCTGCCTCTGCGTGCGTATCGTTCTCGGCCTACGCCGCAAGTGCCCACTCTCCGCGGGCACTGTTTTTGAAGGTGGGTGAACGGCAGTGTCGCCTCCCTGCCTCTGCGGGCATAGCGCCCTCGGCCTACGCTGCAAGCGCCCGCTCTCCGCGGGCACTGTTTCTGAAGGTAGGGGAACGGTAGTGTCGCCTCCCTGCCTCCGCGTGTGTAGCGCCCTCGGCCTACGCCGCAGGCGCCTGCTCTTCACGGGCACTGTTTTTGAAGGTGGGGGAATGGGAGTGTCGCCTCCCTACCTCTACGTGCGTGCCTCGAAGGGGCGGCGAGACCCCGTCGCCCACCTTGTAGGCATCCGCGCGCACTCTATGGTGTATGAAAATCGCACAATGGCTGAGACACCAGGGAGTGCCTCGCTTTAGCAGCGCACTACCTGTATATCGAGCCTTCACGCATGTCGCACTAGGAAGTGCATCGGCGGGACAGCTCGGCTCCGGCGTGGGACTTTGTCGTCCGCCTGGTAGGCACTGCCTCGGCAAGACGAACCGGCTTCGGAGCAGCGCCTCGCCACCCGCCTTATAGGCATCGCCTCGGCGGAGCGGCGCAACTTCGTTGTTCGCCTAGTAGGCAATGTCTCGGCGGGACGGCTCGGCTCCGGCGCGGGACTTCGTCGTCCGCCTGGTAGACACTGCCTCGACGAGATGACCCGGCTTCGGAGCAGCGCCTCTCCACCCGCCTTGTAGGCATCGCCTCGGCGGAGCGACGCGACTTCACCGTCCGCCTAGTAGGCAATCCCTCAGCGGGACAACTCGGCTCCGGCGCGGGACTTCGCCGTCCGCCTAGTAGACATTGCCTCGGCTGGACAGCTTGACTCCAACGCGGGACTTCGCCGTCCGCCTTGTAGGCAATGTCTTGGCGGGACGGCTCGGCACCGGCGTGGGACTTCATCGTCTGCCTGGAAGGAACTGCCTCGGCGAGACACCCCGGCTTCAGAGCAGCGCCTCGCCACCCGCCTTGTAGGCATTGCCTCGGCGGAGCGGTACAACTTCGCCGTCCACCAAGTAGGCAATGCCTCGACGGGATGGCACGGCTCCGGTGCGGGACTTCGTCGTCCGCCTGGTAGGCACTACCTCGGCGAGACGACCTGGCTTCAGAGCAGCGCCTCGCTGGCCGCCTTGTAGGCATCGCCTCAGCGGAGCGGCGCAACTTCACCGTCCGCCTAGTAGGCAATGCCTCGGCGGGACGGCTCGGCTCCGGTGCGGGACTTCGCTATCCGCCTAGTAGGCAATGCCTTGGCGGGACGGCTCGGCTCCGACGCGGGACTTCGTCGTCACCTGGAAGGCACTGCCTCGGCGAGATGACCCGGCTTCGGAGCAGCGCCTCGCCGCCCGCCTTATGGGCATCGCCTCGGCGGAGCGACGCGACTTCGCTGTCCGCCTAGTAGGCAATGCCTCGGCGGGACGGCTCGGCTCCGGCGTGGGACTTCGTCGTCCGCCTAGTAGGCAATGCCTCGGCGAGACGACTCGGCTCCGGCGCGGGACTTTGCCGTCCGTCTAGTAGGCAATGCCTCGGCGGGACGGCTCGGCTCCGGCACGGGACTCGTTATGCGCTTGAAGGCATCGCCGGGCGAGGCGGCCCGGCCGGGCGGCGCCTCGTCGTCCGCCTTGTAGGCATCACCTCGGCGGAGCGGCGCAACTTCACCGTCCGCCTAGTAGGCAATGCCTCGGCGGGACGGCTCGGCTCCGGCGTGGGACTTCGCTGTCCGCCTAGTAGGCAATGCCTTGGCGGGACGGCTCGGCTCCGCGCAGACCGTCATCCGCTGGTAAACCTTGCCTCGGTGAGACGCCACAGCCGGGCGGCGCCTCGCCACCCGCCTTGTAGGCATCACCTCGGCGGAGCGGTGCAACTTCGTCGTCCGTCTAGTAGGCAATGCCTTGGCGGGACGGCTCAGCTCCGGCGCGGAACTTCGTCGTCCACCTGGTAGGCACTGCCTCAGCGAGACGACCCGGCTTCGGAGCAGTGCCTCGCCACCCGCCTTATAGGCATCACCTCGGCGGAGCGACGCGACTTCGCCGTCCGCCTAGTAGGCAATTCCTCGACGGGACGGCTCAGCTCCGGCGTGGGACTTCGCCGTCCGCCTAGTAGGCAATGCCTCGGCGGGACGGCTCGGCTCCGGCGCAGGACTTCGCCTTCCGCCTAGTAGGCAATGCCTCAGCGGGACGGCTCAGCTCCGGTGTGGGACTTCGTCGTCCGCCTGGAAGGCACTGACTCGGCGAGACGACCTCAGCTTCGGAGCAGCGCCTCGTCGCTCGCCTTGTGGGCATTGCCTCGGCGGAGCGGCGCGACTTCGCCGTACGCCTAGTAGGCATCGCCTTGGCGGGGCAGCGGTGACTTCGTTGTCAACCTTGTAGGCGTTGCCTTGACTGGACACCCGGCTTCGGAGTGGGATTCCGCGGACCTCTTCATAGGCATTGCCTTAGAGGGATGCAAGCTACTAATTGCTTCGGCTCGCCAGTCGGTACCCACGCGCTTGCTGTCGGGGAACGGGGGGCTGGGATAGTTTGGCACATCAACTTGCCCATCGGGACCTCTGCGCTTGTTGTCAAGGGAGTACTGTTGTAGGGGTGGCCCAACCCCCCATAACTGGGCCTTGCAACTGGCCTAATATGTAAATAGGCCCGATAGTGTAGAGGAATATACTCATGTAAATATACCAATGTACCCTCATCCTTTGTAAGTACTAAGGGGTAGAATGGGGATTTCCCATTCTACCCCACTCATGTATATAAACCCCCAGGAGGGGCAGGAGGACGGGCAGAAGGAGGGGCATCCTCTTATTCTTACCAACTCTCCCACAGATCTGGCTCTCTTTCCTCTTCTACTGGTCCCCCTCTTTACTGTTTGGCCTGTAACCACAACAGCCCACATAAGTCACCGTGCCATAACTCATGAGGACCGACTACTCGATATAGAGTCATGGTCAGAAACGAGTTCCGATGTTGCTTCCTGATCAGACAACCATCGCAGATACGATCCACGTGCTCGATCATGAGCATGTCTTGCACCATCTTCTTGTGAGCCAGATCCTTTAGAGCATGAAAGTTTACATGCCTGTACCTAGCGTGCCATCTTCACATTTCTTTTGTACTCCTTGTTAGAAGACACTCTGGGAGAGCCGGATTGATGTTCAACATATACATCTGGTTTCTTAATCTGCTCACCTTAGCTAGCAACCTACGAGTTCTATCTAATATAGACATTACTCCTCCTTCAACCATGATCTTGCAGCCGTTTTTGTCCAGCTGTCCGAGGTTGATGATATTGCTTCTCAGCCTTGAGATTTACTAAATATTTATGAATGTTCACCTGTAGAACTCTTCAACAGTATCGAGCCCCTAGAACTCTCTAACAGTATCGAGCCCCTTTCTTGTATCTCCACAGCTATACCATCTCCAAATTTGATTGAGCCTTTTATCTTCATGTCTATCTCAGCAAACTTTTCAATGTAGCCAGTCATGTGGTTACTCGTGCCGGTATCTAAATACTAAGCTTTGTTTTGGGTGCCGCAAAGTTTCGGCATTACCTTTTCTTCCAGTAGGTATACCTCTTCTTCATGTGTTGGGACTGTATGGACAAGTTCACACACTTCGATCATCAGCAGCTGAGGGTCATCGTCATTCTACTTAGCTACAAGATTTGCACTGGCTCTTCATTTGGTTGGACACTCTTTCGCAAAGTGTCCATACTCATTGCAATTGAAATACTTGACCTTGGTCTTATCGAAATCTGGCGGTAATCATTCATTGCCAGCACGATTGCCATCTCCTCGGCCACCGCTTGGTCCACGGCCGTGTCCCCGACCTTTTCCATTACAACATTTTCTCTGAGCACTGCTCGAGCCTTCATTCTTCTTGGTCTTCGTTCTTCTCTCTTCCCCTTGCTTTGGGAAAAAGTAACTTTTCTCGTTTTCGAGATCGACATCACTGCGACATCACCTAATTGTTCGATCATTCTGATAATTTGAAGGAACCAATCTGGAACGGAACTAAACAGCTTTTCGACAACATCACCATCTTCCAACTTCATGCCAAGAGAGTGGATCTCACCGACCAGTGTGGTGAGTTTCATAGAGTACTCGGTGATCGTCTCCAAGTCTTTCCATCTGCAAATTGCTCAGTTGTCATTTGAGCACTTGAGCACAGGCCTTCTTGATGCAATCTTCGCCTACCCGCATCTCCTTGAGTGCGATCTAGGCTTCTTTCGCCATCTGCTTTTCGGCGATCGATATCATCACGTCGTCTGGCACCGCTTGTGAGATAGCTACCATCGCGCCTTGATCCTTGTCGCCGTCATCGTCTCTATCTTCGACCGCCGACCACACCCTAAGTGAGCGCAAGATTATCTTCATCTTAACGGCCTGATGCCGTAATTCGTTTCGCTCAACATTGGGATTGGATCGGAATCGAGACGCTTCTTGCCGTCAAATTGACGACTGCGCTCGACTTCGATGGATCGATCTCGTTGGCCATGACCTTGATGAGTGCTCCAGACTTCGATGAATCAAACTCTTCATCGGCTGTCGCTTCGTCCCCTTAGGCTCTGATACCAAGTGTTGGTCGAATTTCCCAGGGAGTCTAGACAAACGATGAATGACAACCTTTACAATCACACACACACGAACACGAGTAAGCACAAATAGATATCTTTTTTGACGCGCTGCAAATTGCGATACGTATGCATCCTTTTCTTCTTTCTTATATAGAGAAGCTACAGCAAGATTTTGAAACCAACATGGCAAACCACGCTGAGAATCCGACACAGAAATATCTTTTTACGACCACTCTGGATATGACTTACGACTGCTACTGTGTTCTTACGACTTATGACTGCTACAGTCATTACGACTTACGACTGCCACAGTCATTACGACTTACGACTAATACAGTGTTTGAACGTGATCGTAGGCAGTCATGATCGTAAATTCGATTGGACCTGAAGAGCAACTAGCTTAACTCTATCAAGCTGTTTTTCATCATCTTCTTCTTCCATGGGTGTTGTGTCACCTTCCGATCCAGGCCGGCGGTGGTGTTCATCGTGCAACGAGCATCCCAGCGAGCAGTGTCTTCGGATCTTCGCGCGTGTAAGCACCTGCACGGCTGCACGGAGCTTCGGTGTCTTATGTCTGCAGACCGAGCTGCGGCACTGCATCGAGGTTCAGCACGGCATCAACTACGGCATCAACTAGCAATCTGCATCAAGCAATCAATAAGTGCTTGTCTACGGCACATAGTTTAGTTTCTACATTCACATTTCACACTACGGATTAGTTTATTGCCTGTCGTTCCTTGCAGAAATTGTGTTGCTAGCTTGCGAGGTACTTTCTCTGTCCACAAATATAGATTATTGTGGATTTTGTATGATAAAGTTTTGGTTATTAATATATATTAAAGTATATAGATTAACTATATAAAATAGTACCATTAGATTTGTCCTACAAAATTATTTTATAATATATATTTTTTATTATTTTTTACTATATATCATGATAATAAATTATAATAAGTTTTGTATCGAAGATCGTAAATTATCAAAAACGACCTACATCGTGAACGGAGAGAGTACCAGTTATTGTTCATTGTGACTAGAAAGTTGGTACGTACATATGTTTGGTAGTTATAGAATACTTCTGCCAATTTACATTCTGAGAGCATGTTTACGTACTGAAGCATCCTAACTAGTATGATAGGTTTTTACCTTGGTTCTTATGACATAGGCTGGGTTTGGCACGGTGTTAGTAATTAATTTTTAAACAATGTATTTTTTACGATAAGGTCTACTAGTTGATTGTATGACACACTATACTAACTTTACCAAGTGGTGGATTCAGGATTGGAGTACGCCCCGGGCTAAATTTCAACCAAGTAACAATCTAGTATATCATAAGTCTAGAACTATATTATGATATAACAAAAAATACGTGACAAATGTATGATTGATATAAAAATTTTGCTTAATGCTCAATACTTGAGGAGTTCAAGTTTTCAACACAAATCATAATAAAGAAAGTATATAAAACCATACAGAATGTAATATAATAAAGATACAAGTACCTCAAATCCTAAATGAAGATTTACTCACTATCCTATGCGGTTAGCTCACCATTTCCTCATCAATAGTAGGACAAGAACCAGAACATATGAAGACAGCATAAACAATAAAATAAAATATACACATAAATAAATTCAAGGAGCATGAATATTACATTTGAAATAAACTAACTTACCACTTGTACGAGAAAGTTGTTTCTTCCGTGACCTCATCCCTTGAAAACGCTCTAAAATCTTCTCATCTTTAATACTTGCAAATACATCTCGCTCAATATAGCATACCATACAATGATTCATCCACTCATCATTCATCTTGTTTCGTAAATCAGTCTTAACGATGTTCATAGCCGAGAAGGCTCTTTCTATAGTTAATTTCTAAATAGCAAATGTAAAACATTAAAGTATTAAACATATGTCATTTCATCCGATCATTTGTTAAATAACAAACATTAGACATTACTCAATAGCAAACACTAAACATTAACATAGTTCCTAACTACTAGAAATTAATGTTTGATTAAAAGATAACCTTCTTTTAGCCGGAGTTGGGCAAAAGCCTGGACAAAAGCCTCACTGGTTCATCCTTTTCTTTCGATAAATACATAGAAGTTGTTTAGTATTTTTGATGAGTTCTAGAAGTATATAGCTCCAGAAGCTAGCTTGCAATAACTGGCTAATTAAAACAGACCTGGTAGTTACTCACGCGGTCACTGGCTCACTACCTCACTCAGCTCACTCCCTTGCTCAGCAGCCCTCCCCTTCCTCACTCAAAGTCTCAATCTCAATTCTCAAACCTGGTAGTTACTACATGTCTCAAAGACTCAAGGCAGTCAGCAGCCCTCCCCAGCTCCCCTGCTCACTCGCATCTCCGCCCCGCCCCTGCCCCTTGCTGGCCTACTCAGAGCGGCGACCAGCGAGTGCCGAGAGACAGAGGCAGTGAGACCCCACCGCACTGCAGCCGGGAAGAGCCGGACAGCCCGCCTCGCGGGCCGGAGGCCGCGACCGCGAGGAGGAGGCGAGCGCCGAGGGCGGAGGAGGAGGCGGAGCTGAGCCGGGCGCGACCGCGTGAGGCGAGGGCGAGCGCCGAGCCGGATGCCGGAGGAGGAGGCGGCGCGAGCTGGGCGCGACCGCGCGGCGTGGCGCGCGGCCGCGCAATCGCAGCAGCTGCGGAGGAGGAGGCGGAGCCGAGCCGGGCGCGACCGCGCGAGGCGAGGGCAGCGGCCGGCGCAACTGCGCAGGCAAGGGCGGACCGACGGAGGGCAAGTGAGCGCTGAGCACACGTAGGCGAGGCACGAGCGTGAGTGCGGTGGCCGATTGAGGATTTTTGGCTTGTGGGGATTAGGGTTTCAGGGGGCTAGTGTATAGACATCAGACATACATGTAGTAAAAAAACTCGACCTGCGGGGGGAGGAAACCACCCGGGCATCATGCTTAAGAAGAAGGTCTTCTCACGCAGACCGAGAAAACCCCCGAACCCCTGTTCCACCCTTACACAGACATACATGTAGTAGACTAGTAGTACTCGGGAGTTTGCTGGGCCTTGAGTTATAGCCCACCCAGCCTGAGGCCCAGCTCCGCCCCTGACTTTAGCTATACTAGATAAAATCACATATGAAAAATTTAAAATTTTAAGCCAAAAGACACAGCCACAGCCTAAAAGGACTTGCCCTTAATCTTATGTGCTTTAGAAGCTCTCTGGGTTACTAATTTAATCAATCTTTTAATCCTGGTCAGCCTTTGCAGAAAAAGTAACTATGATGTTTACTTTGACATTGCAAAATCTCTTAGATGGAATTAAATTAGTCACTAGGTTCTCTAATCAAGAACCCCATTATAGCTGGGGGATGCCCCGGCGCTCGCTCGGCCACGTCCCCCGCCCGCGCGCTCCGTGGCGTGGCGGGGATTTCGGCCGGGGAGGAGTTTCCTCCTGTTTTTCGGAAATTACGTACAGATCCATTTTTCTCGCAAAGAGGTCTTTTTTCTCGCGAAGAGGTCCCTGGCGGTTTTTTTACGGTGGATTTTTCTGAAAAACCCCTCCAATTTGCAGGATGGCGCCCCTCGGTTTTCTAAATTGCGTCACGGGTCCTCATTTCATTACATACGGATCCTCAATTTTCTGAAAAAACCTTTTACCTTTTTCGAAAATACGCATGTGCCCTCGATTTTTTTTTAAAAAACTCCTCACAAATTATCGCCTCTTTTACTTCGGTGCACACGGTGGCTGGCGCGGCGTGTCGCCGCGCCTATGCTGCTAGTTTCTTAACATGGTCGGCAGCTTGGCTCAACGCGGTGCAAATCCGGCCGAGATGCCAGAGGGTAGGGGCATGGCAAGGGTCGCATAGAGGCAAGGAAGACGATGGTAACATCAATTTTTGCAGGTGTGCAGGGGAACGATGAATTTGGGGATTGGGGCAGATGAGCGGCGATGGCTCATCGGAAACGGGGAAGATAAACAGAGACACGGCGATGGGCTGGACTCCGAGCTGAAGGAGGATGTGCACACGAGCTGATGTGCCAGTTCCCTCCTATCTGTTTGCTTGAGAAGAAGGCGGTGCAAGCTGGTTCTGTGCTACACAGAGGAGAGGAAGTGAGGTCACAACGACGAGAATGGCGCGAGATGCGGGTGGTGAGCTTACTACACGGTGCACGCGTTGCGGAAGTGCATGGACATGGGGACGGCAAGGTGCTGCGTGGCTTCGTGCGTACGGGAGAGCAGCAGCTTGGTCAACAATGGCGGCTGCAAAGCAAAGCAGGGGATGGCGGTTTTGCACGGCGCATGATCTCGGTGGAAGGCAAGTACGCCTTTTCAGAGTGGAAAGCGTAAATTGGGTGATGAGCCATAAGGGGAAGGTTCATAGAAATTAGGTTTGGAGAGGATTTTCCTAATGCAATACCTATCAGTGAACTCTTAAAATTAAGAACAATTTTGAGGGAAACCACATAAGATTCAGGAGAATTTTTTAAAATAGTTTTTGGAGCTTAAGGTTTAAATTTTTTGCAAAAAATTACCTTGAAATTTTGAGGATGTTATAGATAGTCGCTAACAAATTTAAGGGCGGCCCAATGCATACGATGATAAAGTTATCACTAGAATTGTTTATGGAAATTCTACCCTAGCTTGGCCGCCTAACCTATCAATCTTTCCACCTTCAACAAACCAATCCAAAAGTGAGTAAGTTGTCGTTCTAGTCACAATGAGCTCAATATTTGTATAAGTCACACACATAGCCCAACTGAACTTAGCTACAAGTTAGTTTCGTTAAGAACATAAAGCGAAGACAATACTTGAGACCAAAATATTAAGTCAAACCTAAACCATAGGTCCCCCATAACCCCTTTCCAAATAGAGGAAGGGAACGTAACGAACCTAACCCTTTATTGGTTGCTCGGATATTTGATCAGGTCTAGCAATGCATGTGTAGAGCACAAATTGATTCCATTATTGCAATGCATGTTTAAGAGCAAGTACAATAGTATAGCCAATTAGTGGCTATAACACTTATCCATTCATCTATAACTTTCAAAAAAATAGTTCATACAATAAGATAGCTATTACAATAACTATTTGTCCCCACGTGTAAGAGAGTGAAATGCATATTTTTACGTACTATAGCTAGCTGTAATTTAGTAACCAGCTTCCTTCTCTCTCTTCCTTTCTCTCTCTGCCACGTAAGATTTTGTTGATATTATATTTGCTATAGCCTGCTGACTAAGACTTATTGTATCTGCTCTAAGCCAATTCAAAGTGAGGAGAGAGAGTCCATCAGATCAATTCAATAAATTAGAGCTATCAATCCTAACAAAAAATTCATAGAGTCGAACCCTCTTTTTGCGTCGAAGCCAACAAATAAAAAAATGTTGTCGTTGCCACACATTGCATGTCGTCTTGGGGCTGCTACACTAGGCTCCACCCACGGCACGCTGCTGTCGCATGGAGCTCTTTGTTATAGGTCCTCATGTGAGACTTCAAGGGATGCCGCCATACCACCGGATCGAGGAGCGGTGTCGCTCGTGATTGCCAAATCAAAAACACCTTTGCATGGATCTCGCCATCACTGCTGCTTCAAGGGAGAAGCCGGTCGGTGGCGGTAGAGAATCGCCGACTAACGCGGAGAGAGGAGGGATTGGAGGCGATGTGTGAGAGAGGGGAGGGAATCAGAGTTGCGGGACGAGAGTGAGTGGTTGTGAGAGAGTGCGTGCTTTGTTTTTGTCCCCAACCTACTTCTCGGAGACTTAACAACTTTCTATGGTATGAACAAGTGATCTATGATATGATTTTTTATTATGGACGTGTGGCCCACTTAAGAGAGAACCGATTCCACACACTAGTACAAAAAAAAATGTAAGTTGTACTTTTCTTTACGTGGCATGTCTATTAACTTGAATTGATTCAATGCGTTAGAAATGCTCTAATTCGATTAAATACATTAGAGAATTTTTTTGGATATTTCTATGATGTCGTAGGCTCAACAAAGCTCAGAAGATACAAAGATGGAGTGACCAACCTAAACCCCGGCAATAGGAAAGACTGTGACTAGCGGCAAGGTTTCACTTTTCGGGTTTGAGGAAAAACCTAAGGGGATCCAGTAGCGGTTTATCGGAAAACTAGTTGGTTTTCCTTTTTAGTTTTTATTTGATATTTTGATTTTGCCGATTCGAGGTTGGAATATAAATTAGAAGCAATTATAAGCATTCTGGTATAGTTAATGAGAAGAGATGAAGAGGTTCAGGTGGTGAACCGGGTATGAGAATACCGGTTGTTGAAAAACATGATCCCGGTCGGTTTCTGTTTACCGGACAATCACCACCGGCTTTGCAGATAGTTGTTGGCTTTTTAAAAACAAAACATATAATAAGGCATGGGTTGCTCAGCAGATGTTGTTATGTTGAAAAGCTGTAGTAATCAATCTAAAGATATCTACGTATATAGCTTTACGAAACTCATGCCACATCAAAATCAGAGTGGCGCAGCGGAAGCGTGGTGGGCCCATAACCCACAGGTCCCAGGATCGAAACCTGGCTCTGATATATCACGCAGTTGGGGGCTTACGGACATCTTTTTTTTTCCCGTTTCCTGCCGACTTACTGTGGTCAAATCACCCCCGACAGCTACACATCCCCTTTTTCTTACTCAATTTTATAATCTAATCCACGATAAACAAATACTTGGAAATAAACTGGACGTAACAAAGCATGCAAGTTCCAATCAAGTCTCATTTTTGCATTACAGAACAATCCTGGCTGACAGCAAGATGCTGAGGACCAAAGCCATGCAAAGCAATTCTACAACAACGTGATGTCCTTACAAAGGACGCGAATGAACAAAAAAAATTACGGCACTGATTCATAGCAGCTGATCATTGAGTGAGATCCACAACTACGCTTCGAAAAAACCCCCTGCAGAACAGGTTGGCAATGGTGAGAAATGAGACTGGCAAAAAGTGTAGAAAACAATAATTATATAGAGAATGGCAAATAATTATTCAAAGCCTAGACCCCTTTGAAAAGAGAGCACTGTCTAATATGTAATAATTACATATTATACATGCAATATTAAGGTATGGAGAACAGGAAGTCGCATAAGTATCTTTGTGTATCCGTGCCAAGTTTCAGGATATTCTTGTCAAATGTTCATCTTTAACAGAGATACCTCAAATGGCATGTAATAACTAGATCAGCATATTCGAGTACAAAAGGATGGCAAGATCATCAACAAAATGAATTTTGATTTAGTCATTCAAGGTTGTCGCAAATCAACTTATCTATATCAGAAGGTTTAAGAATTAAGATGCCATTGATGTGGTCGACAATGCAGGTAAGCAATTAGAAAGCATCAGAGGGTACATAAGTCACAGTACGATTACATATTACATTTGAGCCCATCTAAAAAGATATCAGAAGTTGTCTAGCTATTTGCACCTGAAATCTGATATTACCATAAATTGAAAAAAAAATGAACTGACAATAGATAAATTTTGTTAAATGTAACGGCTTTGTGGTTGACCACAAGCTCTTAACAGTTCAACTTAAGATATAATAGCAAGCATACAAATACGCGCAAAGACATTTCGGATAATGAAAAACTGCTACGACTTGTTTTTTGTGTTATGCAGTGCCAAAGTTAGCCTTCTATTGACTGCTTGTTCTGTCCCCCCCCCCCCCCTCTCAAAAGTATTCTATTGACTACTTTAGGGAAGAACTAGCACTGGAGACAGATAAACAAAAAATCATATTTATTCAAATCAAGAAGTTATTTTGATCATAAGAACGCACATGTACATTAGGAATTCTCTGGGAGCATTTGTTCATGAGAGTACTCACCAGAACGGAAGATCCTCGTACAACCTTTTTCAACTCAGCATGAAGCGACACTGGAGATAACCTGCAAATATGAAGGATCATGTTAAGAGGCAGATATCTAACCTCCAGATCATAGTGCATTGTGATGATGGCATGATGCAGCCTGTTGCATAATGAACATGAGAGCATGAAAAATATCAACCACTTTAGTATTTGCCATACAACCTATATATCTCAGCTCTCAATTCATTATTGCAGGAATTATGGAAACATGCAACATGAATTTAGAAATTGCATATAGTACCTACTGACAAGACACATTGTGGAAATTGACCTAAGTTTGGACAACTGGACATAGCTTTCAAAAAGGTACACTGTGCACTACAGAAATATGGATCGACTACCATAAATTTGATAAGCTGCATACTGTATCTAGTGTATTTATCTACTGACTCGTGACTAAATATCAATCAGCCAAAAATGTACAGAATTTCACTAGGCTAAACCATTCATGGGATTGCCTACGTGTCATTTGATGAAGGGCAAAAAAAAGGAAGGGTGGGTGAGGTGTTGGCACTACAAGAAGGATAAATCAGGCAAACAAGATATGCTATTTGTATCCATACCCAATGTTTGTGTCCAAGAATTCCTATGACAAACTCGATTACTGTTTAGCAAAGGCATTGAACACAATGAACAGCCCATGTGCTACTAATAGGATGGATACAAAAAATACTTTCAACTATCTTTATTGTCAAATAATGGAAAGTGTTCATAATTTCACTTGAACTACATTTGCTTGTTAAAAATAGCAGTCAAGCTTCAAACGCTTTCAGGGTGAAATTCAGACAAGTCAACATTCATTCCATAGATGCAAACAGCATACATCAGATGCAGTGTAAATAAACCATTAGAACCTTAACAATCCAAAATTCCGAACAAAAGACCAATCATCAAAAAGGAAACTTTAGCCAAACTATCATATGACATGGTTGGTTGATTCAATGCCTATGACAAATGTGAAAAGTTATCGCAACAGATATAGACTAACAATACAGAATATAAGTCATTTCTGGCAATGCAAGTGATATTCCAAATAGGAGAATAATAGACTCTGTAGACTAGATTTTCCAAACAAAAAATACTAATCTTATTGTGCGGCACCTATAGGCTATACTATTCAATTGGCTGCTAAAATCAATAACACCATGAAATAATTTTAAGGGCCACTAACATTGAGCTATCAGATAATGAAGATTAGTAACAAGAAGCATCACAATTAACCCAAAAGAACAACTGGATACAAAATACGAATATAGGTAGTCAACTCATGAACATTGAGCTAGAGCATATGTTAAGAAAGTCGTACTTGGGTCAGAATTGATTAGCACAGCAGTACCACCGAAGCTACAGCTCCCACCGATATGCTTCATCTTCTGCCAATAGTTATTGAACGCATACGACGCGTGCGCCACAATGCTGTCTGGATAAAAGCAGCTACCACCAGCCGCAATCTCCTGGCAATCCACTCCATACTGGCCGCAGGCATAGTCCATTGCCTCCTGCAGTCTGTCCTCTGGCACAGTTGGCTTAGCCACACACCACAAACCGCCGTCATTTCCTCCCTCACCAGACCACGGTGGCGGGGACATCGCCTCTGCTGGTGGAGCCAAGCATGGCGGCGGCATTGCAGGCGTGGCAGGTGGACTAGCGGATACCGCAGCGGGTGGGCTTGCTGGCACAGGCACGGCAACAGGCGTGCTTGCTGGGGCAGCGCCGGGCGGAACCGACGGGACAACTTCAGGTGGGGAATTCGGCGCAAAGGACAACGGCACATTGGGCGGTGGTGGCGCATATGTCAATGCAGGCGGCTGCGGCGGGGGAGATGTCATCGCCGGCGGCAAGTGGTGCCTACCGTAGAGCCTCCTCTTCAGAACCCCTCTGTCCCTCACACACGGAGTGGAGGCAGTGGTGATCTTGATGTCCTTGACAAGGCCCCAGCGCACAAGAGAGTGATGCAGGTTCTTGACGGCGTGTGAGAACCGAAGCAGGAGGAGCTCTTGGCCATGGCTGCAGGTGATACCATGGCCTACAACAATGGCGGTGATGTGCTTGGAGGGGTAGTGTGCCAGGACATGAGCCCTGAGCCAGGACTCTGCCCCAAGAACCGAGGTGGCCACCATGGGGAGCTCCGTGTGAGCGACTGATACATGTACACCTGCCTGAGGTGGCTCATGGAGGTGAACCAGCTCATGTGCTTCTTGACCTGAAACTGTGAAAGAATCATAGAGGTGGATTAATCCAGTTGCGAAAGCAACTTTGGAAGACAAACAAAATGCAAGATGTCAAGCCAGTAGACATAAAAAAAATGGCAAATCGACAAAGATATGCAGAAACAGCTGAGTACTTGCTGAAACAAAGAAACAACTAAGATAACAGAAAGTTGCAAATTACAGAAGAAGCAAGTCGCTGATGTTTTTGATCTTTCGGTGCTAAAAGAAACGTAAGAGGACTAATGTGGCCAAGAAAAAAATGTAAAAAAAACTTAAGGTAAAAATGTAACTTAGCTACAGAAACAAATTTCTGTCTGAGGCAAAGTTGTGGCAAAAAAAAACTACAACTGCCAGTTACTGGTATTGGTACTGCATTGTTCGTAAAAAAAATCACTAAATCATCAGAAAATCAACAAAAAGACTAAGGAACCTATGTATTGGAAATGCAGAGGTAGTAAAAGAATAATAACCTAATCATGAGAAAATCAACAAAAACTAAGGAAACCCTGTCTAGAAAATGTGGCTATAGGAATTAGTACCTGGTTCAAGCGAGAAAGCAATACACCAACATTATCAAGACTCAAGAGAAATGTGAACCGTAGAAACAAAAACCAGAATGACAGAAAAGTCTCCAAGACATTTTTTCGGGAAACAAGAAGTCAATCCTACACGAAAGCTAACAAAAGCACCAAAACGTTCTTGGCAAAGACCAGCATTACCAGCAAGACCCAAGGAAGGGAGCAGGCGGGAGCAGGAGAAGACGAGGAACAGCGCCAAGAACTCCATCCCCTCTCCGTCTCTCTCAACTCTCCACTCTCTCTCACCACCCTGCAACCGAGTAAAGCAAGATAGTGGATACACAAGTGGCTGTGCGCAGCGACAGTTGCAGCAGCGGCTTCAAGTCCCTGAGGTGACTAGACGGCCACAGCCACACACGCAAGGGAGGGAGGGAGGGTTCCTTGGTCCTGGGTCAAAGCAAAAAGAAGGCAGGGAGTGCCATTAACGGCGGTAGGATTCTTTCGAGGCTAGCAGGTATCTCCACTGCTCCGAAGAACCGTCCGTATAAATGTCACTTTAGCATTTTTTTAAATTTAATATTTAAATATCTATTTTTATAAATCCAATACCTCCGCACAGCGGTAGGGCATCTCCAATGGTTATAGCTAGCAACTAACTATAAGACTTCCACATCATTTATATAGTACACACTAAAGCTAGCATTCTAAAGAACTATCTATAAGGATAGCTATTTGATGCTTACATGCACACACAAAATTTATAGAGGCTGCCTCGTTTGGCGTTATAGACTAGTGCTTAAGGAAGAGCTGCCTCGATTTTTTTGCATACTCTCTTTCCTTCACATACGATATATGCTGATGTGTACATGCATATAGCTAGTTGACTCAGACCATTGGAGATGCCCTAAGTACCATCGAGTAACAGTAGCTCGTCAAATGCCTGTCAGCCTGTCAAGCAACCTGTGTGGGGCAGTCGCTAACGAGATTGATTAGTTCTTAATTAACCCAATGATTAGGAGGATCTAAGTGATTTATAGCTAAAACTTATATCTTATTTTACGCTGCAGGTATGGTTGCTTATTCTACGTAATTAAATATATAAAAATAAAATAAAATAATAATATCAGCAAAGACAATATAAAGTAATAAGAAAAAATCACAAAACCCCCAAAACAGTAAAAAAGACAAAAAAAAATTATGAACTACAAGTTAGATATAAGAAATAGAAGTGGTTTGGACGAGGACCTTAAAACACGGACGGGAGGCGATCACGTGACCTGCCGCGCACGGGTTGCTCGGCCTAGGTACTTTGCTGTGGCGGTGGAATTTTTATTATATATAGCTTTTTTAACTCCTTTGGTATATACGTGGTATTAATAAAAAATAGCGCTTCTGTTGTTCAGTTATCGGGCGAAAGTACTCTAGAGATGACACATGGTGCCTACCATCTGGCCGTCTGGCAGCAGGTGCCTGCCGCCCGACCACCAGACGACAGGTGATTAAACCGACTAATTAGTAGGCTTAATTATCTACCTAAATTCGTAATTTTATATTATATATTTTTAAAATTTTAAATATAGCAAATGAGCTCAAAAAATTATAAAATTTTATGCGCAGTCTCTTGACACAACATACTTCAGTGTGTAATTTTGTAACAATTTTATCCACTCTGAATATTGCTCAAAAATTTATACAATTTTGACATTTGTAGGAGTTGTTAGATATAGCAAACGAGTTCTAAAAATTATAAAATTTTATGTGAAGCCTCCCGACATAGTCGACCTAATTGTGTAATTTTTAGAAATTTTATATGCTCCAAATTTACAATGTTAATTCGTATTAATTTAATCATATTTAGCGATATGCCATGCTCAGGTATCTTTTGTAGTGCGTGAACTCTATCCTTCGCACATATGTTGTCTTGTTGCTACTATCTTTTCTTTTCCACTGCATCCTTCGCACAATTATCACTTGTCCGTGTTGTCCCTGCTCGCGCGCTCCCTTATCCGCACTAATGTCGTTATGTTCGTGCCGTCCATCCTTGTCCGCTCCCTCGTCTCCATATTTATCAGTATTACCATGTCGTCCCCCCTCTCCCAAAGTGTTGCGCATCGACATGGAGTTCTTAATTTACGGGGTGAGTGCATTGGGTTCCCTTTTTGCTTGGCAATAAATATGAACCTCTCGCAGTTGATCATCGGTCATCTCAATCACTCATCGCGGGAGCTCATTCTTATGGATGTCACTCAAAATTAAGAGTACATAGCTAATTATTTTGAGAAACTAGTACATGGCTTATTAAGGACGTGGTAGGAGGACGCGGCAGTGCTGATTGCTTATCCTGAAAGACATGAAATTTTTAATCGCATGCTTTCAACGTTATTCCTGTAGTTCTAGTTAATTAGTCATAATTAATGTAGTTTATATTATGAAGTAAGTATATCATAGCAATTTAGACATAGTTTTTAGTATTTTTGAGTACGTACGATACCCATAATTTGTTATTGTATGATAGTGTATAATTAAGCAGTGCTAATTACTGTAGTGACAATTAGTTAGAGTTAAGTAATAAGTTAGTGCGAAGAAATTAAGTGCTAAGTCCTCCCTCCTTTGTAGGGAAAATCTTTCTTTGGTGACCCTGCTTCGACTGGCCCCTCGGCGTCTGTCATACTATGTTACTGTATGACGGAAAAGATTCTTCTTGTTACAAAAAGTAAAACACAGTTTAGATGAATGATGAGCAATTACAAGAGCTCTATATTTGAAGCAGAGCGAAAAGAGAACCCAGTGTGTTACCACCGGAAATTACGGACGCGTTGTCGACACACATCACTGCGGGTGACAGGGGACAACATAGTAGGAGTGACATATGTGCGCATGAAGGAGCGGGCAAGGCGGGATGACATGGACAAACTAACATTTATGCGAGCGAGGGAGCAGGCGAAGGGGCCGGTATGCTCAAGCTAACAATTGTCTGAGGAGAGAGTGGGCAAGGGGGGACAGTATGGACAGACTAACATTTTTGCGAGCAAGGGGGTAGCACCAAGGGGAGACATCCCTCCTCGCATATCACTAATTACGATTAAGTTATCATGAATTAACATAGTAAATTTGGAGCACATAAAATTTCCAAAAAATTATACAAATAGGTTGACTGTGTCAGATAATTCACATAAAATTTTGTAATTTTTGGAACTCATTTGCTATATGTAACTATCCTACAAATATCAAAATCGTATACATTTTTTAGCAATATTCAGAGCAGATAAAATTGTCAAAATATTACACAATGAAGTACAATGTATCGGAAGGCTGCTCATAAAATTTCATAATTTTTCGAGCTTATTTTCTATATTTAAAAACTTGAACAAATATGACATAAAATTACGAGTTTAGGCAGGTAATTAAACCGGCTAATTAGCCGGCTTAACCATCTGCCGTTTTGTGGGTGAACGACAGGTGGCCTGCCGTCTAGTGGTCGGCCGATGGCCGAATGACAGACGCTATATGTCATCTCCGAAGCGCTGTCGTCCGGTGATTGAACAGCAAAAACGCTATTTTTATTAATACTATATATATATATATATAGCTATTTTTTTAAACATGAGTTGAAAAAGTGATATATATATGCCAAAAAATTGATGGCGGTGGCGGGATAGCAGCAGTGCTGGTAAGAGCAAGTTTAATAGTATAGATAGCTGTTACCTCCAATACATTTCCATGTCATCAAAAGATAATGATGCAGCTAACTCATACAATAAGCTGGCTATAAGTTGTCTCCACAAGAGCTCTTAATCATTTAATACATACATGTGTATTGATAATTTAATACATGTATGGTATAACAGTTAGTTCTATTGGTACATGCATGAATAACGCCTCTTTTCCTGTGCTATAGCCTGACTCTTACGTGGGAGCCGGTTTGGCTCTCTCTCTCCTTTTCTCTCTCCTCCACATAGGACTATGCTGACATGAATTCCTTTGTAGCTAGCACAATCAGCCTTATTAAACTTGCTCTAAGAGCATCTCCAACAGTATGAGCTAGTTACTAGCTCTAAGACAACTTCTCCAATAGTACTAACTTTTAGCACATAGCTCATAACATAAATAACCTCACATGACACTCTCACATAATCTTGGAATGTGTGTATGAGCCTAGCTCTTGATCAAGAGCTAGCTTTTCTCTCTCTTCTATTAAAATATAAAATAATATGTTTAGAGCTAGCTCATAAGTCACTATTGGAGGTGCTCTAAGAGCAAGTACAACAATGGTCTTATAGCCAAGCTAGTCAGCATTTTTGCTGATGTGGAGGAGAGAAGAGAGGAGAGAGAGGAGAGCTTGGCTCTCATGCAAACAACAAGCTGCACACGGGAGCCTATGCAGTGGTGGGTCCAGATAATAAATGTATGTGAGGAGGAGTAGGAAAGAGAATGTGAGACATGGTACCACATAATAATAAAAAAAATCTTTTGTAGACAAATAGAAGACAGATTATTGTATAACTTGGCTCTTATAACTTGATTTATAACCAAACACTTGGTTCTATTATTAGACTTGCTCTAAGGGGTACTACCAGTGCGCAGCAGGCAGTCTTTTCGCAGAGCGAGACAAAAGACTGGTCTCGGGAGTTGTGACCATCGCCAGACGCAGGTACACTGCTGTATTGTGTAAAGTTGTAAACTTTTTCGGGGGTTTCAGGTGCTGCATTGAGATTACTTTGTCTTTCCAGGGGTTCTTTGTAATTTTGTAATTCTGCTTTGTACATAAATGATCTACCAAGTTCATCAGATATATCCACGCGTAACCGCTGAAGGCTCCCGTTGTTACAGCTTCTAAAAGCGGTTTTTAATTTTTATTATAGTACCTAATTTTTAAATAGAGTATTTTTCTTAAGATAAAATCTACAAGTTAATTATAGTATACGTTTAAAACCCAACATCTGTATCAACCAAAATCGTAAGCGAGTATCTTTTCTTCATAATCTCTGTCTTAAACAACTAAAATTTAAAAATTTCAGTTAAAAGCCATATAAAACATGCCGGAAAACGCTTCTATGTACTCTAGACTGAACTCTTGCATGGAACTCCACAAGATAAGTCTGGCTGCTTTCTGCAAATACCCGCCCTCGGATGGGCTGCTCCTGCTTTCGTTTTGTTGCTTTTGGAGGGAAGAGGCCCGAGGCCGAGGAGGGCGTGCATCGGCCTCTCACTACGTAGACTAGGGTGAATTGGGCTGCCGAGCGCGCGCGTGGTGTCCTTGGGACGCTGCGAACTGCAAAAGCCGAAACTCACGGGGCGGCGCGCTGGTGCGTCCGTGCGTGTTTTTATTTTTGAATCCGGTTGGCCGGTGTCCATGATGTGACTCCGTGAGCCGCGACCATGGGGAGTGAAGGGTTGCAAAATCGCACATCTTCTCCGTTGATCTCAGTTATATATGTTACAAAAGAGCTGTGCAAATGTAATTATGGTTTCTTTTTTTCGGTTTAGCTTTCTAAAGTAACTAGTTTTTAAATAAAATATTTTTTAAATTAGGAACTACAAGTTAATTATAATAGATATTATCCTAACTTCATCTACATCGGCTAAAATCGCATACGAATATCCTCTCTCTATACTTTCTCTCGCGAACAGTCAAAATTTAAAAATTTAAATCAAAAGCTATAAGTCACAGTCCAAAAGAACACTTGTTGGCCCAAAGCACTATATTGTTGGCCTAAAGCGGCCAGAGCACTGTAACAGTCTAGTTGTTTATTTCAAAATTTTTAGTGAAAAAAACAAATTTAAAATAAAAACAAGTGTTCTTTGGTTGCCTAAATTTCGAAGATTTTATTTGCTTGTTTTCAGCTTTTAAAAAAGGCTTTTCTTAAAATTAATTTAATTAAAAACATAAAAATATTATTAAATAAAGGGTATTTTTAATTTATATAAAAATCCTATCTCAAATTAATTATTTTAAAGCATTTGGCTTTTATTTGGATTTTCTGTGTTTTTTTGATATTAAAAATCAATTTCAAAGCTAAAAAGTATTTTTGTAAAAAAATGTAAAGACCAAATTTACGTTGGAAATATTTTTTTCTAAGTCCAAAATATATTCAGGGAATTCTATGATTTTTTTCTGAATTTTCGGACCTTATTTCCTATTTTCTAAGTGTATTTGAAAGTTCTTATATTTTCTGAAAATTATAAAACAAAATTTAAACCCAAACTCTTTGGGTGTTTGTCAAGCGCAGATCGATTCCACTCCAGTCGATTTAATCTCGGCCATCCGTTGCCATCTACCCCTTCATTTCTCTACGGATGGCTCCGATTGCCTCCTTGCGCCATGTGGCGAACATCCAGCCGTCGCTTCCCTCCTCTCACCTCTCTCACTCGCTGACACGCGGGACCCACCGCCTTCTTCTTCCTTCCCCTTCTTCCTCACGCTGACTACCATGGCCGCCATTGTCGTGCCCCTCAAGCTCTTAAATTCGTCTGTTTCTACCCGTTGATTCAGGCAATTGCTGCCATTATTAGCCTTAGTCACTCCCTCTTCATTCCCCCACTCTCCTATCCATTTTACTCTCTTTAAACCCTGTCACTGCCTTGAACCAACCACCAATGGCCGCCTTTACTTCGTCGAGTAACCATTGGTATTCTCCTCACTCCGAGCTCCTATAAAAGCCTCCCACTCCATTCCCTCCTCACTCCATACCCCAATCCTCCCTCAATCTCAATCCTCAGTGCCTGAAGCACCGAGCCCGCCCGCTTCTCCCTTCGCTTGTCGGTAGAACACTGGTAAGAAATTGCCACCGACTCAGTCTCCCCCACGCCTCGTTGATGTCACCTACACCTTCCTCATCGTCGTGCGCACGTCCTCCGCCCCTTCACCGAGCAAGCCTACCGCCGGTGAGCTCTCGTCGCCGATGCCCTCACTCCGCCGCCGCCGCCTCCACGCCACCGACCGCCTTCAGCATCCATACAAGGTATAAAAGAACTCCTCGGCATCTCCTCTCTCTTTTGCACCCTTGTCGACATGGTAATCACTATTCCCATAGCGCCACAGAAGTACCATTTGACCCTTATCATCCTTGACCACAATCGGTTTCGACTGTTATAGCTTTCAATTGCTCTGGTTGGTTTTGACCGCTCTAGTTAGGTTACGACCACTTTGGTCAGTTAAGACCACTCTGGTTGGTAATGACTGCTCCTGGCAGTCCGACACCTAGGAGGTTTTCGACCGCCCTCGCTTCCGACCCCTTCAACCACTCTTTAAAACTCGAAACTCCCAGTGCTTCGACCATGACCACACACAAAATCCTGTAGCTTTCGACCGCTCTTCTTTCCGATCACTCTTGCCTTCCGACCACTGCATCTGACCACGGTCGCTCTCGACCGCAATCGCGCATGACCACGGAAGCCTCTTCGACCACCTTAGTCACTCTAACCGCTCCCGATCACTCTCGAGCCCTGACCACTTTTTGCACTCTATGGCTTTTGACCACACCCTCTCACGACCACAGTCGATGTCGACCACTACCTCTTAGACTACCTCCAACCTTCGACTACGACCGCTGCAAACCACCGACCACCCTAAACACTCTAAAGCTCTCGACCACTCTCAAAACTCTATAGCCTTCGACCACTCTAATCTCTCCAACCACTTTATAGCTTTCGACCACTCAAATCACTCTTTAGACTTTGACCACTTTGTAAGCCTTCCAACCACCAACTTTTGACCACAGTCAGTTTTTGACCACTTTAATCCTTTTGAACACCCCATCCGACCACTCTTAGCTTTTCGACCACATATAGTTTTTGACCAAGTATAATTTCCAACCACAGCTGTTCGAACACCCAAAGCCTATCGACCGCCAAGCTTCGATCATTCAACTTTCGACTACTCTTGTTCTGACCACTCTATTGCTTTCGACCACTTGAAGATCCACCTAATATAGCCCTGTTCTTTTCGAGCTTTTGGCTTTTCTGCAGTAACTAGCTTTTAAATGAAGTGTTTTTTCAAGATGGAATCTACTAGTTAATTGTAGTACATACTGTACTGACTTCATTTATACTAGCAAAAACCGCACGTGAGTTTATGTTACTCTGTAATCTCTCGTATAAACAGCCCAAAAGCCAAAAAGCCATAGCCAAAAGTCACAAGCCGCAGCCAAAAAGAACAGGCCCATAACTACTCCGACCATGGTATAACCTCCAATCTGTTTGACCACACTTAAACTTTTTTGACTATTGCTTTGCCGACTACTGCAAGCTTTCGACCACATATGTCCAGTCTGCCTTAGTTATTTTTTATCGTAGTGTTCTGAGACTTTCCAGTCTGCCTTAGTCCATATTGAGGTTAGCCCAACCGAATTAGACCGGGTCCATGAATTAAGCCGAAACACCCCAACCACTAGTGGTAGCTCTTTCCCGCTCCGGGTAGGTGACTTCCAACCTTCACAACTTTACCGGATATTCTCACAACTTTCTTTGAAAAAATCACTGTGCATGATGCCTTCAATACCGTCTAGGAGTTGATAAACTCTAAGAGTAATAAGTCAAGCCTCTCGCTTGACTCACCACGTGCAACGAATGCACAAGCTCAAATGGACATTAAGTCCAGCTCTAGATGCAACACGTGCACTCTAGATCACTCTCTTTGCTCACAAGGCGCAACACGTGCACAATTGAGAGAGTGACCTCACACTAGGTCAAGGGAATAGAAATGGGTTGAGCAACATCTTCAACCAGCCACAAGGGAGTATTTATACCCC
The DNA here is from genome assembly GCA_036346575.1 of Dendrocalamus sinicus. Lineage (NCBI taxonomy): Eukaryota > Viridiplantae > Streptophyta > Magnoliopsida > Poales > Poaceae > Dendrocalamus > Dendrocalamus sinicus. Next base: position 10,251,674 of record CM070670.1, read on the forward strand.
ACACAAGAAAGCTAGCTGTTGAAGCCAAATCCATGAAAAAACAGGATTATCGAAAGTACTGGTGGCAAAACTGCGGTACTTTTGCTCCCCTCACAACAATAAAAAAACAAGCCATTAGAAGCAAAGGACCAGTCGAATCTGGTAGTTCTGCTGTACAATTTTTGGTAGTTCCGATCATTGAAAGAACCGCTCCCACATGTAGAACTACCGCTCTCGCGAGGAGGATAAGACCACCACACAGGTGCCTCTTTAGAAAAATGTACCGCTATACAAGCTAGACGTCCCGCAGATCAGAAGTACCGATCACATAGAGCCAGTAGTTCTGCTCGCTGATCAGACCGCTCACACAGAGCCGATCGGACCGCTCACACAGAGCTGGTCAGAAGTTCCGATCGTCAACTACACTAGTCTACAGCCATACTGGTCTCCAACCACGTTGTCTAGATTGACCACATAGGTCTCCGATCGTACTGGTCTATGACCATGTTGTTCGGATTTACCACATAGGTCTCTGACTTTGCTGGTCTACGACCATATTGTCTAGATCGACCAAACATGTCTCTAACCACGCTGGTCTACGACCACATTGGTTTCAACCACATAGGTCTTGACCACGTCGACCGTGTTGATATTCGATCACATTGGTCTCTGATCACATAGATCTTGACTACTACGTCGATCTTTGACCATGTTGTCTTAATCACGTCTGTTCGATCATGTTGATTTCGATCACGCATGTCTCGACCACATCAGTTTCGACCACGCTAGTTTCAACCACGCTGGCCTTCGATCATATAGATCTCGACAATGTTGAATTTGACTACACTGGTTTCGATCACATAGATCTTGACCACGTTGGATTCGACCACTACAATCTTCGGCCATGTCGATTTTTGACCACACAGGTCATCGACCATGTCGATCTTTGATCACGTTGGTTCTCGACCACATAGGTCTTCCAATAATCAACTAACGTAGTAGTTCTGTGATTACAACGTCGGTAGTTCTGATGTGCCTGAGAAGTGCATATACTTCAACAGATTTTGCAAAACACATTTGCAAACAACATTATCTTTCACACAAGGATCAAACATGATTCCCAACAAGTTGCAAAACATATTTGCACAATTTTAGAATCATGACACAAGGATTATATATGAGCTTCAACTATTTGCAAAACACATTTGCAAATATAAGCCTCATACTACAAAGAATGAAAATATGGATTTTAAACACTTGCAAAACAAATTAGAAATATATAGTCTCATGTTATAAGGGTTCAAGACAATTATTTTCAAAACAAATTCGCAAATACAAGTCTCATGCTAAGGAGAGCTAGAGAAAGTGATGTTGAGCTATCAACATATGGTGAGACTCAATCTACTAGACATGGCTCCTCTTAATAGTACAACAACCTATACTAGCAATTTGGTCTTTCAACTAAACACCAAGAATGGTAAAAGACTAGGAACACATCCTTAGTCCTAGCTAGCCATACCTTTGCCTTGAGTCATAGTCTTGATATGCATCAACTCATGATGCATCCATTACTTCAACTCCATCAACACATGATGGGTCTTCACTTGATGATCAGCACATGATCATCTCCTCTGGACATGCATCAACTCATGATGCATCTACTACTTGACTTGTTGATCTTGAACAAATGAAGTCACCTCAAGTCTTCCTCATTTGTGGAACTTAAACTATTCATCCAACTCATGGAAAATATTAGTCCACAAACCAATTGCTATCAATTACCATAATGGGGAGAGCTTGGGGGTGGTATGCCCTTATGGTTTATTGTGAGGGGAAGCTACTTGCTGTTGTGCAGCTCATCGCTTATCTGCTCCTGTTTCATTCCGCTGCATTGCATGAGGGTGCATTTGGGTTAGTCCTTCTAGCATAGACTAGAGTGGTTCTCTTCCTCAGTTGCTTAAATTGCTTCCTCTCATCTTGTGTTTCTAGGTTGCTGCTTCTAGTTGCTTCTCTTCCCACTAGATTGAGTTCACTCACTTCTTGCAGATCTAGCGAGGGATTGACCCCCTTAGGTAGACAGGGAACGTGTTTACTCTCTAGTGTGTTAGTAGACCAGCTAGTAGTCCTAGATCCATATGGGGTAGATGAGAATCAGTCTCATAGTATTCTCTATATCTTATCTATGCTTTAAGGACTACCTTTTTTCTGATTTTCTTGCTAGCTTCTCGTTTTTATTGCTTTAGTTTAGGGGGAGTTCTTTTGAGTTTTGCTAGAACTTAATGTTGACATAACTCAACTTGAACTAAAAGTGCTTCGCATACTGAGGGGGAGCTGGATTTTCTCGCATTTCATGTCATTCTGCATTGTAATATAACTACATGTAGTTTTGATTATTATCCTTTTATGATATAAAACAATTGCTTTACATCTTGCCATAATTTGTGCTAAATTGCTAGATTTATCATGACTTAATATGTGTAGCCTAGTTTTTGCCATGATAGGTTGATTAAAAATACACAACTTGAATTAAATCATATCATGTAAGCTCTTGAGACTAGTCTGTCTTTAGTTATCCTTTTATGATTCATGCCATGTCAAATAGGCTAGGTTGAGTTTTGAATCTTTATTGAGCTTTAGATTGAGCTATACTAGTTCTTTTATGAAGCATGAGCTATTCTTAACTCCTTGTTCTTGAACTAAATTCATCAAAAGCAAAAAGATCTCTTTTATGCGAAAAAACTGATCTCACCAATTCTTTCTCATGAGACTGCTTGCCCTTGCACTAGGCATGAACTCAGGGGGAGTTTTGGTTGACCAAGATCATTTTTAAGCTTCTCTCTTGGAGTGTTCGCATAAGGTTTGAGATCTAGCACATGACTAAACAAAAATTTTGGTTGGAAACAACCATGAGTTTCTAAAAGGAAAATATATCAATTGTGCTAAATTTGCTTAACTACAAAAAGACCAAGTACTTCAACAAATGATTCATTCTAGAACTTGTAGCACTCTAAATTGACTCAATACTAGCTTCTTGGTTCCACTTAGAATATTGACATGGTTTACATTATCTTGGATATTTTTAGCTAGACTATAATCTTGGGTGACTTGACATGCTAAGAAATTCAACTAATTCTCAGATTTTGACTTATTTGGTTTAACTTGTCTATGCATGCATTGTCATGACCTAGATAGCATTCTATTGTGTTATGGCTTGGTGTAATACTCAAAGAATCATTTTGGATAATCTTCATGGCTCCTAATGCTTAAAATAAATAAAATACAGTCATTTCAACCAAATCTTGCTTCATTATCTTCCTTGCCAAAAGGGGGAGGATAATGAAGAAAAAGGCATAAAATGGGGATTTTCTGGAGCTTTTGAGGAAAATTTGCTCTTTCTGTTTTTGCTCCGTTTGTCGACATGGTCGTAAGGTTCTTTGTCATTCCCTTCAGACCATGTGTGACTCTCTCGGTTAAAACAAAAATTCAAACTCAACTTTATGCTTTTTATGTGTTTGTCAATATACTCATCAAGGGGGAGATTGAGAGACTATATGGAGGTGACCCCATATTTGTGATGAGTAATTGACACTTGTTCTGGAAAGTTTGAGTTTGATTTGTGTGTCTCGTGCCAAGTCTAGCGTAGTGCAGTCGGCTGTGGTCGGAGCTGGTCTAACGCGGTTGGACGTGCTTGGGACGCTTGTTCTGCTATTTTGATCGGTCATAGGGTTATTTAGTGCTTAAGTACCTTCTACTAATGCTAATGCAAATGTATGATTACAGTATTTCGAGCGGTGATGTGTGATGTTTTTTTGTTTGTGATGGTTGCAGGACTTTGAGACTAAGTCGTGGCGAGGCATGGGATGGTCGGACTAGGCATAGGCGGTGCTGAGGTCAAAGCGGTCGGGAGATGCCGAAGACGGCGAGGGTTCAAGGTGGTTGCAAGGCTTGGACAGCAAGGCAAGAGGAGGAAGCTTCCAGGAAGAAGCGTGAGGGGCAATTTGGTAAAATTGACTCAGTCTTGAGGAAGTGGATTCGGTTGGAGTTAATGGGTAAAGTGCTGAGTTTGTTGAAGCTAATGGGTAAAGCAAGTTGTAAAGTGCTTGGTTCTAGAAGGAAGTAGTGTTTTCTCTTTTCTCTGTTTTGGCGTGAGTTGGTAGAGCACGGTTGCTCATGTGTGGAGTTTAGTTTTGTTTCTTGTGGGTGTGTTGCTCTCCGTGTGAGAGATGGCATGAAATGGCTGTAGACAATTTCATTATGTAATCATTCATATCTCTGAATCCATTTGAGAAGTCTTGTGTTTGAGATGTTTTGATTTCTTGCTTCTCTCTATGTTTCGCTTCTGTCTTCGCGTACTTATGTTTTGCTCTTTGCTCTTTTCTGTTGTTTTTATTCTGAGTTGAGTCCTTGTTTGGGAAGCTGCAAGATTATTTCATTCTGAACTGGGAATCTTCTCAAAGCCCCTTGGCTAGCTCATTCCCGAGAGCAAAGGTCTCAATAGTAGTGTTCCTTTCCAAGAATTTGCTCGCTTCAGACTTTCTCTGTTTTCTAGGGTTTACTGTTCATCGTTGGTAGAGCAATCTTGTTTTCTTGATGTCTCGGTGAAGAGTTGTTTTAGCTGTGTGTTTTCTCGGTCTGAGGTCATTTCCCTGTTATGATCAAAAGTCTCATGATCAAAAGATTTGAGAATCACAAGCTATTTGGATTTTGGTCTCATCTTCTGTTCGGAAATTCAATTTTCGGTCAGCTGCTTTTAGTACTACTTCTTATCGCCTGCTCTTTGGATTGTTTCTTTTTCTGTTTTGCTTTTCTTATCGGATTTCTATTTACCTTTTTGTTGGAATACGGCGACGAGTTCTGGTTAGTTTTGCTGCTGTGTTTTCTCTATTTCCGACAGCAAAGTAGTTTCTGTGGCAGTCAGGCCGGAGTTGCTTCGGCGGTCAGACTGCCAATCCTTTTGTGGTCAGACTGGCTTTGCTTCGGCGGTTAGACCGCTAATACCCTTTCAGTCAGACTGGCCTTGCTCTTTGGACTGCTTTGTTTTCTCTGTCTCATTTTTCCTCTCTGTTTTCTGTTATTTTCTTCAGTTTTAGTGAGCATTTATCCTCTTGCTTCATAGCTTCTATAGCTATCGGAGAAGAAGATTGTGTGGATACTTGGGGAGGTTTGAAGGCACCATTCACCCAAACTATATATCTCTCTGGTGGTATGCTGGGTAATTCTTCTAAAAAGACTTCTGGGTACTCTTGAACTACAGGTATTTCTTCTAGGGGCATCTCTTCAAGGTGATGGATCGCTTGTCCCAAGGGGGGCGGTTCACACTAACTTGGTGAGCACCACCTTTCTATTGGCATAATATATCATTCCTTGATATCTGGCTAACCAGTCCATCCCTAGAATGATGTCCAAGGCTTGGGATGGAAACTGTTGTGGTTACAGACAAAACAGAGAGAGAGTACAGTAGTGGAGAGTTAGGTGAGCAATGGCTTAGGGTTTCTCCCCGTGGCCTGTGTTGTATATATATATCCACATGGGGAGTGCTTTTACAATTATACCCTTACATCCGAGTATTCCCCTCAGGTACACTTATGTCTTACACATGTCCCACTTTGGGCCTTACATTCCTCTAACAGGCCTGCTGGGCTTAGGTGGGGGGGGGGGTTTGAGCTGGCTTTATAAGGCGTCGCCATAGGCATAGGGACGCTCCTTCGCGTTGTTCGTTCCAGCTTGTCTTCTTTCTTCTGCTGCCCGCGTAACCCACCCCTGCTCCTGTTGTTTTAGCGCCCTATTTCGGAGAGGAATGGCTTGTCGCGACGATCCTGCTCGCCGACTCAGTAGCAGCGTCTCGTCCGATCGGTACGACCTAGCGCCTCCCCAAGGGAGTTCTTGTTGGTGGTGCGAGGAAGAGCGCACGTCAACAAGCGGTGGGACGCCATGGAGCACTCGGGAGGTCGCTGCTCCCGTGTGTTGGGGTGAAGCCGCGTTACTGAAGAGATGCTCCGGAGACTCGTCCGGGAGGGGAAGATCGCGGAACATGATGGGGCTTGCCTACCTGGCCCCACCGAGATGGAACCACAGCCGGTGGAGACAGAGGCTATTGTCTTTGTCGCATTCTTTGATGCTGGGCTGCAGATGCCCTCGACCCTCTTCGTCGGTGAGGTCTTGCGGGCTTACGGCCGTGGAGGTGCGCGGTGACCCCGATCGCGATAGTCCGCTGGCCGTTGTGTTCGCTTGGGCACTGCAAACGGAGGGTCGCCGTCCCAGTGCGAGCTTGTTCGCCATTCTGCACGATGCGCGTTGTCAACCGAAGAAACTCGAAGGGGGGCAGAATCGAACTTCGGTAGCGTCAACTTCGTGCTGAGGAAGCAGTGTGCGGGGCTCTTCCCTGCGTGGGCGGTGGTTTTACTACCTCGTGATGAGCAAGAGCGTTTGTCGTGCCGGGGACAGCCGATATCATTCAACAGCGCGCCAAATGTGGAGCCGATGGCCGACGACGCGCAGAAGGCACGGAGGCTCACTGGTATTGCCCGCCGGTTCAATATGCATGACCTTGCTGAAGAGTTTACCATGTATGGGGCGGCACCGCTCTCCGGCCGGTGGCAGTACGAGGTACAGGGCAGTATCCGACAGGATGGCGTCCATCCGACAGTATCCTGCCTTCTAAGACCCTCCGCTCCTTGTAAGTCTTTCGACCATTGGATGTGCGCACGCTTGCCTAATCACGTGATTTCTTATGGATGATGCTCCATTTTTGTGCGCAGTGTTCCGGCTAGAAGATGTAGAGCGTGCAGTCGTTGCGCTCCTCGGGCCATACACGGCAAAGGAGCATAAGCTGCGCGAGGCCGCGACCGCCTCGGCGAAACAGGGGAGGATAAATGGGGTGTGCGAAGTCCTGGGTATTAGCGTACCCGAGCGCGCGGTGCCGGTAGAGGCCACGGGTCGATAGGACGGCGACAGCGAAGCGGAGGCGCGACCCCCTCGGCGTAGGCCCGATCTGAGGCCGTGCCGTAGGGAGGTATCACTGAAACAAGGGGCGCGGTCGGCGCCGGGTTCGAACCCGCTGGTTCGGGGGGGGGGGGACGTTGCCCCTGATGAAGGTTTAGATGGTGACGAGGCACCGGGGCTCGGTGCTGCTGACCTTGGAGGTGAGGTGGCACCACCTGCGACGGCCACTGAGGGTCTGCCGCCTGCGACGACCATTGGGGATTCGCAGCGTACGACGACTACCGGGGGTCTGTTGCCTGCGACGACCACCGGGGTTTTGCCACCTACGACGGCTACCGGGGGTCTGCTGCCTGCGGCGGCCATCAGGGTTTTGCCGTCTACGTCGGCCACCGGGGGACTGCTACCTACGACGGCCGGAGCGGCAGAGGAGGGATCGTCCGCGTCCCCGAGGGCGAAGCGCCCCAGGGTACAGTCGCTTCCGCCTACAAAGGGGCGATTTGGGGTTGCTGGCGCAGTCGTCGGGATCTTGGCGCCCTGTGAGGAGGTCGGTGGGGCTGGGGGGGAGGCGCTGAAGCTGCACGAGCACCCTCCCGTACCTTGGTAGAAGGTGGGGGAGGCGCCGAAGCTGCGCGGGCACCCCCCGTACCTTGGTAGGAGGTGTCGAAGGTAGGCGCGATTCCTTTTCCTCTCGTGACTTCGCGAAACTCTCTCCGATTTGCTCGCTCATTCCACCATCGACATTAGGCGAGACGTGGTCTCCCGGACGCGGTCAAGGATCGAGCAACGGAGGTATGCGCAAAGTCGCCGAACTTGTGCAGGACGCGGCGTGGACATCCGGTGCTACGGAAGCCGTTGGGCTGAGGCCCGTCATCTCCGACTTCATCCCGCGAGCAGAGATGCTTCGCGTTCTTAACCAGGCTGCGGAGCGCGTCGGTAGCAGCTTGGATGTGCCGGCACTGGCATCGTGCGGGGGAGACCTTCTGGCGCTCGCGTTGGGTGCCTCGGAGATAAGGGTAAGTGGTTTACGGCCTGTGCTGCTGTTTGAGGTCCTTCTAACTCGCGCGGTCTTTCCCAGACTCTTGCCCTTAGCCAAGCCTTGGAGGAGACTCGCGTTTGCGAGCGGAGAGCACTGCGGGACAAACTCCGTGCGGCGGACGATGCTCACGCCGCCAAGGACGAGCAAATCCATCAGCTGGAGGCAGAGAAAGTGATGATAGCTTCCGACGCGAAGGACGCCGTGGCGGCGGCGCGACGGGCCACGGAGGAGGTCCGACGCGCCATGACGGAGGAGCGCACCGCCTTTCTTCAGCAGATCTCCACGCTGGAGAAGGAGAAGGCCCAACTCGCCGCCTCCCTTGCACAGAGGACCGAGGCCCTGGACCGTGCATCCATGGTGGCATGGAGGGCGATGGGGTCATTGGAAGGGTCCCTCCGGGACCTTGTCGTCAACGTACCAGAAGTTACGCATGGCCCTAAAAATCTAACGGAGACGCTCAAGCGGATCGAAGAGGGCTCGGGCCTCGCTCTCCGCGGTGCCAAGTCCTTCGACGATCACTACAGCTTCATGGGTGCCTCCTTCGCCCTCGCCTTGTTGGCGCCCGGGGGTGTGGACACGTCGGCGAGCTGGCGGACTCTCAGCTGGATCTGCCGCCCGAGCCCGGAGTGATGTCTGACGCCATCCGCTTCACCCAGCCAACCGTACAAAATTTCTATGATCGAATCTGGGGCTATGTCGGGGAAGATGCCGCCAAGATCGCGCTGCGGCGCACCCTGCGTAAAGAGGGGGACCTCCTTCGATGGCTCAAGGAAATTCCTCGGCGCAGCGGAAACGACACAGGTCAAGAGTGATGGCGGGGTTGGGTGTGTTGCGTCATGTACACCTTTTTGTATGGTTGTTCCGCGACCGGTTCTTTTATACGAATGGAGCAATGCTTGCCCAATATCTTCTCGTCGCTGCATGCCCTTGTTTTCGGCGGTTGTCCCGTAGGGTTTAGATTTCCGCGCTAGGTATTCGGCGCCTCCTGGTCGAAGTCAACATGCGAGCACTCTGTCCCTGCTGCCACCTAGTCGAAGTAGACGCGCGAGCACTCCGTCCCCTACGTTTGAAGGGCGCGAGCCGCGCCTAGTCGGCGTAGACGCGAGCGCGCCCGTCCCTACCTTTCGAAGGGTGGCAACGGAGTTGGCACTTACTGGCGACGCGCGGCGCCCGTCACTTACCTTTCGAAGGGTGGCAGCGAGCCGCGCCTGGTCGGCGACGCGCGAGCGCTCCGTCCCCTACCGTTCGACGGGGCGGCAGCGGAGCTGGCACCTAGTCAAAGTAGACGCACGAGCGCTCCGTCCCCTACCTTTCTAAGGGGTGGTGGCGGAGCTGGCGCCTAGTCGAAGTAGACGCGCGAGCGCTCCGTCCCCTACCGTTCGAAGGGTGGCAGCGGAGCTGGTGCCGAGTCGAAGTAGACGCGCGAGCGTTTCGTCCTCTACCTTTCGAAGGGGTGGCGGCGGAGCTGGCACCTAGTCAAAGTAGACGCGCGAGCGCTCCGTGCCCTACCATTCGACGGGGTGGCAGCGGAGCTGGCGCCTAGTCGAAGTAGACGCGCGAGCGCTCCGTGCCCTACTGTTCGACGGGGTGGCAGCGGAGGTGGCGCCTAGTCGAAGTAGACGCGCGAGCGTTCCGTCCCCTACCATTCGAAGGGGTGGCAGCGGAGCTGGCGACTAGTCGAAGTAGACACTTATTAGGGCTTTGGCACGTGGGAACTTCGACCACGTCTTATTTATACTCTGGGGAGTATGCGCAAGGACAGTGCCTGCACGTGCGCGGGGATATCCGCGTCTTGTTTATACTCAGTAGAGTGCGCAGGAACAACATCTGCGTCTTATTTATACTCCGTAGAGTGCGCACGGAGGTAAGCCTCAGCGTTGCGTCTTGTTTATACTCCGTAGAGTGCGCGCGGAGGCTTCCCCCCGCTGCGTCTTATTTAGAGTCCGTAGACTGCGCGCGGAGGCGAGCCTCTGCGCGTTGCGGGCGGTGAAGGTGCGTGCGGAGGCAGACCTCAACGCTACATTTTATTTATACTCCGTGGAGTGCGTGCGGAGGCGGACCTCCACGCTACGTCTTATTTAAAGTCCGTAGACTGTGCGCGGAGGCAAGCCTCCGCGCGTTGTGGGCGGTAAAGGTGCGTGCGGAGGCGGACCTCAACGCTACGTCTTATTTAGAGTCCGTAGACTGCGCGCGGAGGCAAGCCTCCGCGCGTTGTGGGCGGTGAAGGTGCGTGCGGAGGCGGACCTCAACGCTACGTCGTATTTATACTCCATGGAGTGCGTGCGTAGGTGGACCTCAATGCTACGTCTTATTTAGATTCCGTAGACTACGCGTGGAGGCAAGCCTCCGCGCGTTGCGGGCGGTGAAGGTGCGTGCAGAGGCGGACCTCAACGCTACGTCTTATTTATACTCCGTGGAGTGCGCACGGAGGCGTCCCCCCCACGCGTCTCCATTTATACTCATACCCGTGTTCCCCACAGAGAGTCCGCGCGCGAACGCGTGTCTTTGTTTATATTCATGAAGAGTGCGTGCCAAAATCCTTCGCGCGCTTCTGCGGGAAACAAGACAATTTTATGCAAACGGTGAACTTCATTAAATTCCCGTTTGCGCGGGTGAGTGATTGCAAGAGGTGAGGTACTGACCATTGACCATTCAAAGACAGAAACGGCTGCAGCTGTCGTTGCCCGGTGACGAGGCGGTGCACGGTGTGAGCCTCTAGCGTTGGAACGGCCTGCGCATGGTCTTGGCAGGGTGCTTCCCGCAGCCGCCAAGGATCCTCGCACTTGCGCACGCGGCTTAAGCGTAGTACCGCCACAGCCTGTCTGCGTTCCTTGTGTGGCGAAATGTCTGCCCTTCCAATGTGGCGAGGCGGTATGCTCCCTTCTGAAGGGCCTCTGCAACAACGTACGGGCCTTCCCATTTGGATTCCAGCTTGCCTACCATCTCCGCGTGGAGTGTCATCTTGAGGACGAGGTCCCCCGGCTGGAATCCTCGCGGGTATATGGAATGATCCCGGGCGCGCACCATCTGCCGCGCATACTTGATGACGTGCTGGGTTGTGCTTGCCCGGTCTCCATCAAGGAGGTCCAGGGACAATTGGTGCTCTTCTTCCGGTGCCTGGATGAGGACTCTTCTCGAGCTGGCCTTTATCTCCTCGGGCGTTACCGCCTCGCCGCTGAAGAGGAGCTTGAATGGCGTGAACCCCATCGGAAGTGTCACCGTTGTGCGGAGGGACCAGAGGACGCTGTGGAGCTCGCCCGGCTACTTGCCCTTTGGCAGCCCGACGAGGCGCTTCTTGACCGCGGTGGAGATGGCGCCGTTCGCCTGTTCCACCGCGCCGTTGGACTGCGGGTGCCCCACCGAGGCGAACCGGAGTGTGATGCCCATGCTATCACAGGATTCCTTGAACGGGGCTGCATCGAACTGCAGGCCGTTGTCGACGGTGATCTCCCTGGGCACGCCGAAGCGGCATATGATGTTCTGCCAGAGGAAGCGCTGCATGGCTGCCGAGGTAATCTTGGCTAGAGCTACCGCCTCTGGCCACCTGGAGAAGTATTCCAAAGCGACCGCTACGAACCGCAGGTCTCCTGGAGCCCTGGGAAGCGGTCCCACGATGTCGATGCCCCATCGTGCCAACGGCCATACTGGAGGTATGGGGTAGAGGCTCGTCGGGGGCCTGTGGATGGCTCGCCCCATCCATTGGCGGCCTTGACATCGGGGCACGAGATCTTGAGCGTCGGCGACGGCTGTTGGCCAGTAAAAACCTTGCCTAAATGCCTTGCCAACTAGCGATCTCGGTGCAAGATGTGAGCCGCAGAATCTCGCATGAATTTCTGCAAGGAGCTGCTTTCCTTCTTCGCGCGAAAGGCACCGCAGAAAAGGCGCGCAGACTCCTTTTTTGTAAAGCACCTGGAAAAAGCCAAAAATAGGATCTCGCCAGTCGCCCTGCTGGGTGATCTGGTGGACGAGGGCTGCATCGCGGTTGTCCTGCACGATGGCGGCCGCTGGTAGGACTTCGTAAAATGCCCCCTCGGGAGTCGGGAGCTGCTGGCTGGTGGCCTTTGCTAGGACATCGGCTTGCTCATTATCCGCCCGAGGGATGGCTTTCACCGTGACGCCCACAAAATGCCGCTCCTTCGCTCGGCGGCTGCTGTGCCAGGCCGCCCGGGTCCTTGGCTTGGTATGACTTGTCCACATGGCCTGCCACCAGTCGTGACTCGGTGCAGACGAGGATGCGCCGCGCCCCCAGCGCTTTGAGCTCTGTGAGGCCAAAGAGTAACGCCTCGTACTCAGCCGTGTTGTTGGTGGCGAGAAATGCGAGCCGCGCCGAGTACAGCAGGCGGTGCCCCTCAGGTGTAGTGACGACTGTGCCGACGCACGCAACGCCATAGGCTCTGTCAGTGTTGAGCATCCACACCGGGTCTTCTGGCTTGTGAACAGGCTGAGCTGAAGGGGTCCACTCTGCGAGGAGGTCCGCCAGAACCTGGGACTTGATCGCCGTTCAGGAAGCATACGTTAAGGAGAATGGGGCAAGCTCGGCTGCCCATTTGCCAATTCGCCCTATGGACTCCTTATTGTGCAAAGATCTCGCCAGAGGAACGAATGGCACCGTTATTGGATGGGCCAGAAGTAGTGCCGAGCTTTCTTTGAGGCCATGACCAGCGCGTGGCGAGCTTTTGAGCTCCGTATATCAAGGCGTCTTGGCGCTCAAGGGCCGGAGATGAAGTACACGGGGCGTTGGAGAGCGCCCTCTTCAAGGACAAGGACGGCGCTGACCGCCGTCGCCGAGGTGGCGAGGTAGAGTAGGAGGGGAGCCTCTGGTGCTGGGGCAACTGGAGTGGGAAGGCTTGCAAGGTGTTTCTTGAGGTCATCGAAGGCCCTCGCGCAATCGTCATCCCAATGAAACCCGTCGCAACCGCGGAGAGTTTTGAAAAACGGCAAGCCCTGCTCCGCTGCCCTAGATAGGAAGCGACTAAGAGCTGCCATGCGGCCGGCCAGCCTCTGGACCTCCCTCATCGTCTTGGGCAGTTCCATGCCAAGGATGGCGTCAACCTTGTCGGGGTTCGCCTGGATGCCTTGTCCGGACACGAGGAAACCCAAGAGCTTGCCCACCTGCACGCCGAAAACACACTTGTCCGGGTTGAGCTTGATGCCCGCCTTTCTGAGGTTGTCGAAGGTTTCTTGGAGATCCTGACCGTGGAAGGCGAGCTGTTTGGTTTTGACTACCACGTCGTAAACGTAAGCCTCCATGTTCCTCCCTAGCTGGGCAGCTACCGCCAGTGCGACGAGGCGGGTGAAGGTTGCACCCGCGTTCTTCAAGCCAATGGGCATCCTGACGAAGCAGAAGGTCCCAACCGGCGTAATGAAGCTGGTTTTATCCTCGTCGTCTTTGGCCATGTAAATCTAATGGTAGCCAGAGTAGGCGTCCAGGAAGCTCATGAGCTCACACCCCGCGGTGGCGTCGACTAGTTGATCTATGTGCGGCAAAGGGTAGTCGTCCTTTGGGCATGCCTTGTTGAGAGCGATGAAGTCGATGCACATATGCCAGGCGCCGCTGGCTTTCTTGACTAGCACTGGGTTAGCGAGCCAGTCCAGGTGTTGGACCTCGCGAATAACTCCAGCGTGGAGAAGCTTTGCTACCTCCACCTTGGCCGCCTGCTACCGGTCCATTGACAAACGGCGAAGCTTCTGCTTGACCGGCTTAGCGTCAGGGCGGACCGCCAGGTTGTGTTCGATGAGGGCGCGATCCACACCCTTGATGTCCTCCGGAGACCACGTGAAGACATCGGCGTTACTTCGAAGAACCTGGAGTAAGTCTTGCTCCACCTCCAGAGGGAGGCCTTCGCCGAAAGACACGAACTGCCCTTCCTCTTGGAGAGGCACCCTTTTGACCCCCACCCTCCGGGTGAGGCTTAGGTGTCCATCCTAGAGCGGATGGCGTGTCCGCCTTGACCTGGTGCGAACTCCTAGCGCCGGCTTCGACACGCCTAGCGAGGTCCTAGTCACCGAAGATGGTGATGACACCCCGCGGGCCCGGGAGCTTCATACACAAAAAGGCGTGGTGAGGGACCGCCTCGAAGGAGTTAATGGAGGGCCGGCCCAGTATGGCATTGTATGAGTGCGGGATGTCCACGACATCAAAGACAATGTCCTCGCTTCTGGTGTTGTCAGCCTGGCACAAGGAGACTCGGAGACGTACTTGACCCAAGGCCTTCAGTGGTTGGCCTTTGAAACCTTGGAGAGGGGTCTCCGATGCATTCAAGCGACTCCGAGGTATTCCCATGCGATCGAAGGCCTCCACGAACAAGATGTTTGCGGAGCTTCCTCCATCGATGAGGGTGCACCTGACATCGCGACCTGCGATGTCGGCCTGGATGACCAAGGGATCTTGATGAGGGAACTCCACGCCCTGGGCATCGGCTGGCGTGAAGGTGATGCTGCAGTGCGGCCTCCTTGGGGGTGGATGCACCGAGGAGGTTAGCGACGAGGAGCCTCCGGAGATGACACTAACGATGTGGTGCTGGGTCGCTCCCGTGGCCCTAGCTCGCGGGGGTCGTCCTTGTGGCTGCTGCGCGTGGGCTACTGCGGAGGTCGATGCTTCCAAGTCCCGAATTTGGGCAGTCGCTCGCCGCAACGCCATGAGTTCGGTGCATGCCCGCGTGAAGTGGTCACCGTAGCCATGCACCTCGCACCATTTGCCGTAGTCCAGGATTTTCCGCTCCGCACGCGGTCTCTTGTCACGGCTTCCTCCGGGTCCCCCTCCCGGGCGCGGAGCGAGGATAGGCTCCTGGCGAACACCTTATGTGGCGAGGATGTGGCGAGCCTTTTGGGGCCTTCGCTGGTTACGCCGGGGCTTGCGCCTGCCGCTTAACTAGTTCCCGTGCGCCCCGTCGTCAACGCGTTCAGGAGCGTCTCCCGCGGATGCTTGCTTGCGTTTTGTTCGCAAGTCGTCCTTCGCGTTTCCTGTTTGCGACAACTCCCCCGCTTGGGCGGTGTCGGAGTCATCACCTTTGCGTCTTCGTGCATCTTCCTCTGCCTGGGCGTACTCTTCCATTTTGTCGAAGAGCTTCGCCACCGACTTGACTGGCTTCCGCGCGTTGTACTCGGTGAGCGACCCCGGGCGAAGACCCTGTATCGCTACATTGATGATGGTTGTTTCGTTGACATTCTTGACCTGGCTGCATACCTTAGCGAAGCGTTTGAAGTAATCACGGAGCTTCTCCGAGGGCTTTTGCTTGACGGTGAAGAGCTGATCCGCTTCGACGCGCTCGACGTAGTTTTCTTGGAAGTTGTTGTAGATGCGGTCGCGGATCTGCTCCCAGGCGTAGATGGAGTTCGGCTTGACGGTGAAAAACCAAGAGAGCGCTGCTCCCTGCAATGCGAGGGGGAGTCCCTTCGCCTTCATAGTGTCGTCTCCGCCAGCGGCTTTGATAGCGGTCTCGTATACGCGCACGAACTCCCGAGGGTCCGTGTCGCCTTTGTACGGCTCGACACCGCTGGGGAACTTGAAGTCCTCCGGCCACGCCGCCTGCTGCAAACCTGTAGAAAGCGGAGATTCCGGATCCACGCGTCTGCCTTCTCCGGCGTGGGCTCCGATACGACCACCGATGGGGTCTGCCAGCCCCGAGCCTCTTGCATATCCTGCACGGCCCCACAGAGATCCGCCAACTCTCGTCGAAGCGTGCTTAGGGCCGTCAGCAGGACGGCGACAGCCGTAGCCTGCACTCCTAGGCTGCCTGCCGTGGAGGCGTGGCGGGCTGCGGGGTTGATGACGGGGTCAGGCGCCGTGGCGGTGGTGGCGGGGCCGAGCGTCGCGGTGGTGGTGGCGGGGCCGAGCATCACGGCGGTGGTGGCGGGGTCGAGCGTCTCGCCGTAAACAGCGGTGTTCGCGGCGCCACACCGCGCGCGCGCCACGCCTACAACTACCGGCGTCGAAGCCCCGTATTGACGCGAGATTCTCGCCGCCCCATCTTCTTCTTCTTCGCGCGACGATGAAGCTTTCTTTAGTGCCATCCTTCTTGGATCCGGGGCTTGCTCTTGTCCTCCCACGACGGCGCCAATCGCTGTGGTTCTGCACCAAGCAGAGAGAGAGAGTATGGTAGTGGAGAGTTAGGTGAGCAATGGCTTAGGGTTTCTCCCCGTGGCCTGTGTTGTATATATATATATCCACATGGGGAGTGCTTTTACAATTATACCCTTACATCCGAGTATTCCCCTCAGGGACACTTATGTCATTACACATGTCCCACTTTGGGCCTTACATTCCTCTAACAGGCCTGCTGGGCTTAGGTGCGGGCCACCCCTACAACAGAAACACTATAAGGTCTGCTAGGAAACCAAAGTCTTCCATGGTAACTTCTAATTTGGGGCTCACTAGAGTGGCAGTTAGGGGTCCTCCTGGTGAGCTAAGTACCACAGGTATATTTAGTCTAAAGGTTGGCAGCTTAACCCTTTCAATAAACTTTTTAGAGATAAAAAGAATACGAAGCTGTAGAATGCAATAGAACTTGCGTAGGTACAGACTTAATTGAAAATGTACCCATAAGCACTCCTAAGGCATCATGGGCATCTTCTGCGGTGACATGATTAACACGGCCTTGGTTGGAGTTGAGACAGTCCGTGATGCTTGTGGACTCTAGTAGCTCTTGCTTGGTGCTGATGATTACCCTCGGGTTGGGGTGGTTCCCAAATTAAACTTCACTAGGGTGACTTGATGATCTGGGAACTTCTTAGCAAAATGCCCTTTTGCTCCATAATTGAAGCAATGAAGATTAGCCACCAGGTTTTTTTTATGAAGACTGTGTAGGATCAAGGATACCAATTAGAGGGGGGTGAATAGGAGGTTTTTAAAATTTTTTTTCTTCTAAATAATTTTCAACAATCTCAACATAACAAGAATGTAAAGCACTTAAGCCTACACAATTTTAGTCAAGAGAGAAACAATACTAGCTCTATATCAATCAAATGATCACAATAATACTAACAAATAAAAACTAGACTATCTATACTGTGGAACTACTGCACCCAATGGTAGTTCTGGCGTTGAAATCACCAGTACTTCCGATCCCGCGAAATCTCAAACCTCACTCAGAGGGTGCTCTGTGGAAAACAGTTCTGATCGTCGGTAGTACCGATTTTGCCTGCGGAACTTCCGCTCTGCAGTAGTTCCGACGTTGAAAACTGCGGTACTACCGCTCTTCCAGACAGAGCACAGATTGGCTTTTAAAATAGATTTTTTAAAGTATGCATGATCTTAGTTTGATCCCAATGGCACATAAATTTTGCTATCAAGCTACTTGCCATGATCCCTCTTTATGGTACGATTATTGTAGGATCGGATATGGCAACAGAGGGGGGGGGGGGTGAATGGTGCCCTTTTAAAAATTGCCCCTCAAAAGTATCCACATGCGATTCATCTCTCCGATAGCTACGAAAAGCTATGAAGAGGAAAACCCAAGCTCTCTAGAACCTCAAACATGCAAAGGAGAAGGCCAGGCAAAAGAAAGCAAAGAAGAACCAAAAGACTGAAAAGCACAAGAGCTGATTCAGTGCTGGCCGGTCTGACCGCCCTAGCCCGGCCGGTCTGACCGCTGGCTAGTGGCCGGTCTGACCGCCCTAGCCCGGCCGGTCTGACCGCCCCTCGGGAGCAGCAGCCTGAAGTTTTTCTGCAAACACTGATTTCTGCTCAAATCAAAGAATTTGAGATTCTTCTTCTTTACTCCTCAAGCCAAAAGGTCTAGAACATGATCTAAATAGTATTGAGACCTCAAGAAACAAATGAAATCATTCCAAAAGCAAGGAATCAAGATTTATGCTCAAATCTGAAAATTGAGTAGATGGAGATGGTAATTTTTAGATTTCTGATGGCTTATTCGTCCTTTGCTTAAGATCATTTGCAAACAGATTAGCAATGAACTTAGAACTTTAGAACTCAAATCTCATGCCATCTCTTGAAGGAAAATCAAAGATTCCAACATCCCCTATCAAGGAAACCCTAGAAATGGAGAACAGAGCAAATGGGTAAAAGGAATCTTTTGATTCAGAGATTTTGCTCTTGGGAACTAGCTGACCAAATGGTCTAGAAACATCATCCCATCACAGAGCAATCCATTTTGCTACTCCTTGCTCAAAGAATCAGCTTAATCATCAAAGGGAAGAAAATAGGCAGAGAGCATCAGAAAACTGAAAACGAATTGGAACCGGAGAAAACTCAAATGGATTCATTTCTAGAGGAACAAGGATTACATAGGAGTCCCCATACGTGATTGATACAAAGGAATCACTACATGCTTGAGTCTACACATGCAGGAGCTCACATACACATCTCGCTGCTCAACTCAAACACACTCCAGACCACTCCCTTTTCTAACACTCCATTGCTAGCTGCCTCTACTCAATGGAATGCCTGAATGGATACACTACAACCTGAGTACACTTCTTTTATCTCCAAGCCCACACACCAAAGGAAAAAAACAAGTGTCATACCAAAACCACTCCCCTTGCTCCATACACACAAGAGGCAAGGGTCAAAGTCACCATGACCAGATTTTGGAGGGAAAACACCTCCTCCACTCATTTGCTTGAGTCAATTTACCAAATTGCCCTCAAGCAGCTTCCCGGAAGCTTCCCGCGTCCGGTACCCTGTTCGTTTGGACCTCGACTCCTCCATGAGTCTAGTCCAGGTCCACTCTGCTGTACGCGACCGCACCCGACATCCTGACCGCCTGAACCTCCGACTCCTCCCTAAGTCTAGTCCCGGTCCACTCACCGCTGCCCGTCGCGTCCACCCGACACCGACCGAGACCACCGACTCCACCTGAGTCTAGTCTTGGTCTGTTTCGTCGCGCACGACCGCAACCGACCTCCAAACCGTCTGGACCTCCGACTCCTCTCTGAGTCTAGTCCTGGTTCTCCTGTCGTTGCCCATTGTGTTTGTCACCGGTAGCTCCCGCTCCGGTTCCTCGTCTCCTGACTCGCAACCACCTCACCATCCTCGATCATCTTTGGCATCACCGACCGTCTGGACCTCAACACCTCCTGTGCCTAGTCCCGGTCCTCTTCGCCTCACCATGACCTAGCTCCGAAGTCCTGCAGTCACATAGACAAGCAAACCGTCACATAGCACCGCACGAAACAGCATAATCCATATTAGCACAAGTAAAGGTACTCAACCCTAGAATACCCAAATCAAACTCAAATTCACTAAACCAACCGTCAATTACTCATCATCAACATGGGAATACCTCCACATGGTCTCTCAATTATTTAGCCTATAATCCGGTCTTCCATCTTTTCTCCTAAGACCGGGTAAAGTAAAAGGGATCCCATTCTAAGTATACCTTTGTCTTGAGCCATTTTTGGTCTTCACATTTTTCCTTTAGCTTGCATCTTGTCAACCACATATGGACTTAACATTTAAGCACTCATTAAACACGTTAGTCCCATATTCACATAAATTCATTAATTACCAAAACCATTTTTAGAGGCCTAGATGCTTTCAATCTCTCCTTTTTTGGTAATTGATGACAACACATGTTTTATGTGAGAAATGAATTTTTGAATATACCACTTGTTTTGACAACTAGTGTATATTCTATTGTGACTTTAAATGAGAGTAATTCTTGCAATCAAATTTTATCTTAGCAATTGGTGAATCATCTCCCTTTAAAGTCAAGAGGAGGGAAACTCCCCATAAACATGTGCATACAATTCAAGATAATAAAACATCACATAAGGATACAAGATGCATGCGACATAAAAATATTATATCATAAGCATAAATGAGCATAAGCATAAAAGTCATTACATCCAACATCCAAAAGCATCCAAAAGTAAACAAAGTTCATTACATCCAAAGGCATAAATGAAAAGAGACATATAGCCCATCCTAGCCTAATTAGCCCATCTTCTCCTTCTCAACTTCTACCCCTTTCGCATCAAATACTGAAAAGGGCTACTCCTGAGGTCCCGAAGGAGAAGGATCACGTCGGCGTCGGTGAGTGTAGCACAGGGGCGAAGGAAACTGGGACAGGGACTGCTCAATGGCTGTGAGCCTGCCATCAAAAGCGTCCATCCTGGAGGTAAGAGTAGCAAACCCCTCGGCCTAAGAGTCTAGCAGCTGGAGGATGACCGAATAAATCTGAGAAAGGGAAGGCTGGCCTGCCTCCTTGGGCTGTGCTGCTGCCGCCGCTGCTGCTAAAGAAGACCCTGCTGCTGCTGGATCTAGCCGCTGAGGACGAGCCGCTGAGGACGAGCCGCCTTTGAACTCAAACTTTCTCTTAATCAATGCCATAATGTAGGGTGCGTAGTTGATGCGCTTGATTCTGTCATAATATAGTCTATAAGGTTCCAAGCATGACCTTGAATAGCATCAAAATTCCCACTCTTAGGGAAGATGGTGTGGTTGATGATCCTATTGACCAAACTAGGAATAGGGAGCAATCCAACCAACTTGCCTGGTATGAACCTCTGTGCAGCGTCATAGTATACTGAAATGTTCGGAAGGTCAAGGACTAGCTTGTCATAGACTTTCTCATATGTACTAGACTCTACCCTCAAAGCAAGCTCAAATCATGTCGGTTGGCCTCAAGCTTCTAGCAAACAGTCATCCATGTGAGATGCTGGAAGTAAGGAGTGATATGGACTGTGGCATAAAACTGTCTTATGATCTCCTCATTATAGTCTGATTTCGATGCCACTAGCTGATGCAATCCTGCCCTTTGGAACAACCTGTATGTCCTATCATATTTGTCGATTGAGTCAAGGTGATCCCAGTCGACGTACTTGTGGTCTGCAAACAGGTAGTTCTTCCCATATAGCTGCTCAAAAATCTGCTCCTGGAACTTAGTGTGAAATTTCGGGTTGATGGAGTTGCAGGGGAGCTCAAACTGATTCCTATGCCGCAGCCTGGCATACTCATCAGCGGTAATCTTCCTCAGGTCGATCTGAGGGTCCTCCCAAAGTCCTCCTCAGACTCCTCCATAGGAGAACTGACAGCCTGCTCAGACTCTGTCTCTGAGTCTAACTCTGAAGCTGGTCCCTTCCCCTTGTCCTGTGCAGCCTTCTGAGCTACCTCTAATGAAGATGGGGCTGTGGATGCAAGAGCAGGAGCCCCTGACGAATCCCTAGAGGTGGCAGAAGAATACAGTCTCCGGCCTGCATTCCTTGTCCTAGGCATCTAAGAGCAAGGAGGAATAGTGTTAGAACTAAGGGAGAATAGATCAATTAAGATTGAAAAAGAATGGAGTGAAGTTGCTATTCTGTCAAGGCAATCGGAAGTACCGCCGTTTAGGGGCCGATAGTATCTGATGGACCATGTGGAGGTGACCTCGAGTGTGTGATGAGTAATTGACATCGGTTTTAGGAAAGTCGAGTTTGGTTTGTGTGGTTCAGACCATGACGTTGCACGGTGCAATCGGTTTCGGTCGGACCTTGTCGAACTAGGTCGAACATGCTTAAGTCGTTTATTTTTTGGTTCGATCGGTTTCGACTCTGAGTATTTCTTCTCTGCTATTGTATGGTTACAATATTTCGAGCGGTGCTATGTGAATTTTTTTTCTTGTCTGTGATAGCTGCAGGACGTCGAGGTGGAGTCGTGGCGAGAACGGGATGACCGGACTAGGCGCGGGCGGTGCCGAGGTCAAAACGGTCGAGGTGTGCCAAAGATGGCGAGGACTCGAAGTAGCTGCGTGGCTTGGAGGGCAAGGAATGAGGAAGCTTCCTGGAAGGTGCGCGCGGGGCGTTTTGGTGAATACGCAAAGCTGCACTAAAAGAAGTGGATTGTGGATAAAGCGCCATGAGTTGTTGAGAGCTAATGGGTAAAGTGGGTTGTAAACTCATTAGTGGAGGTTATAAATAGAGAGGGTATTCTCTAGTAGCCTTCAAGATTTTCAGCATGATGAAATGAGTGTATGAAAAATGAGAGATGGATTAGGGTTTTAGTCTTTGTTTATTGAGAAAGAGAGAAAGAGCGAAGGTGAGAGTTTCTCTCTATGCTCTCCAGGCGTATGGGGATGTATGGTTTGATGGGAGATGAAACGGATGTGATCCCATGAATACATAATCTTTCATTTCCTTGAATCTATTTGAGTTCTTATGCTATCAAGTTGTTCTGGATATTTGTTTTGTGGAGAGCAGCAAGTAGTTGGGCTTTTCCTTGTTGTGATTCTCTGTTTTTCCCTACCGAGATGCACTCTTGAGTTGTTTTCTTGCCTCTCTGTTCACTCTATTTGTGTTGGCTTGGTGCTACTAAATGCTAGCCGAGAGATCATTTTGAGTGGAAGCCAATGCTATTCATGATTTCCCTGTTCAAGTGTTACAAGATCCACATGTCTCTGGTTGGTCTCATTTTTTTCTTCTCGGCAAAGCAAGTCTTTTCTTGTTGTTGGTTTTCTCCATTTTGCTTTTGCTCTCTGTTAGCTTTCCAAAGAAGCACCGATCACTAGAGGAGATGAGCTGTTTGATCCTCCTGCTAGATTGCCGTAAGAAAAGCAATGGGAAACTGATCAACTCTCAGTTTTGGTCCTACTTTCCAAAAATCGGTTGATCTTGTTATGATTTTCAGCTAGCTTTTCTTGGATGCTTTTGATCCTTTATTTCTTGCCAATTAGTCCAGTTTGCAGCTCCGGTCAGTCCATGCTTTTCGCTGATTTTCAAGCGGTAGGTGGTCAAGTTTTGTTGGTCATTTTTATCTGAAAAGGGCAGTAATTTGAGTGATAGGCTGCTGTTATTTTACTGTTGTTGATGCTTCTTGCTGCAGTAAAAAGAAAGGTCATGGCCAACAGTTTGCAGCCTCAAGTTTTCTTTGATTTTTCAGCAAGCTCAGTAGCTCAAGGGAAGCAGAAAAGCTCAGCCTTTTACCTCATTTTTATCTAAGTTTTGCAGTCTTTGATCTTTGTTCTTTTCAGCCGATTCCCTGTTGAGTTTGTGGTTTCAAGTTTTTTTTTAAAATCTCTCTCGGGTAGCTGGATTCAATCAGTCTCGGTAGTTGGTTCTTGAAGATCACTTTCTGTTCGGTAAAAGTATTACTGCTTTCCTCTTTGCAGCAAATCATTTCCTTCTTTTCAGGTTCTTTTCTCTTTCTGTTTTATCTCTTTCTTTTGTTGATCTTTTGCAAAGAACCACTGTTTGCCTCAGGAGCAAATGTGAGTACAAGACCAGCAATTAGCTTTCAACTAAAAACAAAAATGTTGATATAGCTATTGTGATTTTTGTTCAGGAGCAAATGTTGATCTTTTTGTAATTTTTCCCGGGAGCAAATATTTTCCGACTTCATAGTTGTTATAGCTATTGGAGAGTTGAGAAAATTCTAAGAATACTTTGGGGACGATTTTTGTAAGCAACATTCACCCCCCTCCTCTGTTGCCATTTCGATCCAACAGTATCGCACTGCGATAGTACCACGCCTGTCGAGCGGTAGTTCCGCTCTTCCTGGCCGATTCTAGGGCTAAGCAATGTGCATAAAATTTTGGTGTTTTCTTGGATTGAATCCATGGAATAGGTGTGCAAACACCATTAAACACCAAAACTACTCATTTGCCCTAGATTAATCGCGCAAATTCATCAACATTTTGTTCAAATCTAAAACTTGACCTAGGGTTCAAAATGAGACCAAAGAAGAGGATTTGATCTGGATTACCTTGAGGATCGGAGGAGTTGAACCCTTGGAAAATGAGAAGACTTGAAGATTTGAGGAAAAGCTCGCTAGATTTGCGGATCTAGGGAGTGTTTTTGTGGAAGATTTGTGAGGGAGAGAGAGATAGGAGATGGAGGCGTACGGGCACGGGCGAAAGAGGAGCGGAATAACCGTAGGAAGGAGGGGGTCCCGCAAGTAAGCCCTGGGCTCAGGCGGTTTTTCCACTCAAGTCAGATGTGGAAGTACCGCAGCGATGGCCAGTAGTTCCGCTTAGTGAAAGTACTGCTTACACAGCCGGTAGTTCCAATCAACGGAAGTACCGCAGGGACAATATTGGTAGTTTCGATTTTTCTGGAACTTGAAGCAAATGAATTGGAATGAGAGTAGATGCAAATGATCCCTAGTTTTTGCACTCAACTAAAATCATTAAGGATCATTATGCATTAGATATACCAAAATAATAGCTTCATATAATTTTTGCTTTTGATTAAAATCAAAACTCTTTTGTATAAAATCTTTTGCACAAGAACTCTCAAACTACTTCAAGTGAGCAAACATTTAAATATGCCGTAAATTTATGCAATGTTGGAAAAATCTATAACATTTAATTCATTTCTTAATTTGCAAAAGCGGCTTTTATCTAAGGGTTTGGTGAAGATATCCGCTAATTAGTCTTCGGTCCGGATGTGGCTAATGCAAATATCTCCTTTGCTTATATGGTCCCTCAAAAAATGATGGCGAATATCTATATGCTTGGTTCTTGAGTGTTGGACTAGATTATTGAAAATTTTGACCGCACTATCATTGTCACACAAAAGAGACATTTTATCAAAATTAATTCCATAATCCATCAAGGTTTGCCTCATCCATAGCAATTGAGCACAACAACTTTCGGCGGAAATATATTCGGCTTCGACGGTCGATAATGCTACGAAATTTTGTTTCTTAGAGGACCAAGACACTAAAGATCTTCCTAAAAATTGACAACTTCCCGAGGTGCTTTTTCTATCCACTTTACAACCCGCATAATCGGAATCCGAATATCCAATTAATTCGAATTTAGCACCTTTAGGATACCAAAGCCCTATGTTATAGGAATGCTTTAAATATCTCAAAATTCTTTTTACGTCTTTTAAATGACACTCCTTTGGAGAAGCTTGAAAGCGAGCACACATGCATACATTAAACATGATATCAGGCCTAGATGCGTTAAGATAAAGTAAACTACCAATCATATATCTATAAAACTTTGAATCTATCGACTAACCTACTTCGTCGAGGTCTAGATGCTCGTTTGTTGCCATATGTGTCTTGATGGGTTTTGCATCTTCCATGCCAAACTTCTTGAAAAGATCTTTGACGTACTTTGTTTGGCTTATGAATGTCCTATCTTTGAGTTATTTGATTTGAAATCTAAGGAAATAACTTAGTTCACCTATCATTGATATCTCAAATTCCCTAGACATCATTTCACCAAATTCTGCGCAAAAATCTTGGTTAGTAGAACTAAATATAATATCATTAACATAAATTTAGCATACAAAGAAATCATCACCAATAATTTTTGTGAATAAGGTTGTATCTACTTTTCCAATTTTATTTTATCGAAATCGGCAACAGAGGGGGGGTGAATGTTGCTTCTTTAAAAATGAGCCCCCACAAGTATCTACTAGAAGATATGCTTCTCCGATAACTATAAAGCTATGAAGAAGGAATCAAAAACTCTCTAGAACCTTAAGAAGTAAAATGGGAAGCAAGACTAAGAGCAAACAATCGAGACGACACAAGCAGCAAGGGGCCGGTCAGACCGCAGTTGTTGGGCCAGTCTGACCGCTCCCTTGCCGCCGGTCAGACCGCCCATATACCGCCGGTCTGACCGGCCTTCAATACCTGGTCTGACCGCCCTTTATCAACCGGTCTGACCTGCTGTCGATTTCAGAAAACAGCAATTGCAGATTTTCAGACTTCAATCTGAGAACTTCCTTCAACAGAGAAATTTGAGACTTTCTCTTGATCTACTCAGCCCAGACCAACAAGGAAACACCCAAAATAGCCAAGGGAATCTAGAGAAACAAAAGAAACCATTTCTAGAACAAGAATTTAGGGTTTGAGGCAAAAACCCAAAAAGTACATAGAGCTGCACTAAAACTCAAATTCCCTGCCAATCTTTGATTCTTTGAACATGAAACCTTGAGAATAGCTATTTAGGGCATGTTTGGGACTGCTCTGCTCCAGCTTTTTCAACTCTGCTCCAAACTTGTGTAGCCAAATGGGTCCAACTCCAAGAACTCTGCTTCAAAAAAAAGTTGGAGTTGAAGGCCTACTCCACGTTTTTTCTATAGCTCCTCAAGGGGTACTCCAGAAACTGAAGTTTTGTATCTCCTCATGGAGTTGGGGGAAATTACCCACCACTGCCATTACACAATTCCTCTCCTCCATACCGATTCGATTTCTTTTCCTTCTCCTCCCCACCCACCCGCGTCCTCTCCTCCCCACCCACCCGCGCCGCTCCATTCCTCCGCCCCCGACCTGCGTCGCCTCTCTCCGCCCCCACCCGCGCCGCTCCTCTCCTCCGCCCCCACCCGCGCCGCTCCTCTCCTCCGCCCCACTGCGCCACCCTCTCCTCCGCCCCACCCGCGCCGCTCCTCTCTCCGCCCCCCCCGCGACGCCTCTCTCCGCCCCCCCGCCGCGCGCCTCTCCTCCGCCCCCACCCGCGACGCTCTCTCCTCCGCCCCACCGCGCCTCTCCTCCACCCCCACCGCGCGACTCTTCTCCTCCGCCCCAACCCGCGCGACTCTTCTCCACCCCCCACCCGCATGACGCTCCGCCGCCCTATTCCGGCCACCACCGGCGACGCTCCGGCGACGTGGTGGCTGGGATGGATAGATCCGAAGATGCTGGTTAGGATGAATCCGAAGATGCTCGTGGATCTGCTCCGGCGCCGGCGCCGAGAGTTGGGCTACCCCGACCCCTTCAACGGCCGCCGCGGCCGCCCGCCAGCCCCGATCGGCCAAGGCGGCGCCGCCGTCCAGCGTCCAGGGGCGGGCGGCCACTCAGAGGTGGCTGCAGGTGGCCAGGGGCTATCACCGGCCGGCCAGGGCTGGCCGCGGGTGGCCAGCGTGCACCGCCGACGAAGAAGAAAAGGGAGGATGTGGTATGGACAAATCACTTTGTATGCTTGCATTTGAATGCTTGATCATATTGCAATTGTCATCTGAATGCTTGAACATATTGCAGCACAGAATTGTATGATGAGTTGTATTGAACATATGTCATCTTATGTTTAATTTTCCTATGATGAGTATGATTCGTAAAGCAGCAGAGAATTGTATTGATTCTGCACAGAGTTCAAATGGAAGCATGGCCCTATTTTGCTGGAAACACATACTGGCCCCATTTCTATCTCACATTCTTGTAGTCAGTAGTCACTGATATGATCATTATGCTATATTACTTTGACATATGGTTTTGCTCTTGTATCTTGCTTCACTGATGTGCTTTGTCATTTTATAGACAACTAGTAGTGTGCCCGTGCTAACGCTACGGTAAAATACAAAACAAGATAAAATTTGTTGATCTGCAATATATAATATTTGACGACGACGAGCGTGTTGTAAAGGCCTTACGACCTCCCAGGACTTTTTTACGACCGGTTCCAATCAATTACGACTGGTTCCGACCACTTCTGTTGCCGTACGACCACTCATAGCCTAAACTCCTCCACTAATACCAATGAGGCAATGACCAAGAAAGTCTCAAGTTACCTACATACACTCCACATGTCCAAACATATGAAGTTCTCCAAACTCCACAGATGCAAAGATGTAAACTCCTCTAAAACTAATGAGGCAATGACCAACAAAGTCTCAAGTTACCTACATACACTTCCACGGCTACTTGAGCAATTCAATGGCTACACTGGTACATATAATAACTGAATTTCAAAAGGCAAAGTCAGATTTCCTCAGAACACCCAGCCATGCACGTGCAAAACAAAACCAAGACATGGCATCTCAATTATTCTCAAGAGGGACAAATGACTATGTTTTAATGATACGCCAGAGAAACATTATTCTAACAAGAAGAAGTCACGATTTAAACATCACTGTATAGGCATACAAAAATCACAGAGGAACTGAATATCACTATAGCTTAAATGGAACAGGTATCACTTTCAAACTAACTCTGCCACTAACAAAAAGTTCTTCGATTTCTTTGAGAAAGCAATGGAACCAATCTGCTCCCAAATGGCCTCTACCAATACCAATACAGCTTCTCTTTTCCATATCCCACAACCTCACCTGTGATGTGAAATACAATAGGTTACATTAAAAATAGGAAAAGCAACAGAGGAAAGCACTCAGTGATAATGAGAGTTATCCCAAGAAAACTATATGCTAATTCAACAAAGCAATACCACAGACAGGACATCATAACTTACAGTGATTGTCTTTGCTCCCGGATACAACAAGTGTCTTCCTGAAGATGAGACACAAGTGTCAAGGCAAACAACAATTTCAGTGTGGCGGCCAAAGACATAAGAACATGACATCGATGAAACATTACTGAAAGAACATTCCTATATGAACATGCTACTAATAAAAAATATAATGATAGTGTAGCAAATGAACAAGCTCGCTACAGAGGAAGAACCACGAGGCTTTTGACGACTTCAATAAGATCTGATCCTGTTTGATTACCTCCAGTGAAGAAATCATCACCAACTATACCCTTAAGTCTCGGTGAGAGTAAAACAAAGGACCCAATCACTGCATTGGCTTCCCCCGAAGAACTAAAGAATAATTGGTAACAACACTCATCAGCCAACAATACACCTCTTGGAAGCCTTCACACCATCTCTCATCCATGGGATCTCCTCTTGTTATGTGGCAAAGGTGGAGAGCCCTCAAAGAAATCTGTCACAGCTATCTCAAGGTCCACTCCAGCTTATTCAAAATGCTCTTCTCCATGGCAAGAATTTGCAAAAGTAGATGAATAATTAGAATCACATATCAATGGACTGCTTGATCTAATAGATGTAAATCACAAGAACAGACTCAGGTGAAAAACTGCAAGTACAGGACACCATTCTTACACTCAGGACACCATTGCTGTCATGATACAGCAAGGGATTCTCTTGACATGGATGTATCATGACAGCAATGTATCATGAGTAGTGCAAGAAACCTGAAGAGAATCCCTTGGTGAGGTTATTTGCATGGTGTAGACATTGATGTGGAAGAAACCTGAAGAGAATCCCTTGCTGTCATACCATTGCAAATGATACTTCCATTCTGAAAAGTTAACTAATTTTCTGGGCAGTGGAGATTAAAAAATTGGTAGTCCAATAATTGAGACCAACAATTGATGGTGCAGAGGAACTCATGAAATTAACAAAAGACAAAGGAAAACATTTGATGGACAGATTTTTAAGATCTGTCAGCAGCCAGATGACTAACACCTCCCTGTCGCCGCACCCGAGGAAGCACCTCGTCTGCGCGCCCGACTGCCAGCCCCCGGCCAACCGGTCGGCCCCCACGTGCGGCGGCGGATCGGCACAACGCCCCCAAGAAAATTCTTAGCAAGTGCCCAAGTCTTTAAGAAAATTCACTCCCAATCATTAGCCAATAGCTAGAACCAGCGCCCTGATTTTATATTGTGTACCACTGTACCATCACATCTCCTCGCTCCAATTTACATTAATGTAATGAATATAAATGTTACTCAAAAGGCAACAGAAAAGGCTTTACCCAACAAGGAGAGGCACACATACAAAACTTCACCAGATGACCACACCATGTTTGAAGAACCAAGCAAACATATAGCAGAAGCAACATATAAGAACTGGCATTGGATAAAAGTACCCAAAATATCATATGTACCGAGAATGTTTCACAACTGAATAGTTTGGCAGCTGGAAACAAAATGGGATTACAGCAGTGGTTACCATTTACCAACAAGCCTGTCTGAATCGCAAGACGAATGGTAAATTCAGGCAATTAAAAGTCTCTCACCTTGCATTGCTGCAAACCTGCAATCAGTGAACTAAAAAATCCCACCATGTGCTATCCTATATCTGGCTAAGCTTTTCCTGTAACCTAAACCGATGTAACATTTGGTAAGGGCATCACGTCAATTGCCCATCGAAATTATCTCCAGCCTGTTGTCCTAGTTCCTCTGCCATGAAATAGAAGACAAACAAAATATCAGGGAATTGTGAATCTTAAACAGAATATTTCTAGCTGATAGAAAGCTATGAATGAAATGACGAGTAGCATGTGCATCTACGCGATAAATTGATATTTTTCTTAACAGTACTCAATGCTCATGGGACATGAATCTTGCAATTGGTACCCTATTGGAAATAGATGCAACAAAACATCACAACAAAGCAAACACACGAGTAGTTTCATTAGAAAGACCAGCATTTCCTGTTAATATCTTATGAGCGAATTCAAAAACTATTTTGAGACATTCCTTTCTAGAAATAAAGAATGTCAATGACCTCATGACCTCTTCGTAAAGTGCAAATTTCCAACCATGTTACGTCCAAATTCCAATACGAATCAACAATCATCAAACATGGATGTGCTCGATACCGGCGGAGGCGGCGGCGGTGTCAGTACCGGCGGAGGCGGAGATGGCGACGTCGACAAGAATCCACATTCGCTCGATCTCGAGGTCGCGCATGGCCTCCAGGCGCCGCTCCTCCAGCCGCGCCGCCTCGCTCTGCTTCGCCGCTTCCACCCGCTCGTACATCCCCGCCAGCCTATCCAGAGCCGCCGCCACCTCCCTGCACCCTCTCCCTCCGGCTTCGTGATGATGCCCCGAGGAGGAGCTCACCGGCGACAACAGCACCGCCGTCCTCAGCCGCTTCGACACCGGCGGCCAGTCGCGGGGCAGAGTAACCGCGCTGCTCTCCTCGTCCTCCTCCTCGTTATTCACCTTGGGCATGGCGCTGCCGCGGGGCGCGAAGCCAGGGGGAACGGAGGGGGAAAGGTGGAGGAGCGCGCGGAGGCGGTCGAGCGAGCCTGAGACCGGCGGCGACGGCTCGGAGCCGGGGCCGAGCCGGGCGGCGGCGGTAGGGCGGCGCGGCGTGGGCTTGGAGGAGGCGGCGGCGGGCGGGGTGGCGGCGGCGCGCGGGGAGGAGGAAGTGGGGCTAGGGTTAAGGCTGGGGCGGGGAGGAAGGGGGCATTGCGAGAAGAAGAGGAGGCGAGGCAACGCACTGCGATTGCGGGGCCGCACGGTTGGGGGGGGGGAGGAGGCGCGGGATTCGCGCGGGGGGCGGGGTGGGGAGCTTACCGTTTTGCATGAACCAAATAATATTGGCCTTAGGATCTTCAATGAGTAAGAGAATAAGGCTTGAGGAGAGATCCAGACCATTCATTTGTATGAAGTTGGATTACTTTGGTACACAAATCTGGGTGGACTTAGATTAGGCATGACTGTGGGGGTGGTTGAGGGGGTGGATTTAGTAAAGATAATTTTGGTGTATTATAGAGTAGGGTAGAAAAGTGTTCTTGTGTAGACTGCCAAGTGTTGTAGTGTAAACTATCCTTTACATGATTTTATACTGTTATTGTAAAGTAGATGTAGAATGACATGCTTCAATGCAATTTTCGTCGATTGCATATGCTTCCATTTACTGTGCTCACATTTGGGCATTACTTCATTAATGAAAGTATAGGATTGAAAATGAACAATTTGAACCGATGCACAAGTATACAACAGAAGAGCTAAATTGTTGTGTAATATCATGGTCAGGGTGATCAAATGGATTGGACCGATGCACATGTCACACTTGCTTGTGAGTTAATGGCCGAACAAGTTAGGAAAGGCAATCGCCCAAACACCCATTTGAACTCTGTAGGTTATACCGAGGTGTCGGATAGGTTTTTCCAAATGACCAGAATCATGTTATCGAAGACACAAATAAAAAACAAGTGGGACAAGTTAAAGGTTGATTGGACTGCTTGGCAAAAATTGAAGAGGAGGCAAACTGGTACAGGTTGGAACAATGCGAAGGGGGTCATTAGCATGGAGAATGAGTGGTGGAAGAAGATAAGAGCTGTGAGTGGCTTTATATGTCTCCAAATTTGATAATTTCTACCATTACTCGATGCACTGATGTTTGTGGTTCTTATTTTTATAGGAAATTCCCGGGAGTGGCAAGTTTAGGAAAAAGGCTATCCAAAATGAAGATTTGCTTAGGGATATGTTTAGAAACATTACAAATGAGGAAGCAGATCATTGGAATCCTATGAGTGATAATCCCATTATTCCTAATTCTCAAGACCAACCTTTTGACGTAGACAATGAAAATGGAGGTGGAGATGATGACGTAGACACTAGAGAGGAGGAGGTCCAGGAGGTGAATCCTTCCATTGTGCATGGAAATAAAAGACCTTGTGTTGCAGTAGACAAGAAAAAGAAGTCAAGCACTGCACTTGTTATTCAAGAAGCAATCACAAAGATGTCTGAATCTGCCACCCCTTTTACATCAAAGAAGCAAGAGGGGGTGACAATCAAGGAAGTGATGGATCTCGTTTTGGATTGTGGTGCGGACTATGGTTTAGATGAGCATGACATTGCCACTCAGTTGTTTGTGAAGAAGGATTTTAGGGAAATGTTCATGACTTTTCCTACTAGAGAGATTAGGTTCAATTGGCTTAGGAAGAGGCACAATGACAAGTATGGAAACTAGGAACAATTGTCTTTGGGCTAGTTGTGTGGCTCTATGTGTGCCATTTAGGGCTGGACGAAAAACTCGAAGCTCGTTAGCTCGCTCGGCTCGTGGTGGCTCGGCTCGGCTCGGCTCGGCTCGTTAGGATAACGAGCCGAGCCGAGCTCAGATTTTAGCTCGTTAGCTATAACGAGCCAACTCGAGCCACTCGCGAGCCGCTCACGAGCCAAACGAGCCATGCTTCGAGAATTTAGATATGCATATCTTGCTTCCATGGACCTAATTTGTACTCTATTGCATGTGTTAATGTGTAAATTTGTACTCTATTGTACCCAAACGAGCCATGCATGTGTTAATTTGTACTCTATTGTACCCAAACGAGCCAAACGAGCCAAACTTCCATGGATGAATATATGATGGAGATATTTTTGCCCGGCTCACGAGCCAAACGAGCTAACTCGAGCTTTTTGTCGAGCCGAGCCGAGCTGGCTTTTTAGCTCGTTAGTTATAACGAGCCAGCTCGAGCCAGCTCGTTATCCTACCGAGCCAGACCGAGTCGAGCCGAGCCGAGCCGAGCCAGCTCGATATCCAGCCCTAGTGCCATTTAAACTTTTTATCATTTGCCTCTATGTATGCCTTTGAAACTATTTGTTTTGCTCTATGTATGCCATTGAAACTCAAATATTTGGCTCTATGTATGTTTAAATGTTGCACTATTTGTTGTCTCTATTTATTTGGCTATATGTATGTCCTTTGTCTCTATTTGCAGATGTTTGCAACTGATAATGATAGTGATAGTGATGACTCCGACAATGAGAGCATGGAATATTGGAATCTTATTATGTCTGGTGCTAAAGTTGCTGAAATGTATGTTGAGTTATACCTTGACAAAAATCCACCGAGGACATCAAACCTCAGTGGTATGCGGTGGTTGCAAGAGACTTTGACGACACCGGGTGAGTGCCATTCGCAGCTTCGAATGAGCACGGAAATGTTCTACGACCTTCATGATTTGTTGGTGGGAAGGTACGGTCTAAAATCATCGCTGCACATAAACACTTATGAGATGTTGGGAATTTTCTTGTTCATTTGTGCTGGAAATGAATCCAATAGAAATGGACAAAACCGATTCAAGCACTCGGGTGAAACCATTCATAGAAAATTTGATGAGGTCCTAAATTCTTTGATGGCCATGGCTAAAGATTTTATTAGACCAAAGAACCCCAACTTTCCAACTGTTCATAGGAGGATAAGAGATGACCGTAGAGCATATCCACACTTCAAAGATTGTATTGGTGCTCTTGATGGCACACATATTAGAGTTTCTTTGTCACCGGACGATCAAGTGAGATATATTGGGAAGTCAGGGATACCTACTCAAAATGTTCTAGCAATTTGTGACTTTGACATGAGGTTCACATATGCGTCGACGGGGCAACCGGGAGCTATGCATGACACTAGTGTGTTGTACACTGCGATAAGATTGGATGAAAAATTCTTTCCACATCCTCCACAAGGTAACATGGTTATCTACATATGGTCATGTAGTTTATTGTTTGTTTAATTGTTGACAAATTCTAACTTATATCATTTTTCACATTTATAGGCAAATACTACATTGTTGATGCGGGATATCCTAATTGTCCTGGATACCTTTGCCCTTATAAGGGTGAGAGGTATCATATGTCGGAGTGGCATAGAGGTGTGGAATCGAAGACTCCTAAGGAAAGGTTCAATCGCATTCACTCTTCTATCCGCAATGTTATTGAGAGATCGTTTGGAGTGCTTAAAATGAAGTGGCAAATTTTCTACAAGATGCCATCCTACCCGATGTTCAAGCAAAAGATAATTGTTGTCGCTACTATGGTTCTTCACAACTTTATTCGTGAGCATGGGGGTGAAGACTTGGACTTTGCTCGCTTCGATCGTGATCCAAACTTTGTCCCGACAATACCCAAAAGGCATAACAAATATGTAGCTCCATCAAATGGGTCTACTATGGAACCCAACGCTCCTACTATGGATGCATTCCGTGATGAGTTGGCAACCGCTATTTCTCTAGCTTGGAGCTAGAATTATGTATCGGAACACTTGCATTCGTAGTCATTTTGGTTTAAACTACTCTCTAGTTATCTATGGACAATTATTTGTATTCGAATGATGGACTTTGTTAATTATCTATCATGCACGTTGCAATTTATGGAACAAAAGGATGGAATTATTTGACCAAAATATTTGTTTTTTGGTTTTCTCGAATAAATTAATTGCGATTATAATATTTTACATCATATTTCAATTGGCAACAAAAAATATTCAGTTACATATGCTCCGCACACATCAAAACATACACCAAACATCATTCAGGGGCACATTGGACCTTTCTCGGAAACCTCACATTCTGAGTGGAGTTAGGTCGTGCCAAACAGGATCACCTTATCCAGGAACTCCACAGTGGAGCTGCTCCATGGTGGAGTTAGTGGAGCAGAGCTGGAAAAACTGGAGCAGAGCAGTCCCAAACAGGCCCTTAATAGCCTCAGGACTCAAGACACCAAGTCTCATGCTATCTCATGAAGGGAAACAAGAAGGGACAAGAAATCTCTGAAAAGAAACCCTAGAAAAGAAAGAATAGGGGAGGCTGAAAACAAAAATATGAGATTAAAATTGGTTTCCTCTCAGGAGTGACTAGCCAAATGGCCTTGGAGCATCTTCTAGATCACAGCAACCCATTTTGCTACTCCTCAGTAAGAAATAAAGCCAAATAACAAAAGCTCAAAAATCACACAGAGAAGAGCACGAAGAGAAAACAGGCAAGCACGAGAGATAAACTTCAGAGAATTCATTCCCAATCAACAAAGGATTACAGAGGAGTCCCCATACCCCGATTGAATACAGAGTAATGATTACATGGTGCTTCGACTCATCTTCTCCCTCTCACAAACTCAAGAACCCCAAGAACTCATAGAGAGGAGAATGAGCAACAAGCAAGACAACAGAGAGGAGACACCCTCCGCCCTTCTCACCAACTCTCAACCACTAAAACCTCAAAACAAAACAACCTTCCCAAAGGCCATTTTAACTAAAATCAAAAACCCTAAAAGCCATGCACTCCACTCTCAAGACATGCATGCACCTGGACACACCTCTCCTATTTATAGCCTTCGCTTAACGGGTTTCTCCCTCGCGCCTAGTCCGGTTATCCCGTGCCTCGCCACGACTCCACCTCGACGTCCTGCTGCCATCACAGACAAGAAACACATCACATAGCACCGCTCGACACAAATAATCACAATTAGCATCAACAAATCGAACTCAAGCATAAAATGACCCAAAAGCTCAAACGAGAAGAAGAATACGCCTCAAGTCCGACTAACCAAACCCGATTGAGCCAAATGTCGTCATGGCACGAAACGCATAAATCAAACTCAAACTTTCCAGAATACTTGTCAATTACTCATCACAAGCATGTGGTCACCTCCACATGGTCTCTCAAATTTTAAAACCTTTTGAGACAAGAAAATCTCGAAGGCACTCATACTATGCTCTAGGAGCTTGTTTTAAACCATATAGTGCCTTTGAGAGCTTATAAACATGATTAGGGTATTTTGAATCTTCGAACCCCGGAAGTTGTTCAACATAAACTAGTTCGGAGATTGTTCTATTTAGAAAAGCACTTTTGACATCCATTTGAAATAATTTAATATCAAAGCTAGATGCAAAAGCAAACAAGATTCTAATTGACTCAAGTCTAGCAACGGATGCAAATGTTTCATCATAATCTAAACCTTCAATCTGAGTATAACCTTGAGCAACTAACCTTGCTATATTTCTTACCACAACTCCATTTTCATCTTGCTTATTTCGGAAGACCTATTTCGTGCCTATCACATTGAGTTCCTTAGGTCTTTCCACCAAAGTTCATACTTCATTTTGAGCAAAATTGTTTAATTCTTTATGCATGGCATTAACCCAATCTGGGTCATCTAGAGCTTCATCTACACGTTTTGGTTCAAGAGAAGACACAAAAGAGTAATGTTCACAAAAAGAAGCTACTCTAGATCGAGTTTGAATACCCTTACTCACGTCACCCAATATCTGATTTATTGGATGATCTTTGGTGATTGCATTGTGGATCTTGTAGGTAGTAGGTAGTTGGTTCTTTTCTTCATCATCTATGACTTGAATGTTGCTCGTTGTAGAAGAGGTTGCTTGTTCAACTTGTCTTGATGAGGTAGGTGATGTTGGATCTTCTTTTGGCTTGATGTCACTAATTTGCATTTTCTCCATGGCTTTGCATAGTCCTTCATCTCCTACATCATCCAAATTCTCTTGCTCTTCTTAAGAGCCATTAGTTTCATCAAATTGAACATCACAAGATTCTTCTACTAAGCCCGAATTTTTATTAAAAACTCTATATGCTTTACTATTTGAAGAATAGCCTAATAGAAATCCTTCATCACATCGACTTTGAAATTTAGAGAGCCGAACATCCTTTCTTAAGATACAACATTTGCAACCAAATACTCTAAAGTAAGATATGTTCGGTTTTCTTCCAATGAGAAGCTCCTAAGAAATCTTTTTAAAAAGATGATGCAAATAAAGGTGATTTATGGCATGACAAGCGGTGTTAATAGCTTCCACCCAAAATTTATCGGAAGTATTATATTCATCAAGCATTATCCTAGCCATTTCAATTAATATTCGAGTTTTTCTTTCTACAACTCCATTTTGCTCCAGAGTGTAGGTTGTGGAAAATTCATGCTTTATTCCAAGTTCATCACAAAAATCTTCAATTTTGGTGTTTTTGAACTCGGAACCATTGTAACTCCTAATTTTCTTTATTTTAAAATCAAATTCATTTTGGGCCATTTTTGCAAAACTTTTGAAAATGCCGGAGGCTTCGCTTTTGTCATTTAAGAAGAATACCCATATATATCTTGAGTAATCATCTACAATGACTAAACAATAACTATTGCCCCCGATGCTCTTGTAGGTTGTCGGAGCACCAGTAACATGCTGATCTCGCCGTGGGTAGCTATCTCGATGGAGAAAACAAGATCTACCCTCAGGACGGCGGATATCACGACCAGAGGCAAATCGAGGACGAAAACCAGAAAACTCAGAAAAGCCAAGTCCTTGATGCTGCCAAAACACATCAATTTGATCAACTCTAGACCTCGTGTGATGGGGACGGGGTCCCGATCTTCCAACAGGTTCTGGATATGTTCGATTTGGTGGAGGCGCGACACAAATCGATCCGGCTTCCGAACGACACGTTCCGAACCCCGCAATCGCAGCACCACGTCTCCTCAGGTTATCAACCGTGCGCGGTCCGGTTGACCTCGCCAAGAAGGCTAATCCTCGCCTGCGAATCGACCGCCCTTGCTGGACTTGTGCGCCCCGTAGCCCTTCTCCAAGTACTTCCAGGTCCTCTCCATGGTTCCTAATCATAATTAAATCATTAGGTAGCAATCTATTCTCAAATGAACAAAAAGAAGTACTTAGGAACGAGCTCACCTGTAAATTCAATTGTCGGGCGCGAGCTCTAGTGATTGGTCCTTGAATGTCAAGTGGAGGAGTGTTGTGTGTATCTAAAGAAGTGATGTCCTCATCATCCTCCCCCTCTTGAAGCGGAGTTGTCCTCAACTCAGCCTCATCTTCATCTCCCAAGTATGGCTTCAAATCTGAAATGTTAAAGGTGGGACTAACCCCAAACTCGGGAGGCAACTCAAGTTTATATGCATTATCATTTATCTTCTCAACTATCTTAAAAGGACCAGCAGCTCTAGGCATCAATTTTGATTTTCTTAACTCAGAAATCTATCCTTTCTCAAGTGCAACCAAACAAAATCACCCGGTTCAAGTTTAACTTCCTTTCTACCTTTACTACGGTAATCCTATATTTTCATTCATCTTTTCAATGTTTGCCTTAGTAGTCTCATGCATTTTGACAATGAAATCAGCACGCTCCTTAGCATCATTATGAACTCTCTCACTAGTAGGCAAAGGTAAAATATCAATAGGGCACGGGATTGAATCCATACACTACCTGAAAAGGACTTACCTTTGTGGTGGAGTGTTCCGCTCGATTATATGCAAACTCAACATGCGGCAAACACTCTTCCCACAGCTTCAAATTATTCTTCAAAACAGCTCTCAACATGGTAGACAATGTGCGGTTCACCACCTCGGTTTGGCCATCAGTTTGTGGGTGACATGTTGTAGAGAACAACAACTTTGTACCCAACTTGTTCCATAGAGTACGCCAAAAGTGACTTAAGAACTTGGCATCACGATCTGAAACAATAGTAGACGGCATACCATGCAAACGAACTATCTCTTTGAAAAAGAGGTCAGCAATATGAACGGCATCATCGGTTTTATGACATGGTATAAAGTGGGCCATCTTAGAAAAGCGATCCACAACAACAAGAATGCTATCCCTCCCCCTCTTAGTCCTGGGCAATCCTAAAACAAAGTCCATAGAAATATCTGCCCACGGAATAGAAGGAACAGGAAGAGGCATATATAAACCATGTGGATTCAAGTGAGACTTAGCTTTTTGACATGTAGTGCAGCGAGCAACAAATCGCTCAACATCTCGCCGCATCTTTGGCCAAAAGAAGTGTGTGCCCAGAACGTCCTCTGTCTTCTTAGCACCAAAATGTCCCATCAAACCGCCTCCATGCGCCTCCTACAACAACAAAAGACGAACGGATCCAACTGGAATGCATAGGCGGTTAGCTCTAAACAAGTACCCATCATTGATCACGAATTTATTCCATGCTTGTCCCTCTTTACAATGCAACAACACATCCTTAAAATCAGCATCAAAAGCATATTGTCCTTTAATAGTTTCAAGACCAAAAATCGACAATCAAGTTGAGACAACATGGTATAGCGTCGAGACAAAGCATCGACAATCACATTATCCTTCCCTTTCTTGTGTTTAATGACATAAGGAAAAGATTCAATAAATTCAACCCACTTAGCATGTCTACGATTCAAATTGGTTTGACTACGAATATGCTTAAGTGATTCATGATCGGAATGAATGACAAATTCTTTAGGCCATAAATAGTGTTGCCACGTATCTAAAGAACGAACAAGAGCATACAATTCTTTATCATACGTGGAATAATTAAGAGCAGGACCATTCAATTTTTCACTAAAGTAGGCAACAGGTTTGACTTCTTGCATCAAAACACCACCAATACCAATTCCGCTAGCATCACATTCCAGTTCAAAAGTCTTACCAAAATCCGGAAGTTGGAGCAATGGTGCGTGTGTAAGCTTGTCCTTCAAAAGATTAAAGGACTCCTCTTGTGATGGCCCCAATGGAACACGACGCCCTTTTTGTCAACTCAATCAACGGTGTCGCAATGGTGCTGAATTCTTTGACAAAGCGGCGATAAAATCCTGCAAGGCCAAGAAAACTCCGCACTTGGGAGACTATCGTGGGTGTGGGCCAACTCCATATCGCCTCCACCTTGGCTCTATCAACCTCAATTCCCTGTGGAGTCACAACATAGCCAAGAAAAGAGACTCGATCCGTGCAAAAGGTGCACTTATTAAGGTTACCAAACAAACGTGCATCTCTCAAATCATTAAGAACAGCACGTAAGTGAGTCAAATGTTCATCCATGGACTTGCTGTAAATCAAGATATCATCAAAGTAAACGACCACAAATTTGCCAATGAAAGGACGTAAAACCTCGTTCATTAATCTCATGAAAGTGCTAGGTGCATTAGTTAAACCAAAAGGCATGACTAACCACTCATACAAGCCGAACTTAGTTTTAAAAGCAGTTTTCCATTCATCGCTAAGTTTCATTCTTATTTGGTGGTATCCACTACGCAAGTCAATCTTTGTGAAAATTATAGCACCACACAACTCATCAAGCATGTCGTCTAGCCTAGGAATAGGATGACGATATTGTATAGTAATGTTATTAATGGCTCTACAATCTACACACATACGCCAAGAACCATCTTTTTTGGGAACCAAAAGAACAGGAACAGCACAAGGACTAAGGCTCTCACGTACATACCCACGGTCCAAAGGTCTTGGACTTGTCGCTGAATCTCCTTAGTCTCTTTGGGATTGGTCTGTCGCGCCGCACGGTTTGGCAAACTCGCTCCAGAATCAAGTCAATCTGGTGCTCAATCCCTCGAATGGGTGGAAGTCCCGGAGGTATCTCATCGGGAAAACATCTCTAAACTCCTGCAAAGGTTAGTGACAGACAGGCAAAGTGCAAGGCATATTATCAAGAGAAAATAAAGCATCCTTGCACACCAAAGCATAACATGTCTCATTAACATTATCAATTTCAGCAAGGTCTAATTTTGTGGCAAGCATAACAGAATTTTTTAAATGGATTACTTGCTGTTTTTCAGATTTATCATGTTCCTTTGGATCATTAGCAGCAGCAGCTCTCTCCCTATCGGCCTCTATAATCTCAGCTGGGGTCAAAGGCAGTAAAGTAACTTTCTTTCCCTTATGCATAAAAGTATATTTGTTACTACTACCATGGTGTAAAGCATCATTATCAAATTCCCAAGGTTGACCCAATAAAAGAGAGCATGCTTGCATGGGAACCACATCACAATCAACATGATCAGCATAACCACCAATGGAAACAGGAGGGACAGTCCTACTTCTAGCCGTTTGGTCCTCGTGCCTAAGCGTCTCTACCACTTCCTTAGACTTCTCCCCCACCCTAGCACTCACAACACAATCGGATTGTGGCTTCTCTAGAAGGTCCTTAGTTAGCTTCACACATTTTTCATCCAATGCAATCAAATTATATTTTAGTTTTTCATAGTTATTGCATGGTGAGCTAAAAGGGTCCTTAGAAGCATATTGAGCCAATTTGTTGTTGTGATCAATCATTTCTTGAAACTGTTTTGAGACAGATTCAAGCTCAGCAGCCAATTTGGGACAGTTCGTACCTGAGGCAATGGGCTCTAGCAGAAAGGCTTGTAACTTAGTAATTTTATGATCTGCCTTCCTTAAGTTCATTTTCAAGTTATTGCAGCTTTCACATGTTTCAGGCAGATCAAGAAGCATAGTGTAAAGACCTTTAAAAACATTGTCCTTATCCTCACATGAGGTGCAAGAAGTAGTCTCAACATTAGATGAAAGAGAAGCTACTCTAATCATCTCTAGTTTAGCAAGCAGACTAACATTCTCCACCTTAAGCATGTCTAGCTCGGAAGTCATACTATCATGAGAGCTTAGCTTCTCCATATCACCAAGCAAGGAAGAACATACATCATATTCTTCACAGGAGGGAGCAGATATAAGTGAAGTAAGCTCCCGTGACAGCCTCTCTATTTCCTTCTCCAACTCACTACACCTAGCTCTAGATCTAGCATGAAATTTTCCTAATTTGAGAAAAGCATCATTGAGCTGGTCATAGGAGGGACATACCTCATCGGAGTCGCTGTAGAGCTCGCTGTCGCTGACATCGCCCTCATGGGCCATGAAGCACATGCCGATGAAGTCGTCGCCGTACTTGGGATCTTGATCATCTTTGCCGTCGTCGTTACTCCACCCTTCCAAGTCATTGACGTCCATGTCATCGAAGGCGGTAAGGACGCGGTGGAAGAGCTTCTTGGTCTTGCCAAGGTTGCGGTACTTCTCTTTGCCTTGGGCGTGAGTTGGGGGCTTCTTGTTGCGGTTTTTCTTGCTGTAGTCGTTCTTACTCACACCGCTGTAGTCGTTCTTGCGAAATGGAGTTGGAGATTGCTCAAGATCTTGCGAAACCTCGCA
Organism: Dendrocalamus sinicus; assembly: GCA_036346575.1. NCBI lineage: Eukaryota > Viridiplantae > Streptophyta > Magnoliopsida > Poales > Poaceae > Dendrocalamus > Dendrocalamus sinicus. The sequence continues at coordinate 10,293,720 of CM070670.1, forward strand.
AAGCACTCACCCAAGGACTCTCCAGCGAGCATTTCAAATTTGTTGTAATCCCGCTTGTACTGGTCCTTGTCACATCCCAAAATTTGCTTTCTGGAAAAATGTAATTTCAAATTAATTATTTTAAAGTATTTGAGTTTTATTTAGATTTGCCCTGAATTTTTGGTTTTTGAAAAAAACTAGATTTGAAAAGTATTTTAAGTAAAACTTAAAATTATTATTAAATAAAAGATATTTTGGTTTTATATGAAAATCCTAGTTCAAAATAATTATTTGAAGTTTATTTGGCTTTTATTCGATTTTACGAGTTCAAAAAAATGTATGTTTGAAATTAAAAAGTATTTCAAGTATGAAAATTAAATACCAACATGGTTGGAAATATTTTTATTAAGTCCAAAATATCTCTAGAAGCTTCGTGAATTTTTCTGGATTTTTGGAGTTTGTTTAAGCTCAATTTGAAATTTCCAAAAAAAAAGAGAGAATGAACAGTACCGCGAAGTACTGTTCATCCATCGTCTCCGCGCGGCAGAGGCTCGATCGATCTGTTCTCTCTGTACTCAGTTCTTTCCGTTTTTTTCTCTCTTCATAACTTCCAATCCGGACCTTATCTCAATGTCTTCCCAAAAGAAAAGTTGTGCCAAATCACGCAAGGAATCTATCCCAACTGGCCTCCTTCCATTTCGTTCATCCGTTTGCCTTTTATCTCCAATTTTCTGAAACGGACTCTAAACCGAAATCCACGAATTAGAGTCGGTTTCTACCCCTCCCAAGCCTATAAATAGGACCCCATGGCACCCCTAAACCCATCCCAAGCCGTGACAAGTTCCTCAAAGGTCGGGGCGCCGTCGGCATCGAGGCCTTCGGTCTCGGATTTGCTCGTCGCGTCTCGAGCAATCCGGTGAGTTTTTCCGTGATCCTTTCGCGTCACATTGTGTCATCATGTGCCATCTACCTTCTTGCCAAGTTAATTTGGTTTTGGTGCAGCCAATCTCCCGGAATCGAGTTTTCCCCAATCTAGGTCAAGAGCGCTTCCCGACGTCGATTCGTCATCTCCGGTAAGCTTTAGCCCTTGCCGTAATTTTTCTTAGACTTGCCTCGTCGCGTTCTACGTTGTGCTCACTTCCTTTTCCCCAAAAAGCCTCCACAAATTTTCGCCTCCGAACCTCGCCATGGCCGTCAATGGCATCTCGTGTTCCCCATCTACCGGTGATGTTTTCACCAATCCGTTCGCGTCACTTTGTGCCAAACCATCCCAGGTAGCTACCCTCCAAAAAGTTTTAGATTTCGTTCACCGAGCATGAAGATATTAAGTTTTTCCTTTTTCCTTCCCGACGTCGTTCAAACATCGATTGCGCCGTCTCCGATGGGTTTCTGGCCGAGCCCATAATTTTCCTAGCCTCGCCAAGCCGTGTTCTAGCCCGTGCTCATCCTACTTCTCCACGTTCCATGCCCGGATTTTATTCCTCTCTCCTACCCATGTCGTTGTAGCCGCCCGTGCCGTCAACGGTCTCCGTTTGGCGTGCCGTCAGTTCCTATGTGTGCCTTGGGTCCCTAGCAACCCATTTTGCTAGTTAGATTCATCTCCCATGCCTTCTCTCGCCAGCGCTAGCCTTCTCGCCAAAAGTACTGTTCTCGGATGAACAGTAACATCTGTGAATTTCCAGCATTTTCTCGCCCCAGCAAACTTTAGATCGCTCGTTCTCCTTCGTCCGAACTCCGATCGACCCGATTCTTCTTCCTAAATTCATATAAAATTGAGATATATCTTTTGGTTCTGGTTTTGTAGTTTTTGGAGTTCATTTGAATTTTATTTGAATTTATTTTGTTTGTTTTATCGTTTCGCGCGTAGAACCCGACGTCGCCGAAGAGTTTGTCGAGCCGCCGCAAGAAGGACCAAATAGCGCACAAGAAGGCAAGTCTCCTTTGATCATCTTGAACCCATGTTTTAGAAATGTTTTAAATATTTCAAATTATGTGCATTGCTATTTACGTAAAACATTAGTTCAAGTCTTAAGGTAGTAGTTAATCCAACCTTGTTATGCCCTCCATTGGAATTGATTATCATGTACCCTTGTCACCCTAGAACTTCCTTTGTCTCACTAATGAGATTATTACTTATTCTTTGACACGATAGTATGGTAGTGCAATGCTTAGTCTTGCTAAATAAATACCCTTGGAACTTTGAAAATGGGAAATACTGATGTATTGTTGAAACCCTGGTGATTACAAAGTTAGTGGTGATTGAAGTTACCACTGTTTCCTTTAAAATAAAATAAAAATGTGAAAGATGGTTTAGAGTAGGGTGGATGGTTGGTTTGGCTTGGTGCGATTAGCACGAGATCTTGTTAGCGTATGTCCCACCCTAGTCAATTAAGGACCGACGCTTGTGTTTGTCCAGACTGAGCATTAACCGTACAACCACAAGTCTATATGGGTACGACCTAGCCGAATAACTTATGATAGTCTAGTTTAGGTGCCACCAGTGGAAAGTGAGTGCCGTGGATGGACCGGTTATTCACGATGAGGGACAGATTTCTGTACTCATACGGCGCAAGAGGGGCTTGGTTGGGCAGTTAGCCTACTGCGGTGAAACCTCAGTGGTGGTATCTAGCTAGATTAGAGTAAGGTAAAGGCTTTGTGATATTTTATCCGGGTCTCATGCCAAAGGAAGTGTTGACTTTTAGGATAATTTATCTCTTGTAGGTAAAGTTGTACAACCTCTGCAGAGTGTAAAACTATTCGAATAGCCGTGCCCACGGTCAAGGGCGGGCAAGGAATGCAATCACATGGTAGATTTCTGGTTTTGGTTTTAAAATCAAAAGATTTGTATTCCTAGAGTGGAGGGAACTCTCGGAAGGGTATCTGGCGGATGGAGCAGAGAGGGTGGATGTAACCCGCAGATTAACCTTGTTCAAGTTGTTAGCTAGTGATGGTAGATGGAACCTTCACTAGAGAATTATTGTTACTTTCATTAAAGCATTTACTTTATTAAATGGATGCCTTGGAAATAATTAGTAGTAATTGAAATTTAAAATGTTGCTTTATGCAAAAGAACCATATAGCCTTCCTTTGTTAAGCCTTGCATCTATGCATTTTTTTCCCAAGACTTGCGGAGTACTTTATGTACTCACATGCTACACTTAAAATAAACCTTAGAAGATCATGAAGCTCAAGAAGGTGTTTACGACTACTGCTTCGCATGTGGCTGTGATGGATTCTTCTCGGAGGACTAGGTTGCGTTTCCCCAGTCAACTGCCTGTGGCATATTGATGGGTCTACTTTGAGTTTTCTTTGCTTCCGCTGTGTTTGGATTGTGCGAGGTCTGGAAACCTCCAGTGTAATAATGAGACCTTGTGGTCAGTACTCTTAATTATTGTAATAAATGTGTTGTTGGTCATGAATCATTTCTGTTTAACTGTGTGCACTAGCTGTGATCTGGGACTAGTGCGGTAATACACAGAGGGTCCGGGTTCGAAAATTCGGGGTCCCGACAGAGATGGTATCAGAGCCAATTTGACTGTAGGACGTGACCTAGTTAGAATGGTCGTTAGTAGAAGAGCTTCAAAATTTATTTTATAAAATAAAAATTTAATAATGTGATATCCTTGTCTTTTCTTGTCTTTCTATCCTTATCTTTGTCATGGCATTCTTCCTTATCTATCTGCTTATTTCCTTTTGGAATGGTAATTGTACCCCCTTCCCTCTGTAATTTCTATAGATGGACCGATAAGGTTGCGTCTGAAAAGCACTTGGAGAATCCCTGGAGACCTAAAGTATACGGAAGACAACAAATTATTGGAAAGTACTCTTGTCAGGAAGGACGTGATAATCAGTGCATGTCAAGTTAGGTAATTTGGAGAAGTGTTGCTAGAGTAATATGTTTCGGATTCATAATTGACAAGATTGAATAATATTCGAGAGGATTGAGATAAAAGGTATATTTGTGGATACCAATTGAGTATAAATAAATCTAAAGAGTGTCATCTTGTGGATTGACTAGATATTAAATACAAAGTTGAACTTGGGGGAGCTAATTAGATCATGGGAAGAGTCTAAACTTTGCCTTGGATTTATTATCTAGGATTGAAAGGAGCAATTGGATGTAAAACAAGATTTTGTTAAAGGGATTATTTGTGATCGTTGGAGAATTAGTATTAAGAGATTGATCCAAGAAAGGGAGATTAAAAGATTAAGAAGTTGAATTATCATAAACAGTTCATGGTATCAATTTTTGGGTGATTTGGTTGAATCATGAAGAGTAGATGAATGTTGTGGAGTTAATTGATTATCAGAGTTTGGTGGACTTATTGATGATGAGTGGATGCTAGTGGAATTCCTAGAAGATAATACACTTAGATATCTTGGTGGATTAATTTACCATTGCAAAGTGGACATTGAATTGATATGACAATTTGAGTTTGGTGGATTTAATAGATCAATGTTAGATAATTGGATTTTAACTAATGGGATTAACTAGGTCGTTTAAGGATGATCAACTGGAGGATTTAAATTACTTATGGGAGATAGATGGTCCAATGAGAATTAATTGAGAGATTGTCCGATAAGGATTAATTGAGTTCATTCAAATTTGGTGGAACCAAAATGATGGTTATCAAGAGATTGATGTTGGTGGATTAATGAATATTAAATTATGGCTTAGATGATCTTAAACTTGATTGATGATTACTAAAAGTTTGGATTAATCTTATATTGTCTTATCAGAGTTATGGATCTGTTGGATTAGATAATGATCATAGAACAATTGGTGGAAATCACAATTACAATGTTATTGGATTCTTGCTAGAAAAATTCTATGGTTGGTCGTCGATTCAAATTAGAGCAGAGAATAAAAGTTTAGGAGAGTATTTGTTGAAATCAATAAGGTGCATTTGTGGTATATGATTTTGGAATCAAGAATTTTGAAGAGTTGAAATAATTATGTCTCTCTCGGATGAACACTTGTGGAAGTTAAGCCCTTTTAGTGGAATTCAAGTAATCGATATGATAAGGGCAATTGAAGTTAGCCCAAAGCTTGAAGGCGACTAAAGATGTACCACTCCGATTTGTTATTGTCTTCCGTATTTCTCGCTTAAAAGAATACTTGAGTACCAAAGAACAAGTTAGAATCATGAAGAAGCGATGACTAGTTCTCTAGTTGTAGTACCCAAGTAAAGTCTTTCGATTTTAGAACGCTATATATATTACTTGCTTGTGTGTTAGGTGGACTGTACCAAGTCTTTGTATACTTGTAGTACAGTCATCCTTAAAAAAAACTATTTTGATTTCAAGTTAAGTTTCTTCTAAGTTGTTGCTTGCTTCCTTCTTGTGTGGGATGTTGTTTAGTTTCCCCTAATCTCTTACCTATGCTAGTTCCCTCTTATCTTTTGCTATCCCAGAAACCGCTTGGATGGTGAACACAAGGAGCAACCCCAGCAGCGGCCGTGGCGCCAATGCTCGGCCAGACAACAACATTCCACCCCTGCTCAAGCCCCCAACTTGGAGCGGATGATGGCTATGCAATCTGCAGCTACTTCAAGCTCTCGCTCGAAATCAAGTGCAACAAGTTCCACAGTGCCAAACCAAGCACCGCAGATCTAAGTTGGGAGAGTTTATGAGGACAAGGCCTCCTACCTTTGCTGGTTCAATGGATCCATTGGAGGCCAATGACCGGATTAAGGATGTGGAGAAGAAGCTGATCTTAGCTCGGTGTAATGATCATGAAAAGGTGTTGTATGTAGCCCATCAACTTAAGGGAGTTCTGCTAATTGGTGGGAGAATTCTGCGCGCCCATCAAAATGTGCAAGCCATCACATGGGATGAATTTGTTGAGGCTTTCCAGATCGCGCATATTCCTACGGGAATGATGGAAATGAAGAAAAGGGAATTCTACCAATCTGCAAAGAAAGAAACCTCGGTGTTTGAATACTGAACAAGTTCACCCAACTGTCCAGGTATGCATCAGAAGATGTCGCATCAGAGGCAACAAAGATTTGGCGATTCATGCAAGGACTTGATCCCAACCTCAAGGTGCAGATGGTGTCCAAAGATTTTTCGACATTTCAAAGATCGGTAAACAAGGCCCTTGTCCAGAAGATGCTCAATATCAATTGCAGGACTCTCGTAAGAGAAAGATGGCTTTTCATACACAATATAATGCAAGCAGTTCAAGACCCCGAATGAATCCACCCCAGTTCAACAAAGCTCCAGCAGCAACAGATGCACCAGGAACTCCAGGATCTGCGCCTCGTTCAGAGATGCAAGAACCCCGCATCTTCACCGGAGTCCGACCTCAGAAAAGCAACACCTCAGCCGCAGGAGTGCAATGTTTTCGATGTCACGAGATGGGGCATTATGCGAGCAATTGCCCACGAAGCCTCGAGCTATCACTCCAATTCCTTTCAATTTGGGAAGTACACCAGTATGAACTCCGTTGTAGGACAAGGACGGGAGTAACTCCAACTACAGGAAAAACTCCAAGAACTCCGCAATCACAAGGAAGAGGACAAGTTAACAACATCACCACAAAAGGTGCCCAGGGCAGCAATCATGCTAGTAAGTTTCAATTTGGTTCAAAGCAAGAAGCGACTTGAGAGCACAAAGAAGAAACCAAGATCTGCGTTTTCCTCTCCTATCTTTTCCTAGTTCGTCCGAATCTCGGGACGAGATTCTTTCTAAGGGGGGTAGATTTGTCACATCCCAAAATTTGCTTTCTGGAAAAATGTAATTTCAAATTAATTATTTTAAAGTATTTGAGTTTTATTTAGATTTGCCCTGAATTTTTGGTTTTTGAAAAAAACTAGATTTGAAAAGTATTTTAAGTAAAACCTAAAATTATTATTAAATAAAAAGATATTTTGGTTTTATATGAAAATCCTAGTTCAAAATAATTATTTGAAGTTTATTTGGCTTTTATTCGATTTTCTGAATTTTCTGGAGTTCAAAAAAAAATGTATGTTTGAAATTAAAAAGTATTTCAAGTATGAAAATTAAATACCAACAGTAGTTGGAAATATTTTTATTAAGTCCAAAATATCTCCAGAAGCTTCGTGAATTTTTCTGGATTTTTCGAGTTTGTTTAAGCTCAATTTGAAATTTTCAAAAAAGAGAGAGAATGAACGATGCGCGGGGTATCTTGTTCATCCATCGTCTCCAGCAGCAGAGGCTCGATCGATCTGTTCTCTCTGTACTCAGTTCTTTCCGTTTTTCTCTCTTCATAACTTCCAATCCGGACCTTATCTCAATGTCTTCCCAAAAGAAAAGTTGTGCCAAATCACGCAAGGAATCTATCCCAACTGGCCTCCTTCCATTTCGTTCATCCGTTTGCCTTTTATCTCCAATTTTCTGAAACGGACTCTAAACCGAAATCCACGAATTAGAGTCGGTTTCTACCCTCCCAAGCCTATAAATAGGACCCCATGGCACCCCTAAACCCATCCCAAGCCGTGGCAAGTTCCTCAAAGGTCAGGGCGCGTCGCATCGAGGCCCTTCGGTCTCGGATTTGCTCGTCGCGTCTCGAGCAATCCGGTGAGTTTTTCCGTGATCCTTCGCGTCACATTGTGCCATCATGTGCCATCTACCTTCTTGCCAAGTTAATTTGGTTTTGGTGCAGCCAATCTCCGAATCGAGTTTTCCCAATCTAGGTCAAGAGCGCTTCCCGACGTCGATTCGTCATCTCCGGTAAGCTTTAGCCCTTACCGTAATTTTTCTTAGACTTGCCTCATCGCGTTCTACGTTGTGCTCACTTCCTTTTCCCCAAAAAGTCTCCACAAATTTTCGCCTCCGAACCTCGCCATGGCCGTCAATGGCATCTCGTGTTCCCCATCTACCCGGTGATGTTTTCACCAATCCGTTCGCGTCACTTTGTGCCAAACCATCCCAGGTAGCTACCCTCCAAAAAGTTTTAGATTTCGTTCATCGAGCATGAAGATATTAAGTTTTCCTTTTTCCTTCCGGCGTCGTTCAAACATCGATTGCGCCGTCTCCGATGGGTTTCTGGCCGAGCCCATAATTTTCCTAGCCTCGCCAAGCCGCGTTCTAGCCCGTGCTCATCCTACTTCTCCACGTTCCATGCCCGGATTTTATTCCTCTCTCCTACCCATGTCGTTGTAGCCGCCCGTGCCGTCAACGGTCTCCGTTTGGCGTGCCGTCAGTTCCTATGTGTGCCTTGGGTCCCTAGCAACCCATTTTGCTAGTTAGATTCATCTCCCATGCCTTCTCTCGCCAGCGCTAGCCTTCTCGCCAAAAGTACTGTTCTCGGATGAACAGTAACATCTGTGAATTTCCAGCATTTTCTCGCCCCGGCAAACTTTAGATCGCTCGTTCTCCTTCATCCGAACTCCGATCGACCCGATTCTTCTTCCTAAATTCATCTAAAATTGAGATATATCTTTTGGTTCTGGTTTTGTAGTTTTTGGAGTTTATTTGAATTTTATTTGAATTTATTTTGTTTGTTTTGTCGTTTCGCGCGTAGAATCCGACGTCGCCGAAGAGTTTGTCGAGCCGCCGCAAGAAGGACCAAATAGCGCACAAGAAGGCAAGTCTCCTTTGATCATCTTGAACCCATGTTTTAGAAATGTTTTAAATATTTCAAATTATGTGCATTGCTATTTACGTAAAACATTAGTTCAAGTCTTAAGGTAGTAGTTAATCCAACCTTGTTATGCCCTCCATTGGAATTGATTATCATGTACCCTTGTCACTCTAGAACTTCCTTTGTCTCACTAATGAGATTATTACTTATTCTTTGACACTGATAGTATGGTAGTGCAATGCTTAGTCTTGCTAAATAAATACCCTTGGAACTTTGAAAATGGGAAATCTTGATGTATTGTTGAAACCCAGTGATTACAAAGTTAGTGGTGATTGAAGTTACCACTGTTTCCTTTAAAATAAAATAAAAATGTGAAAGATGGTTTAGAGTAGGGTGGATGGTTGGTTTGGCTTGGTGCGATTAGCACGAGATCTTGTTAAGCGTATGTCCCACCTAGTCAATTAAGGACCGACGCTTGTGTTTGTCCGGTCGAGCATTAACCGTACAACCACAAGTCTATATGGGTGCGACCTAGCCGAATAACTTATGATAGTCTAGTTTAGGTGCCACCGATGGAAAGTGAGTGCCGAGGATGGACCGTTATTCACAAGATGAGGGACAGATTTCTGTACTCATACGGCGTAAGAGGGCTTGGTTGGGCGGTTAGCCTACTGCGGTGAAACCTCGTGGGTGGTATCTAGCTAGATTAGAGTAAGGTAAAGGCTTTGTGATATTTTATCCGGGTCTCATGCCAAAGGAAGCGTGTTGACTTTTAGGATAATTTATCTCTTGTAGGTAAAGTTGTACAACCTCTGCAGAGTGTAAAACTATTCGAATAGCCGTGCCCACGGTCAAGGGCGGGCAAGGAATGCAATCACATGGTAGATTTCTGGTTTTGGTTTTAAAATCAAAAGATTTGTATTCCTAGAGTGGAGGAACTCTCGGAAGGGTATCTGGCGGATGGAGCAGAGAGGGTGGATGTAACCCGCAGATTAACCTTGTTCAAGTTGTTAGCTAGTGATGGTAGATGGAACCTTCACTAGAGAATTATTGTTACTTTACATTAAAGCATTTACTTTATTAAATGGATGCCTTCGGAAATAATTAGTAGTAATTGAAATTTAAAATGTTGCTTTATGCAAAAGAACCATATAGCCTTCCTTTGTTAAGCCTTGCATCTATGCATTTTTTTCCCAAGACTTGCGGAGTACTTTATGTACTCACATGCTACACTTAAAATAAACCTCAGAAGATCATGAAGCTCAAGAAGGTGTTTATGACTACTGCTTCGCATGTGGCTGTGATGGATTCTTCTCGGAGGACTAGGTCGCGTTTCCCCAGTCAACTGCCTGTGGCATATTGATGGGTCTACTTTGAGTTTTCTTTGCTTCCGCTGTGTTTGGATTGTGCGAGGTCTGGAAACCTCCAGTGTAATAATGAGACCTTGTGGTCAGTACTCTTAATTATTGTAATAAATGCGTTGTTGGTCATGAATCATTTCTGTTTAACTGTGTGCACTAGCTGTGATCTGGGACTAGTGCGGTAATACACAGAGGGTCCGGGTTCAGAAATCCGGGGTCCCGACAGTCCTGTTGTACCGTCTTGATTTGGGTGGTGCCCTCATGGTAAGCATCGAGGGTCACTCAAATGTCATAGGCCGACGTAAGATGAGAAATGCGATCAAATTCGCTTCGACTCAGTCTTTGGATTATGATGTTCCTTGCCTTAACATTTGCCTCAACATCAGGCATGTTTGCCACATTGATGTTCTCATCGGCAGGAACAAGAAAACGAGTTTTTAACTTTCTGCCAGATCGCATAGCCCTAAGCCTGTATGTAAGACTACATCCTACTCTTCTAAAAGGGATAGTCGATCCCATCGAAGATAGGGGGCTTGGTGGAATACTTGTCTGTCGCCATGGCTCACAGACTGGTTAAGATCTATAAATGAGAGCTAACCGGCTCTGATACCAATTGTAGGATCAGAAATGGCAACAGAGGGGGGGTGAATGGTGCCTTCATAAAACTCCCAAGTATTCACACAAGTTTCTTCTCTGATAGTTATAGAAGATATGAAGAAGAAAGCTGAATTCTCACTGGAGATTGAAGGAAAGAGCACAAAACAGAGCAAGGAAGATGGTAGTTTAGAACATTAGGCCCGGTTTGATCGCAAGATTGATGGCAGTCCAACCGCAATGCCCGTGGCGGTTTGACCGCAAGATCCACGGTGGTCGAACTGCCGAATCTGGTATGACCGGTTCGGCTATGGCGATCTGACCACAAGTATTCGGCCGGTCTGACCGCTGGGCTAAGGGCGGTTTGATCGCAAAACCCTAGCGGTCTGGCCAGGCCCCTGAAAACAGAGGAGAGCTGAAAGCGGGATATGGACTATTGACAGCAGCAGTGACCGAAACAAGCAGAATACAGATTAAAGCAAGGAAGGCCACAGAAAACAGAGAGAATCATTGGATACAAAATAGAAACAACAAAAGGGGAAAAGCTATTCAAAAGAAAAAGCAATCAAACAAAAGAAGAACAGAAAGCGCTGAAATAGGACGGCACAGTAAATACAGAAGATGATCAGAAAAACAGTGAAATGATCGAATCCTTGACGCTCTTCTCAGGTCAAAAGATAGAAACTTCAATCCAAATAACCAATCGACCTCATAGAAAAGAAAATGCAGACAGAGACCAATCGAAAACAGTAACAACCAACTGTTTTTGCTGAAAAGAAAACAACAGAAGAGACACAATCAAAACACTTGAGATTCTTGAAACCTTTGAACATGGGACTGCGGTTGAACCACTTGAAGCAAGCAAAAACTTGGGAGAGATACTGCGGTTGAAATCTTTTGCTCTAGGGATTTAGCCAGCCAAGGGGCCTTGAGAAGGTTCCCAGTTCAGAGCACAAAATGATTTTGCCGCTGCTTCAAATAGAGCACTCCATTCATCCGAAGGGAAAGGGAAGAGCAGAAAGCAAAGAACAGAGAACAACAAAACACAGGAGGAGACTGAAAATGAACCAACACAACACATCTCAAATGGATTCAATACCATGAATGATTGCATGGTGAAAGCTTACATCCAGTTTAATCCATTTCTCACATCGTGAACACACACAAAAGGAAAATCAAGAAGAGTCAGCCAACCCACTGCCAGACACACACACACAAAATGGGACTAAAGCCCAAAACCCTTACATCAGAAAGGAGGGAACCAGGACTACAACTCCAAACCCTAACCTCGTCTATTTATAGCCTCCACTACCGGGTTCACAATTTTCTTTACCCGTTAACACTAGCAAACTCAGCCCTTTACCTGTTATCTTCAACCGAATCCGCTTCCATTTTGTAGTCTTGCGCATTTTACCGAAATACCCCTCTTGCACCTTCCTGGAAGCTTCCTCTTTTCTTGCTGTCCACGCCTCGCAACCACTTCGAGTCCTCGCCGTCTTCGGCATCTCCCAACCGCTTTGACCTTAGCACCACCAGTGCCTAGTCCGACCATCCATGCCTCGCCACGACCTAGCCTCAAAGTCCTGCAGCCATCACAGACAAGAAAACATCACATAGCACCGCTCGAAACAGTATAAACATGCATTAGCATCAAAAGAAGGTACTTAAGCATGGAATACACAAAACAAACTCCAACTTTTACAATGTCGGAAAGGTTAGTACCAAGGCCTTTGAGTTCATTCACAATGTTGTTGAGCCGAGTTTACATATCATTAATGTCCTCATGGGGCAACATTGTGAATGTCTTATATTTGATCCTAAGCCTATGCAATTTAGCTTCTTTAACCGTGGACGTTCCTTCATGAATTTCGGAAAGGGTTGTCCAAATAGCGTGAGCCGTTTCTAGGTTGCTCACCCTATTGAACTCGTCTGCATTTAAAGCCCCAAATAAAGCATTCATGGCTTGGGCGTCTAAATGAGCGTTACGCCCGTCTTGTTCTGCGAGGTGCAATGGATCAAGAGGCATGACGTAGCCCTCATTTACAATTTTCTAAATATTTGGACTCATGGCCTTAAGATAAATAGATATTCTAATTTTTCAATATGCATAATTTGAGTCATCAAAGAACGATGCCTTGCCTATCGCAAACCCCTCACTAGCCATCCTTTCTCTCTAGACGGTTAAGTTTAATAATGAGAGACAAAGCTCTGATACCACTTGTAGGATCAAGGATAGCGACTAGAGGGGGGTGAATAGGAGGTTTTTCAAATTTTATTTTCTTCTAAATAATTTTTAACAATCTCAATATAGCAAGAATGTAAAGCACTTAAGCCTACACAATTCTAGTCAAGAGAGAAACAATACTAGCTCTATATCAATCAAATGATCACAATAATACTAACAAATAAAAGCTAGAATAAAATATGAGAGAGATGTACACAACCGATGTTTTACCGTGGTGTTCGGAAACTTGCCGGTTTCCCCTAATCTACATTGAGGTTAGCTTGAACAAATCGGACCGGCTCCATAACTTAAGCCGAAACACCTCGAGTCCACTAGAGGTAGTTCTTTCCCGCTCCGGGTAGGTGAGCTCCAACCTTCACACGAATGCCGGGTCTTCTCACAAACTCCTTTAAGAACATCACCTATCCAACTCCGCTCAATCGTCCAGGTGCACGGCAAGCACCAAGAGTAATAAACCAAGGCTTCACTTGAATGCAAACAAGTGCCAAAGGATTAACTAATAAATCCAATGCACTTTTTGCTCAACCACCTCAAAATGAATGCTCAAGAGAGAAAAGAGGTGTGGAGTGAATGCTCTATGCTCAAGAAATGTTCAATGAGTCTCTTCTTACTGTCCTTGAGCAGTGGTACGGGTATTTATACCCCTCACCAACCAAAACTAGCCGTCTGGAACAAATTCCAGAAAATTCAGGGCGAGCGGAACTACCGCCGGCCAAAGGCCGGTAGTTCCGCTCCACCTCTGGCGTGGTAGAACGGCTATGTCAGAGGCTCTGCAGTAGCCGTTGGAAAGTCGGCACGGTACTACCGCCGTTGTAAATTCCGGTACTACCGCTCCGCGGTAGTTCCGCAAAGTCGGCACGGTACTACCGCTTGGGCCGGGCGCTCTCTGGAAAAAGGCTCCGCTCATCCTCCAGAGCTTCTGGGCTCCGAAAGTACCGCTCTATACTGCGGAACTACCACACCCAACGGTAGTTCGGGCGTTGAAATCGCCGGTACGTCCGGTCTCGCGAAATCTCAAACCTCACTCGGAGGGTGCTCTCTGGAAAAAGGCTCCGCTCGGACTTCGGAGCTTCCGATCGCCGGTAGTACCGATTTTGCCTGCGGAACTTTCGCTCTGCGGTAGTTCCGACATTGAAAATTGCGGTACTACTGCTCTTCCAGACAGAGCACAGATTGGCTTTTAAAACATATTTTTAAAGTATGCATGATCCTGGTTTGATCCCAATGGCACATAAATTTTGCTATCAAGCTACTTGCCATGATCCCTCTTTATAGTACGATTATTTAGGCTATAATCCGGTCTTCCACCTTTTCTCCTAAGACCGGTAAAAGTAAAAGGATCCTATTCTAAGTATACATTTGTCTTGAGCCATTTTTGGTCTTCACATTTTTCCTTTAGCTTGCATCTTGTCAACTACATATGGACTTAACCTTTAAACACTCATTAAACACGTTAGTCCCATATTCACATAAATTCATTAATTACCAAAACCATTTTTAGGGGCCTAGATGTTTTCAGACTGTCCAAAGGGGCGGGGAACACGAAGTATGTTCTCGTCGAGGCGCAAAGTTGGTGCTGGAGCCTTGGGTGCTAGAGCTGCCACTTGGCGGAAGGAAGGGTTGCCGAGGTAAACTGGCTTTGACTGGTAGCTGCCTTGGGGTATTTGAGATGCCATCTTTCTTTTTCGGCTAGCTTCCATCATCCTTCTTTCATTCTCCAGAATGAGGGCCTTATTGACCAAGTGGTGGAAGTTAGAATGATCTTGGATGATTAACTACATCCTATTTTATTCATACATTCCTTCCAGAAAATGATCAATCTTCTCTTCCTCGTCTGCTACATCTCCTGGGGCGTAGCAAGTCAACTGGTTGAACATAGTAAGGTACTCAGTGATAGACATATTCCCTTACTTTAAAGCTCAGAATTCATTTTTCTTCATCCTCATAATACTAGTGGGCACAAAATTTGTTTGGAAGGCATTCTTGAATTCAGCCCATGGAATGGCATAACTGGCTGGTGCTGCCTTTTCTTCTTTGGCGATATTCTCTTCAGCTGCTTACTCTTGCTAGTCTTGTTGTTGCTGTTGTCCTTCTTATGAACTTGTTGACCTTCAGCTGTAGGGGCTTCTTCTTCTTTAGAGTCATTGTCTAGGGGACTCTCTCCTCCGCAGGCAGCGAGGTAGTTTTTCCACCACACGATTGCAACGCCTTTGAGTTGGTGGGTGGCGAAGTCCACATTATCCTCTTCTTTGCACTGGGCAAGTTTGAGCTTCTTCTCTATGTCTCGAAGCCAATCCTCTGCTTCAAGGGGCTCGTTGGCTGATGAGAAGGTTAGTGGCCTAGTTCTCATAAAATTTGCAAGCTTGGAATTTTGACTAGCTGCCCTAGTTTGCTGACTGGCAAACATTGCATGAAGGATCTGAGTTTGCTGAGCCATTACTTGAGCTATTGCTGGAGGTACTGGTGGTGGTGGTAGATTCTGACCACGGCCACGGCCTCATTCGTGACCTCCTGATCTTGTAGCTTGTCCTCTTCCGTGAGCCGCAGCTCTCTTAGGTGCCATTTGAAAACAACTAAGGCTTTAGGACCAGAAGGGGGAAAGCATATATGAGGGTTCACTAGCCCTCTAAAGGAGTTGAGAAAAAACCAATTAAACAAGAGAAGTAATACAATAAAAAGCATAAAACTTAAGATAGTTTCATTATAAAAAGGGGGATTAGACATTACATGACTTTAGATATCGCATATAGGCCTTGTCAAGTCATGACATCTGATACACAATGTCTAGGGAAACCAGGTACAAAACAGGTCCAGCTAGAAAGAGGAAGTGCCTGCAACCTAAAAGACTACCTGGCAAGCACTGCTGGCTAACCTAAGCTACAACAGACTACTCCATGGAGTGGCTCCTACCACAGTTAGTGTAGTTCCCTGAGGAGTGGGAGCGGGAACGGCTATGACTGAAGTTACGAGACCAGGAGTGAGAGCAAGAACGGGAGTGACTCGGGCTGTAGCTGGGCAATCAGGAGCAGGAGCAGGAGAGACTGCGTCCTCTGCTCGATCCTCTGATGTCAATGTCGGGCGACGGACTCTAGCGATGCACGCTCCTGCGTGTTGTGAGCCTGGTGCAAGGTCCCTGGGGTCGGGTTGGTGCAGGGCACTGGGGGGCGATGGTAGGTACTGGCCCTGGTGATGGCACTGGCGAGGATAGGGTGTAGGTAGCTGAAGACCAAAGGCACTCCAACTCAGCCTCAGCGGCAATCCTCCACCACCTAGAGGACAGCCTCACAGTGGGTGAGCTGGGTACGGAGGATGTCCAAGTGCTCATAGTTGGAGGTCAGAAACATCCGCAGTTGTCCAATCTCCTACAAGGCGTTAGCATAGGTGACCGCCATCGCCTGAGTCAACTGGACCTGGTGCTACAACCAGGGGTCATCCACCCTGGCATCAAGGCACTCTGGGAAATGCTCCCCATCGCGGATGCGTGGGAAGAAGGTGAAAGGAGACTATTGTGGCTACAGACCAAACAGAGAGAGAGAGTATGGTAGTGGAGAGTTAGGTGAGCAATGGCCTAGGGTTTTCCCCATGGCCTGTATCGTGTATATATATATCCTCATGGGGAGTGTTTTTATGGTGATACCCTTACATCTGAACATCCCCCTCAGGGGCACTTTCGTCATTATACATATCTCATTTCGGGCCTTACAACCTCCTAACAGGCTTGCTGGGCTTAGGTGGGGGCCACCCCTACAACAGAGACTATTGCAGCTTCTTGTGCAACTGGCACAAGTGAGCTGCTGCCAAGCATGCCGTGTCCTAGATGGCATTAGAGTAGTGTGTATGAGGGTGCTTAACCGGGAAGGTGTGGGACTTGAATTTTCCTTGTCCTGCGCATGTAGGAATACTTGCATGGTCCAAGAGTCTCGGTCCAGGATCCATGTCCTCCTGCCCCTGAAAATGGGTGGGCTATGGTATCCTAGGTACTGCATAAGCTATCACAGGAGGTTGACAAACTCCCCATCATTCTCTCCGTGGGAGAAATGATCCCACAAACCTACAGACAATGTTTCAGCCATCTACAATTTTGAACAACAAGAAGTTAAAATAGGTGAAATATAAAGAAAGTGCGGATAAGTAAAGAATAAAAGTGATAAGTAAAGCAAGTAGTACGCTATATTTTGTCAATGTTTTCTTAGTTTTTGAAAATAGGACTCAATCCCTAAAACATGACTAGTCTAACTAAAGTTTCTATAGCCGTATGCTCTGATACTAGCCCTGTCAGACTCGAATTTAGCAAATCCAGAATCCTCTGTGAAATCGTGGCATTATTCCCTAGATCAGCAGAAAGTGCTCACAGAAACATTGCTGATTCATTTCATGCATAATGCAAATCATACCATGCATTAATATTACAATATATCAGAGTTCAAATAGACCGCATCGAGTCAAGTTTAAAAAAGGGGCTGTCGGCCAAATGAGTTCATTACATAAATGAGAAAGCGATAGTGGAAGCGTAGGCTCATCTTGCCACAGGCAAGCAATTGGGAAGACTAAGGTGCGACTGATATTAGCCAGGAGTCTGACCAGTATTGGAATAACCCATCTGCCAGCTTTGGTCAGCTAGACTGTAATGAGATGTTACACTACTCAGGCCTACCCTAATCTCCATTGTCTTCACCTCCATTATCTCCTTGGTCCTCGTAGAAAGCATACTAATTCTAGTTCATGAACTCTGAATGGGATTGAGAGCGAGGGTGAGCACATAACATGGTGCTCCGTGAGCCAACACACAAAATGCATGTAACTATAGATGCAAGGCTTAACAAGGGTTCCTCAGGTTCTTTTGTTTGCTTAATGTGACATTTGCAAATATAATAATTAAAATCCCTATGACTTAGCCTTTTAACAAAACATGCTTTATTAAAGAGATTAAAATTGTGTAATATTTATAGCGAGGTAGGTTCCATCCACCAGTTACATGGTTCCAACCACTATGCTAGAGTTTGATCATTATGTTACATCCACCTTATTAACAACTCTAGAGTGCTTTCCTCCAGGAAAAACCAAAGTCGGGGTTACATCCGCCTAACAGTTTTAATCCCACCACAAAGGTTTTGAAATAGAACTAACTCGAGGAAGTTCCTATGCCCTTGCCCGTGAGCACGACTGTTCGAATAGATTATATCTTGCAGAGACTGTACATCTTTACCTACAAGAGACAATCGACCTAATATCCTACACAATTCCTTGATCATGTAGATCAAGGGATCGTTACACAGCTTTTCGTAGCTACCTCTCCCCCATTGCCAGTTCACCCATATGAGCTTATCCCACACAAAGTCTCATAAGTTGTGCGGGAAGTCATACCTCGACATATCGCGTAGCTGGACTACGACGTTCCACAACGCTAGTGAAGTGGGTACATATCATCTTAAGAGGTGTCCCATTCATGCCAAACATTTGTCCGCACATGCACTACTCCACTCCCCAACCAGTGAAATGACTCCGAAGTCTAGTAACCCTACTTGGCCCAGTTGCATTCTGCAGACTTGTGGTTGTACTGTTCTATAATAGGAGGTCACCACAGGATTAAGTCCTTAATTTATCTAGACAGAACATACCACAAACCATAAATTCTCATGCAACATTGGCACCAACTACTCTTACCATCCGCCCATATAGGTTTAGCAAGTTTTTAGGGTTTCGGAAGCATAAAGTAAATTATCTCAAATTATCAATCACTTATATCCCGTGACTATCCCAAAACATTTTATCATGTTAAAAGAATGATGATTGGAGCAACTTAATGCCCCAGCACTTAAGCAAGACTAGCATAGCATTTAACTACGACTTATAACTAGTAAAGTTAACATTTAATTCTAGGGTGACAAGGTTCATGGATTACATGTGTCAAGGATGGCATCATTGTAATACTACAACATCAAGTAGGCATGTAACTAGCTCAAGGTTAACATATATTTGCATATAAAATTAAGCATGCAAGTTTTATTAATTTAAATGAACATAATTCACATAAAATATAGAGTCAAAATGATCAAAATATTGACTCGCCTAGATCAAAAGCTTATTAGTCTTGATGATCTTATGTTGCATCTTCGATCTGGGGCTTGTCTGCGTCTTCGAACTCTACACAAAAGAGCGCAGCAAAAAGCGAAAAACAAACATGCAACAATAAATAAATACCAAATAAAATTCAAATGAAATAAATACCAAATAAAATTCAAATGAACTCCAAATTGAACAAAACTAGCACCAATGGATAGATCTTGATTTTAATCAAATTTAGAAATAAGTTTCATTAAATTTAGAGCTAAGACGAGGGAGAACGAACTCTCCAAAGTTTATTTTGAAAGAAAATCCAAAAATAAACAAAGGAGAAAAATTCTCCTATGACAGGTGGGGCCCACGAATTTTAAATAAAATTTTGAATTATTTTTATTTATAAAACAACAGAGAATGAGATGTGGGCCACAGTTAAATTGAGTTTTAATTTCTTTTAGGAAGAAAAGGCCCGGAGAGAATGACATGTGGGGCCAGTACTGCGCAAACAGTTCTTGGGCCCACATGTCAGTGACCCAGGTCTTTAAAACGATTTAAAATAGATTTTTAAAATGGTGGGGCCCACTGTCAGTGACACTGGACCCGAGATTAAAGGGGATGGGACACATGTAAGAGAATGATTAACAATTACTAATTAACACCATTAGTACTCCCGTTCGGCCGAACGGCGGCGAGGCGCGGCAGTCGCTGCCGACGGCCAAAATAGGAAGCACGTCTCCGCGCACCTCTGGGCGAGAAGGCTCAGGCCAAGAAGGACTGGCGAGCTACCAGCGGCGAGCTCAGCGGTGGCAGGATCAGGGGATGGCCACGATGGCGGGATTACAGGATGGCCGCAATGGCGATCTACCCGATTAGAAGCCAATTAAACAAGAGGGGAGCTACTGTGATGGGGCAAGAAGAGCTCGGGGAGGCCAGTGCTGCGCTGGCGACGAGAGACCAGAGCGGCGGCGAGGTGCGGGCTCACCGGAGAGGAGGAAGATGCTGGGAGAGGGTCGGGGAAGCCTCGGGGTCTCCTGGTGATGCTTGTTAGATCTAAAATCCCTGCAGCACACACACTATCTGGACACGCACACAAGGAAGGATAATCACAGAGAGAGGCTCTCCATAGAACGCCCAATCTGCACACGCTTTAACTTTTGAAGAATATACTCAAGGGAAGAAACAGGTTAAATACACACAGAACTTGGCACCGCAACTGCTTGGTGCTTCCAGAGTTGTTTTGTTATTCAACGTCACTAATACACATTGGCCTTTCTTAGTACATAGCACTCATGCTAATGACTCCTTTAAATAGACTGCACGGGCAAGCCTATTCAACTAACTGACTCCCCACCATCCGCACTAACCGGATCATGGACTAACTCAAATTCAACTTGTGTAGCTAATCAACTTTGCATGCATCTACATGCAACAACCTCGCATGCATCTACGTGCCGCTAACAAACTTAAAAACCAAGTCAAGATTACAACTAACATTCTCCCTTTAATCTTGACTTGCTAAACTCATGCTTTGGCTAGTTCTAGTAACCCATACGTGCACTCATCTCACGGCTGCCGATCAACTCACTCGCGCACTGATCCGCTTTGCCATGCTACACGCTTCAACAAACTTGAACTAAGCCTACTACACTGACTCGGCAACAGCCATGCAATTGAATTAGACATAAAAGCCACTAGGACAACAAGATTAATCTAACAATTGTTGTCATTATTGGAACACTTATTCATCGGGCTTCAAAGCAGTGTCGGCTCATCGTCGGCGTCTGCCATAATGAGATGCGCCTCATTCTCCTTCTTCGACTCATGGCATTTCTTCTCCCAAGAATAGTGCCCATACTCTTGGCAGTTATAGCAACACACTTTTGCCTTACTCTTCTTCTTACGAGTGCCGTTGCGGTTCTTCATACGCACTAGCCACTCCTCCTCCGTGAGAAGTAGGCGGCCACTTTCACGCCCACCTTCACCACCGTTGCCATCAAGCTCGTACCGCTATTCCACCAACTTGAGTCTTCCGGTGAGCTCCTCAATGGACAATGTCTTCAGATCGATCAGTTGCTCGATTGATATAGCCACCTGTGTGTACTTGGAGGGAACAACACGAAGAAATTTTTTTACCACCTTTTCCTCTTCTAGCGTTTCCCCAAGAGTACGGATGTTGTTGATGAGGTTCGTCAGTCGCATGGTGAAATCGTCAATGGACTCGCCGTCACTCATGCGGATCATCTCGAACTCCTTGCATAGAGTCTGCGCCTTTGCCTCGCGCACGCGCTCAACACCCATGCGCATTGTCGGGACCTGGAGCAACAACTCCAGAACCCACTGTGTAAATCGCACTATCCCAGGAAAAGCTAGTGCACACAGGTTGAACAGTGATACATATCATGCATGATAACCAAACTTTATTATAAGACAAAAGTACGGGCCTTATGGCCAAGTTTACAATAAGGTGGCTTCATGGCCAAACATAAAAGTAAATAGCGGAAGATAAATAAAAGGAGCAGCCCATCTGCGCCTTGCCCACAGCGAATGAGTATAAGACGTGGCCTATTCGTCGCAATCCTCAACATAGTCGACGTCGCCGTCCTTTGGCAACAGTGTTTAAGCAAGGTGAGCATATAAAGTACTCCACAAGTTACACCAGGAGATATAACAGATTTGATGCATGCATAAGGGGTTACAAAGGAAGGCATATTATGGTTCATTTGCATAAACAACATCATTGAATTAAATACAGTAAAGTAAGTGCAAAAGCTGAATTTGATACAATATGCAAAACATTCCTTTAATTAAAATAATAACGTTAGTGCCGGCAACAACCTAACACTAACCTATCCACGGGTATCCCACCCGGACCATCTTTCCAAAAGATTTCACAAGTGTCCACAAACCAGATTTTAATAAAACCAAAGTCTAATCCGTGAAAAATCATACTAAGCATGTCCTTGACCATGGACACGGCTATCCAGGATAGTTTGTTACTCTGTAGAGGTGTACAACTTTACCCACAAGACATGTTCTCTCGTTCTGCCTTAGGTGTGCGGCTGAGAGTTCATGACAAGGTTGTTCCAATGTTCCATTGCCAAATTAGTTACGCCGCCACTAAGGTTTCACCACAACATGAATCCACATGTTGGAGCCCCCTCTTGTGCCATGTGAGACTTCCCATGGCCTACGCCACGCTCACATTCAGCCTATAGCGAAAACTAAAATGGAACTTCACAAATTACTTAGCCAGGTATGTCCCATACCAGACTTGTGGTAGTATAGTGTGACTTTGTATTAGTAGTTCACAGACCGGTCCTTAATTTGACTTAGGCCTACCCGCATACCCCCTTATGCTTGGCAGTCAACATCGAGTCAACAAACTACGACGCATGCCAGCAAGCACCCACCACCATACCAATTCCTAAGTCTAAGAACAGGTTTTATAATTTGTTTGAAAACATCTCATAATCATTCTTGACTCACCAAAGTCAAGAATACATTCGAAAACTTTATCATTTTATGTGAAACAATTCTTCCCACCCGAATTATTCTAAGCATGGCTAAGCAATTCTATAAAATGTTTTAGTTAATACTAATGTACCAACTAGGTTTTCATCTATGGTGACAAGGTATGTTCGTTCAACATCAAGATTGGCCATACACAAAGGAAATTGGGGTGTAACTAAAATTTAAATCGAATTTAAACTAGGTTTGAATAAAAGTACACATGCATAATAATTTTAAAAACAACATAAATAATTTAAATTACTGGGAGCAATATGATCAAAGGTATAACTTGCCTTGCTCGAAGTCTTGCTGCGATTCGTCGAAGAAATACTCTCCGGATTCGTCATAATCTACACGCGAAGAACCAAAACAAAATTCAAATAAAAATTCAAAAATTCAAAAAGAGTCCAGAAATGGATAGTTCAGGATTTTAGAAAAATTTATAAATTTGAATCACTGGATTCGGAGTTCGGACGACGGAGAACGAGCGATTGGAAGTTTGAATGAATTGGAAATTCCAGAAAAAAAAACAAAACCGAGGGAATATTCTCTGGAATCTTATTTTTGGCTGATTTTTGGGGTATATTTGAGTGTATGACGTGTGGGGCCCGGTTGTCATTGGGTGCAGATTTTTATTTTAATATTTATGACAAGTGGGTCCCGCTTGTCATTGACTAGAGGTAAACAAAAATTTTGGCCAAAGCCCAACCGAAATTTGCTTTGCCCAGGACTTGAACTCACAACCTCACACATGCATGCCTTAACTTATCTCCCCTAGCCAAGTGGGCACTTGTTCTTTCTTAACAAAAGAACAATAAGACCAAATAAACAGAGGGGAACATATGATTTTGAGAAGGAAATCACAGGAGGCACACGGCGCGCGCGAGGCGAGCTCGCCGCGGCGCGGCGGCGAAGTGGCGGCGGGACAGCAAAGCGGCGGGGGCACCAGCGGCCGGCAGCGCGCAGGAGGAGGCGGCGGTGGCGGAGGCGGCGGCGGCGGCGGTGGCGGCCATCGCATGCGCCAGCGCGAGAGAGGAGGAGGTGAGGGCGGCCGAAGAAGGGGGAAGGGGAGAGAATGGTGGTGGGGAGGCCCTTTTATAGAAAGAGAGAGGAGATGAATGAATTTCGGTTTTGAGGGGGTTAAAGGACGGGAAACGGCCGGGGGATTAGTGAGGTTGATTAAGGCATCTGTTTCCATGCGTTAATCGGGGGTTAAGAGGAAGAAATGGTGAGTTTTTAAAGCTCCATTTCGGTTTTAATGGTGGAGGAGAGAGAGGGTGGGAGGAGGAATAAGGAGAGGTTGAAGAAACATATGACATATGGGGTCCATATGTCATAGAGAGAGATGATAAGTGGCAAGTGGATGATTCATGGCTTTTGGATGGATATGAAGGGGTAAGTGACTTTGTATGGCTAGGATTAAATCGTGGAGAGAGAGTGATTCAATCTGAGAGCAACACGTGGCGGGCTTGGATTAATTTGATTTTTATTTTCGGAATAAATTTCAAAAAATACTAGAAACTTTATAAATACTTAGATTATGATAATTAATGTCTAAACAAATTCCAGAAAAATCATAGAATATTCCTGGAGCTCTTTTAAACTTAGGAAAAAAATTTTTAATTTTAGATTTTCCTTTAATAAGTTTATAAAATACTTTTTAACCTTTAAAATTGATTTTTAATTCCAGAAAATTCTCAAAATTAGTTAAAAATTTAGGGAAGGTTAGGAAAAATAAAATCAACTCTTTTTGGCTTTACTAAAATATTTAAAATACATTTTATTGCGTTAGACTTTGAAATAAAATCTAGATAACTCTAAATAAGACCCAGAAAATCAATAAAATGCAAATAAAATTTTTGGGATGTTACACGCATCATGCGCACGGTCTCCCACGCCAGCTTGGCAGAGTCTTTCGCCGCCAGCGTCGCCAACATCTCCGGCGGCACCGCTTGGAGGATGGCTGACAACGCCATCCTGTCGAGCCGGTACCCCGCATCGCCGGGCTCGATGGCCTCCCAAACTACTTGAGCCTGCAGATTGACTCTCATCAAGAGAGCCCATTCGGTGTAGTTTGTCCGCGTGAGCATGGGACAGCACACCGCCACCCCTGCCTCCCTCACGTGCTGCACCGCCATCTCACGACCACCATGGTCACCGTCGACGCCGTTGCCGTTGCTGCTGCCGCGGCGGCCGGCGGCGTGTACACACCTTCACTTGACATGGCTCTGATACCAATGTTAGATCTAAAATCCCTGCAACACACACTATCTGGACACGCACACAAGGAAGGATAATCACAGAGAGAGGCTCTCCATAGAACGCCCAATCTGCACACGCTTTAACTATTGAAGAATATACTCAAGGGAAGAAACAGGTTGAATACACACAGAACTTGGCACCGCAACTGCTTGGTGCTTCTAGAGTTGTTCTGTTATTCAACGTCACTAATACACATTGGCCTTTCTTAGTACATACCACTCATGCTAATGACTCCTTTAAATAGACTGCACGAGCAAGCCTATTCAACTAACTGACTCCCCACCATCCGCACTAACCGGATCATGGACTAACTCAAATTCAACTTGTGCAGCTAATCAACCTGCATGCATCTACATGCAACAACCTGCATGCATCTACGTGCACTGCTAACAAACTTAAAAACCAAGTCAAGATTACAACTAACAATGCTTCAGCCGAGGGTGATCGGACGGAGGAGCAACGAGTCGACGGAATGGCGGAGAGCCAGAGTTGGGGAAGACGAAGGTCGCCGGGGGCCTACAGGGAAGGACAGGTCAATTAAACTCGGTGGGAGCACCACTAGGGCACGGCGATCGCAATGAGGGGCATGGCGAGGGTCAGAGCTCACCGGGCGATGCTGTCGTCATAGACGACCTTAGGGCGGCTCAGCGATGGCGGGGCGATGAGCTCAGGAAGGCAGGGGAGGAACGGGAGGGAAATGGTGAGAGCAAGGGGAGCCCAAGTGGCCTTTATATAGGCGGAGAAGGAGAGAGGTTGGCTGTTGGGCCATTAAGGCGCACGGCGGGAGTGGTAGCACTGTTGCTCAACAGGAGCGACGCAGAGGAGGGCAGTACTCGACGCAACTCGCTGGGAGGGAGAGGGAGGGAGAGCTGACAAGCTAGGTATGGGCAGAGGGCAACGAGTCAACGAGCGCGAGGGGAAGGAGCGACGTTCGGCGGAGGACCCGGTCGCCGCGTACAGCTGCGTGCTCGACGAGAGAGCAGGGGGGCGAGCTAGGTGGAGGAGGGGGAAGGGCTAGCTCGGAGGTGGCAGAACTAGGTAGGAGAGGGAAGGGGAAGACTGGGTACAACGACCGAGTTTGGCGGGGCCAGGTCAGCCACAACGTGCCGATGGGAAGAGGGAGGCGAGGGGACGGCGATAGGGAGGTTTGCTCGGAGGGGGTTGGGTACGGCTCGGGCTGAGCTAGCACGGGGAGGAGGGAGCTAGGCCGGAGCAGCTATGAGCGGGAGCAGCGAGGCCATCGCGCACAGGAGAGAACACGGGAGGGGAGGAAGAGGAGGGAGGGGAGGCCGGCCAGGCCGGATGGGCTGAGGGCCATTAGGCCGGAAGAGAGGTGAGGCCGGGAGGGAAATGGGCTGGAGGCCCAAAGAGAATCAAATTTTTGCAAATTTTGAAATCCCGCAAAATTCAAGAAACAAACTTTGAAATTGAACTTCAAATTTTGAATTTTACACAAGCGCAAAGACATGCCCAAAAATGGGATGTCACAGAACAACAAGCCAAATGTTGAAAACCTGTCCAGTATCTGCGTCGCATTTGTTCAACAATGCTGATGAATAGTTCACTGCATACCTCAACTGCTCTAGCTAACTGAATTCTTGATCTCAATGTCACATTCACGCTAAAGTTGCACACAATAATCCAAATGAAGTAATGCTTATTTCCCTTTTTTGTCTGGGATCTAACATATCTTAAATAGAACCTGAGAAATCAGGTGATCCATTAACATAACTCAATACTATCTTTACTATTATAAAAGAAGGAGTTGGTAGTTTGTCCGGCCTCTCCCACCCCTTCTCACAAAAGGCAGCGCTGACATGTGGCCCCAAAAGACATCTTATAATCTATTTTAATTTAATTTCCCACCTTCCCATCAAAATATCTTTCTTTCCATGATTTAGTGGTCAAGGTGGATTTCATCTAGACTGCATTGTAGAGTACATGCTGTATTTTTCATTCAGTGCTTAATCTTGTACTAGCTGAATGTCCGTTGCAATGGATTTTAAAATTTTATCATACTACATGTTCTGAAACTAACGAGTTCTAAAATTTTTTAGAACATGCATATAAATATGTTCTAATTTTTTTTTAAAATCCATAGCAACGCACAGGCATTCAGCTAGTTCGAAAATAAATCACTGGAAGCAGTATCGTGCCTTCCGTAGGAGCAGCACCCTTTTCATTGTGCTGAAGCAACTAAACTTTGCCTTCCTACAGTTGGCATCTTCGGGATGACGCAACCATGGGCCTGTTTGGCAAGCAACAAGCCGGTCGACTTTTGGCTTTTGCTACAGTACCTAACTTTCAAACGGAGTATTTTTTCAAAACGGAGTCTACAAGTTAAACGTTGTACACGTTAAAAGCCCAACATCTGTACCAACCAAAATTGTAAGTGAGTATCGGTCTCTCCGTAATCTGTACCGTAAACAGCCAAAATTCAAAAATTTCAGTCAAAAGTCATAAGTCGCAGCCAAAACAAACAGGCCCCATGACGGGGACTGGGGCGAGAGCTTCGGAGAGGGAGAGGGAGAGGGAGGGGAACGGACCTCTGTGGCCCAATCCACTATAGGGCCCCGCCGCCACTCTGCCCTGGACTCGCTCCTCTTCCTTCCTTCCCATCCTCGAGCGACACCACCGCCGCCACTGCTCCACGCCTCGGGATCGCTCGCCGAGGGGGTGGAGGGGAAGCGCCGGCGGGGATGGGAGAGGGACGGAAGACGGAGGTGACAGCGGCGACAGCCGCCGAAGTGGCTGCACGATGGGGGTGGAGGAAGGGGGGCGGCAGCGGTTGAGCCGGGGAGAGATTGGAGGGAGTGGCGGAGCCGGGGAGAGAGGGAGGGAGCACATCCTCCCTATCTAGCGGAAACTGCGAGGAACGATGCACTTCGTCCAGATGAAAGGAGAAGTGTGGTGACGGCGGCCACCGACGTAAGCCGTGCCCCCCGGGGTTTGGGGAGACGCGGAAGCCGAGTGGCTTGGGGCATTTTTCTGTGAGGAGGGGAGTGAAGGGGAAGAACATGGCACTCACTAATTTCTTTTTTAAGTAGTAGATAATTTCAGAAGGTTAGTTACAACACATCTCCGAAACATATATAATCTGTTCGGTTCTATTGTCATTATCCGGCAAAAGTACTCGGCAATATAAATCGAACCCTGCGCCTCAGTTCAGGTGTGTGAGCGATCAACTTCTTTCCAATCTCTGTATCATCTCTTTACACCGTGTTGTCTTCCAGATGGACTCACCTAAACGACGACATCGTCACCAGAACGAGAGATCGTCACCAGTAGGTGTAAATAAAATCTCCTCTGGTATTGTTTCAATGAATAACACCACTATACGTGGTGATCGTCGACAATCTACTGTCTCGTTCGTGCTCCCGTCCCTATGCTCTATGTGAAAGTAAGAAATCTGGACACATTTGGACCCCTAAACACCCGAAATTCCACTTTTGGCCCCCAAATCAAAAAAATTCCGTTTCTGGACCCCTCCCGACCGCGCGTTCACGAGATGGCGCCACGTGTCCCGGCCGGCGCGCGATCGCCCGCTCCACCGCGCGACCGCCGCTCCTCCGCGCGTCCGCCCGCTCCACCGCGCGACCGCCGCCGCGCGCCGCGACCGCGCCTCCCGACCGCGCGTCCGCCCGCCCGCGCAGCGACCACGCCGCCGCCCGCGCACGCGCCTCCGACCGCGCGTCCGGGACACGTGGCACCAGCTCGTGAACGCGCGGTCGGGAGGGGTCCAGAAACGGAATTTTTTTGATTTGGGGGTCAAAAGTGGAATTTCGGGTGTTTAGGGGTCCAAATGTGTCCAGATTTCTGAAAGTAAAGCGCATGTTGATGTCGTGTGACGAACCTAGATTCCCAGCCGGCTTATCGCCCCGCACCTGATGTTACCTGGGTGAAGTGAATGTTAACGGCCGCGCTCGTCGCCCGCTCACGCTGCCGTGCTTTCTTCTCCTGGTTTCCTTGCTGTGTTGGTGCATTAGTTTCAGCGTAATAGGCCCCTAATTTCCTATTGGGTTTCGGGTGGTTCGCCTTCAGGCGTATCAGTTTGTTGTACTTGTTTCTTTTCCCGTTAATGCATAAGCAGATCTCCTGCTCGTTCGTCATCAAAAAAGGAAAAGATCTGTCGGCCCAGACCGACGTTCAGCCCCGGCCAAGGTTGAGATGTAGCCTAAAGTGAGAAAGTGAGAGCCGCAGCTCAGCAGGGTGGGCCGCGGGGCACTATTTACTAGTACTTGCTTCCCAGGCTTCCAGCCTCGCCCACGAGCAATAGGCTATGGATCAGAGTGCTATAACTTTTGATTTTTAGTTTTGACTGAAATATCATTGTAACATTACTATAATCTATGCAATTTGCTGTCATTTATCTTTCTTTTTCTTTCGAGATTGCAATTTGGTATTCTAATCACTGGAGAAATTTGCCATTGGAACGCAGACATGAGATTTTCTATATGTTGTTGCCTTTATATCGAAATTTGGCAACAAAATGTTTGCTGTATATTGCTGCTTCTAGATGGAAAATTGGTAATCAAATGGTGCACATTGCTTGCTTGCTTTCTTTCTTTTATTAGTTCGAGGTGAACAGCGTTTAGAGTGATATGGTTAGTTTGGCGTCGCAATTTAGTTCTTCCCTCGCAAAAAAAAAGAAGAAAAATACTATAGAACTTTATATCATTGCAACAGAATAGGCGACCACCGTTGAATCCAAATCCACACAAATCTCAAAGCAGTCTATTACTTCCGCTCCGCTCTCGCAGCTAACTGACTCCTTTCTCCCCGCTCCCTCTCGTTCTCCCTCCCTCCACGCTGCCGCCATCCCCTCAACTCTCCACCATCGCCGGCCTCGCCGTGCGCTGGATCTGGTGGCCTGGAGGGACGTTGTCACCAGATATGACGTCAAAGGAGGGAAATCCAGCTCCCTGCTACGGATTCATCCTTCCTCCCAGGCATAGAAGGAGGTTGGGGGGCGACGGACCGGTGGTGGGTAGCGGCGAGGGCGATGGGCGGGATGGTACAGTGGGGAGGGGTCGGGAGGCTGTGCGGCGAGACAGCGACGACGTCGACGGCTACGGGTGGTGGTGGAGGGGGTGGGGGAGGCGGAGGAGCGTATTTCTCCCGGGCGGCGCGGCGACGGCGGCAGACGACAAGGTACCATCTTATATTATTGAAAGTGCTCACAACGGTATACCGTTCGCTAATTGCTCTAAAAAAAGCGTTCTTCTGTCAAGCGCGTCTATTCCCATCTGTACAGTTAATGCAAGTTTTTAATTAACTTTTTGTGCTTGCTTGCGTCCAGTTTATTCGTTCCCATGTTTGACTCGGATAGAAAGAGTGATGCAACGAACTTTTGAGCAGAAAAAATGTCATACGTACTCCCAGTGTAATCATGTTTCAGTTTTCTTTATCTCTACGCAAAGATGGAAAGCAAACAGAGCAGAGGTCGCTTGTGCAGATAAAAAGAGGGAGAGAATGATCGAGGCCGGCACAAAGGAGCAGACTACGATGATTGCTTTGCTGGGGGTTAATTATCATCATATCGCCCCTTTTCATTTTCCTGTTCTTTAACATAGAGCACAAACAGCCTGATGATTTACTTGCCCTTCTCACCCTTCTTGTGTCTGCAAAGCATTCACCAGGTGAACTCAAAACACACCTTTGATACAGAAATTTAATAATCTCACAAGGGTGAAGTATCTGTAATTTCTTTTTACTGGTTCATCTGACTGACAAAAATTAACTTGATTTCTGTCCTGAACAGCGCGAAACTATGCAAGCAAACCAACAAAAATACTCCTCTAAAACTTATTTATTTTGTACAAGAAAGAATTCGAACCATCCATAATTATACAACAAGATATCACCTATCTTTTTTCTTATCAAAAATTACATATGTGCTTCATTTGTCATGGTAATAGTATTCATCTATTGAAGATTGCTGTGGTTCTGTTCGTTTCAAGAAAACAGTGTGCTTCCTCCCCGATCTCCGTTTCCTACAGCGACGAACTATCTTCGTCGGAGTTGCTGTCTCTTCCTTGCTGCCCGTACATGTTCAGGACCGGCAATGCGGAGGTCGCTGAGATACGGAAAGACCTCGCGGACCCAACAAACGTCCTGTCCTGCTGGCTGACTTCCCTGCAGACATGATCCAGCATGGAGAGGAAGTCCCTCACCACCATGAATATCCTCAGAGGGTGTGCTATCTCTTTTGCCACGTTACCGTGGAAGTACTCGGTGATCTCTTTCACTCTTCCCAAAGCCCTCTTCTCCTCGCACCTGACTTTTTCAATCTCCTGCTCAGCTTCCTTGAGAAAATCATGCATCGTCGTGAAGAACTTCAGGCCCTGTGAGCATTGCTTCTCGAGCTGGAGTACCAACTTGATCATTCCAAGACCACTTTCAAGCTTGGATACATAACCATGCAACACATCAAAGTCCATGGTTGCTGCTTTCTTGACGTTTCCAAGCTCACAGCTCAGCCCAGACACAACTTTTAGGCCTTGCTTACGGAATTGTACTTCTTTTGCAATATTTGCGATGTGATTTTCTGAAGCTTTCTCAGATTTTTCATCTTCTGACCGGACAATTTCTTGGACAACAAAGTGTAGCAGGGTGGTTTTACCATCGGTGCCTTTGATGTCTGCGAGTTTTAGGAGGGTGTCGAGTTTGAAAGCTTTTGCCTCGCCCCGGTTTGTGCCAACATTCATTCGGTTCCCAGTTCTCAGCACTGCTTCAAGGAGTTTAAGGAACAGTCTGCTGCCTTTTAAATCATCACAAGCTGCCTGAAAAACAAGTGAAGAATATAGCTCCTCATAAGTGCCACTACAAGACTCAAGAGTTCATGATATTGCAATAATGGAACATCCCCAAATTAGAAGAAAAACTTGCTATGTGACATTACAAAACCCAAATTGTCAAGTAACTGCCAATTACTGAATGGAATTGGCAGCACACTAGGCATGGCAAAGGTGGCAGCAGGGGCATTTTGACAATTTTCTGTATGTCACAATGTCACACATTTTTTTTATGTACTGAAGTACCAATTTTCTCAAATTCGAATCTGACGTACCACATATTGGTTCCAAAGAGTAGGTATATAATGACAATATAAAAGGTTGAAGTGCAGCAACTCATGATATTGAAAGAACAATGCAAAGTCAATCCGCATACCTCTAGTGTTTCAAAAGATTTTCTCAGGTACTTTATTTCATTTTCAAAATTTGCTCGGTATAGCATAGCATCAACTCTTTTGAAGGAAAAAGGTATATCAAGCACTGCTTTCAGAAAGCGCTCTGCTGAACCAAGCTTTGATAAGTCCCCAGTGAAGTCTCGAAGTTTCAGTTCTTCCTCTTTGGTAGGAGCCATCTTTACTAAGGTTTCCAAAAGTTCAGCCCCCAAACATTCAGCATTACCTGTTTAAAATCACACTAGGAACATTTGGTCAACAGAATTAGACATAATAGTAACTTGGAATACTATGATATAGCTGTTAGAACAGACATGCACAGCTGCAATATTCATCCAATTGTGCATTGCTGAGAACTATGTATTGCTGTATTAGCATGTATTATAAAGCAACCCTTACCTAAAGTAGGAGTTACTTGCTGTTGATTTACTTTAACATTGGTAAAGAACACTACCAAAGAGTACATTAGTCAAACTGGTTTACATATTAAGTACGAGTGAAAAACTACAGGAAGCATATGTGGAGTTCAAAATTCAAAGCCTTCGTATTAGTGCCACCTTAAAATTTAAATGATGATTTTTTTTTAAAAAAAAGAGTCAGCTACCAATTGGGGAGAATGTGAAAACAGTTCCTTTTTCCAGATTATATTTAAGGTGCACTGAAAACTGAATCTCAGACTATCAAAGATAGAATATGTAAACCTATCAGTAATATAATCCGGGAAGTGGTAATTCCCTATATAATTTAACCATCCGCAGTTAAGTGTTTAAGTTCAATCAAATGACATGGATGTCACATTAGAATGTCCACATCTTTCCTAACAGAATAAGTGGTGAAGGTTGTCTTCCCCGGGCAAGGATTTCAGGTCATTGCATTGTTGTGATTTCAATGACAGGAACATACTATTTAATCTGCCTGTCTGTACATGGCTGTCGCTGTTGAACAGAGTTATCTGCCAATTGTGAGAATTATCATGGAAAGGGAAACACATGTCTATATAAATTTGAAAGTAACCTTCTATCAGAGTATCCTTCAATCCTAGCAATGTCTAAATCATAATCAAATGAAAGATATCAAATTAAAGAGCTAGCATATAAAGATATGTCAAGCTATTAGATATCAGTTGAGTTCACAGCAGAATCTAAGAACTAGTACTTGCTCTTAGTTAGATAATTCCAAATTATCAAGATTATGCAGAGCACCAAAGAATTGCTCACCATCTAACAACGCGTCCGAGACCTCCTCGAGCGTGACATTCAGTGCACGCAGCAGGATGGCAATGTTCTGTGCCTTCTTGGGGTCAAGGACCCTCTCTTCTTGCCTAAACTGTGGCACACCGGCTTTCTTTGGGGCGTCCCTAGGCGCCACGACTGTCGCATTGTTCATGAACAGCACCTCGATCATGTCCTCATCCAACCTGCAAGAAACTCCTATCAACTTCACAGGCCTGACAAACCAACTCAAAATCCTGCCTGTGCTTTGGAACCGATCTTAACTGGAAGGAGTTGGACTGGAGCCGGTCCCAGACCATGTCACGGTCCGAGCTCGCCCGGACCTTGTCCCAGTGCAGCGGCTTCAGCTTTGGCCGGGCTTCATCACTGCCAGCGTCGTTCCGCGTCCTCGCTGACATGCTGCTACTGTTGTCATTGTCCTTCGTCATCGCCATGACAGGCGCCCTCGGCACAGCAATGCTGGGACCCTCCACCGGAATCGGCTCGAGCAGCCGGCGCGCAGATACTGGCCCAGATGACGGCTCTGGGGGCGGCGGTGGAGGATTTGGAATTGTGTTGTTGAATCTTGGTGGTGGTGGTGGAGGAGGAGGAGGGGTGGGGTGGAGGGTTGCAGGGTGGTGAGATCATCCGTTTGATCATGTCGGGGCGGAGCTGGAGGAGAAGCGGGTGCGCGGCGGCGTGCGGCGGGAGCGTGGTGCTGGAGGGGCAGGAGGGGGCGCCACGGCGACGGGAGCGGCGGCGGCCGGCGTCGTGGGGAAGAAGTCGCTGGTGAGGCTGGGGAGGCTGCGGCGGGAGGCCGTGGTGGTGCGCGGGCTGGACGCGCTCGCCTCGCTCCATGTTCCGCTGCCCTCGCCGCCGCCGGACCCCGCGGAGCGCTGCTCCGGCGTGTAGTACGCCGCGTCCTCGTCGGACGACCCCAGCGCCGCGGAAGCCCCTCGCCGCAGCGGCGGGAGCGGGCGGAGCTCCGGGCTCGGAACGGTGTCGACGTCGCGGCACATGCCCCGCCGCGCGCGCTCGGCGCGGACCTTGCGGTACGGGGAGACCATCGAGGGGCCGGCCACCGCGCCCCCCGCGTCGGTGGGTCCATGGTGCGCAGGGGCGGGTGGCTTGCGCGGCTGGGCAGGGTGGCGGGCGAGGCGGCCGGTGAGGAGGAACGCGGCGGCGAAGGCGAGGAGGGCGAGGACGGCGGCGGCGGTGGCGGAGGCGACGACGATGGCGGCCTTGGGTGTGCCGCCGCCGCCGCGGTGGCGTGGGTTGGGGCCGGAGCGAGAGGAGGAGGCGTCGGCGGCGACGGTGTTGGGGGGCGGCGGCGCCGCCAGGGTGGCCGACGGAGGCAGCAGCGCGGGCCCACCGTTGTCGGGCGGGGCCGGCGTGGAGGGGTCGGAGGTGAAGTCCGGCGCGGGGGGAGCCGGCGGGGACGGCGGCGGCGTCCACTCGATGGGGAAGAGCGGCTCGTGCAGCACCCGCCGGATGTCGCCGCCTGCGGCCGGGAGGAGGAGGAGAGAGGTGAGCGCGAGGAGTAGCGTCAGCGAGGGAGGCATTGGTGACGACGAGTCGAGAGACAGGAGACCTGAGTGGCAGTGAGCAGGGAGGAGGGAAGGAATAACGAAGGAGTGAGGAAACATATTTCTGGGTTCGGTGGAGAGCACCGTCTCTCTCATACGTGGCATTACCCGCCACCCCGCCCCCACACACACCCTATTCCCCATAGAACTCGCCATTTTAATCAAAATGTCGCACATTGAGATTTGCTTTAAGAGCCGTACGCGCCGTCGATGTCTCCGTGTTCGGCCCTAGCGGAGCCAGCGTCTTCGCCTCCCGTGAAGCTGGTCCCGTCTTGGGCGCCCTTGTCCCTCCTTCCTGGATTAGGGTTTTTAGATCTTGCTAGGGTTAAAGAAACCGAAAAAAACCAGCAAGGCCTAATTTTAAACGCAAGGGTTCCACAAAAAAAGTTCGACTTCTATAAAAATCAAGAAAATTCCTTTCGTTTCAAATGGATCCCCAGTTTCTCTCAAAGCCGGTATTGGGCGTTATTTTATTCAAAGTGTTTGGTCCATGGTCTATATTAGAGGTGGGCATTAGGCCGTGCCGATATAGCCCAAGCCCACCGTGCTTTATGCCGCATTGTACGTGTCAGCTTGGTCCAATCACCCCGTCATGCTGTGCCATGTCATGCCGGCCCACCTCGCATCTGGCCAGGCTCAGGCACGGCCCAAAGCCCATTGTACTGATGTTCGTGCCGTGGCAGCCTAAGCCCAACCCGAAATAACTATACACGACGAAGGAGGTAACGACGATGGTGGCGGCGGCCACCATTTTCATTTCTCTCGTGCAACACCTTGTAAAAAACTAATTAAAATTGAATTAGTTGTGTAAAAACATGGGCACATAAATATTTCGGGGGAAAAGTAACAACATGCATACAATATACTAATCTTGTGGTGTACATGTGTGCTTGCCAAATGTAGGCATATACGAAATGGAACCGTATTGTATGTTGTATATTTGTATAGATACTAATAGTCTACCGGAGGGTATAGAAATGGCAAATGTGCCTTTCCTTAATATTAGGAAGGTTCTGAAGTTTGGAACTGCTATTATATCTGTGAAATCTCAAACCAATAGAGTGGAAAAACAATGCAATTAGCAATAGTTGCATGCAAGAACAAAGATAGCGTCTGTGTCTGCATATGTGTAATGAAGTAATGACTTAAAAAGCCCAAGTAGCTCAAGACTCACCTCGTACTCTAATCCCTGAGAGTCTGAGACAATGCAACCAATCTATCATTGCCAGCCCTACAGTCAAAAAAGTACACATTTGTGCGTTTAGAGTGTATACACGATGGAAGACGGCAAACCATGTTCCCTTTGCTTTGTGTAAGGGATGATGTTTTGGAGTTTGGATTAATAATGTAGCACCTCAATATTGGAGACAAGATATGAATGTGACAAGATGGCATACACCAAGTATGCATGTATTCTGAGATAGCTAGCAAAAGATATGCATGCATTAGCTATTTGAATGACATCTAAATGCGACAAGATGACACAACTAGCACTGCAAACAAATTTATCTGGAAAGAAAAAAGAGAAAGGAAGTCACATGTACATATTTACTTGGGCCAACCCATGATTTACTCTGGCCCAAGGAGCATTGCTACCTCGCTACAAAAACTTGCAACAAAATGCTTAGAGTTAAATAATTGTGAAGAAAAATTTTTATTAGGCGCACACTTAATTTCTTTTCTCCCTTTTTTCTTTCTTTTCTTTTTTTCTCCCCCTTCTCTTTATTTTTTTTCTTCCTCCCTTTTCTTCTTTTCTTCGGCTGAGCATTGGCCTTTTAGCCTTATCCCCTCCCAGCCTCCCCCATTCATTTCTTTCTCTCGCTCTCTCCTCCCCTAGATCCATGGCGTCGACCCCCGACCGCCTCCCTCTCCTCCCCCGCTGCCTCCACCGACCCCCTCCCCTCACGGCGGGTGGGCGGTAGGGGTGGGGGGGCGAGGGCGGGGTCGCTGTCGCCTGCGTCGGTGAGTGGAGGTTCATGGGAGGCAGCTGCTGGGATGGAGGTGGCAGTGTTGGGGTCGGAGTGGGAGCGGGCGCCAGTGCTGGCTTCTTGGGCTTGTCTGACTCGTCGTTGCCGGACTCGCGAAGGAGGGGGAGGCTGAGGGACGGCTCTGCCTCTGGTGGCTTGGGCCCCCGGTGGAGGAGTCGATAGAGCAACTTGGGCGTTGACGTCATCTGTTGCTTCCACAGCTGGAGGAGATCCCACCACCTCCGCTTCCGGCTGTCGCCCTTGGCTCCAACTGCCCCACTCCTCCTCCTATGGTCGTCGCTCGGGCTCCGGTATGCTCCAGTCCCTCCCCTCTACTCCCTCTCCTCTCTCTGCTCTGTGATAGCTTGTGGGAATGACCGTGGGATGGCGACAGGCGGTGAGAGGTGAAGCCGAGGTTAAGGTGGCCGTCGGGGCACTGGTGTGTCGGCCATGCCCCCCTGTGTCGGCCGTGCTCATCGGGTTGGGCCGGCCTGAGCACGGCACGAGTCGCGCCGTGCCGTGCTGCTCGACGGGCCAACTTTGAAGGCCCAACCCGGCCCACCATTCATGTCGTGCTGGCACGGCCCACCACGTGGTATGCCTGTGCCGTGCTTGCACCGTGCCAGCCAACCAAGCCTTGGGTTGACATGGATATGTCCAGTTTAATGCCCAGTTCTAGTTTACATGACACCATTTGATCTCTACTTTTGTTAGATATAGTCCAAACACCCCGTCCATAAATACAACGGTTTTACTATTGCACAGGCGACTGAATTTTTTTATCTCTCAGTCACTTAAAGTTGCACTCTCAATCAACTGAAATTGCATCCCTCTCTCCAAAAAATCACTTGCAACTTCAGGTGATTTAGAGTTGCACTCTCAATCACCTGAAGTTGCAACTCCCCCTTCTAAAAATACATGCAACTTCAGGTGATTGAGAGTGCAACTTTAGGTGACTGAGAGATAAAAAAATTTCAGTCGCCTGTGCAATAGTCACTCCCAAAAACAAACACCCAAAATATTGAGAAAAGAAAAAACAAAAAAAAGTAAAAAAAACAATCGTTTTGAGCTACCCGTCGAGAAACTTAAATATTTTTAAAAGTAGAGTTTACTAGTCGATTATAGTACACATTTCAGCGATTTTATTTATAGTAGTTATAATCATACACAAGTCTCTTTACAAACTGTTACTATTTATAAAACAAAACTAAATACCTATACGAACGGACATATGACGAGTAATGGGTGCATTAACATCAACTAATTCGAGGGTACCAAAAGAATGATCAGCTTGCGCTCTGGTCCATAAGGGAGCCTCACTCGGTAGTCTCGATTGCGCCACACCAGTTGCTTTGATTGGCCTAACCTGATATAGAACTGTTCATATATATATATATATATATATATATATATATATATATATATATATATATATATATATATATATATATATATATATATATATATATATATATATATATATATATATATATATATATATATATATATATATATATATATATATATATATATATATATATATATATATATATATATATATATATATATATATATATATATATATATATATATATATATATATATATATATATATATATATATATATATGAAGCCTCTTTTCTACTCCAGGTGTAATTACACACTATATCGTATCTCAT
The DNA here is from genome assembly GCA_036346575.1 of Dendrocalamus sinicus. Classification (NCBI taxonomy): domain Eukaryota; kingdom Viridiplantae; phylum Streptophyta; class Magnoliopsida; order Poales; family Poaceae; genus Dendrocalamus; species Dendrocalamus sinicus. The sequence continues at coordinate 10,331,908 of CM070670.1, forward strand.
AACGTAGGGAGTATCTCGCGTAACGTGGGGTATGTACATGTAGTATAAGAATATTTAAGACCATATAGGTGGTATGAATAATTTTTCAGAGGTGGTATGTGTATTTTTTTAACATACTCCTTTTTATGTACGTATATAAAGGTATTTACAAAATACGCTAAAAACTATGGACTCCCTTGCAAGTTTTTCGTGTGGTTCACATTAGAATATCTTATAATTAGTATACGAATATATCTAAAGTGATAAAGGAGTATTTCAAGTTTGTTTAGGTGGTATATTAGAGGTGGGTGTAATTACACCAGAGTAAAAAGTATTTTTCATATATATATATATATATATATATATATATATATATATATATATATATATATATATATATATATATATATATATATATATATATATATATATATATATATATATATATATATATATATATATATACTATAGTTATTTTTAAATCTAGCATTTAAATATCTATTTTATAAATATAGCTTTCTCTTTAGTTTGACAGCCGCGATAGACACGTTCATCTACCGTATACAACAGCTCAGCAGATCCTGTCAAGCCACCAGAGCTCAACAGCACCTGCCGAGCAATTGAGGCATTAGCACTAATTAAGTGTTATATTACATGATTAACACTAATTAAGTATAATTAACACTACTGCGTCATCTGGGCTCGGTATGTCCTCCTGTTGAGCTTTAAGAGAGTTAGATTTGTAAAACACTACACCATGTCCCAAAATTGGTAACAATCAATTTGTCGGCAAAGATACCATAGACCGACAAACGATGTGTCGGTAATTACCTTTCCCGACAGATGATATCTGCCAGGATAAATGCAGTCGGTAAAGACTTTTGCCGACAGATAAACTTTTGCCGACAAATAATGTGTTAGTGGTTTGCAACTTTTGCCGACAGATATGATTTCCCGACAGATATGATTTCCCGACAGATAGAAACATTACCAACAGATAAACTATCAGTAAATATAGATCTACCGATAGATAATATATCAATAAACTAGACTGACAGGTTCAAAATTTGAAACAACAAATCCTATTATCTGTCAGTAATTCATCAATACAAGATTTGTTATTGATTCCTATATATAGGAGCAGTCCAACAGAAGGATACACATCATAGATAGATCAAATTTCATCAATAATTACTTGTCCACAAGGCAATACATACATGCATCGACATTCAACAAATATATATTTTCATCACTTTCCACAAAGCATAGCACCATTCCAGAATTTCAGTTAATCCACAACATTCCACAAAGTAATACCACAACAACCATTCAAGAATTTGCAACAACCATTCCAGAATTTGCTCAAAAGACCATAGCACCTAAATATGATCCATTTCAGCTAAATAACCCACAGTCCAAAAGCAACAACTCAGAAGGTTTTTCTAAGTAACAATTAGATGTGAGTGTGTCCACAACCTAGCAGCAAAAGTCTGAGTCATCTATCTACCCTTGCTAATTCATCTAACTTTCCTTGTAGTCATTCATCTACCATTGCTTCACAAAAGTTTCACTACCACAAAATAAGCAATTCATCTGGCTGCCCTTGCTAATTCCTTCCACTATTGTTGGTAGGGGCTGCAATAGCAATGTTGTTGCTCGAAAAGAAATGAAAAACCATTTAGTGATGCTTCAGCTAGTATTGGATTTAGTGTTGTATATGTTAGTACATGGTCATATTGGATTGTCTATTGAGTGTTACCCTCCAGTAATCACTAGGATTTGAAATAAAAAACCACTTTTATATGCAATGGATATGCAATTGACTGAATATTCGAAGCAAGATATGCAATTACTAGTAAGACACCAAAATTCTAACTTTCTTATGCAAAATAGAACTGAAAATTCAAGTACCGAACAACTGGTGCAACTTAGTTGTCTTCTTCTGTATCTTCATCTAAACATATATAGCAAGTTAGCAGCAGCTAGATGAATGCAAGTAATGACAGAAAATGAAATAATATTTATGATAGAATATTACTTTGACATATGGCCACGCGATGCACATCATGTGAGCATCAGCCATAGTTTCCATGCCATCATATGGGCGAGGTAGCGTTGCATCCCTTTTGATGACAACATCAATAACCACCTCACAATAATTTCTCTCAAGAGGAACTTGGCCCACCAATGTATTTGGGTCAGTTGAAATAATTGTTGCCTTAGCAACAGGACTAAGTGTAAGAAGCCCATAGAGTATCACATCTCTACCAGCCTAAAGAACACAACCCATTCCATAAAGGTTAACAATAGAAATCAGCAATACTTGTCTACTATGTATGAGTATATATAGAGAAAGAAATATTACTTGAAGTTCACAATCATGGCGAGGGTTTGTATTGCTCTCTAGTACAGTTGCATTATTCCGTGCATTAGTCCTTGGGAATGAAACTTGCCTATGGACAACAATGTTTTCATCATCACTTAAGACATGATTTTCAGCTGAGGCAAACTCAACCTCAGTGTTTTCATCTTGTTCATTGTCACCAAATTCTTGTTGAAGCCTTGAGTCCTATTAGATATCAAATTGGAGTTAAATGCAATGGAATTATCAACAAAAAATTTCAACACAAGAGCATGGACAACACTTACAAGACGATGAGAATTAGATCCATGCTGTGAATTGGACCCTTGGACAGCAAGCATCAATTTCTTCATCTCATTTAGCTCTTGTTGCATTTGGTCTACACGGCCGCTAGCGACTCAACTTTCGGTCACTTGGCGGCGAGCTTCAATTTCATTTGAAGCCTAGTTGATTTGTAGCTTTAGCTTCAGGTGTGCTAATATCTTGTGGAGTTGGTCCTAGACCGATAACACGAACACGCCAATGGGCTCCTTCTCTCCACAAACAGATGAATATAAGTCACCTTCTTCAATAGTTTTGTTCTTCGATTGGTTGTTCATAGTCTGCTTGTAGCTTATTCTAAAATGAATTCCATGCACAAATTAGTAACTAGATTTTATTGGTAACTACTGCATAGACACACTTACAATAGTTGATCTTGCTTGTTCACAAGGAGTTCCATCTTTATGCATGTGTGTCAAGATATAGATTTCATCTCTACGGGCCTCATACCCAAGTTCTTCAGACTACAACAAGTAATTCAGTTAGCAATAGACTTGGTTCTTAAGCAATATACTAAGTTGTGATTAAAATAGTACTTGACATACCACTTCATATGCAACACAAGCATGACTCTTGCTTCCAGATGTATGAGGTACCAATGATTTTGCACGGTTTTCTTGGGCAACTTTGGAACGAGTCTGCAGTAGAAATAAAACAACCTTGAGCATCAACTATTACAGCAGCCATAAAGTTGAATGTAAAGTGTCTTACTTCAGCTTTAGTAGAATTCCAATGAGAAATAAGCCACTTCCAATCACGGACACTAACTCTTTCATCACATAAGGCCATGATTTCTTCTTCAGTCATGGTCTCCTTATATTTCTGAAAGAATTTCTTCTTCAAATCTGCCTTAAAATCCTTCCATTTCTTTGCAGCTGTTGCCATGACAAATCTAATAGCACCTTCATCCACATCATAATATTCCTAAGCAGCAAATAAATGCAAACATTACAAAAACATAGCAGCAAATAAATGAACATTTGGAGTGAGTAAATAAATTTGTATTGTAATACCTTCAAGTCAGACCATAATTTCATCTTTGATTTGACATCAACAAATCTCCAATCGTCGTGTCCAAGGGAGATTTTCTTACTTTTCACCAATGTTGAAATGAAGTTTTTAAATCCTGCAGCATTGCTACCGACCGGCTGACCATATGCATTGAAAATAACCTTGAGCTTAGGCTCACTACTTCCCCTTGAATATATGGCACGCTTCCGAGTGATACCCCTTCCATCTTTCTTTTCTAGTTGCTGAACACTAGAATGTAGAGCATTCTCTACTTACAAATAGACAGAAATAAAGAATTTTAGATACTTATGTAGGCCTTCTTTTAATACACAGAGTGTGGAATGAAATGCTTACCTTCATCATCCAAACAGATTGGACCTCCAGCTGCTCCTCTTCATTATCTGCACTATTTCTTCTTGAACTTGAGCGCAATATTGGACCTCCAACTTCTGCTTCAGATGTACCAACAGTTCTCTACAAAACATACTCTATGTGAAACAGATTGCATGTATCATATGAAGCTTTTACTTACAAAAATTAGAAATACATAACCTTAGCACTTTTTTAGGTGGTTTGGATGTGGTAGCTCCATGTTGGCCATTAGCATTCAAGGGACGTAAGTTTAGAGATGCCAAAAATGCTTTGTTTTTTGCAACATTTTCATTTCTTTCAACCTCATATTGATTCTGCATGTTGCAGTTAGCTTTTCCTTTTGCGCTTGCTATCTTTTTCCTGAAATAAGACACAAATTCATGTATTAAAAGGATATACAATTTACTATAGATCCTGTATGAACATAACAAGCAAAAAGCTATAGCAATATATCAACAAATCTTACTTTTTTTTACTTGCACCAACAATGATTCCATCAATGTCCGTCCTAACACATTCAAAACCTCCACCACCAAGATTTACATTAATATTAGGATGTACCTCGTAATCGACACAACAATATCAACTTCATTCTCTAGATTTTCAATTTCAGGATTATTCATCTCATACAAGTCCCTTGGTTTTGATTGAACTACAGCATACCAATCAATATCAATTGGATCTTGAACATAGTAAACTTGGGTTGCTTGTGATGCTAAAATGAAAGGCTCATCCGACATTTTCTCCCGTATTAAATAAGTGCTTGAAATTTACGTAGTAATGCCAAATTGATCTGCTTTTACCCATTTATCGTGTATGTGATTATCCACCCAATCACACTTGAAGAGAGCAATTTTTCCTTTCTGGTGATAGTCCAATTCAATTATTTCCTTTATAACACCAAAATATGTCATGTTTCTTATTGTCACAGTGCCATTGTCCCCCCTCTCATAGCATGAAGTTTGTGCAACCAGAGCTACACCACTACTTTGAACCGGCCTACCCTGATCATAAGAGTGAGTATGAAAGTTGAACCCATTTATAGTGTAGCTACTATATTTTTGTGCAACCATTATTGGCTCCTCAGCTAAAATTTTAATCTCCATTGGAACCGCCTCACCACCCTCAACCAGCTCAGCCACCTGTGATATATTAATACTATTAATATGAAATGAAAAAATCCAACTAAAATGGCTTCTTATTTTATTTATACAGATACTTACATGCAATCTAAACCATTCATGAAATCTTTCATGTTGCACACGATTGATTTCTCGCCATCGCGAAGACCAATAGAGGAAAGATATTCGCATGCTTGCAGTAAAGGTGATATACATCATTTCAGTAAGAATGGATAAACTATAATATGCTAATTAATTTAGATGGCTTACTTCAAGTAAGGTTGTATGTTGGCATAGTTGAACAGGACATATCGGTGTGCTTGAAGCCAGGGTTTGTAGTCTAAATTCACGGAGCACTTGCCAACCAATCCTCGACCAACGTTGTGTACATAAGGAGTAGAGCTACAGATTTCCCTATGCTGACCATCATCATTTCTAACTCGACGAGTAAATCTGGTCTCACCTTGTAAATAGCGAGAGCAAAACGTAAGACTCTCATCAAACAAATAGCCCTCAGCAATTGATCCCTCGGGATGGCTTCTAGTACGAACATAGCCCTTACACCTTATTAAATACCTATAATAATAAGAAAGTAGCATACTTTAAAATTTATTTATACCATCAAGTAATAATATTGATGTTAGTATTTTTAGAAAATTACCTTTCTATAGGATACATATTGCGAAAATGCACTGGACCGGCCATTCTTGCTTGGGCAGGAAGGTGTACCATTAAATGTACCATAATATCAAAAAAGGATGGGAGGAATATTGTTTCTAGAAGGCTTAAGGTTTCAGCTATTTCGGCCTCCAGCTTTTGCATATCACTTACGCGAATGACAGGTGAGTACATCCTCTTGAAGAAATTGCTTACACGAATCAATGCTGCACTTACTTTTTCTGGTAATATCTTTCTCACAAGAAGAGGAAGTAAATGTTGCAGAAGTATATGGTTGTCATGGCTCTTTAAACCAATTATCCTTTTCTCTTTAACGTGGACATTGCGACGTATATCGATGCATATCCATCAGAAACTTGACACTCTTTAATACCTCACAAAATAATTTCTTCTCAAAGGACTCAATGTATAAGGTGCAGGAGGTAAAAAAACTTATCATCTACTTCCACCGGATGGAGATCCTCCTAATATCTAGAGCTTGAAGGTCTAAGCGAGAATTCAAATTATCCTTCGATTTCCCATCAATTCCCGTATGTGCTAATTATGTTGTCACAAACATTTTTTCTATATGCATTACATCAAAGTTGTGCCAAGCAACAAGTCCTTCCAATATGGCAACTTGAACCAAATGGACCGTCTTTTCCAAACAATCATTTCCTCCCTTCCCGTCGCTTGCGCTTTTTAGGTTTTTTCCTGGATGGGTCCTTCCTAAAACCGCTTGAAGATTTTCTGTCGCATCGAATTTCTTCCCGTAAAGTGGTTTAGGTGCAGTCAAGCTCATTAACACCCTCAAATGAATGGGCATCAGTCCTAAATTCATGGTTTGCATGTAAGAACCTACGATGACCCATGTAGCACGTCTTGCTACCATGTTTCAAAAATAGTGAACAGGTATATGAGTGGCATTCGTGGCATGCTCCTTCACGAGGTAGTGCATCCCGCCACATACCCTAGTCCCGAATAATCGAAATGGTCCATAATATCGCAAAGACGTAGTGGAAGTACTCACCCTTAGAAGAGTCATATGTTCTAATGCCATTAACAAACATATCTACCATATCATCAACTAGTGGCTCAAGATAGACGTCTATATCATTACCAGGAGCCTCACGGCCAGGTATTAACAATGAGAGGATGAAATTTGGTTGCTTCATACACATCCAAGGTGGGAAATTATATGGAATCAATATAACAGCCAAATCATCGTAGTTGACATTCATGGACCTAAATGGATTAAAACCATCTGTAGCTACAGCAAGTCTAATATTTCGCTATCCAAGCAAACTCTGGATGTTTATGGTCAAAATCCTTCCACAAAGGCGAATCTGCCGGATGCCTAAGTAGACCATCTTTTGTCCGTTGCTCATCATGCCACCTTGTCGAGCTGCTATTTTAGGGTTTACAAACAACCTCTGCAATCTTTTCTTTATTGGAAAATAGCGTAGAACCTTAACAGAACCTTGTGTACACGTTTCCCATCAACACTCTTACTTTCGATTTCCATCTAGAAGTATTACATTTTGGACATTTATCAAGATTAGCATGGTTCTTACGGAAAAGAATGCAATCATTTTTACATGCATGGATGTTAACATACCCAAGTCCTATGCATTTTACCATCTTCTTAGCTTCATGGTAATTTTTAGGTATTGTTGACCCTTCAGAAAAGCATCATTCAAGAGATCTAACAACATATCAAAACTTCATGTCATCCGACCTCCAAGTAATTTAATATGAAGTAGTCTAACTACAAACCGTAGCTTTGAGAAGTTCTTGCACCACGGGTATAGCTCTTGACTAGAACCCTCTGCTAACTTTTGAATAGCATCTAAATCATCATCAGTAGGCTCCTCAAAACTATTACCATCTTCAAAATCCCTCTATCATCTATCCCATATGCCAAGTCCCTAAGCAAATCTGAAATGTCATCATCTTCTTCAAAATTCTCCCAGAAGAATCCCACCTCAACCTCACCACAAGCATGATTGTTGACAAAAGAGGAACTTGTTTCTCCATGAAACATCCATGTTTTATAACCTTGTAAGAATCCCTCACATATCAAGTGCTCACGTACATCACTTTCTTTTCTCCATGATGAGTTCACACATTTTTTACAAGGGCATAATATTTTGTTTCCTTCTGCTGAATTATTGAATGCAAAATCAAGAAATTTCCCCACTCCTTCTATATAGACCCGTGTGTGCCTACATGCAGTAAGTTTTGTTTATGTTAAATGAAATGTGCTACACTTTTATCACCTAATATAATATACATGTATCAAGTTTAGGGTATACCTAGGCTCATCCATCCAACTTTTATCCATTATGCACCTTTACTGATGATATTCAATAGTTAACTACATTCAGTGTAAATATTATAAGTGTCAAAACAAAATGTTACACGAATCAAGTAAACATATTATTTATAGACAGCACATTAATTTGCAGGCATAAACTGCTCAGACTCAAAACAACAGTATAAGCTTCAAATACTCAAGCAGCATCCACTCAGTTTATTTAATGACCAACACACAAGAATCAGACATGTTGCATTAAGAAGTACTTGAAAAAAAAATAGCACAAACATACAACAAGAAGGAAAGGAAGGGAACCTGCCAATGTAGACATTTTCTAGAGAACTCAGCAGCTCCTAGCTAGTACAGTTATGGCCTTGAGTCATATGTTCCACTTGTTGAACACCATCTCCTATACAGAGCACTAAACATCAGTTTACACAATGAGGTTTTCGGTTCCACAAAAATTCGACAACATTTTTGAGATTGAACAAAAAATTGAGATTGTACTGGGACAAAAATTTGAGATTGTACAGATGCAGAGAAATTAACTCAGCTCGTTGAACTACTGAAAGAACACTACTGTTTTCATTTTCAACTATCATAAATCATTGCATAACTTTACTGACTTATCACCAGACTGAAATGAAATGCAACCAACACAGCCACATGTTTAAGGACCATACAAAAACTTAGTAACCGACTCATATTCTAAATTTGCATTATTAAGTACAATCATTAGGTTGTTCCTCACATTACACCTATGAATCAACATAACATTATGGAAGCCAAGAAATGTATATCATAATAGAAAGCAATTGAAATACATACGAAAACAATATGCAGTTCTATTAAGAGGGGCGGCGCTCTGGAGGTCTGGAGGAGGAGGGGCGGCGCAGCCGGTGCTCTGGAGGAGGAGGGGCGGAGCAGCCGCGCGACCGTCGGAGGGGAGGCGGCGCGGTGGTCGGAGGAGGAGGGGCGGTGCAGCCGGTGCTCTGGAGGAGGAGGGGCGGAGGAGGAGGGGCGGAGCAGCCGGTGCTCTGGAGGAGGAGGGGCGGAGGAGGATCGAGGAGGAGGGGCGGCGCGGTGGTCGGAGGAGGAGGGGCGGCGCAGCCGGTGCTCTGGAGGAGGAGGGGCGGAGGAGGAGGGGCGGAGCAGCCGGCGCACTGTCGGAGGAGGAGGGGTGGCGCGGTGGTCGGAGGAGGACGGGCGGTGCAGCCGGTGCTCTGGAGGAGGAGGGGCGGAGGAGGATCGAGGAGCAGGGGCGGCGCTGGTGGTCGGAGGAGGAGGGTGGAGGCGCTGGATCGAGGAGGGCGGCGATGGATGGAGGAGGGCACGCGTGTACGAGAGGAGGGGAAAAGAGGATCGATTGGCGGCGCGCACAGGGGAAAAGGAGAGAGAAGAGGGAAGGTTAGGTTAGATATTTTTTCTCTTGGTGTGCACCGAAAATTTTGCCGCCATCTTCTCACCTCTTTCCCGCTTCAGGTTTTAATCTATTTTTTTTGCCTATACAAAGATTTACCGACACATTGTTCGTCAAAAACTATTAGCCGACAGATAATGTGACACAAACCTCTCTTTTGCCGACATATAGGTAGACGGTAAAGCCACATACAATTGCCGACAGATGTAGTGACATTGAAGTTAGAATTACCGACGGATGTTTTGTCACCGATCTTTACCGACAAATGACTTGCCGGTATTCTCGAATTATTGCTGGCAGCTAAGTGTCGGTAAAGCTATGCCATGGTGTAGTGAAAATGGTATCTGATGGCTAATTTTTCATAAAAAAAATAGTGTTGTATATGTGAACAGTCCGATATGCCGTTACAAATGCTGTTGTCTATCTATGTTCCGATGGGATCCAACACTATATCATTATCGCAGCTATCATCAATCATTCTCCTTGTTCTGATAGGATCAAACATTAATCATTCGTGTTTTTGCTCATCATTACTAGTCGTTACTCTAAAGAAATACTACAGCTCGAAGCTGATTGCTAGGTGCAATACGGATGTTTTAGCTAGCACTGTGCTCTCATTTACATCTGTTTGGAACATAGAATTCCACGGAAATTTTGTACTCCCTAAATTCGAGTTTATAAGAGCAAGTATAATAAGAGACTGTTAGTAGGCTATATGCTGAGGTGGAGGAGAGAGAAGAGGAGAGAGAAGAGAGGTGGGCTGTAAGTTTACAGCCAGCTGAAGCACAAGAACCAAGAAACTTTGTGATCATACAGCCTTCAGCCGGCTGTAAACTACTATATGAATGGGCTGATAAGTGGGCTGTAAGTGTCCATAGGCCAGCTAAAGGCTGTATTATTAGCCTTGCTCTAAGGCCTATTTTTATCTTGCACATAGACCAATGAATGTTTCCAGTGACTAAAGTATCCTCAATTACTTCCTTAAATACTGTATTTAATGATTTTATTTCATGACACCTCTTTTCTAGTCACCTATGTATATGCACCATGCATGTATGTTTGCATATTCAATGCACAACACTACTACTCAGCTCAAGCCATATAGGAGTGTCTACATGCATGCAAATTGACCGCATTGTTTCTTTCATTGGAGTACTCAAGCGGCAGCCATGCAAGCTCAAGAATTCAATGCAATGCATGCAGCTGAAGAGTTAACAAGGACATTAGAGAGAAAAAACCCAAACTTTTGCTTGAAAAGCATTTTGTGCCTTATAAATCTTAATATCAGGAGAGAGAAAAGGTGTCTTAGGGCATCTTCAATGGTCTGAGTCAGCTAGCTATATGCATGTACACATCAGCATATATCCTATGTGGAGGAAAGAGAGTATGCAAAAAAAAATCGAGCCAGCTCTTCCTTAAGCACTAGTCTATAACGCCAAACGAGGCAGCCTCTATAAATTCTGTGTGTCCATGTAAACATCAAATAGCTATCCTTATATATAGTTCTTTAGAATGCTAGCTTTAGTGTGTAGTATATAAATGATGTGGAAGTTTTATAGTTAGTTGCTAGCTATAACCATTGGAGATGCCCTTATAAAACTAGACAGAGAGTACGAATTCCCTGTGAAAAAGTTCCATTTTCCTAGGAATCAGATATAGAGTATGTTCTTTTCCTCCGAAACTGATGGCTTTTGGCTTTTGTTACAGTACCTAACTTTCAAACGGAGTATTTTCTCAAGACGGAGTCTACAAGTTAAACGATATACACGTTAAAAGCCCAACAACTGTACCAGCCAAAATCGCAAGTGAGCATCTCTCTCTCCGTAATCTGTACCGTAAACAACCAAAATTCAAAAATTTCAACCAAAAGCCATAAGCTACAGCCGTTGCCAAACAGGCCCATACTCCCTCTGCCTAGTTTTACAATGCGTTTTTTTTCTTTTCCTGATGTTAAGATTTATAAGGCGCACACTACTTTTCAAGCAAAAGTTTGGGTTTTTGAATTTGCATGCATGCAGATACTTCTATATGGCTTGAGCTTAGTAGTAGTGCTGTGCATCGAATATGCAAATATGCATGTGTGGTGCATATTCGTAAGTGACTAGAAAAGAGGTGTTATAAAATAAAAACATTAAATACAATACTTAAAGAAGTAATTGAGTGTACTTTAGTCACTTGAAACATTCATTGGTCTATGTACAAAATAAAAACAGGCCTTATAAACTCAGACGGGGTGAGTATTACCTATATTAATCCATATCTATCTCTCTATCACCGGTATTACTTTTAGATATTGCATGTGGAAACCAACGGTATAGTAAGTCCACGAAATGCAATATATACAATCCTAGATACAGTAATTAATAAGATTACAAAGTCGCCATGATTAGCTCATGCATGCTGACTTAGTTAGTAATCTTTCTCCTCGCTAGCTTTCTTCGCCTTGTCTCCATGCATACCTCCATCTTCCACGATAGAGTTCATCAAAGTTTTCGCGATCAAATCTTCGTGTACCTAAGCACTTTTGATTGCGCTTTCCGTTTTGCTTGGCTTTGCTACCAAGTCTCGCTGCATATGCACAACTATTAACTCATGCATGGCTTTAATGGATCGTGTCCATACTTGATCTTGTAGCTATATAATTAGGACTAGTTTGGACCGGACCGAGACGTATCAAAGTATAAGGACTTGTTTTTTCATATGCGGTTGATGATTTTTTGTTGTATTTTTTGAGACGGCGAAAACGTCAACTAAATAATGCGCATGGTTTTAGATTCGAAAAACTGTTTAAAAAAGTGGCTTCAGAGAAGTCGCCCCGTTTGAGAAGATGAAACCAAAGCCACAAAAAAAAATGAAAAGAACAAGACTTATAGGTCTGTTATTTTGAGTTACAACTAATGGTTTTTTATTGTAATTTTTAATCTAATAAATAGTAATTGCTGTGAGAAATCAAAAGCATCTTAAAAATAAAAAATAACATGACCTATATGTGTTTTCGTGTGAAGTTCCGCATATTTCAGGCACAAAATTTAGTCCCTAATTGGAACGCATGATAATTCTCACTGCAATTTTGCAGTAAACTGCCGATCGAACGAGAGAGTGATGCTATTGTCTCCGTATTTCTGCAAAATTCCAGCGTTGCCAACTAGTACCGTGGAGAGAGATGGTGGGGGCCCGCATCGCAGATTCAGGTGGGTCCCACGTAAGCCCAGTGTCTTTCAGCCTGAGCGCGCAACTTCGGCTTCTCTTTTGTCCGCTTAGGATCTGATTTCCGGTGCACGTTAAGCATCTGCCTGACTGCCTCTACACAAGTGACTTCTTCCTCAAGTTGAAAGCTCAAAAACGTTGTGCTCCAATTAGCTTTTGATTTAACGCTTGTTTCGGCTTTAGCTTTAACTTTAACTTATAATTTCTAATTTTTTTATTTTCATCTTTTTTGGCTTTCTGGCTTTTTTGTAGATTTTTTTTTGCATTTTTTTTGTATTCTTTTACATTGTCCGTGATGGGCTAGCTAACTTGTTTTTCCTATTTAAAATTTTTTAATTTTAGTTACGCCAAAAGAGGCACCAGTAGTAGTACAAAATAAGCTAGCTACAATACAAAATAAGTCATAATCCACAAAAAACCCCAAATGAGCATAGCAAAGTGGCTTTTGTCTTTCAATTGAAATCAGTTGTTAGTTTTTCTAAGAAAAAAGAGAAAAAATAAGAAAAATCTAAAAAACCATTATATCGTCGCGACAATGCAAAGGAACAAGGAAAAAGGTAAAAAACCAAAATAAGCTGAAATTAGAAATCAATGTGTTCTAACTGGCTTCTAGGTTAAATAAATCAAAAATCAAAAAATCAAAAGCTGAAGCCGTTTTAAACGGAACGTTAGTAGCGCGGAAGCACGCATTGAACGTTAGTAGCGCTGAAGCACGTATTGTTTGTTATCTTGTCACTACTACAGAAAAAGTCATCACAGACGGTTCGAAAACGTCATCACAGACGGTTTTGTGAACCGTCTGTATTTATGGGTCAGTGATAATCGAAGGTCATCACAGACGGTTTTTGAGTAAAAACCGTCTGTGATAGTTGATAATCACGATGGTTTTAGTTAAAAACCGTCGTGATATCGATCATCACTGAGCGGTTTTTGAGTAAAACCGCCGGTGATTATCACTATCACGACGGTTTTACTCAAAACCGTCTCGTGATATTCCTTCGACCCTACATATATTTTCGCTATTGGCTAGCCTCGGAAATGCTAGCCATGCCCTCTGAAATAAGCGATAATCACGCATAAAAACATACAATTCACACATCTCATTTCCTTTCAGATACATTTCACAGATATAAAACATCCAATTGACATCGCACTTCATTTCACAAACATAAAGCATGCATCCATTTCGCAAATCGATTAATTGAATTGAAATGAAATATCCATTAACAAATGCACAGTTACAAAAAGATCTACACTGCATTTGCGCTTAGTGATAAGACCAATAAGAAATCATGGTGCGCAGTGGAACCGTCCTCCTAGCTTTATGACTTGAGTCAGCAAAAAGTACGCCAACTCTCCTCGAATATCTCCAAGATCAGACTGTTTCAATGCAGTTGACGGGATGTATGTAGCCTGTCGATAGGAATATCAATGTGCGTATATATGTAACGTGATAAGTATGAAGTAATTATGGGAAGAGTGACAAACCTTGCGATTGGTGAGCCTCGAGGAATCGAGGAGTAGTTCCATATGTTGGCAAACGTAGTATCCACATGTGTTGCCCCACTGCTGCTGGTGGCACTGCAAAAAATGGAATATGTTAGTTCAAGAGGCATTAGTACCAACTGTTGCATAGGATTAATTAATGTGAAATAGCGAATACCTTAAAATCTTGAACATGTGTCAGCAGGCCTATGGCCCCGCGCTTCGAGTCACCTCCCATGTCAATGTACATCGCGAACGCCCTACGTCATTCGAAAAAGTTAACCTTAATCATTCGGAAGGAAAGAAAGAGTACAATGTAGATATGTATGGGGAATATGTGCTTACCTATCGATTACTTGGCTGATAATTGTGAAGTCCATTTTATTCTTACTTAGGGAATCAAGGTAATATACCTTGTTCCATTTTGGTACAATTACTATTAAAATCCAATGAAAGTTCTGATGGAAGGGCATAAGTACATATTCCTTATTGCGCAATCCAAAGAGTCCCGATGCAATGTACCTCTCGACGAGGGGTGTATTCTGGTCGATGGTATCCTTGGCGACCAATTGTGGGTCCAAGAAACCAGCTGATGAGTTGGATGATCTAACTTTAATCAGCATGTGTCTATATATATACACACGAAAGCAAAAAATTAGATATGGCATTTATCGGTATGACATTAACGGAGACTGTGATTGTACACACTTACATCGTCCAGCATCGAATGATTGAGACGTCAAGAGCGTTGAGTGTGAACAGATCGAATAAATCCTTAAAGGTGACCACGAACATACACTCTTGAAGACTGTGGTGTAAATCTTCCGACGTGAATTTGACAGTGATACTTGAAGTCCGTTCTCCCTCTAGCTTATTGGACTGCTGCATATACCACGTGTGCAATTGCATGCAACTATATGGTAGCTTTTGGAGGTCTTTTTGCTCGAGCAACGGCTCGCCAAGCACGAATTTGCGGGCCAAAGGTGCATACGGAATATCATCATTGGTCTTCTTTGCTTTGCCCTTGCTGGCCTTGCTGCCTCGGCGATGTCATCCGACGGCATATCATTCACTTCACCGGCGATATCATCCGTCGGCATATGATCATTCACTTCGCCATGACTGGTCCAACACGTATAATCCTTTTTGAAACCCCTCCGAATCAAGTGCGCTTCAATTTGCCATCGGTTCTTAAACATCTTCAAATTCTCGCAGTCAGTGCATGAACAGCACATATATTCCACCCCCTTATTCAACATATCCTCCTCGGCGGCTCTTATAAAAGCAGAAACGTCATTAATGTACTCTTCACTCACACGGTTTGCGGCATACATCCAGCTTCGGTCCTACGTTACGTACATATATAACAACTTAGTATTAAAATCTAGATTAACTAATTATAACTACATATATACCGGCCACATTTATTATATTGAGACTTAATTTGCTAGCTCAATTCATATTACAAACACAACAGCTATTATATAACCAACAATTTTGCAAATTAACCATCTTCAATAACCACTTATGGATTACTTAGACCTAAATTGTAATGCAATTAAAGAAAAATAAATTTCATTACTAACCATATCTACAAAGAACCAGAAAGTCTCAATCTTAATTCAAAGCTCAATCTCGCCTCTTCCCACCAAATTAATCGCCTGAAATTGCCTAGCTTCCTCCCGAGTGAAAAAGTGCGCAGCAGATGGCTAGATCTGGATCGAAATGAAGACAGATGCGGTCCGAGCAGCGCAATAAATGCCTTAGTCATTATCACGCACGGTTTTTAACTAAAACCATCGCAGAATTATCACTGACGGTTTTAATAAAACCGTCATCATAAGCTTCATACCGAACGCTTAGCGCGTGTTTCGATGCGAACGCCGTGTTTCGATCGTCTAATTAACGCCTCTCGATCGTTATACGGCGCCTATATCATTAATGTTTGGGTATACGAACCGTCTGTGCTAAAGGTTAAATATGCGCGCTAATCCGAGTCTCTTCTACGTACGTACAATACAATATACAATACAACATGGTTTCTACTATCGTTCTTGTGATCATCTCCTTCCTCTCGTCTGTTCATCACGAATTGTTCGGTCGGAACCTTACACAGGCGGCCAACAATTTGCATCTGGAGCAGCTTCTCCGCACCCGCCCTGCTCTCCTTCCCCGACTTTCTTGCATCCGTCAGCTTGACCTGATCCTCCGCCATCGACGGAGGCGTCTCGCTGCAGCTCAAGAAAGGGAAACAACCCTCACCCTGGTTCTTCTCCACAATGTGCGCAATGCGGAAGAAGCTCTACACGCATTGCAGAGACTGATGGATAGCCTTGCCGATCAAGCAGAAATGGTAGATTCTGAGGAATCTTTTCATGCTATCCTCTACGACATTATGGATGCTGCTGATCATTTACCCAGGCTGCAGGAGGAAGTGCTGAGGACAAGGGCAATCTTAACGGCGTTCGAGAATTCAGCCGCGATCCTCCAAGTCCCAAAGTCGAAGAAGAAGCGCATCGAAGCCCAAAAGATTACAATCGGAAACTCTTTACTCGTGCGATATTTGTAGAAAATTTGCATCTAATTGAAATTAATAAATTTGCCTTTAATTTGTGATCTCTTGTCTCGATAGTTCAGTAGTTAAGTTATTAGAAGCAATGTGTACTTATATATTAACCTCGATCATGAAATGTAATATGACAGACAAAGAGACATCACAAACGGTTCTTGTTAAAACCGTCATGAACATTAACGACGGTTCTTAACAACAACCGCCGTGATAGTCTACACAACACGACGGTTTTTAATAAAAACCGCTCAGGATATTCGATATCACGACGGTTCAGCGGTAAGAACCGTCAGTGATACTCATTTTTCCCGCCACAAATACCACAGACGGCCTTCAAATTAAAACCGTCTGTAATAGTGTACATTACAGACGGTTTCACAAAACCGTCTGTGATTTGGCGTCTACTATTAGCCTTTCTGTAGTAGTGTGTCTATTGACAGTTTTGCCACTCGACTAGCTCGTTACATTGCCTCTAACTACCAGGCTACAATTACTGCCTGCTACCCAGCATCTTGCTCTCTCTTTCCATATTTCCTTCATTTACATAGACATGTTAAGGAAGTGTCGCTGGTGAGTCTAATCTGAGCGATTCCTCTTATGTGATAAAGATAGATCAAACACAAATAATGCGAAAATATTAAAAGATTAAACACAGAGAGATGAGGGACTCCTTCTTTATTGTTTTTTCTTTCCAAAGGTACAAGTGATGATAATTGGGACCCCCTATTGATAGACTAAGTGGAGGGTTTCCACCAATGGGCTAGACTTGCAGACCTAAGCCTAGGTTTCCCAACAGTACAAAGCAGACACACGTATCTAACACACACCACACTTACACCATTCATACATATACATATGTACGTATATATCTTCTACACATGTTAGAAATTTATCAGAGGCATCTAAGGCCTTATAAAGTGCATATACGTATTTTCCCACTGAACACACACGTATGCATTACTTCTAAAATAGGTGGACATCAACATCAAGTTTAGGATTTAAACCCTAATAGGCTATATACACACTCGAACATCTAGCTACACTACTACAGAAAGGCTAATAGTAGACGGCAAATCACAGACGGTTTTGTGAAACCGTCTGTAATGGAAACTATTACAGACGGTTTTAATTTGAAGGCCGTCTGTAGTATTTGTGGCGGGAAAAAGGAGTATCACAGACGGTTCTTACCGCTGAACCGTCTGTGATACTGGAATATCACAGACGGTTTTTATTCAAAACCGCTCGTGATAATATGGATTATCACGCACGCATTTTTATTAAAACCGCTCGTGTTGTGTCGTCTATCACAGCCGGTTGTTATTAAGAACCGTGCAGGAATGTTCATGACGGTTTTTCACAAGAACCTACTGTGATGTCCCTTTCTCTCACATATTCTAGATCGAGGTTAATATATAAGTACACATTGCTTCTAATAACTTAACTACGTAACTACCGAGACAAGAGATCACAAATTAAAGGCAAATTTATTAATTTCAATTAGAGGCAAATTTATTACAAAAGTCGCACAGTACAGAGTTTCCCAGTTGTATTCTTTTGGGCTTCGTAGCTTCTTCTTCAACTTGGGGACTTGGAGGATCTGCGCTAAATTCTCGAACGCCGTTAAGATTGCCCTTGTCCTTAGCACTTCCTCGTGCACTGGGCAAATGATCGCAGATCCATAATGTCGTAGAGGATAGCATGAAAAGATTCCTCGACCGCCGCCGCTGATTGGCAAGGCTATCCATCGATCTCGCAATGCGTGTAGAGCTTCTTCCGCATTGCGCACATTGTGGAGAAGAACCAGGGTGAGGGCCGCTTCCTTTCTTGAGCGGTAATGAGACGCCCGTCGACGGCGGAGGATCAGTCAAGCCGACGGATGCAAGAAAGTCGGGAAGGAGAGCGGTATGCGCGAGAAGCCGCTCCAGATGCAAATTGCTGGCGCTCGTGAAAGGTTCCGCCAACAATTCGTGATGAACAGATGAGAGGAAGGAGATGATCACAAGAACAGAGTAGAAGCCATGTTGTATTGTATATTGTATTGTACGTGCGTAGAAGAGACTGATTAGGAGCGCATATTTAACCTTTAGCACAAACGGTTCAGATACCCAAACATTAATGATATAGACGCCAGATAACGATCGAGAGACGCATTAGACGATCAAACACGGCGCTCGCATCAAACACGCGCAAGCAATTCTCGTATGAAGCTATGATGACGGTTTTTCATAAAAACCGTCGTGATAATTTCATAGACCGTTAATAACATGAACCGTCTGTGATAATTGAGACATCACGCACGGTTCTTAATACGAACCGCCTATACCAATCTAAATAACACGACGGTTCCGCTTAAGAACCGCTCGTAATAATCCCATGTCACCGATAATTGGTGTGTAATAATCACATGTCACCAATAATTGGCGACGATTTCGATCTCACCCGCCTATTCTCTCCACATCGAATGGCCGGCACCAGTTCCTCCACGGCCGTGCCCTTATTAATAACTCCCCATCAACCTTTCCACCGGTACTAGTCACGCGTGAGTTCATCCACTAGCCAGCTTCCCGCATGCATCTCCTCCGCCGTGAGCTAGCATTTCCATCGCGGCACGCCCGGTTCATACTAAACAACACACTCTTGCCGTAAGTGTGTCTAGTTTAGTGTGAACCGTCGTCGCTAAGGGTTTGTTAGCTTGTTATCCTGTAATAGATCGATCTGAATGTGTTGTTGAGTTTTTGTGCTTGCCTCTGTATTTGCATGTTCCTCGACCACTCAACCAAGAATCTGTAATGTCTTTTCTTTGCACTATTGTAATAAAATTGCCTTGAATTTTGTCGGAAAGATGAATCTGCTTCGTCAGTCATGATCG
Source organism: Dendrocalamus sinicus (assembly GCA_036346575.1). Classification (NCBI taxonomy): domain Eukaryota; kingdom Viridiplantae; phylum Streptophyta; class Magnoliopsida; order Poales; family Poaceae; genus Dendrocalamus; species Dendrocalamus sinicus. The sequence goes on from CM070670.1 coordinate 10,351,598, forward strand.
CCAACTCAAGCATATATAGCATATATAGCATTCGAGGCACATCCGAGGCTCGCAATGTGTCTTGAGGAATGCCAAGAGCTGGTCTTCGATGTGGCAACACATCGAAGACCAGCTCTTGGCATATTCTCAAGACACAAAGCAAGAGCCTCTGATGTGCCTCAATGCTATGCTATATATGCTTCGAGTTGGCGTCATGCGCCGACGAAAACAGCTTCATCCTCAGTAACTATCACGCACGGTTTGTAATGTAAACCGTCTCGAATGACTATCACGCACGGTTCTTTATACAAACCGTCATCATATACGCATAAATCACGCACGGTTGATATTTAGAACCGCTCGTGATATTATACACATCGCACGGATCGTACACGAACCGCTCGTGATATTAATTTTGACGCACCGCTTGTAGTTGGAACCGCTCGTGATATTCTCGCGTAGTATTAATTACTTGGCGTATTTGCTTTAAGGATGTCGACACCGATCCGTCTTCATTGCGCTGATCGGTGGAGCAAGGCGGCCGCTTTAGGAGTTGGGGTGAAAAAATATCACCGCTTCTTATTGATCCGATCGAGGTTAGCATACTCAATTACTTAACATTCTTAGTGATCGATCGAGATTAGTATTCAATTACTTAACATTCTTAGTGATCTGATCGAGGTTAGTAGTAGAGGTAATAATCATTTTTGACACCCATTTTTCACTTGTGTAGCATAGATGGACCAAGCTGGATGTATATTGAGAACCGTGTGCGTGAAGAGTACATTATCGGCGTGTCCGCTTTAGAAGGGCGGCGAGCTGGATATGTTGAAGAAGGGGATGAAATATATGTATTGCCCATGTATTGATTGTGATAATCTCAAGATGTTTAGCAACTCAGCAGATTGAAGCTCACTTGATTCAAGGGGTTTTAAAAGGGTACAAATGTTGGACCATCCACGGTGAAGAGAAGAGTACACAAGAAGGTAGTTATGACATAGTCGAGGAGGCAACGATATGCCGCTTGTGGACTGTTCTTTCGATCATGAGGAAAGGTCGCAGGATGACAATCGGATCATGAGGATAGGTCGCAGGATGACAACTGGATCATGAGGATAGGTCGCAGGATGACAACTGGATCGATGTTACGTGATGCGAAGGAACTATAGTGAGAGAGAGTTTGGTAAATTTGAGGGCTTGATGGAGGACTCGGAGAAACCTTTGTTCCCGGGCTGCAAGCCGCAATACACGAGGTTGTCATATGTTCTAGAACTATTAAAATTGAAGGCAAGCAATGGTTGGTCCGACAAGAGTTTCACGGCATTATTAGGTCTCCTAGTGGACATGCTTCCAACGGAAATGTGTTGCCGAGAACCACCTACCAAGCCAAGAAGATTCTTTGTCCATTAGGAATGGAAGTAGAAAGAATACATGCATGTCGGAATGATTGTATCCTGCATCGTAAAGAGTATGCTAGCTTACATGTTTGTCCGGTGTGCAAAGCATCCCGATACAAACGTAAAAATGACTCGATGATGGGAAGGGCATCGAGGTGAAGCAAGGACCTCCGCTAAGGTGATATGGTATCTTCCTGTAATCCCCGCTTGAAGCGTTTATTTGCAAACCGCAAGGATGCAAGATTGATGCGCTTAACCGCGAGCAACGTAAGAAAGACGGAATGATAAGACATGTTGCTGATTCTGCCAAAGGAGGAACATCGATAGGATGTTTGTAGATTTCGGTGTGGAACCGAGAAATATAAGGTTTGGGTTGAGTACAGATGGAATGAATCCTTTTGGTAACATGAGCATGACATAGCACTGCCCGTGACTCGTGCATGTACAACCTTCCTCCTTGGTCGTATGAAGCGGAAATATATTTTGATGTCACTACTTATCCAAGGGCCAAGCAACTCGGCAACGATATTGATGTGTTCCTAGCCCCATTGGTGGAAGATCTTGCAACACCGTGGAATGAAGGGGTACATGTATGGGATGCGACAAACGAGAGAACTTCACTCTACGGGCCATGTTGTTCTCGCACCATTAATGATTTTCCGCCCTTGGTAACTGTCGTGGTTTAGTATAAAAGGAGCCAAAGCGTGTCCGCACCGCTTAGATTATACGGAGAGTGTGTGGTTGAACAACTCCCGAAAATCGTGTACATGCGTCACCGTAGGTTCCTTCCAAAGTATCACCCATACCGCAAGATGAAGAAACAATTTGACGGAAAAAGAGGATGACTCAGATCAAGACCTTTTAGCGGGAAAGAGGTGTATGATATGGTTAAGGATATAAATGTTGTGTTTGGAAAGGGACGTAAATTGAGGAAGAACATGTGGAAAAAGAGGTCAATATTTTGGGACTTGCCTTATTGGGAGCACTTAGAAGTTCGCAATTGCATCGATGTCATGCACGTAGAGAAGAATGTATGTGACAGCTTGATTGGTCTCTTCTTCAACATTCCCGACAAAACAAAGGATGGTGTTAACGCAAGGCGTGACTTGGTCGCTATGAACATCGGACCGAGTTAGCACCGATAGAGACCGATAAAGGCGGACGTACCTTCCCCAAAGATGTTACACTGTCTCTAAGTCCGAGAGAACTGAATTGTGCCAGTCCTTAAATGGTGTGAAAGTTCCATCCGGTCACTCGACAAGCATGAAGAAACTTGTTTCCATGGAACATTTGAAATTAATTGGCATGAAGTCTCACGACTGTCATGTGCTAATGACTCAAATGCTACCTGTTGCAATTAGAAGTATTTTGCCGAACAAGGTTCGAGTGACAATCATAAGGCTATGTTATTTCTTCAACGCAATTGCTCAGAAGGTCATTGATCCGGATGGACTAGATGCTCTATAAACCGAGGTGGTGACAACTCTATGTCATCTAGAGATGTATTTCCCTCCATCATTTTTTGATATCATGGTCCATCTCATTGTCCACCTTGTGAAAGAGATAAAAATATGTGGCCCCGTATTTCTACGTCATATGTACCCTTTCGAGAGGTACATGGGAATTCTGAAGTCCTATGTATGCAATCGATCTCGACCGAGGGTAGCATCATCGAAGGTTATACAACGAAGAGGTCATTGAATTCTGCATCGGCTACATGGCTCGGTAGAGCCGATAGGTGTACCTCTATCTCGTCACGAGGAGGTTAGAGGGTATAGGGACTATCGGGAGGAAAGCAATAACCCGGATCAAAATACGTATGCTCAAGCCCATTTCATGGTTTTACAACACATGACTGAAGTGACCCCATATATTGAAGAGCACAAGGACATGCTACGTCGAGAATGCAGCGCCGAAGTTTGGATCACGAGACAACACAACCGTCAGTTCAACGAATGGTTGAAGGCGCAATTGACTAGGAGGTCGTCAAATGAAACACTACAATGGTTGGCAAAGGGCCAAAATTTACAATTGTGACATGGCAAGGATACGACATTAATGGCTACACATTTTATACAATGTGATCAAGATAGAAAGAGCACAAAGCGTAACTCGTGTCCGCATAGATGCCTATGATTCGCACGGCAGAACCGCTGCCCAAGCTCGTATTACGGGCTTGTAGAGGAGATTTGGGAGCTTGACTACGTAATTTTCAAAATTCCTCTATTTCGGTGCCGTTGGGTCCAACTCCCACGGGTGTAAAGGTTGACAAGTGCACGCGTCACTACCGTGGACCTCGAATGTGTAGGATACAAAGACGAACCATTCGTACTCGCGAGGCAAGTTGTTCAAGTATTTTATGTAACCGACCCGCAAATAAGAAGCGCCATGTAGTTCTTCAGGAAAAAGAAGGATTGTCGGGTTGAGAATGTTGTGGATGAGGAAGAGTACAATCAATTTGATGATTTGCCTCCATTCGAGACGGCATCGCTCGATGAAGAACAAGGCGATGAAGCAAGCTATATGCGATCGATCATCGTGAAGGGCTTTATTTAAAATGATATAGCCAAAGTGTAATAAATGATATAGGTTATGCTTGTGTTTTTCACAAATGTATGTATGTTCCATTGTAATTGTAAAATGACTAAGGAACCCATGCATTGTAATTGTAAAATGACTAAGGAACTAAGAAATAGTTATATTTATGGTTATGCTTGCATTTTTCATAAATGACATAGGAACCTAGCTAGTGCGGGTATTTATAGTGAACTATCACAAAGCGTTTATCAAAAGAAACCGTCGTGATAACACATCACAGCCGTTCTATCGATATAACCGTCGTGATAATATGGGTAGCGGGTGGGAGGGCAAAACCTAGCTAGTAGGCGCTGCAGAGTGGAGACAGAGAGGCGCGGCGAGCGACTCCATGAGACCTAGCGGTATTTAAAGATGATCTATCACAGACGGTTCTATAAATATAACCGTTTGTGATATGCATTATCACAGACGGTTATATTTATAGAACCGTCTGTGATAAATTATCGCGCACGGTTCTATAGAACCGCTCGCGATAATTTATCACAGACGGTTCTATAGATAGAACCGTCTGTGATAATGCATATCACAAACGGTTATATTTATAGAACCGTCTGTGATAGATCATCTTTAAATACCCGCGCTAGGTCTGCGGAGTCCGCTCTGCCGCAGTCTCTTGTCTCCACTCTGCAGCGCCCCTGCTAGCTAGGTTTTGCTCCCTCCCACCGCCGCCTCCCCCGACGCCGCCGGTCCTCCCGGCCGCCGGTCCTCTCCGACGCCGCTCCTCCCGGCCGGCGGTCCCCGACGCCGGTCCTCCTCCCGACGCCGCGCTCCCGACGCCGCCGCTCCCTCCCTACGCCGCTCCCTCCCGAAGCCGGCGGTCCCCCCCGACGCCGGTCCCTCCCTCCCGACGCCGCCACTCCCTCCCGACGCCGCTCCCTCCCGTAGCCGCCGCTCCGCCCGACGCCGGTCCTCCCTCCCTATGCTTCACATGTATATGCTTCACATGATATATATATGCTTCACATGTATATGCTTCACATGATATATATATATATATATATATATATATATATATATATATATATATATGCTTCACATGTTATATGCTTCGCAAGGTCTATTTGGAAGGCCCATAGCTCACTGCAATTAGCTAATCGTTAGAACTTTTCAAAGGGCATAAAGCAAGTGACACACTCCGGTGCTCACTTGATTAGTTTTTCTTAGAAGAGAGATGGCGCCCACACGCCTCGCTGTCGTCTCATCCGGGTCTCACGCTCCCAAGATGCGAAATCTAAACGTGGCCGAGGAGTATCGAAAGGCCGAGGGCCGAAGGACCATCACGGTGGTCTCTCCGATGGGGTCCCTCGAACCGCCGAAAGCAGCGTCATCATTTCGGACTACTGCGGGATAATTGGAAGGCAACGGGTCCCCATCACCATAGCAAGCTGGAAAGATTTGACAAAGGATCACAAAATCAGCTATGGGAGGAACTTACAAATTCGCTCGAGTTCCCAGCAGAAGCACGAGGACTCGTGCAACGCACGCGCTCCTCGCGATGGGAAAAGCATGGAAGAATTTTAAGAGCACTCTTGTGACGAAGCACGTGGTCGAGGATGTCACGCCTTCACGGCGTATCCTTTCGTGTCGCCGAAACATGGGAGGCCTTTGTGCAGATGAAGACGACGCCGAATTTGTACAACAAAGTGCGCGCACAAGGATCTCCAGTCACAAAACACGCACCCTCACGCACTCGGCACTGCTGGTACGCGGGTAAAATCCCGCAATGGAGGATGCAGATGAGGTTGCAATCCGACGGAGGCCTCTCCGCCATTTGCCGGATCGCAAACGAGCGCGCCAAATCGTTAAGAGCGAGGTCATCAACCACATCTTCGGGTGTCTCTTTCAAAAACCCCGCAGATGAGGAAGTGTCCCAACGCATGGTAAAATATGTTAAACAACATAGTTGTTAACACCTCTTGAACTTCATGGGTTCAAAAATAACATGATTAATTGCCTCTTGCAGCAATCATTGACTACCGAATCTTCTCGTGGCTCCTTTGAAGAAGATAGGGAGATAGATTTACTATCACAGGCCTTGGGAAACAAGGAGCACCCAGGTCGCACACGAGGCATGGGGGTTTATGTACCTTGGAGGCACGGATTTCCAGATTACTCCGAGACATATAGGAGTAGGAAGAGATCCAAGGCGTCCGCAATGAACAAATAAAACAGGAGCTTCGTGCTCAACTTGAGGAACAACTATCTGCCTCACTTCAAGAGCAGACTGCCTCACTTCGAGGAGAGATAGATTCGTTATGGGAAGAACTGAGACAAGTCCGCAACCAATCGCAACCCACTCCTAGTACTGCGGTACCCAGTCCCCCTCAACGTCGCAGTAGCTGCGCGTCCACACCAATTTCTGAACATAGCGACGACCACTTACGTATTGATGACATTCAGGTAATGTACCTCTTTAGAATGGTACATAGATCTCTCCGTGGACGCCTTAACTCATCTCTTGTATCGTTATGTAGGGGCCCATGCCTTGCAGCCTCAAAGTCGCTTGTTGGCTCTATTCCCGTTGACGCGGGCGCGGCATGGTGTATCCATTGCTGCCGTGGACGCAGTGCACGGTGTACAAGTAGACACCGGTTTCATAAAGGTCCGTGGACATGATTAATGATATTTTAAGCCCGTCCCTCTTGAGAAGCCCCAAACGAAGAGATTAAGACATTAGGGGATGCCGCCCACACATTCGCTCAGTGGCCCAAGAGGGACATCGCCCTCGACATGTCCGTGCCACAATCTTCACATCCAAAGGCCCAAGAGGACGCCGCCTCGACTGGCACATCGGCTCGGTGGCTCCACCTCCACCTCCAAATCCAGAAAGTCTTTGCATCGGCTCCCGCCGAGATGCCACCGAGAACATATCATAAGCGAGGCTCCAAGGCCTCCAAGGCTCATGCGAAGAAAATTAAGCCGGTCCCGTGCCATGGAAGTTTATTCTAGGAGTGTCGTTGGTGCCCGATTCACAATTACGCCACTTGGTATGATTTGCAATACATTGCATGCCCGTACATGGAGAAGTCCAACATGAAGCCAAACCGCAGAGTGCATTCACCGTGAAATATAAAGAGACGCATTTCCTCCATGACTTGGGCTACATCGTCGTGACATTCAAGATTTATTCTTACTATTCAATCTCGACGAACTCGACGCCTCACTTCTACGATGCTGGACACTGTAAGTGTACTGTACAATGAAGTTCTATATTCACGTTATATAGATAAATGTCATTACCCTTTCTTTATGTATAGATACATGATCCAACAAGCCCGGAAATTGCGACGACGGTGGGTTTCTCGACCCTCACTTGGTCTCCGAGCAATGTATCAACGCAGATGCATCCTTCGTGGAAGGTTACATAACGAGGGGATTGATTACTCACACCGACAAGGAGTACGTCATGGTACCCTTCAACTAAGGGTAAGTGCTTCACTAGTTGCCACACATATGTTTCATTTGTACTTTACATGCAGCATGAACTTAGGATTAATCACTATGGCGACACATATGACTAGGAATCACTGGATTTTGATTGTGATTGTACCAAAGTGGAGCAAGGTAATATACCTTGATTCCTCCTTAGGAGCAACCACGACTTGATGTGTGCAAGAAGTACTTAACAGTAAACTCATTTCCTCCATACATAACTCTATTGTAATATTTCTTTTGTTTGCCACGGCCGAGGCTAAGTTTTTTGAATCACGTAGGGCGTTTGCCGAATATGTTGCCCAAGGAGGAACACACGACAAATTCAGTGACACGCTACGACACAACACGCGATTTCCGGTACCCGCTACAACACAATAATCCTATATCATACTTTGTAATTAATAATGCCTCTAGAATTGACAATACCGATGTATGTAATTCTATTTTTGCAGTGCCACCAGCAGCTACAGGGCAACGTATGTGGATTCTACGTTTGCCGCCATATGATGGAAATCATGGGTACTAAGATCAATGATCCAGAGGTTTGTCAGGTCCTTCCAATAATTATTATTTTCTGATTATATTACACACACATGCTAATTAATGACTTAACATTGCTCCTAGCGACAGCGGTGAACTTCGACTAAGTGCATATGATCTTGACAATCTCGCCGATATTCGTGCAATCATCTCCCAATTCTTGCTAGCAGAGGTCATAAATAAGAGGAGAGTTCCACGCCGCGATGATGATAATTAGATGTTGAAACATTGATTCAATCTGTACAAATCAAACAATTCCTTCAATTGAATACATTTGTCGATTTTGTGTAACAATTTTCATTCTATATATGTGATATTGTTACATTCATCCGTATCGAATTTTGTTGTAATTTAGTATGAGTTGCAATTAACTTATATCTGTCATTTATCCATAATCGCTTGCTTTGAGGGCATGGCTAGCATATCCCGAGGCTAGCCAAGAAACAAAGATATAAAACGGATGATGCACTTGGTATCACAGACGGTTCATTGTTAAAAACCGTCGTGATACCATATCACGACGTTTCAAAGAGTGCCGTATGTGTGGTGTGACCGCTATCACGAGACGGCTTTACTACGATACCGTGATATACACAATATCACGACGGTTAGTAATACCGTCAGGATAGGCGAGTATCACAGACGGTTTTTATAAGCAACGTCGGTGATACTCGTCTATCACAGACGGTTAGTAATCAAGACCGTCGCGATATTCACAATATCACGCATTTGGTTTGTATTACAAACCGCTCGTGATATTGTGGATATCGCGACGGTCTTGATTACTAACCGCTCGTGATAGACGAGTATCACCGACGGTTGCTTATAAAAACCGCTCGTGATACTCGCCATCGCGCACGATTAGTAATCAAGACCGTCAGACAATGTTTTATCACGCACGGCTCGGAACCGCTCGTGATAACCACCAACTATCATCGACACATAAACACTGACGGTTCAGAAACCGTCTGTGATGACGGTTCCGAACCGTCTGTGATAGGGCTGTCTGTAGCAGTGCTATTTGACCGCATACTGGCTTCCTCTTTCCATATTTGTTTAAAAGTAAACTCTTATTTCCGCAATGAAGGAAGAGATCTCGTTGATTGAGGGTGGGTTTTTTTGGGTTGATAACTTATGTCTTCTGGCTTAAATATTTGAATTCTGGCTGCTCACGAGAGGCAGTACGTTGAGAGAAATACTCATCACATGTGATTTTAGTCGTACAGTTGAACTCAGTACACTTTTTACTATAATTTTTCTATTGACTCTGCTTTTAAAAAAATACATCATTTAAAGCTAGTTATTGTAGACAGTATAAATATAAGTCAACTTTAAACCAAAAAACCGGCCTAAGTAAGGGTAATAATCCTCGAGCACTAGGCGATACAGAGAGAGAGGTGCAACTGCAAACCACACAGACGAGGCGCACATACATTAGATAATCATTTCTATGCATGATCCATGATCTCCTTAAATTATAGCATAGCTAAAATTTTATGGATTTACTATATCGGTGGACTTTTTTTTTTTCTAAATCACTCAAACTTCAAACCTCCGAATCATCCTTTAGGATTCGTGTGCCACCCATCTTCTTCTCCTTCTCTGGTGAGGCCGATCATGCATGAGTGCTATCATCGGCGAAGCCCCATTTGAGCACGCGCGAGCGTCGCCACCAGTGAAGCCACCTCATCGCCTTGCGCTTTGCTAAGTGCCGCTTTTCTTTTTCTTATATTAAGAAGATATGCCAAAGGCACCGCAACCCGTTGCCAGAGGTGCTGGAAAGGAAGAGGATGAGGTACAGGAGAGGTCGCCGGAGACGTGGGAAACAACACATGTGGTGGCCAGAGGATACGAAGAGGCAACAGCAACAGACGCGACGAGAGGCGGTAGCGGCAGTGGAGATGCTCATCGGCGGGCAACATCGGTGAGGAGGCAAGAGGAGGTGGCAGGTAGGGAGAATGGCAAGTAGGGACGGCATGGGTGGTTGCCATCGATCGCTTTGATCAGCAATCGGATCTACCCTGTTCAAAAATATTGTGCCTTTTGGTAAAAACAACACTGCAATAGCTGTTAGCTTTTTTTCTAAGATATTCATTTAAATGAAATGAGTAAAATATAGAAAAAATAAAAAATACCGTTATATCACCATAGATAATGCAACGAGAAAAGAAAAAATCATGTTAAAAAGCTATTATATTTTAAATAGTTTTTAATTTATGAAGCCAGAAGCTGTTTGGACCCAAACGAGACGGCTTCATCTCGTGCATAGCAAAGGGGTGAAGAGGTGGATCGACTTAATTTCCATATCATACCCATATTACACCCCGCGCGGTTCCCGGCCGGAGACCGCAACCACGTCGCCCCCGGCGCTCCCTCGGCCGGCGCGTGGCGGTTTTGCGAAAAAGTCTCTGTATTTTTCCGAAATTACGTAAAGGTCCTTTTTCCTCGCGAAAAGGTCCCTGTCAGTTTTTTAGCCCCTCCACTTTGCAGGATAGCCCCCGCGGTTTTCTAAACTACATATGGGTCCTCGTTTACTTACGTACAGGTCCTCGCTTTTTTACGAAAAAGGCCTTTGACTTTTTTGAAAATACACATGTGCCCTCGGTTTTTTACGAAAAAACCCTTTAACTTTTCTGAAATACACATACGCCCTCGGTTTTTTTAGAAAACCCCTCACGAATTATCGCCTCTTTTACTTCGGTACACACGGTGGCTGGCGCGGCGTGACGCCGTGCCTATGAGTGGCGGATCCAGGAAAATTTTTTGGAGGGGCGGAAGTACCTTCAGCTCGACCTCAGCCCCTTCTACATTATATATCCATGGCTAAAAATTTAGGGGGGCTCCAAGGGTCCGGTAACAATAGGGGGGCTCGAGCCCTCCGCCCCACCGCTGGATCCGCCGCTTAGTGAAATCAATCGACTGCTGGGTAGACAGTCCCAAAATTTTAAGCATGTTAAGCCGCTACGATCTACTAGATGCTAGCTTAGCTAGGGAAAGCAATGGGGGATCGCTACATTAGCGCCTTTAAGATCACTTGAAATTTCAGGAAGGTACGTACTTTTGGAGAGGCTATCGCCGCTTAGTGCATGGCACGTAGCAGCATGCACGTACTCTAGCTTACAATCTGCAACTTTTTTTTTTCTTTGAGAGAAAATATATGCATACTTTTTTTCTTTGAGAGAAAATATATGCATCCTTTTTGAATGTGTGTAAAATATATGCATGCTTTTTGAATGTGTGTACACAGCACACACTACTTTCAGCTTTTACAGTTTTTTCCATATTGTTTCTCCACGACCAACTCAAGCATGATTAAAGGAATTCCTAATTCTATAGGATGACCTAGAAATAACTATTTTTTGTCTAATTTTTTAGATTATAATTTATTAATCTAATAAATAGTGATTATCGAAAGAAACTAAAAATGAAAAACATCTAAAAATCCAAAATGAACAGACCATTTACTCCCACGAATAGAAAATAAGTATCATTCTAGACATTGGAGCGTGATTAACAACACAGCTCTGACCGTACCACTAGTATATTATAATATATTTGCAAAACCTAATAGAATTTATAACAATACAATAGCATTTTATGCCGGGCCGACGACGTGACATGCGTGCAATATACACCGACAAACACGCACACGCAATCTGGATGACCCCACCAGACCGCTGAGTGGGTGCCATGAGTCGCGTGTGTAAAAAGTATGGGGCATTTTATCCTGGGCCGACGACGTTGCTTGGAAAGTAAAGTAGACGCGGTTTTAAGTACGCGTAATCAGGAGCGGAAGTATAACGAAAATAATCAGAGTTTATTACGTTCACTCTACATATAACATGTGCTTTTTTTATTTTTTTGCTTCTTCAAAAACTAAAAAGCTAAATATCAAAATGGAACAGTCTTTTAAAGTGGATTCTTGAAATAACTTCATAAGTATAAAATCATGTGCATCATCCGCATCAGCATCTCCATCATCCGCTATTGTGTCGAAAAGCACAGACGAAAACCATTAGTCGTAACACAAAAGAACACCCCCTAATTACATATATAATTTTGCTTCCGATTTACAACGAAGTATGTGGGTATTTTAATTTCCAAAAATCTAAATTGAACCGCTAATTTCGAACCCTACAATTTGACAAAAACCAATCAACTATAACAGTCAAATCATAACTTATAAATTCAATTCATTTGCTTAAAGAAATTGAAAGAATCGAGAGAAATTTAGCAACACCCTATGTTAATTCAAACTTAATCTATGTTGCCAAGTGCTCGACGAGATGATTGATAGGTGATAACGACCAGGAGACACAGCATTCAGCGGGCTATAGTTTAGGCCTCCAGCAACCGGCGGCTACGAGCTTACGACCAAGCAAGAGGGTAGATTTTGCTTTCGCTCAAAGCGGGACAGATGGTGAGATGGAACAAGACACAAGTGAATGGGGCAATATGATGCGCGTGTTGTGCGGCCTTGGCCTCCTATTTTCCCTTCGTAGATTGGCTTGGTTGGCCGAGCGTCTTGGGTCATGCTTGTGTCAGCTGGACTGTACTTGTGTATGCTAGACTTCGTATCCTAGGCTTTGAGTTAGCGTGGGGGCTTGAATGCTGTCGGACCCCAGAGCAACGACTCCGAAACCCTCTGTGTAAATCGCACTAGTCCAGGAACAGCTAGTGCACACAATAAAACAAAGATACATATCAAGAACAAATGACCAACTATATTAAATAAAAGAGTATGACTTATTGTCAGACCCAGATTTTACAATCCGGAATCTTCTGTGATTCCACCGCACTATTCCCTGAATCAGTAGATAGTGCTCACAGATTACAGTTCTGAATATCAAAGTACATATCATACGGAATCATAAATATAATAGTAAACTTACTCATGGGCCGTTTAGGCCGAATTCATTAAATTGCAGCAGCGGAAGAACGAAGCACACAGATGGGACCTTCAGGACATGCCCACAGGCAGCCAACTGGAGGTTCGCGACCTAGCCCTTGACATCTTCATCTTCTCTGCCAGCATGTCCAATCTTGTTGCTGAGGCGAGGTGATCTGATTCCTGATTCTGAATTTGTCGCAAAAGCGAGTGTGAGCACACCAACCACCGTGCTCTGCGAGCCAATACATAGAATGCAAATAAATAATATGCATGGCTTAACAAAGGAGATGCTCGGGTTATTTTATTTGCCAAAAATCGCTTTTAGTAGCATCGTTATTATTTAGTCATAGTGTTATTGTTACTGCATATACTCCCCCTAGCGACTACCATAATCGACTTAATCCACCAAAATACACTTTTTTATTGATTGCTATCTAAGACTCCAAACTGCGATTATCATCAATTACGCAATCCACCGATCATACCTTCATTGCTGCCTAAATCCCCAAATAGCGAGTATCATAACTTATATAATCCACTGATCAATTACTGCCTAAAACTCCAAACAGCTAGCGACACCATTTATCTAATATCATTTATTTATTCCACCAGTATCTTTTGCATTCTAAATTCTTAACAATCCAATCCTTTCGTTATTGATCCACAACCATAACTTACTTCTTCAATAATCAATCTTATTTTTTCATTATCTATCTCTAACTAATTCATGAGTATACATCCACCAAGAATATCATTAACCAAGTATACGATTCACTAGTATATATCCACCAAATATATCATTGATTAGGTCTACGATTCACCAGTATTCATCCACCAAGAATATCATTGATCAAGTTTATACTCCAGGAATTGTTATCATACTCCAAACTCCCAAGATCAATTCATCCATCTAGAACTTGTTCAAATCCTATTAATCCCAATATTGTTAACATCTCCCAAGAATTTATATCAAATATCAGTGTTGTAATCCAACCAATACCCTTGCACTTCGTAATACTCCAAAGATCATATAAATCATCTATCTAGTCTAAATATCCATTTGGGCTCATTTCTCCCAGAATCCACACTATCGTTTTCTTTTTATAATCGACATGAGTCCACCAATATATTTATGTTTTTACCACAAACTTCCATCTTCATTGCTCCCGACTCTACTTATTTCCTCATATATTTTACTTTGCGAGAAGAGAAAACATTTTACTTTTGCAATATGATACATAAAAATTTTCTGAGACCTAGCAGTTTTGAACAAAAACATAATGTTCAAGAAAATGCAATAATAATAGCGATCCAGATTCCATCCACCGTTACATGGCATCCGCACCATATAGCATCTTTTAGCGTTATAGCCGCTTAACTTACCACTGGGACGACACACAGGACAATTCAAATCAGGGCTTTCCACTGCCCTTCCACTTTTCCATTCCCACCCACAAAGTTTTTGAAATAGAACTATATCTGGTTAAGTTCCCATGTCCGCCCATGACCGTGGGCATGGCTATTCGAATAGTTTTAACTCTGCAGAGTTTGTACACTTTCACCACAAGAGACAATCATCTCATTGCCCCACACGATTCCTTAGAAGTGTGGTTGAGTAGACCATCACAATGACTTTTCAAAATATCTAGTCGTTTTTGTCATCTCACCTTATGGGTAACCACCCACTTGCGGTGGGTCCCATCTATGCGCGGGATGTTTCCCACAGCCACTAACGCAGTTCGGGCTTCTACTTCCCGCAACGTTAGGACAGCTGGGAAACTGCACCCACCACTGGTGTCCCTTCAGGCCCCCTTGCCATAGCGTAGCCCCATCAATCCACTACCAGTGAGATGAGTCCGGAGTTCGATAAATTTACTTAGCCAAGTTGTATTTTACAGACTTGCGGTTGTACTGTTTTACATGCAATATCATGACAAGATTCAGTCCTTAGTGGTATCTGGGCGGTTCTACCACAAACCACACTCTCGAGCACCCCTACACCATACCCCCATCCATCCGCCCAGATAAATAAGCAATTTGAGGTTTTTGGGAATATAAAATAACCATATCCAACCTACACCAGTCATGACCACCATGACTGCCCAACCAATTCTTCTCAGGATTAAAAGTATTGCTTGGGCGCTCTCGCGCCCATGAGTATCTAAGCAATACTAAGCATGGCATATAATTACGGACTTATTTTCAAAAGGCTACTATTATAATTTTTGCTAGGGCAACAAGGTTCACAAATTCAAATATTCCGAAGGGAGTGTAATATTATTCAAGGCAAACAATGGGCATATAACTAGAATATTGAATATATCATGTATCTGCATATAAAATAACAGCATGCAATTTGATAATTTAAACCAAAGTAATTTGCAGAAAATGTAGGTTCAACATGATCAAAGTATTGACTCGCCTGGCGCGGTTTGCCGCGGTCTTGTGCTCTCTCAAAGCTGTCTCATTTGAGGGGCTCTGTCACTGGTCTTTTCTACACTTTGATCTTGGTCTTGCTTGATCCATTGATTCTTCGGAACTCCAGTTTCTAACTATGCGATAAGCGACTGAATCCAAATAAAAACAAATAACTCAAGAGATCCAAATAAATCCAATCACTTTAAATACCCGATTTACTTTAAATTATGCATTTATTATGGTTGGAGAATAGAAGGATGATTTAGGTTTATGGGTTGTAAGCACAGCGGTAGCTGGGTTTGAGCAGGAGGACGAGTTGTCTGAATGCTTTACCGTGAGGGAAAATTTTAGAAATACGAGGGATCAAAAGTGAAGGTGGCCATACATGGCCGATTGGGGAAAAACGAGGCTTAACCTTTTATTAATAATTTCTTTTATCATTTTTGTATTTATCAAGGAAGTTCCATGAGTTAGGTTAGACCTATGAATAGGTGCACAAGTTTATCTTAGCATTATTTTGTTGAGTGCTATTGTTCAGGGCATTTTGGCTTACCGAATTAATTTTAGAGTCTAGGTGTATAGCATTTTATGGGGTGATTTCTTATGTAGCCTCAGTTTTCATTAAGCCTATTTCAGTTTGAATTAGGATTCAGTTGTATGGGCCATATCTTGTTATTTCATGCTCATCATTATTATTTACTAAATCTAGTATTAAGATTTAATTAATGATACCATTATTATCTATTTGGGCAAAGCTTGTTACGTAGGGTTATATTTTTAATACTTGTTGCTTCGCAAAATCTACCTTTAAGATTTATTTAATGACAGCGTGTTAATTACTGGACATATATCTTAATTATATTTAAGGGTATCTTTACTAAATTTGGGTATTTAACCAAAGCCACATTTTCTTATTAATGTCCTTATTTGATAATTAGACCTCCATTAAATATTTAATCTACACCGGTTGCTCATGCAGTAAATAACCAGATACTACATGCTAAATAACCTTACTTTACATCCTAAATAAATTTATTGTGTTCCCAAGATTATTCCCAAATTGTCCATAATTTTCACCAATAATTCATATGAGCTCTAAAATTTCTGGTTCCAGTTCCATTGGATAGATCTTGAATTTAGATAAATTCAGAAATTTGTTTCATTCAATTTGGGGTTAAAATGAATAAGTTATGCCCATTTCAAATTCTCAGTTCGAATAAATCTGGAAAATAATAAATCTCTGATAGGTGGGTCCCACTTTCTAATTTTTTTAAGCTTTTCTTTTATTCTTATTTCCATTTCTCTACGCTAGTGACATGTGGGGTCCATTTTCAGGGCATGGCCCACGTGTAAGTGACTGGTTTACTTTTCTTATCATTAATTTACCGGTTTAGCATTAATGATGCGCCTTAATGAAGTCTTAACGCTAATTAATCTGTCTTAACTGCGGCACTGTTCATCCTCTTCCTCCGGTCGAAGGACGGCGAGCTCGCCGCCGGCGGAGGAAGCGACGGCCGGGCGTGGGCATCCCCAAAATGGGTAGCTCGCGCCTACCTCTTGGCCGAGGTTTCGCCGGCCAATTTGGCCAGAGGGATGGCCGGCGACGACCCAAGACGGCGGCGGAACAGGGGAGGAGGGGATGCGGTGACACAAGTCATAAGAATCCGATTCATTTGCAGGGGAGCATCTTGGCATGGTCAGGAAGGTACCTTTGTGGACGGTTTGGTTCGGGGGTAGCCGTGGTGGTCCGGCGGCGTGCGACGGCGGTGAATGGGAGGGGTGCACGGCGCCAGTGAAGAAGGGTTGGAGAGAGGCTCAACCAAAGGTGATGGTGGCTTTGCGACGCCCTGAGGGTGCTCTGGCTTGGCGGAATTGGCCTGACTTGGCTCCAATCGACGGCGGGCCGGATGGCCGGAGTTGGGGAAGGACGCGGCTCGCCGGTGACTGCGGTGCTCGGGGCTCGATTGCTCGGGACAGGAGGTGGAGACGGGTGTGGCAGTGAGAATGGAGGGTCGCACGGGTTTTATAGGCGGCGGGGCGGGTCTGGCAACGGCGAGCGACCGTGTGGTCTTGTCAGGCGGGCGGCGATGGCAGGCAGGAAGGTCAGGTGATGGCGATAGAGCAGCTACGGGAATCCTGGCGCGCTACTACTCTTAGCCGCTCTGCAGCTTTGCTCCGCTCGCGTGCACTGGGCAGCAGGAGGCTTGCGCCACGTGGCCGAGCACTGTGACCGGGCGGAAGGAAACCGCGGGCAGTGGCGTCGGACCGGGGGCGGAGGCGATGAAACCTGGGGCGGCGGCGGTTTTGTAGACTTTCCAACCGGGCGATGGGACGGCTCGGGCAGGGGAGACGCCGGCGCATGAGTGCCACGGGGAGAGCGAGCTCTGAGCAGGGCGGAGAGGAGACCGGGGAGGAAGAAGGAGCCGCGCGCGAGCTGAGAGGGCCCGTTGGCCAGTGACGGAGGGGAGGCGCGTGCGGGAGGAGAGGTGGAGCTGGGCCGTTCCGGCCAGCCTGGCTTCTTCTCTCTCTCTCTTTTTATTTTCTTTTTATTTACCCATTTATTTATTGCATTATTTGTGTGTGCACATACAAATGTGTGTGTGTGTATATAAAGTTCATGTTTTATTCATTCCCTCTTGCTCACCTAACTTTGTTATTCAAGTATATTTTTGGCACTAAATTTTGTAGGTGCAAAATTTGAGTATGTCTATTATATATATATATATATATATATATATATATATATATATATATATATATATATATATATATATATATATATATATATATGTTGGTATTTTATTTACTTGCTACTATTGCTATTTATGCCATTATTTCCAAAGGATGACATTTTATATTTAAGTCAATTTTCTCCTTCCTTTTCTGGATCATCTTTTCAGATTCTTATTTTAAATTTTAATTCTCTATTGTTTAAACATGTTTGTTTTCTTCTTGTTCCTTTCGTGAACTTTTAACCTTTTGGAACCTCAACCCAATCTCAGAAAATACCATAAAATCCAAACTCAATTAAAATACATTGCAAAAATAATTCAAAAGCTTTAAATTTTTAAATTCAAATTTTCAGGATGTTACACTTATGGCTAAGTCTTACATCAATGCTCATTGACAACGATAATAAGGCAAATAACTGCGGAAATAAACCGATAAAAAGCAAAGCCCAAGCCTACCCACAGGCAAATAACTGCGGAAATAAACCGTAGTCGAAGTCATCTTCCTCTGTGTGGAGATAACAAGGTGAGTACCAACTTGTACTCCGCAAGTCACACGGAGAAATGCAGCATAATGATAAAGGCAACAAAAGAAGGCATATAAGGTTATTTGAGCATAAAACAACATTTAAAGAAATACAGTAAATAGATTGAAAATTGCTAAATTTAATACAATAAGTAAAAACAGTAATTATAAATGAAATTAATACCGTTAGTGCAGGCTCCGACCAAACACTAACCTAATCATGGGCATCCCACCCGGACCATCTTTTCCAAAAGATCTCGTATGGATTCCATCCATCCACTCGATTCCAATCACTCATGGATTCCATTCATCCACAGGTTTTCATTCTCTCATAGATTCCATCTATCCATAAGGTTTTCATAAACCATTTTGAAAAATCAAGTCTAATCCATGAAAAACTTTACTCAGCTTGCTCATGGCCGTGGGCACGGCTATCCAGGATAGATTATACACTCTGTAGAGGTTGTACAGCTTTACCCACAAGACATGATCATCCCATATTGCCACCGGATTAACACACTTTCTTTGGTGTGCGACGAGGAGATCATGACAAGACCTTTATAATGCAAATGATTCAACCTAGCCAAGCCAACACTAAGATTTCACCCCAGTAAGGAATCCATCAGACCGGGACCACCTCTTGAGCCGAGTGAGACTTCTCATGACCTACACCACGCTCGCTTTCAACCTATGACGAGACTCAGGTTAGGACCCACAAATTATTCAGCCAGGAATGTCCCAGACTAGCCTTGTGGTAGTATGATAGGGCTTGGCAACAGTAGCTCACAGATCGGTCCTTAATTTGACTAAGGCTCAATCACATACCCCCTGTGCCCGATAATCAACACTGTGTCACCGAACAACAGTGCATGCCTGCACCCACCACCTAACCATTAGCCTAAATCTAAACCAGAATTTATATTTTATTTCAAAATATTCCATAATTCTTCTTGACTTACCGAAGTCAATAATGCATTTGAAAAGCTTATGATTTTATGCGAAAAGGTATCTCAAAACAAATATTATGTCTAAGTAGGTCTAAGCATTTGATATAAACTTCTCTAGCCAATACTAGTGTACTAACTAGAATTTGATTCTAGGGTGACAAGGTATAATGTTACACAAGGTCAAAGGTGTCAATAACAATTGGGGATTAACTAAGTTTAAAACTGTAATTGAAATACTTGAATAAACATATGCACACAATATAATTTAAAATAAGATAATTTTATTTGCAAACTAGGATCAACATGGTCAAGGTGTATGACTTGCCTTGCTCTACGGTTGGGTATGAATTATCGTCGAATAATTCTCCCAAATCGTCGTAGTCTACACGTGAAAATAATCCACCAAATTCAAATAAATTCAAATAAACTCCAAATATTAAAATTGAGGCCAAAAATGGATATAGGAGAATTTTTGATGAATTTAGAAATTTGAATGGCTCAATCGGAGTTAGGGTGAAGGAGAACGGGCTCTCGGAAGTTTAAAATCAGAGAAAAAGAATAAATCTGGATTTTTGAAGTTATTTTTCTAAAGGAAATTGAATTTATGACGTCAACAAGGATTTAGTTTTTGGCCAAATTATTTTTCTACTGGAAAATCACATTATGACGTCGGTCATGACGTCAGCCATGGGATTTTTATTTTGGCCGAATTATTTTCCTACTGGAAAATATGGGTGAGGGGCTAACAGTGTGCCAGGGTCTATGGACTGAGTCCATAGACGAAGGAGATGGTTGAGGTGGCAAGGGAGTGGGGTGGTGCTTGCGTGGTGCTGACGAGGGCGGGAAGGCGCCGAAGTGGCCGGGATGTGGTGCCACCTCACCTGCCACGTCAGCTTGACTGCTGACGTGGTCCGGCTGGCTAGAGTCAGCGCTCGGGGCCGAGGCTCGCCAGAGCTCCGGTGGACAACGGCGACCGATGAGAGGTGGAGGAGGGAGAGGAGGTGACAGGGAGTCGAGTTTGCCTCGGCTTGGGGCTCGGAGGTGGCCGACGACGAGAAGGCGGCGGAGGTGGCTCGGGTGCTCTGGCGCGGCGGCGGTGCAGTGGTCGAGAGGGGAAGAGGAGGGCAGAGCTGGGTGGGGTGGGGAATGGGGGTGCTCGGGGAGGTATGTATAGAGGCGGAGGGGGAACGGAGCGGGAAGAATTGGTCATCGGAGATCTCGGCGGAGGTGGACGGCGGTTAAGACGGATAGGGCCGAGTGGGGAGTGGGGAAGGTGGGCGACGGGCGCGGGAAGAAGGGGAGGTGGGCGCGAAGAGTGGGGAAGGTGGCAACGGCCTCGTGGGAGAGGGGGGGAAAGGGCGGGAGGAGCTGCGGGAATGGCGGAGGCGGCCGAGTGGCCCAGGAAGGAAGGAGACGAGCGGGGAAGAAGCACCCAACAAGTGGGGCCTGCGGCACAGTGAGAGAGAGGGGCATTGACAGGTGGGGCCGGGGAGAAAGAGAGAGGCACGGGCGACTGAGATCGCACCACGGGAAAGAGGAGAAGATCGGGTGGCCGGGGGGAGTTAAGTGGGGGGTGCGGCGGTTGGATGGCAGCGACGGGGGCACATCTGAGCCGTCCACGCATTGACCGGAGGGATGGGGCGGGGATTTAAATTTAAATTTTTGTTTTTGATTTTTAGAAAACACTAGAAAAGCATTTAAAGCTCATAAAAATAAGAAATAAATTCCAGAAATTCCAGAAAAAATCACAAAAATTGCTGGAACCGTTTGGACTTAGTAACATTATTTCAAACTAGTGTTGGTATTATATTTATGTATTTAAAATATGTTTTTATTTCTAAATAGATTTTAAACTCCAGAAAAACCAAATAAATCCAAATAACTAATTTGAATTAGCATTTTATAGAAAATCAAAATATCCTTTCATTTAATAATATTTTTAGGTTTTTACTTAAATTACTTTTCAAATCCAACCTTTTTAAAATAGAAATTCAGGGAAAATCAAAATTAAAATTTAGGCCCCAAAAACACTTTTTTTTTATTTTAAACCAAATTAATAATTTTTTCACTCAAAAATTTAAGTAAACAGCTGGGCTGTTACAAATGCTCTTGGCTGTTCTTGGTGGCTTAGCTAACTTGGACACTCTCTGTGGGCTTGTGATCTTTCGGCTATTTTGGCTTCAGTGGTTTCTAGGAATGCAGTGGGCAATAAGACGATTGCTGGATCTGAGGCTTATATATGAGAGGTTTCGACCTCTTCTTCTCTCTGGCTCGGTTGGCTTCTTGCTGTGCATAGCTAGGTAGCGCCGATCTTATCCTTCTCTGTGTCTTGCCTTCCTGTTGGTTTGGACCAAAGGTCCTAAGCGTGGGCTATGCATTGTTTTGGGATTTACTATGGCTAAGGTAAGTTTGGAAAATGTGGGTTTTGGATTTCAATTGCCAGATAATGAGGCCCACTAATGATGAGAGGTGAAGACCAGTCCGGGATGGTCTGGGAACATGTAAGAACGCTATCTTATTTGGCTCTAGTAACTCGAGGGTACTAACTGCAACTATTTTCCCCTCTCCCTCTTATTCTCTCTTAGATTCTTATTTAATTTGCTCTCTGCTTACAAAAGAACAGGAACTGGTTGGGGTGGCCGGCTTGGGATACTAACGTTGGCTAATCGCAGGAACAAGGCACTGGAATGCAATGAACCAATTTACATAGCTTTTTAGAATACTGCAATTAAAGTTTTAGAAATTAATTTTTCTTATGCACCACTTTTGTAAAAAGGTTGTAATAACTAACTTCTGTTTAATTAATTGAGATTTGAGCCAAAGGTTGAAATTCATTCTTGTAAGTACTGCTTGTAATAACTCTTAATTAAAATTTTAATTATTGCTAATTGTACTGTTTGAAGGTAATTAGGGTTAGGGTTCTTTCATCCAGCTTTACAATCCAAAAGTCACTTGGAATATGTTGGTGTAGTAAAAGTAGTCGATTGTCCTCTGACTAACCGTCTCCTCCTTGCGATCGTCTCGATCATCAATGCGATCGCAATAGCACCTCTACCGAAATTCACACATCTGGGAATAGAACGCTGTGTATCGATGTGCTAGCACCAGTTTGCACGGTAGGGGATTTGAGAGGTGGCGGCTAGGGTTTCGATGGGTGTGTCTCGGGATGTCTCTCTCAACCCCCTGCGCTTTATGTATCCTCCAATCAGACGCTTATTCGATACGATCAAATATCGTATTTAACTTGGAGAACCTCTCATTGGATCCTTATCCAATACAAGTAGAGATCGTATCCTACTCAGAGACTATCATCTAGACCCTTATCGTTTTAACCCGTTAAGTGTGTGACCTTTTAGGTTTATGTATATTCGGCCATGGGCTAAAAACTCTTTTTTGGTCTATAAGCCAGTAGTGGTACGTTCCTAGTAGGATAGAGCTAGATCATAGCTTTCAATGTCACCAATTGGAAATATCTGATCTTCCTTGACAAGAAGAGCGAAAGCAAGCTGGTACTGAGACACCAGATTGAATTTGCTCCCAATGCTATAGATAACCATCTGGATGAACTCGTGTGTTCCCAACGTTCGTGAGACGTGGTTTCTATTGGTCAGATTTTACTTCACATGATCAATGAACTTCGTGTATAGCAAAGAGCTCCTCGTATCGCATATAGTTTCATGCATGTCTTTAACTAGGCTTCCTGCTTCCTGCAAGTACTTGTCCTCAATGAATGCATCATTAGAATTTATATGCCAGCTGCTGCAACGTATCCCTTTTAAAAAAACAAGAATTAGATGCTCAAGTCATTAGTACAAATAACAAAACTATGTTTGAAAGAAAAAGGAGAAGAGAGGAATTAAGTGGTATCAATAAGCTTATTGTTTGACATATGTGACAGATCAATAAGTTTATTTTTGACATGTGAGACAGAGAAATTCCAAATAGATCATTCCATTGAACTAACCTTTTATTCGTCTATTCAGAGTTCAGACTACCTTGCACAAAAATTTGTTTTTCTGTCAAGACCATTGGTATAAGTTGACGTATGTCATAGATTTCGACATTTCGTTGAGCAAACGAGAATTCAAATCATACTCTTACTAGTTCTTTTGGGCAGGTATGAGATAATACGTCGCGAATTGAGCATCACAGTTGATCTGGACATTTACTGTGCTCCAGACTCTTGTCAGTGGAATGACCTGCACTAATGAAAGACAATGTGAGTCATCAAATCCTCATCACAAAGCTAAATTCAAGCTACACACCTACACACACACACACACACAGAGACCCATAGAAGCAGTAAGACCAACCTGCAGGTGCTAGTCTGCTAGACCTTCAATGTCAATTTCAGGATCAGCCCGGAACAAGTGAATATACGCCAAGAAGGGCGCATATCTGACGACGCCTTTCTCTATAAATAAGAAACGCAAATGCATGCATGTGCAAGATCATGCGCAAGCTTGTAACGAAATTGTAAGCGGAAACAGTAATTGTAACACTATTTTGTTCAACCTCAAACATGTGTGTGTTGTATATGCCAAGGGCAAAAGAGTAATTTCCCATTTGATAAAAGGAAAAAAAGGGAAAAGAAAAATAGAAAGAGGGGCCCACCTGTCGGTGGGCCGAAGGGAGGCAAAAGGGGGGAGGCCGAAGCCTCCTCGTGCCCCAGACCGAGCGGGCGCTCTGGAGGGTGATGGCGGCGGCGATTTCGGAGGGCGGCGCGGCGGAGAGAGGCGGGACCAGCGGGTCGGCTCGTTGGCGGCTCGGTCTCTCCCGCGACCCCTTCTCCCGTGCGACTCGCGCATCCCCTCTCCCGTTGGGTTCGGCGCTCCTCTTCTTCCCGCAAGAATCGGTCCTCAGATCCGGATGAGAGGTGAGTATGGGGTGCGGTGGTGGTGCGTGAGACCCGGTCCCGATCGGTTGGTGGCGCCGCCGAGTGCTCATCCCCTCTCCTCTCTCTTGGCCATAAATGGCGGCCGGCTCTTTGTTTGGGGATAAGCGGAACAGTGAGCTTCTCCTCTCTTTCTTTGATTCTTTGCCTGTGGTGTTTGACGACGGTGGTTCCCTGGTGCTCTCCGGTGAGGTGCTTGGCCGGCTCCTCCCCTGTGCTTGTGCGGCGTACCTCTACCTCGACTCGGCCGGCGTGTGCTTCACTTCGGCGAGAGGGCTTTGTATCTCCGTGCCTCCGACCTCTCTCACGGTGGTGTGGGAGGCAATAGGTTTTCTGGGACAGCGCAGCGTGCCTAGCCCTGTTCTTCTGGTGGTTTCGAATATCACCTGTGCCGTGAGTGATTCTCCTTTTTGCACTCTGTGTGGCAGTGCTAGTTAATTGATCTTCGTTTATCTGGTGCTGAGTAACATAGATTGCTTGTGGGATTTGTGATTGCTCAATGATATAAGAAATCATATTCTGAGATTGGTAGATTTAATCTTTGAGCTCTAATTGCTATCACTTGCTGTCATTAGATTATGCTCATGTTCGTGATTAATGTTAATTGTGAACTTTGCATGATATACACTGGTCATATATATTCGTGTATATGTGATTTGTTTGAGGCTGTCTTTAGCTTGTAGAAATTCCACATATATGCTGCAGATCTGTTAGAAGTCATAGGTTGCTATTAACTTTGGTTCGATTCTTCGCAAAGCATCTTATATGTGTTGGATTTGCTCTAGCTAATTTCTAGCTGAATACATACATGTGGTGAATATATTGAAATATAGAGCTCAAAGATTGAATTCTAATTTGGTATAACCAATCGATGAAAAGTATATGATTTAGTAGCGGGACGGCCAAGAATAATCTTGTGCAACCCTACATTTGAGAGCATAAATAATCAATTAAACTTGAGCTTATTGCTAGTCTTAATTGATACATGCTTTATTCTTTGACATACATATTCATGTCTAGAATGTTATCATTCCTATTATTGAATATGTGGTATACCATGGATGATATGCTCAATTCATATAGTTTCATATATGCTATGTCATTTATATACGAATTGATATCTTTGATGTGCTTATATGATTATATTGGAATTATATTTATATCTATCCTTATATCGCAAATATTTACAACAATCCAGAAAATCTATATTGAAAGAAATGGCTTCCTCTTCTGATGTCGTGAAACCTGAAGTGTTTGACGGAGCCAATTTCAAGCGCTGGCAGGCGAAAGCGAAACTTTGGCTGACTGATCTTAAGCTCTTCTGGGTCATCTCAAATCCACCGGCGTTTCCACTGGAGATCCCTGAGACGATGAGATGGGAAGATGCTAATAATGCAGTCTTAGCCCGTTTGCTGGCCATCCTGTCTAACCGCTTGTTTGACATCTATGTCAACTTCACTAATGCCAAGCAACTTTGGGATGAGCTCGAGGAGAAATACTCCGAGGGAGATAATGGAAATGAGTCCTTCATTACAGCCAATTACTTGAACTACAAGATGGTTGAGGGCCGGTCGGTGATGGAGCAGCTTCATGAGCTTCAACTCCATGTACGTGACTTATGTCGATGATCGCGCTCTGCTGAGAAGTTTCAAGTCAATGTCCTTTGGCTAAGTTACCGCCTTCGTGGCGTGACTTTGTGACCGCTCGCAGACATATAAAGGAGCGCTTGACGCTCAATGAGCTGTCAGCTGCTATTAATGTCGAGGAGCGTGCTAGAGCTGGTGACGGCTCGGGAAAGACTCAAGTTCAGTCTCATCAAGTTCAACTTAAGAATGGTGGAGGACCTGGGAAACCCAAGTTCAAGAGCCAGCCCCAAGTCAAGCTATAGCCTAAGAAAATGAAGAAGAAGGAGGAGGACATCGTGCGCCGTTTATGTGAGGTGGCCATAAGGCCAATCATTGCCGCAATCGGAAGGGCAAGGGTCCATCTCCGGGTCAGCACAAGAGCCACAAGGCTGAGGTTCATGTCGCGCTGGCGAGTACCAGCTCAGATGAGTACGTACCTATGGCCTTTATGGCAAGTCCATCTATTGATTGGTGGATTGATACAGGTGCTACTAGACATATATGTGCTGATCGATCTTGTTTCTCTTCATTTCAGGGTGAAGGTGGTGGATCCGTCCTAATGGGCAACGTAGCGCGCAACGATGCGTGGGATTGGACAGGTTTGCCTGAAGCTTACTTCGGGCAAAACACTCATCCTAAGAGACGTGCTGTACGTGCCTGCGATGACGCGCAACCTTCTTAGCGGGTCAATGTTATGTAGGCAAGGAATAAAGCTTGTGTTTGAATCAAATAAGGTCATTTTGACCAAGTTTGGTAATTTTGTGGGCAAAGGCTATAATAGCGGAGGCATGTTCCGCTTATCCATTCTTGATTTGAATAATGTAAACGTTTACAATGTTTCCCATTGCAATAAAGTTCATGATATTTGGCATTCACGGTTGTGCCATGTTAATTTTGAAGCCATTACGCGGTTAAGTAAGATGAGTTTAATTCCAAGTTATAATTATGAAAAGGGTTCAAAGTGCGAAGTGTGTGTGCAAGCTAAGCAGCCCCGAAAACCTTTTCATAGTGTTGAAGGGCGGAGCACTTCTCCACTTGAACTAATTCATTCTGATCTGTGTGAGATGAATGGAATATTAACTAAAGGTGGCAAAAGATACTTCTTAACTCTCATAGATGATGCGACTAAGTATTGTTACATTTACCTACTTAAGTCGAAAGATGAAGCACTTGAATACTTTAAAATCTATAAAGCTGAAGTTGAAAATCAACTAGAGAAGAAAATCAAGCGATTAAGGTCGGACCAGAGGCGGTGAGTACGTCTCACATGAGTTCTCCCAATTCTGTGAAGAAAGTGGAATAATTCATGAAGTTACTCCACCATACTCACCCCAATCTAATGGAATAGCCGAAAGGAAGAACCAAACTCTTTATGACTTGGTTAACGTCATACTTCAGAGTTCAGGTATGTCGGACTATTGGTGGGGTGAGGCAGTTCTCACACTAACTATGTCTGAATAGGGTTCCACCTCGCAATCGGAGGAAACACCCTATGAAGGATGGAAGGAGAAAACCCAACTTATCCTTTTTTCGAACGTGGGGATGCCTTGCAAAAGTGCATGTACCGTTGCCGAAGAAAAGGAAGCTTGGTCCTAAGACCGTTGATTGTGTCTTTCTAGGATATGCTATTAATAGCATGGCTTATAGATTTCTAGTGGTCAAATCCGAGGTGAGTGACATCGCTACTAATATAGTGATGGAATCTCGTGATGCGACATTCTTTGAGCATGTGTTTCCTATGAGACCGAATGAAGATAGTGGACATGTCGGCATAGATGATCTCTCTATTTCTCCTAGTGTGGATAACACCGCTCCAGATTTGGAGTTGAGAAGGAGTAAGAGACAGAGGACCGAGAAGTCACTTGGGGATGACTTTGTCACCTATGTCGTGGATGATGAACCACGAACCCTTTCAGAGGCATACGCATCTCCGGATGTGGATTACTGGAAGGAGGCAGTCCGTAGCAAGATGGATTCCATCAAAGCTAACGGAACTTGGGAAATTGCAGATCTCCCGCCTGGTTGTAAGCCAGTAGGTTGCAAATGGATCTTTAAAAGAAAGCGTAGACCTGATGGTACTATTGAAAAGTACAAGGCCCGATTAGTGGCTAAAGGTTTCACGCAAAAAGAAGGTGAAGACTATTTTGATACATACTCTCCTATGGCTCGTTTACCCACAATTCGAGTGCTTTTAGCACTAGCTGCTGTATACAAACTCCTAGTACATCAAATGGATGTAAAGACCGCTTTCCTAAACGGAGAGTTGGATGAGGAGATTTATATGCAACAGCCTGAAGGATTTGTGGTTGAGGGGCAAGAAAGGAAAGTATGTCGATTGATTAAATCTTTGTATGGTCTAAAGCAAGCCCCTAAGCAATGGCATGAGAAATTTGATAGTACGATGACGTCGGTCGGCTTTTGTGTAAATGAAGCCGATAAATGTGTCTACTATCGGTTTAATGGGGGCGAAGGTGTCATTTTAT
Organism: Dendrocalamus sinicus; assembly: GCA_036346575.1. Classification (NCBI taxonomy): domain Eukaryota; kingdom Viridiplantae; phylum Streptophyta; class Magnoliopsida; order Poales; family Poaceae; genus Dendrocalamus; species Dendrocalamus sinicus. The sequence goes on from CM070670.1 coordinate 10,380,060, forward strand.
GTCTTTACGTAGATGACATACTGCTTTTTGGGACCAACATGGATGTGATCAATAGCACAAAGTCTTTCCTTTCCCAGAATTTTGATATGAAAGACCTGGGTGAAGCTGATGTTATCTTGAACATTAAGCTTATAAAGGGTGAGAATGGGATTACTCTTTCACAATCCCATTACGTGGATAAAGTCCTAACCAGATTTGGGTTTAAGGACTGTAAGCCAGTAACTACACCCTATGATCCAAATGCAAAGCTACATAAGAACACCGGACATGGGAAGGATCAACTTAAATATTCTCAGATCATAGGATCCCTGATGTACTTAACTAGTGCAACGAGGCTAGACATTTCATATGTTGTATGCAGATTGAGTCGTTATACGTCCAATCCAGGAGATGATCATTGGATAGCACTAGAAAGAGTACTAAGATACTTGAAAGGAAATCCTAATTTGGGAATACATTACTCGGGTCATCCTGCAGTCTTGGAAGGATTCAGTGATTCTAACTGGATCAGTGACTCAGATAAAATGAAGGCTACGAGTGGTTATGTATTCACTCTAGCAGGTGGGGCCGTGTCGTGGAAGTCTTCTAAACAGACTATTCTTACACGGCCCACCATGGAGGCTGAATTGGTAGCGCTTGATTCAGTGGTGTAGAGCGAGAATGGATTCGAGAACTCCTTTCGACCTACCTCTTGAAAAACCTATTCCAGCTATTTTGACCTACTGCGATAACCAAACCGTTCTGGTTAAGGCGAAGAGTAGGAAGGACAATATGAAGTCTTCAAAACATATAAAGCGCCGACTTAAGTCGGTAAGGCATGCCGAGAGAGGCGGGTGTTATTCTTGTAGAATACATCCGATCGAAAGGAACTTGGCGATCCTTTCACCAAAGGATTGGCGCGAAGGTCATCCAAGCGTCACGGGGATGGGGCTTATACCGTACAAAGGCTCACATTGGTAGTAACCTATCCTAGGAGATCGGAGATCCCGTGAACTAGGCTCTAGGACAACAAACTGTGTGATATTAAAGAGCACATCTAACGGGTCCCATTAGCTGCAGTGCTCTGTCTGTATGGAAGGTTGAGCTTTGGCTCTTAATGAACTCTAGGACTATATGACCTATGGAATCGTCCTACAGGATTCCTAGAAGAGTTCACCTACGTGAGTGTGATTGTGAGGTCGCAATCAAAGAAAGTTGAGGGTATACTTTCTTAAAGTACTCATGAGTTAGATATCGGGACATGACCGGAACGTCCCAACCCGAGAGGGAAAGGGCAAGCCGCCCAGTACAGAATGTGACTTGAGCGAAAATTCTCACACCAAGGCATTGGATCAAGGCGTAGTCCTCCTTTGTCTGTGCAGAGTCGTAGTCCTTGTCGCTAGGCTTTGGGTTCAAACCCGCAAGGTACCCATCGTCGAACAGCTGTATATTAAACAAGACATTGGACATCAGTTATCAATTGAGAAATTGGTGGGGACTGTTGTATATGCCAAGGGCAAAAGAGTAATTTCCCATTTGATAAAAGGCAAAAAAAAAGGGAAAAGAAAAATAAAGAGGCCCACATGCCGGTGGGCAAAGGAAAGGCAAAGGGGAGGCGAAGCCTCCTCGTGCCCAGAGCCGAGCGGGCGCTACGGAGGGTGATGGCGGCGGCGATTTCGGAGGGCGGCGCGGCGGAGAGAGGCGGGACCAGCGGGTCGGCTCGTTGGCGGCTCGGCCCCTCCTGCGACCCCTTCTCCCGTGCGACTCGCGCATCCCCTCTCCCGTTGGGTTCGGCGCTCCTCTTCTTCCCGCAAGAATCGGTCCTCGATCCGGATGAGAGGTGAGTATGGGGTGCGGTGGTGGTGCGTGAGACCCGGTCCCGATCGGTTGGTGGCGCCGCCGAGTGCTCATCCCCTCTCCTCTCTCTTGGCCATAAATGGCGGCCGGCTCTTTGTTTGGGGATAAGCGGAACAGTGAGCTTCTCCTCTCTTTCTTTGATTCTTTGCTGTGGTGTTTGACGACGTGGTTCCTCGGTGCTCTCCGGTGAGGTGCTTGGCGGCTCCTCCCCGTGCTTGTGCGGCGTACCTCTACCTCGACTCGGCGGCGTGTGCTTCACTTCGGCGAGAGGGCTTTGTATCTCCGTGCCTCACCGACCTCTCTCACGGTGGTGTGGGAGGCAATAGGTTTTCGGGACAGCGCATAGCGTGCCTAGCCCTGTTCTTACGGTGGTTTCAATATCACCCGTGCCGTGAGTGATTCTCCTTTTGCACTCGTGTGGCGGTGCTAGTTAATTGATCTTCGTTTATCTGGTGCTGAGTAACATAGATTGCTTGTGGGATTTGTGATTGCTCAATGATATAAGAAATCATATTCTGAGATTGGTAGATTTAATCTTTGAGCTCTAATTGCTATCACTTGCTGTCATTAGATTATGCTCATGTTCGTGATTAATGTTAATTGTGAACTTTGCATGATATACACTGGTCATATATATTCGTGTATGTGTGATTTGTTTGAGGCTGTCTTTAGCTTGTAGAAATTCCACATATATGTTTGCAGATCTGTTAGAAGTCATAGGTTGCTATTAACTTTGGTTCGATTCTTGCAAAAGACATCTTATATGTGTTGGATTTGCTCTAGCTAATTTCTAGCTGAATACATACATGTGGTGAATATATTGAAATATAGAGCTCAAAGATTGAATTCTAATTTGGTATAACCAATCGATGAAAAGTATATGATTTAGTAGCGGGACGGCCAAGAATAATCTTGTGCAACCCTACATTTGAGAGCACAAATAATCAATTAAACTTGAGCTTATTGCTAGTCTTAATTGATACATGCTTTATTCTTTGACATACATATTCATGTCTAGAATGTTATCATTCCTATTATTGAATATGTGGTATACCATGGATGATATGCTCAATTCATATAGTTTCATATATGCTATGTCATTTATATATGAATTGATATCTTTGATGTGCTTATATGATTATATTGGAATTATATTTATATCTATCCTTATATCGCAAATATTTACAACAATCCAGAAAATCTATATTGAAAGAAATGGCTTCCTCTTCGATGTCGTGAAACTCAAAGTGTTTGACGAGCCAATTTCAACCGCAAAGAAAGCGAAACTTTGGTGGTGATCTTAAGCTCTTCTGGGTCATCTCAAATCCACCGGCGTTTCCACTGGAGATCCCTGAGACGATGAGATGGGAAGATGCTAATAATGCAGTCTTAGCCCGTTTGCTGGCCATCCTGTCTAACCGCTTGTTTGACATCTATGTCAACTTCACTAATGCCAAGCAACTTTGGGATGAGCTCGAGGAGAAATACTCCGAGGGAGATAATGGAAATGAGTCCTTCATTACAGCCAATTACTTGAACTACAAGATGGTTGAGGGCCGGTCGGTGATATGCTCAATTCATATAGTTTCATATATGCTATGTCATTTATATATGAATTGATATCTTTGATGTGCTTATATATGATTATATTGGAATTATATTTTATATCTATCCTTATACCGCAAATATTTACAACAGTGTGAACATATATTGATCTATATTGTAGTAAAATTTTCTTCTTTACAATAAGTTTTTTCTCTTGTCTCTGTTTTTACTTTATAGTGTTTTTCTTATTATAAAAAAACTAGCACTCAAGTGTATTTGTATACATGCATCACCATTTGCTTGTTCTGTCTTTCAAAGAGTAGCCTCTGTCTTACAACCGAACACAAGACGGAGCATTCTTTTCATAGCAAATGAACAATCGCCGGAGGCAGCCGCTCCTTTTGCCGCGTCCTGGTGCATGCAGCGCAAGGCTGATTCGCTTCGTTTGCATGCGAACAGCCGTCCTGGCGCAAGGCTGCATGCAAAGCTAACCGCTCTGCAGATTAACGTGCTCTACAGATTAAGGCCCCGTTTGGCACGGCTCCATTAGGAGCTATTTGGAGCTGTTTTGTGCCAAACGGGATAAAGCAAAATAGTGCCACCCAAGGAGTTCCTTAAAATCTGTTGAGACAAAAAAAGCTCCACCCAAGGAGCTGAAAAAAGAAGATCCACCCAAACGAGGCCTAACGCTGCTGCATGCATATCTATGGACTTTATTGCCGCAGCAAGAGAGAGAACTTTAAGTGCTACTGCTACTGCGCGCACACACGTACATGCAACTATTCAAGAGTGAAATGCATGTACCTGCTAGATAAACACCTATACACCATGCAAGGGGCGATAAGTGAGTTTTAAAACCAAATAATTCTAATACTTTATATCTAGTAACCATGACACTAGATCTTTTATACTTAGAATTAATCCAATAAACTACATGGAGCACTTTTCTATTATTAAAACTAACAATGTACTACTTGACTCATGTCATAACTTGATGATTCACATATAAACTTTAAGTGCACACTATTCTTGAATTTATCAAGTCATATCTTTAATTGAAAGGATTATGGCAGTTTTAAATCTTTAGCCAATAAGATTCCTTCTATATATCACAATCAACTTGATCCAAAAATATATCTTTAAATAAGGAAAGCATAATCCTTACAAATATTGCACTAAACTCCAGAATGTGAAATAAAGCACAAAAAATAATACTTTAATTGAATTCAAACTTGTTACAATAATACAAGCAATTGTTATATGTACAAACTTGTACAAACCTACAAACACATTACTATGATAATAAGAAATTCTTAGTTAAGCCCATTCTATCAACATGAGCATTAAATGTCTTAGACGGTAGACACTTAGTTAGCGAATCCACTATCATAAGATCAGTACTGATATGTTCAATAAACACCTTCTGTTTTTGTACTTCTTTAACTGACAAATACTTCAATTCCATGTGTTTTACACCTTTCGAGTATTTGTCATGTTTGGAGAAGAATACGGTTGCGGAATTATCACAATAAATTTTTAATAGTCTCTCTATTGAGTCAACAATATGGAGACCTACTATAAAATTCTGTAACCATAATGCTTGAATAGTGGCTTCAAAACAAGCCACAAATTCAGCCTCTATAGTGGAAGTAGCAATAACTGACTGCTTCCCACTCTTCCAAGAGACTGCTCCTCTAGCCAACATAAAAATATAGTCAAATATAGATTTTCTTGAGTCTGCACGTCCAGCATAGTCTGAATCTGAGTAACCAATTACTTCAAGGTTATTCAATTTTCTGTAAGTGAGCACGTAATCCTTGGTGCCTTGTAAATACTGAAGAATTTTCTTCGTAGCTTTTCAATTATCTATTCCAGCATTATCTTGATATCGACCGAACATTCCAACATCAAAGATAATATCTGGTTGAGTACATATTGAAGCATACATTAAGCTCCCAACTACCGAAGCATATGGAATAGATTACATTTCCTTCTATTCTAAATCATTTTTTGGATATTGCATTTTGCTAAACTTGTCTCCTTTTTGAATTGGAACTAAGCAAGTGGAGCACTTATCCATTCTAAATCTCTCCAAAACTTTATTGATATATCCTTTCTAAGATAAACCTAACAATCCTTGTTTTCTGTCACGGAACATTTCTATTCCAATGACAAAGGATGCCTCACCCATATCTTTTATTTTGAAATTTGTAGAGAGGAATTTCTTTACATCATGTAACAACGATTTACATTAGCGGCTAACAGAATATCATCAACAAACAAGATTAACATAATAAACTTGCTTTTCCCTAAAAAACATAATAAACTTGCTCCCGCTAACTTTAAAATAGATACATCAATTAACAGAATTTTCTATGAATCCGTACGATGTAATGGTATTTTTAAACTTAATACTCCATCCATCCAAGTTTGTAAGACGTATTTTTTTGTTGACACATAGTGAAAGGGACTAAATTACCCCTAATTATTATCTCTAAGTAGTATGTTTAATGCATGCATATGAAGAATAGCAAATAAAACTACATATTTATTAGGGGTATAAAGGAATATCACACTAATTTTGTATTGGAATATGAAATATGCTCTATATTTATGGATAAGGTCATTCAAACAATACACCCTATAAACTTGGACGGAGGGAGTATACCATTGGCGGGATGCCTATTTAAGTACATATATTGATTTCTTTAATTTACACACTAAATTTTTCTTTCCCTGGATTTTAAATTCTTTTGGTTGATCCATATAAACTTTCTCTTCAAGATTGCCATTTAGAAATCCAGTCTTTACATCCATTTAATGAAGTTCTAAATCATAATGTGCAACTAAAGTCATAAAATTCTTATAGAGTCATTCTTAGAAACCGGAGAGAAAGTCTCTTTATAATCAATGCCATCTTTCTGAGTATAACCTTTGGCAATAAGTCTGGCTTTGTACCTTACAATATTGTCTTTTGAGTTTATTTGGTCTTAAAGACCCACTTACAACTAACTTGCTTTGAAGCTTTAGGCAACTCAACCAAATCCCAGACTTTGTTGTCATCCATTTATTTTAACTCATCTTTCATAGCATTAAACCATTTTTTTTGAATTATTACTTTTCTTATCTTGTATAAATGAGACTCTATCTTCATCTATACTTAAGTCACATCCATATTCTAAAGAGTATACCAAATAATCATTCAAAATAACCAGTTTTTTTGTCTTACAGACCTTCTTAGCACTATTTATGTAGTATATCTTTTTCCTTCATGACTTGTATATTATCCATCGACTTTTTACTAACTATATTTTCACTTTCCAGGTTGTTAGGTAACTTTAAAACAACATCCGGAGGAGAAATGTTAGTTGAAGAAGTTTATGTTCGAATCTCATTAACTGTTCTTTGATATTCAACACTCCCACTGATTTGACCATTCTCGATAAATTGAGCATTTTCAGACTCAACTATTCTTGTACTATGGTTAGGACATTAAAATCAATATCCTTTAGATTTTTCCAGGAATATTGATGAAATAACTGCTAATGGTTTTTGCATCAAGTTTCTTTTCATATGGATTATATGTCCTTACTTCTACTGGATGGCCCCAAACATGAAGATGTCTCAAACTAGGTTTCCTTCCTGTCCACAGTTCATAAGGAGTCTGAGGAACTGACTTACTAGGAACCCTATTCAGAATATATGCAGCAGTCTTTAATCCATGCATCCACAAATATATAGGTACATTTACATTACATATCATACTCCTAACCATATCCATGATAGTACAATTTCTCCTTTCCACTACACCATGTTGCTAAGGTGTACTAGGCATTGTCGATTGTACACAAATAGCTCTACTTTCAAGGAACTTAGCAAATGGACCTGAACATTGTCCACTTTTATTATATTTGCCATAATATTCACCACCCCTGTCAAATCTCACAACTTTAACCTTTTTATATTGTTGCCTTTTAACCTCATCAATGAACACCTTTAGGTAATCCACTGTTTGAGGCTTTTCATGTAATAAGTATAAATAGAGATAACGTGAGTAATCATCAATGAAAGTGATGAAATACTTTTCATTTCCCCAGGAAGGAACATAAGAAGAACCACAAATATTAGTGTGTATTAACTATAATGGTGCATTACTTCTTATGGTAGGATGCTTTGATATATGTGAGGTTTGCTTTCCTTTAATGCATTCTACACATATGTTCTAGTCAATAAAATCCAATTGAGGTAGAATTTTATTATTCATTAACCTCACTATTCTTTCCTTGGATATGTGGCCTAGTCTTTGATGCTATAGGGAGGCATAATATTCGCTAGGTGCACTACGTTTATTGCCAACAGAAAGGTCAACATTAAACAGAGATTCAACAAATCCATTATTAATATTAAAGCGATACAATCCTTCAGATAAAGTACCACAACCATAATAATACTCACACTTATACAAGAAAAATACACCACTTCCAATCATAAACTTATAGCCTATATTATCCAACTTTGCAATAGCAACTAAATTTCTAGCACATTCAGGAACATAAAGACACTTTTCAAGATCCAAGTGGCATTCGAAATCTAGAATTAAGCGATATGTCCCAATGCCTTTAATTTGTGCCTTCATTCTATTTCCCATGTATAGAAAATTTTTAGTTCCACTTATGGGTTAGGTCAAAAGGAATCCCTATAAAATGTGTGACACATGAGTACTTGCACCAGTATCTAACCACCAAATATTATTAGAAACTTCAACAAGGTTTGATTCAAGGTATACAGAAATATAATATGTACTTTTCTTTCTGAACCAAGTATTTCTTTTTGGGCATTTTTTCTTGAAGCATCCAGATTTCTTACATAAATAACACTTCATATATTTATGGATTTGACCCTCCTTGACAGTTCCAGGAGTCCTTTTCTTTTTTACCATTTTTTTCTTGGTTTAATCTTACCACCGCTAGCACCCTCACGAACCGTGAGATGGACAGAATTTTCTCTATATTTTTTAATCTCCCTTTCTCTTGAACTAGCATGGCCTTTACTTCTTGAATTATCATTAATGGTGTTGTAATTCACTTGGAACTAGCCAAAATCAGGAGGTAGCGAGTTCATAATGAACTGAACCAAAAAAGATCTACTTTCAACTTTGCTGCAAGATTAGCCATGCTCATCACATGTGATGAATGGGTTACGACCAATCAAATTTCTTAGTCGTCAACTCACTCATGAGGCTCCCCATAAGGGACTTGTTAGTAATGTTCGATTGAGAATATTCTTTAATTTTCAATATGGACTCTTTTGCATCTTCCGCTTTGGGCATTGATGGCTTAACATTTTCAGCCATCAACATGCGTATTAAATTCAAACTCAACATGTTGGACCCTTGCCAATTTCTAAAAGAGACTTGTCATCATCCACACTATCCTCAATGTTGATTGGTTTATCCATAAGTAATATTTAATCTAAATCCATAACACCTAATTGGAAACACACTTGCTCGGACCAATCAACATAATTCAGTCCATTAAACTTTACAAGCCTGCTATTTTGAGCATACAGGTTTATAGTGGCTGCAGAAAAGAACATGCTCAAGATAAATATTCTGACCAAAATAGATCCAAACAGGAAAAAAATTTAGACATGCATCTAAAATCATCTTTGGATGAATTTTAAATACAAACTTTAAAGATGTCAAAAGATAAACTTTAATAATTTTTTTCAAACATACGCAGATCTTTACATATGCTATCTTTGGATATACATGTTATCAAGAATGTTGATCAATTTATTTTATGTTATCAATTATAAGTGATGATCCACCTTTGAGAGATCTCCAAGCTTTATAATTAATAAGTTTAATTGTACGGTCATTATAACCACATTCGATACGACCGGACAATAGAAAAATACTCAAATAAATGTCAATAACTTTCTAGTTAGGCCCCTTTGGTGACGACTAACTTGTGCTATATATTGATCATTTAATTGGTATTTCATTTCATAAGAAACAAATACAAGAATATGCTATTTCAATGTAATAGGACAAACACTACTATGTCCAATACAAAACCTATATAAAATAGCATAAACAAAACTTTCATATGGTTAGGTAAAGAGATCATAAAAGAGCATTAAGACAAACTAAACAACAGAACCATAGCTATCATGGTGAACAACAAGTGTTGTATCATTGCTCTGATATCAAATGTAAGCAGAAACAATAATTGCAAAACTATTTTATTCAATCTCAAACATGCATGAACATACTTAGATCCATGTTGTTGTAAACTTTTTTCTTGCAGTAAGTCTTTTCTCTTGTCTCTGCCTTTACTTTACAATGTTCTTTTGATGATCAAAGAACTAGCACTCAAGTGTATGTGTATAAATGCATTACCATTTGCTTGTTCTGTCTTTCAAAGAATAGCCTTTCTTAAATAATCCTTTTTTATTCAAAAATACAAAATTATACTCACATTTTTATTTTTTTAAAAGTAACCACCTGTAGCCGAACCATTGGGTGACTGGACCCTGTCGCCCAACGGTCGAGTGACACGCAGGCATTCACACAAACGTTAGGCCACAGAGATGTAGTCGTCCAACGGTTGGATGATAGGTGCTCTTGCCCAACTATTAGGCAACAACACCTCCTGTTGCCCAACTGTTTGATGATTGGAGCCAGACTATTTTTTAGAATTTATCTTTTAAAATCATTTTTGTTCAAAAATACAAAATTATGCCCATGTTTTTATTTTTTTATAGAAGTAACCCCCTGTAGCCAAACTATTTTTTATTCAGATATGACATTGAACAACGTCTGTTGATGGTGTTGTTAGACTATAAAGTAGTGCTATATGACAGTTAGGAATATTTTAGGTAGTCAGTTGTATGTCATATGGCAAATAAGTGAGCATTTAAGGTCTTAATTTGTAAATAAGAATACAACAGTATTAAATACATCACATAGTAAGTACAAAATTTAAGTATTACAGAAACAACAAAAGTACAACCAGCGTAGGCGGACGGCCCCTACTAGCCCCCCAGTGACAGCACCCCCTCACTCGACACCATGGCCCATTCTAGCTCCATGTCGGGTGTCAGGGCCTCGGCCTCGTGAGGAAAAGACGGTCAGGAGCCCTGGTCTGAAGATCTCCTAAAGCCGAAGGGGTGGACAGCACTAGCGGCTGTGTGGGTACTGGTGTACCGTTGAGCTGTGACCCGAAGAGAACCTCAGGGGGTGTGGGCTGAGGTACCAGGTCCATGTTTGCAAAGTAGTGGTCCATGATTGCGTGACCTATGGAGGCCCCAAATCCCTCACGTGGGTGGAAGACCTGCAGTGCAAATATCTTTAGTTTGTCAAGTAAAGTGATGTGAGCAAACAAACGGAGATGTGACATACCCTCGGCTAGCGCCATGGTGCGCGCAAATCTATCCAGAGCGAAGTACGGCACGTCGTACATGCTCTGTGTTGGGAAGCCGGAGGAGTTCAGAAGACCCAGGTACTGCAGTGCTGGCAATGTACAGGGCTGTGCCCAGGTTGACCCTCCAACCTTGTTAGACTACGGTGGTGTCGAACGTGCCCTGGCCGACCCTCCAAGCTTGTCAGGGCATGCTAGACGTGGCCACACTGACCCTCCCGCCTGGTGTGCTACCAAACAGGATGACATCAGCGGATGTATCTAGTGTCGAACAGGTGTCAGTGTGTCAACCTCTGGGAGGCTCGTGCACGACAACAGTGTGATGACACGTATGGCTTGAACTTGCACACGATGAAAAGCCTACACCACCTCCTTGCGTGTGACCTCTGCATCGTTGGTGATCCTTTGCAGCACGGAGTAGGAGTCCCTCGTAATCGTAGCACTAAGGTTCGCCTACAAGGAAAACACGACATGGTGAAACCTATAAGTGGGGTTGCCAGAAACGAAGTTTTCAAAATACGATGTAACGTACTGCGTGATGCATGTTCTGCGCAAAGTGAAAAGGGTATGTGTTAGTCGATGCTGGGACATGTGCTATGGGTGGGTCGATAGCAAGTACTAGCCTAGTACATGTCCAAGGAGCATACCAGCGAAGGTACTCATTGTATGTGCTGTGGTCATAGGAGGTGGCCTCCTGCACACAGTCCTACAGTGCGCCCTCCCACTGGCCTAGCCATGCGTCCATCTTCGTCGCCCACCCTGTGCCATGGCGGACTCCCTTCCTGGTGTGCCTGCAAGACGTAACATGTAGTTAGTCGTGGCAACAAGACGGTAGTAAAAAGAGGGACATCTGTGTCGCTAACTCACGCGTGGATGTTGTTGGGCACAAACCACCTGACTGGTACTAGAACCACTTGGCGTAGGCTGAACTGGAGCATCACATAATGCGCTGCATAGTCCTCGATGAAGACATCAAGCATGAGCTTCTTTTGTGTCAACAAGTAAGGCCGGTCGCATCAACACAGCGAGGACAGCCCATCGGGAGCATGGGCCTCTAACTTCTCAGGGGAATACAGCTCCTAGTGCACGCCGGCAGCCATGAGGCGGTTGAACTACTCTACGAAGGGCTCATACACCCGTGTGACCTGCACGTACGTGAATTATACCTGCAAGGAATTCCAACTATTAGATATGTGGATATATAATATGAAAAAATTAATCACAAGATAGAGTATGTACCTGTCTATGGCCCCAAAGAGAGACTACAGTTGGTCGGTCCACCGTGCCACCGTGGTACATCTCTGCCCTGTAGAGAGTGGTGTCCTCCAACAGGGGACGTTCGTGGCTAAAGCACTCAAACAACCACAGCTGCAGCATGAGTGGACACCCCGCGAGGACCAAGTTCAGCCTCATCCTACAGCACGTGTCGCACAAGCCGTGATAGGTCGCTGCAAGTGCGGCTGAACCCTAGTTGATCTGGGGTCCTCCCTGTCGGTGATGGCCCTAGCGTAAGCGACGAGGCACACATCAACAATGTCATTGTGGCTGTTAGTGAAAAGCACCCAACCAAATAGCACAGCAAGTAGGCCTCGAGGTGCTGCAACACCTGGTGCTCGTTGGCGACTGGGTCCATCCGCTCGACTAGAGTACAAGCAAAAAGTTAGTAAGACCGTAGTATAGAAAGGAGAGCGCAACGCTTTGAACGGGAAGGGCATCGAATACATACTTGGAACTACGAGAGCCAATGCAAGAGTGGGCCATACGTCTGTGCCGACGGGATGATGTAGTACCCCTCTGTGGCCCCAGGCGGAAGGACTCTGTGAAACCTTGCCAGCAGGTCGTTGTGCCAGGTGGCTGAGGTCTTCGGCGAGAAAGAAACACCTCCCGCGATAGGGAGGCCAAGCAACAGCGAGATGTCTTGTAAAGTAGGGGCCATCTCTCCAAATGGGAAGTGGAAAGTGTGCATCTCTGGCCACCACCGGTCCACTAGAGCTGTCAGTAGGGAGCATTCGAACGGGAAGCGTCGTGACCACTCCTGCCCGGCCTGGACCTCTCAGTCATCCCCGACCGTAGCTAATGCCGAACCATCCTTGTCTGTGGCCTGCACCATCTGGGCTAGAGGTAGTAGACCGACATCGCTGAGCTTGTGAAGCAAAAAAGGTCAGTACGCAAGCTACATATGACAAGAAGATAGTGTCACTGAGATGCAAATCTGTCTATCCAGTGTGGGTCTAGCCTCCAGGCCACTTGAGATGTCCACGTGTGGATCACCCCCAAGTCAGTCGCGTCGTCCATGCCCCCAGGATGTGGGACACAATGTAATGCATGATGTAGCCGGTCGATGCGCTCATCCAACAATCCACGAAGGTCACAAGCCATACCTACAAAACAACTTTTAGTTAGCATTTACAAGCAAAAAACATCGAATGTAAAGTAGGAGTAAATTTAACTTGTAAACAAACAAACACAATAGTACTAAGCTAGTAGGAGAGTACTTACAACAGTAATGAAAAGGGGATAGTACCACAACAGTTACATAAATAGTACATGCAATGTACGATACATTTATTACGGCACTACATACATCAAATGTAGCAACTAACGAAGTACAAATGACAATGTACAATGATTTGTAATTTTGGTGCCACTTTGCAGACTTGAAGAAGTGCTTCCACAAACCATGCCGATGTGCCTACTCATCAGCATCTGCCTTGCATGATCTAGCTATGTGGCCTTCCTGGCCGCAGTGTCCACAACGTCTACCAAACACCTCGGCTTGTGCTTCATGCAAATCATTGGTAATATAATGACTCTGTCGATAACCCTTCCCACCTTTCAGCATATCTACATCCAGAATATAGGTCCTCTGTGCAATATCCAAGGTGGCGAAGTTACCCACAACCCTAAACCCCCTAGGCTCACCACACCATGCATACATCACCCTCTCCTTCAAGAAGTACTCAGACATAAAATTTGAAGGGTCCATGTGCACAGTCCCGCATGCAGCGAGGACATGAGAGCATGGTTTGTGTAAGAGCTTTGGCTTGTTGCACGTGCAGCTAGATTCATTTACATGATCTCCAAGGCATACCTCGTAGGTGACAAGAAAACAAGCCATCCCAAATCTGGCTCTATCCCAAAGGAGCACGCCAAAACGATGCTCCGTATTGCCCATCATGTACACCGTGTATGACTGGCCCTTCTCTGTCTTCGCCTACATTTACACTGTAATCTTCGAGCAGTACTGTGTTTGTGGGTTGGCGGCATGAAGTGCAGTATTTGCATGCTTCTCCCTAAAATAGCCGATTGTGTTGTGCAGAACACCTTCCATGATAGCAACAAAGGGCTGAGAACGAAGGCCTCTAAGAACCCAGTTGTACACCTTTGCAAGGTTAGTGGCCATTATAAAGTACCTTACGCCATCCATGTCATGCAGCACATACCACTTCTCCAATGGCTCGGCCTTGATCCAGTGGGAGAAACACTTGATCTTCCTCGAGGTCCTCCTCAAACCAGCAGGGTCAGACTCTACTAGTAGTGTGAGGCGCTTGGGTTGTGCCGCCCTAGGAATGGGTGGTCATTTGTCCCTCTTGTCGATGTGCTTCCTGCTGTACTCATTCAACAGCGCCCATAAAGCATCAAATTTGCCTTGCTAGTTCTACATAGCCTGCCTCTTGAATAGCTTCATCAATGGTTGATTTGAGAACTGCTTGAAGAAGTTGGCCCTTAGGTGGAAAATGCACAATCTATTCCTCATATCCGACCAAGGGAATGGCTCCTTGGGGTCTTGCTGAAGTTTTCTTATAGCCTTCAGCATCCTAGTGTGGCGATCAAGGATTACACACACACACACACCATGACGAGCTCCAATAACTCCTACCCTCAAATGTCGACGGAACCACAACTAGCTATCATAATTCTCACTTTTGATGAATGCGATGGCCAAAGGTAGAACTTAATTGTTTCTATCAATGCCAATAGCTGCAAGGATCAAGCCCTTGTAATTGCCGGTCAAAAAGGTCCCATCAACTGAGATCACATGCAGCATATGCCCGAAAGCCTTGATGCAGGCACCAAAGGCTAAGAAGGCCCTCTACAATGCCGCAAAACCTGACGGCCTTGTAGATGGCTTGTCCTTCACAATATTGTATGTGCCCGGGTTTCTGTCCTACAGCACCCGAAGCATACGAGAAAGGTTGTTACACACCGTCTTGAAAGACCCGAACCATCTTTCCAAATCCTTCTGGTTCGCACGCCACGCATTCACGTAGCTAATCTTGTACTTCAACTTCTTCTCAATAGCCACTATGATGTGCTTGGCCTCCATGTCCTTCTTCTACACTATCTCTTCATACATCAAATTGGCCATGAAAGTGGACGTTAAGTTACGATGCATTGGCAAAACACTACTGAGTACGCAGGAGTCCGACACCATTTTCGAGATAATATAGTGAGTCTCATACTTCGGTCTACATGTGTGCACTCACCAAGGACAACCAGACTGCTCGCACTTGATGGTATACTGCTCCTAGCTAGATTTGATGACCCGAAATGTCTGCTGCATGGATAGGGCCCATAGCTTAATGACACCTTGCAAGGATGCCTTGTCAGCAAACATTGAGTGTAACCAAACATATGTGCCATGGCATTTGTAGGACCAAAATGGCAACAGAGGGGGGTGAATGGTGCCTTCAAAAATCACCCCGAGTATTCACACAATCTTCTTCTCCAGTAGCTATAGAAGCTATGAAGTGAGAAGATGAATGCTCCCTGGAAATTATCAGTTGGACTGTCAATCAGAGGTCAAGAGACAGTCTCGGCCGCAAAGAAAAACACAGAGAGCGCACGGCCGAGAACAAACACTGACGAGAACTCAAGCTTGGCTAGTAGTCGATACCTCACTGTGGTTGATCGATTCTCTGCTGTGGTTGGAATGACCGAACCCAGTTCCAGAGCAATCGAGATTCAGTAGCAAGAGCAGACCGACAAAAACGATGAACAGAAAATACTACACGGTCGATAGCCGATCAGAGCAGGAGACTAGATCGACCGCCAGACAAACAAATTCGTGAAACTTTTGATCCTTAGATCTAAAGACCACAAAATTCTTACCGTAGCAAGAGAGCAACCTCCTAAAGAGAAAAATACATAGCAAACAAAGACTCGGTACTGTGGTCGAAGAGTGACTCACGGTCGAACTCAAAACAGAGGAGGCAAGCAAGGCTTGACCGCAAGATCTGGTTTCCGAGTAACTTTCAACTCACAGATCTTTTGGTCACGAGACTGTAAGTGCTGCAAGTGCTCATCCTCTGGAAGAGAAAATACCAACAGAATGCAAACGCTAGGCTACGGTCGAATAGAGTAATGCGGTCGAACAAAGAACAGAGAGCCCGGGAAAGGTGCACGACCGCAAGTAGAGATTCCTCCGACCACTCGTTGCTCTCGGGAATGAACTGGCCAATTGGCCTTGAGAAGGAATCCCAGTTCAGAGCAAGAGAGAATCGATGCTACTAGAGCCAAGACCACTACTCACTACAAGACAAGGCAGAACCAACCAAAAAACAAGAAAAACAAGCACAGGAGATAAACAGAGTAAGTACAGACAGAGCAATCAACACATCACACAAAGACTGAGCTTGATACAAATGCAGAGACATTTATGATTGATCATGGAGGTTTCTACAGCCACTCCAACTGGGAGATACACGAGCACACATGCTCCATCCCGAGAATGCACAAAAATAAACAGAGAAGAACAAGAAACTCGGGAACAGAATCTCGCCGAGCACCCGAGCTCTACCCTCTCTATTTATAGTCTTCTGCTACCGAGGGGAACCCGTAAACCCCACCCAACACCGGGTTTTCCCAGTCACTTTACCCACTAGTGCGAACGAGCTTCCAGTGCTTTACTCGTTAAACCCAACGGCTTCACTGCTTTGCCCGTTAGCGCCAACAACTCCTGTGCTTTGCAGAGAACCACTTCCCTTTTGCAGACTTTGGACATTTCTCCAAAATGCCACTCTGTTGCCTTCCCGGAAGCTTCCTCCGTAGCTTGTTGTCCACGGCTTGCAGCTACCTCGCTGGCCTCACCGTCTTTGGCATCTCCCGACCGCTCACCGACTTCAGCACCGCCTGTGCTTAGTCCGGTCATCCATGCCTCGCCACGACTAGCCTCAAGATCCTGCAACCATCACAGACAACAAACCATCACATAGCACCGCACTAGACAAGGCTAACATCCATTTGCATCAAAGCACATTCCACAAAGTCGTAAATGCATGACAATCGGTTGAAATATCAAACCATTAAATGTACAAGGTCTACGACTGTAACACAAGACCATACGACCGATTCCCAGCTGAAACGACCGCTCCTGGAGGTCTTACGACCGATTACAAGTCACCTACGACCACATGCAAAACAACCACTTTCGACCGCAACCAAGGCTTGTCTGGCCGCGTCCGACCAGCTACGACCACAACTGACCGAGCCCGAGACAATCTGACCATGTTCGACTGCCTCTCAATCGTGGTCGAAGATTGCCGACTACCTATGTGGTCGAAGTCTTGTCTTCCGACCGCTTCTCGCTACAACGTGGTAGTAAGCCGCCGGCTCCTCAACGTGGTCGTAACTTTGAGCACCGACTTTCGACCACAGCGGTCGTGGCTTCGACTTACGACTTCCGACCACGACCAACGTGGTCGTAAGTACGCTTGACCAGGACCAAAGTGGTCGTAAACCCTCCTGGTAACCTACGACCACGGCCAAAGTGGTCGTAAATGCCACAACGTGATCGTAAACGACTCTGATGATCTCCGACCATGCCCAAAGTAGTCGTAAACGCCCGGAGACTTGCGATCACGGCCAAACGTGGTCGTAAGCTTTGCTGCTACCTTTCGACCACGGTCTAAGTGGTCGTAAACCACCCCAGTGACCTACGACCACGCCCAATGTGGTCGTAAGGTCTTCCGACCGCTCAAACAGGGCTACGACTTCGCAGAAAACACCCAAAACAAACTCAATCTTTCCAAACCAAATGTCAATTACTCATCACAAACATGTGGTCACCTCCACATGGTCTCTCAATTTCCCCCTTGATGAGTATATTGACAAACACCGAAAAAGCATAAAGTTAAGTTTGTGTTTTTGTGTTTTTGATTTAACAGAAGAGGTCATACATGGTCACCAACAGAGAAACAGAGAGATTAAGACCATGTTGACAAAAAGGAGCAGTAATAGAAAGAACAATTTGTCCTCAAGAGCTCCCAAAAATCTCCTTTTTATGCCTTTTTCTCCATTATTCTCCCCCTTTTGGCAATAAAATCATCAAGATGTAAGGAAGAGAATAAAATTATGAGTACGGATGGAATGGTTGAAAATTATTCATTTTAAGCATGATGAGCCATGAAGATTATCCAAAATGACCTTAAAGTATTACACCTAGCCATAGTATATAAGAATGCTATCAAGATCATGACTATGCATGTATAATCAAGCTAAACCAAAAGGTCATAATCTGAGAATTAATCGAATTTCTTAGCATGTTAAGGTCAACCATGAATATAGTCTAGCTAAAGGTATTCAAAGATGATGCAGGCCATGTCAATAATCTAAGTGGAACCAAGAAGCTAGTATTGAGTCAGTTTAGAGTGCTACAAGTTCAAGAATGAATCATTTGTTCAAGTACCTAGTCTTTTTGTGTAATTAAGCAAATTTAGCACAATTGACATGTTTTCTTTATAGAAACTCATGGTTGTTATCAACTAAGATTTTTGTTTAGTCATGTGCTAGATCTCAAGCCTTATATGACCACTCCAAGCTATAAGCTTAAGGGGATGATCTTGGTCATCCAAAACTCCCCTGAGTTCATGCCTAGTGCAATGGCAAGCAGTCTCATGAGAAAGAATTGGTGAGATCAGTTTTTTTCGCAGAAAAGAGATCTTTTTGCTTTTGCTGAAATTAGTTCAAGAACAAAGAGTTAATGAAAAACTCATGCTTCATAAAGGAATTAGCATAGCTCAATCTAAAGCTCAATAGAGATTCAAGACTCAACTCAGCCTATTTGACATGGCATGAATCATAAAAGGATAACTAAAGACAGACTAGTTTCAAGAGCTAACATGACATGTTTTAATTCAAGTTGTGCAATTTTAATCAACCTATCATGGCAAAGACTAGACTATACATATAAAGTCATGATAAAGCTAGCAAGTAAGCACAGATCATGGCAAGATGTAATGCATTGTAAACATGTCAAATAAGGATAATAATCAAGGCTCCATGTAGTTATATTACAATGCAGAAAGAAATGAAATGCAAGAAAATCCAGCTCCCCCTTAATATGTGATGCACTTTTAGTTCAAGTTGAGTTATGACAACATTAAGATCTAAAAGCTCCCAAATGAACTCCCCCTGAACCAAAGCAATAAAGCGAGAAGCTGGCAAAGAGATCAAAAGGCAGTCCTTAAAGCATAGATAAGATATAGAGGATACTATGGCTCAGACTGACTCTCATCTACCCCATATGACTCTAGGACTATCAGCTGATCATCTAACACACTAAGGAGCAAACACGTACCCTGTCTACCCAAGGGTGGCCCAACCCTTGCTAGAATCTATAAGAAGTGAGTGAGCTCAACCTAGTGAGAAGAGAACCAGCTAATAAGCATCATCCTAGAATCACAAGATGAGAGAAGTCTAAGGTTGGTAAGAGAGCCACTCTAACCTATGCTAGAAGGACTATCCCAATGCACCTAAATGCAATGCGATAGAAAGAAGTAAGAGCATAATAATCAAGATAAGTCATGGAGTACAAACTCCCCCTCACAACAGTCCATAAGGACAGACCACCCCAAGCTCTCCCCGCAAGACTGAAAACCTAGAGCTATCCAAAAGCTTGGTAAAGATATCGACCAACGGTGGTCACTCTCCTGGCCCGGAGCACTATATCACCCTTCTCCACATGGTCTCTAAGGAAGTGATATCGAATATCAATGCGCTTGGTCCGGGAATGTTGCACTGGGTTCTTGGCAATGTTAATAGCAGAAGTGTTATCACAAAAGAGTGGAACACTATCTATAACTAACCCAAAGTCCTGCAGGGTCGAAGCCATCCAAAGTACTGGCTGCGACAACTAGTCTGCGACAGCGTGCTCGACCTCTGCAGATGGATATGCAACACCGGACTGCTTCTTAGAAGACCAAGAGACAAGAGAAATGCCAATGAATTGGCAGGTGCCAGAAGTGCTTTTCCTATCTATCCTACAGCCAGCAAAGTCTGCGTCTGAGTAGGCTCGAAGGGAAAAACAGGAAGAGGAAGAGTACCAGATACCATAGTCAATGGTAGCTCGAAGGTACCAAAGAATGCGCTTCACCGCCTGGCGGTGAGATACGCGAGGAGAAGCCTGAAACCGAGCACAAAGACACGCAAAGAAGTGTATGTCCGGTCTCGAGGCAGTGAGGTACAAGAGGGAGCCAATCAAGCTGCGATACTCCTTCTGATCAACTGGCTCGCCGTCCTCATCTGGGTCAAGTGAAGCTGATGTAGCCATAGGAGTAGACACCGGCTTACCATCACTCATATCAAAGCATCTCAAGAGGTCTCAAGTGTACTTGCCCTGATGTAAGAAGGTACCCTCCCGAGTCTGCTTGATCTGAAAACCGAGAAAGAAGCTCAACTCACCCATCATGCTTATCTCAAACTCTAAGCTCATGACATCGGAGAACTGGGAGACAAGAGCATAAGAGGAGCCGCCAAAGATGATGTCATCCACATAAATCTGGACGAGTAGAAGGTCATTGCCATGCCTACGAATGAACAAGGTCTTATCTACCTTACACATCTCAAACCCATGACTCAACAGATAGGACTTAAGCCTCTCATACCAAGCTCTAGGGGCCTGCTTAAGTCCATACAATGCTTTGGAAAGCTTGTAGACATGGTTTGGGTATTTGGGGTTCTCGAAACCTGGAGGCTGCCTGACATAGATCTCTTCCTCAATAAACCCATTGAGGAAGGCACTCTTGACATCCATCTAGTAAAGCTTGAAGCCCTTAGACGCCGCGAATGCAAGCAAGATCCTAATGGCCTCTAGCCTAGCTACAGGGCAAAGGTCTCCTCAAAATCTAGACCCTCAACCTGGGAAAAACCCTGAGCTACCAATCTAGCCTTGTTTCGAATGACAACCCCATCCTCACTTTGCTTGTTTTTGAACACCCACTTAGTACTTATGACATTATGACATCTCGGGGGCTCAACAAGTGACCAGACCTTGTTTCTCTCAAAATTCTCTAACTCCTCATGCATGGCATTGACCCAAGTCTCATCAGAAAGAGCATGACTAACATCCTTGGGCTCGAAAGAAGTAACAAAGGCAGAGTGGTGACAAAAGTGAGACATGCCGGATTTTGAGCGTGTGACGCGCTCAAAGAGATCTCCAATAATATGCTCTGAAGGATGGTCTTTTGGATATGTCGGGGAGGTCCTGAATGAGCGGAAGAAGTGGCCTCTACCTCATGATCTGACGAGGTAGGAACAGGGCCACTAACTCCAGAAGATGTGGAAGGCATGGGCTGATCTCCTCGAGGTGCGGTGGTAGAAGCAGGCACCTCAAGGGGAGGAAGAGCTGGATCGGGTAGACGACCCTCATCTCCATCCTCCTCATCGTCCACAAAGATGGGCTCGGACTGCTCTACTGAACCTGAGATATCGGGCCTAGTCCCCGGACTGGCCTCTTTGAAGGTCACCTCACAGGTTTCTACCATCTTACTAGACTCGCAGTTCCAGACCTTATACACCCACGAAGAAGTCGAGTAACCCAGAAAGATCCCATCACAAGATCGTGACTCGAACTTGTCTAGGTTCTCGGACTTCAGAATAAAACACTTGCAGCCAAATACGCGAAAATGAGAGACACTGGGCTTTCGCCCGTATCTCAACTCATAGGAAGTGCGATGCAAGTGTGCCAGAAAAAAAAACTCTATTAGAAACATGGCACACGGTGGCAATCGCCTCAGCCCAAAACTTCCTAGGTGTAGAATACTCATCAAGCATCGTCCTGGCCATCTCGACCAAGGTACAACTCTTTCTTTCCACGACGCCATTCTGCTGTGGGACGTGAGGAGAAGAGAACTGGTGTTCTACACCTGTCTCATCGCAGAACCTCTCAAAGTGGGAATTCTTGAACTCCATGCCATTGTCACTGCAAATCGCTCGTAAGGCACCCGGAAGCTCAACAGAAAGCCTACTGAAAAGACCTCAGAAATGTGTAAACGTCTCATCCTTCAAGGCTAAGAAAAACTCTCAAGAGTACCTCGAGAAGTCATCGATCACAACAAGAACATACCATTTTCCTCCTGCTGACAGCACTCGAGCTGGTCCAACTGTGTCCATATAGAGCAGCTGTCTCGGTGCATCGGTCATAGTCACTGTGACCGGAGGGTGAGAAGCGGCAACCATCTTGCCGTGCCGACAAGGAGCGCAAACAATATCTTTGACCATCTTGAGTTTCGGCAGACCACGAATGAGATTGTGGCTGCTAACTCGGGTCAAATGGTCAAATCCAATATGACCAAGTCTCCTATGCCGAGAAAGTAAGGTCACGGGACTCGAAGCAACTAAACACCGAGAGGATCACGGAAGACTCGGAAAAATTAGCACGAAAGATCCTCCCATAACGAAATCCATAAACCGGACTACTCGAAGAATCAAGAATTTTGCAAGCGTTTTTAAAGCTCACCTCAAAACCGTCATCGGTAAGCTGAGAAACAGAAAGCAAATTATACTGCAGCTTACTAACCAAGGCAACATCTTTTAAAATAAATGAATCATTCACGCGCACCGAACCTTTGGCGATGATGCGCTCAGATGAAGCGTCTCCAAAGGTGATAGTCTCATCACCTGGAGCACGGGCTAGGGAAGAGAACCAACGGGAGTCTTCGGTCATATGCCGAGAACAACCGGAGTCTACAAGCTAAACCTCTCCCTTCCCAGCCCGGCGAACCTGAGTCAAACAGAGAGTGAAGGCTCAATACAGGTTTAAATCAAAAGATATTTTGGAACCCAATACTGAGTTACACGTCGAGCAGAAGAAGTAGCCACGCACGACTAACCTCTATCTACCCTACGCTCTCTGTCGCTCAAAGAAGCAGAAGGTCTATGTGCAGACCTGACGCTGTTGCTGGGTCCAACTGCTATGGGAGAGCGAGTCGGAGCACCGGCAACATACTGATCACGCCGCGGGTGGCCATCTCGACGGGGAAAACGAGATCTACCCTCAGGACGGTGGAAATGATGACCAGAGTCAGTATGAGGATGAAAACCAGAAAACTCAGAAAATCCAAGTCCTCGATGCTGCCCAAACCCATTAGAAACAACTGAAGCAAACATAGACCTCATGTTGGTCTTAGGTGCACTCAATGTCTGGGGCTAACCCTGAATACACCTAAGAGCTTCAACACGGTCTCTACGCGCGATCTTGGTGCACCTGAAGCATCGCTCGACCAAGTGTCCACCCTTCTGACAGAAGATGCAATGATACTTCACCTTCTGAGATGTAGAAGTAGCACGATGAGGCTTCACCTTTTGAGAGGCCGAAGTAACAGGTGGAATCACCTTACTGTCAGAAATCCCTTGGACAAAGCCCGCAGACTTGAATTGAACTTTCTCAGTTCTGGGCTTGACCTCGATCACACCTGCGGTTATGGGTCTGAGAACAGCAGGTGGATGCTTTCTCATATCCTCAAGAAAATTATATCCTAAACCTTTATTGAATTTGCAAATCTTAGACTGATCTAGAATAAGATTTAGCTTCTTCTTGCCTCCTACAAACCTTTCAAGAGTGTTCATAAGGTACTAACACTCCTGAAAGAGAGAGGTGTAAGAAGAGCAGGGGAAGAGGAGACAGTAGTAGGAGAAGAGGAAGAACCAACAGCAGAAGAAGGAATGGCATGTGCATGCACAGCCGCCTCAACATTGAGGTCTTCGCAAGGACTAGGAGGGACAATCCTACCTCTAGCTGTTTGGTCATCGTGCCTAAGCGTCTCTACTCCTTTGGGTTTCTCCCCCACACCAGCAATCACATCACAACAAGATTATGGCTTCTCTGGTAGATCATTAGTTAGCTTCACACATTTGTCATCTAATGCAATCAACTCAGATTTTAGTTTTTCACAATTATTGTATGGTGAGCTAACAGGGTCCTTAGAAGCATATTGAGCCATTTTCTTGTTGTGGTCAATCATTTCTTGAAATTGTTTTGAGACAGATTCAAATTCAGCAGTTAATTTAGGACAGTTCATACATGAAGCAATTGGCTCAAGCAAGGAGGCATGCAACTCAGCAATTTTATGATCTGCTCTTTTTAGGTTCATCTTCAAATTATTACAACTTTCATAAGTCTCGAGCAGATCGAGGAGTATGGTATAAAGACCTCTAAAAGCATTATCCTTATCCTCACATGAGGTGCAAGAAATAGCCTCAACAGTAGTAGATGAAAGAGACGCTACCCTACTCATCTCTAGCTCAGCAAGAAGACTAACATTCTCCACCTTAATCATGTCAAGCTCAGAGGACAGACTATCATGAGAGGTCCTTAATTTCTCCATGTCACCAAGTAAAGCACAGCATGTATCACATTCATCACGGGAGGGAGCAAATATAAGTGAAGTAAGCTCCTGTGACAGTCTATCTACTTCCTTCTCCAACTCGCTACACCTAGCTCTAGATCTAGCATGAAATTTACCTAGCTTAAGAAAAGCATCATTAAGCTAGTCGTATGAGGGGTATACCTCGTTAGAGTCGGAGTAAAACTCGCTGTCGCTAATCTCACCCTCAAGGGCTATGAAGCACATGCCGGAGAAGTCGTCGCCATCCTTGGGTTCTTGATCACCTGTCCCATCGTCGTCGCTCCATCCCTCCACCTCGCTGAGGTCGAGGTCGTTGAAGGCGGTGAGGACGCGGTGAAAGAACTTCTTGGCTTTGCCAAGGTTGCGAAACTTCTTCTTGCCTTGGGCATGAGCTGGGGGCTTCTTGTTGCGGTTCTTGTCGATATAGTCGTTCTTGCTCACACCGCCGTAAACGCCCTTGCCCTTCTCCAGCTTGGGGAAATTTGCCCGAATGTGGTTGGGGCCACCACACTCGAAGCAGATTATCGGCCCTCCTCTCTTTCTGTCCCTCACTCTCTTGTATGCGTGGAAAAATTTTCTGGCTAAGAGAGCGAGTTGGTTTTCTGGAAGCTGCTCTAGTTGATCATCGGCAATTTAACACAGAGTAGCAAGAGAGAATCCAGAAGAAAAGTCAGAAGGTCCAGAAACAGAGCTGGGATCGGTGACTAAGGCTATCGACTGCGACTTCGACCTATGAGAGACTATGTCAATCTCGTGAGTCTTGAGGCGTGAGTACAACGCGTCAAGAGTCAGGGTCGAAAGATCGGTCGGTGGTCACCTTCATCTCCCAAACACGCAGATCAAGAGCAGACAGCATCTGTCGAGCGTTGTCCGAGTCAGGGTATGTGAGACCAACCGCTCGGAGGTTGCTCAGAATCTTGTAGAACCGCGCAAAACACTCATCCAAGGACTCACTAGCGAGCATTTCAAACTTGTTGTAATCTCGCTTGAACTGGTCCTGTCGAACCGTCTTAATCTAGGTGGTGCCCTCATGATGTGCATTGAGAGTCACCCAGATGTCGAAAGCCGACGTGAGATGAGAGATGCGATCAAACTCATTCTGCTCAGACCCTGAATTATGATGTTCATCGCCTTAGCATTTGCCTCAACATCGGCCATATTTCTGGTATTGATGTTCTCATCGGCAGGAACAACATATCGGGTCTTCACCTTCCGCCAGATGGCGTAGCCTTGAGCTTGGATGTAGGTCTCTGTCCGACTCTTCCAGAAGGGATAGTTGATCCCATCGAAGATCGGGGGCTTGGTGGAATACTTGTCTGTTGCCATAGCTCTAGAGACCGGTTAAGATATACGAGGAAGAGCTAACCGGTTCTGATACCAAATGTAGGACCAAAATGGCAACAGAGGGGGGTGAATGGTGCCTTCAAAAATCACCCCGAGTATTCACACAATCTTCTTCTCCAGTAGCTATAGAAGCTATGAAGTGAGAAGATGAATGCTCCCTGGAAATTGTCAGTTGGACTGTCAATCAGAGGTCAAGAGACAGTCTCGGCCGCAAAGAAAAACACAGAGAGCGCACGGCCGAGAACAAACACTGACGAGAACTCAAGCTTGGCTAGTAGTCGATACCTCATTGTGGTTGATCGATTCTCTGCTGTGGTTGGAATGACCGAACCCAGTTCCAGAGCAATCGAGATTCAGCAGCAAGAGCAGACCGACAAAAATGATGAACAGAAAATACTGCACGGTCGATAGCCGATTAGAGCAGAAGACTAGATCGACCGCCAGACAAACAAATTCGTGAAACTTTTGATCCTTAGATCTAAAGACCACAAAATTCTTACCGTAGCAAGAGAGCAACCTCCTAAAGAGAAAAATACACAGCAAACGAAGACTCGGTACTGTGGTCGAAGAGTGACTTACGGTCGAACTCAAAACAGAGGAGGCAAGCAAGGCTTGACCGCAAGATCTGGTTTCCGAGTAACTTTCAACTCACAGATCTTTTGGTCACGAGACTGTAAGTGCTGCAAGTGCTCATCCTCTGGAAGAGAAAATACCAAGAGAATGCAAACGCTAGGCTACGGTCGAATAGAGTAATGCGGTCGAACAAAGAACAGAGAGCCCGCGAAAGGTGCACGACCGCAAGCAGAGATTCCTCCGACCACTCGTTGCTCTCGGGAATGAACTGGCCAATTGGCCTTGAGAAGGAATCCCAGTTCAGAGCAAGAGAGAATCGATGCTACTAGAGCCAAGACCACTACTCACTACAAGACAAGGCAGAACCAACCAAAAAACAAGAAAAACAAGCACAGGAGATAAACAGAGTAAGTACAGACAGAGCAATCAACACATCACACAAAGATTGAGCTTGATACAAATGCAGAGACATGTATGATTGATCATGGAGGTTTCTACAGCCACTCCAACTGGGAGATACACGAGCACACATGCTCCATCCTGAGAATGCACAAAAATAAATAGAGAAGAACAAGAAACTCGGGAATAGAATCTCGCCGAGCACCCGAGCTCTACCCTCTCTATTTATAGCCTTCTGCTACCGGGGGGAAACCCGTAAACCCCACCCAACACCGGGTTTTCCCAGTCACTTTACCCACTAGTGTGAACGAGCTTCCAGTGCTTTACTCGTTAAACCCAACGGCTTCACTGCTTTGCCCGTTAGTGCCAACGACTCCTGTGCTTTGCAGAGAACCGCTTCCCTTTTGCAGACTTTGGCCATTTCTCCAAAATGCCACTCTGTTGCCTTCCCGGAAGCTTCTTCCGTAGCTTGCTGTCCACGGCTTGCAGCTACCTCGCTGGCCTCACCGTCTTTGGCATCTCCCGACCGCTCACCGACCTCAGCACCGCCTGTGCTTAGTCCGGTCATCCATGCCTCGCCACGACTAGCCTCAAGATCCTGCAACCATCACAGACAACAAACCATCACATAGCACCGCACTAGACAAGGGTAACATCCATTTGCATCAAAGCACATTCCACAATGTTGGATTCCTCAAACTCAACTTCACGCTTTTTCTGGGTTTGTCAATATACTCATCAAGGGGGAGATTGAGAGACCATGTGGTGGTCATCCCGTGTGTGTGATGAGTAATTGACTTTGGTTTAAGTAAGTCGAGTTTGGTTTGGGGTGGTTCGAACCTTGACGTTGCATGGTGCAACGGGCTCGGTCGGTTTGGTCAAACTTGGTCGTATTGGCTTAGGATGCATATTCTAATGTTTCGACAGGTTTGGACTTCGTCATGAGTAAGTATGATGCTATTTACGCTTTCATGTGTCGGCGGTGCTATGTAATGTGTTTCTTATCCGTGTTGGTGCGAGGACATCGAGGCGGAGTCGTGGCGAGACACGGAGGACCGGACTAGGCGCAGGTGGCGCTGAGGTTAGAACGGTCGGGATGTGTCGAAGATGACGTGGACTTGAGGTGGAGTCGTGGCGAGGCACGGTGGACCGGACTAGCCGCAGGTGGCGCTGAGGTCAGAACGGTCGAGGTGTGCCGAAGACGGCGAAGCTGCGTGGCTTGCAGGGCAAGGAATGAGGAAGCTTCCTGGAAGGTGCGCGAGGGGCGTTTCGGTAAAAACGCAAAGCTGCACTAAAGAAAGTGGATTGTGGGTAAAACGCAAAAGCTAAATGGGTAAAGCACTTGGTGAACCCATTAGTGGAGGCTATAAATAGAGAGGGAGATGGTGTGCTGAATTCTTTGGAGAGAGTGGGTGTAAAAGTTAGGGTTTTATTTGTGTCTCTCCATGGTTGTATGAGATTGGGTTGTGTTCATCTCAAGCATGTATGGGGTTTTAGTGTTAGATTGAGAGAGAGAGAGATGAGCTGTGCACAACTTTATTTTAAGCATGTATGTCTCCGTATCGTGTTTATGATATCTTATGGTTGAGCGCTTTGTTCTTGTGTTCTTGTCTTTCAATGTGATCTTGATTTAGTTTTGAGTTGGTTTTTGCAAGCATTAGTTTTTGGTCAGTCTTCATGTTTGAAGTTTCTTGGCTGCAGAGTCTTTTGGATCTTTGTTCACTTGTTTTATTTTCGGCCAGCATGGTTGTGGTGTGCGGCCAGCATGCATGCATGTATTAATTCCTTGCCCAAGATGTTTGCTCTCTCTCGGATGGCAGATTGATTAGCTTTAATTAATCTAGCAAATGAGATTGATTCGGCCAGCAAGTATTTCTTTTAGTTGGTCTCCTCCTGTACCTTGGCAAAGATAATCCCATCTTTTATCTCTCGGACAGCATCTATTGCTCCCTCTCTTCTTTGGCTGAATGGTATAAGGAAACTTCTTGTTACTGTTTTTTGATCAGTTTGGACAGCAGCTTTTGTCCCCCCTGTTTTGCTGTTTTTTGAACAGTTTGGACAGCAGCTTTGTCCCTCTTTTCTGCTGTTTTTAATCTGTTCGGCCAGCAGTATGCTTGCTGCAGTTTGCACCTCTCGGCAGTGAAGTTTTGTGTTTTAGCAGCTCCCTTTTTGCTTGCAATTTATAGTTTTTGCTTAGGCTCTTCTCTCCTGGTAGTTTAAGCAACAAATTGATTTCCTGTTCATAGCTTGTATAGCTATTGGAAAGGAAACAAAAGTGAATACATTGCGGGGATAATTTTTTAATAATCGACATTCACCCCCCCTCTGTCGCTATTTCGGTCCAACACATTAAATTCATTCCTAATTAATCATAAATGTTCTCTACTAATGTTTTGCATTTTAACATGACAAACAAAATTTTTCACAGTATTCTAATATGCCATGGGATCCTCACAGTTAAATATTCACAACGAAACAAATTAATTATACGTGCGCTTCTCCTCCCTTTTCTTTTCTTCTCCTTTCTTCTTGCTTTTCTTTCCAGCCATCTAACCGAAGTTATACTATTCTTTTCTCTAACTATAATTTTCGATGGATGCTAGTTATACTCTTCTTTACGCTAAGCAAACTATTTACTTACTATAAAAACATAGACTAAAAACATAACAAAATTTTTACCATATGAGTGAATCTCTGCTCGCAGAACTAGATAAATCTCCTCCTCTCCTTCTCCCTCTCCTCTCTTTTCCTTTCTTTCCTCTCCTCTCTTCTTCTTTCCTTCCTCTCCTCTCTCTTCATGCGCTTGGTGTCAGCAGAGAACAAGCAATTTACTCAGGCGACAGAGATATAAAGGGCATCCAGTCACCGAACGGTTAAGCGATAAGAGGTGTTGTCACCGAACGGTTGGACGACAGCACCTATCATCCAACTGTTAGGCGATTGTATCCCTATGGCCCAACGGTTGGGCGACTACCTGCGTGTCGCTCGACCGTTAGGCGACAGGGTCCAGTCGTCCAACGGTTCAACTACAGAGGATTACTTTTGTAAAAAAAATAAAAATAAAAATATAATTTTATATTTCTAATAAAAAGAATATTTAAAAAATCCCTTGCCTTACAACCGAAGCATTCCTTTGATAGCAAATGAACAGGCACCGGAGGCAGCTGCATCCAGGCGCATGCAGCGCAACTACTTCGCTGTGCTCTGATTCGTTCCGTTTGCATGCGAACAGCCGTCCTGGCGCAAGGCTGCATGCAAAGCTAGCTGCTCGGGCCATTAATGCTGCTGCTCGGTAGTGCTCATTTCAGCTTTTTGCAGTGGGTTTAAGTTTTTTTTACTGTTTGAGATTTTTTAATACTATATCTACTATTAGTTTTTCAGCATGATTAAATTATTAAAAATAAAAATAGAAAAATGTTATCTCATCTTAATAATAAATAGAAAAAAGTTATCTCATCACGGACAATATAAAGAAATACAGAAAAAATAAAAAAATCTGAAAAACCTAAAAAACAAGAAAAAGATAAAATTAATAAACTAGAAGATAAAAACTGGAGTCCAATTGACCACAGCGTGCCGCATGCAAGAGAGAAATTTAAGTGCTACTGCTACTCACACATACATACATGCAACTGTATTCAACAGTGAACTGCATGTAACTGCTAGATAAACACATATACACCATGCAAAGAGAGATAAGAAAGATTTAAAACCTAATAATTCTAATACTTTAAATCTAGTAACCATTATATTAAATTTTTTATACTTAGAATTAATCCAATAAAATACCTGGGGCATTATTTGTTATTAAAACTCACAGAAATACAGTGATTCCATCAGGGACCTCTTTGTTGAATTGAATCACTACTCAATCCCTATCTCTAACTCTCTCACGGAGATATATACATGTATGTGAGATAAAACACACACACACGGAAGTAGAACACATATGACAAGCATTTGCGACGTGCAAACTTCCTCACGTCATTTTCTGCTCTCTCGTTACTATATATAAGTACGAAACTGACTAGCTAGCAGAATACAATATGGACTTGACTCGCTCTAATCCCGTGCAACAAACTTACAAATAAACCACATGCAGCGACTCAAACAACTCCATGAACGCAGCGTGTTGCACGCGCCTGCTTCCGTGCAATCCAGCCGCTTCTCACGGCACCTCCGAATGCACTCCAGCTCAAGCAACTACGGCGCCACCCAATGCTACCATGCAAAGACATGCATGTTCACTACGTACAAAATAAACTAAGCAAGCATGCAGATACATTTTGACAAGCAGATTAATTTCAATATTCTTCCCTTTAATCTTGCCATGGCGACTCATCGAGTGGATCACCCACACTTCCATGCCACACACGATGGCCGACTCCATCAAAGCAATGCATGTTCTTCATCTTTTTGGACTTCCGCAAGGAGTGCTTCATCATTTCTCTTTGTTGGACACTCATAAGCACAGGCACAGTGTCCAAACTCTTCATAATTGTAATAACACACCTTGGTTTTATCCCTACGCTGTTCTTCTCCACGGCAGTACCCTCGTCCTCGCGACGAGTCAAGACTCCTCACCAAGAGGACCTGCTCTTCAGTCCATGCCTCCCGTCCCTTGACACGCTCCTCATATGCCTTTAGGGAACCAATGACCTTCTCCAAGGTCATCTTGTTGATGTCTCCAAATTGCTCGATCACCGACGCAATGTGGATGAACTTGTCAAGTACTCGTGTGTCAAGTACTGTGTAGTCAAATATCCCGGAGTCGGAGAGCAGTCGGAGACTCTGGAGTAGAGCACTTTGTGTGTCGAGTACTGTGTAGTCGTAGACCGATCATAGCTACAGTGAACTACTCGTAAGTCGAGTGGTCGGTGGTCATAACTATAGTGACCAGTCGTAACTCGAGTGGTCGGTAGTCGTAGTTATAGTGGTCGTAGCTACTGTACCTGGTCGAAGACACTGTGGTCGAAGATTCTGTGGTTGAGGAACCGTGGTTGAAGTACTCGTAAGTCGAGTAGCAGCCGTGGTCGAACAACTGTGGTCGAAGATACCGTGGTCGAAGTATTCATAAGTTGAGTAGCAGCCGTGGTCGAAGACACCATGGTCGGAGTGCCGTCGTCGATAGACTTAAAGGATTCAAAGTTGATCGAGTCTTTGAGTAGTCGTAGACTTGGTCAAGTAGCAGTGTGTCTGTACCAATCGTATAAACTACTTGTGTGTTGGTTAGTGGAGCGAGTATTTTGAGTAATGCGCGATGTGTGCCAAGTCGTAGGGAATTGTGGCGGACTAACTAGTGGAATTAGTGGTGTAAATAGTGGCAAGCTGTATGGCATCATGCAGCGAGAAAACTCTGTGAGTCTGAATTAATCCCAAAAACTTTGTGTGTATAAGTTGCTCGAAAGTGTTCGTAGTGCACGTTTTGATCCGTTTGGGCCAACAGGCACGGCTCCGTGGACGCGGTGACCACGCAGCCCAGCAGCTCCATGGCGCGGCGCTCGAGCGGGGACATGGTGGGGTCCACCACCTCGACGGCGCCCACAGGTCCGGGAACGCGTCGCGCGAGGAGCGGGGCGGCGAGCCGGGCGCGGCGTCGGTATCTTGGAACCGCGCCGGGCCGTAGGCCACGACTTGGAGGCGCTCGCTGCCGCCGCGGCCGCGGAAGCGCGCCAGGGCTGCCTTGAACTCAGCGTCCCCGTCGACGGCGAGGAGCCCGGAGAGCGTCGCGAAAAGCCTGGACGACGCGGCGAGCTCCATGTACGCCACGAGCAGCAGGTGCTCTCCCATCACCAAATCCTCCATGATCAGCCCCCGTCCTGCACATGGCACGGCCGATACTGAAGGAATTAGCCCAAGATCAAACACTAGAACGCGAGGATTTTTGTCGAGCGACGAGCGCTGCGGCGGCGAACGCCGTTTTTACGTATTTTCTGCACTCTCAAAACACAGCGTTTACAGGCTTTTTATAACGCACGCACGCAACGCACGCCACGCAACGCACGCACGCGGACTCCACACGCAATGCACTCCACGCGTACGTGTAAACCACGCGGTCGTGGTTATCCAACAATCACCCCCTAAACCACGACACCCCATGCACCCGACCTACATGAGTGCTAGCTCGTCGTCGCCTTCGACGAGCAGTGCTTTCTCCTTCCTCGGCTCACGGCAATCCCTGGAGATGTGGCCACGTACGCCACAGTTGTAGCACCTTCCTCGCCTGGCACGGCGCGAACGCCTACTTGCACCCGAGCTCATGCTACTTGCGTCGTCGTCGTCATCGTCGCTCCGGCCACCGCCCTTTGCACGGCCGCTGTTCTTGACGAAGTCCATACGCGCTCGCTGCCTCCCGTTGCCACGCGCGCGCGCCTCCCACTCGCTCCTCGGTGGCGGCAAGCGCCGACGCCGTCGCGGTGCCTCGGCACCGCACCGATCTTCAGCAACTTCGGAGTCGTCCAACGGTTCCTCGGCGACATCGTATTCAAGTCCATGAGCATCTCGATGGACACGGCGACTTGATTGTACCGCGCGGCACCACGCGCGGCGCTTCTTGACGACGCGCACCTCCTCGATGTTCTCTCCCGCTCGCGCAATTCCGCAACGAGGAGCCGAGGCGCATGGCGGTCGTCGATGGACTCACCACCGTTGAATGCCACATTCTCGGGTTGCTTGAGGAGCTTCGCGCGTTCGCCTCCGCACACGCTTGTCGCCCATCCGCATCGTCTTCACACCGCCCATGCCTCCTTGGCACTTTTCTTCACGGCGAGACCGGCGCATCTCCGTCGGCACGCGCGCAGATGGCGGCCAACGCCGGCCGATCCTCGCGATGCTCGGCGTCGCTCGTCTCCACGGCACGCCGAGCCCGAGCACCTCAAGTTCACTGCATCACCAACGCCCACTCGTGGTAGTTTGCCGCGTCAACAGGGAACTCCACCGACCACTGGACTCCTTGATGACACGTTCCACCATGACCTCACGTCGTGTGTTGCTACCGCCGGACCGGTCGTCGGCGCCTTTCGGAGATGATGGCGGCGTCGCCGTCACCGACCATCGACTTGTTTGTCGAACTTCACCGGCTCTGATACCAAATGAAGGAATTAGCCCAAGATCAAACACTAGAACGCGAGGATTTTTGTCGAGCGACGAACGCTGCGACGGCGAACGCCGTTTTTTACGTATTTTCTGCACTCTCAAAACACAGCGTTTACAGGCTTTTTATAACGCACGCACGCAACGCACACCACGCAACAACCCACGCCGCAAATCACGCCACGCAACGCACGCACGCGGACTCCACACGCAACGCACTCCACGCGTACGCGTAAACCACGCGGTCGTGGTTTATCCAACAGATACAGCGAGCCAAGAAAGCAAAGAGGAAACAGAGGAAAAGGAGAAAATTGCTATAATGGGACTCCAAACAACGTGTTTCGCTATAATAGGACTTCTAACGTTGACATCGCTAAAATGACACCCGAAACATTGGCTTCTCGTAATACATGACATTTGGCTAATGTTTCGAAATACCCGAACATTGGAATTAAAAGAGCCAAATGTTATGTATTACGAGAAGCCAATGTTTCGGGTGTCATTTTAGCGATGTCAACGTTAGAAATCCCATTATAGCGAAACACGTTGTTTGGAGTCCCATTATAGCAATTTTCTCGAGGAAAAGAGAGCTTACGCTCTGAAAAGCTGGAGGGAGTGGATGCTCTTATTCTTGTTCTTGCTTCTGTTCTTGGTCTGCTACCGTGGACGTGCTGCTCGCTAAAGAACAAAATTTCGTCAAGAAATCAATGGGAGAAAAAGAAATCAAAATGGCGATGCATCTATCCAGACGAGATCACGAGGTTGTTAATTACCAGGAGGAGGTGGCGGCGGCGAAGCGTCTACGGCGTAAGGGCGTCCGCAATGGTAATAGCTAGTACTAGCTATATAGTTAGCTGACGTGGAGGTGAGAGATAAAAGCAAAGACTATTTTATACTGTTGGACCCACATGCTCCTCTCTTATGTTCTTGGACTACGTGAAATAGATCAGCTATTTGCTCGTCGCTAGTGACTACTCTCTCTCCTACTTTTTCCTTGCCACATCAGATCTAGCTAACTAAATAGCCAGCTATTGGAGACGCCCTAATACGGCGGTAGCGCCCATTCCGTCGAACACTTTGCGGTGGGTGGTAGTTCTCGTTCTTGCCGGGGTTTAGAA
This sequence comes from Dendrocalamus sinicus, assembly GCA_036346575.1. Lineage (NCBI taxonomy): Eukaryota > Viridiplantae > Streptophyta > Magnoliopsida > Poales > Poaceae > Dendrocalamus > Dendrocalamus sinicus. The sequence continues at coordinate 10,415,016 of CM070670.1, forward strand.
GGTGGTAGTTCTCTGTGGTGGTGGAAGCAACATGGAAGTGCATAATTTTTTTAAATAATCTATTTTTTATTTTAAATTATAGTATTATATCTGTTTTTTATTTTTTTTTACAGTTTTGACCATATATCGCTCCACGGTTGGGAGACTTGGGTTAGTCGCTCAACAGTTAGACGATAATCCTTTAGTTTTTTTTCTTTTTTTTTCACTGTTTCTTTTTTTACCGGTTATCTCTCTCTTTTTTGAACCGCTTATTCTTTCTCCCATTTTTTTGTACTCTCGGTTGAGACAAGATATCTTGAAACTTGGTATAGCAACATCACCCTTACTCTCTCTCTCATATCTTTTTAGTAGTGCTCTCGGTTGAGATAAGACTTGTAGAGCTGCAGTGTTGCATAGCACACAGGAAACTAAACAAACAAAGGTACATCAGGAGAACAAAGACTCGGATTTGTGCAAAATAATGTCTAGTGCTCTCAACTAAAGAGACTAGATGGATAAAAAATAATTTGCCGTAGCTTTTTTTTTTTTGTTAATTCTCAAAAATGGTTTGTCGCCTAACAATTAGGCGGCTAGCCTAAGTCGCCCAACCATGCGGTGTCATATGGTTAAAACTACAAAAAAAAATTTGCAGGTATAAATTTGTAATTTGGAATAAAAATAGATTTTTTAAAAAAAAATCTAGAACATGAGGGATGTCAACACTAGGCTGGCCCTGTTAAAGTATATTAACCACCTTTTCTTATTAGCTTAAACTTTTTGGTGAACTGGTTAGTGCATGAAATTCAATATAATATCAGAGCTAAGAGGTCCTGAGTTCAAGACTCCGCTGGCGCAATTAAAAAAATAATTATAGCACTTTTGTTCCACGTCTTATGCTTGAGAGCTTACACATGAGCGATGGTATTGAAGTATAAGTGAATTTTCCATCTTTTCTTATTACTTAAACTTTTAGGTAAACTGATTGGTACAAATAACTCAATATGATATCAAAACTAAGATGTCCTGAGTTTAAGACTCAGGCAATGCAATATTTAAAAATAATAGCCGCGACACACTTTTAGCCCACGCCTCAGACTTGGTGGGGTCTAGACTCGAGAGGGGTGTTGAAGTATATTGTCCATATTTCCTTATGAGCTTAAGTTTTTGGCTGAACTAGCTGATGCATACAACTCAATATGGTATAAAAGCTAAGAGGTCCAGAGTTCAAGACCTGACCAACGCAATATTTAAAAATAACAATTGTGACCCACTTCTAGCTCAGTCCTAGGCCTGGCAAAGTCTATATGTGAGAGAGTGTTAAAGTATATTGCTCACCTTTCCTCATCAGCTTAAATTTTTGGGTGAACTAGTCGGTATATAAAACTCAATATGGTATCAGAGCCAAGAGGTTATGACTTCAAAACCCAGTTGATGTAATTAAAAAAATAATTGTAACCCACTTTTATTCCACGTATTAGGGCTGAGAGAGCCTACACGTGAGGGAGAGTGTTGAAGTATAAGTGAATTGTCCACCTTTCCTTATCAGTTTAATCTTTTTGGTGAATTGATCGGTGCATAAAACTCAATATGGTATCAGAACCAAGAGATTATGACTTCAAGACCCAGTTGACGTAATTAAAAAATAATTGTAACCCAATTTTATTCCACATCTTAAGACTGAGAGAGTCTACACGTGAAGGAGAGTGTTGAAGTATAAGTAAACTGTCCGCCTTTCCTTATCAGTTTAATCTTTTAGGTGAACTGGTTGGTGCATATAACTCAATATGGTATTAGAACTAAGAGGACATGAGTTCAAGACCAGGCCAACATAATATTTAAAAACAATAATTATGACCCACTTCTAGCCCACGTCTTAGGCCTGGCGGATTTTAGACGTGAGAGGAGTATTGAAGTATATATTGCCCACTTTCTCATTAGCTTAAGCTTTTAGGTGAACTGACTGGTGCATACAACTCAATATGATATTAGAACTAAGAGGTCCTGAGTTCAAGACCCGACCAACGCAATATTTAAAAATAATAATTGTGACCCACTTCTAGCCTACATCTCAGTCCTAGCGGAGTCTAGACGTGAAGGAAGTATTAAAGCATTTTGCTCACCTTTTTTATCAGTTTAAGCTTTTGGGTGAACTAGTTGGTGTATGAAACTCAATATGGTATTAGAACCAAGAGTTTCTGAGTTCAAGACCCGATTGGTGCAATTAAAAAATGATTACATCCCACTTCTATTCGACATCTTAGACATGAGAGAGTGCACATGAAGTAAAGCTAAAAAATTTGAAAAAAAATTAAAAATAGTAAAAAATAAGTTAGAAATCAGAAAATAAAAATCGCAACGAGAGGGGCTTTATTACGGGGGCGGCTTAGTAAAATCTCCTCAAAAGAGAAGGGGAAGGGAATCAAGGCAATCATCACAGTTGTGTTTTTGTCCTCTGCCACTGCCAGCCTGCCTCCACCTCTCTCCCCATCTCCGCCCGCCGCCAGCCTCCCCGGAACCCTAGCCCTCAGCCGCCATGAAGGGCCCGGGCCTCTTCTCCGACATCGGCAAGAAGGCCAAGGGTACGCACCTCCGTTCTTGATTCGACCAGATCGGTTCTTGATTCGGTCGCTGTTCATCTCTGTACGAGGGAGCGTTCGCTGATCCGTTTGTTCTTGGTTCCGGTGCTTGGCAACCCGCAGATCTGCTGACCAAGGACTACACCTACGACCAGAAGGTCACCCTCTCCACTGTTACCGGCTCCGGGGTGGTAAGCGCGCCTCCCCCTCCCTCCGGTCGCATCGGGCTCTTCTCGTCTCTCTGATTCGACGCTGCTCGCGTCTTTGATGCTTAATACTTTAGGGTTGTATTAACTTGTTTTATTCTTGGTGTTGCTGTTGTCTGGGACGTGTGCTGCTGCATTGCTATTTCATATGTCTTGCCGTTCGTTGTTATTTTCTTGAGTTGGTTTGTGAGAAGATGTGAACCGTTTGGTAGTCCGTCGGAGGCGTATGTGGGCGTATTGTGACGCTTGGACGTGCATTGGCTGTGTGGTGGAAGCATGGGGATGTTAGTACTGGATGCACGTTTGGTTGTCAATGTTTGTGAATCCGTGTTCTGGTCGTGATTTGTTGATGTTGTCTTCATTGTAGCTGTAAAGCGTTTTTACCCATTTGTTAGGAGGCATGTTCGATGCGGCTTGTTAGTTTTGTTATTGTATTTCGGTTTCTGAAGTACTTTTACCGTTTGCTTTTTTCTCTGTTTGCTAGAATTCCATGGTGGTTGCATCAAAATGCCAATGTGCTTCTGCATTGATGGATGCCATGTTTGATTGTAATTTCTGTGAATTTCTGGTGATACGAAATGGGATTTCATTTATATATTTGTACAGTAGTAGTTAATTACTCATATTTGATATTAAAATGGGAAAATGGTTAAGTTCAACTTGCCCTTGCTGATTTCTCCAATAAACGAGAAGTTCTTTCTGGTTATGCTGGTGGGCGTGATTATTGTTCATCTGCTATAGCGTTTCATGCTGTCAAGCAATCGAGTCAGTTTTATACTTGTTTTATAAGTGAGTTTAATATAGCTAAGCAAAATACTTATATCCTTTTATTTCTTCTTTCATGCTTGACTTTTTGCTGCATGTCACCTTGCTAGTCTTGGTCATGCTTACTGTTAAACGGGGATAAAGACATTGGTAAGACAAAGTTGCTTAGTTATGTTGGTAAATTTTTTCAAACCATGGTCATTGCCCTTTTCATTAGCTGCAGTAGTAGTGAGTTGGATACTTTAGGGTAAAGGAGGAGGGGAAAAAAGAAAATAGCTACATGGGAATTGAAAAAAATTGATGAGGTTTAGGCTGTGGTGATTATTGGTGTGAACATGAGTGATTGTTAGTGGTGAAATAAGATTGAGAAAATAGGATATGGTGCCTTATGTGTCATAGTCTATCACCACAGGCGCCATAGAAAGCCGTGAACCGGCTGCGCCAATTCTAGATAGATACGGTTTCCAAATTATTAGCAAAACAGTACTAATATGAGTCGGACTCGAGTTATAAGAGCTGGACTCTTCCTTGTCTAAGTAATATATATAGCCATGTAACCCAAACATTGGGCATAAGAAGAAATAAAGAGTTCTCTGTTATCTCACCTCTTTCCCTGTCCCCGACTTCCTGCTGGCGGCGCGCAGCCAGGGGAGACTTGGCCGGCGCCAGGGCCAAGCTATCCCCACCGCAACCCACGGCTACGCCTTGAGGTCCAAGGGCTGCAACAACTTGGTATCAGAGATGCCAGGTTCTGATTCCGGAGAAGAGGCGAGTTCCGTCAGCGCCATGTTCAAAGCGATTCAAGACCAGATGGCGGGGATTGTGCAGCAAAACGCGGAGATGAAATCCAAGATCGCAGATCTCACCAGGCAGAGTATCGCCACCAACGCGAAGATAGCCGCACTGGAATCGGACGGAGTTCTCTCCTTTTCCGCGCCTGGGTTGTTGCCGACTCCGTCTGGGGCGATGTCCTCCGCGCCAATCACCACCACCTTCGCTGCTTGTCCAGGGGACCCGGTCACCACGGGCTACACGGCACCGATTACATCCGCCCCGTCCCTGGAAAGTTCCGCGGTCCACCCCATGCTCCGCCCACCACCATCCATACCGAAATTCTTTCCGCAGCCATCTATGCCACCGCAAACACAATTTCCTCCTCGCTTCCAGTCAGTACCAAATCCATATTCAAGTGCGCCGCGATACCACAAGCTAGAATTTCCGACCTACGATGGTTCGGACGATCCCCTGTCATGGCTGAATCGCTGCGACCAGTTTTTTCGCGGGCAGCGTACTGAAGAATGGGACAAAGTATGGCTTGCATCCTACCACCTTACAGGGATTGCCCAACAATGGTATTTTCAACTCGAACGCGATGACGGCCAACCAACATGGGAACAATTCAAGGATCTCTGCCACATGCGGTTTGGACCTCCCACCATTATGTTGTCCTAAACCAGTGCTTCTGAAAGCATTTGCCTTTTCATATGGTTGTTTGGTCAGGCCAACAACACAACAATTGTTGTCAACGAGTGCTTGGCCAATATATTCCGTTTTACTTTAGCTCATTCTGACCTCGTTTCTGTCACTTACCAAACACATCCAAGACTTCAAACTCAACTTTTCACCTCGTCACTATCTCCAAAGTTCTCTTTGCTATGTGGGAGGGAGGAAGATGAAGTGGTGACAGAATAGAGATGTCACTGGGGAAAGGGGAAAGTGGGATGATTCATCCCAGGGTTCACATATAGAATGACTGCAAATCAGGTCATCTACATGTGTTAAGAAAGTCAATTGTGCTGTAGTCTATGTTGTTGCTTTTCTACACTTAAATTTAAGCCCTTTAGACTACAGTGCTTACTACTTTTTTCTTCACGCAGCAGAATGTGATTCTGCAAGTAATTGATGGCAAACACCTTAAAATCCTATTTTATTTATGAATATACTGTTTGTTAGCAAATTTGTACAACTTATAGTTATAGGAGTTAATGCTATAAGTTCTGTTGCTATCTTTGGAGTGGACTATACCAGTAGGCTTCAGAAGTTTGTGTTGTTAGATTGTTGTTTGTAGAACATGTTATGCAATTTGTTGAACATTTCCTTTTGTTTGAAACTTGGTGTCTTCAATTGCTGTTTCATTTAGTCAGTATTTGATAAGGTCTCAATGTCAGTAAATGTATAAGTTTGGTGATGATCGATACAACTGCGTAATTGTAACAAGTGGTAATATAATGCCTTCATTACATTGTGCTTGGACATTTTCTAGCTTTCTAATTTTTTAGGTGGAGCGCTAGTTTCTAGTGTAACTCTACAAGGAATTAAAGTGTCTATTGTTAGGAGCTGGGACCAGTCCTTTTTTTTACAATCTTGTGGTACCTCTTCCCATTTTATTCCTGCCAAAACTGGAACATGTTGGTATCTGTGCCCATGCTTATTAAGGCGTCGCTTAGGCGACGCTTAACCTAAGCGGTAAGGCGGCTCGGGGGGTCAAGGCGTCGCCCCCGCCTTGCCGTTCGTCCGCCTTAGGTCTAAGTGAAGGCAGGAAGAAGGCTGGAAGCAGGCTGGAAGAAGGCGACAGAAGAGGTGGGCTAGGGTTACCTCATGTCCTCGCGCCGCCTTGGCCTCCAGGGTGCCGTCGAGCCGCCTCCGCCTCCAGGGCGCCGTCGAGCCGCCGACGCCGCCGTTCACCATCCACCTTGCCGGATCTGGCCGCTCGCATCATTACAAGAAGGAGCGAGGGAGGAGGGAGGGAAGCGGCGGCCGGGAGCGAGGGAGGAGGGAGGGAGGCGGCGGCCTGGAATGAGGGAGGAGAGAGGAGGCGGCGGCTGGGGTGAGGGGAACGAATGAGGGGAGGCGGCGGCTGGGGACGGGTGAAGGGTATTAGGGTTGGCTATTTACATTTGAGTCCTTAGAGGTTTACGAAATTACAATTAAGTCCTTTTAGGTCCTTTATCTCTTTAAATTTCTTCTGATCTAGTCCTCAGAACTCCGTTTTCTTCGCCTTATGATGTTTATAAGGCGTCGCCTCGCCTCACGCCTTACCGCTTAAAAGGTGTGAGGGGGGTGGGTCGCCTTACCTCGCCTTACCGCCTTAATAACCTTGTCTGTGCCCATAAAGTGTAAGGCAGAAAATATTTGTGGTTGTCTTGTATATGCTTGAGAATGCACTATCTGTTCGAGTTCTTTCTTTCTACTGGCAAAGGAGCTATTAGTAGCTATCTTTCCTGATATTTCTATACAAATTTCTTTGCGTGCTTGATGTATTCAAGTTTCAACTTTAGACCAAGCTTGTCTTGATAGTGATGCTTAGGAGACCACAAGTGCATCTAGTTGTTAGGAATATGGATTAAGGGACTGGCTGGGGACTGGTGATCAGTATTATTGGCTGATTTCTGGTAGTCAATTGCCAGAATATCAGTAAATTGTTGGATGGAAATGAATTCCGTGACTACCCTTACCAGTCATATATTGGAGTCCTGGGTGACCTGTTATGGAATCTGTAAGGATTTCTAGAACCCTGGTTCGAAATGTTCTGTGGTAGCGATTGAGTATTTCTTCTTGCGAGTTCAACTTTGCCGTGTTATGTACCTATTCGTATTGGCTTTTCTTGATGGCTTTTTGCTGCGGCTTTTAGAAGCGGTTGAAAATGAATAATGGCTGAAAGAAGTGGTTTTTAGAAGGAGAGGACGAACCTTGAAAAAAGTGAGGGAGAGATGCGTGTCCGTAACGGGAGTGAGAGCAGTGTGGTGCGTGATGCATCCGTGACACCCTGCCTTATCCCTGGAGTGAGACGGTAGCAAGAGAAGTGAAAAAACCATTTCGAGAAATCGGGTGTTTATATTGGTTTTTAGCTTTTTTTTTTGCTTTTCAAGGTAGAAGTCAGAAGCAGAAGCTAATACGAACAGACCCATGTCTTGGGTTGGTTGTTGCAAATTGCAGTTACATACAAGTTGCATCATCTAGCATGCCTGATTGTCTATTTACGTTGTTTAAACTGTTGTGTGGGAAATAAGTGTGCTTATGTGCTGTTAGCTTACCATCGTTGTCTTACGACCATTATGTGGAAGAACTTGTTTTGTAACCTGATAATCTCTCCTTCCGCTTATTGTGGTATCGGTATAGCTTTAACTATCATTTTAAATGAGATGTTACTGGATGTGGATAATTCAAACTTACCAATGAACTATATGGTTAGTGTTAGAATGATTAGTGCAATAGTGTTGCTTAGCTAGATTTTGAATCTCTGCTTAAGTAATCACGAATTTACTTTGTGGGCCATGAACAAGTTTACTAATAAATATAAAAAAATTGTCCAAGAACTTCAGTATAATTGGTGTGACTAACCACCATCTTTGATTGGCATGCTAAAAGATCGTAAGTCGTAACCAAGAAAGAATACAAGTAATCTCATTGGTAATACCATGTGTCTGTGACTATTGAGTGTATCATCTGATTGGGAGGGTGATATATGGTCTTTAACTTCTGTAGATTGATTCTTTAAGTCATAAAACTAGTGTAAATAGGGAAAGTTGGTACCATACACATCTTCAATAAACATGGAGGAAAGAAACCAACACATCTATTGGAGCAAACATTTGCACTGTTGCTTCACTTGTCATATTGCACATATTGGGAAAGAACATATGGCAATAGGCATGCTAGCCTTGAGTATAAGCTCAGCCAAGTCCCCAATGGGTTGCTAACTTCTTGATGGAGTGGCTTTTCGCATAAGTGTAAACCACCTTTGTACTGAGAACTTGAGAGTGTTAAACTCTATGTCTGTTATTTGCAGTAACCTTTGCTAGTATAAATAGGTGCTAAACTATTTCATTGAAGAAACTATATAGCAGTTTGGTTGCCTTATCTCATGTAATACATAGAAGATTTGATGTTTCATTTATGTCTTGCTACTCTGCACCAAGTTGCTCTATCGGGAAAGCTACAAAGATGCAGAGTTTGCTCTAGGAAATTTCTGTGAACCTGTTTAAGCCGCAGAAGCATATCATTTAATGCACATGGATCTAAAAATTTGTTGGTTATGCTCTTTTTTGCTTTATCAATGCGCGGGTCCAGGCTTATAAGTTGTTATTTTCTGAAAAATACTGCTTTAATATTCAATTGTTTTTTCTTTACATACCATGTTTGTTTATTTGTACTGGTAGTACCTTTTTTAATAGAGAAATAGCAAGTATCTTTACTAGGTACAAAATGAATAAAATGAATGATTGAATGATGAATTTTATTGCTGATTTTTCAGGGTCTCACCTCCACAGCTGTGAAGAAAGGAGGACTTTATTCTCTTGATATCAGCTCAGTGTACAAGCACAAAAACACCCTCATTGACGTCAAAGTGGACACAGAATCAAATGTTAGTTCTTTGGAGTATTCAGTTTACCCTTTTTTCCCATTATGACATGTTGCTAAGTGCTAACTTGCTAACTATAGTGCTTTTTATATGATCTGTGCAGATCTCTACTACTTTGACTGTATTGGAAGCCCTGCCATCCACAAAGCTTGTGACTTCTGTCAAGCTACCCGACTACAATGCTGGAAAGGTGATTACTTTCTGGTGTCTACCTAATGATGTTGAAGTGGTTCATATACTAACTACTACTGGCATTTCTTGACAGTTGGAAATGCAATACTTCCATGAAAATGCAAGTTTTGCTACTGTGGTTGGCACGAAGCCCTCCCCTGTGGTTGAGTTTTCTGGTACTGTAGGTGCTCATGGAGTTGCCTTCGGTGCAGAAGGAGGTTACGACACAGCTACTGGGAAATTTACAAAGTACAGTGCTGGGATAGGTGTGACTAAGCCAGACTATCATGCTGCATTCATTCTGTAAGTTGTTTATTCTTGGTGTTAATATTAGTTCTAATTCCTGAATGTTCTCCAGTTGTAGTTGGGGGGCAAGCATTGCTTACATTAACTTTATTTTGTATAGGGCCGATAAAGGTGACACTATCAAGGTGTCTGGTCTGTATCACTTTGACGAGAGGCAGAAGGCCTCAGCTGTGGCTGAACTAACCCGGAAGCTCTCAACTAATGAGAACACTCTCACTGTTGGTGGCCTGTACGAGGTTGACCCTCTGACAACTGTGAAAGCAAGGCTCAACGACTCCGGAAAGCTTGGTGCGCTTCTTCAGCATGAGCTTAAGCCAAAGTCACTTCTGACAATCTCAGGTGAATTCGACACCAAGGCCTTGGACAGACCCCCCAAGTTCGGGCTGGCTCTCGCGCTCAAACCCTGATCAGATCATCAGCGGTTGACGGTAGATGAACATTGAATTCTTTGGTGGTTTTGCAAAGCCAAGGGAAATAAATTGGTTCAGCGGATGTTCTGTTATTCTCTCGAAGTGTTGGTCCGCTGTGGAGCCTGACAATTGGGTTGTTTAGGCCCTTTTTTCGACAATTTTTGCTGATGAATGAATCAGGCATCATCAAGTCGCGAGTTCAATCTGAAAATATCACTGGACAATTTGTTTTCAAATTTAGCCCCGAACGCTAAGTTTATGCAGATCTAGTCTTCTCCCGCGGACCGTGCGTGGCAGCAGCCCGATAGGGCTACTGTAGCAACAGCGCTATGGAGCTACCCTAGCAGGTTCGTGGGAGGAGGGTAGATTTGCAAGAAAGGATGTTCACGGGGCTAAGTTTGAAAAAAAAGTTGGCTAGAGTGATATTTGTGTCTATTTGTTGCCGAGTATGCTTTTTTTTTTTGTAGTGATGATCCAATATTGTTCTTTGAAATGATTTGCTTAAAAGAATGAAACCAGAGTTTCACTTATTAGATTCTAACTCGTTAAAGAGAGACACATTCTGCAATGTTGGGTGAATGCGAAGTTACTCAATGCCTCGATTTGGTGGTTTACATTATTTGTTTTGTTTGCTGTTTCATTTTGACATTAGGTTAACAGGTGCTTAACACCCATAAATCACCTACTATGAAGCATTTATGCAACACCGTTTCTTTATCCTATGGCTAGCCTGCATAAATGCGAAGCACACGAGTTTCATCTTTCTTCGACCATCTAGTTAAGAGTTAGACTTCAACGGCAAAAAAACAGCCTTATTTACAAAGGAAGAGAATGCCATTCCATTTAACAGCCCATTAGCATATGCCCTACCTACTGACCAAAAGGCAGAGTAAGAGGAGAATAACAAAGGATATGTTCTGAGAATGAGAGAAAACCATTCCATGCTGAAGTGCACATGCAGGACAGCATAATAGCGAGCGATAGAGAGAGATGTAACAGTATTTGCTTGTTTAAGAGCTTAGACATGGAGCCGACATCCATCAGCGAATGGCTGTGAAAAAGGTAAAACTCCTAATACTACTAAACGACATGGACTGACAAACCTACTGGACTATCACCATTGTGGATCTGATGAAGCTTCCAAGAGCAAGGCTAGATGTTGCAGTGCATCGCCAGAATAGTTTTAGAAGATAAAAAGGGCATGACAGCAATGGAGCATCCTTGTGTCTGACAGAAACTTCACAATACAAAATAATGTTGCTGCCTTCTTTTATCATACAGGAATTTCAGGTAGACTGAATATTGCTTGCTTTGACAAGAAACTGACGCAATAGTTGATACTCCTAGTAGTAATCATGTCGCTGAGTTGAACAAATAGCACCATATCAAAGAGGCTGCAATCCCCATTCGAAAGAAAAAAACAACTATTGCGTCAGTTTCTTGTTCTCATCCATACATTGCATACATCAGTCAGCTCAATGCAAGCCATACTAAGAAGACAATGAACAGCATTTGTTGCACGATCATTAGAAAGAACACTACAAAATAGTTATGGCATGGCTTCATCAAACTCCCCCCTTGTTCTTTTCACCTGTTGTTTGGTCATTTACAGCTACTGAACAGGTAGGCGTAAAACATCCTGTTGTATAAAACAGGAATTACTGGAGTAATTCCATAATATATGGACTTACGTTAAACATGATGTGATCAAATCTTAATTGGATATGAAATGATGGAAGTCACGGTTTTTCATACCTCTAAATTGCTCGTCTACATAAATCCGGAAAATGAGAGGTTCTTTTAGGGCAAATGTACTTTACATTTCCTCAATCAAATAACAGCTATCTCATCTATGTTAGCATCCGGTATGCCGAATTTACGAATTAAATCTTCATTGCATTGAAGATTCTATAAGCAACCTTTAAATTAAGCAAGCTTTCGGGTTTAAAGCTAATGGTTGGTAGTTGCGGGTGAAAATTGGATGACAACATAGCCATGTCTTGAAATGAAGCAATTTATAAATTAGAAATAAATAGCAGTAATTTTACCTCGTATTGGTATCATATCCTGCATGCTGCAGAGATTGCATCTCTCATTCAAAAAAATTAACCGGTCTTTAGTTTAGTCTTGAGATGTGAATCTTTTGCTCCACTTAACAAGGAGTTGTTCAATATCAGCATCCATTCTTGTGCCCCTACCTCCCCACACTAACATGTGAGCAAGATCACCGATTGACGATCCATCTACCTCATGCACTGGTTTGAAACCCATCCTTGTATAGAACTTGACGAGCTGAAACAAAGAAAAATCTAGTAAAAAGACCATATAATGCGCTGCACTAACAAATCGCAGGGCCAAAAATACCAAAAAAAAAGAAAAAGAAAAAGTCAGCCACAACAATGGACTAGCAAAATGTTGCACGTTTTTGTTGAGATCCAGCAATCCAAAAAATACCAATACCAACAATTAAGGATTTGCATATATCAACATCTAATTGCTGACTTGGCATTCTTTACCATTATATCCCATTAAGCAGCAGCCAGAAGAATATGATAATCGACAAGGACAGTGACTAAGCTTCAGACATCCAACAAATAACTCGAAACAAATGCTTAAAACACCTAAATTTATTTCTTCTCAGTTCTCATTAAATATACTTCACACTAAACAACATAAGAGCATGTACAATAAGGTTTAGTCAGCAGGCTATAGCAAATATAATATCAACCAAATCTCACGTGGCAGAGAGAGAAAGGAAGAGAGAGAAGGAAGCTGGCTACTAAATTACAGCTAGCTATAGCACGTAAAAATATGCATTTCACTCTCTTACACGTGGGGCCAAATAGTTATTGTAATAGCTACCTTATTGTATGAACTACTTTTTTGAAGACTATAGATGAAATGGACAAATGTTATAGTCACTAGTTGGCTATACTATTGTACTTGCTCTAACAAGCGAATGCAGTTGCACACACGCTCAAGCAATACGTCGAGCACCGTGCGCGCATCACCATAACACCACTCTATGGCTCTATGCAGCAGCACCAAGTAGAAGAGTTATCCATCTACGTGCTCAGCATGTACATGTATACATACACATACCTTGGCGTGGTGGAGCGGCGTGTCGTTGATGGCGAGCAGCTCGGCGCGCGCGCAGCCGGAGTCGAAGCCGCGTCGGACGGCGACGGCGCCGAGGAAGAGGCCGAGGCCGAACAGCGGCCGGTCGGGGACCCCCACCGGGGTGCGCGACGTCCGCATGGAATGGAGGTGTAGCACGGCAACGCCGGGCCACGGACGGATAGAACGGTTGAATGGCATGATTCATGCCGTCTATGGGCCATTTGTCGTGTGGCCTTTGCGCTTGCGACGCCCGCCCATATCGTCCGACTGTCAGCTGAGAATGGCAAGTAGAAAGACAAAAGGTTGTGAAGTATGGAATTTTTTTGTACGGATAATCTATTTTTTATTTGAAATTACAGAAATATACCCGTGGGAAATTTTTTTACAAAATAGGCTCCAGTCACCTACTGGTTGGACGACTGGAGCCTTTCGCCCAACCAGACCGCGATATTTAATAAATCTATCAACCGTTCGGCGATTAATTGCAGTCGCCCCACCGTTTGGCCACTGCAATCCAGTCGCCGAATAGTTGGGCGACTGGGGGTGATATAAAACCCGACGCGCTCGGCCGTTGCACTGTTTTCATTCGGCCGCGTAGAGGAGAAGAGGAGAAGAAGAAGAGAAGAAGAGAGGAAGAGGGAAGACGAGAAGGGGGAGAGAAGGAGAGGGAGAGCGCGATTTTCAGGTATTTTTTGTGTTATATTTTTTTGTTAGTGTTAGAAAAATAGTTTAGAAAAATTAGTTTAGAAATTTAGTTTAGAAAATTTAGTTTAAAAAATTTTGTTTAGAAATTTAGTTTAGAAAATATAGTTTAGAAAATATTGTTTAGAAATTTAGTTTAGAAAATTTAGTTTTCAAAATTTTTTTAGAAAATATAGTTTAGAAATTAAGTTTAGAAAAATTAGTTTAGAAAATGTAGGTTACAAATTTAGTTTAGAAAATATAGTTTAGAAATTTAGTTTAGAAAATATATTTTAGAAATTTAGATGTAGTTTACAAATTTAGATGTAGTTGAGAAATTTAGTTTAGAGAATTTAGTGTCAAAATTTTGTATAGTATTTTTATGTATTATTGTAGAAAATTTAGTTTAGAAATTTTGTATACCATTTTTAATGCATTATTGTAGAAAATATAGTTTAGAAATGTAGATGTAGAAAATTTTTTGTATGTATTATTGTAGAAAATGTAGTGTACAAATTTAGATGTAGAAAATTGAGTGTACAAATTTTGTATAGTATTTCTTATGTATTATTATAGAAAATTTAGTGTAGAAATTTAGATGTACAAAATTTAGTATTGAAATTATTGTACAAATTTTGCAGGTACGACTCATGCTGGACGTGACTCCGAGTGGCGGTATGCGCTGTTGGACGAGCACGTGGACCGCGTGCATCGCGCTTCCCGTCGTGTGCCGCCACCGGGGAGCACGGACGAGCCGCCTAAGCTGGGAGTGGTCCGGACACGCACACCTCGCGTGGCCTGGGGACTCGACCCCCGTTGGACTGCCAGGTTTGCACTACGCCAGCGTTTAGTGCGACCGTAACAACGTTCCGTGCTGACCTTCACTTTGTTTGCAGGCTGCGGGATGCCGAGCTACTCCCTCTTGCCCGGATGGTGCAGGCCACGGAGGAGGATGGAGCCGCGGGCGGGGACGAGGCGGGCGAGGAGCGATCACGATGCTTCCCGTTCGTCCATTCCTGCTGACGGCTTTGGTGGACTGTTGGCGGCCCGAGACGCACACTTTCCACCTTCCATTCGGGGAGATGACGCCGACCCTGCAGGATGTGTCCCTGCTCCTTGGCCTTCCGATCGCGGGAGGCACTGCCTTCTTACCGGAGGCCCAGGCCGACCAGCGCGCTGACCTGCTCGGCAGATTCGAGGGGGTCGTTACACCGACCGATCACCACCACATCTTCGAGGAGGATCAGACCCATGGGCCGACACTGAGGTGACTCGCATAGTACCAGGTACGTGGTATTTACAATCGATCGTGTCTTCGAAGCTCTTATTTGTGGTATTACGTACTAATAACAACTTGTTTGCATTCAGGTGGAGCGCATGGATCTGCAGGCAGACGATTACCAGGTCTCGCGCCACCTGGAGGCATACGTGCTGTGGCTGTTTGGTTGGGTGCTTTCCACCACCAGCCACGGCAACTCGATGGATGCACGCCTTATCGCTTATGCGAGGGCGATCGCTGACGGCGAGCCCCCCAAGTCAGCTGGGGATCGACCGTACTTGCCACGACGTACCGCACCCTGTGCGATGCGTGCACGAGGATCAAGGCGAACTCGATTCTCACGGGCTGTCCCCTGCTGCTGCAGTTGTGGTCGTTCAAGCGCTTCAGCCTCGCACGACCTGTGCTAGATGCATGGGTTTGTACGGGCCCGAGATGTATCCAGGGGGAGACGTCGACCGGCCGACGATGGGTTCTCTCTGGTGCCGTCGACGAGTAAGTATTATCACAGTCAACTATTTCTTTTTTATTGACGATCGTCATACTAAACAACTTGTCTTTATTGCAGGTACAGTTCGCGCACGTGCAGGTCACGCGGGCGTACGAGCCCTTTGTGGAGCAGTTCGACCGCCTCACAGCCGACGACGTGCGCTGGGAGCCTTACGCAGATACGGCAGTGCAGGCCCGCGCTCCTGACGGGCTGTCCGCACTTTGCTGGTGTGATCGGGCTTTCTGGCTCACCCGTGCGGAAGCTCGTGTACCATATCTACGTGAAGGACTACACACCCCAGCGAGTCATGCGGCAGTTTGGGCTATGGCAGGCGCTTCCTGTACTAGTCGGACCATCGCTTCCGCGGAACGTGCACGCGTGAGTGATCGTTTCTACTAAATATGTACATACTTAATACTGTGTTCGCAAGTACTCACATTACGTAATGGTTCTATACGCAGGCACAACGCGAAGGGAGTTAAAAGAGGCATGGATTGGTTGACGAAGATGCAGCCCTGGGTCGAGCAGTGGGAGGGTGCGCTCGACGACCACGTGGAGGAGGACCGCCCATACGACAGCAGGGACTACGCTGAAAGCATCTAGCCTCCTAAAAATAGTTTTGGTAATTAATGAAATTATGTAAATATGGGACTAACATGTTTTATGAGCATGCGAAGGGTTAGTCCACATATGAGCGACAAGATGCAAGCCAAAGGATATATATGAAGATCCAATTGGCTCAAGACAAAGGTATACTTAGTATAGGATCTCCTTTTATTTTACCGGTCTTAGGTGAAGGGTGGAAGACCGGATTATAGGGTAGATAATCGTACCATAAAGGGGGATCTTGGCAAGTAGCTTGAATATAAATCTCTTGTGCCATTTGGATCAACATTAGAAACTTGCATTCATCAAAATCTGATTTAAAACTAAGTTTGTGCTCTGTCTGGACGAGCGGTAGTACCATAGTTTTGAACATCGGAACTACCGAAAAGCGGTAGTTCCGCGCCCAGACGTGGTAGTACCGGCGAGCGGAAGATCCGATTTTCGAGCGGATCCTTTTTCCAGAGAGCACCCGTGGATGCACCTGAACTCTTGCGGGAACGAAAGTACCAGCGACTTGAATGCCGGAACTACCGCACCGAGCGGTAGTACCGCATTATGGAGCGGTACTTCCGGAGCCCAGAAGATCCGGAGGATGAGCGGAACCTTTTTTCCAAAGAGCACCTCCGGATGAAGTCTGGATTTTCCTGGAGCGGAAGTACCGGTGATTTCAATGCCGGAACTACCGCTGTGTGTGGTAGTTCCGCTATTCAGAGCGGTACTTCCGGAGTCCGGAAGATCCGGCTTCAGAGCGGCTGTTTTTTCCAGAGAGCGCCAAATTCGGGACCTTTCGGATTTCGGCCAGAGCGGTAGTATCGCGCCGACTTTACGGAACTACCGGAGAGCGGTAGTACCGCAAAGTACAACGGCGGTAGTACCGCGCCGCCAAATCCAACGGTCACTGCAGAGCTCTGACATAGTCGTTCTGCCACGAAGATTTGGGAGTGGTAGTACCGGCCCATGAGGGCGGTAGTACCGCTCATCCTGAATTTTTCAGGAATTTATGCCAAACGGCTAGTTTTGGTTGGTGGAGGCTATAAATACCCCCACCACTGCACAAGAGCAATAGTTAGAGACCCATTGCATATTTCTTGAGCCCTAGAGCATTCATTTCACCCTCTTTCACTCATTGAGCATTAAATTGAGGTGGTTTTGCAATTAGTGCAAGAATTTCATTAGTTGATCCACTTAGCACTAGAATTGCATTCAAGTGAAGCCCGGGATTCATTACTCTTAGTGCTTGCCGACACTTGGACGATTGGGCGGAGATTGGATCGGTGATCTTCTCAAGAAGCTTGTGAGAAGACCTGGTGATTTGTGAAGGTCGGAGCTCACCTACCCGGAGCGGGAAAGAGCTACCATGAGTGATCGAGGTGTTTAGGCTCAATTTGTGGAGCCAGTCCGATTCGTCCGGGCTAACCTCAACGTGGACTAGGGGAACCAGCAAGTTTCCGATCACCACGGTAAAAACATCGGTTATGTTCATTTCCTTCTTAGCTCTTGTTTACTTACTTGATTGTGATCATTTGCTTGCTTATAGCTAGGATTACTATATTCTTGACTAGAATTGCATAGGATTAATTGCTCTACATTCTTGCTATTTAAATTGTGAAGAATTAATCAAGTGAAGAAGAAAAATTTTAAAACCTCCTATTCACCCCCTCTAGTCGGTATCCTTGATCCTACATACGCAGAGTACCTGCGCTGGTACCAGGGGCGGACACGTACCAGGCTCGTACATGTCGTAGACCCGCCTGCCACACACGTCGCCGCTCCAACAGACACGTACCCCGCGCAACTCGCACGCGGCGCTCACATCGCGGTACGTTACATGTAATTTCAAAGATTCCCAAATGGCAATGTCGTTTCGATGATCGACCATTTTATTTCTTTGTGTCCAGGCTGACGTCGGTGCTGTCCTATGGACCGAGTCCGCCTCACTACTGGAGAGGGTCGTCACTGGTGCGGAGCTGACCCACGAGGAGGGCGTCAGCTTTGTGCATCGGGTGTAGGCCGGGTGTAGACGTATTGTTAGCCTGCTGTCCTGCACGAGGCTACCGACGATCTCCACGCCCAGCGCTCCGACTGCTCGTCCACCAGTGCCACCCCGACCAGCGTGGCACTACTCCGGAGGTAGTACATGGACACGTCCTACACCACCTCACCCAGAGCAGCCAGGGGGTTCAGCTTGGGCATGGCCTCCTACACCACCTCACTTCACGCCTCCTCCGCACATCCCTGGCTTCCACACGCAGGGGCTGCACGCCCCTCCTCCTACCTCGATGGCGCCAGCTACAGGTACGCATCGTCCGATCTCGTTTTTATCCCAAGACGACATGCAACGAACTAACGATATTAATATTGCAGGTACTTACCAGCAGCACGGCGTCTCCCCAGGCTAGGACGATGTGGACCAGTTTTTTACAGAGTGGCCAGGGTAGTTCTCCGACGCAGCACCGGAGGTTCTCTCTGGTAGTGCCCTCCCCGGTGCACCGGAGGGCACACAGCCAGAAGTGCAGCTGACTCCACCAGCGCAGGGGCGGGATAGACACCCTCCTGCTCGTTTTACTTTTTCGGAGCCTCGTAACCCGTTGCACCGGAGGAGGGCCAAGCGGGGCCGTATGGGAGGACGCGGGCGCGGTGACGGGGCACACCAGGGTGGCGAGTGAGGGGTGCTGCGGATGCTATATGTTATGCATCTAATGAAAAAAATATGCGGCATGTTACTCACAGTTATATTATGAAGTTTATTTTTATTCAAACAAGTCTATCATCTCTTCTTTTCGCATTCAATCATTCATATATCAAGTCATCTAAAAAATTAATATACGAGTTCTCCGCATTTGCAATTATCATCGTATGTCACTTAACGATGTATGTATCGACCGTTCTCCAGTTAATCTTTAATAAAAAAAAGTTTCTAAAAATTTTTACGCACCTACAATATACAATAAACATAAACTTTTATTACAACTCAACCACATTTTTTACCAGTTCAAAACTACAAAGTTCACAAAATTCCCGGGGGATTCATGCAGTCGCCTAATGGGATGGCGACTGCATGCAAGTCGCCTAATGGAATGGCGACTGCATGCAAGTCGCCATATGGAAGAGCGACTGGATCCAGTCGCTCCAGCGTGGGGCGACGGATATTGTGTCGCAGTCTGGTTGGGCGAAAGGCTCCAGTCGCCCAACCATTAGGCGACCGGAGCCTATTTTTGTAAAAAAATATCCCGCGGGTATATTTCTGTAATTTCGAATAAAAAATGGATTATCCGTACAAACAATTCGTGAAGTATGCATGGTTCCCTTCATGCTAGTCCGATCCGACGATGTGACAGTGTCAGGGTAGCCAAGGCTTTTCTGCCGAGGCTCTGAGGCGAGACGAAAGTAGAGATGTGTTTCCAATATTTTAAAAACCTCATTTCTATTCAAGCTGATCAGATATTTTCATAGTAAAAACATAATATGTAGCAATAATAAGTGCAATTAATTCTAAATAACTAACATTATACTTTATAAGTAAGGTTATACATGCTAAACATCCTTTGCAAGTTGCCAGAGACATATAACTTAAAGGCCCCATTTGAATCTCGAGAAATTTATGATTTTTCTTGTGAAATTTATATGTTCCAAATATACTCTTTTAAGAATGAAATGACATAAAAAACTATTTTATAAGATTTTTCAGTTAGCCAGGACATATAACTAAGTAGTCATCAGTCACATTAAAAAGTAAAAACACCGATCTTCAAAAAAAATCTTCAATCCTTCAACTGATATGGAACTTTCTGTTAATCACCAAATACAACACCATGCACTGAAAATCTAGAGTTCTAGGCTACCAATCTTGAACCAAAATTTTTATTTGTATACTTGAACTGAAAAATTCAAATATCTAAGAAACCATCACTTGTCAAATTCTCAGTTTAATTAGCAAGTAAATAAGATGCAAACTAGTTGAGCCAAGCTAGGCATCGATCTTATGAGCAAGCATTCGTTCGTTTAGTCACCTATGACATGCCAAATTAGGTGTTTCTAAATTGAGTTGGACACTTAAGCTACCTAGACAAGTTCTCAGTATGGTTGCTAGTTGTTTTCCTCTTGTTGTTGCTAGTGGCTGCCTGGAAGTTAACGATATGAGCCTGCACTTTATATACTTTGGTTGATCCTTCTAACTATGAGTCAACAAATTATATATATATATATATATATATATATATATATATATATATATATATATATATATATATATATATATATATATATATATATGTATGTATGTATGTATGTATATATGTATGTATGTATGTATGTATGTATGTATGTATGTATGTATGTATCTATGTATGTATGTATGTATGTATGCATGTATGTATGAATGAATGAATGTATGGGCTAGGGCCCTTGACTTTCGTGGGCCCTAGGCAGTCACTCCTGTTTCCCATGCCCAGGACCAACCCTGAGGGTAGCTGTACTGGATTAGTTCTATCTCATTCCATTGATACCTAGCCGTTACTGTTCGGTGCCATCAATATCAAATGACTAAGCTCCTCTGGCTTGTCGATGTCCAATGATGCAGGTGTCTGACCTCATCAGCTCAGACGGGTTGATGGGGTACACTTTTACCTCGTTGGGGCCTAGTCTTGTGAAATGTCCGCCACATCGGTGTCGGATGGGATGATTTACCTTCGCCTTGTTGGTGACAGGCAATTGATGATTTGCAACATTAGTACTTTGACTTGTTGATGGAGTGGCTTAGCCTCATCGGTGCTTAGCTGATGTGAATGTAGAGGTGTTCGAGTATGTAATTGATAGACCATGTGGAGGTGATCCCGTGTGTGTGATGAATAATTGACATCTATTTTAGGAAAGTCGAGTTTGGTTTATGTGGTTTGGACCATGTTGTTGCACGGTGCAATCGGCTTCGGTAGGACTTGGTCAAACTTGGTCGAAGTGCTTAGGATGCTTATTCTTTTGATTCGACAAGTTGGGCTTTTTCATGCTTAAGATTTCTCTTAATGCTTCTATTGATTACATTATGTCGAGCGGTGCTATGTGATGTGTTTCTTGTCTGTGATGGCTGCAGGACGTCGAGGCGAAGTCGTGGCGAGATGACCGGACTAGGCGCAGGTGGTGCCGAGGTCAGAGCGGTCGAGGTGTGCCTAAGACGGCGAGGACTCGAGGTGGCTGCGAGCCTTGGAAGGCAAGGAATGAAGAAGCTTCCCGAAAGGTGCAGGAGGGGCGTTTTGGGGAATACGCAAAGCTACACTAAAGGAAGTGGGTTTTGGATAAAGCATTGGAGTTGTTGGAGGCTTAATGGGCAAAGCATGTTGCAAACCCATTAGTGGAAGGGTATAAATAGATGCATGTCTCCTGGTGGAGGTATGGCTTGAGAGAGGGGTTAGAGTTTGTTTTGCTTTGTGCTTTAGTGGTTGAGAAGTGGATGAGAGCAGGAGAGGTGGTTTTGCCTGTAGCTCATGTTCTCTCGTGTGTGTTCTTGGTTTTGAGAGTTCTTGAGTGTCTTGAGTTTGGGAGAGATGGAATGAGTTGATACTCCATGTAATCATTCCTCTGTATTCAATCATTCATGGGAATGAATTTCTTTGAGATTTTCAGCTTTGTTTCTTCCTCTCTGTGATGAATTTCAGTTTCTGTGCTCTCTCTGTTCTTCTTCTTCTCTTTTGGATTTGAGTTTGTTCTTGCTCAAGATTTCTCAAAATGAGTTGCTCTGTGAAGGGAAAATACTCTAGACCACTTGGCCACTCCATTCCCGAGAGCAAATGATAGATTCCTTGATTTCTCTCTTTTCTCTAAGCTTCGTCAAATCTCCCTCTGTTTCTGATTTTCTAGGGTTTGGGTACAGAGCTCTCTTGGATCTTTTAATTCCCTTCATTAAGAGGCTTAAGATTTGGGCTTTCGAGTGCTTAGATCATTGCTAATCTAATTGCAAAAGATCATAAGCAAAGGATGGGTAAATCTTAAGAATTCTGAAATTTACCATCTCCATCCACTTAATTTTCAGATTTTGGCATAAATCTCGATTCCTTGCTTTAGAATTGAATTAGTTTGTTTCCTGAGGTCCTTTTGCTAGTTAGAATGTTTTCTTGGTCTTTAGGCCTCAGGAGAACAGTTGAGAAGCATCAATTTCATTGGTTTCCAGAGGTCTTAGGTAACTCAGTTTCGGGGCCTGTTTGTTCCTACTGTCGGTCAGGATAACCGGTCAGACCGGTTACGTAACTGCGGTCAGACCGGCAGTTAAGAGGCGGTCAGACCGGCCCATGGGGTGCGGTCAGACTGGCCGACAGATGGCGGTCAGACCGGCTATGAGCGGTCAGACTGGCTTGGGCAGAGCGGTCTGACCGGTGTGTCAGGCACGGTCAGACCGGCCACCTGAGGCTGAAGCCACCGCTCTGTTTATGCTATTCCTCCTTGGTTTTCCCCCCGTGTTTTGTGCTTCTGTTTTCTCCTCTGTGTGTCTAGGTTTCTAGCAGGTGTAATTTCTTCTTCATAGCATCTGTGGCTATAGGAGGAGAGTGATTTTTTAGGGGGATTTTTGAAAGCAACATTCACCCCCCTCTGTTGCCGATTTCAATCCAACAGTAATGTAGATGTTGGTGTCATCACTTGCAGCAGATGGTGATGGTGCTTGATGGAGACAAATCTAGAGCTTGGTGATGTCTAGGAATTGACTAGGCCGTGCTGGCAGTGCCTTCCGCGTATGGAAGCCATGTAAGGATGAGATTGGTTTGGAGTGAATAGATTGGAGCAGTAGAGAGATGGTGGAGATGGGTGCTCACCCTTATCCACGACGTTGTGTGCCTCCAGTGTGGAGCAGGCCTGATAGGTGGCAGCTTGGGCTTTGAACAAGGTAGCTTCCGCAGCGTATGCACGTCCCTTGTCTTCACATCTAGTTAAGAGTAGACATTGACTTTGGCTTTGAACCCGGCAGCTTCTGCGGCATACATATTACCTCTGTGGGTGACTGCACGTCCCCAGTGACTTTGGCAGCATCCCCGGCAGCGTGCGGATGGTCGGCATCTCAGGTGATGGCGGCTCTACAGTGACTCTCGGGCAGCTCGATAGGTGACGCCCGTGGCACCTGGTAGATTGCTTTGGTGAAGCGCTTGACCTAGCTCCACCTCTTGGCATTAATACTTGATCTCTGGGCACGGCACGGCAACCTCGACAATGTGGCCATGGACTTCCAAGTGGTGAGCTACAGAGCGTCAAGTTGGCGGCGCTTCTGTGCACAGAGCTTGCTGTTGTCGTCATGGCCATGGTGGGAATTGGGATACTAGTCTTCATGTAATGATGATCATAGAGGAGAGAGGAATCATGTGCTCATGCATGCACGTACCCACAATGAAGGCTAACATAGCACACGAGTAAGCGTGTACGTGGAATCCATGTCAAAAGCATTGATTATATGTCTAGAAATGAAATGCAAGTTTTGCTCCATACCTCATAATTGAATTTTTCATGAGTCATGTAGTTAGGCACACCTCATGACAGAAAGCCAAGAAATTATGTCACGTTCTTGAGAACGAATAGGATAGCTGTTGGTCGACAGTCATAGCTATAGTCACTACTACAAAAGATGATATACTAGACGTCTCATCACAGACAGTTTCCTGGAATCGTCTGTGTTATAATTATCATCGATGTTTTTACAAACATAACCATCTATATTACTAGCGATAGCCAGAACCGTCTGTGATACATTAATAAAAACCGTATGTGAATTATCACAGACAATTCTTAACAAGAACTGTCTATGAATTATCACAGACGGTTCAGATTAAAAACTGTTTGTGATGTCTACAATTATCACAGACGGTTTTTAATAAGAACTATCTGTGATTCACAGACGGTTCAAACTAAAAACTGTCTGTGATGTCTATAATTATCACAGATAGTTTTTAATAAGAACTGTCTATAATAATTCACAAACGGTTCTACCGTCTGTGATGTCTAGAATTATCACGTATGGTCCGGATTAAAAACTATCTGTAACATTGCAATTAAAAACCATTTGAAAATCCAAATCCTCTTACCTTACTTGAGTTGTTGGATCTTCTAAAATCTAAGGCCCTATTCTTTTCAGCTTCTAAAAGCTGCTTTTCGGTTTTCTACAGTAACTAGCTTTTAAACGGAATATCTTTTCAAGATATGATCTACTAGTTAATTATAGTACATATTTTACCGACTTCATTTATATCGGCAAAAACTGCACGTGAGTTTTTGTTACCCTGTAATTTCTTGCACAAATAGCCTAAAAGCCACAAGCTGCAGCAAAAAGTCATAAGTTTCAGCCAAAAGAACAGGCCCTAAATCAGGTGTGGCTGTTTTTCCAATTTTGTCATGTAGAAATTCCCAAAAAGTGTCTACTTTCCCAAAAATTGAAAAGCATGCCAAATATATGCCAAATCCAATGAAAATTGGTAGAATCCTTCTACATATAGCCACAAATTTTCACAAAAAATTTAGCAATATTGGGCCACGAGATTGAATGATATAGAAATTTCAATTTGAACCTGAGACGAATTCAAGTCCGAGTAAGATTCCATTCCGAGACACGTTTGTTAAAACATGCATAATTTTTGCATACGGTGCCCATTTTTGACATTCTTATACTCTTTGGAAAGTTAACGATGAGCCCAATACAAAAAATGACCTTCTTGTGCTTATCGCCCTCTAAGACCCCTAAAATCGGCCATCTTTAGCACTGAATTTGTGTTGCAAGTTTCCAGTTTCTGTTTTTGCCCAAATTTTCGATCTTCCCTTTGGAATTTGGGCTTCATCTCAACTGCAAAGTTGTAGATCTCATTGAAACCTTTCGCCTTTGAAGTGTCAAGGTCGAGACGTCGTGGTCGAAAGACTCGAAATCCTAAGGAGTCAACTTGGTCAGGTCTATGTATAGTCATAGACTTGGTCAGATCTTTGTGTGTGGTCGTAGCTACAATGAACTGATCAATAGTCGTTGGTCATCGCTACAGTTTACACAACAATATAAAACTAACCATGAGATATAGGGCTTATGAGACATCGTGGTCGAAGTGCCATGGTCGAGACGTCGTAGTTGAAGAGTCATGGTTGAAGGACTCAAAGTTGTAAGGAGTTAATTCGGTCAGGTCTGTGTATGGTCATAGACTTGGTTAAACCTATGTTTGTGGTTGTAGCTGCAGTGAACCAGTCAATAATCATTGGTTGATAATTGTAAGCTACAATAGCTAGTCAGTAGTCGTAAGCTACAATACTAGTCGGTAATCAGAAGAACTGCATAGTCAAAGACTAGTAGTACTAGATTTGTATGAGTGGTATGACTGGAGTTGTGGTAAGATCCATGGTCAAAACGCTGTGGTCGAGGCGCCGTGGTCATAAGGAGTCAACTTGGTCAGGTCTCTGTGTGGTTATAGACTTGGTCAGATCTGTGTGGGTGGTCGTAGCTACAGTGAACTGGTCGATAGTCGTAGGTCGGTAGTTCTGATTTCTAGTTGAGGCATGTTATTTCCAGGGAGGTCCAATTTTGAGGTGCGAAGTGTGGTAGTATTGATCCATGGGAGCGGCGTAATGCAGTGCAGTAGTACCAACCTGATGAAAGCGGTAGTACCATTTTGGGAAGAAAATTGAGGATTTGAGATTTGAGTCTTGGATTGAGTTGGAGAGTGGTTTAAGTCAAGAAGAAGCTGATTTGATCAAGATGGATCAAGACTAACGATTTAGCGGATTCCGACTTATGCGCTTTGAAAAGCATGCATAAGTAAACATGTAAGAGTAACACCCGTGTGTGTGTGTGTGTGGGGGGGGGGGGTTATGGGGTTTTTCTTATTGTGCTAAGTGGATAGTATCCACTAAGGGTTAGATGCGGCTGGTTAGCTCACCTATATAATGGGATTAGGATGGAGACTTGGGTTAACCATCTAATCCATCTCTCTTATACTCTTATGTTTAGGGTTTGGGGTTTGAGAGTTGAGTGCGTTGTATGCTCTCTATCCTCCAAGGTGGGGTGGCTATAAAACTTATCTTTTTAAGTAAACAATACATCAATCTTTGATCATCTCCATGAATCCTTCATGTTTTGATTGATTTATTCTTGATTTTATTAGTTTTGATCTCTCCTCTTCCCTCTTCTTGATCTTACAATGTCAAGGATGTAAATGAGATAGAGATAATAACCTCATGAGATTAATTTCCTATCATCTAGACACTTTAATAGCAAGTTTATCAAAAAAAACCTGATTTTGGTTATTTTTGGTGTTCTAGCTTGTTGTGATATGTGAAAATACATCTAAAGCCATCTTGGTCATCATCTACCCACGAGCAAGTTGTATCCACCGTTTTTGGTTTTTTCTCGGTTTCGATGCAACCTTCTTTCAAACTGAAAAAGATCTCAACTTTAGCTATGATTTTCACGATCATTTGTTGAAATAGGTTCTTGATATTCTAGAAAAAATCCTTACAAATTTTTATGTCATTTGGATCTATAGATTAAAAGTTTTATCGATTTTAGTTTTTGAAATAGTGCTAAAAAATTATTCACCCTGATTTTCCTATAGCAGCGGTAGTACCATAAGTACTGTAGCGGTAGTATTGTGGTTACTGTAGAAGCGGTAATACCGCAGTTCTGAAGCGGTACTTTCGATTTTGCTGATCTTTTATTCAATTTTCAGCACTTAGTTTAGCTAGGTTTTGCATTGGCTTTTTATCTTAATTTTTATAACTTTGTAGCTATTGGAGTGATAAATTAGTGAATACTTAGGAAAAAATTTTTAAGGTATCATTCGTTCTCTCTATTGCCTTTCGGTCCAACAACTTTTGAGCTCTGCATTCCATCCGGATGAGCTACGATTGTATAACATTTCCATGTGATGAGATATGGTGAATATATAATCCATTTCCATTTGCAGGAGATATGGAGAACTAACCTATAAATAGCACGGCTCAACTGCGCGCGTCCACACATTTGGGAACTCTCTATGCAATACCGTTTCTCTCGCTGAGTACTACCGATTCAAAGGAAAAATAAGGAATAAACCATTTTTTCCGAGCACTAACCCTTCAAGCCTATATATTTTGCCTCTCCAATTAAATGGATCATCTCATTAGTAGTAACTGAGAGACACAATGAGGGTTGTCATGGAGAAACTGGTGCTCTCTTTGTTATGGATTTCACTCTTTCAAGGTTACTTAGTTGATTTATTTTTTTAAACTGTTGGTTCATTTATGTTGGTTGTAGACTTGTACATAGTTGATTTCTGACTGAATTGTGTATTTCCAATGCCAAAGAAAATGTGTAGTTTTTTTTTGTTTTTTTATCCCCCATAGTTTCATCTAGATATATTGGATGCATATCTGATGAGGTGATACGTATATATACGTGCACGAACAACATGCTGACGTATGTTCTCCTTCATATTGTAGGGTGGATGGTCGAGTCTGTAGAATATGATCATACAGCAAGCCTTGAGGCAAGTGGCTGTGTTTCTTCTTCCTCACCCGTTCTTTTTAACTTTTGATTTGTACTATAATAACTAGCTTTTAAACAGAATAACTTTTTAAGACGGATCTATGTTATCAATCTCAACTTGCACAGAAGATATATATGAAATTGTTAATTAGATGTTTTTAAATTTGAACTTAATCCTCGTATAATTTAGAACAGTACATTTTCACTATAAGCCCTGAATTGTTGAATTTGGTGCAAGATCGAGTCGTTTAATTAACTTAAGTTGATTTGAGCTGTTTACAATCCGATTTTGCACAACCAAAATTAATCACTCTATTCTGTTTTGTTAATTTAAACGTCTCTACCAAAAGAAACTGTCAAATATAATAGGGCCAATTATATAT
Source organism: Dendrocalamus sinicus (assembly GCA_036346575.1). NCBI lineage: Eukaryota > Viridiplantae > Streptophyta > Magnoliopsida > Poales > Poaceae > Dendrocalamus > Dendrocalamus sinicus. The sequence goes on from CM070670.1 coordinate 10,442,814, forward strand.
GAGATCTGTATTATTACCCAGCAGAATAAGCACCCATATTACATTGTACTGTTGAAATGATCAAATATAAACATATCTTCTTCTTCCTTCCCCCACTCGATCTCTAGTGTCTTCGCGACCCGATGAGGCCTTTGTACAACGGCGGCATCATCCAGAACGGCGAGTTCAACAGCGGCCTGATGGGCTGGTCGACGTACCGCAACATCAAGGCCGGCGTGAGCAGCTCGCCGTCCGGCAACAAGTTTGCCGTGGTGCAAGGCGCGGGCAGCTTTCTCTCCGGCAAAGGCAACGGCGCGCCCTCCCACAGCGTGTACCAGAGGATCCAGATGCAAGGCGACACCCACTACTCCCTCTCCGGTATGTACAACGATACCGGATAGCTTGCATGCATGCATGCAGAGTATTACTCATCTTGTTGTTTTGTGTCGCGCGCGTGCAGCGTGGCTGCAGGTGTCGGCCGGCACGGGCAACGTGAAGGCAGTCGTGAAGGCGCCCAACGGCGAGAACATCACCGCCGGCGCCGTCGCCGTCCAGTCCGGCTGCTGGAGCATGCTGAAGGGCGGCATGACTGCCTACTCTTCCGGACCAGGAGAGATCTTCTTCGAGGTACGTACGTACATACATACAACGACGCAATACATGCTCACATTTTGAACTGTCATCCCGCGACATATGAGGTGAAAATACAAATACGGTGAAATTCGATGTTCACTGTATCTAGAAGTTTCACAAAACATTCTAAACAATTACCATATATATTGGAGCATATGTTCTACATGTTTGTAAAATTTTAAGATCAAACTCTGATCTAATCATTTGCTAAATACGAAAAAGGCATTTGTTTTGTGGAAAATGTTGAACGTATCCTCCACTATATGTGGTAATTTTTTTCAGAATTTTCTGAAATTCTAATGATACAACCGAACTAATAAAACTAGTGGATACGTGTATGATGGTCCGATCTTTCGTGAGACCCTCTTCGAACTGCAGCTTCGTCCTTCCAATGCGCAGCTTCCAATCTTCAATCCGAACTCCACCATGATAGATGCCCCCAACTACGCGTCTCAACGCACAACCTAGGATAAAAGGATCTCACGATCTAACGAGTAAACTCCCGTACACGATGAGAATCCCCACCCCAAGTGCAATTCCCAATCAGAATTCATAGGAACAAGCAACACACGATAAATACCCAACCAGGCATTTTCTATTTTCTCAGCTCAAGGCGGCCTGTTCTTTGTAGCTTTTGACTTTCAGTTTTTGACTTTTCTATAGTAACTAGTTTTCAAACAGAGTGTCTTTTTAAGACGGAGTCTACTAGTTAATTGTAATACACATTGTAGCAACTTCATTTATATCGGCAAAAATCGCATGTAAATTTCTGTTACTCTATAATCTCTTATAAATAACCCAAAAGTCATAAACTGCAACTAAAATCCATAAACCGCAGTAAAAAAACTAATCTCAGACACATGGGGTCGTACTCTTGGCTATATAGCCGAACACATCAAGGCCTAAGGCAACTATGTAACGTAAGATCGACTCCTTAGGGGCTTCAGACCTTCAGTCCCACCACCAAACACAACGCACACAACTTCTAAAGGAAAATAACGTGATACAAACCGACTCAGATCAAACTTGAGTTCGGCCAAATATTAGGCGCACAGGCCATTCTCCCAAAGGCCGGTTGGTTTTGTAAAGAAACTCTTAAAAACCAGAAGCTAGCGATCTCTCCTTATCTCTTCAACTTTGAACAACCGATGCCCATTCTCATAGTATTATCTTGACTGCTGCTATCGGGATCCTCTTTCCTATTTTCTTGATCATGCATGCAATCTCTCCTTTTTCTCTCTCTTTGGCCACGCACAACACATGCATGTTCCCCTTTTCTCTCATATGCCGATCTGCATACACCAAAGAAATAGGTGTTCCTTTCCTTCCGTGCACACGCACAGTACACTTAAACGTCGTACGTGCCTCTCATGCCATGTGCTCCTTTAGATTGTGAACTAGGCATGCAAAGCAAAGTTGTAGAGCTAGGTGGTGCCGTATCATCTAAGTTTAGTGATAATCGAAAATTTCACCATATGCGTATTTTCACCCTATATATATGCCCATCGTTGCTTACATGTTTGCTGCTGTATATGTATGTATTACGTGTGCAGAGCGACGCCCCTGTGGACATCTGGGTGGACAGCGTCTCCCTGCAGCCCTTCTCCTTCGACGAGTGGGACGCCCACAGCCGTCTTTCCGCCGACAAGGTCCGGAGGAGCACCGTCAGGGTCGTCGCGAGGGGCGCCGACGGCAAGCCGATGGCGAACGCCAGCGTGAGCATCGAGCTCCTCCGGGCCGGGTTCCCGTTCGGCAACACGATGACCAATGAGATCCTCAACATCCCGGCCTACGAGAAGTGGTTCGCGTCGCGGTTCACCGTGGCCACCTTCGAGAACGAGATGAAGTGGTACAGCACCGAGTGGAACCAGAACCAGGAGGACTACCGCATCCCGGATGCCATGCTGCGCCTCGCCCAGAAGTACGGAATCAAGGTTTGCGATCTTTACCAGAACTCTCTTCTAACAATCTATATAAATAAAAATAACTGGTGATATTTAAGATATCTCTTTTATTTTCTGAGCAAAAAATCCCACAATAATCTTAAAAAAGGGGGGGGGGAAATAGAAATCTCAAAAAGATTTTCACCACATATTTTGATGGGCCCAAATTATAATGATGCAGGTTAATATATATAGATATTAGAGTTATATAACAAATAACATTATATTTCAATTATAGTAAGTAGAGTTGTATATTAAAGACATCTGTACCGTGTAGTTATGCGGTAAACCTGTTAGTTGTTGTCAGGTCGAAGGCTCTGTTTGCCATTGCCGTGACTTTTCGAAGGTACTTATATTTTTGCTTATTGTTACAACAGGTGCGTGGGCACAATGTGTTCTGGGACGACCAGAACTCGCAGATTAGGTGGGTGAAGCCGATGAACCTGAACCAGCTGAAGGCGGCGATGCAGAAGCGGCTCAAGTCCGTCGTGTCGCGGTACGCCGGCAAGGTGATCCACTGGGACGTGGTGAACGAGAACCTCCACTTCAACTTCTTCGAGAGCAAGCTCGGCCCCAACGCGTCGCCCCAGATCTACCAGCAGGTCGGGCAGATCGACCGGGACGCGATTCTGTTCATGAACGAGTTCAACGTGCTGGAACAGCCTATGGACCCGAACGCACAGCCTAGCAAGTACGTCGCCAAGATGAAGCAGATAAGCGGCTACCCCGGCAACGGTGGCCTCAAGCTTGGCGTCGGCCTCGAGAGCCACTTCTCCACGCCCAACATCCCCTACATGAGGGCCGCGTTAGACACGCTCGCGCAGCTTAAGTTGCCCATGTGGCTCACCGAGGTGGACGTCGTCAAAGGCCCCAACCAGGTAAGCTGATACATATGGTGCAGCAAACTATACATCTTATCTCGCTTATCTCGTTCAAGTTCTAGTTGCTACTAGTAGCGATCTAACATTCTGCTCAAAACTATCTAACCCCCCCGCAGGTGAAGTACTTGGAGCAGGTGCTGAGGGAAGGATACGGACACCCGGGCGTGAACGGCATAGTGATGTGGGCAGCGTGGCACTCCAAAGGCTGCTACGTGATGTGCCTGACGGACAACAACTTCAAGAACCTCCCCGTCGGCAACCTCGTCGACAAGCTCATCGACGAGTGGAAGACGCACAAAACGGCCGCCACCACGGACGCGAACGGCGTGGTCGAGCTCGACCTCGTGCACGGCGAGTACAACTTCACTGTGAGGCACCCGTCGCTGGAGACGGCCACCATCCACACCATGACGGTGGACGCGGCGTCGTCGGCGTCGGAGCACACGATCAACGTCAAAGCGTAGGAATGAGACGTGCAGCTGTTTAGTTGATTTCTTTTTTTTCTTTTCTTTTTTGAATAATCTGAGAGGAGACCAAATTAACCAGTGATATGGTTGAACGGTCCAACTTTCATTGACAGTTTGAACAGTGGCAGATTGATCACTGCACCTGTAGTTAGCTACACTACTATAAAAAAAGTCATTACAGACGATTCAAAACTATCATCACAGACGGTTTTTTAAACCTTCTGAATTTATGTGTCAGTGATAATCATAGGTTATCACAGACGATTTGTGAGCCGTCTGTGATAAATACATCACAGACGGTTTATAACTAGAGCCGTCTGTGAAGAACACTATTATAGACGGTTCTAACTACCAACCGTCTGTGATATTGACATATCATAGACGGTTCTAGCTACCAACCGTCCGTAATGTGTGAGTATCACAGGCGGTTGGTATATAGAACCGTCTGTGATACTTCCCTATCACAGACGGTTTGTGGTTCGAGCTGTCTGTGATAATTCTTCATAGACAGTTTATACTACAAAACCATCTGTGATAATTTATTATATACCTAAATTTTTTCTATTTTTCGACTAGTCTTAAGAAATGTTAACTATAACATTTGAAAATAAATAAATACAGTAACAAACACAGTAAACACATTCTATTTCCATTAAGATTAGAATCCACCATTACAACATCACAAGATATCGAGTAGGTTACCCATAGCACTGCATACACAAGAGGACACTTACAATTTTACAAAGATAAACTTCACGGCAACAAATTCAGAAAAATGCTTACACTACAAGAAACTTTAGGCTAATGCAAACTAGACTTACACATCCTGCATTAAACTACAATCTAAAACAAGTGGTGCGGGAAAATTTTCAAGTAGCAGAAACAAAAAGGCAACAAACACCATTTTCAGCTTCTATGACAAAATCAACAGCTTCTATGATGATGACTTAGAATAGTGCAGATTGGCCATTGCCTTCTTCCTTTCCATCTTGCCTTTTTGCTGAACCCCTTCCCACCCTTGCCACGCACAAACGAGTTGGAGTAGTACTGGTGGTATTGGTTCTTCGAGTAAGGAAAGGGGGTTAATAAGGGGCGAGAGGTGGGGAGGAGAATGGTGCCTACCGTTCGATGCGGAGAGAATGGACGGGTGAGATCGGGATCCTAGGGGATACACCATGAATCGGTGATATGGCAGGACATCATAGACGGTTCATAACAAAAACCGTCTATGACAACAGGAGATATCAAAAAGATAATATATCGGTACAATATAAATAGTTAGTCTCAAAAGATAAAATAGCAAAAATTTATATGACTTATATATACTCGTTTGAAAGGTTTCGACAAGATCTACAACTTTACAGTTAAGGTGAAACCCAAATTCCAAAGGGAAGATAAATTTTTTTTGGCAAAAACAGAAACTGAAAACTTAGAGGTTAAAGATGGCCAATTTTGAGTGTCTTAGAGGGTGACTAGCATAGGCTGATCAGTTTTTTGAATCGGGCTCGTCGTTAGCTTTTCAACGAGTACAAGAACGTCAAAAACGGACACCGTATACAAAAGTTATGCCTGTTTTACTAAAGGTGTCTCAAAACTGAATTCTACTAGGACTCAGGCGGGAGATTATGAAATTTTGGGGCATTACGAGGTGGGAAACATATCACAGATAGTTTTTAATACAAATCATCTGCGATAACTTCATTATCATGTACGGTTTTAATATAAACCGTCTGTGAAGTATCATGGACGGTTTAAATAACAAACCGTCTGTGATGTCTGCCATTATCACAGACGGTTCTTATCAAGAGCCGTCTGTGATGTCTTGTATTATCACAGACGGTTCGTATAAATAACTGTCAGTGAAAATACCACAGACGGTTATTCATATAAACTCTCTGTGATACTTACAGCACAGACGGTTCCTAGGAACCACCTATGATGTAAGCGTCTAGTTTAATCTCTTTTGTAGTAGTGCTAGCTTCCTACTCCATTTGAATGTAAGCGTCGGACCTGGACTTGCAATCCTACCGTACTATTCTATGAATTAATAGCTAGTGCGTACAAATACATTGATAAATCATACACATATATACAAAGGATCATCACAGACGGTTCAAAACTATCATCACAGGCGGTTTCTGAATGGTCTGAATTTATGTGTCTACGATAATAGGCAGTTATCATAGATGGATCTCAAACCTATGTGATAAGTTACAACACGGATGGCTCTAAAAAATCACCTGTGATAACATGCGGTTATCACAGATGGTTCTCAAACCATATGTGATATGTTACAACACAGACGGCTCTAAAAAACCGTCTGTGATATGTCAGATATCACAGACGGTTCTTAAACATAACCTTCTGTGAAATCTAACATATCATAGATGGTTAATACCAAAAACTATCTGTAATATGTTAGTACCACAGACGGTTCTTAAACATAGCCTTTTGTGATATCTTGTATATCACAGACGACTAATACCAATAACTGTTTGTGATATCTTACATATCACAGACGGTTTGGTGTTACAAATTGTCTGTGATAGCTATTTGTATGGTTAAATTATTTTCTATTTTCTAGCTAACCTTAGGAAATGCTAGCCATACCCTCTGAAAACAAGCAAGCAAATCACATATATAGCACGATAATCATTACACAGATCTCACAAATGAATTAAACAATTGCATGGAGTACAAATTGTTTGATTAAGCACAATTGAATGGATTACAATTGACTCAAATGTTTAAATATCTAATCATCATCGACGGGGTTGAACTCTCCCTTCAAGCGAATGACCTTCACCATCAAGAATTCATAGGGCTTTCCTCGAACTTCAGCGAGTTTGTCAAGATCGAATGCATTTGAGCCCATTTCCACACCCTGTCACTAAGAGTAGTAAAGTCATTAGAATATATATAAATTGATAATCACGAAATAATCATTAATAGGTTGACAAACCTCTAGATTAATCATCTTAGTATCCATGATTTCCTGCATATGGCGGCAAATGTAGAATCCATATACATTGTCTTGTACCTGCTAGTGGCACTGCAAAAATAGAATTATATACGTAGGTATTGGTTACCTTGCTTCCCTTACCTACGACAGTAGAAGGATCTGTGGCCGAAGGCGCCACAAACGAAGCGGGTCGCCTCTTTTCTGCAGATCGCAACAGCTATTGGTGGTCAACTAGTGATGGTGCAATAACATGCTCAATTGTGTAGCCTATATCAAAATCTGGATCGACTTCTAGAGAACGTGTGACACTGGGTCGGGGTTTGGTGAACCAACAGGTCGCTCCTTTAGTTGTTAGTTCTAGAAGCATTATTATGAAGTGTGATATATGATTGTTGTGTTGTAGCTGATACTGGAAATTGCGTTCTGTGTTGCTGTGTGATGTTGGATATCTTGTGTCTCCCTCCTCGAGTAACGTAAGTGCTGAATAAAATATGGGATTAAAAAAAGTTTGTCTCGGCCATTGCAAATAAAGAGAAGACTACAATAAAGTTATATATAGAGGAAATAAGTTTAACTGTCAATTGTTTGTTGCACACAAGTGAAGTCGTGGTTGTTTCTGAGTAGAGAATCAAGGTATATTATCTTGCTCCACTTTGGTACAATCATAATTAGAATCCAGTGAAACATAGTCATATATGTTGTCATAGTGATTAAATCTAAGTTCATGTACATACAAAGTACAAATAAAACTTGTATGGTAACTATTAAAGCACTTATCCCTGGTTATAGGGTAGCAGAATGTAGTCCTTGTCATTCTAAGCAAGCAACCCCAGCGTTATGTAGTTTGGATGTAGGATGTGTTTTGTTTGATGCATTGCTCAGAGACCAAGTTTGGGTTGAGGAAACCAAACCATCGGTGGGTTTGTTGGATCATGGATATATGCATAAGTAATGAGTTATGACATTTATCAATATTACATGAATGTAAAACTTGATTATATAGTACACTTACAGTGTTTGGCATCGTAGAAGTGACACATCGATGGCGTCGGGGTTGAATAATCCGAATAAATCTTTGAAGGTCACAACAAAGTAGCCCGAGTTTGGAGGAAATGCGCCTCCGTGTATCTCACGGTAAATCCACTTTGCCCATTTGGCTTCCTGTTGGATCACTGCATGTGCCAGGCATACAAACTCTTGCAAACCAGTCCAAGTTTAGGTAATTGTGAGTTAGGGACCAATGACATTTTGAGGGAGTACTTTCAAGGCTCGAGAAATGTCTTAATCTTCTTCGATTGGGCCTGGGAATAAAGGTTTAATTGAGTCCTCCATCAGACCCTCAAATTTACCAAACTCTTTCTTACTATAGTTCCCTTCTGCATTGCTTAGCATTTGATCCAGATTGTCATCGTACGGCCTATTCTCATCGAAAGCACAATTCACAATCAGCATATCGTTGTCTCCCTCGACGATGTCATAACTACCTTTTTGTATAATCTTCTCTTTACCGTGACTGGTCCAACATGTATACCCTTTTTGAAACCCCTTCGAATCAAATAATCTTCGATCTGTGTTGAGTTAGTAAACATCTTCAGATTATCACAATTTATACATGGACAGTACATATATTCCATCTCCTTCTTTAACATATCCTGCTCGGCCGCTCTTCTAAAAGCTGATATGCCATCAATGTACTCTTCACTTACACGGTTCTAATGTACATTTAACTTCGGTCCATCTACGCTATGCATGTAACAAATTAGTGTCAAATTATATTAAAACTACTATAGCTAGCTAGCTAGCCTAATAGTTACACATAATTGTCATTCACCTTAATAAATTATCCATCTAAAGTAGCTAGCAACATACTATTCATAAAGCAGTATATCTATCAAGTAAGAATATATTGAAGTAAATCAGGAGTAGTGACCCATTCTTAAATTGGAGCAAACTACTAAGTTAGATCTAAACCTAGCTATCATATCTCTTTATTATAAAGCATATAATTAGAAGCAAATACTAACCTCAAATAATTAAGAACACATAGATCTACAAGCGGTATGCTTTCACAAAACTCCCCAATGTCGGCCACCTCTTTCAATGCAGCGCAATTAAGATAGATCTGTCGGGACTAGGCAGGCTAGGTATTTAATAACACATTGTATCATAGACACATCCAACCACGAACCGTCTATGATACATCATTACCACAGAAGATTCTCATTCAATATAGTCTCTAAATTATCACAGACGGTTCGTGACAAGAATCGTATGTGATAATGGGAGACTTTATAGATGGTTATTAATACGAACCGTCTGTGATAATAAATTATTACAGACGGTTCGTATTAATAACCGTATGTGAATACACATCACCAATGATTCTAAAGTAGAATTTCTACAATAAAAATGGTTCTAAATACATTGTCATATACATAAATACAAATTCATATATATATATATATATATATATATATATATATATATATATATATATATATATATATATATATATATATATATGTGTGTGTGTGTGTGTGTGTGTGTGTGTGTGTGTGTGTGTGTGTGTGTGTGTGTGTGTGTGTGTGTGTGTATGAAATCTCTTTTCTACTCCCGGTGTAATTACACCTGTGTCGTATCTCACAACATAGAGAGTACCTTACTTAAAGGAGGGTATGTGCATGTAGTATACGAGTATTTAAGACCATCTAGGTGGTATGAACAATTTTTCAGATGTGGTATATACATTTTTTTGATATACTCCTTTTTATGTACATGTATGAAAGTATTTACAAAATACACTAAAAACTATGGATTTTCTTGCAAATTTTTTTTGTGTGGCTCACATTGGAGTATCTTATAATTAGTATACTAGTATACCTAAATGATAAAGGTCAAATTTATTTATGTGGTATATTAGAGGGAGCAAAAGATATTTTTCCTAATATATACAATACAATACAATACAATACAATACAATACAATACAATACAATACAATACAATACAATACAATACAATACAATACAATACAATATAACAGGGGCACCATGGTGCCCAGACTCTATGATTGAGATTTTTCATCCATGATTAAGACTTTCCATCCTGATATATTATATATCATTGCACTTGCACGCATCTAAAAATAATCCAAAGGTAGGGAGGCTTGGTGCCCAGACACCATGGTGCCCCATTTCAGCGTCCTATATATATAAATGCAAATTCAGTAATGCCTTAGGAGTAAATATGTATTAATTATCTATTTTTTTACTTGTCAGTAATGCCATCATGTCGTTATGCCGAGACTGTTTACATATATAGAAGACAGTAAATACAAATTCAATTGGTTTTTATTTTTATATTTACATATAGCCAAATAGTGTGGCTAGTCACTTCTTACAAAGATTAAAAAAAGTAGAAACCTAACTACTTCGAAGTTTTTCTAGTGCCGGAGGTAGCATGCTATCTCCCTCTTCAAAACTTTGTAGACAACGTGGTCAGCATCAGATGGATCGGGTTCATAAGTGAATGAAGCTTGAAATGTGTCCACTCACTGACGCTCTCATTCGAGTGTCTCCCAAAAACCCTCCGATTGATGAATCAAGTCAAATTGAGCCCCATAGACTCTCTTGAGGGGTCTCGGCAAGATTGACTTGGTTGCCCGCCTCCTCGACTAAGCAGTCCAAGTGATGGTAAACCTCCTAGAGACGTGCAACATCATTGTAAAGGACCACATCAATGGCAAGGTTTGCTCGCTGGAAGTGGGAAACTAATCGGAAGACACGGCACAGGAGGATGTCAAGACGGCGGAAGGTGGCCATCACCTTTTCCAGCAAATCCTCGAACATAGGAGGGAAGACACTGTTGGCACAGTGTTCTTCCACAGTATCTGCTAGTGTACGGTCAACGAGGTGCTCATACAGGATGGCCTGGTAGGCCATCAATGGCAACAATAAGGAAGAGGCCGGAGCCATTTGTTTGTGCTTGAGAGTAAACCAGTGATGTGGGGATTCATCTTTGGTGCATGGCGGATAATCATTTTTATACAAGGAATAAATTTGGCACGTGGGACGAAGAGATGCATCGGAGAGCCGAAACAATCGAAGAGACACACGCATCGAGGAGACAAAATTCTAACATATCACAGACACTTCCAACCACAAACCATCTATGACACATAATTATCACAGAATGTTCATATTAATAACCATCAGTGAACTATCACAAACAATTCTAATTAAAAATATTTGTGACCCCTACAATTATCACAAATGATTTTTTTAATAACCGTCTATGAACTATCACAGATGGTTATTAACAAAAATCATCTGTGATAGTTATGTATCTGAGAGACCATGTGGTTATGACCCCATGCTTGTGATGAGTAATTGACAAGGTTTCTGGAAAGATTGAGTTTGGTTTGTGCGTTTCGTGCCATGATGGCATTTGGCTTAGTCAGATTTGGTTAGTCGGTCTTGAGGCATATTCTTCTTCCCGTTTGAGCTTTTGGGCCATTTTATGCTTGAGTACGATTCATTGATGCTAATTGAGATTACATGTGTCGAGCGGTGCTATATGATGTGTTTCTTGCCTGTGATGGCTACAGGACGTCGAGGCGGAGTTGTGGCGAGGCACGGGATAACCGGACTAGGCGCGGGTGGTGCCGAGGTCAAAGCGGCCGAGGTGTGCCGAAGACAACGTGGACTCGAGGTGGTTGCGAGGCTTGAGCGGCAAGAAAGGAGGAAGCTTCCCGGAAGGTGCAGGAGGGGCGTTTTGGGGAATATGCAAAGCTGCACTAAAGAAAGTGGATTTGGTTAGAGTTAGTGGGTAAAGTATAAAGCTTAATGGGCAAAGCATTTTTGAACCCTCTAGTGCAAAGACTATAAATAGGAGGTGTGTCTCCTGCATGGGCATGTCTTGGGTGAGGGGTTGATGGCTTTAGGCTTTTCTTTTTAGTTGTTGAGAGTTGGTGAGAGGAAGAAGTGTGTGTGCTCTGTCACCTTCGATGTATCTCTGTGTGAGTTCCTGAGTGAGTGCTCCTCTCCTCTCAAGCATGTAGTGAGGAGATGGCATTTCTTTGTATCAATCGCGTATGGGGACTCCTCTATATTCATCTTGTTCTGATTTGAGAAGGATTGTGTTGAGCTATTTTCTTTTCAAGCTCTCTTTGTGATGATTTTTAGCTTCTGCAGTCTCTCTATGCTTTCTCTGTTTTCTTGAGTTGAATCTTTGATCCACTAGCTGTTTCTTGATCTCTCTGCGATGGGAAAGACTCAAGGCCATTTGGCCATTCCATTTTTGAGATCAAGTTGACGATCCAATGATTTTTGTGATCTCCCTTGCCATCGTCAGATTCTCTCTGTTCTTGAAGGTTCTATGGTTTGAGAACAGGGCTTCATGGAATCTTTTGATTCTCCTTGGAAGATGGCTTGAGATTTGGGTGGTAAAGTTCTGAGTTCATTGCTGTGTTGTCTCCAAAATTTCATGTGCAAAGAACTTAAGAATCTTGAGTAATTTGGATTTGAGTCCCTTCTCTGCAAAAATTTCAGGTTTTTGCCAAAAATCTGAAGTCTTTGCTCTTCGGTTGAAATCCCGGGACTCCAAGGTTCTTTATGGCATTTAGATTGTGTTCTTGTCCTTTTGGCTAGTGGAGATCAGAAGAAAATCACAACAACTCTCGATTTCAAAAGGTTTCAGTATTTTGCAGTTTGAACTCCTTGTGTTCGCTGCTCTGATTCAGCACAACCGGTCAGACCGGTTAATTCATTGCGGTCAGACCGGATATTGTGAGCCGGTCAGACAGGTGTGCAAGGAGCGGTCAGACCGACTGTTGCACACCGGTCAGACCGGCCAGGTGGTTTTGGCAGCTGATGCTTGTTGTTCGATGAGTTTTCTTGGTGCTTTGTTTTAGCAGGAATTGCCTTGGTTTCTTCTTCTGTAGTTCTGAGTCTTCAGTGTGCCTAACTTTTTTTCTTCGTAGCATTTGTTGCTATCGGAGAAGAACATTTAATTTGGGTACTTTTTGGGGGATTTTTTAAAACAACATTCACCCCCTCTATTGCCGATTTCGATCAAACAATTGGTATCAGAGCCGGTTAGCGCTTCCTCATAGGTCTTAACTGGTCTCTAGAGCCATGACGACAGATAAGTACTGGACCAAGCCCCCGGTCTTCGATGGGATCGACTATCCCTTCTGGAAGAGCCGGATGGAGACCTACATCCAGGCTCAGGGCTACGCCATCTAGCGGAAGGTCAAGACCCAATATGTTATTTCTGCCGATGAGAACATCAACGTTGGAAATATGCTTGATGTTGAGGCAAATGCTAAGGCGAGGAACATCATCATTCAGGGTCTGAGCAGAAGCGAGTTCGATCGCATCTCTCATCTGACATCGGCTTTCGACATCTGGGTGACCCTTGATGCATACCATGAGGGCACCACCCAGATCAAGACAGTTCGACAGGACCAGTTCAAGAGAGATTACAACAAATTTGAAATGCTCGCTGGTGAGTCCCTCGATGAGTGCTTTGCGCGTTTCCACAAGATTTTGAGCAACCTCTGAGTGGTCGGTCTCACATACCCCGACTCGGACAATGCTCGACAGATGCTCGCAGCTCTTGATTTGCGTGTTTGGGAGATGAAGGTGACTACCATCAAGGACACCACCGATCTCTCGACCTTGACTCTTGATGCGTTATATTCACGCCTCAAGACTCACGAGATTGACATAGTCTCTCATAGGTCGAAGTCGCAGTCGATGGCCTTAGTCACTGATCCTAGTCTGGTTTCTGGACCTTCTTCCAAATCGATCTGTGGATTCTCTCTAGCTGCTCTCTGTGACGTAACTAATGATCAGTTAGAGCAGCTACCGGAGGAGCAGTTAGCCCTGCTAGCCAGAAAGTGGTGAGAGATCGAAAGAGGAGTGGTTCGATCATTTGCTTCGAGTGTGGTGGCCCCAACCACATTCGGGCGAATTGTCCCAAGCTGGGGAAAGGAAAGAACGACTACGGTGGTGTCAACAAGAACGACTACATTGACAAGAACCGCAACAAGAAGCCCCGGCTCATGCTCAAGGTAAGAAGAAGTTCCGTGACCTTGGCAAAGCCAAGAAGCTCTTCCACCGCGTCCTCACCGCCTTCGACGATCTCGACCTCAGTGAGGTGGAGGGATGGAGCGACAACGATGGGACGGGTGATCAAGAACCCAAGGATGGCGACGACTTCTCCGGCATGTGCTTCATGGCCCTCAAGGGCGAGATCAGCGACAGCGAGCTCTATTCTGACTCCGATGAGGTATATGTCGGGACCCCGGATTTCCGAACCCGGACCCTCTGTGTATTACCGCACTAGTCCCAGATCACAGCTAGTGCACACAGTTAAACAGAAATGATTCATGACCAACAACACATTTATTACAATAATTAAGAGTACTGACCACAAGGTCTCATTATTACACTGGAGGTTTCCAGACCTCGCACAATCCAAACACAGCGGAAGCAAAGAAAACTCAAAGTAGACCCATCAATATGCCACAGGCAGTTGACTGGGGAAACGCGACCTAGTCCTCCGAGAAGAATCCATCACAGCCACATGCGAAGCAGTAGTCGTAAACACCTTCTTGAGCTTCATGATCTTCTCGAGGTTTATTTTAAGTGTAGCATGTGAGTACATAAAGTACTCCAAGTCTTGGGAAAATGCATAGATGCAAGGCTTAACAAAGGAAGGTTATATGGTTGTTTTGCATAAAGCAACATTTTAAATTTCAATTACTACTAATTATTTCCAAGGCATCCATTTAATAAAGTAAATGCTTTAACAGAAAGTAACAATAATTCTCTAGTGAAGGTTCCATCTACCATCACTAGCTAACAACTTGAACAAGGTTAATATGCAGGTTACATCCACCCTCTCTGCTCCATCCGCCAGATACCCTTCCGAGAGTTCCCTCCACTCTAGGAATACAAATCTTTTGATTTTAAAACCAAAACCAGAAATCTACCATGTGAATGCATTCCTTGCCGCCCTTGACCGTGGGCACGGCTATTCGAATAGTTTTACACTCTGCAGAGGTTGTACAACTTTACCCACAAGAGATAAATTATCCTAAAAGTCAACACGCTTCCTTTGGCATGAGACCCAGATAAAATATCACAAAGCCTTTACCTTACTCTAACCTAGCTAGGTACCACCCGCTGAGGTTTCACCGCAGGTAGGCTAACTGCCCGAACCGAAGCCCCCTCTTGCGCCATATGAGTACAGTAAATCTCTGTCCCTCACTGTGAATAACCAGTCCATCCCTGACACCCACTTTCCACTGGTGGCACCTAAACTAGACTATCATAAGTTATTCAGCTAGGTCGTACCCATATAAACTTGTGGTTGTACGGTTAATGCTCAGTTTGGACAAACACAAGCGTCGGTCCTTAAGTGACTGTGGTGGAGCATACACTTAACAAGTTCTCGTGCAAGCTGCACCAACCCAAACCATCCGTCCACCCTAATCTAAACCATCCTTCACATTTTTATTTTATTTTGAAGGAAACAGTGGTAACTCCAACCACCACAACTTTGCAACACAAAGGTTTCAACCATAAATCATAATTTCCCATTTTCAAAGTCCAAGGGTATATGTTTAGCATGACTAAGCATTATACTACCATACTATCATTGTCAAAGAATAAGTAATAATCTCATTAATGAGACAAGGAAGTTCTAGGGTGACAAGGGTACATGACAATCAATTTCAATGGAGGGCATAACAAGGGTGGAATAACTATTACCTTAAGATTTGAATTATCATTTTATGTAAATAGCAATGCATAACAATTAAAATAATTAAAACATTTTAAAATCATGGGTTCAAGATGATCAAAGGAGACTTGCCTTCTTGCAGGGGTTCGGGGTCTTCTTGTTGAGGAGTGGAGAGGTCTTCTTCAATGTTGGATTCTACGCACGAGGGAAAAGCAACAAAACAAATAAATTCAAATAAAAATTCAAACAAACTCAAAAATTCAGATGGAGGCCATGGTTGGATAGGTCATGATTTTAGATGAATTTAGAAATTTGAATGGCTGAATTTGGAGTTAAAATGAGAAAGTTATGCTTGTTTGAAGTTTTCAGTTTGAATAAATCCAGAAATTAAGAAATTTCTGACAGGTGGGGCCCACTGGGAATATTCAATTTTAATCTTTTATTTTAATTCCGAGAGCCCGACAGGTGGGACCCATCGAACAGTGAGACCCTCTGCGGTCATCGACATGTGGACCCTCTGTCGGTGTCCTCATCCGCTGGTCATCGACAGTGGGACCCATCGATCTGGACCCACTTGTCGATCTTGACGCAGACGGTGGGGCCCAGATGATGATGGCCCGCACAGGCAGCCGCCGCCGACGGTGGGACCCACTTGTCGGGCGGAAAATAAACGAAAACTCAACCCAACCACATGGGCCGAGGGCTCGAACGCGCACCGGAGTTAAGAGCGCGCCGTTAACTGGGGGGGGAGGCTTTGCCTACCCATATGGGGTAGCAAATCCCTTTGAAGGGTACCTTCGGTGGCCCGGCGGCGATGGTCGAGGCGACGGCGCGCGGCGAGGAAGGCCGGACGTGCTCGGTGCTGCGTAGATTGTAATCTACGTGCGAAGGGGTTCGGTTGGAGTGGTTGGCGAGGTCCGGATGAACGGAGACGGCCGCGGCGAGGGAGCAGCGGAGGTAGCTCGGGTGCTCGGTGCGGCGGCGCTCGGCGACGGAAGAGGTGGCCGAGGTGCCAGAGATTCCCGATGCTCGGAGAAGTCGAGGTGGCGCTACGGGCTCCGGGTGGTCCGAGGCGCGGGAGAGCTCTTGAGTTGGGCGGGGCTCGCGAGAGAAACCCACCGCGGGCGTCTCGGGGCTCCGAGGAGAGATGGAGGGTGCTTTGGGTGATGGTGCGGGAGAGGCGGAGGTCGAGGGGCTATTTATAGAGCTCGGGAGGGTGAGGCAGCGGAATTCCTCGCGAAGTCGCGCCGTGGTTCGGATTGAATTGGGGATGAGCCGTCGAGTCGACGCGAGCTCGGGCTTTAGGGGATAAGGAGCGCATCTCCCGGAATTCAAATCCTGAATGAATCAAGATTGAGGCAGAGTTCGGGTAAGATCGGTCGCGGTTTCTTCGGAGAGAGAGAAAGGAGGAGGAGTCCGGCGTCCGCGCGAGACGACGGAATCGACTGCGGGTCCCACGGTCGGCGAGCGGGCGCGTGGTGAGGATGGCGCCACGTAACCCGAAGGAAATCGCGCGGTCGAGCCGCAAGTGGGAGGGACGGTGGATTGAGGCGGGCGCGGGGCGCAGCTCATCCGGCCACCCCACGCGTCGGGCGAGGAGGAGGGGAAGGCGGGGCCGCCGGCTGACGGGCCGGGCCCGCTAGACAGCGAGGGAGAGAGGAGGTGCGGCCTGGATGGGCCGAGCGGCGACGTGGGCGGTATCCACCCGTCCACGTGGCGGCCGGCGGGGAGGGTTGGAATTTTTATTTTTAGAATTTGATTTAGATTTTCAGAAAAGGCTAGAAAATTGCTTAGGCCTCAGAAAAATATGAAAATACTTCCAAAAATTCCAGAAAAATTCACAGAAGCTTCTGGAGATATTTTGGACTAAATAAAATTATTTTCCAACTATTGTTGATATTTAATTTTCTTAGTTTGAATTACCTTTTTAATTTTTAAAATAGGTTCTGAATTCCAGAAAATTCAGAAAATCCAATAAAAGCCAAATAAACTCCAATTACTTTAAAATAATTAATTTGAATTTACATTTTTCCAAAAAGCAAATTTTGGGATGTGACAGTATACCCCTCCCATGACCAGCTTAATGATGCTTTTCTTAAGCTAGGGAAATTCCATGCTAGGTCTAAGGCTAGGTGTAGCGAGTTGGAGAAGGAAGTAGATAGATTATCACGGGAGCTTACTTTACTTACATTTGCTCCCTCCTGTGATGAATGTGATACATGCTCTGCCTTGCTTGATAACATGGAGAAATTAAGGACCTCTCATGATAGTCTGTCTTCTGAGCATGCTTAAGGTGGAGAATGTTAGTCTTTTGGCTGAACTAGAGATGAGTAGAATTGTTACTCCTTCATCTACTATTGTTGAGACTACATCTTGCACCTCATGTGAGGATAAGGACAATGCGTTTAGAGGTCTTTATACCATGCTACTTGATCTACCAGAATCATGTGAAAATTGCAATAATTTCAAATTGAACTTAAAAAGGGCAGATCATAAAATTGCTGAGTTGCATGCTTACTTACTTGAGCCTGTTGTGTCTTGCACCAATTGTCCAAAATTAACCTCTGAGCTTGAGTCTGTTTCTAAGCAATTCCAAGAAATGGTTGATCATAACAACAAATTGGCTCAGTATGCGACTAAGGACCCTGTTAGCTCACCTTGCATTAGTTGTGAAAAACTAAAACTTGAACTCGTTGCTTTGAATGATAAGTGTGTGAAGCTAACTAAGAACTTACTAGAGAAGCCACAATTTTGTTATGATGTGTGTGCTGATGTGGGGAAGAAGCCCAAGGGTAAGGAGGAGACGCTTAGCAACGTGAACCAAATGGCTAGCAGTAGGACTGTCCCTTCTGAGTCGGCTGTGCGTGCATAAGCCATTCACTCTTCTACTGCTG
Organism: Dendrocalamus sinicus; assembly: GCA_036346575.1. Taxonomy (NCBI): domain Eukaryota; kingdom Viridiplantae; phylum Streptophyta; class Magnoliopsida; order Poales; family Poaceae; genus Dendrocalamus; species Dendrocalamus sinicus. The sequence continues at coordinate 10,461,323 of CM070670.1, forward strand.
GTTCTTCTTCTACTCCCTTACCTTCTGTTGTCTTTTCTTCCCCTGCTCTTCTTGCACCTCTCTCTTTCGGGAGTGTCAGTATCTTATGAACACTCTCGAGAGATTTGTAGGAGGCAAGAAGAAGCTAAATCTTATTCTAGACCAATCTAAGATTTGCAAATTCAATCAAGGTCTAGGATATGATTTTCTTGAGGATGTTAGGAAGCATCCACCTGCCGTGCTCAGACCCATAGCCACAGGTGTGATCGAGGTCGAGCCCAGAACTGAGAAAGTTCAATTCAAGTTAGCGGGCTTTGTCCAAGGGATTTCTGACAGCAAGGTGATTCAACCTGTTGCTTCGGCCTCTCAGGAGGTGAAGCCTCATCGTGCTACTTCTACCTCTCAGAAGGTAAAGTATCATTGCACCTTCTGTCAAAAGGATGGACACTTGATCGAGCGATGCTTCAAACGCGCCAAGATCGCGCGTAGAGACCGTGTCCATGATCTTAGGCATATCAGGGTCAGCCCCAGACCTTGAGTGCACCTAAGACCAACACGAGGTCTAGGGTTGATCACTCTGAGGGTTTTAGGCAGTATCGAGGATTTGGCTTTTCTGGTGTTTCTGATTTTCGTCCTCAGTTTGCCTCTGCTCGTGATATCCGCCGTTTTGAGGGTAGATCTCGTTTCCCCCGTCGAGATGGCTACTCACGGTGTGATCAGCATGTTGCTGGTGCTCCGACTCGCTCTCCCATAGCAGTCGGACCAAACAACAGCTCTAGGTCTGCTCGTGGACCTTCTGCTTCTTTGAGAGGCAGAGAGCGTAGGGTAGATAGAGGTCAGTCGTGTGTATCTACTTCTTCTACTCGACGTGTTACTTAGTATTGGGTGCCAAAATCACTCTTGATTTACCCCAGTACTGAGACTTTAGTCTCTGTTTGACTTAGGTTCGCCGGGCAGGGAAGGGAAAGGTTTGGCTCGTAGACTCCGGGTGTTCACGACACATGACCGGAGACTCTCGTTGGTTCTCTTCCCTAGCCCGTGCTCCAAGTGATGAGACTATCACCTTCGGAGACGCTTCGTCTGGGCGCGTCATCGCCAAAGGTACAGTGCGCGTTAATGAGTCTTTTATTTTAAAAGATGTTACCTTGGTTAGTAAGCTGCAGTATAATTTGCTTTCGGTCTCTCAGCTTACCGATGACGGTTTTGAGGTAAGCTTTAAGAAAAACACTTACAAATTTTTTGAATCTTCAGGTAGTCTGGTTTGCGGGATTTCGCGTTATGGGAGGATCTTTCGTGCTGATTTTTCTGAGTCTTCTGGTGATCCTCTCAAGTGTTTAGTTGCGTCTGAGTCTCGTGACCTTACCTTATGGCATAAGAGACTTGGTCATATTGGATTTGACCATTTGACCCGAGTTAGCGGCCACGATCTCATTCATGGTCTGCCGAAACTCAAGATGGTCAAAGATATTGTTTGCGCTCCTTGCCGGCACGGCAAGATGGTTGCCGCTTCTCACCCTCTGGTCACAGTGACTATGACCGATGCACCAGGATAGCTGCTCCACATGGACACCGTTGGACCAGCTCGAGTGCAGTCAGCGGGAGGGAAGTGGTATGTTCTTGTCGTGGTCGATGACTTCTCGAGGTTCTCTTGGGTGTTTTTCTTAGCCTCAAAGGATGAAACGTTTACACATTTTCGAGATCTTTTTAGTAGGCTTTCTGTTGAGCTCCCGGGTGCCTTACGAGCGATCCGCAGTGACAATGGCACGGAGTTCAAGAATTCCTACTTTGAGAGGTTTTGCGATGAGACAGGTGTAGAGCACCAGTTCTCTTCTCCGCATGTCCCACAGCAAAATGGCGTTGTGGAGAGGAAGAACTGTACCTTGGTCGAGATGGCCAGGACGATGCTTGATGAATATTCTACACCTAGGAAGTTTGGGCTAAGGCTATAGCGACTGCGTGCCATGTTTCGAACAGAGTTTTTCTTCGGGCACACTTGCATCGCACTTCCTATGAGTTGAGATACGGGCGAAAGCCCAGTGTCTCGCATTTTCGTGTGTTTCGTTGCAAGTGTTTCATTCCGAAGTCCGAAAACCTAGACAAGTTCGAGTCACGTTCTTATGATAGGATCTTTCTAGGTTACTCGACTTCTTCGTGGGCGTATAGGGTTTGGAACTGCGAGTCTAGTAAGATGGTAGAGACCTGTGAGGTGACCTTCGACGAGGCCAGTCCAGGGATTAGGCCCGATATCTCAGGTTCTTTAGAGCAGTCCGAGCCCATCTTTGTGGACGATGAGGAGGATGGAGATGAGGGTTGTCTACCCGATCCAGTTCCTCATTCTCCCCTTGAGGTGCCTTCTTCCACTGCACCATCAGACAATCAGCCCATGCCTTCTGCTTCCTCTGGAGCTAGTGGCTTTGTTCCTACCTCTTCAGCTCAAGAGGTAGAGGCCATTTCTTCATCTCATCCAGGACCTCCCCGACATATCCAGAAAGACCATCCTTCCGAGCAGATAATTGGAGACCTCTTTGAGCGAGTCACACGCTCAAAGTCTGGCATGTCACATTTTTTTCTCCATTCTGCCTTTGTTGCCTCATTCGAGCCCAAGGACGTTTGTCATGCTCTTTCTGATGAGTCTTGGGTTAATGCCATGCATGAGTTAGAAATTTCGAGAGAAATAAGGTCTGGCCGCTTGTTGAGCCCCCTCGCGGTCACAATGTCATTGGGACTAAGTGGGTGTTCAAGAACAAGCAGAGTGAGGATGGGGTTACCATTCGAAACAAGGCTAGACTGGTAGCTCAGGGCTTCTCTCAAGTTGATGGTCTAGATTTTGAGGAGACCTTTGCCCCTGTAGCTAGACTTGAGGCCATTAGGATCTTGCTTACATTCGCGGCGTCTAAGGGCTTCAAGCTATACCAAATGGATGTAAAGAGTGCTTTCCTCAATGGGTTTGTTGAGGAAGAGCTCTATGTGAGACAGTCTCCAGGTTTCGAGAACCCCAAATACCCAAACCATGTCTACAAGCTTTGCAAAGCCTTGTATAGACTTAAGCAGACCCCTAGATCTTGGTATGAGAGGCTTAAGTCTTATTTGTTGAGTCATGATTTTGAGATGGGTAAGGTGGATAAGACCTTGTTCATCCGTAGGCATGGCACTGACCTACTGCTCATCCAGATTTATGTGGATGACATCATCTTTGGCGGCTCTTCTCATACTCTTGTTTCACAATTCTTAGATGTCATGAGAACCGAGTTTGAGATGAGTATGATGGGTGAGTTGACCTTCTTCCTTGACTTCCAGATCAAGCAGACTCGGGAGGGTACTTTCTTGCATCAGGGCAAGCACACTCGTGACCTCCTGAGATGCTTTGACATGAGTGATGGTAAGCCCGTGTTAACTCCCATGGCGTCCACAGCTTCTCTTGACCCAGATGAGGACGGCGAGCCAGTTGATCAGAAGGAGTATCGCAGCATGATTGGCTTCCTCTTGTACCTCACTGCCTCGAGACCGGACATACCATTGACTATGGTATCTGGTACTCTTCCTCGTCCTGTCTTTCCTTGAGAGCCTACTCGGATGCAGACTTTGCTGGCTGTAGGATAGATAGGAAGAGCACTTCTGGCACCTGCCAATTCATTGGCACTTCTCTTGTTTCTTGGTCTTCGAGGAAGCAGTCCAGTGTTTCGTAGTCCACCGCAGAGGCCGAGTACGTTGCTGCAGCCAGGTGCTTTGGATGGTCTCGACCCTGCGGGACTTTGGGTTATTATTGACAGTGTTCCACTCTTTTGTGATAACACTTCTGCGATTAATATTGCTAAGAACCCAGTGCAGCATTCTCGGACCAAGCACATTGATATCAGATATCACTTCCTTCGAGACCATGTGGAGAAGGGTGACATAGTGCTTCAGTTTGTGGAGAGTGACCACCAGTTGGCTGATATCTTTACCAAGCCTTCGGATAGCTCTAGGTTTTCAGCTCTACGGGGAGAGCTTGAGGTGGTTTGTCCTTATGGACTATTGTGAGGGGGAGTTTTGTGCTTCATACTTTATCATGTTTATTATGCTCTTACTTGTTTCTGTTGCATTGCATACGGGTGCATTGGGTTTAGTCCTTCTAGTATAGATTAGAGTGTTTCTCTTGTCTAGTTGTTTAGACATCTTCCTCTCATCTTGTGATTCTAGGATGCTGTTTATTAGCTGTTTTTCTTCTCACTAGGTTGAACTCACTCACTTCTTATAGGTTCTAGCGAGGGTTGGGCCACCCTCGGGTAGACAGGGTACGTGTTTGCTCCTTAGTGTGTAAGATGATCAGCTGATAGTTCTAGAGTCATATGGGGTAGATGAGAGTCAGTTTGAGCCATAGTATCCTCTATATCTTGTCTATGCTTTAAGGACTGCCTTTTCTGATTTTCTTGCCAGCTTTTCGTTTTTATTGTTTTGGTTCAGGGGGAATTCATTTGGGAGCTTCTAGATCTTAATGTTGACATAACTCAACTTGAACCAAAAGTGCATCTCATGCTGAGGGGGAGCTGGATTTTTTGCATTTTATTTTGCATTGTCATATAACTACATGAAGCCTTGATTATTATCCGTTTATGACATGTTTACAATGAATTACATCTTGCCATGATTTATGCTTTCTTTCTCGATTTATCATGAGTTTATATGTGTACTTTTAGTCTTTGCCATGACAGGTTGATTAAAATACTTCATTTGAATTAAATCATGTCATGTTAGCTCTTGAGACTAGTCTATCTTTAGTTATCTTCTTATGATTCATGCCATGTCAAATAGGCTGAGTTGAATCTTGAATATTTATTGAGCTTTAGATTGAGCTATATTAATTTCTTGATGGAACATGAGTTAGTATAATCCTTTAAGAAAGCAAAAAGATCTCTTTTGTGCGAAAAAACCGATCTCACCAATTCTTTCTCATGAGACTACTTGCCATTGCACTAGGCATGAACTCAGGGGGAGTTTTGGATGAGACTATCTTTTTAAACTTCTCGCTTGGAGTAGTCGCATAAGACTTGAGATCTAGCACATGACTACACAAAAATCTAGTTGGAAACAATCATGAGATTTATCAAGACAAACATGTCAATTGTGCTCAATTTACAAATTGTCGTGTTTTTATTTAACCTGCACATAGTAACGTGCTGTGAACCCTGTATGTGAGCCGAACCCCACCCCACCCATGCACCGCCTCCACTGGTGCACACCCCACCCCTAGCGCACGATAGGCCACGCGGCGCACGGTAGGCCTATAAATACAGCCCTACCCCAAAACCTTTTCTCGTCCTCCAGAAATCAGAAGCATCCGTTTGCTTTTCCTAGTCTGCCCTCCCCTCTCGCGGAGGCGATCTGCTCGCTCGGATCCATCTCGCCGGGCCGGGTCGGCTTCGATTCGGTCTTTCGAAAAAAAAACTCGAAACCGAGGGAGCGTGCGGCCGGAGAAGCCAGCTTCGGGCTGCGCGCTTGCTCGCGGGGGGAATTAGCATGCTTCTTAATTACGAGCGAAGGAACTCTTAAGTGCCTTAAAATCTGAGCAGCCTAACGATAAGTATACTTGTGCTGTAAGTTTGATCTTAGCATGGCTTAAGTTTGATCTTACAAGTTGTACTCCGTGTACCCTAAAATTCGAGCAGCCCAATGGAAAAAAACATAATTGATTGTAACTTGTGAGCTATATGGTTAAGTTTGAACTTCGAGAGCAATCTAAGGAAAAGTGTAACGCTGTTATAACTTGTAAGGTATTCGGTTAAGATCGAACTTGGCTGTTGTGGTTGCATGCCTAGCACTTCGTGCAGTTCTGTGTATATCTGTATAGTGATAGACTAGATTCGAATTTTAAGAACGCTTTTGATTCGGTCAAGTTCAATTGCAACCGAAAGTTTATACTGTAACCTGAAATCCACCTCTAATTTAATAATAAGATGGGCTTGACAGGGTTCAATAGTACTCACTCTGTCTATAATTAACAGGGACGGACCCACAGGGTATACCGGGTGGGCCATGGCATACCCTGGGGCCCAGCTGACTTAGCACTCCATACCCTGCTGACGGTTCATCTCGTCGCCTGCCGCACGCGCCGCCTCAATCCTCGAATGTAACGCACCCTTGGAGGACGACGACGACCCAGCCTTGCCGCTGGGCTCCAACTCCAAGTAGGCGCGGCCGCCGGTGAACTTGGAGTGGTTGGTGGGCTTCTGCGGCGCCCTGACGAATCCACCGACGAAGGGGACGACGGAGATGGGCGTGGGGGCCGACGGCGTCGCCGTCATCACCATCTGCAACCCGCCCGTCAACTCGCTCTCCGTTGATGGTACTACTACCATCCTCGTCTTCTCCCCCAATTTACCTTGCTTCTTTTCTTTTCTTTTTTTGGGGCGGTTAGATGCAAGATTCGGGTTTGAGTTCTCATTGGTGAAATTTGGCCGGGGAACTGTAAAAAATAGTCTTCTTGATGTGATTATCACTAAGGATTGTGGGCTGAGCTGTCACTAGGCTTAATTTTGCTTCCCGAGTGTCGATTCGAGATTGGGGCACGTGGAGGTGCAGGTTGATGCAGAGCTGTTCGATTCTTTCCGATTTAACTGCTTCTTGGTAGAACTTGATGCAGAACTTACAATTATTTTCGATTTAATTGGTTGTAGAATTTGGGTGTTCTTATGCAAGGTTTAGATTTGCGGTGGGATAATTTGACGCTGTGAAAAAAAATCTCCCTCAGAAAGATGCCCCTTGTGCGTGTCTCTTGCCCCTTGTTGTGATCTAACTGTCTCCTGGTCAGTGAAAAAAAATCTCCCTCAGAAAGATGCCCCTTGTGCGTGTCTCTTGCCCCTTGTTGTGATCTAACTGCCTCCTGGTCAGAACTGTGGTGCTTTTAGCTATTTTGTTGTCGCCTGTTACAGTAATGAGGCCATGAAACTCAACTGCCTAAGAAAGAGCTTCATCTTTGTTAAAGTATCACAACATTGGTCAACTATTTCTGTTTGAGTGTGTGCCACAACATAAATGAGTTTGATTATGGACTGAGTGAATAGGTAGGTTATGTAATATAGTTATCTAATAGCTTACATATTTAAATAAGGAAAATATTACCTGGAGGCAAAATATTTAACTGCGTAACATAAAAACTCTTTCATGGGGAAAGTATGAAACAATTTCTGTAACAACCTGATAATAGAAATATTTATATAAGTTTTCTGTTCACCATAGAGGCTTCAAGGTTAATCTGAAACAATGCTGCTACTTATTTGTAGTTTCTCATGAAAAATTGTTGCCTGGTGGAGGTACTGCGAGATGTTTTGTTGAAATAGTTTTGTTAACACATGAAATCGAAAGGTTCTTGCAGCTTTGGTAGTTTGGCTCGATATGAACCATTCTGAAATAGTAGAACAATCACTATAAAACATGGTGTTGTAGCAAAATCATATGGCATGTTACAAATTGTAAAGTAATGCAGTTGTATATTCACCATGACTTTTTCTCTTTCAGTATTGCTAAGTTTAAAGGAAAGCTACGAAGAAGCTCTTCGGAGAAATGATGTCAAAGTTATTGTTGTTACAGGTAATGGTCGGTTTTATTCTTTTACGCAATATACATGCCACTGTTGGAGGCACTTGCCCCACCCTGCTTCTCTCATGCGGGCTTGCTGTTCCCAAGCTTGTGCCGTCCAAAAACAAGTCACTATTTGTTTAAGTGACGAAAATGTTCTTTTCTAACATTTAACAGGGAAAGGAGGAAAGTTTTCTGGAGGATTTGATATTGCTTCCTTTGGTGGTCTTCAGGCTGGCAAAAGTTTGTTATGTTTCTCATCTCTTGTTACACTATTCTTGATTTTAATTACTATTTATATTGTAATTTGTGTAAGTTTCCAACTTAATCCTTGAATTTAAGACTTATCATATTATTTAGTGCCTGTATACCGAATTACGGTGCAAATTTTACAATTATTTACCGAATTAGCAAATGGTTCTACCAAATTACATATGAAAATTTTGGTGCGGCATACCCTTTGATAAAATCCTGGGTCTGCCACTGTCTATAAATATAATGTTTTTTATTTTTACAGTCTTTAATGCAAGACTTTGACTATAATTTATTGTCATAATTGTAGGATCGGAAATGGCAACAGAGGGGAGGGTGAATGGTGCCTCTTTAAAAAAGACCCCTCAAAAGTATCCACATGTGATTTACCTCTCCGATAGCTACATAAAGCTATGAAGTGGAAAGTACAAACTCTCTGAAAAAACTGAAACCCAGAGAGGTAATTCACACAGAAGGATTAGCCAATAAAAGACCTCAAGAGAAAATGGCCGCAAAGGAACACAATCAGCAGAAACCCAGCAGGGGCGGTCAGACCGCAGCTCTTGGCCCGGTCAGACCGCCTCACCTGGGCCGGTCAGACCGCCTACTACAGGCCGGTCTGACCGCTCCCCGGGGACAGCAGGCTGAAATTTCAGTCTGAAACCTGAAGAACCCAAATGAAGAGAGATTTGACTAAAAACTTTGGTTCTTTTCAACCCACCAGGTTAAGACTATAAACTAAATAGCAATAGGACCCGAGGGACTAAGAGAATTCATCTCTAGACAAAGGAATTAGGGTTTTGCCTGAAATCTGAAAATGAAATGTGAGAGAGACCAAATTTTTAGATTTCTCTCAAATCTCCCATTCTTTGCTTATGAACTTTTGCATTTCACTTAGCAACGATTACAGGACCTGAAACCTCAAATCTCAAAGTGTCTTATGAAGGAAAACTGGAGATCCAAGGGTGCTCTGGCAACAAACCCGAGAAATACCCAAACAGAGAAAATGAGGCAAAATGGAATCTTTGATTCTTCCATTGAACTCTTGGGAATTTATCTGATCAAATGATCTTGTGGCACATTCCCATCACAGAGCATCTCATTTTGCTACTCCTTGATAAGAATCAAACTCTGAAACACATAACTGAAAATCCACACAATGAGCAAAAAAACCAACAGAAACTGAACTTCATCACAGAATGAGCACAAAATGGAAATAGCCCAACACAATCCTTCTCATATTGATTTAGAGGCAGAGAGATGAATGATTACAAGGATTTTTGGTCACATCCCTCTCACTACATGCTTGAGAAAGGATTCACATTCACGTACACACATAGAATGCTCAAGGAGCTCTCACTCTACTCTCGTGTCCAAGCACTCTCTATCCTGAATGCCTACACATTTCTTGCAATGGATGAGCTCTCTCTCTCCACTGAATACTTGCTGCCTTCTTCTCAACCTCTCCCTTTTAACAACAAGCCTCACACCCAAAGGAGAAATTCAAGAAGAGTCATACAACCTCCACCCATTCTCCTCATATCCATATGAGGCAAGGGTCAAACCAGATTTTTGGGGGGTAATCTGCCTCCACCTCCATTGCTTGAGTCAAAATACCATTTTGCCCCTCAAGCACCTTCCTGGAAGCTTCCCGCAACCGGCACCTTTGACCGACTGGACCTCGACTCCTCCCTGAGTCTAGTCCGGTCCGCTTCGCTGCACACGACCGCACCTGGCATCCTGATCGTCTGGACCTCCGACTCCTCCCTGAGCCCAGTTCCGATCCACTCGCCGCTGCCCGTCGCGTCCACTCGACACCGACCGAGACCTCCGACTCCACCTGAGTCTAGTCCTGGTCTGTTCCGTCACCGGTAGCTCCCGCTCCGGTTCCTCGTCCCCCCGCCTCGCAACCACCTCACCAGCCTCGATCATCTTTGGCATCACCGACCGTCTGGACCTCAACACCTCCCGTGCCTAGTCCCGGTCCTCCTCGCCTCACCATGACCTAGCTCCGAAGTCCTGCAGTCACACAGACAAACAAACCGTCACATAGCACCACACGAAACACATAATCCATAATAGCACAAGTAAAGGTACTCAACCCTAGAATACCCGAAACAAACTCAAACTCACTAAACCACCGTCAATTACTCATCACCAACATGGGGATACCTCTACATGGTCTCTTAATAATATACTAAGTAAAAATAATAAAAAATTATATATTATGAAAGAATTTTGCAAGACAAATCTAATAATATTATATTTATGTAGTCAATCTATATACTTTAGTACATATTAGTGGTCAAAGCTTGACCACACGGAGCCCACGATTACGTATATACTGTAACATATAGTAACATATATTAGTGGTCAAACTTTAAAAAGCTTGATCGTACAGAATTCATGATTACATACATATGTGGACAGAGAAATATGATTTGTTTCGATGATGGGCGTTGAGTGCCTCATTAAAAGATTGCTGGTGTATATGGATTGCCTAGAGGGCAAACTTCTTACGATCGATGGAATTTGATGGAGATTTTTGTGTTACCTTTGCGTCTTTGCAGAGGCAAATGTCAGTGGTGCAGATAGAGCATGCAGAGACTATGGAGAGGGGGAAGCCAAATCCCGGCGGTTTGAGTGACCCTCGGATGGGGACTATTGGCCGGAAGATCAAGTGCGAGACGTGCATGGCTGGGATGGCCGAGTGCCCAGGCCACTTTGGCCACCTTGGGCTCGCGATGCCAATGTTCCACATCGGCTTCATCAAGACTGTACTCTCCATAATGCGCTTGTGTCTGCTTCAACTGCTCCAAGATCCTCGCGGATGAGGCACATGGACCCCCCCCCCTCCTTGGGTTTGGTTGGCTTTTATGATGTGTGCATTGTACTACTGGGTTGTTTTTTTTAGATAAAGGAATATAACATTCCGGCCTCCATCATTCACAAGTGAATGAGTACAGCCAATTCCAACACACCCATAGTACTTAGACTACAAACCACCATACGGTGCACAAAACACGGAACAAAGAAACGGAACTCAAGTCCCATCCCTATTCCCAGGGCCGGTCCTGGGATTTTAGGGGCCCGGGGCGAAACTAGAAATATGGGCCCTAGTATAAATATCTAAATATAAATCTACATACACAAACATATATAATTTTACCAACAAACACTTAAAATGCGTTATGTATTAAAGAAAAATTCATATCAAGGAGTTTATACATATTACCTTAAAAATTTCTTCTAACATTTCTAGATGCGAAGTCATTGATGATGGTATTGATATCAATCTCATCCAATAATTTCTTGTCAATATATAAAGTTGCCAAACTGTTTAACCTCTCTTGAGACATTGTTGACCTTAAATAATTCTTCAACAATTTTCAACTTTGAAAAACTTCTTTCAGCTGATGCCACAGTGACAGGCATAGTACATAAAATCCGATAAGCAATAAAAATATTAGGATAACAATCCGATTCTCTGACAAACTCAAAGATCTCCATAGCAGAAAGTTTCTGCAAATTTTGTACAACATTCTTTTAATTCAGTTCGATCCAATGACTTCAATGTTGTTGAACTCATTAAAAATCCAAATATACTTCCGAATGTTTGGAATTCTTGAAATCTAGTTTTCAAAAATGACTGTACGAAAAATATCTTAAGTTGTCATCCAAAGGAAATTCAATATTTTCTTCTCTTATAGGCCCTTTCTCCACTAATATGTCTCTTGCTTTGTTATCAAAATTACCCCAATTTATCGGATCATAAATATTTGTAGTAAATCTTGGTTCATCAAAACTAGCGATTCTGAGAAGATGAATTAAATATGTGCTCATGATCACTCACATTGTTATCATCCGTGTTGATGTTGACATGGTCTTCCGTAGGGCCCTCATCTTCTAGATTCACATTAGCATCTTCCTCCACAGCAACTATCGCCAATTCATCAGGATTTCTTGAACTGCTTGTATTACTTTTAAAAAATTTGTCAATGGATCCCCTCTGTGATTCTATCAACTCATCTATTTGTTTCCACTTTTTTCTTTTTCACTGCCGGATGCATATTTTCTAGACGACATAGTACTGAAAATTTAAAGAACAATAGTATAATTAGTAACTACAAAGCACTAATTATTGATTAAAGTTAAAGAACAGTTAGTAACTACAAAGCAAAGCACAATAGTATGTTAGCACTTAGCACCGAGAAGGAGGATTTTGAATGTTTGAACTTTGAACAGATCGAGCATTGGTACGTATAAGGGTTATAGCCAAACATCGTGTCGTAGAATATAGAATTATCACTATCTATACGCATCGCGTCGTCGTTTCTGCTTTCTATGGCATGCGGCACAGCGGCAACTCCCGTCTAGCCTCCGTGCTCCGGAGCGTGGGCAGCGCCCAGCGGCGATGTGAATGCGATGGCGAGTTGGCGACGCAGACGCAGCGCACTGCGGCGGGCCGACGGTAGAAATTTTTCCGGCGAGGCGGCGAAGCCGCTCAGCGGCGCCGCCCTAGACGAAGTCTCTGCGGATCGAGATCGCGGATGCGATGATCGATGCCGCCCGCTGCGTAATATTTTTCGTATATGGACTCTCGGGCCAATCTGCTGTGTATATACTCTGTCTCTACATAGTATATGGGCCCTCGATTTTGGGGCCCGGCGCCGCCCGCCCCCCTCCAGGGCCGGCACTGCCTATTCCTACCTCATTACATAACTTGCTAAACAAAGCCTAACTCTTTGTTGCCTCCATCAAGCGACTGTATTCCTCTAGTGAAGACAGCAGCACTCGACGCATCACATCGACGCTCAACAGGGAGGGCCTTCGGCAAGCACTTCATCTTCTTCATTCAAATAGCTCTCTCTACAGCCAACACCTCTAACCTTCCTCGGACCTTCTAACACCGTATAGCGGGTCAGGAGATGAGGAAAGACACGGTGCCGAGAGCTTCTGGTGAACTATACATATGCAAACAAAGCACGAGCAGCGATAGAGCCTAACGGCAAGCACCAATCATCTGAGCTGAAATTGCCTAACGACGCCTTCAAGAAGGTAACAACGCCCAAGGCGCTGACGCCGCCAGTCCACCATGGGAAAGGTTTTCACCTGCAATCAACCATCGGGTGGGGGGAGCCGGGGAAGAGGTACAGAAAGGACGCCTCCAAGGAGGAAGCGGCGTCCGCAAACGTCGCCGTCCAAGCTTTCGCCCTGACCTCAAATCACCCAATTGCTTAGGCTGCCTATACGTCGGTGGCGAGACAAGGGCGGCCACCACTGCGTACACTGCCGTCTCGACTCCCAGCCCCGCTGCTGCAACCCAAGCGTGGCCTCACTGCCGCCGCCGCGCTTGCAAGAGCCGTAGAAATCCTTGGCGGCCTGGGATTGGAAGCGTATGAGGCCCTTCATGGACCCACACTTGACGACGCCCCACTCTTTGCCCAACTCCACCAGCACCTCCTGCGCCGGCGACAACCTCGGCGACTGCAACACGGCAAGCGTTACTGAACACGGCGACATCACGCCCTCCGCCCGTTAGGCCCGGAATAGGCACGATGCCAAGCTGCGCGTCGCTGCCGGTCCGCCCCACCACTATCCCGCCGGCGCCTTCCGCTACCACGCTAGCCGTACCACCCGATTCCACGGCGGCCCCCCTGAAGAAACCACCGGCAGCCGCATCACTGGCGGAGGTGGAGCAGACACCGCCCACACACCCCGCGCCGCCACCACCGCGCAGCCACCGCACCGCTGCTGCCGACGCGACGAAGGGCGCCGCCACCACGCCTCACGGTACCAAAAGCCGCAGCACGGACGCCCATCAGGTCACCAACGCACGCGCTGCCTCTGCCGGCGACCTCCACAAGAGCCCGGCCTCCTCAAACCCGCCGCCCAGATCCAGAAGCACCCGACCAAATCCAGGCGAGAGAGCCCCGCCGCCGCCTTCCTAGCATCCGCACAAGCCTCCGTCGGCGTGCTCCAGCGGCGGCAAGGCGAAGGAGAGAGGAAAGGGAGGGGAGTCGGCGCTGATGGGCTGGGGAGAGGAAGAGTCGTTCGGCTGGGGAGAGGGGAGAGGAAGAGTCGGCCTACTCACTCCGTCTCGAAAGGAATGAGATGGACGCCGGAATTGACTGGGTTGTTAGATGGTGCATATCTAAGCTAAACTGAAACGAGTCTTTGATTTAATGCCAGCCAGGCTAAATTGAAATAATGACAATCCTTGTTCTCACCATTCAAGCAAATGCAATTACAATTATATTTTTTTTTTACCATATTTAACTTTGTTCAATTTTGCACCTATCTTCAGTCGACATGTTAAATCTGAAACTTGTAGAATGCTTGGTGTTAAGCATGATGAACTTGTAAATTGCAATTGTTTTACTTCTTCCATTTCCTTTTTTCTTTTTGGCCCTTGCGTCATGTAATTGGAGTCTCCTTCAATCAAGATCCAAGAGCCAAGGGATAAGCTTGGTTTTGATAACTGGAACTCAAAATTCTATGCCAATTATTTTTTGAAAATTTTGTCTAGTATGGTCATTGGTATGACTGCAGCAAAGACAAGAACAGTCTTTTCTTAGTTTGGAGTGCGTGCGGCTTCTTTTTGCTTTGTATATGTTGTAGAAATCCATCTGTCTTCTCAATAGTGTCAATGGGTATTTATACCTGTCCTTCGTAAACATCTAGTTAGACTAATTAGGCTTATAAATTGGTGTGCTAAAGGGTATATTTTGCGTCTATGATAAATACCCCTAGCAGTACGTATTTTGTTTTGTTTGGTAAAACAATCAGAATCATGAAGCCTGACTATGAACCGAGTTTACATTTTTTGATGAATTCTGGAGATGTTCTTGCATGTTAACTACTACGCATCCTCATTGTGTCAAGTGTGAACCATTTATGTTGCTGTACTCTTGGTTTTGGCATGTTATTTGTCAATGATTGAATGCTTGTCTTGCAGGATGATACGAAGTTCAAGCAGGCTCCGAAAATCAGGAATCCAAAAAACAGATTGAAAAGAATATATGATGCCTGCAAGAACAAAAAGGTTTGCGCTGGTGGTGATGACCTTGATGTTCAGGAGCAGCAGGATACTGATGAGCCAGTAAAGAAAAGAGGTGGTTGTGGTGCTCAGCAGCCAAATATCACAGTTGACGGTATGAAGATGGTTGCAGAGTTTAAAGCACCAAAGAAGAAAAATGATGATCAAGAGCAACTCCCTGAACCAGTGGAGCGAAAGCAAATTCTCTCTGCTGAGAGGGTATTTACATGATCTTTACTAAATTTAAGAAGTTGTTCCAAGAATAATTGAATATTTATGTAACCATGTGGCTTGCATCATGGCTTGTTTGAGCAGGTCCTTAATGTTCTGAAGCGTATAAGTGATGAGGACTGTCTTTTGTTAGGCCTGAACCCCAAATTTGCCCGTCCTGATTGGATGATACTGCAAGTCCTTCCAATTCCTCCACCGCCTGTGAGGCCATCTGTCATGATGGATATTTCTTCCAGAAGTGAGGTGAGCCTAATACTACTACAATTACTATGTGCCCAATGGTTGGTTGTTTCCCGAAAGGATGCACCCTTAAGAACTCACTGTATGTCTTGACGTTCGTCCTTATATTTCTACAGGATGATTTGACTCAACAATTAGCGATGATAATTCGGCTTAATGAGAACTTGTGCAGGCAACAGAGAAACGGAGCCTCAGCTCACATTATAACAGAGTTTGCTCAGTTGTTGCAATTTCACATTGCAACATACTTTGATAATTAACTTCCTGGCCAACCAAGGGTGAATAGTCTAAAAAGTCGCTTTCCATATTACTTACTCGTGGATAAGTTGCCCTGACTCTCTTTTTGTTGAAATATTCAGGCCACACAGCGTTCTGGAAGGCCTATTAAGTCAATTTGCAGCAGGCTGAAAGCAAAAGAAGGCCGGATTAGAGGAAACTTGATGGGGAAGCCTGTTGATTTCTCAGCTCGTACCGTCATCACGCCAGATCCGAATATTAACATTGATGAACTGGGAGTGCCATGGAGTATTGCTTTGAATCTGACATACCCAGAAACTGTCACTCCATATAACATTGAGAGGTAAAACAATTTGCTGTTATTAAGGCATGTTATGTAATCACTGTTCTTTTTATAGATCAGTTATGTCTAAATCCAGTGTTGAATGATCTCAGGTTGAAGGAACTTGTAGAATATGGGCCTCACCCTCCCCCTGGGAACACAGGTGCAAAGTACATTATCAGGGAAGATGGTCAGAGGCTTGATCTTCATTATGTGAAGAAAAGTAGTGATCGGCATTTGGAGCTGGGTTACAATGTTAGTACCAACTTTGTTGTAGCAGCTGCTGTTTTAATGATTACATCACACCATTGCCTTTTGTTTTAGTTCACTCATTTCGTGCTTGATTTTCTCAGGTGGAAAGGCACCTCAATGATGGAGATCTTGTTCTTTTCAATCGGCAACCCAGTCTTCACAAAATGTCTATCATGGGGCATCGCATTAAAATTATGCCCTACTCAACTTTCCGCTTGAACTTGTCCGTCACTTCACCATACAATGCAAATTTTGACGGGGATGAAATGAATATGCATGTTCCGAGATAGGAACCCAAGAATGCGGATGGACATCCCTCCCGGTTCCCCCTCCTCCACCAGTCTCCCGCCGGTGGCTACTCCGGCTCCGGCGGCCACCTCACCCCCGCTACCGCCGACGGCTGCTCCGGTCCAGGCGGCCACGACTCCTCCGCTCAGCCCAAACCCTGCGTCGGTCTCCCTTCTATCTCCGCCTGGCCCGCCTTTCTCCCATGAAGGACACTCCAAGGAGATGAGATGGCGCGATCGTAGTTCGTCTCCTCCGAGCTCTGCTGCTCGGGGCAGCGTGAACCGGTGCCACGCTCCTACCGTGCCGCGCTCTGGGCAAGGCTGTGGAGAGTCGCCCACCGTTTGATATTCCCTCCGGGAGCGTCGACCGCCCTTGCATGGCTGCGCAGTTCGGCACCGCCCTTGGTGCGGGACCACCGTCGTCCGAGCGAGGCGGTGGTGCGTCCTGTGATCGCGCGTGCTCGCCTAGCGCGCGTCCGGATGCAAATGGGTGGCATGCGATGATCGATCGCCGCAACCTTCGCGCCGCCGACCTTTGCAACGCCGAGGAGGCCGATTCGGAGGATCTCGGGGAAGATGTTTCAACCGCTTCTCCACCAACCATTGTGCGCGCGATGTCTTCATCGAACTTCGTTGCTTTCGTTGCGCGATGCGGGCATCGGGCAGCCGACTGCCGTCAGCCTCGACCACGGGAACGAGTTTCCGTTTGGAGGCGGCTTGGGTCGACGCCACCGAATCGGCCAGGTGCAGTCTCTGCCGGCAGTGCTCTCCCCTTGCGGGGATGCCCGCGACCCCCAAGGGTTGAGGTCACGCCTCATGAGACGGAAGCTGTCGCGAGGTCGCGGGGTTGTTCTTCAAGATTGGTCGCGGAGCCTCTTGGCGAGTCGGCGCGGTTGAAGATGGCGCCGGCGAGACGACAAACCGAGGCTGCGCGGCGGTTGTTGAGTCCTTGAGCTCCCATTCGCCGTGCCGGGTGTTTGTGTCATGGAACGCTCAGCAGTTTTAACTCGTGAAGAGGACAACTGCGTCGTCTTGTGTTCATTACAATCATCGGCGCGACCATCCGTGGAATTGCCGGATGCGGCGGCTGCCATTGTTGACCATTTTGGCATCGACGTCGGTGTCCTCTCACTTCATCGAGCGAAGCTCAAGACTTCCTATTGCTTTTGCCGGATGAAGAAACAGCGCAACTCGTTTTGAATGGTGGTCACCGGTGCGGGCGCCAAGGTTTAGCTGTCTCGTCAAGCCTTGGACGCGGCTTGCTCATGCCGGGCGTTCTTGTCTTCCGCTTTGGGCGAGTTAAGCTTAATTGGACTACCAGTGCATGCTTGGAGCTTAGCCACGGCGCAGAGATTGTTGAGCCCGTTCGGTCGGATCGACAGTTTGCATCCGTCCACAACGTCGCGCTCTGATCTCTTTGAGTTCAAGCTTAGCGCGTGGATGCGTGATCCAACACTTGTGCCGCCGCGTCTGAGACTTTGGGTGGAGGAGCCGCCGGAGGTCGTTGCGGCCGGTGATGAGCCTAGGATGCGTTTGCTCGAGTATGAGGTGGAAGTGCACGTCACGAGGTGTGTGAGTCTAGGATCTTCATCCCCTAGCTCTTCACCTGCGGAGTCTGGCGGTGAGGACGCTGCTGCTCCTCAGCGCCAGCGGCGACGAAGCCTTTCCAACAGTCTGTCCCGCCGTGTTGAAGATGCGACGGGAACCCAGCTTCGAAACCCGGTGGTGCATGTTGCTGTTGGCGCCTCGTCTACTGTGGACGCGCCCCTAGTGCATGCGCTGAATGGACGCATGGTTGACAGCTCGGGTCCCCTGGCGTTTGCTGGGCGTGGGCCTGGGGACTCGGTGGATGCAGAGGAGCAGACAGAGGCGCTGAACCGTCCCATCTTGAAGGATTGCCTCCTGGTCTCGGCAGAAGCATGCCAGCTCCCTTCTCAAGGACAATTAATGGATGCTACCGGTGGCACGTCATCCCCTGTGAGTTTGCCCCGGGAATCCAGGCTTGAGGATCCTGTCCCCCCTACCGCGTTGCTTGGCGAAGTGGCGTGCGTCTCCTATCCCCTGTCGCCTGATAGATGTGGGTCCAGACACACGGGTGCAGCGATTTTGGTGCAGCCGGAGGATCTTAGCCGACTTTCGCGTTAAATCGGCCAAGCATGGCCCGAAGCCGCCCGTTAAAGTGTATAGCGAGATGTCGCCGTCAATCTCAGCATCAAGTGCCCAGCCCAGAGCTTTCTACCCCGGCCAGAGCGTTCATTGACGGGGTGACACAAGACACAGAGGGGCTGCTTCCTCAACCTGCCGTCCAAAAACGACGTGCTAAACAGCTCCCTCCAGACTCCGTTCTTCGCCGAAGCAACAGGCTGTTGAAAAAACGTGCTAAACAGGCCGCTTCATCTCTTTTTTCTCAATCTCAAAAGACTCTCTTGCAGCGGCTGGGAGTGGTGGAAGAGCAAGAAGTTATTGGTGACCATCAGTTGGAAGAATACAGTTGCATATTTGACAAGCCTCTTTCTCAGGCACATATTGCGGCGCTTGCGGCGTTATTTGGCTGGAAGCCGCCTGTGCCAGGTGAAGCACCACAAGACACTGTCATCTTCTCTAGTGTTGCCATTGGTGATATCTAATTGTGTTAAGATCATTTGGTCGAGTAACAACTCATGTTTAATGTCTTCTAATATCTTAATTTGGAATGTGAGAGGCCTCAACCAAAAGGCAAGGCGTGATGGTGTCAGGAATTTGGTTAATTCCATTAGGCCGGATATGGTTTGCTTGCAGGAAACAAAGAAAGAATCTATCTCAAGTCGTATGATTGCTTCCATGCTTGGTAGTAATTTTGATCAATTTGTGGTACTCCCGGCAGTTAGATCAAGGGGAGGGGTGTTGTTGGCTTGGAAGAGCAATGCTTGGCATGCACTCTCATCTCGGGTTGATACTTATTCAATCTCGGTTCAGTTTGATTCTCAAGAAGGGCCTCCGTGGTGGTTTACGGGGGTTTACGGTCCTCATTCTGACGACCGGAAAGGTCAATTTTTACAAGAGTTACGAGATATTCGGCAGGATTGTCATGGGCCGTGGGCAATTGGAGGGGATTTCAATCTTATATACATGGTTGAAGACAAGAACAACACTAATATTAATAGGGCAATGATGGGTCGTTTCCGCCGTTTTTTGGATGATATGGAGCTAAGTGAAATCTTGTTGCTTGGTCGTAAATATACCTGGTCAAATGAACGGGAGGTGCCTACTTTGGTTCGGCTTGATCGGGTCTTCATGTCTACTGATTGGGAACAACTGTTCCCTGATTGCATTCTTCAGAGCTCGGCCTCCATGATTTCCGATCATTGCCCACTAATTCTTGGTTTGAAGGTTAATGTTCAAGGGAGGCGCCGCTTTCACTTGAAAGTTTTGGCCCAAACTTGATGGCTTCTTGCGGAAGTTGAGAGCTCTGGCTTAGGCCGCTTGTAGCCTCCGTCCGCAGCAGCCTCTCCATGAAGTTAGGCCGCCTTGCACGTAATCTGCAATCATGGAGCCAAAAGAGAATTGGTAACGTTAAGATTCAATTGCAATATGCAAAGGAAATCATTCATCGCTGGAGATTGCACAAGATTCTCGCCATCGTCGATGAAGAGGATTGGCTCGCGGCAATTAAAGCGGCATATTCTTGGGCTAGCATCGCTGAGCGCACGATTGCTCGATTACGTTCTAGATTAAGTTGGATCAAAGAAGGATGCAAACACAGCTTTCTTTCATCGGCAGCTCGGTATAGAAAGAGAAAGAACTTCATGGCCAAAATTAAAGTGGGAGATAGAATTGTTTTTAATCAAGAAGAGAAGCAGGAAGCAGCGTGGGATTTTACTCTAATCTTCTTGATGCAGCCCCAAAGAGAATGTACGCTAAATCTGGAATCCTTTTACCAAGAGCCTGCTGATCCATCATCTCTTGAAGTGAGTTTTTCAGAGGAGGAGGTTTGGGCAACAATTAAGTCTATTCCACGAGATAAAGCTCCAGGTCCAGATGGTTTTACCGGCCGTTTTTATAGATCCTGCTGGAATATAATTAAAGTGGACCTAATGGCTGCCCTAAACCGATTCATGCAGGGGATGTCAGCAGTTATTTCTTCTCAATTCAGCATACATCTCTCTTACGCCAAAGGCGCGGAGGCTATGGAAATCAAGGACTACCGACCTATAAGCCTAGTGCACAGCTTTGCTAAACTTGTCACTAAATTGCTAGCCAACAGGTTGGCTCCCAAGCTAAAGATGTTGGTGTCCCCCAACCAAAGTGCTTTTGTTAAAGGACGATGCATCCATGACAACTTTCTTTTGGTGCGTCAAACAGTCAAGCTGCTGCACGGACATAGAAGGAACCAAGAATTCTACTCAAGTTGGACATATCAAAGGCTTTTGATTCGGTGTCTTGGCCTTTCTTGCTGCAGGTTTTGAGATATTTGGGTTTTGGTCCAGTTTGGTGCAATTTAATTTCTAAGCTATTGAGAACTTCTACAACTCGAGTTTTAGTAAATGGGGTGCCAGGAGATCTGATTCAACATCAGCGGGGGCTGCGGCAAGGGGATCCTCTATCTCCAATGCTTTTCATTATAGTCATGGATGTGCTTAATGCTTTGATCAATAAAGCAAGTGCTATTGGCCTTTTACAGCCCCTTCTCTCGCGGAGTTCGTGTCCGCGAGTCTCTCTTTATGCTGACGATGTAATCCTCTTCCTAAGACCTTGTTTGGATGATTGGGCTTTGATCAAGGAGATTCTTCGGGTCTTTGGTGAGGCTTCAGGGTTGGTCACTAACATCGTTAAATGTTCTGTGAGCCCGATCCAATGTCAGGACCAAGATATTGAAGTTGTGCAATCCTCCTTTCTTTGCAAGGTGCAAGAGTTCCCTTGCAAGTATCTTGGGCTTCCTTTGTCCTTCAAAAAATTGTCTAAGGCTGATTTCTATGCAATAATTGACAAGATTGCGGACAAGTTTGCTGCTTGGAAGGCAACCATGATGCACCCACGGAGGGCCACCCTAGTTCGTGCAGTGCTTACGGCTATGCCCATCTATCAGCTCCTAGCATTAGACTTTCCTAAGTGGGTAATTAAAGCAATTGACAAAATAAGGAGAGCTTTTCTATGGAAAGGCCGCAAAGACGTAAAGGGAGGTCATTGTCTTGTTGCCTGGGGTCGGGTCAAGAGGCCGATTAATCTAGGAGGCACAGGAATTCTTGATTTGGAGGTACTTGGTTGGGCATTGCGAATGAGGTGGCTATGGCTTAAGAAGACACAACTTGATCGGTCTTGGGCTGGCCTTGACATCCAAGTGCATCCGAATTCTTTGGCTATGTTCTCTATTTCAATATTATCTATTGTGGGGGACGGCAGTAGAACACTTTTTTGGAGTGACAAATGGTTGCATGGACAATCCTTACATGATCTTGCACCTGCTCTCTGTAAACATGTGCCAAAAAGAATTGTTAACCAAGGATCATGCAGAGGCGCCGCGGATGGTACTTGGATTCATGACATTGCAAGCGGGTGGTCAAGTGAGTTTCTTTCAGAATATCTCCATCTTTGGGATATCTTATCCGGGTTTGAACTCACTCCCGGAGTAGAGGATCAACATTTGTGGATACCGTCTCCCTCTGGTGAATTCTCAACCAAATCAGCCTACCGCCGTTTTCTAGAGGGTTCTGTGGAGTTTGAACCGTGGAAGGCAATTTGGAAAACTTGGGCTCCACCTCGATGCAAGTTCTTTGTTTGGTTGGCCTCTTTAAATCGTTGTTGGACAGCCGATCGTTTGACCCGTCGTGGATTAGATCACCCTGAGCGTTGCCCACTGTGTGATCAGGAGGAGGAGAATGTGCAGCACTTGCTCACTAATTGTGTGTTTGCAAGGAATGTGTGGTTTTCAGTGTTATCTCAGATTGGGTTGCAGCACTTAGCTCCGGGTGTGGATGACTGCATCTTCACAGTTTGGTGGCATCAAGCTTTACAGGGGGTGCCCAAGGTCATTCGCAAGGGTTTCAACTCTTTGGTCGTGTTGGTGGCATGGTGGATTTGGAAGCATAGAAATAGTTGTGTTTTTGAGGGGGCTTCACCTCACCATAACACTATAATGCAGAATATTAGAGATGAGGCTAGTGTGTGGTGTTTGGCGGGAGCCAAAGGGCTCCGTGGGATTTGGCATTGATGGCCGTGTGTGTTGTTGTTTTTTTTCCCTTCCCCCTTTAGGGGTTTGTTCGAGTCGTCTAGACTCCTTTGTTTTCTTCTTAATATAATGATACGCAGTTCTCCTGCGCGTTCGAGAAAAAAAAAATATGCATGTTCCTCAGTCATTGGAGACCAGAGCTGAAGTTCTAGAGTTGATGATGGTGCCAAAATGTATTGTGTCTCCTCAATCGAATAGGCCTGTTATGGGTATTGTCCAGGACACGCTTTTTGGTTGTCTCAAAATCGCTAAAAGGGACACTCTTATTGAAAAGGTTTACAAGATTGTACTTAACACCTTCATTAGTATTTTCAGTTCAGTTTTGTAGCTCAATGTTCTGAATTTTCTTCCAGGACGTATTTATGAACATCTTAATGTGGTGGGAAGACTTCGATGGAAAGATCCCTTACCCTGCCATTTTGAAACCGAGGCCTACTTGGACTGGGAAACAAGTTTTCAACTTGATTATTCCCAAGCCAATCAATTTAATTAGATTTTCCCTCTGGCATTCTGAAGCAGAAAGCGGATTTATTACTCCTGGTGATACTGTGGTCCGGATAGAAAAGGGAGAACTTCTATCTGGTACACTTTGCAAAAGGACTCTGGGAACATCATCGGGAGGTCTTATTCATGTTATTTGGTAAGTATGCTGTACTAAGCTTTTAGAGTCAAAAGTTGCATTGCAGTTTTTAATAATATTCCACGTCCTTTGGCTAAACAAGTTTTGGTTTAAATTGGCTAAACAAGTTTTGGTTTAAATTTTTCTTTGCAGGGAAGAAGTTGGCCCAGATGCTGCACGCAAGTTCTTAGGTCAGACACAGTGGCTTGTCAACTACTGGCTCCTGCAAAATGGTTTCAGTATTGGAATTGGGGACACAATTGCAGATGCAGCCGCCATGGAAAAGATTAATAAGACAATCTCGAAAGCTAAGAATGATGTGAAGAAGCTTATTAAACAAGCGCATGACAAGCAGTTGGAGGCTGAGCCAGGACGCACCATGATGGAATCGTTCGAAAATAGAGTAAATCAGGTACTGCTTGACTGTCTTCGTTTGGTTCTTTCAATTGAAATAAAAAAACAAATCAGTCTGTTGGTCGACTTGTTTAATAGGTCTTTTTTCCATGCTAGGTTCTTAACAAGGCTCGTGATGATGCTGGAAGCAATGCTCAACTCGTGATGATGCTGGAAGCAATGCTCAGAAGAGTTTGTCCGACAGTAACAATTTGAAGGCTATGGTCACTGCAGGGTCAAAAGGCAGTTTCATTAATATCTCACAAATGACTGCTTGTGTCGGACAGCAGAATGTTGAGGGCAAGCGGATCCCGTTTGGTTTCATTGATCGAACTTTGCCCCACTTCACAAAAGATGACTACGGTCCTGAAAGTCGTGGATTTGTGGAGAACTCTTACCTTCGAGGCCTGACACCACAAGGATTTTTCTTTCATGCTATGGGTGGTAGAGAAGGTGTGATTGATACTGCTGTGAAAACTTCTGAGACTGGATATATCCAGCGACGACTTGTGAAGGCTATGGAGGACATCATGGTGAAATATGATGGTACTGTAAGAAATTCCCTGGGGGATATCATTCAGTTCTTGTATGGAGAAGATGGCATGGATGCTGTTTGGATTGAATCACAGAAATTGGACTCCCTGAAGATGAAAAAGTCTAGTTTGAGAATGTTTTCCGTTATGAACTGGATGATGAGAACTGGAGGCCAAACTACATGCTGCCTGAACATGTTGATGATTTAAAGACCATTGGTGAATTCAGAAATGTGTTTGAGGCAGAGGTCCAGAAACTAGAAGCTGACCGATTCCTGCTTGGGACCGAGATCGCCACAACTGGTGACAATACATGGCCTACGCCTGTCAACCTCAAGCGGCTTATCTGGAATGCTCAGAAGATATTCAAGATTGATTTGAGAAAACCTTCTGACATGCACCCAATGGAAATTGTGGAAGCAATAGATAAGCTGCAAGAAAGACTAAAGGTTGTCCCTGGTGATGATGCTATGAGTATTGAGGCTCAGAAGAACGCTACTTTGCTCTTCAATATCCTGCTTCGTAGCACATTTGCTAGCAAGAGGGTCTTGAAAGAATACATGCTTACAAAGGAAGCTTTTGAATGGGTTATCGGTGAGATTGAATCGAGGTTCCTTCAGTCTTTAGTGTCTCCAGGTGAAATGATTGGATGTGTGGCTGCACAGTCCATTGGAGAACCAGCAACTCAGATGACGCTCAATACTTTCCATTATGCCGGTGTCAGTGACAAGAATGTTACCCTTGGCGTTCCCAGGTTGAGAGAGATCATTAACGTCGCCAAGAAGGTAAAGACTCCATCACTGTCTGTTTACCTAAAGCCTGAGGTTAACAAGAAGAGAGAATTGGCTAAGAATGTCCAATGTGCCTTGGAGTACACTACACTGCGCCGTGTGACCCATGCCACTGAGATATGGTATGATCCTGATCCTCTAGGAACCATCATTGAGGAGGATGTGGAATTTGTCAGGTCATATTATGAAATGCCTGATGAGGATATGAACCTGGAAAAGATTTCTCCTTGGCTGCTGCGTATTGAGCTGAATCGTGAGATGATGATTGGCAAGAAGTTGAGGACGGCTGATATTGCGGAAAAGATCAATCATGAATATGATGACGACTTGTCATGCATATTCAATGATGATAATGCAGATAAACTCATCCTTCGCATCCGCATCACAAATGACGAAGCTCCAAAGGTGGAATTACAGGATGAATCTGCTGAGGATGACGTCTTCCTCAAGAAGATTGAGAGCAACATGTTGACAGAGATGGCCCTCCGAGGCATTCCAGATATTACCAAGGTCTTCATCAAATACGGGAAGGTCAATAAGTTTGAGGAAAATGATGGTTTCAAACCAGACAACGAGTGGATGCTTGATACAGAAGGCGTCAATCTCTTGGCCATCATGTGTGACGAAGATGTCGATGCTACAAGGACAAGAAGTAACCATTTGATTGAAGTGATTGAGGTCCTTGGAATCGAGGCTGTCCGTCGAGCTCTCTTGGATGAGCTGCGGGTGGTCATCTCCTTCGATGGGTCTTATGTGGATTACAGACACCTGGCCATTCTTTGTGACACAATGACATACAGAGGCCATCTGATGGCCCTTATGAGATGTTCTTTCGAGGAGACCGTGGATATCTTGCTTGATGCTGCTGTGTACGCCGAATCTGACTACCTGAGAGGTGTCACCGAGAACATTATTGTAATACCCCAAATTTGCAACGAGTAAATAGAAGAGCATAGTTTGCCGTCAGACCCATCAACCATTTGGAGCGTCGATTTAGTATCGCGCGCAGAGGTTCCCAGACCATCCCAGGACGGTCGGCACCGTCTAGAGAGCCGCATATTTAGCGCTCCCAGAGGTTTCCGGACCGCCTAGGAACAGTCGGTACCATCTCGCGTTTCGGGTGTTCATCATCTGGCAAATTTCTACCTTACCTTTTACCGACTTACCGCTGCAGTAGAAACCAAGCCAACAGCCGTGGACCGAAATGCCCTTGGGCAGCCAAGTGTGTGAGAGTGGCATGGGCATTAAGTGAGGGCAAATCAGTAAAATTCATAAATGCAAAGGGCAGCCCCAACCATGCCCATATATACTAGTACCATGCAGCCAAGCTCATTTTCCATCCCATTCACTCGGCCAAGGTAAGAGCTTAGCCACTCCCCATTCCATTTCAAGGGAAAATTGCTCCCATGCCACAAAGGTGAGGGCCATCCTCTCATTTGCCACAAAGTTAAGTGGCTTTGTTATTATGCCACAAAGTTGGATATTTTATCCTTTGTTTGCCATTTCCTCCATTTAATTTTATTTTGCATTTTCAGGGATTTCAAAGACCCTTTTGCCTCGTCTCCTCCACCAGAGGCGGCCGCCCGCCGCAGCGCGCGCCGCCGCTCGGCAGCGCGACGCGGGCTTGCCGTCGTCGGCGGCGCCGAGACCTCTGGTCGGAGGCGGAGGCGGCGCAGCAGGCGGCCTCCCCATTCCCCATGGGCAGCTGCTCCCCTCGCCGCGCCGCCGCCGCCGCCACGGGGTCCCGCTTTGCGCCGCACCGCCTCGGAGGGCATGAAGTGCACGGCGCGCCGCCTTGTAGAGGAGCGAGGCGCGAGCTGCCACGCGACGGAGCCGTCGGGCCGTGAAGCGAACGACGCCCTCAGGCGGTGCGGCGCAAAGCGGGGACCCGGCGGCGTCGGGCGGCGCGCGCGCGAGGGAGCAGCTGCCCATGGGGAATGGGGAGGCCGCCCGTGCTCGCCTCCGCCTCCGACCGAGGTCTCGGCGCCGCCGACAACGGCAAGCCCGCATCGCGCTGCGGCGGCGGCGGCGCGGCGTCGGCCGGCGGCCACCTCGGCGGAGGAGACAAGGGCAAAAGGGTCTTTTAAAATCCCTGAAAATGCAAAATAAAATTAAAATGGAGGAAATGGCAAAACAAAGGATAAAATATCCAACTTTGTGGCATAATAACAAAGCCACTTAACTTTGTGGCAAATGAGAGGATGGCCCTCACCTTTGTGGCATGGGAGCAATTTTCCCCCATTTCAATGTCAAAGCCGAAAGCCAACCCCAGAGCTCAAGCTCACTCTCTTTACTCTTCCCCTCTTCTTCTCCATTGAGTCAACCAGCATAGCCACACCCTTCTGATCGGCACAGGTAAGCTCAAGGTGAGCTCCCATTCAAAAGAACACCTCGCATGCCTCACCACACAAGCAAGAAGCTACTTGGGGGGAGAAGGCCGGCGCGCCCGTGCGCCGCACCGCCTGGAGGGGGGGCGGCCGTTCGGCCGGGGCGCGATAGAGTGGGGAGGAGGCGGCGCTGGGAGGAGGCGGCGGCGGCCAGGGCAGCGCACCCACGCGCCATCGCGCGCCATAGCTGCGCCGGCGCCGCACGCGAGGGGTAGAGGCGCAGAGGAGAGAAAGGCGAGGGCCGCCGGCGGTGGAGAGGGGGCGCGTGGCGGGAGCGGCGGCGTCGGCAGTCCCAGCGGCTGTGCGCATCTGCGCCGCCGAGGTCACCGCACGCGAGAAAGAGAGGGGCGGGGAGGAGAGAAAGGTAGAGGCGGCGGGAGGGCCGCCGGCGGTGAGGGGCCGGCGGGCCTTGCGCGCCGCGCCGCCTCGGGAGGCCCGTTCGGCGGTTCGTGTATGAGGGGAGAGAGGGTAGATTGGGGAAGAAGGGCCAGGCCGGTTCGGCCAAAGGAGATAGGGAGGAGGAGAGAGAGGGCCGGGTAGGTGAGAAAAGAGGAAAGAAAGAAAAAAGAAAAAAAAGAAAAGAGGAGAAAAAAAAGAAGAGAAAAGAAAAGAGGAGAAAAAGAAAGAGAAAAAAAATGGGTTCGGCACCTGCACGACAGGTCTCTCAAGACCCGTGCGATTTCGCCTGAGGTCGGGGTACGGGCTTAGGGACGTTGCTCTCCGTTTAAGCTCCTGATTTTTGTTTTTGCCGTTGAGTCGGGTTGATGTGTGCGCAGGTGGAGGTCTCGGGTCGGAGCCGTCCACGCGTCATCCCTGAGGTTAACCGGGTAAGTGCTTTTGTAAAGCGGTGAATTCGGGTATTGATTTCGGTTAAAAATTGAATAACGATGCACTACTTACCGTGTTGAGGTAAGTTAAATATTTCCGGATGAAACCTTGCTTAGCATGTTGGGGTAAGTTGATTATATTTGAGATGCATACTGAGAAATGATGCACGGTAAATGTTGAGACATGTCATGTTGATATGCGTAGTCAGAGAACTTGCATTGCATGCATGTCATGAAAAGAGATAGCATTGGTCCACGTTGAGTGGACGCTCCACGGGAGTGGAGCTGGGTCCCCGTATGAGAGTTACGGGCTACTGTGGTCCCCGTATGAAACAGGACGGGCTTGAGGTCCCCGCATGAAACAGGGTGGGCTTGGGTGGGCATCGACGGGTGCACACTCTGCTGTACCGGTATAGGTTAAAGAGTTGAGAAAGAAGTGCATGTGCATGTGCATGATGAATAGTTCATCGTAACGTAATGTGGTTAAATGGAGAAAGTGGTTAAATGGAAATGTGGTTAATGATAATGGAATGATTATGTTCTAATGAATGAACATGTTATTTGCTGTTTTGCTTTGTACTTGCTGAGTCGGTGGACTCAGCCTTGCTTTGTTAATGTTTTTAGGTGACCGTTGAGGAGATTCAGCACGGGCGGGAGTAGCACATGGAATAACGGCACGAACTAGCAGCACTTTTGTATCCCCTTTTGTCAGTGTACTTTAGCTGTGTTAGGCTAGAGTAATCACTAGAAATGCTATATTGTATCTGAACGCAGCAAAAATGAATAAAGTTAATGTTGGTTTTAAATTCTCCTGTGTTGATGAAATGGTAAGAGTAGTAGAGGTGGTAGCATCTTGGTCTAGTGAGTGGGCGGGGTGTTACAATTATGCTCGGCCAGCTTGCTCCTATTGGCACAGGAGGCTGCGAATTGCACCTGAACGACCAGAAGCTGGAGCAGGCCATTGAGCTCCAACTCCCGAGCTACGTCGAACGTCTGGACTTCAGCATGAAGCCAGTGTTTTCACCGACCTCACGGACAGCGTACCACCAAGATTCGATCATGTCACCAAATTGCCTGTTGAGTCCAAACATTACAACAGATGCTCGCTTCTCGCCGTATGCTAGTGCCATGGCATTCTCTCCCAGGTAATGTGTCAAGCGTATCTCATCTGCCTGCCATGAAAAACACCATGGGTGTTCTCAGTCTCAATTTTCCACTTTGCAGCCCTGGCGCAAGCTACTCCCCGTCGTCAACCGGCCAGCAGTTCTCGTCCCAAAGCTACGGACAAGGACGACGAGCGCACTCGCTGAGGCTGCTGAGTTGAGAAAGGATGGTGATGGCTGAAGAGGAACCACGAATCCGTCGCGCTACACTACCTTGTCCTGTTCCTGCATATATAGATATAGTAGATTACATTACATGAGCTCTTTTATGGTGCACCTGTGATAACCTCTCTAGCTGTGACAAATCTTAACCATTGATTACTGATGGGGTTTTCCCCAATAAAACATCTACCGGCTCCTCCCATTAATACATCACGGTCACAAAAATGAAACTACAAACCGACATAATTATCCTTCCCAAAACTAAATCATGCATGATGTCTATGAAATCAAGGGGAACGCCTACTAAAGCGGCAAAATTACATGTCAATCAAATAATAAAAAGCTTTGATATTCAAAGCAAATTTTTTTAGATAATGGATAGAAATCCGGCCTCTATATCCACACGTGGATATACACAGCCAAAGATTACAGGAGCCTTTAGACTCAATTACTCAAAGCCTCAAAACTGAGGTACGCGCAAAACAAAGAGCAAAAAGACTAAGAGAGCTAGAAAGACTAAACTTCTAACTTCTATGTCCTTACTTCAAACTTGCTTTGACCTTGTGCACTGGCAATCCTTTGCAACCTAGTTTACTTAGAAACTCTTGAAGTTAGGCCTCGAAACTTGATCTTGTGCAGTAGCAGTCCTTCACATCCTCGTTTACTTAGAAACTTTGGTGTCAAAACAAAGCCACCAAATTGGGAACCACGTGCGGAACTGAAAAGACAACGCCTTCAGGAAGGGACACGACATAGCCACGCCGCCGCCGCCCGTCCAACATGGACAGGGATTTCTCCCGCAAGATCCACATCGAGAGAAGAGGGGTGCATCGACAGACAGACGCCTCCAAGGAGTAATACGGCTCCCAAAGGTATCTCATCGTCAACCCAACAGCAAGACGAAGGCTTTCGCCTGGCACCCAACCCACTCCCAGCAACAATGTCGCCGCCACCTCCGTCGAGCCCGCGTGGTCAAAGACCCTTGACCACACGCCACCACCACCGACCTCTCGGCGCGCGCCCGCGGCGGAAGGCCTCTGCTGCCTCCCGTCGCCGGTTCCGATTTCCCCCTGCGTGGAACTAAACCACCGCGCAGCCCTTCCCGAGCGCCGGCGAACACCAACACAGCACCTTCCCGGTCGCGGCGAACAACGAGCGCCGACGGCCGGAGCCAGGAGGAGCGCGCGAGGCCATGCGTGCAGCAACCATGCCCCCAACACGCCGCCTCCGCACAGCCGACCCGCCAACGCCGGCAAACTCGAAGACCGCCAGGCCGCCGGCCTGCCCGAGATCCGGCCACAACCGCACAGATCCGGCGAGATGGCCCCGCCGCTGCCTTCCTAGCGCCGCGCGAGCCTCGGCGGCGTGCTCCAGCAGCGGCGAGGCGAGTGGCAAGGTAGTGAGGGTGGCGGCGCTTGACCCAGTGGCGCCGTGCCGCCCGGCGGCGCGGAGAGGAAGGGTCGCCGCCCGCCTCGGCCCGGCCGCGCTCACGCCTCGTTGCCTCTGCCGGCGACCTCCACAGAACCCGGCGCCTCAACCCCGACGCCCAAATCCAGGAGCCGCGCCCGGATCGAGCGAGAGAGCCTGCGCGCCTTCCTAGCACCGCGCCCGCGTACGCTCCAACAGCGGCAAGGCGAAGGAAGAAGGAAAGGGAGGGGAGTCGGCGCTTTCGGTGCGCGGAGCGGAGAAGGCAAAAGGTATCAAAATCAATGTTGTACTTGAAACAGAAAATCATTGTAATTTGAATTCTTAATTTTTCTATTATGTGAAATTCGGCGGGTGCACCATAAAACTAATAGTGCATAGTGGACGTGCAAAACTAATAGGTTTTTTATTTTTAGAAATTCAATTAAACTCAGGGAAATTTCAATGAATTCCAGAAATTTCAAATAAAGACCATGCAAGGTTTTAAAAATATGAAAGATTTAAGGTTTTAAAAAGAGAATTGTAGGATGTTACATGATAGAAAGATCTTAGGCAAGTACTGCGATTCATAGTCCCCATGTGCACGGCCAGCTCGGACTCGTCCTCGACACGAACATGTACACGTATCGGCATGGGCTCTCATATGCTATCACATATGGCATCGGCGTCTCGATTTTTTTTCCGAATAATCTATTTTTTATTTGAAATAATAGAAATATATCTACGTTAGAAATAGACTCCAGTCACCTAACAGTCGGATGACTGGAGCCTATCACCCAACGGAAAAAGCAACAACGAAGTTGTCTACAAGCCGTTAGGCGACAGGTTCCAGTCACCCGACAGTTGGGTGACTGGAACTTGTTGCCTAGCCACAGGGCTACAGCAACTACCCCAGCCTTAGGGCGACTGCAAATAAAATGCTACTCCTCTTCGTGAATTTTATAGATTTTGTGAATTTTGTAGATTATGATTGGGAAGATAATCTGTTGGATTTGTAATAAAAGTTTATGATAGTTGTATGTTGTTGGAGCGTAATAAAATTTGTGAATTTTGTTAAGAATGATTGAATTTAGAATGATCGGTAAGTACGATGGTAAATGATATTGTGATGTTACCGGGAATTCGTACACAGAGGAAAACTGGTATGTTAATATTGTTGGATGACTTGCTATAGAAATAATTGAATGTGAAAAGACGAGGAAATAAGTTTGTCTAAATTTAAATAGACTTCATAATATAGTTATGAGTAATATGCTGCGTACGTTTTGATTACATGCATAACATAGAGCATCATGTGCGACTAACCAACCAAACTACTCGTACGACCTACTGTGTGAACCGGCACCATTTTCCCTTCCTTACGAGTTCAGCGTTGAACTCCTCAGTGGCCTCTTTTGTCTTGGTCGTCATTCCCTCTTTTTTTCGCGCTCCCTCTTGCGAGCCTCCCGCTCCGTACGCATGCACGCCTCGAGGTGAGCTTTCGCCTCGCGTTGTATACGCAGAGTTTGCTCATCCTGGTGACGCTCCTTCTCCCGGATCTCGGAGGACCTTGTGACATTCCACTACTCGAAGTCGAGGGCCCACTGGTCCTCTGGGTGGATCTCAAGATCGATCCATTTGCAGTAGCCACATAGGGGTTTCGGAGACTCTGAATATAGTGGAGAGGTTGTTAGTGCGTACTTTCAAGGAGAAAAAGTAGGGGGAAAACCATGCACCTAGTCCTTACTGGCTGTTGATAGGTCGCGGTGTTTAGAAAGCAGTCAGGATAGTCACTGGAGCAGTTTATGCAACCCTAGTAATGCATACCTAGGCTAAGACGGTGCTTAGAATTGAAGAACTTGCACGAGTTCCGGCACCAATAAAGGGGGCGTCTCCCCCTCTGGTGGGTGTTGCAGCGAACGCTCTGTAGGAATATTCGGGATAGGGTTGTTGCTACGGGTCACATTATTGCGGGGAGCTAACCTCATAGCACGCTAGGCTTGTTCTGCCCGAGCCACAGCAGCCCTTGCTTTTTCATCGCAAGCGGCAGCTGATCGTGTTAGGTCATAGGTCTCCTCCCATTGCTTCATAATCTTGTCCCATTGCTTCTTCTGCCTCTTGTCCATCCTGGTGTGGTGAAGCAAGCACCAATGTAGTGTGGGGTTTGCTTGTGTAGTGTTCTTTTAGAAATCTCTCTGACCTCCTTTTATAGGGCCCCTTGTGGCCTTCTCGGTACATAAAGATGCCCGTGTGATTCCATCACTACGCAAAGCTACCAAGTGTGGTATTGTGGGCACACAAAACTGCCCAGTTAGGTCTTTCGACTGCAAAAAGCTACACTCTTTAGTCTTATCGCTACGCAAAGCTGGGCAGTGTGGTCTTGTCGCTGTGCAAATGTGTCTCATCTGGTCTTCTCACTACGCAAAGCTGGCTCATGTGGTCATGTCGCTGCGCAAAGCGGGCACGTACGGTCTTCTCATTGCTCAAAGATAGCGCGTACAGTCTTCTCACTACTCAGGGGTTGGCTGCATGAAGTATGGCATTCACATGCCTCTATCTAAAGTAGCCGATTGTGCTATGCAGAACACTTTCCATGATGGCGATGAGGGCTGAGAATGAAGGCCCCTAAGAACCCAATTGTATACCTTTGTAAGGTCAGTCGTCATTATGCCATACTTTTCACCGTCCGTGTCGTGCAATAGCGACCACTTCTTTAATGGTTCTCCCTCGATCCACTATGAGAAGCACTTGATGTTCCGTGAGCTTCTCCTCCTCGGAGCAGCTGGGTTAGGCTCATCGAGTGCTGCCAGGCATTCTGGTTGTGCCGCCCTAGGCATGACCGGCCCCTTGTTCCTTTCGTCGACGTGCTTTCTGCTGTTCTCATCCAACAACACCCACAAAGCATCAAAATTTTTCTGCTGGTTCAGTTTAGCAAGCCTCTTGAATAGCTTCATCAATAGTTATTTTGGGAACTACTTGAAAAGTTCACCCCTAGGTGACAAATGCACTATCTGTTCCTTATATCCGGCCAAGAAAGGAGCTCCTTAGGGTCTTCCTAAAGTTTTCTTATGGCCTTTACAATCCCGGTGTGACAATCATGGATTACGCACACACCAGGACGAGTGCTGACAACTCCAACCCTCACATGTCTGAGGAACCACAACCAGTTTTCATAATTCTCACTTTCCACGAATGCGATGGCCAGCGGCAATATTTGATTGTTATCGTCAACACCTATGACCGTCAGGATCTAGCCATTGTATTTGTCAATCAAAAAGGTCTCGTCAACTGAGATCACTGGTAGCATGTGCCTGAATGCCTCCATGCACGCACCAAATGCTAAGAAAGCCCTCTGCAACACCGCATAACCTGGCGGCCTTGTAGATGGTTTGTCCTTCATAGCGATATATGTGCCCAGGTTCTTGTCCTGCAACACCTTAAGAATACGAGGAAGATTGTTGTATGCCACCTCGAAAGACCCAAACCATTTTTTCAGCGCCTTCTGCTTTGCACGCCACACCTTTGCGTAGCTAATCTTGTACTTAAATTTTTTCTCGATAGCTACCACAATGTGCGTGGCCTCCATGTCTTTCTTCAACACTATCTCTTCATACATCAGATTGGCTATAAAGACGGACATTAGGTTACAATGCCTTGCCAAAACACTACTGAGAATATAAGAGTGCGGCTCCACCTTCGACACAATCCAGTGAGTCTTATACTTGGGTCTACGTGTATGCACCCTCTAAGGACAACCGGCCTTCTTGCACTTCATGGTGTACTGCTTTGGCTAGATTTCACAACCCAAAAAGTCCGCTGCATAGAAAGGGCCCATAGCTTGATGGCATCTTGTAGTGATGCCTTGTCAGCAAACATTGAATGTAACCGAATCTCTGTGTCATGATACTCCTACGGTGATTTGTGCTCGTCATGTGCAGAAATACCCTCAGCGTCAAACCGGTTCCATTCCTATGGGACGGGAGCTTCATCCTCATCCGAACTATCCTCATCGTCCTCCTGTACATCTTCCTCTTCAGCCCATACCGTTTGCTCATCGCACTCCATCTGGTGCACTATGTACTCCATATGCTCCCCTTCATCGGCTTGTCCTGTTCCCTCATCATGGTATGACCATTCTCTCTCTCCTCCATGTACCGCATCGGCCGCGTCACGAGTATCTTCCTTCTCTTCGCCAACATGTGGGCCGCCCAAGCTACTCGTACCTCCCGGATGATGGCCGTACACACGACCTTGCACAGTTTCTAATGGGCATGGTTGCACAAGCATCACACTCATATCCACAGCATCGGCACCCTTACACAAACCCCTTGCACGCAATAGTGCGCATTAATGTTCTCAACTCCCATCTAATATCTGTGGGAGTTGGCTCCAAAGCCCTTGTATGACGATGCTGCACACCTCGTGGTCCAACAAAAAACTGCGAGTAAACCAATGTATCACATCTGGGATTCGAGCATTCTCACCGTTTGGGTGTTCCAGAGTAGCTTGCGCAAAACCGCTCAAATCCACACCATTCAGACCTTCACGAACGGTTCCAGCACTGTAATACACTCTCAATGCGGTGGGTATCGGCATTACTGATGTCTGCATGCATATATGTTTCAATTTTGCATCATGTCAAATCGCATCGCACACTACGAATGTACTGACGTACTGCAATTCACATTTCACCGATTGTTTGCCTGTCGTAACCAACTATACTAACCTCGTAGTATTAACTTTCTATTGGTAACTCGCGCACCGATGCTGCACTTTTCTTGCTACTCGAGTTGTCCTATACTGCAAATAATTCCTAATGGTTTTGATAATTTACATGGCATATCGATTTAAATGTCTATATACCAGTTACAATGGTATACATGTTTTTCCAACGTACTAATGACATTACATTCATTCGTATTTAATTATAAATATTACGTATTATTGTTTTTTACAAAGCAAATTATGAAATTCTTACATAAATATTGACTGACTTTTGTAATACCTACAAATTTTTACAGACGATTAATTTCTACGTAATGTTGACTGAATTTTCTACAACTCCAATTTTGTATGCATGCCAATTTGCTAACGATTCTAATTTTATACAACTATGTTCACTAAATTATACACAACTACACGCTACTATGGTTGCTAATTTTCTAAAACTACATTAACTAAATTTTCTATACCAAAAATTAAACTATTTCTATCTACATTTACAATTTTCTACTAACATTAACAGTAAATAATATATCTACTGCATATACAACATTTTAAATAAAAGAAAAAAATTGCGTAGGGCTGCTTCTTCCTCTCCTCTCCCTCACCTTTTCTCTCCACCCTCTCCTCTCCTCCCCTCCCTCTCCTTTTCTCTCCTCTTTTTTCTTTCCTCTCCTCCTCTCCTTCACCGTCCTTTTCTTCTCCCTCTCTTCTCTTCTGCTCTGTGGGTTTTGTTCACGGCGCAGTCGAGCGGCCTCGACCACTTGGCAATGCCCTCCTTTAGGCAGTCGCCTAATCGTTAGGCGACAGCAATTGCAGTCGCCCAACTGTTTGGCAACTGCAATAATTCGCCCAACGGCTGGCATATTGTTTGTGTCGCTTGGCCATTGGGTGATAGGCTTCAGTCCCCTGACGGTTAGGCAGCTGAAGCCTATTTTTGTAAAAAAATTTGCAGGGTATATTTTTGTTATTTCGAATAAAAAAATAGAATATTCGTAAAACAAATTTCTCATCATCTGTGGTTCCCGTTTGATAAGTTATTTTAATAAGGAAAGTGCTAAACAGTATTTAAGTGTTTTTTAGATTTAGAATATCTAAATTTTTTTCTTATATATGTACTCCTTTTTTTAAAAAAATATGAGTGCTATATAAATCACAAAAACACTCGAATTCCCTTTTTCCATATATGCACCACTCTAAAAAAATGTAAGTGCTCCAAACTATAAAAAAAACACTCGAATTTTTCTTCTCTCATTATGCATCCCTCTAAAAAAAATCTGAGTGTTCCAAAATACAAAAACACTCAAATGCTACCTAGACACCACCTTTTAACAATTGTTGTACAAGTCATTGTCTAAGGCGTGCGGTTTAGCCTTGATTATATGGCATCAGAGCCTTACTTAGTTACGCTCGTCAAAACCTATCGTCTTCTCACGCCGCCGGCTTCCCTGATGGACGATTTGTACATCCTCCCGTCGGCGACTTCCCTGGTCATCGATGTCCACCTCTGCTGTGTTTCCTCCTTTTTTTTTTCTTATGCAACACACCTCCCTTTGCCGACTTGAGCGACAGAAGTGATACCAAAGCCGATCTTCTCAAGGGAAAAGAAGTCGTCGCCACCCCTTTGCCCGCCGCGCAAGCTATGCACGTCGCAAGCATCAAGACCCATGTGCTGATCATCTTGGATTTCCATGCATCCAATCAGGCGAGTTCCGCGAATTGTTTCTCGTCACCCTTGGGAAGTATTCTGAGCCACATGAACACCACTTGAATTGAGTTGGAAACCAGACTGTAACATCCCAAAAATTTGAAATTTGAAGATATAAAGTTTTTGAATTATTTTTGCAATATGTTCTAATTTTTGGATTTGGATTTTATGGTGTTTTCTCAAAATTTTGGTTAAGGTTCCCAAAATTTGAAGTAAAAAGAAAAAAAATACAATTGAAAGGAAAATTCAAATTGAAATTAAGAATCTGAAAAGATGATCCAGAAATTAGGAGAGAGGAATGGAAATAAAATCTGGGGATTTATACAGAAAATTTTGCCAAAGTTTAACCCAAAAATATAGCAAGAAAAATAAATAAATAAATAAATAAAAAATATAATATGGAATGGAGTTGGGCCAACCGAAGCCAGCCCAACCCCATCCTTCCTTCGGCCGAACGGCCCAGCCGCGCGGCGCGTGCAGCACCCGCCGCCGGGCCGTGTCGTCCTCACGCTGCCGGTGGCCGCCTCGCGCCGCGTCGCCTCCGCCATCGCGGGCCGGCCGCCCGCCCCGCTCCTGGGTGGTGGCCCGCTTCTCGCCGCTCTTTTCTTCCTCCCGCCTCGCTCCCTTTTCCGCCTCTCTCGCCGCGCGTGCCCGTGGCACACATGCACCGGCGACATCCCTGCCGAGCCGTCTCGTCGCCACGTGGAAAGCTCGCCCGTCGCCGCCCCAGTTCCACCGCCTCGCCCCGGTTCAGCGCCGTCGCCACAATTTCGCCGCCCGTCGCCGGCCCGCCACGTGGCACCGGTCTTACGCCCGCTCCTTGCGCGTGAGAGACCGCCAGCGGAGGAGACGCGCGCGGCGGCGGGCGTGCGCCACACGCCGCGATGCGCTGGCGTGCGCGCCGCGCGTCACCACCGCCTCCGCCACTGCTCCCGACGCGACCGCGCGGCGCGCCGCGCTGCCGCCCCCTCCGGCGTGTATATGGGCCGTGGACCCCGTTAAGTTCCCACGTCGTACTCGCCGTCCTCTAGCGAGTAATTGAACGAGAGCCACTCAATCGCGGCGAGCCACTTCGTTCCCAACTCGGCCGCCCGCGCAACCCATCAATCCGAGCTACCAAAACCCGATTCCTCTCACCCACATCATCTCCGGTGCATCGCGAAGCCACCCCCAGTCTCGCCGAGCTCCCCGACGCCCGTACCTCGCCGTCCGAGACATCCCAGTCGCCGCGCCGCCGCCGCAGCGACCCACCTCCGGACTTCCTCGGCCCGGCGGCCGAACCATCGTCTTCACCGTAGCTCGTGGAACGCGTTTCGCTTCTCCGCCGGACCTCCCCGACAGCTCCTCGCCGCCGGCCACCGTCGCCCCCGACTCCTTTGCTCGGTCACCTCGTCGGCATCCCCCAAAAGGATATTTCATCCTTATAGGGTAGGCAATGCCTCCCCGCTCACTTGGCTATCACCGCTCGCTCTCTTCCCCCTCCAACTCCCCAGTCGCGCGTTCGAGCCTCCGGCTCCGCAGTGCCGGGTTGAGTTTTCTTTATTTTCCTTCGGGCTGACAGGTGGGCCCCACATGTCACCGCGATGCTGAGCCGAGGTGACGGCTGGACCCCACCGGTCAGTGGCACATCCGCACCAAGCCCACACTGACATGTGGACCCCATGAGCGATAACTAGACCCACATGTCGAGTACGTAAAGTAAATAAAAAGGGAAATTAAAATAAATCTGAAAATACCATGGACCCCACATGTCGATTTGATAATTTCGGATTTGACCAAACAGAGAACTTTGACCAATCATAACTTTTTCATTTTAGCTCAATTGAATGAAACAAATTTCTAAATTTGTTTAAATTCAAGATCTATCTAATGGAACCGAAACATAATTTTTGGAGT
The DNA here is from genome assembly GCA_036346575.1 of Dendrocalamus sinicus. Classification (NCBI taxonomy): domain Eukaryota; kingdom Viridiplantae; phylum Streptophyta; class Magnoliopsida; order Poales; family Poaceae; genus Dendrocalamus; species Dendrocalamus sinicus. The sequence continues at coordinate 10,500,526 of CM070670.1, forward strand.
TCATTTGAATTTCTCGTGATATTTTGTTGATTGGTTGCTTTTCTTTTATTTGGGTATTTCGCACGATTAAATAGCATACGAGGCTCGGGAGGAGGAGGTTGAGGCAGCCACTTGGAAGCTTCAAGACCAGACCAAGACCCCGCGAGCAAGGCGAGTCAATACTGATCATGTTGAACCTACATTTTATGCAAATTACTTTCGTTTAAATTATCAAATTGCATCTTTGTTACTTTATGTGCAAAATATGTTGATTTAAAATTTTAGCTATATGCCCATTGCTCAACTTGATTAAGTATTACACCCCTCTTTGGAATATTGCATATGTGAGCCTTGTCGCCTAGTGGAAAATCTTATAATGGTTAGCATTCAAAATAAGTCCTTAATTATATGCCATGCTTAGCATTGTTTAGGAACCGGGCAAGAAATTGCCCCAAGCATCACACAATCATGAGAATTTGATTCGGGCAATCATGGTGGGAATGACTGGTATATTTTGACATGGTTATTTTATGCTCCCAAAACTCTCAATTTGCTTTAATATCTGAGCGGATGGTTTGGGGGCTGGTATGTGGTGCAAAGGAAAGCACAAATTATGGAGTGTGGTAGAACCGCTCAGATACTACTAAGGACTGAATCTTGTCATGTCAACCCATGTAAATCAGTATAACCACAAGCTGGCAAAATGTAGGCAGGGTTAACTAATTTGTGTAGCTCCAAGGTGGTTACGTGAAGGTATGACCACGAGCAAAGGGATGGATGCGTAATATTCCTCGCCTTTGCCCGTGATGGCTCACGAGGGACCCTTCCCGCGGTATGCGTAATATTACTACGGAAGGTTGACCTTAGCGGGCGTAACCACAGTGGACTATGCATTGTAAAGGCCCTGTGATAGTCTATTCAACCACATGGCTAAGGAATCGTGTGGGGCAACGAGTAGATCTATCTCTTGTGGGTAAAGTGTGCCACTCTGCGAGTCAAAACTATTCGAATAGCCGTGCCCACGGTCAAGGCGAACATGGGAACTTAACTAGATATAGTTACTTTTACAAAATAATTGGAACTTGGGAGAAGGGAAACTTGAAGGGCGAAGGACTGCTGCGGTTTGGAATTGTCCCGGTGTTGTCCCAGTGGTACGTTAAGCGGCTATAACGCTGAAAGATACTATATGGCGCAGATGCCACGTAATGGTGGATGGAATCAGTGTCAATTATAAGATCAACTTACTTTATAAACAAAAGTCTTGAATTTAAAATTGCTAGGTCTCAGGGATTTTTCTATAATTGTATTCAAAAGCACTCTTCGCAAAATAAAATGAACCCAAGCCATCCTTTGAATAGCCTTACATGTTAAAGTATTGCATTCTGTGTGTTGGCTTGCTGAGCACGGGGTCGGAGTGCTCATTCTCGCTTTTGCGACAAAATTCAGAAACAGGAGTTCAAGGACACTACGCCTATGAGGAGGCCCACGCCAGCGTCGGCGAAGCAAAGGCGATAATTAAGGCGTAGGCCTCGGTGGTTAGGCATAGACAAGTAGACTCTAGGCGTTGTGTACATTTATGTTACCGGGACCCTGGTGGCATATATGGTACACATTACCCTACTGGCCGCTTGCCTGTGGATTTGGGTTTACTTTGCTATAATTTCCGCTGCATTTATGTAATGAAGACATTTGGCCAAAGCGGCCCTTTTGTAAACATTCACCCGATGTGGTGTATTTCAGACTCTGCAATATTAATATGCGATGTATGTCATAATTCAACAATCTATCTGTGTGCACTAACTCTCGATCCGAGGATTAGTGCGGTGAGACCTGATGATTCGGATTGAAAAATCTGGGTCTGACACAGATGAACACCAAAAGCTTGTGCAGTTGTACATAAGATCTGTGAGATTGGTTGTATTGGTACTAGTGTACCTTTACCGGCAATAAAACTTAGCTGAATAACTATGTACAGTCAATTTTGAAAACAAAAAGGAGGAAGTAGTAGTCGGAAAACAATTTCGGGCCAACATCCGGTTTTTCTCAACTCTCCTCGTAAAAAGTCCAATCCGATAAAAATTCAGCCCGTTTCCAATTTTTTGGCCCAATCCACCACCCCATCTTTCTCATGTACCGAACTGTCTCCAATAGCCCATAAGGTCTCCCACGCCGGATTCTCTATGGCCGATTCCCCAATCCTTGTTTCCCTATTGCACCCGCACCAGCAAAGGAGAAGGGGCAGCAGCAGTGATAAGGGAGGTGGGGGAGGCGGCACTGACAAGGGAGGGGGAGGTGTCGTTGGCAAGGGAGGCAGGCAAGACACGGAGGCGGCGCGGATGCGGCCATCATCGAGATTTCACCGGGATTTGATAATTTCTAAATATATTTGCAATTCTTAAATTCAAATTGTATTTTTGAATATTTTGACCAAATTTTTCTGTAAATATTTTGAAATTTCTGAATTTCGGATTTCTCGGAGTGATTGTGTAGGACCGAAATGGCAACAGAGGGGGGTGAATGGTGCCTTCAAAACTCCCCAAGTACTCACACAGCAAATCGAGTGAAAGAACTAGTTTCTCCGATCGAACACACGTGGTCGTAAGCCAATTGATGGTCGAACACCACGTGGTCGAACACTTGCCCAAGCCGACAAAAAAATCAAGCAGAGAATCTGCGCGGATAAAACAAGAGCGGAGAAGGACTCGTTTGCCAGATTTCCGAGTAACGACTCTCTGGTCATTTGATCCTCAAATTTGAGACACTGAAAGAATCCAACCTCTGCAAAAGAAATTACCAAGAAAAAAACCAAAGTCTTAGCTATGCTCGGGTAGAGAGACATGGTCGAACTCGAAACAGAGGACTTGAGGCGCACGACCATTCAGTTAAGAGAACTTCTTTGATTCGACTCCTGCTCTCGGGAATGAACTGGCCAAGTGGCCTTGAGATAGATTCCCAGTTCTGAGCTAATTGAAGCACACAAAAGAATGCAGAAACACAAAGAAGAGAAAAGAGAAAATGATCGCATGAAGAACAAGCTCTCAAAACAGATCGCAAACAAAACAATCATAACATCTCATAACGAGAAATTAACTTGAGGAAGAGAGATGAATGATTGATCATGGAGGTTTCTATAGCCACTCCATCGGAGGTACAAGAGCAGCCGTGCTCTACCGGAGAAAACTCACACAAATAGAGGCGAAAAATTCGAGTGACTCGGGAACAACCTCACCGAGCATCCGAGCTCTACCCTCTCTATTTATAGTCTTCTTGCTACGGGGAGAACCCGTTAACTCCTACCTAACACCGGTTTTACCACTCTCTTTACCCAACAGCGAGAACGAGCTCCAGTGCTTTACCCGTTACACCCAACGGCTCCACTGCTTTGCCCGTTAGCGCCAAAAACTCCAGTGCTTTCGCAGAGACACAACTTCCCTTTGCAGCTTTCCGCATTTCTCCAAAATGCCACTTCGCTGCCTTCCCGGAAGCTTCCTCATGCCTTGCTGATCACGCTTGCAACCACCTCACAGACCTCGTCGTCTTTGGCATCTCCCGGCCGCTCACGACCTCAGCACCCCCGTGCCTAGTCTCGACCATCCATGCCTCACCACGACTAGTCTCAAAGTCCTGCAAACCATCACAGACAAGCAAACCATTACATAGCACCGCTCACAATAGTATCCAATCACTTGAGCCAGAAAACAGAACTCAAATCATACTCTTACCAAGTCGTATACGCCTCGACCAATCGGAAAAAGAGAACAATGAATGCACACGACATACGACCACAAAATCAAGCCATACGACCAGATCGATGAGTCTAGGATCATCGCTAACTTGCTCGACCACCCACAACTCGCTACGGCTTTAACGCTCAAAGTCTCGACTTCAACCAAAGTCGTTCGACCGATCGAAAAGATAAACCAACAAATGCACAAGGTCCCCGACTTCATCACAAAGCCCTACGACCAAATTCCAGCTCAAAGGTCAAGTCTGCGGGTCATCGACCGATTCCAAGCTGCGTGCGAGCACGTCCGACCACGACCAATGTTCGCGCCTCGGTACCACCGCATCGACCACGTCCAAGCGAGCCGACCCGTCGAGCTCGAATCGACCACGATGGTCGTCACACGACTTGCGACCACGCACCACGATCAAGCGTGGTCGTGGCTGAGTCGGGAGACTTCCGACCACGCACAAAGTGGTCGTAAACTTGCCGACCACGGCCAACATGGTCGTGATCGTCGCCGACCACGGCCAAACGTGGTCGTGACTGCCGACCACGGCCAACGTGGTCGTACTGGCTTTCGACCACGGCCAACGTGGTCGTCGCGGCCTTCGACCACGCCAGCGTGGTCGTCGCGACCTTCGACCACGGCCAACATGGTCGCATCGCCTTCGGTGCCCTTCGACCATGGCGAGTGGTCGTAAACCCCTCGGGTGACCTTCGACCACGCCCAAAATGGTCGTAAAAGCTGCAGACCACTTCGCCAGGGCTACGACAATGCAGAACTAGCACAGACCTCAAAAACTAAACTCAATCTTCCTAGAACAAGAGTCAATTACTCATCACAACCAAGGGTTGACCTACACATGGTCTCTCAATCTCCCCCTTGATGAGTATATTGACAAACCCAGAAAAAGCAAGAAATTGAGTTTGAGTTTGAAGAATCCAACATGGTCCAAAGAAGGGAATGAAACTTATGACCATGTCGACAGAAGGAACCACTAGAGCAACAACTGAAAGAGCAAATTGATCTCCAAAACTCTAAAAAGATCCCAACAGACTTTTTCTTCTCTATTCTCCCCCTTTTGGCAATAAACACATCAAGATGCAATAGAGAGAATATGACATGTTAATGGACGAAGATGGTTGAAGTTTGTTTATGTAAGCATTTAGAGCCATGAGAATTATCCATAATGACCATAATGTAATACACCAAGCCATAGCTCAATAAAACGCTATCTAGATCATGACAACATATATATAAGCCAGCTAGAGCACATAGATGACAATCTGAAATGTAATGCATTTAGTGAGCAAGTCAAGTCATCAATGAGCAAAGTCTAACTAGAGATATCCAAGGATGATGCAGGCCATGTCAATAAGCTAAGCGGAACAAAGAAGCTAACATTGAGTCCAAATAGAGTGCTATAAGCTCAAGATTGAAACATTGGTTAAAGTACTTGGTTCTGATTGTAGATTAAGCAAATTGAGCACATTAAACATTGTCTTTTGAAAGCATATGGTTGTTTTCAACCCAATTTTTTTTGTTTATGTGCTAGATCTCAAGCCTTATGCGACTACTCCAAGCAATAAGCTTAAGAAGATAGTCTAGGTCATCCAAAACTTCCCCTGAGTTCATGCCTAGTGCAATGGCAAGCTGTCTCATGAGAAAGGAATTGGTGAGATCAGTTTTTTCGCACGAAAGAGATCTTTTTGCCCTTTTTTTTAACACATTGTACTAACTCATGTATCATCAGGAGACTAAAACAGCTCAAACTAAGGCTCAATATAGATTCAACGCTCTACTCAGCCTATTTGACATGGCATGAATCATAAAAGGATAGCTCAAGAAAGACTAAACTCAAATGCTAGCATGACAAGTTTAATTTAAGTTGATCAGTTTTACTTAACTTATCATGGCAAACGCTAGTCTACACATATGAAGTCATGATAAATTTAGCAAGCTAAGCACAAGTCATGGCAAGGTGTAAAGCATCAAGCATGTCATAACAGATAATAATCAAGGCTCAATGTAGTTATATTACAATGCGAAATGCTAAAATGCAGAAAAAATCCAGCTCCCCTCAACATGACATGCAACTTTTAGTTCAAGTTGAGTTAAGTCACAATTAAGCTCCGAAGCTCCCAAATGAACTCTCCTAAACCAAAGCAATAAATCGAGAAGTGGCAAATAAAACCAAAGCAGCAGTCCTTAAAGCATAGATAAGATATAGAGACAACTATGGCTCGGGTCGATCATCATCTACCCCATATGACTCGGGACAATCACCGACAAGAAATCACACACTAGAGAGCAAACACGTGCCTGTCTGCAGGGGTGGCCCAACCCTCGCTAGAACCTACAAGAAGTGAGTGAGCTCGACCTAGTGAGATAAGAAGCACTAATCCTGGAAGCACAAGATAAGAGTTAGAAGTCTAAGCATCTCGACAAGAGAAGCACTCTAACCTATCTTGGAAGGACTAAACCCAAATGCACCAGTGCAATGCAATGAAATGAGACGAAGCATAATCAATATAGTAAGCGAGAAAGCCCAAAGCTCCCTCACTACAATCCGTAGGACACACCACCCCAAGCTCTCCCAGAGTGAAAACCTCGAACTATCCAAAAGCTTGGTGAAGATGTCGATGGCCGGTGGTCACTCTCCTGGCCCGGAGCACTATATCACCCTTCTCTACATGGTCTCTAAGGAAGTGGAAGCGTATATCAATATGCTTGGTTGGGAGTGCTGCACCGGGTTCTTAGCAATGTTAATCGCGAAGTGTTATCACGAAAGAGTGGAACACTATCTATGACCAACCCAAAGTCCCGCAGGTCGGCCATCAAAGTACTTGGCTCTGCAGGTGGCTGCAACAACGTCACTCGACCTCTGCGGTGGTGTGCAACACCGATGCTTCCTCGAAGACCAGAAACAAGAGAAGTGCCAATGAATTGGCGGTGCGAGGTGCTCTTCCTATCTATCCTACACCGCAAAGTGCGCATCCAAAAGGCTCTCAAGGAAAGACAGGATGAGGAAGAGTACGAATACCATAGTCAATAGTAGCTCGAAGGTACGAAGATGCGCTTCACCGCTTTGGCGGTGAGATCGCGAGAGAAGCTCAAAACGAGCACACGCACACACCGAGAAGTGTATGTCCGGTCTCGAGCGATGAGGTAAAGAAGGAGCCGATCATACTTCGTATTCTTTCGATCAATCGCTCGCCATCCTCATCCAGGTCAAGATAGGCCGTAGAAGCCATCGGAGTTGACACCGCTTCCCATCACTCATATCGGGCGTCTCGGAAGGTCACGAGTGTACTTGCCTGATGTAGAAAAGTACCCTCCCGAGGCGCTTGATTTGGAAGCCAAGGAAGAAAGTCAACTCACCCATCATGCTCATCTCAAACTCGGTGCTCATGACATCCGAGAACGAGAAACGAGCATGGGAAGAGCCGCCAAAGATGATGTCATCGACAAAGATTTGGACGAGCAGAAGGTCACTACCAAGCCTACGGATAAACAAAGTCTTGTCTACTTTACCCATCTCAAACCCATGACTCAACAAGTAGGACTTAAGCCTCTCATACCAAGCTCTGGGGGCCTGCTTAAGTCCATACAACGCTTTGGAAAGTTTGAAGACATGGTGTGGGTATTTGGGGTTCTCGAAACACGGAGGTGTCTGCGTAAACTTCTTCCTCAATAACGCCATTAAGGAAGGCACTCTTGACGTCCATCGGTAGAGCTTGAAACCCTTAGAAGCTGCAAAGGCAAGCGATTCTAATGGCCTCAGAGTCGAGCTACAGGGCAAAGGTCTCCTCGAAGTCTAGACCCTCAACACAGGAAAACCCTAAGCTACCGGTCTAGCCTTGTTTGAATAACCACTCCATCCTCGCTCTGCTTGTTCTTGAACACCCACTTAGTCCCAATAATATTGTGACCTCGCGGGGCTCGACAAGCGACGGACCTTGTTCCTCTCGAAATTTTCTAGCTCCTCATGCATGGCATTGACCCAAGACTCGTCGAAAGAGCATGAGAAACATCCTTGGGCTCAAAGGAGGCAATGAAAGCGAGAATGGAGACAGAATTGAGATAAGCGATTTTGAGCGGGTAACACGCTCGAGCAGTCTCAATCATCTGCTCGTAAGGATGTCTTTTCGGATATGTCGGGAGGTCCAGATGAGATGAAGAAGTGGCATCTACCTCGTGAGTGGCGAGATAGGAACAGAGCCACTAGCTCCGGAGGAAGCGAAGGCATGGGTGATCACCTAGAGGTGCGGTGGAAGACGGCACCTCAAGGGGTGGATAAGGGACTGGATCGGGTAGACAACCCTCATCTCCATCGTCCTCGTCATCCACGAAGATGGTCTCGGACTGCTCTAAAGAACCTGAGATATCAGGCCTAGTCCCCGGACTGGCCTCGTCAAAGGTCACTTCACAGGTCTCTACCAACTTGCTAGACTCGCAGTTCCAAACTCGATAAGCCCGCGAAGAAAGTGAGTAACCTAGAAAGATACCATCACAAGAGCGTGACTCGAACTTGTCTAGGTTCCCGGATTTCAAAATAAAGCACTTGCAACCAAACACACGAAAATGAGAGACGCTGGGCTTTCGCCCATATCTCAACTCGTAGGAAGTGCGGTGCAAGTGAGCCCAAGAAAACTCGATTAGAAACATGGCAAGCGGTAGCTATAGCCTCAGCCCAAAACTTCCGCGGTATAGAGTACTCATCAAGCATCGTCCTGGCCATCTCGACCAAGGTACGGTTCTTCCTCTCCACGACGCCATTTTGCTGTGGGACGTGCGGAGAAGAGAACTGGTGCTCTACACCCGTCTCATCGCAGAACCTCTCAAAGTAGGAATTCTTGAACTCCGTGCCATTGTCACTACGGATCGCTCTCAAGGCACCCGGAAGCTCAACAGAAAGCCTACTACACAAGCCTCGGAAATGGGTAAACGTCTCATCCTTCGAGGCTAAGAAAAACACCCAAGAGAACCTCGAATAGTCATCGACCACAACAAGAACATACCACTTCCCTCCGGCTGACTGCACTCGAGCTGGTCCAACAGTGTCCATATGGAGCAGCTGTCCCGGTGCATCGGTCATGGTCACAGTGACCGGAGGATGTGAAGTGGCAACCATCTTGCCGTGCCGGCAAGGAGAGCAAACAAGATCTTTGACCATCTTGAGCTTCGGCAGACCACGAATGAGATCGTGACCGCTAACTCGGGTCAAATGGTCAAATCCTATATGACCAAGTCTCCTATGCCAGAAAGTCAAGTCGCGGGACTCAGAAGCAACTAAACACCGGAGAGGATCACCAGAAGACTCAGAAAAATCAGCACGAAAGATCCTCCCAAAACGAGAAATCCCGCAAACAAAACTACCCAAAGAATCAAGAATTTTGCAAGCATTTTTCTTAAAGCTCACCTCAAAACCGTCATCGGTAAGCTGAGAGACAGAAAGCAAATTGTAGTGCAGCTTACTAACCAAGGCAACATCCTTAAGAATAAAAGAAGCATTAATGCGCACAGTACCTTTGGCGATGACGCGCCCAGATGAAGCATCTCCAAAGGTGATCGTCTCATCACCTGGAGCACGGGCTAGGGAGGAGAACCAACGGGAGTCTCCGGTCATATGACGAGAACAACCGGAGTCTACAAGCCAAACCTTCTCCTTCCCTACCCGGCGAACCTGAGTCAAACAGAGAGTAAAGTCTCAGTACTGGGGTAAATCAGGAGTGATTTTGGCACCCAATCTTGAACAAAGATGTCGAGCGGATGAAGTCGTCAAGCACGACTGACCTCTATCTACCCTACGCTCTCTGTGACTCAAAGAAGCAGAAGGTCTGTGAGCAGACCTAAAGCTGTTGCGGGGTCCGACTGCACCGGCAACACGCTGATCACGCCGTGGGTAACTGTCTCGACGGGGGAGACGAGATGTACCCTTAGGACGGCGGAAGTCATGACCCGGAGCAGCATGAGGACGAAAACCAGAAAACTCGGAAAAACCAAGTCCTCGATGCTGCCCAAACCCATTAGAAGCATCTGAAGCAAACCTAGACCTCGTGTTGGTCTTAGATGCACTCAAAGTCTGGGGCTGACCCTGAGTACGCCTAAGAGCTGCAACACGGTCTCTCTGCGCGATCCTGGCGCGCCTGAAGCATCGATCGATCAAATGTCCATCCTTCTGACAGAAGGTGCAGTGGTACCTCACCTTCGAAGAGGTGGAAGTAGCACGCGAGGGCTTCAGCTTCTGAGAAGCCGAGGTAGCAGGTGAACTCACCTTGCTGTCAGAGATCCCTTGGACAAAGCCCGCTGATTTGAATTTGACTTCATCAGACCTGGGCTCGACCTCGATCACACCTCCTACTATGGGTCTGAGAATAGCAGGTGGATGCTTCCTCATGTCCTCATAGAAATCATATCCTAGACCCTGATTAAATCTGCAGATCTTAGATTGGTCTAGAATAAGATTGAGCTTCTTCTTGCCACCTACAAATCTCTTGAGAGTGTTCATAAGATACTGACACTCCCGAAAGAGAGAGGCACAAGACGAGCAGGGAGAAGAGGGAACAGCAGGGGGTAAGAGAGCAGATGAAGAACCAATAGCAGAGGAACGAATGGCTTGTGCACGCACATCCGACTCAGAATGGACAGTCCTACTGCTAGCAGGTTGGTTTGCGTTGCTAGGCGTCTCTACCTTACCCTGGGGCTTCTCCCCCTCCTCAGCAATCACATCACAACAAGATTGTGGCTTCTCTAGTAAGTCCTTAGTTAGCTTCACACATTTTTCATCCAAAGCAATCAAGTCAATTTTTAGTTGTTCACAATTTTTGCATGGTGAGCTAACAGGGTCCTTAGAAGCATAATTAGCCAGTTTCTTATTGTGATCAATCATTTCTTGAAACTGCTTGGAAACAGATTCAAGCTCAGCAGTTAATCTAGGACAATTTGAGCATGAAGGAACTGGCTCACACAACCAAGCATACAACTCAGATATTTTGTCATCTGCCCGTTTTAGGTTCATCTTCAAGTTATTGCAATTTTCACAAGACTCGGGCAGATCAAGCAACATGGTATAAAGACCTCTAAAAGCATTGTCCTTATCCTCACATGAGGTGCAAGCACTAGTCTCAACAGGAGCAGATGAAATAGGAGTAATCCTACTCATCTCTAGTTCAGCCAATGACTAATGTTCTCCACCTTAAAGATATCAAGCTCGGAGGACAAACTATCATGCGAAGTCCTTAATTTTTCCATATCAACCAAAGAGAGCGAGCATGTATCACAATCACTAGGAGGATCGGATGTAACAGCAATAATATCTAGTGACAGTCTATCTATTTCCTTCTCTAACTCGGCACACCTAGCCTTAGCTCTAGCATAAAAACCACCTAGCTTAAGAAAAGCATGATTAAGCTGGTTATAAGAAGGAGTACCTCGTCCGAAGTCGAGTACAGCTCATTGTCGCCGAGTTCGCCCTCGAGGCCATGAAGCACATGCCGAGAAGTCGCGCGCCATCCTTGGGCTCTTGGTCACCCGTCCCGTCGTCGTCGCTCCATCCCTCCACCTCGCTGAGGTCGAGGTCGTCGAAAGCGGTGAGGACGCGGTGGAAGAGCTTCTTGGCCTTCCCGAAGTTGCGGAACTTCTTCTTTCCCGGCGTCTGAGCTGGAGGCTTCTTGTTGCGGTTCTTGTCGGTGTAGTCGATCTTGCCCGAACCGCCGTAGTCGTTCTTGCCCTTTTCCAGCTTGGGGCAATTTGCCCGAATGTGGTTGGGGCCACCACACTCGAAGCAAATGACAGGTCCTCCTCTCTTTCTGTCCCTCCTTCTCTTGTAAGCATGGGAAAACTTCCGAGCTAGGAGGGCCAGTTGCTCATCCTCGAGCTGCTCTAACTGATCATCAGTTACGTCACATAGAGCAGCAAGGGAGAAACCGCAAAGCGAACCCGAAGAAGGACCAGAAGAAGAAACGGGATCGGTGACCAAGGCCATCGACTGTGACTTCGACCTACGAGAGACAACGTCAATCTCGTGAGTCTTGAGGCGCGAGTACAGCGCGTCAAGAGTCAGGGTCGAGAGGTCTGTCGTGTCTTTGATGGTGGTCACTTTCATCTCCCAAACACGCAGATCGAGTGCAGTGAGCATCTGTCGAGCGTTGTCCGAGTCGGAGTATGTGAGACCGACGGCTCGGAGGTTACTCAAGATCTTGTGAAATCGCGCAAAACACTCATCTAATGACTCACCAGCAAGCATCTCAAACTTGTTGTACTCACGCTTGAAATGGTCTTGTCGCACCGTCTTAATCTGGGTGGTGCCCTCATGGTATGCATCGAGGGTCTCCCAGATATCGAAGGCGGACGAGAGATGAGAGATGCGGTCGAACTCACTGCGACTCAGGCCCTGGATAATGATGTTCCTCGCCTTAGCATTTGCCTCAACATCAGCCATGTTCCCGGCATTGATGTTCTCATCGGCAGAACAACAAACCGACCTTGACCTTGCGCGGATGGCGTACCGCACTGGCCCGGATGTATGTCTCCATTCGGCTCTTCGGAAGGGTAATCGATGCCATCAAAACGGGCTGCTTGGTCGAGTACTTGTCCGTCGCCATGGCTCTTGAGACCGGTTAAGATCTATGGATTAGAGCTAACACGGCTCGATACCAATTGTAGGACCGAAATGGCAACAGAGGGGGTGAATGGTGCCTTCAAAACTCCCCAAGTACTCACACAAAGAAATCGAGTGAAAGAACTAGTTTCTCCGATCGAACACACGTGGTCGTAAGCCAATTGATGGTCGAACACCACGTGGTGAACACTTGCCCAAGCCGACAAAAGAAATCAAACAGAGAATACTGCGCGGATAAAACAAGAACGGAGAAGGACTCGTTTGCCAGATTTCCGAGTAACTAAGACTCTCTGGTCATTTGATCCTCAAATTTGAGACACTGAAAGAATCCAACCTCTGGAAAAGAAATTACCAAGAAAAAACCAAAGTCTTAGCTATGCTCGGGTAGAGAGACATGGTCGAACTCGAAACAGAGGACTTGAGGCGCACGACCATTCAGTTAAGAGAACTTCTTTGATTCGACTCCTGCTCTCGGGAATGAACTGGCCAAGTGGCCTTGAGATAGATTCCCAGTTCTGAGCTAATCGAAGCACACAAAAGAATGCAGAAACACGAAGAAGAGAAAAGAGAAAATGATCGCATGAAGAACAAGCTCTCAAAACAGATCGCAAACAAAACAATCATAACATCTCATAACGACAGAAATTAACTTGAGGAAGAGAGATGAATGATTGATCATGGAGGTTTCTATAGCCACTCCATCGGAGGTACAAGAGCAGCCGTGCTCTACCCAGAGAAAACTCACACAAATAGAGACGAAAAATTCAGAGTGACTCGGGAACAACCTCACCGAGCATCCGAGCTCTACCCTCTCTATTTATAGTCTTCTTGCTACAGGGGGAGAACCCGTTAACTCCTACCTAACACCGGGTTTTACCACTCTCTTTACCCAACAGCGAGAACGAGCTCCAGTGCTTTACCCGTTACACCCAACGGCTCCACTGCTTTGCGGTTAGCGCCAAAACTCCAGTGCTTTCGCGAGACACGCCTTCCTTTGCAGCTTTCCGCATTTCTCCAAAATGCCACTTCGCTGCCTTCCCGGAAGCTTCCTCCTGCCTTGCTGATCACGCTTGCAACCACCTCACAGACCTCGTCGTCTTTGGCATCTCCCGGCCGCTCACGACCTCAGCACCCCCGTGCCTAGTCTCGACCATCCATGCCTCACCACGACTAGTCTCAAAGTCCTGCAAACCATCACAGACAAGCAAACCATTACATAGCACCGCTCACAATAGTATCCAATCACTTGAGCCAGAAAACAGAACTCAAATCATACTCTTACCAAGTCGTATACCGCCTACGACCAATCGGAAAAAGAGAACAATGAATGCACACGACATACGACCACAAAATCAAGCCATACGACCAGATACGATGAGTCTACGATCATCGCTAACTTGCTACGACCACCCACAACTCGCTACGGCTTTAACGCTCAAAGTCTCGACTTCAACCAAAGTCGTTCGACCGATCGAAAAGATAAACCAACAAATGCACAAGGTCCCGACTTCATCACAAAGCCCTACGACCAAATTCCAGCTCAAAGGTCAAGTCTGCAGGTCATACGACCGATTCCAATCTAGCGTGCGAGCACGTCCACCACGACCAATCGTTCTCGCCCTCGGTAGACCGCATCGACCACGTCCAAACGAGCCGACCCGTCGAGCTCGAACCGACCACGATGAGTCGTCACACGACTTGCGACCACGCACCACGATCCAGCGTGGTCGTGGCTGAGTCGGAGACTTCCGACCATGCACAAAGTGGTCGTAAACTTGCTTCACCACGGCCAACATGGTCGTCGCGTTCGACCACCACCAAACGTGGTCGTGACTCGCCGACCACGCCAACGTGGTCGTCCTGGCTTTCGACCACGGCCAACGTGGTCGTGCTGGCCTTCGACCACGGCCAACGTGGTCGTGCTGACCTTCGACCACGGCCAACATGGTCGTACTGCCTTCTGGTGCCCTTCGACCATGGCCAGAGTGGTCGTAAACCCCTCGGGTGACCTTCGACCACGCCCAAAATGGTCGTAAAAGCTGCAGACCACTTCGCCAGGGCTACGACAATGCAGAACTAGCACAGACCTCAAAAACTAAACTCAATCTTCCTAGAACAAGAGTCAATTACTCATCACAACCAAGGGTTGACCTACACATGGTCTCTCAGATTGGAAATTTTTTTAAAACCAAAATTGTTTTCCCAGTCTCCAGAAGTACTGTGTAACTGTGCATATATCCTCTACTGTTTACATATCGGTTTGCTAAGTCGCTTGCAAGGGTTCCAATGGGCTATTACTACTCCTGCAAGGCTGCAATATGTAGGATGGCAATGGAGACTGTTGCCCACTGGCACACATGTATGTTAGGGTTCGGAGGTACTGAGAATTTAGAGTTGTCCGGCGATTCATGTCTGTAAGAGAAATGCAATGGGAAATCTTCGAGGAAATGTTGAACCATATGGCGGCTACTATATGGTACGCTCGGTGTAGAGTGTAGATGATGCCAAATTTCGTGCAGAACTCGGCACGACTTCAATGAGCAAATTGCTGCAGATAACGCAGCCTTAGTTGCATTAAAACAGCATAGGAGGGATTTATAATACAATCTTTCAATTCCGTGCTAAAGTTGGAAAATTCAATTCACCCTAACAGTTGTGGATGTGCACTGGGAGGATTGTAGGATTAATATCCGATAATGCAGCAAGAAATATGGCAGATGGTTCATTGAAGTGGAGCGTTTGAGTTATGAATCTCTGTACATTTTCTTTTATGGGTACAACAAGAATGATAATGCATAAATTAAACAAATTTGCATGTACAAACTAGGTAGGTTCCTATACATACAATAATTAATAAGATGGCAAAAATTCTGATCGTGAACGAGGAGACACAGCCCTGTATATATTGAGTTCTAAAAGTTGTTTTTTCATAGTAAATGACTTTTTTACAGTATCTAATTTTTAAACGGAGATTTTTCAAGACGGGTGTACTAATCGATTGTAGTACACACTACGACGACTTCACTTATATCGATCGACTAAAATCGCATACGAATATCTATCTTTACAAGCTGTTACTAGCATATACGAACAGGCTCTAAATACTAAACACTACTTGGATTCGGTTTTTCCGTGACGGCCAAAATCCATCAGCGGTGACCCAAAAACCGTAAGGGATACTTTCCCTGACGGGTTACCGTCAGGCATTACCCGCGAGGGTTGCCTACCCAGGGATACAGTGATCGTACGTAGGTATTCAGCTAGGCCATCCGCCAGCGTTGCGTTCAAACGCCTGTGCCCTGACGGTGGAACCGTCAAGAAAGGTATATGATTGCCAAAAAAAAAAAAGCTATACCATCATCAACAGTATCATATTTCCATTCTAAAATATATATTTTCATCGTTCTCAACCATAAGGTAGTCTTAGTACATCCAACACACCTCACTAAAACAATACAACTAAAGTCAAGCAAACAAACCTGGAGCTAATTTGCGTACTTCGACAACTACAGCTGAAACCTGGAACTAATTTACATACTGCAACAACTAAGGCCGGGACCTACATCTCAAGAAATTGATAGTTGCCATGCTTCCAGGCGAGGAGTGCATATTGTAGCCACCGGTCATTCTAGTCATTTTTTCCATGTCAGGCTGAGGTCATGAGTTCATTTTAGGCTCCCAAAAGTGCTTATTGATATATCTTCCTACTGATTTGTAATGGAAAGGGGTAAAGCTCACTACTACAGAAAGTCTAATACTAAACGCCAAATCACAGACGGTTTGACAAAATTATGCAGGACCGACACTGCTACACGCGGTTTTAATTTGGACACCGCTGCGTGTTGATGGCGTCGGAGAAAACGAGTATCACAGACGGTTCTTATCGATGAACCGTCTGTGATATTCCAGTATCATAGACGGTTTTTATTTAAAACCGTCTATGATAATAATTCCAGATTATCATAGATGATTTTTTATTAAAAACCGTCTGTAATAAGTTGATTATCACAGACGGTTCGTATTAAAAACCGTCTGTGATAATCTAAAATTATCACAGATGTTTTTTTATTAAAAACCGTCTGTGATAAGCTGATTATCACAGATGGATCGTATTAAAAACCGTTTGTGATATGTTTCCCGCCTTGCAATTCTCCAAAATTTCATAATTCCCGCCTGAGTCCGAGTAGGATTCAGTTTTGAGACACCTTCAGTAAACTGGGCATAACTTTTGCATACGGTGTCCGTTTTCAACGTTCTTGTACTCGTTGGAAAGCTAATGATGAGCCCGATCCAAAATAATGACCGGCTAGCGTTAGTCGCCCTCCAAGGCCCCGAAAATTGGCCATCTTTGGACCTAAACCTGCGTCGCAAGTTTTTGATTTCTGTTTTTGCCCTTTTTCTTGGTCTTCCTTTCAGAATTTGGATTTTGCTTCAACTGAAAAGTTATAGATCTCATCAAAACCTTTCAAATGAGTATATAAGCCATATAAAACTTTGCTATTTTTATCTTTTCAGACTAGTTATTTATATTGCATCGGTATATAAAATTTTGTGCTCTAATTCACAGACGGTGGGTATATAGAACTGTCTGTGATATTCATTCATCACAGACGATTCTAGCTACCAACCGTCTGTGATAATCTGACCGCTGGGCCCGTCGATCCTCCTCAACCCAATCCTAGCCAATAGAAATCCACCAATCCTCACCCCACGGATCGTAGCTCCGCCTCTCTGTCCCCGCGCCAAAAAATTTTGTACTCCCTCCCCTATAAATAATCACTAGAACCCAGCCTCCTCTCTATTCTCCTTCTTGTTGTTCTCCTCTGCTTTGCTGTTCTCCTCCTTCTCCTTGACCCATACCATAATAGCCCCACGAAGCAGATGATGCACAAGACAGCGCTCAATCAACACCGACGATGGTGGGCGTCAAAGACATCCAGCTCGTGCGCTGCATCAGGGGCGAGAAGGCCTAGGCATAGAGGATATTTGCTTTTCTCTGTTCTTGTTGTGTTAGCTAGATGGGCAACCTGTTTGTTGTTCTCCTCCTCCTTGTTGTTTGTTGTTTGTCTGTCTGTTCTTGTAATGGTAGGCTGTAATCTTAATAAAAATAAAATGTGTGCTGTGTTTCATACTGTATTTGCTTATTTTCATTTCAATTAATTGATTTGCGAAATGGATGTTTTATGTTTGTGAAATAAATTGAGATGTGAATTGGATGTATACATGTACATGTTGGTCTGCTTGTTTAAGAGGGCATGACTAGCATTTCCTGAGGCTAGCCAATAAACAGTAATAGATTTAGGGGTAGAAAAGAATATCATAGACAGTTTGTAACTAAAAATCGTCCGTAATTATCAGCTATCACAGACGGTTTTTAGTTACAAACCATCTGTGATATTTAGACGGTTCGAAAACCGTCTGTGATAACCTTCGATTACCACTGACCCATAAATTCAGACGGTTCAGAAAACCGTCTGTGATGACGTTTTTGAACCGTCTGTAATACGGTTTTCTGTAGTAGTGGCTCCTTATTTCAGGATCCTTAGAGATCAGCGTGCTGCATGGCACTGATGGCATCAGTTAGAATCCATGTGAACACCAAAAGCTTCTTGTTGTGGACTCTTATTGGAGAAAGTATTATACAAGAAAATCTACGAAATAGCCGTTATGAATATTGTGTGTATATTCGTGAGGCTTAAAGGGTTACATACATACATACATACATATATATATATATATATATATATATATATATATATATATATATATATATATATATATATATATATATATATATATATATATATATATATATATATATATATATATATATATATATATATATATATATATATATATATATATATATATATATATATATATATATATATATATATGGAGTACAAGGAGATATTACTATGGAATATGCCATACACAAATAAAGAAACAAAGTCATATAAGGAAACAAAGAATTTCTATCATATTCTAACACCCTCCCCTCAAACTCATGGTGGATCATGCACACACTGAGTTTGAAGAGAAAATACAAATGATGTACCCTAGTCTGTGGCTTCATGAGGAAGTCGGCAATTTGTAGCTCTGAAGGTACAACTGTAAAGCGAGAACTCCGTCCTGCACCTATGAGTGAGTATATGAAGCATCCACACGGGTGTGCTTGGTGAGCTCATGCTTCACTAGGTCACAAGCAATACTGATAGCACATATATTTTCAGACAAAAAAGTCATAGATCCCATCACAGGTACTCCAAAATCAATAAGTAGCCGCCTCAACTAAATAATCTCTGTTGTCATTACTGCCATAACTCTCAATACAGCCTCTGCACTCGAAAAGGAAACATCAGTCTACTTTTTTGTCTTTTAGGCAATCAGGAAGGGGCCAAGAAAAACATAGTAAGTAGAAAGAGAACGACGATCAGAAGGATTACTAGTCCAGATCATATCGGAGTACGCTTGAAGCTGTAGTGAGTTTGAACTAGGGAAAAACAAACGACGAGATATTGTTCCACGCAAGTAGCGAAGAACACAAAGAAGGTGACTGTAGTGAAGATAAGTAATATGAGCCATGAATTAACTCAAGATATGAACAACATGAGTAATATCAGGACGTGTGCTCACAAGATATACCAAACTCCCAACAAGATAGCGATATCTAGTAGAATTCTCAAGAAGATCACCATCAGTAGCACGAAACCGAAGGGAGAGCTTCATGGGAGTCTCAATAGTGCAAGTGTCACCCAGATCAGACCGATCAAGAAAATCCTATACATACTTCTGTTGAGGGAGGTAGTAACCCTCAGGCATAAAAAAACCTCAATCCTAAGGGGGAAAATTGAATATATAGGACTGAGTTGAGAGCACTTTTGTAAAATAGGACCAAGTTATTTGTCCTCGTAAATATAGGACTGAGTTGAGCACCTTCTTGCAAATATAGGATTTTCCCCATTTTAATTTCATTTTCATTTTTCTGCCATTTTCTCTCTGAAATGATTGTTTGCCCTTCTTCTTCCTCACTCGCTCGCTGCGCGCGCGCCGCCTCCTCGCTCGCCTCGCCACGCCGCCACGCTCTGCTCAGCCCGCGCGCGCGCCGCCGCCGCTCCCTGCTGCCCGCACCGCTCGGGAGGAGGCGGCGGCGGCGGGCGGCAGGCGAGCGAGCGCGGCGCGCGCGGCGGCGGCGAGAAGAAGAAGAAGGGCAAAACGATCATTCGCGTGAAAAACGGCAAAATGGAAATGAAATTAAAATGGGGAAAATCCTATATTTGCAAGAAGGTGCTCAACTCAGTCCTATATTTACGAGGACAAATAACTTGGTCCTATTTTACAAAAGCGCTCTCAACTCAGTCCTATATATTCAATTTTCCCATCCTAAGGAAGTACACAAGCAAACCAAGATCAGTCATTAGAAACTGCTTACTGAGATGCTTCATCACATACATGATGAATGAGGAACCGTCATCAATGATGAGCATATCATCCACATATAGAAGAAGCAGTGTCCTACCCCGAGGTGAGATATGAACAAAAGGAGTAGGATTAAGGGAACTAACAGTGGTAATCACTGAGCTAAAACATGCAAACCAGGCATGAGGAGCCTGTTTGAGGCCTTAAAGAGCACGGCGTACATGACAGAAATGGCCATCTGGAATAGAATACCTAGGTGATGACTGCATGTAAACCTCCTCATGCAAAATACCATTAAGAAAGATATTCTTAACATCCAGTTGAGGGATAAACCACCAGCAAACAGAAGCAACTACAACAAGAGTGTGAACAGTGGTCATATGGGCAATAGGGGCAAAAGTCTCATCATAATCATGACCATACTACTGCTGAAAGCCATGAGCCACAAGATGAGCCTTGTAGCACTTGATAATACCATCAGACCTGGTCTTAATCTTGTACACCCACTTGCACATGATAGGACAAGCATGCACAGGTGTCGGTACAATATCCTAAGTCTTCATACGTCGAGGAGCATCAAGCTCTTCTGCCATAGCAAGCTGCCATTCAGAATGAGAAGCAGTCTTATGATAAGAGCTAGGCTCAATGACAGAGAGAGCATAAGTTATCGAAGTAAAACCAAGATGATCAAGAGGCCAAAGGGATGTTTGGTTACGAAGGGTGTAATGAGGAGAATCATCAAAGGAATCAGACGTTGGTGTCAGCAAGATACCAAAAGAGGAGTCTGGTGAAGGATGAGGATGCCTAGAGTAGTACATCTCAGAGAATCGAGATAGTGGTGCTGCAAGAACAAGAGGCAGTACTACAGGAGGCAGCACAAGAGGTGGAGGTATAGAAGAAACCACTAGAGATAGACTAGGGGAAGGCTTTGATAGGGACGAAATGGGTGAAAAGTCAGAGAGAGACAACTAGGTGATCGTCTCAATGGTGGAAATAGGACGACGAGCCGAATCTCGATAGAAGAAAGTTCAAGAATCATCAAAGATAATGTCTTATGAGATCCTGATGCATTGAGCAAAAGGATCATAACAATGATAGCTCTTATGCTCAGAACTATAACCAAGAACACAAATGTGAGTATAATAGGGGCTCTAAAGTAAAGATGCTCTATAGTACTAACATCCTTAAGAGCAGTGGAAAACTGCATATTGATGAGATATGTAGTCATAGAAACAGCCTCAACCCAAAACTATGGTAGAACATGAGAGGCAAAGAGAAGAGTGTGAGCAGCCTCATTCATATGATGATGCTTGTACTTACCAACCCCATTATGAGCATAGGACTAGGACAAGAAGACTAGTAAAGAGTGCTCTGCTCAGAAAAAATATCTAAAAGCATTGGAATATACCCACCAGTAGAATCACAGCAAAAAAGTATGAATAGAGGACTCAAACTATGTATGAACCGTCGTTGCAAAGCTACTTTATATCACAAGAAACTGACCATGAGTAGACATAGGGAAAGACATGCAAAATGGAAATAATCATTAATGAAAATTACATACAATTTATGCCCACCTTTAGAAATAATAGGCGCAGGTCCCCATACATCTAAATAAACTAAATCAAAAGGATAAGAAGACAAGAATTCACTAGAATGATAAGAAAGTTGTAGCTACTTGCCCAGCTTATAACCCTGACAAAATATGGCCATGTCAGTAGTAACACGTCCAAGAATACCTAGACAAACTAGTGAAGAAAGACAGGTCCCACACAAGTGACCTTAACGGTGATGCCACTGCACAAAAGCTCCAGAGGTGGTGGCAGTAGTGGCGATGGAGGTAGGCATGAATGTGGCAAGAACAACTGAAGTGGACGGAAGGTGGAGGCAGTCGAGAATGTATAGACCCTAACGATCCCTATGGCACTGACCAGTCCCAAGTACCATCACTGTCTGTTGATCCTAAATGAAATAGGTATGAGAGTTAAAACCAACCCTACAACCAAGATCGGTGAGTTGACCCACTGAGAGAATCTGTACGGTAAGCTAGGAACATGAAAAATAGGTAGAATAGAAAAATCAGTGGACAAAAGGGTGCCCTGACAGCTAACAGATAAAGGAGTACCGTCAGCTATCTGAACAGAGTAGGAGAAACCAGAGGTCCTATTTAAGTGAGAGATGTGGAGTCCGGTGTTATATGGAAAGAGGCATCAGAATCTAGAACCCAAGAGGTACCTAGAGCTAGACTGGCCAAACCTGCTAAGCTATGAGAGAGCTAAAGTAGAGCCTCACAGAGCTGCTGAATAAAATCACCTCACTAAGAACTTGACGAGCTGGCCTGTCCTCCTATGAAGGAACGGCCTCCCTGCCCTCCTTAGATCATCCACCCTCACACGCCTTGTTCTGCTTTTTTTTGCACTGTATAACTCTGGTAGTCGTGCTCGAAGTTCTTACAGTAGTTGCACTGAATTCCAGTTGGTGTGAAAACAAGAGCGGAAACATGCACTTGGGGAAGGATTGTGGTTGGAGCAGAAAATGTTGGTGTAGTTAAAGAAGATGGGGCAACAAGCACAATTAGAATGGACCGTGCTGCTAATCGAAGGTGAAGTTTCTCAGCTTGAAGCATCGAAAGGGCCTTAGTAACAGTCAGAGCGGTGAGTGGCTCAACAGTTTAGCCCTGACAGGCTGAAACTCTAGGCGAAGATGGTAGATAAAATCATAAAAGCAAAGGCGATCATGATTCGCCTTCTGCACTTTATGACATTCTTGGCAAAGTGGAGAGGCTAGCTCATTTAGCTGGTGCTAGAGACCAACCAGGGCTCAGAAGAAGTCATCGACGGAAGAGTCACCTGGCGAAGCGTCTCCAACTCACATTGAAGTGAGGAAAACTGAGAATCACTGCTCTACTGGTATTTCTCACACAATTACTCCAAGATCACACAGGTCTAGCTGAATGGAGTCATCGATGCCGACCACTAGGATGGCTCAAAGACGAGCCTATCAGCACACAGTGCTCGAAAGCGTCGATGGCATACTGAAGGCCTCATCACAGCGTCAGCAGCAGTAGCCCCTGCCTCCTTCTTGGTGGCCTCATCTTCTGCAGCAGGTGCAGAAGTAGACTGCTTAAAAGGATGTTGAACCAACGATGGCGAAGAAGGTCATGGACCAGTGACATGTCCCTAGAGGCGGAGACCATCGAACGTGATGTCCATAAGTGAAGACCACAATCTGTAGTTTATCTCATGGAGCTTTGTTTCCAAGAATGGGATCATAGCTGATGGAATAGAAGTCATCGGTAGATGGCACTGGAGGACGTGGTGACCAAGGCAACAAAGTCTAATTAGTGTTGGACAACGTGACATTTTGATTGATGTTTGTTATTTTTTTGAACTAATGCATACAAAAACCACTGAACTTATCAAATTTGATCTGATCGAGTCGAGTGGGTGGTCATGCGCTTGTCAGCGATGCGATGGGCGACTGGACAGTGGTCACCAGTCAGCATCCAGTCGCCGGGCGTCCGGGCGGTGGGCGATGGGTGACGAGGCGACAGTTGTCCAAGCAGTGGTCGCTGAGCGACAAGTTACTAGGTGATAGGATCCAGGCGATGGCCAACTAGGCGGTAGGCGTTTGAGCAGTGGGCGCCAGGCAATGGGTGATCGGGCGGTGGGCTCCAGGTGACCAGACGTTGAGTGGTGGGCAACCAGGCGGTAGGCGGCCAGGCGTTGGGTCGCTAAGCGACTAGCCGACAATCAGTAGGCGATGTGGCAGGGGCAAAGCGGTAGTGACCAAACTAGCGAGCGGTGGCCCAGAGGGCAGTGGCTTCTCCGTGGACAGGTGGCGGTGATGGATCCCCAGTGGTGGTGCAGAAAAACTAGGGTTAGTCCTAGCTCTAATATCATGTGATGAATATTATGTGTATTTTTAT
The DNA here is from genome assembly GCA_036346575.1 of Dendrocalamus sinicus. Taxonomy (NCBI): domain Eukaryota; kingdom Viridiplantae; phylum Streptophyta; class Magnoliopsida; order Poales; family Poaceae; genus Dendrocalamus; species Dendrocalamus sinicus. The sequence goes on from CM070670.1 coordinate 10,524,203, forward strand.
GAGGTCTAAAGGGCAATATATATAGGGAATACAAAGATATGTTATAAGAGAATATGTCATATATAAATAAAAAAACAAAGAATTTCTATCCTATTCTAACAACAGCAAGCTGCGATGGCTACGTGGAATAGAAGTGGACTACAATTAATTTTTTTAATTGCGTTAGCCAGGTTTTGAACTCGAGACCTCTTGGCCCTGATACCATATTGAGCTTCATGCAACAGCCAGTTCACCCAAAAACTTAAGCTGATGAGGAAAGATGAACAATTCACTTATACTTCAACATTGTCAAGCAATAGAAAGCTTACCACATCAATAGGCGGTGGCAGATGAAGGAACAAAAGTTTCATACTTCATTAATTTTTTCCCAAATCTTTCCCTTTGTCAAACAAGGGCCAAATCTTTTCCTTTTGCTCCCCAAAGCCAAATCTTTCCCCTTTACTCTCTTTTTATTGTAGAACCTAGGAAACATGTAAATGTGGTTTACAACCCCTCATACCAGTTTTTCTCAATTTTCAGACAAAGATTGAGATCCTACATAATTGTAGGCTACAAGACTACAGCTAAGTGGAAACTAGATTAACACTAGGATGTTCTGCACCCACGTTCAGGTGCACCCACAATCTAGACCACACATTTGATTATAGCGATCTGTGCCAAAAGAAATTAGCTAAATATTAGAGATCATTAATGACATTTCAACTACAAAATTAGTCCCATCTACTGATACCACTCACTTCCCTCCCAACTGCCTCTTTTCAAATTTGAATGAATGCACGACACACGGGTCAAGGATTATACAACAGAACATATTAGAATTTTTGGCATATATAGCGCATTTTACACCCATATTTACAATAATAGCTATAAGCACATGGCAATGTCAAAAATGACACTTCTATCACCCGGTCACCGGGCGGCAGTGGCCTATAGGCGACATATGGCGTCCTGAGCACCTGCCGCCCAGCCACCAGGCGGCCACGCGCTTGCCACCCGGCCAACAGACGATAGGTAGCCTACTACCCCACCACAATAAGGTAGATAATTAAGCTATCTAATTATCCAGCTTAATTACCTACCTAAATAATTGGACAGCTTAATTACCTGCCTAAATACTATTTTATGTGCCATAATTGTTTGAATTTTTAAATATAGGAAATGAGCTCAAAAAATTACTAAAATTTTATGTTTAGCTTTCTAACATAACGTACTTCATTATGTAATTTTTTGACAATTTTATCCACTCTGAATATTACTAAAAAATTCATACTATTGAGATATTTGCAGGAGTTGTTACATATAGCAAACGAGTTCTAAAAATTATGAAATTTTATGTGAAGCCTTCTGACACAATCCACCTAATTGTGTAATTTTATAGAAAATTTATGTGCTTCAAATTTACCACATTAATTTATGTTAATTTAATTATAATTAGCGATATACGATGCATCTTTTGCAGTGCGTGATCTCTGTCATTCGCATATATGTTGGTCCGTTGCTGCTATGTTTCCTTTCCCACTACATCCTTCACACAATTATTACTCTACCCATGCCGTCTCCCCTCACATGCTCTCTTGTCCGCACTGATGTCGTTATGTCTGTGCCATCCCCCCTCGCCTGCTCCCTCGTCTTTACATTTGTCAGTATTACCATATCATCCCCCTCACCTAAAGTGCTATGTATCGACAAGGACTGCTTAATTTACAGAGTGAGTGCACAGGGTTCCCTTTTCACTCGGCCATAACTACGAACCTTTCGTAGGTGGTCATTGGTCATCTTAGTCACTCGTCATAGAAGCTCATTCTCGTGGTCATCGCTCAAAATTAAAAGTGCATAGCTAATTACTTTGAAAAGCCAATGCATAACTCATTGAGGACACAACAGGAGAACGCGACAGTGCTGATTGCTTCTCCCGAAAGACAGGTAAATTTTTGTCGCATACTTCCAACGTTATTTTCGTAGTCCTCATTAATTAGTGTTATTTAGTTAGTCGTAATTAATATAGTTTGTATTATGAAGTAACTAGGTCGTAGTAATTTAGACAGTTTTTACTATTTTTGTATACGTACAGTACCCATAATTTGTTATTTTATGGTAGTGTGTAATTAAGCAGTCATAATTATTGTAGTGGCAATTATTTATGGTTAAGTAACACTACTAGATTCCGACCCTTTAGCCACGAAACGCATCGCAACGACACTAAATTAGTTGCAATAGGTATGTACTATTGCAACGTTTTACCAAAATCGTGGCGATATGTGCACAGTATTGCCTCTAAAATATTGCGTTGCGATAGTCATTGAATTCGTTGTAATAAGGTGGCTTTATCGCCACCATTTAGAAAATGGTTGCGAGTAGTATGACTTTATTGCCACGGTTGTCTTGCGTTGTGATAATATTGATTTTCGTTGCAATAGTTAGGAGGTATTGCCACCTTATAGAATTTTGTTGCGAGTGGGTGACAATATTGCCACAATTTTATTGCGTTGTCATAGTCATCAATTGCGTTGCAAAAGGTTCCTATACAATGCATATGAAATGAGTTTGTATTGCCACGAAATAAATTTGTTGCTATATATGATGATTGTTCGTGGCAATAATCTGTTATTGCAACGCTTTGTTTTCGTGGGCACCATCCGCGGCCACCGCGCAAACGCCGCTACCTAGCAGTCGGCCCGCCTCCACAGATGATGCGGATACGCTCATGTTTTGCACTTCTCAGTTAAATATATTATTTAACTGGAAGGAATTATTGAGCCACATTTAATATTATCATGTGAACTCTAATTTAATTGGGTCTTTAATTATTATATTTAGAGATATAGAGTTACTACTATTTTATTTAAAGCCTAAAGTGAAGATGCATTTAGAAGGTCTCGTCGACATTAGTCCATTGTCCATCATTTCGAGTGTACATGATAATGAGGACATTCTAATCGGACCGATTATGCGAGCATGAGCTAAAAAGATTAATCAACAGGTGAACTCGCTCCTAATTAAATTTAGCTTAATTTAAAAACCCATGTTATGAAGTATTAGGATTTAAAATAGAGATTGAATAGGAGAAGGAGTTGGTTGTATAAAAAAGATAGAGACGCGTGTGCTGTGTTGGCCGTTTTTTGAGCGAAGAAAAAAAAAACAGAAAGCGGCGGCTTGTACGTGAAAAATACGGGTGTGCGGCGGCTGACTGTTACGAGAGAAAAATTAGAGCGGCGACCGTGTTTTTGGTTGAAGATTCTGTTGGTGATATGCCCTAGAGGCAACATGGAGATGTTGAATATATCACATACTATGTTTATGATACATTGCTTTGTTCCTTGAAATAGACATTATCATTATTGATCAATGAGTATGTGACTTATTCATGAGACTCTTAATGCCAAAATGTTGCTATTTCTAAATGATCCCTGATCATATATCATATGAGGAACAAATATGATTCAAAGATCAGCATATGTATTGATTGATGATCATGTCTCATGGATCATGGTATGGAGATACCAAATCAATAATATGGACATGTGTTAGTGAACATATGTTGGATAGACCCGCCATGAGACATCGCAGAGATTCCATGTGTCATTAGTTGGTCTCAAGTAGTGTTTATGTAGAATCCTTAGACTTGAGATCATCATGGTTCCCAATATGCGTAGTAGCCTATTTTGGGACTACTAACCACTACTCCGTGGCGGGTAGTCATAAAAGTAGTCTTCGGGTTTGCTATGAAACATGTAGTGGGATGTGAATGATCAAGATAGAATTTGCCCTCCTTATGGGAGAGATATCTCTGGCCTCTCGATGTAATGGATTATGAAAGTGCATGGCCATGCCAATGTGATTGAGGAGTCAATCACAAGTTTATAATCTATCACGGAATCGAGAGAGTGATTGAGCTATTAAGAGGATGACACAGTCTCGCTTGAGCTTAATCTATATCGTGAGGCAAAGGGATTCGTACATGAGAACATTATAGGTTCAGCCGATATGATCTTTACGTATACTTTGGGGTTAATATGTCTTGCTAGAGGCCGCTATTAACAGGGTGACCAGAAGGTGTTTCGGTCGCGACCAAGTATACGTGAACCTCTGTGTCGCACACTTAACGGGTTGGAACACTAATTCGAATGTGATTCGGATGTGGGCTCAATTCGGATAGAGATCCTGATAGACTCCTATTGGGCCTCGGTCCACGAGGCCCAAGTGAGGAGGTCTATATATGGAGGTGGGGCTGAGGATGGATACACGCTCGCTCCTCCCGAGCAAAACCCTAGCCGCCACCTCCCGAGCCAAACCCTAGCCGCCGCGAGTCTTTGGTACACTCGCGATCGGCGCCCACCCGGCGTGTGGATACCGGTGGAGGCGCTGCTCGTTGCGGCGTTGATCGGCATCAACAAACTACAGATTGGATCTGCTCGTGGTGTGGTTGATCGCGTGGAGGAGACGATCCGTCGGACGATCGGCTACTTCCACTACTACCTCGACGCGCGTGGTTGGATCGGCTTCTCCAACTCTTCTTCACCGCACGCTGCCTAGTGGTAACGATCTATGATCCCTCCTTAGCATGATGTCCTGGTGTGCGCGGTAGAAATTTTTTATTTTCTGCTATCGTAGCCTACGCGCGTTCCTTCAGATTCGATGATGCATAGTTGATAGATACTTCATAGTCTTGCACGCATGTTTACGTGGATGATTGGCCTGATGGATAGGGGTGAAAACGGATCGGATTCGGACGAATATTGCTTAAATCGTATCCTAACCCACATTTTTTCTCCGGATTCGGAGTCGAATACGATAAGACCGGATACGAATACGAATTCGAATATTCGAGTTTCGAATACGATGCGTCGGGACGGATATGTAACGGATTCGCTCGAAACGGATAATATAGGCGGATAATACAGATGATTACAGTTCCAAAAACTTATACTTTAGTTCCAAAAGCTTACAAAGTACCTCTTCACATTCAATTGGCACTTCACGAGATGCAACTACACCCACACAATCACTTACACTTGCACTTACAGATGCCATCACAGTTCACAACTCACAACTGAAGATAAATACACGATCCAAGCTGTCAATGCAGATTGAGCAATAACATCATGAGTAAAAAGCAGTCATAAACGTAATGTAAGCAATAACAACATATTCAAATATACATTGGAAAATGAGCATGTGCACATCCACAAAACATGAACAGATAGGTGTATAAATCGTACAGCTTGCATAGCACTGTTCATAAGACCATAGACGACAGGAGACAAACAAAAAAAGCAAAATACAGCAACACTAATTGACAGCATGTTTATGGTGAAGTTGTTTGCACTTTTCTCATCCAAGCAAAAGAATATAAACCTACAAAGTTCTCCCGAGAGTCCAACCACGCTAGAACAGCCAGATCGACATTTCCATTGACTGCCAACCACGCTAGAGCACACATGACAGCCCAGGGTACAAACCCAAAAACTCCCTGCTCAAGAAACAAGATGTAGGTTCAGTTAATTTCCTGCTCAAGAAACTCCCTGCTCAAGAGTCAATCCAGCTAATTTCAGCAAATGATATATGGATGTTAATTATAGCCTGATCAGTTGCTTACCTCGACATAAGATCTTGAAAATGAGCAAGATGTAGGTCAAGAAACAAGCCAACAATTGTGTCTTTTATATCTCTAGACTTTACATCCTTTCTCCATGTATCTAAGGCAATTAACAGTAATTATACCATGTCAGTTATCAGGAGAAGTGATGGATCAAGAACAATGCTGCATCTCGTCGTACCATTGTAGTTAGCTTTTCAGATAAGTACACTAGGACTGTTTAATTGATGCAATTCTAATAGCTATCCTGCACTCAGTTAAAACCTATCGGGTAGGTGTACTAGAAACAATTAATTAGCCTGGTTATTAAACATAAAAGTTGCGCATAAAGAAAAACTACACAGAATCTAGTGCCTAAATAAGAAAAATAGTAGTAGTAAACTCAAATCAACCAACCTACCAGTCTTCCACTAGACAATTCCGCACAGGAGTAACTTATGACATAACATCCATTTCGACTAGATTGCCAGCAACCATGCATCACAATTGCGACATAATAAAAATCAAATGTTGACAATATTTACAACGAACGGCCAAGGTGTACAAAGATACCAACCTACTAGCCTACTTAATGACATAGCACAAAGATTCTAGTATGCGCACTCTAATTTAACCACCACAATTTAATACCATTACCATTGCATACATCATTATTATCATTAGGCAATATACATACACGATTACAATGCGTGCTTGACAAACGCGCAAACAACGAATGGCGGGGTGCTCACCGATGCGGCACCTCGCTATGGCGGGCTGGTTGAACCAGTCTTGACATAGTTCGCGGTGCTTCTTGAAGTGCCGTTGGGGATAACGTTGTTGTGCTTCACCATTTCCTCCTCCTCCTCTTCTTACCGCACACAATCAATCAATCATACCAACGCAAACACATAATCGCATCAAGAAAGCAGAGCTACGGTGTCACATCTCCGAACTCTGAGCAACAGCTGCGCGGCGTGCGACCTAACGAGCAAGATCAAGAACGCAAGTGCTCGCCCGCAAGATGAAACTAAGTAATATACTCTACAAGATGAAACTTATGGCTGAACCGAGCTATAGTTTGCTCACATGAGAAGCTTTCCCAAATAAACTTGAATAATAAACATTTTGCACATGAGATGCAAGTTTGACGTATTTTATAGGGTTTTGCGTCTTGCCTTGTCACGTATTTTATAGTTGACCCAAAGCACATTAGAAAATCACCCATTTTCTAAGGCGAGAAGCCACCAACAATGGAGCCAAGACTTCTAGCTAACATATCTACAACATGGCATAAATTATCCCGAGGTTAAATTGCGATCGTGGCATGATCGAGAGAATGCAAGTTGTACACTAATGCTGTTTATTTTGTTAGTCAGAGAATTCTATAGGAGGTTATTTGTTTCAAAATAAGGTTCCATGGGTCAAATCGCATCTATTTTAATCCTTGGATTCTGCAGGCCGATTTTCTCATGGGATTGTAAAAGCATTATTAAATTTTGTAGTACCTCCTAGAAAACTCAGAATAAAGAAAAGACCAATCACTCGGCACATAAAACCCTTTTAATAAAGAAGCGAAATAGATTAGCGAAAAGGAGAAATTAGCCAAACATAAAATGTCCGGTATACATTGTAAGATGTATAACTTACGTAAATGCCACCATTTGTCCTTTCACTTCTTAATGCATCTGCGGATGATTCGTTCTAGAACCAACAAGCTGATCATTAATCAAATTATAATCGAAGTCATAAAGTATTTGGTCATGACGCACTCTTGGTTTGACAACACCACACATGAAAAACTTAGAATACCACAAGAGACACAGGATAATAAACCCCGATCTAAAAGCCCGAAGCACGATTGTATCCCCTTTATCACCTTCTCGCATTATGTGTATGGGACGAACTAGACATATTTACACGATCATCCATACATGTTGTAGGTGGGAAGTTCTTTCCGGACAAGTGTGTGCGGGTGTGGTGCATAGAGCGCGATGGTAAGTTGAGTGAGGGCAAGGACCTGCTTGACGATGAGGAGCCGGCATCGGAGAGGACGATGTAGATGAAGTTGAGGTTGCTATTTCCGTCGTGATCCAGTCCCTTAAGGACCCTAGTTCCGTTTGAGTTGGGGTTGGGATTGCAGTCCAGATCGGACTCTCCCAGTAAATCACCTCATATATATTGTCGGATTGCAGTTGGGGTTGGGAATCAAGAAGTAATAAAGAATCCATTGTCTCACCTTTGCTTCCTTGCCGTTCTCTGCTGGCGACTCCTCAAGCCGACGGTCCAGCCACCGCCGGAGCGAGGCGACCGCGAGCTTCCACCAAGATCGCCTGCGATCCCGGGAACAGGCGGGAGCGCCTCGGTCACCACCATCGTGAGGTTGCTGCATCCTCTCCCTAGGGCTCCTGCGGCTGCTATCACCTCACCCCTAGGGCACCTGCGGTAATAGGCACGGGGAGGCGGAGGAGTGGAGGCCGAGGAGGAGATGGGAGGCGGAGGAGTGGAGGCCGAAGGAGGAGATGGGGAGGCGCGGGAGGCGGCGGGAGCAGAGATCGGGAGGGGAGGCCGGGAGGGGAGGGGAAGGAGGGGGACGGCGAGGAGGCCGGGAGGGGGAGGCGGCGGCGGGGCAGGGAGGAGGCGGCGGGGAGCGGAGGTGCGGGGAGCGTGGGAGCGGCGGGAGCCGAGGAGGGAGGCCGGGAGGGGAGGGGCGGCGGGGGGGAGGGAGGAGGGCGGCGGGGAGCGGAGGTGCGAGGAGCGGTGGGATCGGCGGGAGCCGAGGAGGGGAGGCCGGGAGGGGGGCGGCGGGGGAGGCCGGGAGGGGGAGGGGGAGGAGGGGGGCGGCGGGGGAGGCCAGGAAGGGGAGGGGGGCGGCGGGGGCAGAGGGAGGAGGGCAGCGGGGGGAGTGGAGGTGCGGGGGAGCGGTGGGAGCGGCGGGGGAGCCGAGGTGGGGAGGCCGGGAGGGGGAGGGGAAGGAGGGGGGCGGCGGGGGGAGGGAGAGGAGACGTCAGGGGACTGGTAGACGTGCGGGCGTGCGGTTATCTTCGAGATGGCAACGGAGGTTTAAGTTTTTTCTGTTTTATTAATAAGCTTTTTTAATTGTGTATATTGTGGTTTTGCAGGTAGTGTTAATTTGGACAGATTGATTTTAATTTGTTATACTTTGATTGATAATCATTGGAAGCATGTCACATGATGGGAGCAGTTGGATGCGGATGGATAAGTCAACATCTGAGTGGCAAAAAGGATTCAAGAAATTCATTGAAACTACTTTTGGAGGCACATCTAAAGGTTTAACTGCACCCTGTCCTTGTTCAAGGTGTCGTTGCATGTCCTATAGATTACAATATGAGGTTGAAAGACATTTGCTAGTTAGAGGTTTGATGAAAGTTTCATCCAAGAACAAGGTAATGGTGAAGTTTTGACCGATGACAACAAAGATGAAGGAGATTGCAATGAAGGTGCAACAGTGATGAGGCTTACATCAATGATCTAGTTTCTTCAATAATCGGTGGCGCTATTCGTGGTGACATCATCGGTTCTAATATTGAAGAGCCAAATGAACAAGCAAGGAAATTCTTTAAATTATTAAATGAGGCACGAAGGAATTGTATCCAGGTTGCAAGGAGGTAACTAAGGTTTCTTTCATTGTCGGGCTATTTCAGATTAAATGCATGTATGGTCTCGATGAATACTCCTTGGAGTCCATACTTCATCTGTTCTCGCTTGTGCTCCTAAAGGACATTGTATCCCAAACACCTTGGACAAAGTGCAAAAGGTTGTTCGAGATCTTGGGCTAGACTACCGTAAGATACATGCATGTGAGAATGATTGTGTGTTATTCGAGGTGATTATGCTAAGATGGATACATGTCCAATATGTGGTGAGTCTAGGTGGAAAACGGCCGATTCGTTGGAAATGATGAGGCTAGTGGCACCGATGGAGGAAAAAGCGTTCTCCACGTAAAATCCTAAGATATTTCCCACTTATTCCTCGACTTCAAAGATTGTATATGAATGAGACCACATCATCATATATGCGATGGCATAAGGAAGGATTGGTCCGTGATGGGAAAATGCGTCACCTGCACTCATTGGCATGGAAGCATGTGGATGACAAGTATAAGGATTTTGCATTGGATCCTCGCAATGTTAGGTTGGGCCTTGCATCCGATGGCTTCAATCCATTTGGGATGTTGAATGTTACATACACTACATGGCCTGTGATCATAATCCCTTATAACTTGCCTCCTTGGTTGTGTTTGAAACAACCATATTGGATGATGTCGATGTTGATACCAGGGCCGAAATCTCCAGGAATGAACATTGATGTATATATGCAGCCCCTTATCGATGAGCTAAAGGATCTTTGGGAAAAGGGTGTTGAAACATGGGATGCAAAGCTGAAGAAAAATTTTACTATGCGTGCACTTCTACTTTGGACAATTAATCTTGACTTTCCTGCATATGCAATGCTATCTGGATGGAGCACTAAAGGAAAGTTTGCATGTCCATACTGCCACAAGGATACTGACTACTTATGGCTGAAATTTGGGTCCAAGCATTGCTACATGGGACATCGCCGTTTTTTGCCTTGAACCACGGTGGCGCAGAACAAGATCAGCTTCAACAACAAGGTGGAAAATAGGAGGCTCGGTGCCACCGACGGTCAGCAAGTGATGGAACAGATGAGAGTTTCGAGCAAGTGACCTTCGGGAAGGCAACAAGAAAGAGGAAGCAACGTGAAGAAGAAACTAGATGGCACAATTGGAGGAAGAAGAGTATTTTTTTGAACGCCTTCACTGGAGCTCATTGCTTATAAGGCATAATTTGGATGTGATGCACATTGAGAAAAACATATGTGAGAGCATATTGGGGACTTTGCTCGACATAAAATATAAATCTAAGGAAAGTGAGAAGGCTCGGCTAGACATGCAACATCTAGGGATAAGGAAGGATCAACATCCTTTGCTCGAGAATGGTAAGTATACTTTGCCACCTGCTCTGTACTCTCTAGGTAATGATGAAAAGACGGTATTATGCAAATTTCTAGAAGGAGTGAAAAAGCCTGATGGTTACGCCTCCAATATCAAGAAATCTGTGAATGTCCCTGGGTGTAAGCTGTCTTCTCTCAAAACTCATGACTACCATGTTATCTTTCAGAAACTTTTACCCTTAGTAGTACGCAACATATTGCCACAAGATGTTGTTATCCCATTGATTGAGCTCAGTAGGTTTTTCAATGCAATATGTTCAAAGGAGCTGGATGAAAAAGAGGTTGAAAACTTGAGCACTTGGATTGGAGAGACTATTTGTCGGCTTGAGATGGTATTCCCACCAGCTTTTTTTGATATCATGATGCATTTGCCAGTTCATTTAGCTGAGGAGGCTAGACTTGGAGGGCCCGTGTGTTACAGATGGATGTATCCTATTGAGAGGTATCTACGTACGCTTAAAGGCTATGTGAGGAACAAAGCGTACCCTGAGGGTTCAATAGCCGAGGGATATCTCTCGGAGGAGTGCATGACATTTTGCTCTCGCTTCTTGGAAGACGTCAACACCAAGCTTAATCGTTCAGAGCGGCATGAAAGCGCTGCTGTGAACGAACCACCATCTGGGCTAAGCATATTTGGGAGCATTGACTATAGTAAGAAAGGATGTACTATCGAGTCTCTTTCTAGGTTGGAGTTGCATCGGATGAGGCACTACATAATTACAAACTGTGATGAGGCCATTCCATGGATTAAGTAAGTTGTACTTTAGATGTACTAAATTTCAAGTATATATTATTTTTCATGTTTTCAACTAATGGATGCCCTCTTTTTTGTTTTAATTTAGTAAGCACAAGGATGAGCTTAGAAATATGAGTGCACAGAATGTTGAAACCCGTCACAAGGAGCAATTTGTAGGCTGGTTTGAGCGTAAAGTGAGTTACTATTTTTTTTATTTATTGGTTCATTATCTTTGTCACGTATTTGCCTAATAATTTTCTTTGAACTAATTGCAGATCTCCAAACTATATGAAGAAGGAAAAACAAGTGATCTAATGTATGCCCTTTCCCGGGGACCAGACCATCGGGCTCGATTTTTCAACAGATGCTACATAAATGGATATCTGTTTCGGACGGCTGCCATAGAGAAGAACCTAACTACACAAAACAGTGGTGTTGTTGTGAAGGGCGATGATAGCACCGCAACATGGATGGTATGGCGTGATTAAAAAATTATCACGCTAGATTTTGCCAACCAAAAGAAGTCGTACTTTTCAGGTGGTGTGCGATGTACTGCTGCTACTACGAAGAAAGGAAGAGGGTTCAGCAAGGATCAATACGGGATCATCGATGTTGATAAGACTCGTTTTCGATATTTCAATGAGCCTTACATTTTAGGGACACAAGCTGAGTAGGTTTTTTATGTGCCTTGTGCGACAAAACCGAATTGGTGCACAAGGCTTCGCATGAAACCTAGGAATTTGTTTTCCATGCCCGATGTGGTAGGTGCGAAAAGGAGGAGAACCCGATGTTGAGTCGCTGGTCGTCGGACCGGAAGACATGAATGTATCCCGCCTACATGAAGACTTGACAAATTGGAAAAGGAATGACATGGAAGGGGTAAGTGTTGATGCTTCATCATAGATAAGGCGGTTCTGTGCACTGAACCCAATGATGAGGACTTAGACGATGATGATGAAGATGATGACACCTACATAGATGATGGAATTGTCGCACCTGTGAATTCCGTAGGACTGGAGATGATGATTTTTTTGTTTAAATTGGGAACCTTGTGCTTGTGTGGTGTGTATTGATTTGTTTTGAATCTTCATGCCCGTAAGTTCATGTACTCAAATTATAAGGAATAGAATAAATAATCATTCTGTGCATTTTTGCTAATAACACTTGCTGAGTAAAGATATATATATTTATTTATTTTTATTCTTATTTTTGTTATATTTTTAACAAACATAAAAATTTTCCCACCTAATAATTTCCCCACAATGCGCACATCCCGCCCAAATTCCTCAGCCCGTCCAAAACCATCGCGGGATAACCCTACCACGCTCCCACGCCACCCAGCCGCCTCATCCCCCACCTTCCCCGCCGCCGCCTCGTCCCCCACCTCCCCCGGCCTCTCGCCTCCGCCGCCTCCCCGTCTCCCTCCGCCTCCCTCCGCCCCCTCAGCCCCTCGGCCTCCCTCCGCCCCCTCGGCCCCTCGGCCTCGCCTCTCGGCCTCCCCACTCCGCCGGCGCCCGCTCCCACGGGACCCCTCCCACGCCGCCCGCGCCTCATCCCCACCTCCCCGCCGCCGCCTCGTCCCCACCTTCCCGGCCTCTCGCCTCTGCCGCCTCCCCGTCTCCCTCCGCCTCCTCCGCCTCGGCCCCTCCGCCTCGCCCTCCCGGCCTCCACCACTCCGCCGGCGCCGCTCCCACGGACCCCTTCCACGCCGCCCGCCGCCTCATCCCCACCTCCCCGCCGCCGCCTCGTCCCCACCTCCCGGCCTCCCGCCTCCGCCGCCTCCCGTCTATACACCCCAAGGCCGACGCGCGATCTATTCCGATCCCATACGTGAGAGGGAACGAGGCGTCGGTTCGGAGAAGGCCTAGGTCGACAAGACGATGGCGATGACTCCATCGGCCGCCAACGCCACCGATGGGGATTTTGCCATCACGAGGGCGACCGACGGGTTCCACCTCGAACTTCTGGCGCTGAAGAAGACAGCACGGATGATGCTTCCCTCCCCAGGTATGAAGCCTCATCATCTTCCTAAGTAGAAAGTAGCTTGAGGAACCCTTCTAATTTAGGCAAGTAAAATTGTCGGATGTTATTTTGAATGAGAGAAGAGCATATCACTCAAGGTTGAAAAATCCCTCTGTAATTGTAGTCTATGCAAGGAATCAAAAGCCACTACTACACATTGAGGCTTGAGCATAACAACATTGACATTCCAATATTGTCAAGAGGGGGTTGAATTTGCCACTATATACGTAATCTTATTTACAATTAATAGAATTGGTTATTGTATAGATGACGTTTCTTTAGGAAAAAAAAGGATACTAGTTTCCTTGTGGTTTTAGGAGACTATCCTTGTGGTTACACTCTGGATCAATCGGTACAGGACCAACAAAAAATTGCTATGGTAATAAGTAACTTATGTCGCTTAATATTTTAAGTGGTTCCAGGAGACCATCCTTGTGGTTGCTTTATAAGTAGGCTCTACTGAATTTTGTTCAGATTGATCAACTGAGAATATATTTTGATCCATCTTCTAGAAAGTTTGTTATGGCCAAGGAGCTGCTGTTTTAGAAGCTGCCATCTCTACTCATGGATCTTCCAATGCACTTGAAACAAATACAATTGAGCTGGAACATGAAGTTGCAAGAAGATTCGATTGATGGCGACTAATGGGAAAATAAATGGAGCTTATGAGTATGAATCACAGTAACAGTTTCTACCCCTAAGAAATAGACAATGTGTATCTAGAAAGTTTGATTCCACAATGAGTATTTAACTAAGCCCCCAATTTTCCACCTCATTCACTGCTTCAAAGATTGCGAAGGGGCCACCTGCTTGGCCTATTGAATGTATGTACATGTAACATTGTAAATAATTCCATCCATGTAAATGCATTGGTTTTCAAATTTGGTTTAGCAATTCGAACACAACATAATTTGAATTATTAGTTATACATAGCGTTGAGCATGGACATATATATTTTGCCATCATTTAACGACTGATCAGCAATTGTATGCTGAAGGGTCACTTGCTCAAAGAATGATGATGACTTTAGATAGTTTTTTCCTTGAGTGTGAGAAACTGGCACTGAATTTTTCTTGAGAATGGCAATTCCCAATCTGACCTCTATGTGCAGAAATTTTGTGTGAATACATAATAGCTAAACAAAAACTAGAGACCAACTAATTGACTATCCAAAAAACTATAAAGGAAGTTCAATCATTCATATAATACCTGAGCCATTACAATAGCCATCTCCATGTTGAGTGATTGCTTTACAAATAATTCATAGTTGCAAGGTTTGTAGAAAAATCCTGCAAGCCGAGTTTCGTTCAGTTCGATTGCAGTCGCAATGCAATATATCAAAATGCTTAGAAATGAGTAATGAAAGTTTCTCAAGGAATATGCTGAACTAGAGACCTCCTTCTCGCTTAGCATTGTAAGATCTTGTGCTAGCAAATCAAAGACTATCTACTAATAGAAGCTTACTGTTCTAGATTGAAGCTTTATGACAGTCAATATAAACCTACATCAGCGTTATTTTCCCCAAGAAATATCATAAAGGATATGTTATGACATGGTAGGCATTTATTGTTTTGTCAAGCAAATTGCAAATGCTAGGTTATGATGTTCAAGTTCAGCATTCTGCACTCCACCACAACAGTGATAAATTACTAGGCCAATGCCCACATGGTTTTAAAATTTAGTCCTCTATTAATTTTGTTTTGTTCGTGAAATGTCTTACTTATGCCATCCCTGATCTGTAAAATTCTCCTTTCATCCTTCACTGTTAATGGTATATTGTATGTCCTTGGTTCATGTGCGTGCTTGCTGACTGGTATACTGTATTTTTCGTACGGTCTTGTCTTTGCCTTGTTTTCTCACTAGTAGTCATGAAGATATTTCGTGGTAGAGTACCCTTCTCCTGGCTTTAGGAGCAAATTAATGTTATGGAAATGATGATATTCTTTTAGCATCGATTACTGCCTGGCGTTTATGCACAGAACACATTTTCAGCAAGTTTAGGAGGCCCCGTAGGAGAAAACTCCCGAACATTTGTGGATGAAGTGGTAATGTTTACAAGAAAGAGGGCTCCACTTATTGGAGTCAAAAAGTGGAAAGATATAAAGCAAAATGTCAAAATTACAATAGCAGAGGATTTGCTAGTAAGTTGCATCTTTTTATTTGTTGGTAACTAAGCATGTTAATTCTGTAATTACATACGACTTCACCTTCATTTTCTGTTTCAATCCAAGCAGAGTAGGTGGGATTTTCCAAACATTGAGAATGCAACGGAAAAGATATGGGACATTGCTAAAGAACGGTACAAAGGATGGCGAACAACATTCAGTTCTACATATAAGGCATACAACACTTACGCTGAGCGAATGAAACATAAGCCTGAAGATATAGACATTGTCGAATGGCACTACTTGATAATGTATTTTGGAACTGAAAAATTCAAGGTTCGATTTTTCTCTCTGCAATTACCAATTAGTGAATGGAATTGAGATAGTAACCATTAATGTATGGACTTGTACATTTGATGCATTAGCAATAGCAATTACAAAATATATGCAGCAACATATGTTACAGACATATATGCTTTTTACTACCACTATTTAGGATGCATATAATTCTTATTTAGACTTGAACAATTGTTGCATAAGGCATATAGGAGTTAGCTTCAGAACATCTTTGTAAGTAGTAGTTAAAATAAGGCACATACATCATTTTGTATCAATAGTTGACTATTGATCAGTCACCTATTTGTTGAGTGCACTTGTAAACTTTTTTTGCAGAGGGTCGTGCCAAAACTCAAAACCGTCAAAAACAGAAGACCAAGCATCTAATGGGATCCAAACCGTTCTCCCAATGTAGCTATGAGCAGGTAATGAAAAATTAAACTTATCTGATTCTGTTCTTAAATGATCAATTGTTCACAAGGCACAATGTTTGCCATCTTAGAGAGATCCAAATACTGGAGAAGAGCCAACTGATCTGACTCTTTGGATTACTACCCACACGAAGAACGGGGAATGGTCAAACAACGTTTCTAGGGATGTCTATGTGAGTAGTAAATTTAATTTGTTCATGACTTAGTACATTTTTCAAATTTTGTGCATAAAACTTAACTGATTTAACTTCTTATTTTCTCTTATCACACTTAGGATGATGCAGCCTTCAAAATTACTGACCTATCAACAGAGCCAGATAAATACTTCCTTACAGTTGAAGAGGAAAACATTACTTTCCAATCAAGTTACAAGGAAAGCACCGGTACCAAATCATGCAAAGCTCATGGTCATGGATACATGGCGAAATATCCCACGCGAAGCCAACTGTTGAAAGACAGACTCGATGAACAATCCCGTGCTTCAGCTGCAGCCCAGCGAAAAAATAATGAGCTCGAAGATGAGGTGCAAATGTTAAAGGAACAAATTGCAAATGGAGTTGCTGAAAGGGAACAAACTAGGCGAGAGATGCAAGAGGAACTGGAGAAGGAAAGGAACGCAAGAGAACAACTTAGGCAAGAGTTCCTCTCATTGCTAGCACAACAGAGAGAAGCAACATTACAGTAATACATTCAGTACATACGCATCAAGATCTCACTGCTGTTTGTTGTTGATGGCTTGCAGCAGCCACCCAGCCTAACAGGTCCTAATGTTTTTCCTCATGGTCCATATGTAGGCTAACCAGGGAAGTATATTGAGCACAAGGGAAAGCGAGGCTAATCCAAGTGAGGAAGACGAAAACATGACAACATTGGACAAGGCTAACCTGATAGTACATTGAACACCACAGAAAAGACACTGAACATGTGGAAGAAACATTACAACAGTAACAAAATTTGCAAATAGTTTGCTGCCATAAGGGATTTGGACTTTGTACATTCTATTGATGACTCTGATGTGTACCTTCCACGAACTTCAATTGATGCATGCATGCTAAACATATTTTAATAGTAGTACACATCAGGATGCTAATATTTTTATTCTACATTTTACATTTGCGAATGACCCAAGAAGCATCGTGACCACACAAAAGATGCTAGGCCACCTATTCGCATCACTCGAGCTTCTAATCTTAACCAAGCCTCTTCCAAAATGTCGCTGTTAATAATGGTTCATTGAACTTCATTCCTCCACAACAATTGAAGAATACTGCTACAACTCGTTCGAAGAAAAGGAGGGACCATCAGGTATGAAATGAAAATGTGACTAATCTTCATCTGTCATTGTTCTTATGTCAAATATAGCATACTGTTCTAAACTACTAAAAAATTATGCTAGGTGAAGTAGGGCTACTACATATCGGTAAATGAAATGAAATTAAATAAATCTGCTGGAATCACTTGCTAAACTTGCACTATGATGTACTTAAGTATGTGCTGTTGGAATCACTTGCTAAACACAATTGAACTAGAGGACTCAGGGTTTGCTATTTTCAGTCAGAACTCGTATCTCTAAACTTGCATTATGATGTACTTAAGTATGTCTTCTGGACAATACTCACATCAAGGTCCTCTTTATTGTTCATGTTCTATCAGATGAAACAATTTGATCAGAGCATACTGAGTCGTGGCGTCGTCAAGTTAGGAAATTCAACATGGCAAAGAAGCACGCACAAATGGAATGGAAGTGATAGTACTTTTGTTATTAGTTACAAACTTTGTAGTTTAAGTATGGAGATTGATATGTAATTCTGCATGAGTGGTGGCACTTTTAAATTATTATGTGTTGAATTAATATATGTGCTTTTGATCCAGCCGTGTTCCTAATTTGATTATTAATTTGCAACAACAAATTATAATAAACTATCATATGCTCAATATGCTACCGCAAATTTTACCGCTATGATAAACCCGTATGCAAAATTGGTATTTCGTTGTGATAGGCTGTTGCAACGCAGCTACTATGTTGCGATTCCACTATATGCCATGAACAATGTTCGTTGCTATAGGATCTATTTGCCACAAAACATATTTCGTCGCAATAACTTTATGGCAATGAAATGCCTTCCGTGGCAATAAAACATATTGCAACGAAACACCTCCGTGGCAATTAAACCTGCTGCAACGAAACGCCTCCCGTAGCAATATCCTGTTGCAACGAAATGCTCTCCGTGGCAATTGGGTCTATTGCCACGAACCATTGGCGTGGCAATAGAACCTATTACCACGCAATATTTTCGTGGCAAATGATACTATTGCCACGACCAAACTTCGTGGCAAAGAAGCTATTGCCACGAGTCACCGTGGCAATAGCCTATATCGCCACGACATCATTCGTTGCAACAACAAACAATTGCCACAACATATTGCATGGCAATAACCATAGGTATTGCAACGAAACCACAATCCGTTGCACAATCTTTTAAGCACGCAAGTACTTGCCACGCTTGCCAACGGAAGTGATGTGTTGCAATATGTACATATTGCATCTATTTTTGCCCTATTGCAACGATTTCGCTCCGTTGTCCTAGACCTGAAAACTAGTAGTGTAATAAGTTAGTGCTAAGAAATTAAGTGCTATGGATGATGGTAATGAATCACTTGTAATTTTTCAAATGGGTAATCAAATTGTCAGTAATTAATGAATTATTCGTATGTAGTTACACGCATGTAATCACTAACTTGCATCCTGCTTATCATGATTTTTTGTTGTAGTGCTTACTACAGATCTGGTTGTTGTGGCTTTAGGTAGTCACAGACATAGAACACTTGATAATGCTCTACGGCGATGGTCTTGTACGGGCTGGATCCAATGGGTTGGACCTATCGACATGTCAATACAAGGTGCCCTAGGCTAAGGACATGCTAATACAAGGTGCTCTGGGCCAAAGGGCTAAGCGTCATGAATATTCAAGAGCTACGAAGGTTCATCCGGAGGGATTTCACCACGGAGGCAATGGTGATGAAACTTGTGATCAAGGGGATCACCTGCACGAATGGCATCATAGCATGGAGGCAGCACATGCAAATTGCCTCCCAGCCTAAGGCAGACCATTTACGGGAGGCGATGGTGTACCACAGTTTCGTGCATCGGGCGTCAGAAAACGGTGATGATCCTAGCCCCTCGACACCCAGGGAACCACAGGCGAAGCTTCAAGACAATACCACTGAATATGTTGTATCAAGTGAAGACTCGCCCTGATTTCGTGTAGAATGATGGGGTGGACATGTGGTGGTCAGCTCGCATTGACTGCCATGAGTATCTACTGAACCAGGTGCTTGGGTTGGAGTCCGTTAAGGACACTGACCCAGGCTCTGATGATATCAATGATGACTCACAACAGACGGCCGTGTGTGTCATCAGAGGTGCACTATGTGTCCTTCAGACTTGATGATGTTGCGGTGCGTTCCCTCGTACTATCGCAAGTAGAAGGGTCCCAGTGTGGTATCAAGCTGACACCCTCCTAGTTGGGCAGTGCTTCCCTAGCAAGGCGGTTGTGCAACAAGCTATTGCACGATACATTTTGTCTATCTGCTGTGTGTACCGAGTGCACTGGTCCAGCCTAGCCAATTACGTTGTGAAGTGCGTAGTGGAAGGTTGTCCTACAAAGGTCTGCACTGACCGAGTCAAGATTTTGTCTCCGTCTTCTCAATAAAGGCGATGATCGACCATACTTGCATGCTCAGCGAGCCCCTACGCCATCATCGGTACGTGACTTCTGCATATGTGGCAAGCATCATCAGCCACCTAGTTGCGGTGAATGTGTCCATCTCCCCGAAGATGCTCATGTCAGAAGTTACCAATGTGGTTGGCTATCTGGTCAGCTACAATAAGGTCTAACGAGGCAAGTAGAAGGTCATCAAGTCCATGTACAGGACGTACGAAGAGGCGTAAAACCTTGTGCTAAGATTGCTTCACCAGATAGCCGAATCAAACCTTGGTACGTACATAAACAAGCTTGAGCATTCATGTGCTGATGGAAGGCCCAACTGCTTCATACTAGATTGGTTATTCTAGGCTTTCGCCTAGGCTATTGAGGGCTTCAAGTTTTATCGTCCTGTGTTCATGATGGATGGCACTTTCCTCACAGGGAGATACAAGGGAACCATTCTCACCGCGGTGGCGGCCGACGTGAACAACCAGCTTCTCCCAATGGCATTTGCCATTGTGGAGAGCGAGAACACATCTAGTTGGCTCTGGTTCGTGGCAAACGTGAAGCAAGCACTGGTTGGTGACCGACCCAACGTTTGCGTCATCACAGATCGTAATGTTGGGTTAATGGTCGCGTAGAACACCATGTAACATGGGACCGAACCCCCTCAGTAGTGGAACGATGTGTAGACCCGATGGTGCATGAGACATCTTGCATCTAACTTATTCACATGGTTCCGCAGCCATGAAGTTCTAAAGATGTTCAAGGCATTGTGTCTGAAAAATCAGAGGCAGAAGTTCGAGTCCATCTGGATAGAGCTAGAAAGGTGAACTACGAAGGGAGAGTAACCTTGTGGTGCCATAAGTTTTTCGGAGTGGATTCATCGGCACACTCCTGAATTAAACAAATGGTCCCGTATTTATGACACGAACAATGCGAGGTATGGGATTATGATAACGAACATGTCCGAGGTATACAATAGTGTCCTGAAAGGCATGCGGTACCTCCCCATCAGTGCGATCGTGGAGGAGACATGGACTCAAACTGTTGGTTATTTTGTCAATAGAGCCACCGCGGCGTGGTGACAAATAGACAAAGGCAAGAAATAGTTCGAGAACAAGCAGAGGCATATCAACCAGAAGATGGAGAAGGCCTAAATGTATGATATCCGAGTAATAGATGGCCTCCAGAGGAAGTATGAGGTCAAGCTTTAGCTGAAATATGTGAACAATCATGCCAGGGGTGAAATGAAAAAGACATGCGCCCTGGGTGATGTCGCAACATGCACCTGTAACAAGGCAAAGCTCCTGCAAAAGTCATGCTCTCATGTGTACAAGGAATGTGCACAAATGAGGCAGATGTCCGAGCAATACATCTTAGAGTACTATGATATGCAACACATTTTTAGTACATGAAGTGCAAAGTTTCACTTCTACAACTTGGACATTAACTACAGGGATCATTGACCAAGCATGTTGTAATGGGCCCCTAATAAGGAGTTGAAGATAACTGCGAAGGGATGTCAGTGGACGCAGTGCTTCCAGAACAACATGGATGTGAGTGAACGTAGCAGCATTACTTGCACAGTGAAATGCAGAATATACAAGACCTCTAGGCACTCAATGAAGGATTGCCTCAATAGACCAAGCTCGTCTGGTCACCCTAGTGTCATATTTCCATATATCTTTTACTATATCACATTAATTTATATTTGTACCAATTTGAGATGTAATTGGCAATTAATCGATTGATGTAATTAGTCGCATTTCGTCATCTGCTAGAAAAGAGGGTTAACATGAAAACTCTATTAGCAATAAGAGAGGCTAATTGTACCCCAGAGTGTGGGCATCGAAAGAAATGTCGCCCTCCATCGAAATGGCCTTCGATAACCTGCACGACCATGTCCTTCCTGTGTCTGCATTTTGTCCATATCGGTTGAGCCCACCTATTTAGCATCAAGCAGTAGTTAGGGCCAAACTCCTCCCTCCTTTCCAGGGAAAGGTCTTCCTTTGGGGACCCTGCTCTGACTGACCCCTCAGCATCTGCCATGCTATGTTACTGTATGAAGGAGAATGTTCTTCTTCCTACAAGAAATGAAACACAGTTTACATGCGCGATGAGAGATTGCGAGAGCTCTGTATTTGAAGCCGAGCGAAAAGAGAACCCAGTGCATTGCCGCCAGAAATTATGGACGTGTTGTCAACACGCAGCACTGTGGGCATCTGGGACAACATGGTAAGAGTTACATATGTGCACATGAGGGAGCGGGAGAGGCGGGACGACATGGATAGACTGACATTTGTGCAGGCGAGGGGGATGACACAGACACAACAACATCATGCGGATGAGGGAGGGCAGGAGGGGAATGACACAAGCAGAGTGACAATTATGCAAAGGACGCAATGGGAAAGGAAGCATAGTTACAATGGGCCGACATATGTACGAAGGATATAGGTCACGCATTGCAAAAGATGCACCGCATATCGCTAATAATGATTAAATTAACATGGTAAATTTGAAGCACATAAAATTTCTATAAAACTACATAATTAGGTGGACTTTGTTTGGGGGGGCGCTCACATAAAATTTCGTAATTTTTTGAGCTCGTTTGCTATATGTAACAAATCCTGCAAATATCGCAATAGTATGAATTTTTTAGCAACATTCAGAGTGGATAAAATTGTCAAAAAATTACTCAATGAAGTACGTTGTGTCAAAAAGTTGCACATAAAATTTTATAGTTTTTTGAGCTCATTTACTATATTTAACAATTCACACAAATATAACACATAAAATAGTATTTAGGCAGGTAATTAAGTTAGCTAATTTGCAGTATTATGGTGGGGCGGCAGGCCACCTGCTATCTGGTGGCTGGGCAGCAGGCACGCGGCCACCTGGTGCCTGGGCAGCAAGCGCCCGAGACGCCATGTGTCACCTGCAGCCGCTGAAGTGCCATTTTTGCCATTACCATGGGCATACGGCTGTGTAAAACATGCTATATATGCCAAAAATTCAACATATTGCTGTTCCTGTATTATACGTAATATGCTGTACTATACACGTGTTATACATCTTGTTGACTGCACAATGCACATTAATTGTACAAGAATGCACTGTACAAATGGTACAATACCAAAAATACATGAGTATTAGATACTAAATACATGGGGAGAAAGAGATACGTACAAGAGAGTATTATTCCCTGTACTGTACTCGGTGAAATACATGAAGCAAAAATAAAGGAGAGGGAGAGTGACATTTTTGTACCGAGAGGGAATGCAGGAAGCGAAATACAAAAATACTCCAATGAAATACATGAAACTGTAAAATAATTTATCGCTTTCCATGGTTATTCGGGCCAACTTCATGTGTTTTTTTTAGCTGCGCTATGGAATGTGGTTCTGTGCTTGTAATAATTACCTGTGGGAAACCTTTATTCCTGGTTAACTGTGGGAAACCTTTATTCCAGATAAGATCTGTTATGATCGAGATACTGAAATTGGCATACTACATTCACAGGTTGTTTTAGCGAGGTGCATGGAATGTGATTCTTAGCTTAAACTGACCCGTTTATTTCGGTTTCAGTTTTTGGCTTCTGATTCTTAATTTCGTTTTTTTCTGATTTTTTTGTTTTGGGCTTTTTTGCCTTTTCTTTTTTTTTCCCGTATTCCTTTGCATAGTTCGTGATGAGCTAACCTGTTTTTTTTCGATTTTATTTTTTTAAAATTTAATTATGTCAAAAAAAGCCACAATCAATTACTATACAAAATAAGCCAGCTATAATACCAAACACTGCAAAATAAGCCACTGAAAAAAGTCCAAACAGTGATTCTTAGCTTGAACTTAGGTGCATAGAATGTGATTCTTAGCTTGAACCACGCCTATCGTTCATGTTACTTTTAGTAACTACTTATTTGGGCAACGTATCAGTTGCATAAGAGCATATTTATGGACATATGCACAAACTCAGTCCCAGCCATCTGATCTGAAATCCACGAATCGAGGTTGGTGCTGCCCACTCCTACTTAGAGTGTGTTCGTATTGGCTTTTGTTGGTGGTTTTGGTTTAAAATGAATAGTAGTGGCTTTTAGAAGGAGGAGGTGAGTGGTGTAAAAAGTGAGGGAGAGATGCGTGCATGTGATGGGAGTGAAAGGAATAGGGTGCGTGCACCTGTGTCCACATGCCTTATCCCCCGGAGTGAGACGGTAGCGCAAGGAGTGGAGAAACCGCTTCGAGAAGCCGGATATTTATTTTTGCTTTTTCTAAGTAGAAGTATAAACCAATATGAACAAAATCTTAATCCATTTTGCGTTTTGCCCCCCACCCTCACGCCGATCAAGTTTCTAAACCAATGTGATTACCTGTCAAAATGGATGAGTTTATACCAAAGAATATGAGATAGTGTCATGTGAATACATGAGAAAATACACGACAAATTGTAATGTGCATGATGAACAAGTGCTGCTATAGTTCAAATCATTTTGCTCCCTATGCATTTAATTTTATGAAAAATGTCAATATAATCAGACAAGTTTAGTGCTCGATGCTTGAGCCCCCATGGATATAGCAGAGGCAGCAGCACTTGGTGCATGCTAGCAGCACAAAATTTCTAAACCTTATCGTAGCAAAAATCCGTTCATCCATCCTGTAGCAGTGAGAAAATAAACTAATTAAGATGAACTCATGGACGCCTGACACTGTTATAAATTTGGTTTTTCATTCACTTGTATCACTCAGATGAACTCGTGGGCACATCTACACAAACACATAACAATTGTGCTTGATACTAAAAAATTTCTGGTACAACACATTTCAGCTACCAAAATATAGAAGCAATTTTTTTTATGCAAATACACAACGATTCTGCTTGATACATGCTAGTAGCAATGCCAAATTTCATGTTGAGAACTAAATGGAGTTTGCTTGTACTTGCTTGACTGGTGCTTCTACCTGTCAGTTTTGCTTTATCCATTTTTGCCCTGAAGCAGTGAAAGCTAGAGACAACACATAATACAACACTATCACGTTCAAGAAATCTCGTCGGTGAATAGAAATTCCTACAAGAGAGAACCGGCATAGCAAGAATAGAACTGGTCTTAATTCATTACATCAACACAATTCACATGGTTATATAGAACTGAACTAGGTTCATTACATCAACATAGAACTTAATTCAATTGAGGAAACATAAGAACTGAACTTAAGTTAGTTCATTACATCAAGAACATTCCCATCCTGAACTTTTCGTAGAACTAACATAGAAACTGAGCAATTATCCATGCTGCATTTTATCATGATTTCGATGAACTCGATGTCTTCAATCAAAGCTAGCATCATCATTGGTGGAGAATATGCAGAACTGAGTCGAGGCGGCACGGTGGCACCACGGCAAGTGGGTCCATGGGGGCGACGAGCCGGCAGAGCGGCGGCTAGCAGAGGCAGCGGAGCAGCCATCCCCTAACCCTAGCCTGGGATGGAATTGGTAGGAGCCAGGACAGGATCGAAGGGGAGGAGTCGGGCATGAGAGAAGATGATCACAGGGGTTTTTGCAAATTATCTAACATGGCCCACGGGGCGCAAATTGCAAAAATACGTAAGTAGGTAGGGGTAGCATTCGCCTCGAGCTCGTCCGTACATTTCGGATCAGATAGCTTGGAGTGAGCTTGTGCATATATCCACAAATGTGCTCTTGTGCATAAGATATCTTGTTCCTTATCGGCGGAGGCACGTATCGGGAATGCATAAAAGAATCGTGTATTCATGTTGTAATGGCTAGGCCGGAGAATCGAAAGGAGTGGAAGGATAAGATCTGTACCATCTTTGCATTGATTCTTTCTAGTGAAGTGGATGGCTTTGCCTGCCTATGACTTTTTTTGTATTGGTCGGACCTCCGAGCGGTGCAAATTAATCCTATAGCACTAAGCCATATCTCTTCTACTTAAAAAATAGAGTTAATGATGCTAGTTCAACTGTCCCTCCTAACTCCCACTTGTATCTCCTAAAAATTTTCTAACAAAAATAGAAAAAGCAACCTATCAAAAACCAAATTCCACCGCCATACAGATGATCGTCAGTATATGTTGGATGTATCATGGAAGTCGATTTCTTGCTTTCTTTACAACCGATTTCTTGTGTTGTATCCTGTGAAACTTTTGAGGTGATGTGCGACTGTGCGCTGTACAAAAAAAGTGCACTATATATATTCTGCCTCTTACAAATGGCAAGCAAGAATTGGCGGTAAGACAGATGTTCGGGTCCTTTCGCTATACGATCATTAACACAAACTAGTGGGCAATATACTCTCGAAAGAGAAACCACAAGTTAGGCAAAAAGATATGGTCAAGAACATATATTCTTTGCGTGTTTCATGTGCGTGCTTAAGAAACAAAAGAGAATTATTCTCATGAAAACAAATCGTATTGGTTGACGCCATTGACAATCACTCTAGCCTTTCACGTAGGAGAGAATTTTTTTCCTCTTTTGAACGTGTGGCCTGTTCTTTTCAGCTTTGGCCCCGACCAACCCAATTCTGCCGTCCACCGCCCGAGCGCGAAATGACCGGAGGCTGGCGCATGGTAAGCCCGCGTCGGGGGAGCACGGCTTTCGGCCTCGCTGAGCGCGCGCGCGGAAGCGAACGGGCCCACTGGAATCGGCGGTTCCCGATAGCGGGAAATGCTGGAAAGAGAACAGCACTTGGCGAGCGCAGAGAAGGCTGGGGTCATTGCGCCGAGTACAGATTCCTCCTCATGGTAATCTTTGTTGTTCAGGAGGCCTTCATTACCGTGTAGACAGAACTATGGCTCCATAATACCAGTTGTAACTAATGAAAATTCCGTCGAACTTGAAGAGGAAATCACGGTTTTTCTATGTTGATGGGTTAATTTTTCTTGTTGATTAATCATTACGTATAATAAAAAAAAACTCTTCTTCTTTAGTAGTCATTTATTACCATGTTTACATTCGTATAAGTCCATAATTGACACGTAAATATTGTACAGGAAATATTGCTTCTTTATGTCCATAAGTGCCCATTTTTGGTCAATCCTTTTTTAAGTAAATTGACCAACCATGAGATTGAGCCCTCAATGCTACATATCTATAGGCGACCGCTGAGAATATGGAACATTCAATAAAATATAGATAGTACTACTCAATTTCACAACATAATAGTACTAGTGTAATTCACAGCACTGATAATACTACTCAAATCACCACAATTATTTGCTGGGCTTACCATTCTACTGGGTGCACTAACACACCGGATCAGCAAACCCATACATAAACTCGGAGAAATAGTCCACATGAACCTCTACGCTCGTCGTTTGAAACTTTCCCTACTACACCCCATAACACACCGTGCAGTACCACTGTTTCCATCGTACTCGTCGTTGTCAATCAGTTAGAACCGTTCAAACTGTTCTTGGACTTCTTTGTCTTCGTCGTCCATGTGATCATCCTCATTTGCCTGCTCGTCACCAAACTTTTCCACTCCCTCTTCTACCTCTTTATCCTGTCCTCCTTGTCCATGTCCTTCATCGTCTTGCTCCTATCCTTCACTCTCATACTCTTCCTCCTGCTACAATGACACCACATACATATGCTTGTGAAATGTGTGCACTGTTCTGTACATATTGTAGTTGGATGTGCTTCTTACCTTAGAATAGAAAGGTTCGAAAATGTCGCCCACAACCTCGCCCTCCCAGTCCTTCAATGATGCAGCTAAGTCTGTTAACAACCTCATTAATATTCACAAAAATGTTCATGCAGTATATACATTTACGTGTGAGCTAAGGTTGTCGCCATCTTCATAGGTATCCAGACTTGAGTCCAAACCAAAGTCGCCTGGTCCATATGGATCGTCCGATCCAAAGTCCATCAAACATTTGCTCACTGTAGATGTGCGCCTATGGCGGGCTAGTCCTGCAGAATGAATGCTGTTCTTTACCACACTATGAGGCAGTGCCTTATAAAGTAGAGAAGCCAATATGGCCGTGTGTGCGAGTGGTACACCAGAAGCAGCGTCTCCCGCTAGGTTTTTTGATGAAAAATATTCCGAAATGCTTTTTGTTGGAATTTTTAGATATAGGAAATGAGGTTCAAAAATAATTAAATTTATTGTAAAGCCTAGTAATATTGTAGGACCGAAATGGCAACAGAGGGGGGGTGAATGGTGCCTTCTAAAAACTCCCCAAGTACTCACACGACAAATCGGGCGAAAGAACTAGCTTCTTCGATCGAACACACGTGGTCGTAAGCCAACTGATGGTCGAACACCACGTGGTCGAACACTTGCCTGAGCCGACAAAAGAAATCAAGCAGTGATAACTGAGAGGATGAACCAAGAACAGAAGGACTCGAGGCGCACAATCATCCGGTAAAGTGAACTTCTCTAATTCGACTCCTGCTCTCGGAATGAATCGCCAAGTGGCCTTGAGACAGATTCCCGTTCGAGCTAATCAAAGCACACAAAGACAGCGGACTCACGAAGAAGAGAGGAGAGAAAAGGATAGCAAGAAGTCCAAGTTCTCAAAACAGATCGCAAACAAGTCAATCACAACATCTCAAGACGACGTAAAACAAATAGAGGAAGGGAGATGAATGATTGATAATGGAGGTTTCTCAGACCACTCCAACTGGGAGATACATGAGCACACTTGCTCCATCCCGAGAACCCACATACTCACAAATAACAAAGGAAGAACAGAGCAACTCGGGATCAGGATCTCACTAGTACCCGAGCTCTACCCTCTCTATTTATAGCCACACACTCACACACCAAAGAGGGGAACCCGCAAACCCTCACCTAACACCGGTTTTCAACTCACTTTACCCACTAGCGAGAACGAGCTCCAGTGCTTTACCCGTTACACCCAACGGCTCCACCGCTTGCCCGTTAGCGCCAACAACTCCTGTGCATTGGCAGAGACACGCCTTCCTTTGCAGCTTTCGCATTTCTCCAAAATGCCACTCCACCGCCTTCCCTAGCTTCCTCCCGCCTTGTCGTCCAAGCTTGCAACCACCTCGCAAGACTAGGTCTCCTTCGGCTTCCACAGTCGTTACGGACCTCGACATCCCCATGTCTAGTCCCGACCACTCCAAGCCTCATCAAGACTTGTCTCCAAGGTCCTGCAAACATTACGCACAAGCAAACCATTACATAGCACCGCACAACACAATGTGTACAGACATCTGCATAAAAGGAACTCAAAACATGCTTCACAAGGTCGTACATTCACTACGATCGGTCAAAAATACTTAAACATTAATTCTCAAGACCTACGATCGTTACCATAGACCATACGACCACCCGGTGGTCCTTACGACCGCCTTAAAGCTAGCTACGACCATCACAAGTTTCAGTTCCAACTTACCCACCAAGTTGTACCAACTTATGACTGGTCGAAACCATAGATCAAGACTTTCTTAAGTCCTACGACCACATCTCAAGATGATACGACTATCTCGTAAGTCCATACGACCGGTTCCCGAGACTACGATCAAAACCAGAGATTCCATCGTGGTCGAACCACTTTCCGACCATGTTCATCGCTTTCCACCGTGGTCGAAACCCTTCTCGATCACGCATGCGACTTGGTTCACCGTGGTGAAGCCCTTCCAACAACGTTTGAACACTTCCGACCGCGATCGCCACTTGCGACCACGCCCAAGCTCGTCGACCGCATCCGACCGAGCTACGACCATGTTCGCCCATAACGTGGTCGAAACCGCTTCGTTCTTAGGAAGAGAAATCTGCGACAACGTGGTCGTATGATCGCTTTCGACCACCGACTACGCCTTACGATCGCGTTCTCGTCGGTGTGGTCGAATCGCTTTGACCACGACCAAACGTGGTCGTATTGAGGCTTCGACCACGGCCAACGTGGTCGAATAGATTTTCGACCACAGCAAAACGTTCGTGACTTCCACGGTGACCTCGACCAAGGTCGAGTGGTCGAACGCCATGTGGTCGTCTGACCTTCCGACCACGGCCGAAAGAGTAAAACATTGTTTTCCGGCTTTCGACTGCTGATAGAGTGGTCGTAAACAACCCGGCTGGCTCCCGATTGACGACAATAAGTTCATAACCTGCCCGACAGGCTTCCGACCACAACCAATGTGGTCGTAAGAGCCTCGACCACGATCGAAGCTACGACTTTGCACGAGGCGATTCCGATCACTTCTAAGGCTATGACTTGGCAGAAGTGCCCAACCCAAACTAAACTTTCTAAAACAAGAGTCAATTACTCATCACAAACATGTGGTCACCTCCACATGTACTCTCAATCTCCCTTGATGAGTATATTGACAAACCCGAAAAAACATGAAGATGAGTTTGAGTTTTAAGAAACCAACATGGTCCAAAGAAAGAGAATGGAGCTAATGACCATGTCGACAGAAGGAACACTAGAGCAACAACTGAAAGAGCAAATTGTTCTCCAAAGCTCTAAAAAGATCCCGACTAGCTTTTTCTACCACTATTCTCCCCCTTTTGGCAATAAACACATCAAGGAGAGAATATGACATGTCAGAGAATGAATATGGCTGAAGCTTGTTTATTTAACCATTTAGAGCCATGAGAATTATCCATATTGACCATAATGGAATACACCAAGCCATAACTCAATAAAACACTATCTAGATCATGACAAAGATATGTATAAGCCAGCTAGAGCACATAGATGACAATCTGAAATGTAATGCATTTTGTGAGCAAGTCACGTCATCAATGAGTAAAGTCTAGCTAGAGACATCCAAGGATGATGCATGCCATGTCAATAAGCTAAGCGGAACAAAGAAGCTAACATTGAGTCCAAATAGAGTGCTATAAGCTCAAGATTGAAACATTGGTTAAAGTACGTGGTTACGATTGTAGATTAAGCAAATTGAGCACATTAAACATTGTCTTTTGAAAGCATATGGTTGTTTTCAACCCAATTTTTTGTTTATGTGCTAGATCTCAAGCCTTATGCGACTACTCCAAGCAATAAGCTTAAGAAGATAGTCTGGGTCATCCAAAACTCCCCCTGAGTTCATGTCAAGTGCAATGGCAAGCCGTCTCATAGGAAAGAATTGGTGAAATCAGTTTTTTCGCACAAAAGAGATCTTTTTGCTTTGTAAACATGTTGTACTACCTCATGCTACATCAAGAGACTAAAATAGCTCAATCTAAGGCTCAATAAAAGATTCAACGCTCAGCTAAGCCTAGTTGACATGGCATGAATCATAAAGAGATAGCTCCAGAAAGACTAAACTCAAATGCTAGCATGACAAGTTTTACTTCAAGTTTGGCAATTTTAATTAACTTATCATGGTAAAAGCTAGTCTACACATATGAAGTCATGATCAATCTAGCATATACAAAGACAAGACATGGCAAGGTGTAAAGCATTGAAGCATGTCATAACAGGATAATAATCAAGGCTCAATGCAGATTGATTATAATGCTAGAATGCTGAAAATGCAAAAAAATCCAGCTCCCCCTCAACATTAGATGCAACTTTTAGTTCAAGTTGAGTTATGTCAAAATTAAGCTTCGAAGCTCCCAAATGAACTCCCCAACCAAAGCAATAAAATCGAGAAGTCGGCAAAGAAAACCAAACAGCAATCCTTAAAGCATAGAAAAGATATAGACACTATGGCTTAAACTGACTCTCATCTACCCCAAATGACTCCAAGACTAACAGCTGATCGTCAAACACACACTAGAGAGCAAACACGTACCCTGTCTACCCGAGGGTGGCCCAACCCTCGCTAGAACCTACAAGAAGTGAGTGAGCTCAACCTAGTGAGATAAGAAATAGCTAATCCTGGAAGCACAAGATGAGAGTAAGAAGTCTAAGCAACTCAACACAAGAAGCACTCTAACCTATGCTAGAAGGACTTAACCCAATGCACCCGCAAATGCAATGCAACAGAAATGAGACAGAAGCATAATTAATATAATAAAGCGAGAAAGCCCAAGCTCCCCTCACTACATCCGTAAGGACAAACCACCCCAAGCTCTCCCGCAGAGTGAAAACCTCGAACTGTCCAAAGGCTTGGTGAATATGTCACCAATTGGTGGTCACTCTCCTGGCTGGAGCACTATGTCACCCTTCTCTACATGGTCTCTAAGGAAGTGGCGAATATCAATATGCTTGGTCCGAGAGTGTTGCACGGGTTCTTAGCAATGTTAATCGCGAAGTGTTATCACAAAAGAGTGGAACACCGTCTATCGCTAACCCAAAGTCCCGCAGGTCGAGACCATCCAAAGCACTGGCTGCAACAATCGGCGGCAGACAACGTGCTCGGCCTCTGCGGTGGGTGTGCAACACCGATCGCTTCCTTGAAGACCAAGAACGAGAAGTGCCAATGAATTGGCAAGTG
The DNA here is from genome assembly GCA_036346575.1 of Dendrocalamus sinicus. Classification (NCBI taxonomy): domain Eukaryota; kingdom Viridiplantae; phylum Streptophyta; class Magnoliopsida; order Poales; family Poaceae; genus Dendrocalamus; species Dendrocalamus sinicus. The sequence continues at coordinate 10,556,479 of CM070670.1, forward strand.
CGAAGTGCTCTTTCTATCTATCCTCTGACCATCAAAGTGCGCATCCGAGAAGGCTCTCAAGGAAAGACAGGATGAGGAAGAGTACCGATGCCATAGTCAATGGTAGCTCGAAGGTACCGAAGATGCGCTTCACCTTTGGCGGTGAGATACGCGAGGAGAAACTCGAAACCGAGCACACGGACACACCGAGAAGTGTATGTCCGGTCTCGAGCGATGAGGTAAAGAAGGAGCCGATCATACTTCGAACTCTTTTTGATCAAGCGCTCGCCATCCTCATCACGGGTCAAGATAGGTGTAGAAGCCATGGGAGTCGACACAAGCTTACCATCGCTCATGTCGAAGCGTCTCAAGAGGTCACGAGTGTACTTTCCTTGATGAAGAAATGTACCCTCCGAGGCGCTTGATTTGGAAGCCAAGGAAGAAGGTCAACTCCCCCATCATACTCATTTCAAACTCGGTGCTCATGACATCCGAGAACTGTGAAACCAGAGTATGGGAAGAGCCGCCAAAGATGATGTCATCGACATAGATCTGGACGAGCAGAAGGTCATTGCCATGACGGCGGATGAACAAGGTCTTGTCTACTTTACCCATTTCAAACCCATGACTCAACAAGTAGGACTTAAGCCTCTCATACCAAGCTCTGGGGGCCTGCTTAAGTCCATACAACGCTTTAGAAAGCTTGAAGACATGGTGTGGGTATTTGGGGTTTTCAAACTCGGAGGTCAGTCTCGACGTAAACTTCTTCCTCAATGACTCCATTAAGGAAGGCACTCTTGACGTCCATCTCGTAGAGCTTGAAACCCTTAGAAGTCTGCAAAGGCAAGCGAGATTCTAATGGCCTCAAGTCGAGCTCTGAGGGCAAAGGTCTCCTCGAAATCTAGACCCTCAACACGGGAAAACCCCGAGCTACCGTCTAGCCTTGTTTGAATAACCACTCCATCCTCGCTCTGCTTGTTCTTGAACACCCACTTAGTCCCAATAATATTGTGACCTCGCGGGGCTCGACAAGCGACTGGACCTTGTTCCTCTCGAAATTTTCTAGCTCCTCATGCATGGCATTGACCCAAGACTCATCGGAAAGAGCATGAGAAATATCCTTGGGCTCAAAGGAGGCAATGAAAGCGAGTGGAGACAGGTGAGATAAGCCGATTTTGAGCGGGTAACACGCTCAAACAGTCTCAATCATCCGCTCGAAGGATGCCTTTTACGGATAGTCGGGGAGGTCCAGGATGAGATGAAGAAATGGCCTCTACCTCGTGAGCTGACGAGGTAGGAACAGAGCCACTAGCTCCAGAGGAAGCAGAAGGTATGGGCTGATCACCTAGAGGTGCGGTGGAAGACGGCACCTCAAGGGGTGGATAAGGGACCGGATCGGGTAGACAACCCTCATCTCCATCGTCCTCGTCATCTCGAAGATGGTCTCGGATCGCTCTAAAGAACTCGAGATATCGTGCCTAGTCCCGGTGGCCTCGTCAAAGGTTACCTCACGAGTCTCTACCATTTTGCTAGACTCGCATTCCTGCACCCTATAAGCCCGCGAAGAAGGCGAGTAACCTAGAAAGATCCCATCACAAGAACGTGACTCGAACTTATCTAGGTTCTGGACTTCGAATAAAGCACTTGCAACCAAACACACGAAAATGAGAGACGCTGGGCTTTCGCCGTATCTCACTCATAAGAAGTGCGGTGCAAGTGTGCCCAAGAAAACTCGATTTGATACATGGCACGCGGTGGCTAAAGCCTCAGCCCAAAACTTCCGCGGTGTAGAGTGCTCATCAAGCATCGTCCTAGCCATCTCGACCAAGGTACGGTTCTTTCTCTCCACAACGCCATTTTGCTGCGGGACGTGCGGAGAGGAGAACTGATGCTCTACACCTGTCTCACCACAGAAACTCTCGAAGTAGAAATTCTTGAACTCCGTGCCATTGTCACTGCGGATCGCTCGTAAGGCACCCGGGAGCTCAACAGAAAGCCTACTGAAAAGACCTCGGAAATGTGAAAATGTCTCATCCTTCGAGGCTAAGAAAAACACCCAAGAATACCTCGAGAAGTCATCGACCACGACAAGAACATACCACTTCCTCCTGCCGATCGCACTCGAGCCGGTCCAAGCTGTGTCCATGTGGGCGCAATGTCCCGGTGCATCGGTCATGGTCACTTGTGACCGGAGGATGAGAAGCGGCAACCATCTTGCCGTGCCGGCAAGGAAAGCAAACAAGATCTTTGACCATCTTGAGCTTAGGCAGACCACGAATGAGATCGTGACCGCTAACTCGGGTCAAATGGTCAAATCCTATATGACCAAGTCTCCTATGCCGAAAAGTCAAGTCGCGGGACTCGAAGCAACTAAACACCGAGAGGATCACGGAAGACTCAGAAAAATCAGCACGAAAGATCCTCCCAAAACGAGAAATCCCGCAAACAAGACTACCCGAAGAATCAAGAATTTTACAAGCATTTTTCTTGAAGCTCACCTCGAAACCGTCATCGGTAAGCTGAGAAACGGAAAGCAAGTTGTACTGCAGCTTACTAACCAAGGCAACATCCTTAAGAATAAAAGAAGCATTAACATGCACAGTACCTTTTGCGATGACGCGTCCAGACGAAGCATCTCCGAAGGTGATCGTCTCATCACCGGAGCACGGGCAAGGGAAGAAAACCAGCGGAATCTCCGGTCATGTGTCGTGAACACCCGAGTCTACGAGCCAAACCTTTCCTTCCTCGCCGGCGAACTGAGTCAAGCAGAGTAAAGTCTCGATCTTGGGATAAATCAAGAGTGATTTTGGCACCCAATACTGAGTAACACGTGGAGCAGATGAAGTAGTCAAACACGACTGACCTCTATCTACCCTACGCTCTCCATGACTCAAAGAAGCGTAAGTCCGTGGCGGACTGAAGGCGCTGCGGTCCGATCGCTATGGGAGAACGAGTCAGAACACCGGCAACACGCTGATCACGCCGCGGGTAGCTATCTCGGCGAAACCGAGATCTACCTCGGGGCGGCGGAAGACACGACCAGAGGCAGCATGAGGACGGAAAACAGAAAACTCGGAAAAACCAAGTCCTCTATGCTGCCCAAACTCCGCAACAGGAGCAAACCTAGACCTCGTGTTGGTCTTAGGTGCACTCAGGATCTGGGGCTGACCCTGAATACCCCTAAGAGACTCAACACGGTCTCTACGCGCGATCTTGGCGCGCCTGAAGCATCTCTCGATCGAGTGTCCATCCTTTTGACAGAAGGTGCAATGATACTTCGCCTTCTGAGAGGCAGAAGTAGCATGATATGGCTTCGCCTTCTGTGAGGCCGAAGCTGCGGGTGAAGTCACCTTTCTGTCAGAGATCCCTTGGACAAAGCCCGCTGACTTAAACTTAACCTCATCGGATCTGGGCTCAACCTCGATCACACCTCCTACTATGGGTCTAAGAATAGCAGGTGGATGCTTCCTCATGTCCTCATAGAAATCATATCCTAGACCCTGATTGAACTTGCAAATCTTGGATTGGTCTAGAATAAGATTGAGCTTCTTCTTGCCGCCTACAAATCTCTCGAGAGTGTTCATAAGATACTGACACTCCCGGAAGAGAGAGGTGCAAGAAGAGCAGGGGGAAGAGGGAACAGCAGGAGGTAAGGAAGCAGATGAAGAACCAATAGCAAAGGAACGAATGGCTTGTGCACGCACACCGTAGGCTCGAAATGGGCAGTCCTCTCGCTAGCAGGTTGGTTCACGTCGCTAAGCGTCTCAACCTTACCCTGGGGCTTCTCCCCCTTCTCAGCACAGACAATACAAGAAGATGGTGGCTTCTCTAGTAGGTCCTTAGTTAGCTTCACATATTTCTCATCCAATGCAACCAAGTCAGATTTTAGTTTGTTACAATTAATGCATGGTGAGCTAACAGGGTCCTTAGAAGCATACTGAGCCAACTTCCTATCATGATCAATCATTTCTTGAAACTGTTTGGAGACAGCTTCAAGTTCAGCAGTTAACTTAGGACAGTTCAAGCATGAATCAATCGGCTCAAGCAAAGAAGCTTGTAGTTCAGCAATTTTATGATCTGCCCGTTTTAGATTCATCTTCAAGTTATTGCAATTTTCACAAGACTCGGGCAGATCAAGGAGCAAGGCATAAGGTCCTCTAGCAAAGAATGTCCTTAACCTCACATGAGGTGGGAGAAGTAGTCTCATCGGTAGTAAGTAGGGTAACACCATCCTACTCAACTCTAACTCAGCAAGCGGACTAACATTCTCCACCTTAACAATATCAAGCTCGGAGGACACACTATCATGCGAGGTCCTTAGTTTCTCCATGTCACCCAACAGAGCACGGCAAGTATCACAATCATCACGGGAGGAGCGGATGTAAGTGAAGTAAGCTCCGTGATAGTCTATCTACTTCCTTCTCTAACTCGGTACACCTAGCCCTAGCTCTAGCATGAAAACCACCTAGCTTAAGAAAAGCATGATTGAGCTGGTCGTAGGTGGGGCATACCTCGTCCGAGTCGGAGTACACTCATTGTCGCTCGGTTCGCCCTCGAGGCCATGAAGCACATGCCGGGAGAAGTCGTCGCCGCCATCCTTGGGCTCTTGGTCACCCGTCCGTCGTCGTCGCTCCATCCCTCCACCTCGCTGAGGTCGAGGTCGTCGAAGCGGTGAGGACGCGTGGAAGAGCTTCTTGGCCTTCCCGGTTGCGAACTTCTTCTTTCCGTGCCCGAGCCGGAGGCTTCTTGTTGCGGTTCTTGTCGGTGTAGTCGATCTTGCCCGAACCGCCGTAGTCGTTCTTGCCTTTCTCCGCTTGGGGCGGTTGCCGAATGTGGTTGGGGCCACCACACTCGAAGCAAATCACGGGTCCTCCTCTCTTTCTGTCCCTCCTCCCTTGTAAGCATGGGAGAATCTTGAGCAAGGAGGGCGGTGATCATCCGCAAGTCGCTCTAATCGATCATCGCTTATGTCACGAGAGCAGCAAGGGAGAAACCGCAAAGAGAACCGAAGAAGAGGAACCGAAAGCCAGCGTGGGATCGGTGACCAAAGCCATCGATCGTGACTTCGACCTCGAGAGACAACGTCAATCTCGTGAGTCTTGAGGCGCGAGTACAGCGGCGTCAAGAGTCAAGGTCGAGAGGTCTGCATCGTGTCCTTGATGGTGGTCACTTTCATCTCCCAAACACGCAGATCAAGTGCCGCAAGCATCGACGAGCGTTGTCCGAGTCGGGGTATGTGAGACCGACCGCTCGGAGGTTGCTCAAGATCTTGTGGAAACGCGCAAGCACTCATCGAGGACTCACCGCAAGCATCTCGAATTTATTGTATTCTCGCTGAACGGTCTGTCCGAACCGTCTTGATCCGGGTGGTGCCCTCATGGTATGCGTCGAGGTCACCCGGATATCGTGGCGGACGGCGGTGGGAGATACGATCGAACTTCGCTCGACTCGGGCCACGGATAATGATGTTCCTTGCCTTAGCGTTTGCCTCAACATCATGCATATTCCCAGCATTGATGTTCTCATCGGCGGAACAACAAACCGACCTTGACCTTGCGCGGATAGCGTACCCGAGCCGGATGTATGTCTCCATTCGGCTCTTCCGAAGGTAATCGATGCCATCAGCAGGCGGCTTGGTCGAGTACTTGTCCGTCGCCATGACTCTTGAGACCGGTTAAGATCTATTGAAAAGAGCTAACCGCTCGATACCAATTGTAGGACCGAAATGGCAACAGAGGGGGTGAATGGTGCCTTCTAAAACTCCCAAGTACTCACACGACAAATCGGGCGAAAGAACTAGCTTCTTCGATCGAACACACGTGGTCGTAAGCCAACCGATGGTCGAACACCACGTGGTCGAACACTTGCTGAGCCGACAAAAGAAATCAAGCGGTGATAATCGAGAGGATGAACCAAGAATGTAGGACTCGAGGCGCACAATCATCCGGTAAAGTGAACTTCTCTAATTCGACTCTGCTCTCGGGAATGAATCGCCAAGTGGCCTTGAGACAGATTCCCGCCTGAGCTAATCAAAGCACACAAAGACGAAAGCGGACTCACGAAGAAGAGAGGAGAGAAAAGGATAGCAAGAAGTCCAAGTTCTCAAAACAGATCGCAAACAAGTCAATCACAACATCTCAAGACGACAGAAAACAATAGAGGAAGGGAGATGAATGATTGATAATGGAGGTTTCTCTGACCACTCCAACTGGGAGATACATGAGCACACTTGCTCCATCCCGAGAACCCACATACTCACAAATAACAAAGGAAGAACAGAGCAACTCGGGATCAGGATCTCACTAGTACCCGAGCTCTACCCTCTCTATTTATAGCCACACACTCACACACCAAAGAGGGGGAACCCGCAAACCCTCACCTAACACCGGGTTTTCAACTCACTTTACCCACTAGCGAGAACGAGCTCCAGTGCTTTACCCGTTACACCCAACGGCTCCACCGCTTTGCCGTTAGCGCCAACAACTCTGTGCATTGGCGAGACACGCCTTCCTTTGCGACTTTCGCATTTCTCCAAAATGCCACTCCACTGCCTTCCCGGAAGCTTCCTCCTGCCTTGTCGTCCAAGCTTGCAACCACCTCGCAAGACTAGGTCTCCTTCGGCTTCCCCTGGTCGTTCTGGACCTCGACATCCCCCATGTCTAGTCCCGACCACTCCAAGCCTCATCAAGACTTGTCTCCAAGGTCCCGCAAACATTACGGACAAGCAAACCATTACATAGCACCGCACAACACAATGTGTACAGACATCTGCATAAAAGGAACTCAAAACATGCTTCACAAGGTCGTACATTCACTACGATCGGTCAAAAATACTTAAACATTAATTCTCAAGACCTACGATCGTTACCATAGACCATACGACCACCCCAAAGGTCCTTACGACCGCCTTAAAGCTAGCTACGACCATCACAAGTTTCAGTTCCAACTTACGACCAAGTTGTACCAACTTATGACCGGTCGAAACCATAGATCAAGACTTTCTTAAGTCCTCGACCACATCTCAAGATGATACGACTATCTCGAAGTCCATACGACCGGTTCCCAGAGACTACGACCAAAACCGAGAGATTCCATCGTGGTCGAACCACTTTCCGACCACGTTCATCGCTTTCCACCGTGGTGAAACCCTTCTCGATCACGTGCGACTTGGTTCATCGTGGTGAAGCCCTTCCAACAACGTTTGAACACTTCCGACCGCGATCGCCCACTTGCGACCACGCTCCAAGCTCGTCGACCACATCCGACCGAGCTACGACCATGTTCGCCCATAACGTGGTGAAACCGCTTCGTTCTTAGGAAGAGAAATCTGCGACAACGTGGTCGTATGATCGCCGACCACCGACTACGCCTTACGATCGCGTTCTCCGTCAATGTGGTCGCGCGCCGACCACGACCAAGCGTGGTCGTACTAGGCTTCGACCACGGCCAGCGTGGTCGAATAGATTTTCGACCACGGCAAAACCAGTCGTGAGACTTCCTCGGTGACCTACGACCAAGGTCGAGTGGTCGTGCGCCATGTGGTCGTCATGACCTTCCGACCACGGCGTAAAGAGTAAAACATTGTTTTACGGCTTTATTGCGATAGAGTGGTCGTAAACAACCCGGTAGCTCCCGATTGGCGACAATAAGTTCATAACCTGCCCGACAAAGCTTCCGACCACAACCAATGTGGTCGTAGAGCCTCGACCACGATCGGAAGCTACGACTTTGCACGAGCGCGATTCCGATCACTTCTAAGGCTATGACTTGGCAGGAAGTGCCCAACCCAAACTAAACTTTCTAAAACAAGAGTCAATTACTCATCACAAACATGTGGTCACCTCCACATGGACTCTCAAATATAGTTTGCTTGCTTGTGTAATTTTTTTTTGTAATTTTTAACATTTAGAATTTTCGTCCATAATTTATTTATGTGTATTGTGAGCATCAATTTTGAAATATAGAAAATGAGGTCCAAATATTTTGAAATTTATTCTGAAAGCTGGTTATGTAGTGTACTTCACTGTGTATTATTTTCAGAATTTTATATGCTCTAAATTTTTCTCCAAAATTAAGGGTTCATGTCTCGGAAATTAGGACTTTACGTTTTAGAAATTCTTACAAATCCAACTCCTACTGTGGCACAATAACTACCACATAGCTAATTATGTACTAATCATAATGGTAAAACTATAACCACATGTGCAAGTAAATTACCTATTATTAATGCTCGTAAGCCGATCTATAAGGCCAGTCTCAATGGGGATTTCATCAGGGTTTCATGGGCATTAAATGAGATGACACATCAGCAAAACTGATGACATGACACTGTATTAAAGAAGAAAGAGAGAAATATCGTTTCATGGTGAAGAAACGGATGGGCACTGTTTCCACCACCATGGAAATGGCGTCAAACGCGCACTGAGAGCGTTTTGTTTCATCTCCTCCTCATCACCGGATCCGGTGCGCCATCTCCCCTCATCTCCCTCCGTCTCCCATAGTTCACATGGCACATTTGATCACAATACATGCCAGAATTAAATGCCACAGATAGCATATGAAACTGTGCATATGAAACTGTGCATTGAGAGAGCATGTTTCATTCATCACTCCAAACCTGAAAAGGTGACATAGCAGTCTGGGAAACTGGGACATGAAACCTCCCACTAAGATTGGCCTAAGCATCGTAACTGCACCGACATGAAAATCCAAATGAAGCAACACAAACTACTCTTCCTCTATCGGTTTGTTGCACTGCCTCAGGAGGGATGAACAAAATGCAGTTCCGAATAGCAGCCGTAGGCGTCCACGGCCATTATATAGTTGAACAAGATGCACGCACGTAGGGGCCAGAGAAACACGAGAACGAAGGAACTAACACGTGTGGACAAAAAGGGCAGCCGGGACCCGCGATGGTAGAGAACGGATTCGGGCCGGGACCCACGTTGTTGGAGCAACAATTTTTTTCAAGCGCGTTTGGCAGTCGGTACAATTTTTTTTGTGGGAAATAAATTCAATTTTTTTAATTTTAGATATAGGAAATGAGGTTGAAAAAATATAATTTTTTCAGCGGATCCTTATAACATAGTTTAGTTGCTTGTATAATTATTTTCTAATTTTAAACATTAAGAATTTTTGTTTGTACTTTATTTATGTGTACTACTTGCACGAATTAGTAATATAGAAAACGATGTGGAAATATTTTGAAAACTTGTTACGCAGTGTAATTGCTTGTGTATTTTTTTTGGAATTTTATATGTTCTGAAATTGTCTCGAAAATTGAGGGTTTACATCTCAGAAATTAGGACCTTACATTTTGAAAATTAGGGTTTCATCATTTCATGTGAGTTGGAATGTGGGAGTTCCATTTGACTAATTTTCTTCGGTACCTATGTAGCTAGTTTTGCTGCCCCCTTGGGTCTTATCACTGCACAAGGATATTTTATTTAGTCTTGTCACTGTACAAAGCTACCCCATCTGGTTATGTATCTTCACATTCGCGAGGCAACGGGCCCGAGAAGGTATCGTCATGTCATTTCATGTGTGTGGTCATCATTTTGTGCGTGTGGTCGGTGAAGTGGGTGGGGGCCACCCACTTCTTGTGGTCGGGGAGTGCCGATACAAAGTAAAAAGTAAAACTACTTACTGTAAAGTACGAAGTGGGAATTAAAATAGACTTTATAATAAAGCTGGGAATAATAGGGCGCACAAGGTTTCGTTATGTGCATAAGAAATAGTATCATGCACGTTGCAACAAATCGAAGTACTCCTACGATATATATACGCCTTTTTGGAATGGAAATAAATTCGACCTTCGGGGGACAAATTCGAAGTGGCCCGACCTATTGCGCGGACCAGAGCCATTTCCCCTTCCTTGCGGCTCGGTGTTGAACTCCTCGATGGCCTCCTTGGCCTTGGCTGCCATTTTTCTCTTTTTCTCATGCTCCCCTCACAAGCCTCGTGCTCTCTGCGCATGCACGCCTTGAGATGAGCTTTCGTCTCCTGACGTATACGCTTGGTTTGCTCGTTGTTGAGGCGGTCCTCCTCCTGGATCTTGCAGGCCCTTTTGACATGCCACTCCTCGTAATTGAGAGTCCACTGGTCATGTGGGTAGATCTCTAGGTCAATCCACTTGCGGTAGCCATATAGCGGTTCCGGGGACTACGGGTAGACGGAAGAGGTTGTTAGTGCAGTGCATACTTCGAAAGAGAAACAGTATGGGAATGCACTATAACTAGTCTTTACTAGCTGTAGATAGCTGCTCATGTCTCAACGGTGGTTGGTATAGTCATAGGAGTAGGTCGTGCAACCCTAGTAATGCATGCCTAGGTTGAGCCATTGCTTAGACTTGAACAACTTGTATGGGTTCCTGCACCAACAGAGGGGCGGCATCTCCCCCTCAGGTGCGTGATGCGGCCAAGGCTTGGTTGGAACGTTTAGGACAGGGTTGCTGCTATTGGGGCCGTTATTACGGGGAGTTGGCCACCTGGCACATCCGCTTGTTTGTCTTGGGCCGCAGCAGCCCTTACTTGTTCGTCGCAGGTTTGCGGGTCTCCTCCCATTGCTTCATCATCATGTTCCATTGCTTCTTTTGCCTCTTGTCCATCCCGATGTGGTCACGCAAGTTCTGGTGTATGTTGGGTTTGGTTGTGTAATGTTCCCTTCCAGATCTCTTCCACTTCCTTTTATAAGCCAAAGGGTTACCATGGTGTGGTTAATTTTATGTGAGTAGCCTGCGAGGCAGAGTATTGCCTTGTCTTTCTGAAAAGTTGCTGGTGAGGTAGAGTGTTGTCACGTCTAACTTTGGATAGTGTTGGCACGTCCTGCTTTGCAGAGTCCTTTCTTTTTAGTCTAAAAAGTTGAGGAGGTCAATGTTGTTAGTGCTTAGTCTTGTCACTGCACATAGCTGCCTCATCTGGTGTAGCTATTGCATAAAGCTGTCTCATTTCATCTGGTCACTACTTAAAGCTGCCTCTTCTAGCATAGTCGATGCAAATAGCTGCCTAGTTATAGCGTATTGTCACTGCTTAAAGGTGCCTCGTCTAATGTAGTCACTGCACATAGCTGCCCCATTTGGTCTTGTCACTGCACAAAGCTGCGTCATTTGGTGTAGTCACTGCACAAAGCTGCCCTGTTTGCTCTTGTCACTATGCAAAGATGTCTCCTTTGGTCTTGTCACTATTGAAAGCTACCTTGTTTGGCCTTGCCACTGCTCAAAGCTACCTTGTTTGATCTTGTCAATGCTCAAAGCTGTCCCATTTGGTCTTATCACTACGCAAAACTGGGGTGACTGGTCTAGTCACTGCGTAAAGCTGTCCCATTTGGTGTATACACTGTATAAAGCTGCCTCATCTGGTATACTCACTGCACAAAGTTACCCTGTTTGGTCTAGTCATTGTGCAAAGCTGCAAGCTAACACATGACCCGCTATATCAGTCTCCCCCCGTGGGCTATAAAATGCACAACCAATGCTCCAAAAGTAGGAGCACTCGATACTCCCAACTGTAGAAAGAAGAACCTTCTCTGTACTATAGTAACATAACATGGCAAACACCGAGGGGCCAGTCCAACCGAGGTTGCTAACGCAAGACCTTCCCCTAGAAAGGAGAGAAGACTTTGGCCCTAACTACCGCTTGATGGCAAACATGCGTGCTCAACCGGTATGGCCAAAATGTAGACACAGGGGGGATGTAGTCGTGTAGGTCATGGACAGCCATTTTGATGGCAGACGATGTTTTTTCCAACGCCCACACTCTAGTGTATAAGTAGCCAATAGTATATTTTCTGTTACTGCTAATAGAGCTTCCATGTTATCCCTCCTTTCCAAGTAGATAGCGAAATGTGACTTTGTTTGCTGGATCGATCCTCCCCATGAACACCATGTTGTGACATACATGGATACATTGTGAAGCCGAATCTTAGAGTTGAAAGCGCAGTTGATAATCTTAATGAGGAGAACAATGACATCCGCCAATAGATGCAGCGCGAGAGGGGCAACGAGGAGGTCGTCAACATAGGAAGTTTGTATAATCCCATATGCTACTGCATGAACCCTAGCTACATATGTGTATGCCACTACAACAACGACTATCCTGTGTAATACTCCATTTGGGTATCATGAGGCACCTTCTACCAGTAGCCATGCCTGAAGAAGCTTGTACCACAGTAGTCTCTCTTGTTGTACACGGTTATATTCAATCTCCTAAAGCTTATAACTAAATGGTACACACATCGTTGCGGTTTCCATTTATTGTGTGGACTGCTCCAGCACTGTGTCGCGTGCCCCGTTTGGTGTTATGTCATGCAAGAAGCAATTTACAATGCATCTTTTAGTAAATATGTTATTTATAAGAAATGACATCATTTTATGTAAGATGTATTTGAATGATGTCATTTTTATTAGCAAAATAACTTGAGAAGAACACTCCAATGAGAAGATTATTATTTGCACAAGGTGGTGTGGGTATGCATTGTACATACGTACAAAGGAGTGTAGGTAATAACGCGACGGTACCGAAGAAGGTATGCATGAACTCATTGTGCATCTGGTCACCGCTTTCTCTGACGGCATATGTGATCCTCAGAGAAGGTGAACCTAATTAGGGAGCATCGTGCGTCTCGAAGATCGTACTGCGAGGGCTGCACCAGAGGTGGGGCTATGGACAACTCCATGGAGAGTTGTGACAGATGGCTAAAAATGTAGGTCAGCCAGTCGATCGAAGAGGGGTCCACAGCTTGCTCAAATGGTATAGCTTGTTTAGGCCAAATGTTGTGACATTTATAATGCATAGTACTGTTGGAAGGCGTGTACCCGGGGAGTCAAAAATGCAGAAAATGGACCCTAGCCTTCATGTCTAAGTTGCTCTGTGCAAACTTGCAGAATTCATGCAATGCGTTAGTGCGTCACAGTGTGCACACAGGTTCTATTTACTACGTTACAGCGTACCTGTGTATCCGGCTGTGCGAACGATGATCCTGTAGACAAATCGATCATGTACTGCTGCATGGTATATCCTTGGTACGTCTGGCCGAACCACTCCTAGAGCTCATGCAGGTACGAACGTGGGCAATGCGTCATATGGACGTTGGGCAAGTCGGGATCGCTATCAGGAGTCAGCCCCCATCGGCCCGGTGAGGATGCTCGGTCCTGGGTCACCCTCCATGACAACGACGGCTATAGCAAGTTGATGTCCCATCGCAAGTGCTACAAGAAAAGGTGATACTGGTAGATATGTTGTAATCGAGTGCATGAACAAAAAGCTCACAACTGCCGTACCAGTGGCCAAGGCGTGTGGAGGATGAGCGACCATAGCTGGGACAACTCCCGAACTACGACGGAAGTGCGGACAGAGGTGCAGAGGGAGGTGGGGAGGGAGGCTGCCCTTAGTGTCCACCTCACTATATGGCAACATCGTCGTGGTGACCACAACTGATGGTCCTCATTCCCGCCAGCGCATCATTGTACATGGCACGTATGGAGTCCAGGAGGTGACCGATGGTGTTTTTCCTCCCACGGCGTAGAGCATCACCTGCCTCGTTGTGGATACGGTGAAAGTGGTCATACTGCAAGGGAACCAAGACTGAGTTAGAGACGTGCAGGCGTGGAAGTAAGTTGTGTAAAATATTTTACCATCTCATCCTGGCGTGCGACTCAGTGCTGATCAAGACATGCTCGTACAATAATCTCATGCATGATGTCCTATGGATGCTGCGGTGCCGGAACTGTCAGCCTGCTCCTTGTGCGTAAGATGTACCAACGCAAGTACATAGGGTAGGTATCGACGTCGTATGGTTGTGCCTCATAGAGAACCTCCATCGTCTCCCTCTTGGCCCATAGTTGCATACACGGTAGCTGCGTAAACTAGTTTGCCTGAAAGTAAACTAGTATGTTAGATAGGTGAAAAAAGAGGTGCACATAAGAGGTAAATGGATTAAATGAGATGGCAACATACCCGTGGACCTGCGGTGCAAAGGGTCATCCCAGTGGTACTTGCACCTCCTGGTACAGGCCAAACTATGTCATTACCCACTGCGGGGAGTATGGCTCAACCATAAAGGAGAACACCAGGTGGCATGTCGTCATCCAATACGTGTGGTCCTATTTGCACAAAGCGAACAACCCAAAGGGGGTGATGCACTCAATGAACCCTGCAGTCCATGGCCACCAGACGATCTCATCCTTGTGTAGAGTCTCGAATTGGTTGTGCAACTCGAGATACACACGCCTCGGCCTCTCTCTGGCCCACTGTAGGTGAGCATGTGTCAAACAGGTACCCATTATGGGCCTATATAACTCGGGGGTGTGAGCTAAAAAGGATGCACGGTGCTTTGCAAGTACGGCCTGCCCACTGTGAAGTGCTCCCATGACCACAGCTGTTTGAGGATGTAACACACCGCGAGGACTGGCTCCCCGCCCATACTATGCTACGAGCTATCGCACAGCCCTCAGTATGTGGCCTAGAGCACTACGGAGCCCCAGCTGTACTATGGCACATCATTCTGCAAGGCATCTGCCAATACCTAAGTGAGATGGATGTAGCCAGGGTACACCAAATCTCCCTAGGTGGTAGGAAACAAGACGCACCCAATCAGGAACAACAGGTACACAAGGTAGTGCGTCCGCACTAACTCCTCCGTCGCATCCATGGGGCAAGTCATGTACTGCCGTAGCCACCAATGTGGAACACCTGATATATTCTTGGGGAGTGCACAACCGAACCTATCCTCCATACACACCCTCCAATTTGCTCGCCAGGGAGGTGGCACTACCATAGTACCCCACAGTGGTAAACCGATGAGTATACTGATATCCTGTAGAGTAATGGTTATCTCCTCCCACCAAAAGTGGAAAATGTGATTCTTCGATTGCCAATGGTCCACGAGGTTGTGGGCTAATAGTAGTAGCCCAGAGTCCCATAGGTGTGGGATGTACCAGTGGTCCAGAGGCCAGTGCTTTCTGGGGTCCTAAGGATGAGGCTCGGAGGCCCAACGCCAGATGGCCCGCCAGGCATCAGTGTCGCCCGTTCCAATGTGGGTCTAGTAGCTTGTACGTGATGCCACCTAGAGACTGTGTCATCTCCTGAGGAACATATGAGAGGAAGTTAGTTTGCAATGAAGACATGACGAGCAACAAAGCAAAAATAAAGTAAAGCATTTCAACAGTTCGAAAATAAAGTAAGTGAAAAAATCACGGACAAGCTCAATGCATTTCAACATGACAACAAACAACGCAAATACATCTCAATGTATTAACCCATCTGGAGAGCATGACGTCACTTGCAATACAACACGGTCACTACGAGGCATTGCTCGCACTAGCTCTGTTTGGGCAGTTGCCTATGCAGTGGCCGACTGTCTTGCACAATCTGCATCGAGGCCCCTAACCCATTTGCCACGCTGACTCTCATCCATGTCATTACGGATACAACGGGACTGTCGTCTTCCACGGCTTGCCTGCTTCAATGTGTCATTCGGCAACCACTTTACCTCTCCTAGCATACGTCCCTGCAGTGCATGTGCAGCCCGTATGAATTGAACTTGGCACTCCATGTGCTACAAAGGTGGTGGATGTCATAGTACTCAGGATGTAAGCTACTGAGGCCTGTCGCCACACCACGCACACCTCGTATACATGGGAGCATAGCTTATGAAGAAGTTGTGGCTTGTTGCACATGCAGGACGCTTTGTCATCAAGAGTGCGTACTTGCTTCTGATCCCCTCTAGTTTGACCCATGACATATTTCGCCCTCAGATGGGTCTCAAATTTCTTCATGATCCCAGATAAGGGTTGAGCATTGTGGGAATGAGCCTTCTCGATCTTCTTGTCCATGATCGCCTACATCACTTCAGAGAATTGCTTGCCTTCCTCTGGAAGCTTGTTTGGCATTGTGGCTATGTTAACGAAGTACCTGATGGTATGGTTCTAGGTCTCCTTGACAATTGCGGTGATTGGTAGGGATCGGACACCCTTAAGGACCTTGTTGTACACTTCTGACATGTTGCTTGTTATTATTCCATATCTTGCACCACCAGAGTCATCGGAGAGAGACCATTTCTCCAAGTCTGGGCATGAGAGTGAACCCACTGCATGAACTCCCCAACTCTTGTGGACCCTCTTGTCGGTTCACCTTGGCCTGCATCAGAATGACTTACATGCTTGCTAGTCTCCTCATCAAGCTGTCTCCACACGGCCTCAAACTTTCGCCTTTGGTTCTGTATGCACAACTTCTTGAACAGCTTTGTCAGTTCCTTGCTTCGAAACCTTGTGTGGAAGTTAGCCGCGAGATGCCTCATGCACCCAACATCATTCCACTACAAAGGCAGCTCTACCCCATTCTGCATTGTGCTAAACAGGGACAACAACCTAGCATTATGGTCCAAGATGACACAAACATCTAGCCAGTCATGAACGATCGCTTGCTTTGCATTGGCCAAGAACCACAACCAGCTATCCGTGTCTCATTCTCCACAGGTGCATAGGCCACAGGGAGTAACTGGTCATTCACGCCAGCTGTGACTGCGGTGAGGATCATACCATTGTACTTGCTATGGAGAAAGTTGCCATCCATAGTTAGCACGGGATAATAGTACTTGAATCATTCGATGGTCTAGTGGAAGGCCTTGAAGATTCTATCAAGAACAAAGACCCCCCTAGTAGGATGTGGCAGCTCCTGCTTGTTAATGCATGTGCTGGGATTTGATTCTGCAATTTGATGGAGCATTCTTGAGACTAGGTCATAGGCCTCCTCGTATGGTACATATGCTCCAAGGCCTTCCTTTTCACCCGCCATGCCTTGTGGTAGCTGATCTGGAACCTGATTGTATTGGCAACATCTGCCAATAGAACCTTCGGTGAAACAGAAACATCTGCCATGATGAGATGGCTTATCAGGCTCACAATGTACGATGACGTGATGTTGCAGTGCCTGTGAAGTGGCTCAGCAAGCACGCATGTGTGATCCTTCATCACGGTAATCTAAAAATATGTGGCTGCTCCCCTCGATTGCTGTGCAGACCTTGCCAACACAAGATTCATCCGCACACTTCAGATGTATGTGTCTAGGTTCGACCTTCGCACCCGATATATCCTACTAATGTTGACAGTGTATCTGGCAATGGCCTGCCGAGCAGTGCTCTTATTAGAGAAGCATTGCCCTAAGAGAAGGGTGTCTTCATTAAACCCCCACTATGCCTCACTACTACAGACGGTTCAAAACCATCATCATAGATGATTTCTATATCATCTGCATTTATGTGTCAGTGATAATAGCTGGTTATCACAGATGGCTCCCACACCATCTGTGATAACTCACATATATATAGCACAGGATAATCATTACATAAATCTCACAGATGAATGAAATAACACAAGCAGATCACATATATAGCATGACAATCGTTACACAGATCTCACAAATAAATTAAATTGAATGAATTGTTTAATTAAGAACAATTGAGTGATTACAATTGAATCCAATGTTTCAACATCTAATCACCATTGCCAAGGTGGAACTCTCCAGTCTTGTTTATGACCTCTGCTAGCAAGAATTGAGAGAGATTTCCTCGAATTTCGATGAGTTTGTCTAGATCAATTGCACTTTTGTCGAAGTCCACACGTTGTTGCTAGGAGTATGTTAAATCATTGGCATGTGTATGTATATATATACATATATAATAAAAAATAATAATTATTGGAAGGTTGACAAACCTCTGGATCATTCATCTTAGCGTCCATGATTTTCTTCATATGGCAGAAAACTTAGGATCCACATACGTTACCCTATAGCTACTGGTGGCACTACAAAAATAGAATTACATACATAGCTATTGTCAATTCTATAGGCATTATAACAAAGTGTAATATAGTATCGTTGTGTTGTAGTGGGTACCGAAAATCGTGTCCTATGTTGCAGTGTGTCGCTGAATTACTTATGTCTCCCTCCCTAGGCAACATAAGCGCTAAACGACCTACGTGATTCCAAAAAAGTTAGCATCAGCCATTGCAATGAAGAAAAGATTACAATAGAGTTATGTATGGACAAAATGAGTTTACCTGTTAATTGCTTGTTACACACGAGTGAAGTCGTGGTTGCTACTAAGTAAAGAATCAAGGTATATTATCTTGCTCCACTTTGGTATAATCACGATCAGAATCTAATGACCCCTAGTCATGTATGTCACTATAGTGATTAATCCTAAGTTCATATTGCGTAAGTGCTACAAATGAAATTTGTATGGCAACTAGTGAAGCACTTACCCTTGGTTGAAGGGTACCATCAATCCACTCATTATGCAATCTTAGACGAAGGATGCATTATCATTGATGGATTGCTCAGAGACCAAGTGTGGGTTGAGGAAACTTACCAGTTCTCGCTGTCATCGGACTTGTTGGATCATGTATATATACATAAGCAAAGAGTAATGGCATTTATCAGTATGACATGAATGTAGAATATGATTGTATAGAACACTTACAGTGTCCAGCATTATAGAAGTGTGGCGTCGAGTTCCTCAAGGTTGATTAGTAAGAATAAGTCTTCAAAGGTCTCGACGAAGTAGCCCGAGTCATGGAGGAAATGCGCTTCCATGTATCTCATAGTGAATCCACTATGCCAGTTTGGCTTCATGTTAGATATCTGCATGTACCAGGTATGCAATGTAATGTAAACTGGTCCAACCTGGGTAATTGTGACCCAGGGATCAACGACACTCCGAGAATGAACTTCCATTGCCAGGGAGGCACCTTAATCTTCTTTGGTTGGGTCTTAGCACCTCGCTTACGATACATTGTTGATATCGTCTCTATAGGAGCCAATGCAACAGGCTTCAGAAATGGAGCTGGAGCTGGAGCCATAGGAGCCGATGTGACAGGTCCAGGGCGATGTCCCTCTTGGGCCACTGGATGAATGTCTAGATGGCATCCCTTAATGTCGTAATCTCTTTGTTGGGGCTTCTTAAGAGGGACGATCCTAAAAATATCATTAATCATGTCCACCTAAACCTTCATGAAATCGGTCTCTAGTTGGGCACTGCGCACCAGTGTCCCTGACAGCCATGGATACGCCATCCCCCGCCCAGCGTCAATGGGAATGGAGCCAATAAGCCTGACTCTGAGGATGTAAGGCGTGGGCTCCCACATAAAGATACACGATGAGCTAAGGTGTCCAACAGGTAGATCTCTCTATGTAGCATTCTAAAGAGGTACATTACCTGAATGTCATTGATAGGTAAGTGGGTGTCGCTATGTTGATTAATTGGCATGGATGCACAGTTACTCCGACGTTGAAGGGGACCGAGTATCGCATTAACAGGGGTGAGTTACGATTGGTTGCAGACTTGTCTCAGTTCTTCCTTCAATGAATCTATCTCTCCTCGAAGTGAGGCAGTTTTCTCTTAAAGTGAGGCAGATAGTTGTGTCCTCAAGTTTTGCACGAAGCTCCTATTTTATTTGTTCGTCATGATAGGCCTTGGATCTCTTCCTACTCCTATATGTCTCAGAGTCATTTGGGAATCCGTGCCTCCAAGATGCGTAAACCCCTAGGCCTCGCATGTGACCTGGGTGCTCCTTGTTTCCTAGGGCCTGTGGTAGTATATCTCTCTCCCTGTATTCTTCAAAGGAGTCTCGGGAAGATTCAGTAGTCAATGATTGCTGCAAGAGGCAATAATGTTATTTTCAAACCCATGAAGTTCAAGAGCTATTAACAACTATGTAGTTTAACATATCTTACCAGGCGTTGAGACAATTCCTCGTTTGTGGGGTTTTTAAAAGAGGAGACACCCGAAGACGTGGTTGACAACCTCACTCTTAACCAGTTTTGGGCGTGCTCGTTTGCAATCCCGGCAAATGGCGGGGAGACCTCCAATCGAATTATGACCTCGTCCTACATCGTCCACACTTTTAATCGCGTACCCAGCAGTGCCGAGTCTGTAAGAATGAGTGTTTTGTGACTAGAGAACCTTGTGCGCCATACTTTGTTGTTCAAATTTGGTGGTTGTCTTTATCTACACAAAGACCTCCCATGTTTCTGGTGACACGAAAGGATACCTCATGAAGGGCATGAGATCCTTGGTCACGTACTGCGTGACAAGAGTGTTCTTGAAGTTTTTCCATGTTTTTCCCATCGCGAGGAGCGCCTACCGTTGCACAAGTCCCTGTACTTCTGCTGGGATCTCGAATGAATTTGTTATTTCTGCCCATAGCTGATTTTTCTGATCCTTTGCCAAATCTTTCTAGCTTGCTATAGTGATGGGAACCCGTTGCCTTCCAATTATCCTATAGGTAGTCCAAAATGTTATCGCTACTTTCTTCGGTTGCAGAGGGACCCCATCCGGAGAGACCACCGTGATGGTCATTCGGCCCTCTGGCCTTTTTGATACTGCTCGGCCACGCTTAGTTATCCCAATCTTCGGAGCATGAGACCTAGATGATGACAACAATGACTGTGTGGATGTCATCTCTCTTATAAGAAAAAACTAACTAGAGTGAGCCATGAGAGTAAACCAATTAAGTTCTATGAATCGAATTACACACAACAGTGTCTCAAGGTCTCTTTGGAATAGTAACATGCCATTCCAAATAGATCTTGTAGCTAACAAGTGAAGCATATATCATGAAGTACTAAAAATCATAAAACAAAGTTCTATGAATTGAATTACACACTCCAGTGTCTCAAGTTCATTGTACCTGATACACTAGAGTGTGTAACTTGCTTCACGCCCTTTGAAGGTCTATGTGGCATATATTATTGCAAGGTCCCATTGGAATAGCAACATGTCATTCCAAATAGATCTTGTAGATAACAAGTGAAGCATATATCATGAAGTACTAAAATCGTAAAACAAAGTTCTATGAATTGAATTAAGCACACTAGTGTCTCAAGTTCATTGAACCTGACACACTGGAGTGTGTAACTTACTTCATACCCTTTAAAGATCTATATGTCATATATTATTGCTACAATGTCCCTTTAGAACAGTAACATGCCATTCCAAATAGATCTTGTAGCTAACAATTGAAGCATATATCATGAAGTACTAAAGGTCATAAAACAAATTAGCCAACTACTGAAGATCACAAAACAAATTAACCAACTATTGAGACAGACTACAAGATTGACAAATAACAGTAGTAGTAACAATTTAGAGCTCAAGCTTGAATATCCAATTTTAGTATTAAATTTGTAGCTAACAAGTGAAGCATATATCATGAAGTACTAAAGATCACAAAACAAATTAGCCAACTATTGAGATTAGATCTTGTAGCTAATAAGTGAAGCATATATCATGAGGTATTAGACCAATATCATCATCGAGCTAATATCTGAACCCACTGTGGGATTCGGATTTCGTACCGTATTGAGGAGAGAAGGCCGGCGTCGTGAGGGAGAGGCAGTGTCGTGAGGGAGAGGCGATGTCGGGAAGGAGAGTCGGCTGACGTCAAGAGCGAGAAGCGGTGTCAAGAAGGAGAGGCGGCGTCACGTGGAAAAGGCGGCATTGAGAGCAGAACCTATCCTTGAGGTAAATTTATAGAGAAACTATCACAGACGGTTCTATTATGGAACTGTCTGTGATATTCAACATATCACAGACAATTCCTACACATTTGAGGTCCACGGTAGTGACGTCATACTTGTCGACCTTTACACCCCGTGGGAGTTGGACCCAACGGCACTAAAATAGAGGAATCTTAAAAATTATGTAATCAAGCTCCCAAATCTCCTCTACAAGCCCGTAGTACAAGCTTGGGCCAGCGATACTGATGTGCTCATCAAAGGCATCTATGCAGACACCTGAGTTCTGCACTGTGCTCTTTCAATCCTGATCTGTTGTATAAAATGTGTAGCCATTAATGTCATAGCCTTGTCATGTCATAATTGTAAATGTTGGCTCTTTTGCCAACCATTGTAGTGTTTCACTTGATGACCTCCCAATCAATCGCACCTTCAACCATTTGTTGAATCGACGGTTATGTTGTCTCGTGATCCAAACCTCTGACTGGCCTGTATTCTCTTGGCGTGCATGTCCTTGTACTCTTCAATATACGGGGTCACTTCAATCATGTGTTGTAAAACCGTGAAATGGGCTTAAGCATACGTATCTTGATCCGGAGTTATTGCTTTCCTTCCGATAGTCCCGATACCCTCTAGCCACCCCTTGTGATGAGATAGAGGTACACCTATCGGTTCGACCTGAGCCATGTAACCGATGCAGAACTCAATTACCTCTTCGGTTGTATAACCTTTGATGATGCTACCCTCTGATTGAGATCGATTGCATACATAGGACTTAAGAATTCCCATGTACCTCTCGAACGGGTAGATATGACGTAGAAACACAGGGCCGCATATCTTTATCTTTTTCACAAGGTGGACAATGAGATGGACCATGATATCAAAAATGACGGAGGGAAATACGTCTCTAGATGACATAGAGTCGTCACCACCTCGGTTTGTAGTGCATCTAGTCCATCGGGATCGATGACCTTCTGAGCAATTGCGTTAAAGAAATAACATAGCCGTATAATTGTCTCTCAAACCTTGTTTGGCAAAATGCTTCTAATTGCAACAGGTAGCATTTGCGTTATTAGCACATGATAGTTATGAGACTTCATGCCAATTAATTTCAAATGTTCCATATAAATAAGTTTCTTCATGCTAGCGGAGTGATTGGATGGAACTTTCACACCATGTGAGCACTGGCACAGTTGAGTTCTCTCAGACTTAGACAGAGTGTAGCAAGTTGGGGAGAGGTACATCCAGCCTTTATCAGTGCTAACTCGATCTTGATTTCATAGCAACTAAATCACGCCTTGCGTTGACACCATCCTTTGTTTTGTCAGGAATGTTCAGTAAGAGACCAATCAAGCTGTCACATACATTCTTCTCTACGTGCATGACATCAATGCAATTGCAAACTTCTAAGTGTTCCCAATAAGGTAAGTCCCAAAATATTGACCTCTTCTTCCACATTCTTCCGACAAGTCCTCAATTTACGTCCCTTTCCAACACAACGTCGATATTCTTGACCATATCATAGACCTTTTTCCCATTAAAAGGCCTTGGTACTGAGTCATCCTCTTTTTTCTATCAAATTGTTTCTTTATCTTGTGGTATAGGTGATACTTTGGAAGGAACCTATGGTGACGCATATACAAGTTTTATGTGAGTTGTTCAACCACACACTCTCGGTATAATCTAAACAGTGTGGATAGACTTTGGCTCCTTTTGTACTCAATCCTGACATGTTACCAAGGGCAGAAAAATCATTAATGGTGCAGAACAACATGGCGTATAGAGTGAGGTTCTCTCATTTGTCTGCATCCCATATATGTACCCCTTCGTTCCATAGTATCGCAAGATCTTCCACTAAAGGTGCTAGGTACACATCAATATCGTTCCCAGGTTGTTTCGGCCCTTGAATAAGTAGTGACATCAAAACATACTTCCGCTTCATACACAGCCAAGGAGGAAGGTTGTACATGCACAAAGTCACAAGCCAGGTGCTATGTCGACTGCTCATGTTACCAAAAGAATTCATTCCATCTGTATTCAAGTCACATGGAGAAATGTAGCATAATGACAAAGGCAACAAAAGAAGGCATATAGGGTTATTTGAGCATAAAACAGCATCTAAAGAAATACAGTAAATAGATTGAAAATGCTGAATTTAATACAGTAACTAAAAACAGTAATTGTAAATGAAATTAATACCGTTAGTGCAGGCTCTGACCAAACACTAACCTAACCACGGGCATCCCACCCAGACCATCTTTTCCAAAAATATTCTGTATGGATTCTATCCATCCACACATTTCCAATCACTCATGGATTCCATCTACCCATAAGCTTTTCAAAAACCATTTTTGAAAAACAAAGTCTAATCTATGAAAAACTTTACTCAGAGAAAAAGAATAAATCAAATTTTTAGGAATTATTTCTCTAAGGAAATTGGATTTATGACGTCAGCAGGGGAATTCACTTTTCGGCTAAATTATTTTTCTATTGAAAAATCTGGATTTATGATGTCAGCCTTGGGGTGGATGGCTGACAAGTGGGCTCTGGTCTACCATGGACCAGGTCCACGAACCAGAGGTGAAGCTGAGGTGCAAGAGGGTGGCATGGTACTGATGTGGCGGTGACTAGGACGGATTTGCGGATGTGGCCACTAGGTGTGCACCACATGGACAGGAGGCCGATGCGGTTGCTGACCGAGCGGGTGAGCGCTGGCTTGGCGCTGACCAGCTGTGGTGGCATGCCACTGTGCGCCAGATGGCAGCCACGTTGCCCTGGCGTGCTGATGTGGCTCGCTGGGCGGTGGCCGAGGTTGGGGACCGATGGTTGCCGGTGCTCCGGCGAGGGGTGCGCGAGAGAGAGGAAGACATGGGGAATGCAGTGGTGCACGCAGGCAATACCGGAAGTGGCCAGAGACTAGTCGGTGATGAGGCTGGTGGTGGAGGTGTCTCGGGTCTTCGGTGCGGCACGGGCAGTAAAGGGGTCGACGAACTTCGCCGATGCTCGGGGAAGCTGATGGAGATGGCGGCACTCCTTGGGGGTGGTTGGAATGGTGGGGATTGCTCACTGAAGTTCCTCAGAAGCTCGGCAAGGGAAAAACACGGGGTTGGGGCCTTGTGTTGCTCCTCGAGGTGAGCTGGAGGCGGTGGGGGCTGTGTGAGGGGAGGTGAGGTCGAGGGTGTTAGTGATATGCCCTAGAGGCAACATGGAGATGTTATATATATCACATACTATGTTTATGATGCATTAGTTTGTTCCTTGAAATAGACATTATCATTATTGATCAATGAGTATGTGACTTATTCATGAGACTCTTAATGCCAAAATGTTGCTATTTCTAAATGATCCCTGATTATATATCATATGAGGAACAAATATGATTCAAAGATCAGCATATGTATTGATTGATGATCATGTCTCATGGATCATGGTATGGAGATACCAAATCAATAATATGGACATGTGTTAGTGAACATATGTTGGATAGACCCGCCATGAGACACTGCAGAGATTCCATGTGTCATCAGTTGGTCTCAAGTAGTGTTTATGTGGAATCCTTAGACTTGAGATCATCATGGTTCCCAATATGCGTAGTAGCTTATTTTGGGACTACTAAACACTACTCCGTAACTGGGTAGTCATAAAAGTAGTCTTTGGGTTTGTCATGAAACATGTAGTGGGATGTGAATGATTAAGATAGAATTTGTCCCTCCTTATGGGAGAGATATCTCTGGGGCCCCTCGATGTAATGGATTATGAAAGTGCATGGCCATGCCAAGGTGATTGAGGAGTCAATCACGAGTTTATAATCTATCACGGAATCAAGAGAGTGATTGAGCTATTAAGAGGATGACACAGGTCTCGCCTTGAGCTTAATCTATATCGTGAGGCAAAGGGATTCGTACATGAGAACATTACAGGTTCAGCCGATATGATCTTTACGTATACTTTGGGGTTAATATGTCTTACTAGAGGCCGCTATTAACGGTGGTGACCGGAAAGGCGTTTCGGTCGCGACCAAGTATACGTGAACCTCTGTGTCGCACACTTAACAGGTTGGAACACTAATTCGAATGTGATTCGAATGTGGGCTCAATTCGGATAGAGATCGGATAGACTCCTATTGGGCCACGGTCCACGAGGCCCAAGTGAGGAGGTCTATATATATGGAGGCGGGGGCCGAGGATGCATGCTTCGCTCCTCCCGAGCAAAACCCTAGCCGCCACCTCCCGAGCCAAACCCTAGCCGCTCGCGAGTCTTTGGTACACTCGCGATCGGCGTTCCACCCGGGACGTGTGGATACCGGTGGAGGTGCTGCTCGTTGCGGCGTTGATCGGCATCAACAACCTACAGATTGGATCTGCT
This sequence comes from Dendrocalamus sinicus, assembly GCA_036346575.1. Classification (NCBI taxonomy): domain Eukaryota; kingdom Viridiplantae; phylum Streptophyta; class Magnoliopsida; order Poales; family Poaceae; genus Dendrocalamus; species Dendrocalamus sinicus. The sequence goes on from CM070670.1 coordinate 10,582,332, forward strand.
CGTGGTGTGGTTGATCGCGTGGAGGAGACGATCTATTCGGGATGATCGGCTACTTCCACTACTACCTCGACGTGCGTGGTTGGATGGGCTTCTCCAACTCTTCTTCCACTGCGCTGCGCGTCTAGTGGTAACGATCCATGATCCCTCCTTAGCATGATGTCCTGGTGTGCGCGGTAGAAATTTTTGTTTTTGCTCTCGTAGCATACGCGTATTCCTTCAGAGGGGGCCTTTACATAGCCTCGGGGGTGAGCTCATCCGTGGCAATTGCTCTCTGGATTTTTGGCTGACGTTGATTCAGTTTGGGAAGAAAAGGAAAGGAGTAGGGTGCGAAAGGAAAGGGGGCGCGAGATTGAGGGGATTCGATCCCATGCGGCATGCGGTTTCCGAAACCGAGTTGAGGCGGAGAAGGAAGGCGCTAGCGGCGGGGATTCGGTTGGCCAGCGAAAGAAAGGAAAGGGGAGGAAGAAGAAAGGAAGGAGTGGCGTGGAGACGACAGACCTGACAGGCGGGACCCACGTGCAGAGAGAGAGAGAGAGGGGAGTCACGGGTGCTGGAGATGAACTGGGTGGTATGGGAGTGATCTGGGCCAGCCACTTGTCGGCCCAGAGGGGAGAGAGAGGAAGGAGGGGGCGGACAGCGGGAGTTGGCCCGTGGGCGACGTGGGCAGATCCTGCTGTTCACGCATCGGCCTAGGAGAGAGGCGGGAGATTTAAATTTTTAGTTTTTGATTTTGATTTTCAGAAAAACCGAGAAAAGCAAATAAAACTCAGAAAAATACCAAATAACTTCCAAAAATTCTTTAAAAATTCACAGAAGTTCCTAGAAATATTTTGGACTTAGGAAAAATATTTCTAACTTAATTTGCTATACTTATTTTATTTTATCTTAAATTTTAAAATAGCTTTTAAAATTCCAGAAAATTTTGGGATGTCATAAGGATGAGCTGATGTCCAGAATGGTTAGAAAAGCCAGGTGCTATCATGGTGCATGGAGAGGTTTGTGGTGCGTTAAGTGACTTGGACCATGTGCATGCGAGTAGGGGTGGAAACGAGTCGAGCCGAGCTGGCTCGAGCCAAGCTCGGTCTGGCTCGGGTGAATAGTAGGCTCGGCTCGGCTCGGCTCGGCTCATTTCCGAAACGAGCTACGCGAGGTGCTCGGCTCGGCTCGGCTCGTTTCCGAAACGAGCTACGTGAGGTGCTCGGCTCGGCTCGAAATGAGGCTCGAGCCAGCTCGCGAGCCCAAACGAGCCAAAATGGCTTGAAGACAGAGAGAACGAGCGCTAGCCAAAATGGCTTGAAGACTGAGAGAACGAGCCAAAATGGCTCGAAGGTAACCGAACGAGCCAAAATGGCTCGAACTTAACAGATGCACATTCACAGACAATTCACAGACAGAGCAGAGAGCATTCAGATAGAGAGCATTTAGACAACAGAGAGCATTTAGACAGAGAGCATTAACAACAAGCATTTCACACAATATACAACAATATACAGCAGGATTACAATGGAAGCAAACTCACCGAGGCTGCTGGTTCGGCGAGGTCAGGAGGCGGCTAGGAGCTGTGGTGTCCACCGGCACCGCTTGCCGTCGCCCGCTCGCCCGCTACTGCCGAGGGGGAGGCCCCGACGTCGGCCTCCTTCGGCTTCTTCCCTCAAGCACGAGACTCCAAGCTCCGTTCACGGCCCATGCGTGTCGGTTGGAGGAGGCCGCGGCGGATGGAAGGACGCCGCCCTCACGTGTGTGGACGATGGAGCTTGGGGAAGGACGGCAGCCGCCAGTCGAGCGCGTGGGGGAAGGACGGAGATCGGGCGCGGGGGGATGGATGGCGGCCGCGCGCGGGTGGAAGGACGGCGATTGCTCGCGGGGGAAAGACGGCGGTCGCGCGTGGGGGAAGGACGGCGGGCGCAAGCGGGGGAAAGACGGTGTCGGCGGCCGAGCGTGGGGGAAGGACGGCGATCGGCCGATCGCCACGGTGGCCGCGCGAGCGACTGGGTTAGGGTTAGGGTTGGGCCGACCGAGTGACCGCACTCGCCTCCGAGATCGATCGATCGATCGCTTTCGACTGGGCGACTGGGCCGACCATCGGGTGACTGGGGACTGGGCTGCTCCTACTCATGGGTCAGCTCGCACGAGCCAACGAGCAGCTCGCGAGCGGCTCGAGCTCGGCTTGTTTTTCCCCGAGCTACAAACCGGGCTTGGCTCAGCTTGAAAAATGCTCGAGCCCGAGCCGAGCCAGCTCGCGAGCTTCAAGCCAATTGTCCACCCCTACATGCAAGGGCGGTTTGGTGGGATCTGAATGTGTGTGAGGCTTGGCGATAAATCATTGAGGGACATATGGAGTTGAAGATTAATGCCGAGGTTGCTTCAATGCGAAGAAAGCGTGAAGTTTCATAGAAGGTGGTTTGAAGGCAAAATAATCTTTTTGCCCTAAAACGAAAGTTGGGACTTGATCAAACCACAGCGCAAAGAGGCACAAGAATGTACTGAAAATGTTAAGTGCATCAAGTTTTGATTTACTATTAGGTTAATGATTATGTGAGCTTTGAAAAGCATGCCTGTGTGAGTGTAAAACACGATAAAGTGTTGGGTTAATCGGTTAGTCTATGTAAGTAGATGAAACCCAATTAGAGATGTTGGTTAGGGTTTCTTGTAAGCCTCAACTATATAAGGAGGTGAGTTGAGGGAGTTAAGCTTAGCTCTCTAGGAAGCCAAGTAGAGGAGATTAGGGTTCTTAGAGAAAATCTTTGAGAGATGAATTGTGATTCTTTGTCTTGAGCTTTTTGTCATCCTTGGGCTTTGTGAGTAGCTGAAAAGTAGCTGTAAATATTTATCTCCAATGTAATAGAGGTTAGACCGCTGGGAGAAGGTGTTAGACCGCCGGGGCATGTCCAGACTCATTTGGCTCGATTTTTCTTAAAGCTTTTCTTGTTGGTACTTAGTCTCTGATATCTATAGTTTTATATAGCTATTAGAGTGAAGAGATTTGTTTTCACTTTAGCAAATATTTTGAAAAGACGTTTGATAGTGCTGGCTCCTTTTCACTTTTTCTAGTCGCTGTTATTGATCCTACATCATGCTTTTTTTTAATTTGAGAAAATCTGTTCTACTTGTAGTATATAAATGCATCCAGAGGAGTTTGCTTGCTGCATACAGCAAAAAGAGAAACTTATCGCTGTAGTCCAAGTTCCAAAATGGCCTTCTTTCTCGTATGCATGTCCGCGCTTCTGCTCATCATGTTCTCCTCCTACGTCTTCCAGCTGCTCGGCGATACCCGTCGCCGTCTCCCACCTGGCCCAACGCCGCTTCCAGTCATCGGCAACCTCCTCGACGTCGCGAGTAAGCTCCCGCACCGCTCTCTTGCGCGCCTGGCCGAGCGCTACGGCCCGCTCATGACGGTCCGGATTGGCGCGACCGTCGTCATCGTCGTTTCCTCCCCGGCCACGGCCCGCGAGGTCCTCCAGACACACAACGCCAGCCTTGTCGGCCGCAACCCGCCCGACGCGTGGCACGGCTTGGGGCACGCCGCCAACTCCGTGTTCGTCCTCCCGCCGCGCTGCAAGTGGCGCGCGCTGCGCAGGCTCGGTACGGAGCAGCTGCTGTCGTCGAGGCGGCTCGACGGGATGCGGCCGCTGCTGCGGGACGCCGTCCTCGGCCTCCTCCGTGACGTGTCGGAGCGGGCGACGTCCGGCGCGCCTGTGGAGGTCGGCCGCGCGGCGTTCGCTGCGATGGTGGACCTGCTGTGGCGCGCCATGTTCTCGGCTGGCCTGGACGCCGCGACGTCCCGTGAGCTGCACGACGTCACGCGAGAGGCCGTGGCGCTGGCCCTGAAGCCCAACGTCTCGGACTTCTTCCCGGCGGTCGCCGCAGCTGATCTCCAGGGCGTGCGGCGAAGTTTCACGAGACAGTTCGGGAGGGTCTACCAGCTGGTCGACCAACAGATCGAGCGGCGGAGGAGCGGCAGGGAAGCCGGCGGCGGCAATGGACGTCAGAGCGACCTGTTAGACGTGATGCTCGACATGTCGGAGCAAGGGAAGGATGACGGTGTGATGCCTATTAGCCTGGATGTGGTGAGAGCGTTAATCACGGTAAGCAAGCACGAAACAATCCTTGCGCGCAATCGCGCATGTTCTCAAAAATGCAAACGTTCCTGCTTTTTATAACCATACAAGCACACTGCCTGTCGATCATACTGGCGGACTTTTTTTACAGATTTGCTTTATATTTCTCGAACGTTTGTTTTGTTATTTGAGTTGAATTTCTAGCTTTTGGATCACGCTTCAAGATTAGTGCACCGTCTCACCTTCTCTTCATCTCCGACAAGGCTAACGGGTGCATAGCGCATGGCGCCATGGTTTGGTGCAGGGTTAACAATTTCGGTTGGAAAAAATTTCGAAGGGCAGCGAAATTACCGACATCACCGGAATTTTGGTTTGAATTTCATTTATACTTCGGTAAATTGAATTTGAAGTTTGATGAAAGTTTATAATTTTGAGAAAAGGTCATGAGATGGTAGAGATGAACTAGGCATTGAATATAAATGAAATAGAGATGAAAAATAGATAAAACTTGAACTAAAATTTGCACTCAAATTTTGGCCTTGCAAAAATTTGGAGGAGACCAAAATTACCAAAATTTTAGAGAAATTTCAACGAAATTGTTAACTACTCCCATGCATGTTGGCGCACGAAGGCAGGGATGTGGCAGCTCTAGGGTTTGCTGTGGGTTCCACAGGGATTTGACGTGTGCATATAGCAGATTGACGGAGAGAGCGTGATCCTTCGAACTAGATATTCATAAAATAAGTTATTTTGGCTTTTTTTTTTTCTCCGCGTGAGACATGGAGTATCAAGTTTATTATAGTATATTTAGAGAAAATTAGCATGGTACCATGGTAAATATGTATAGCTAGAAAAATACCAAATTTCTAATGTTCCAGCCTAAATTTTATTATAGTGTTTCCAATGTCCTATATCCATAATTTTCTGAAGAATTTTTGGGGCATTTCTAATGTCCCAACCTAAATATGCATGCAAAGGCTTCAACAAGCGGGTGTGCTTTTGTCACTTCAAGTTTCCATATTGGACCTAGTTTTTTTCATCAATTAGAGAGAGAAGATATTTTGTATAATTTATATTGACCTGAGCCACGTATGGATGTTGGTATGACCAGTAATATACTGCAGCGCTGGTGCAGTACAATATGTTGCAGCGCTACCAACGTGTCTTTTAATTTCTAGGTTCCAGTAAAAAACTTGTGCATTTTCTAATAACTGCATGTAATCAATTTCAGGATTTATTTCTTGCGGCCATCGACACAACCTCACATACAGTCGAGTGGGCAATGGCAGAGTTACTACGGCATCCACAACCTATGAGAAAATTACAAGAAGAGCTCAAAAGGGTTCTTGGCTCGAAAACACACGCTGAAGAATCCGATATCGACCAGCTTCCCTATCTGCAAGCAGTTGTCAAGGAAACGCTCCGGCTTCATGCAGTTGTGCCACTGGTACCAAACAAAGCCGAGGCTACAGTAGAAATACAAGGCTACACCATCCCTAAAGGAAGCACCGTAGTGGTGAATGTGTGGGCGATCCATCAGAATGCTGAGGCGTGGCTGGAACCAGACAAGTTCATCCCCGAGAGGTTCCTGCACAAGGAGGTGCATTTCCTTGGGACGGACTTCGGGTTCATACCGTTCAGTGCTGGAAGGCGCATTTGCCTCGGATTGCCCCTCGCAAACAGAGCGCTGCATGCGATGCTTGGCTCGCTGCTGCATGGTTTTGAATGGACACCGACGGAAAATGGTGTAGATATGTCAGAGAAGCTTGGGTTAACAATGTCTATGGCTACCCCCCTCCAAGCTATAGCCAAGAGAATGTGACAATCTTGAATTGTCAGCTGCTTGGATACGCTGTTTCTTCTATGGAAGATCGATATATGTTCTACCTACTTAACATAGGCAGATAAAAGTGATAGGAAACTGCTACATGCATGGGGTAGTGTTACTACTACAAAAAGAGTCATCACAAATGGCTCAAAACCATCATCATAAACAGTTTTTATGACGGTTTCTGGACTATCTAAATTTATGTGTCTGTGTAACAGGTGGCTATCACAGACAACTCTCGAACTATTTGTGATAAGTTATAATACAGACGGTTTTAGTTAATAACCGTCCGTGATAGTCTATTAACATGAACGGTTCAGTTAAGAACCGTCTGTGATTGTGTTCTAGCGTCATCATAAATAGGCCTCTTTCAGTCCATCAATATTCTCTAATTGCTCTACAAAACAGCGCAATCAGAGATTGCAGATGAGCCAAAACAGGCCTATTTATGAGAACAGAACCATCGTGCAATAAACTTTGTCGCTATATATGTCTTCATCATGCAATAAAACATGAATTTCAACAAGAACTGAAACCCTAGCCATCCATCAATCATCACAAGAACTACGGCATCAACAATTAATATTCACACGCACGAGCATCAAGATTTACATGACCGAAATCTTAGCCATCCAAAAATTTCGGACAAGTGATATATCATCGGCGATGAATGAGAGGTGGCGAAAGCATCACCATTGTGTCACGATGGTGACACTGCACAAGATACTCTTAGGCACTTAGGACAAAAGTGTCTTGTATAGTGAACCGTAGCATCACAATCAGAGGTAGAGGAGCTCACGATGGTTGTCGGCGTTGTCGAGGGGATGGGGCGCTTCTGTTTGGGGGAGGAAGTAGGAATAAGAGTGGACAAACTAGGAGTAGCAGAAAATGTTGGTTCTTAGTGTGAAATTATGGGTTCTATGCATCTATTATCCTAATCCTAAATGAAGTCACAACAAGTTTTCTTATATCACCAGACATACAAACACAAATAGATGGATATCACTTATCCCATGTTCTATTCTATTTTTTTTTTCTTAGAGCGAGAGTCAAACACAAATAATGCTAGATGCTAATTATTTGTTATCTGTTCCGTATTTGCTCTATAAATATTTGATCGGTTAGTCGAACAGAAATTATCCGATCTAATTTTCACCCTAATGCAACGGACAGTATGTACGATGGCAACAGAGACCGCGTCACTCACAGTTACCGGTATACATCTTTGATAGTGTTGTGAGGTACTGGGAATTCAGATCTGTCAGGGCCTTGGTGTCAATAAGAAATCATGCTTTCGTGTTGCGAAAAAGAAGCTTTCGTGTTGGGAAAAAAGCTTTCGTGTTGGCAAAAAAAGCTTCCGTGTTGGTTGCATTCTTTTTATCTGATTTCGCACATCAAGGTTAGCACAATCAACTTTGTTTTAGTACAGAAAAGAAAATTATAAGCAATAAAGTAGGTTATAAGCAAAATAGGATTGGGAACGTGCCTGATATGCCACAGAGAACGCATTTATAACATAGTAGTTCTTACTTCTCAAAAATCTCTTATATGTGATTAATCACCTACGGTAATTCAGATTTGTCAGGGGCTTTGGTATCTGTAAGTAATCATATTCTCGTGGTGATTAATTGATTGTACATCTTTTCATCTTGTGTATGCCATTTTCTTTCTTTCTGCAAATGGAAAAATAGGTATTATATATAATCTAGAACCAATGCTTGCTGTCGTGCTCAGAAAAAAATGACGAGTTGTATAATTGATATACAATGCAAACGAATGCAAAAAAAAGGCAAAAAAGCTCAAAAAAAAAGTCAAAAAGCTAGAAAAAGATGAAATTTAGAAATAGTAAAAAATAAGTCAGAAACCAGAAGTTCAAACCGAAATGAGCGGAACCTTAGATACTTCATTGGTGCATTTCATCTTTTTTGCATTACATATCTGGAGTGCATGCTTCCCTTTATCTTATATTGGACGTCAAAGGTAGCACAAATCAACTTGGTTTTAGTACATAAAAGAAAATTTTGAGAAATAGAGTAGGTGATATCCAAATTCAGATTGGGAATGTACTTGATTAATTAGAACCCTTTCATAACATTGTACTTTTTTGTTCCATATTATAAGAATCTCCTCTTAGATGTGATTAATTACCTAACAATTTCAACCCCACCTCCTCTACGCACTGCTTTGGACCTTGTGCCTACACCCATGGAGAAGTCTACCACGTCGGCCTCGGTCCATGCACCTTCCCCTGCCAGGGCAAGACAACACCAACCTACTGGCCAATTTGATTGTCACACCTCTTCATGCCGGCTCGGAGTTGCCTGCTAACTTCGGTCTCACGGAGCCTAAACCGACCCCCAGGTGACGCCCTGCATCGACAGCAAGGGTGGGCAGTCACTCCCGCTAAGCACAGCTCAGACTCTCCTATATAGGGAGCCAACCCCGAAGCAAAGCCTTGATTGGTCTGGCCTAGGGGCTCAGCCATAACCTAAGATCACGACGACCATGACACTAATGACACGAAAATGGGCAGCAACCCGTCTCCACGTCATGAGAGGCAAGTTGATTAAATTTAATTGAAAATATGAGATGAAGCAATCAAGTATTGCAGGTCCATTACTTACAGAATTAATAAATTTACATAAAAATTCCGCTAATTACATCTCTTTGCGAGTAAACCCCTGATTAAGAATTCCAACATAAACATTATAATAAAATACAACATATGACAATTACAAAATGGTCTTCAATCTTGGCGTCGCTGATGGGTGTTTACTCGGTTTGCTAGTCGTAGCTGCAAATGATTGTAGCTACCAAATTTTGGAGACGGTTGTAGCTATCGAATTTTCAGATAGTCGTATCTTCAGGATTTTGGAGATGGTCAGGGCTACCAGGTCTTGGAGATAGTTGTGGCTATCGGATTTGAATATAGTCGTAGCTTTAGGATTTTGGAGATGGTCGGAGCTATTGGGTATTGGAGATAGTCGGAGCTATTGGGTCTTGGAGATAGTCATGGCTATCAGATTTACAGATAGTCGTAGCTTCGGGATTTGGAGATAGTCGGAGCTACCAGATTTTGGAGACAGACATGGTTATCAGGTTTCCAGATAGTTGCAACTACTGACTTTTGGAGATGGTCGTAGCTATCGGATTTGTAGATGGTCGTAACTTTGGGATTTTGGAGATGGTCATTTTATATTTTGTTTTGGCGACATATACCCACTCTTAATTCGTAACCATTTGAGAGGACCAAATTGAGAAGGTGGGGTGCTCTTTCAACTTCTCATTCCTGATTCATACCCATTTATGAGGGACCGAACCGAGGAGATGAGGTCTTCATATCTTGCCTTGATTTGTATCCATTTGTGGGGACCAAACCTAAGAAGCAAGAGATCAAGCACTCGTTCTTCATGTTTGTATCCACTAATGGGACCAAATCAAAGAGGGCCAGAACATAGATAAAAATGGAGTATCTTGATTCATACCGCGATGGCCGAACCAAGGGGCGAAGGAAAAGAGGAATCAGAAGGGCCAGAACTTCACCTTCTTCCCTGGCTTCATTGCTTTCGGGCGTGTTTGCGTGTCCTTCTCTAAGAGTCTGCCCAACGTTTCCTCCTCCAATAGCTTTTCCCGACCGTGTCCATGTCCCCCCTTCCGACTCACTCTTTGCCCCTGTTGTGGCTACTGGTCAAACAGTAAAGAAGGAGACTCGTAGAAGAGGAAGAAGAGAGCCAGATCTGTGGGAGAGTTGGTAAGAATGAGAGGATGCCCCTCCTCCTGCCCCTCCTGGGGGTTTATATACATGAGTGGGGTAGAATGGGAAATCCCCATTCTACCCCTTAGTACTTATAAAGGATGAGGGTACATCAGTATATTTACATTAGTATATTCCTCTATACTACTGGGCCTATTACATATTAGGCCAGTTGTAAGCCCCAGTCACTGGGGGTTGGGCCACCCCCACAACAGTACTCTCTCGACAGCAAACGCAGAGGTCCCAATGGGCGAGCTGACGTGATCAACTACCCCAGCCCCCCGTTCCCCGACAGCAAGCACGAGGGTGCCGACTGGTGAGCGATGCAACTGGTAGCTTGCAGACCCCAGAGGCAATGCCGACGAAGAGATCAGCGAACTCCTACGCTGAAGCCCGAGCCGTCCCGCCGAGGCGATGCTTTCGAGGCGGACGGTGAAGTCAAACGCCGACGACGGGCCTTCCCGCCGAGGCGATGCCTACGAGGCGGACGGCAAGTCCTGCACCAGGGCCGAGCCGTCCCGCCGAGGCGACGCCTACGAGGCAGACGGGCAAGTCCTGCACCGGAGCCAGGGCGTCTCGCCGAGGCGATTGCTACAAGGCGGACGGTGAACTCAAGCACCGAAGGCGTGCCGTCACGCCGAGGCGATGCCTACAAGGCGGACGGCGCAGCCGAGCACCGAAGACTTGCCGTCCCGCCGAGGCGATGCCTACGAGGCGGACGGCGAAGTTGAACGCCGAGGGCGTGCTGTCCCGTCGAGGCGATGCCTACGAGGCAGGCGGCGAAGTCGTGCGCTGGAGCCGGGGTGTCTCGCCGAGGCGATGGCTACGATGCGGACGACGAACTCGAGCATCGAAGGCGTGCCGTCCCGCCGAGGTGATGCTTACAAGGCAGACGACGAAGTCGAGCGCCGAAGACGTGCCGTCCCGCCGAGCGTGGTCAAACTATCATAATCGACCATCTTGTTCGAAATATCATAGTCGACCAACGTGGTCGAACTATCATGGTCAACCAACGTGGTCGTAATATCATGATTGACTCACGTGGTCAAAATATCATAGTTGACCAACATGGTTAGAATATCATGATTGACACATGGTCGAAACATCATGGTCAACCAATGTGGTCAGAAACATCATGGTCAACCAACGTGGTTGAAAATATCATGGTCGACTGATGTGGTCAAAAATATTATGGTTGACCGACATGGTCAAACTATCATGGTCGACTCATGTGGTTGAAATATCATAGTTGACCAACGTGATTGGAAATATTATGGTTGAACCGCGTGGTCAAAATATCATGGTCGAACCACGTGGTCAAAATGTCTTAGTCGACCAGCATGGTCGAACTATCATATTGACCATCCTGGTCAAAATATCATGGTCGACTAACATGGTCAAAAATCATGGTCGACCAACGTAGTCGGAATATCATGGTTGACTCACGTGGTCAAAATATTATGGTTGATCAATATGGTCGGAATATCATGGTCTACTCACATGATTGAAATATCATGGTTGACTCACATGGTCAAAATATTATAGTCGAACCAACTATTCGCTTCGAGTACTATTCACTTTTCGAGTATTGTTCACTTTTGAGTACTATTCACTTCCCAGTACTATTAATTTTTTAGTACTATTTATTTTCATGTACCATTCATTTCTACTACTGTTCATTTCAAGTACTGTTCACTTTGAGTATTGTCGAAGTCTTCCATGCATAAGGCAGTCGACGAAGTTTTCCAAGTACTCAAGGCACTTGAAGGGGTCTTCTAAGTACACGAAGCTCATGACCGTGTGAGGCAAATCCGTCACTGGCATCGAACAAAACCAACGTAGTCGAGACCCATGCGGTCGAAGATCGCATGGTCCTTGTGGTGGGGCGGATGCGTCAATTTCATTCAAACTTTAGTTGTTTTATGTTTAACGGATTTTTAGCCGTTAGCATAATTTATTAATTTAGTGATTATTTATTTTAGATATTCATTCATGTTTTAAGTTCAGGACAAAATCAATGTCAACAGGCATTGGCTTAGACACCAGAAGACAACCAAGATGTCGATTCCGACCTCCCACCTGTTGGATTTGGCCACTCCGCTCAAGCCTCAGCCTCACCCCAGCGCTGACAACCTGACTTTCTGGGGAGCATCTTCTTGCAGGATGACACCCCCCTCGGGCCAACTCCCTCCCTGCAGCTGGTTTTGGTTCCCCGGAAGCAGAAACCGTTTACCCCACGCCGTAGTGAGCGCTTGGCAAAGAAGCGTTGCGACACTCCGATGATGCAGTGAGCCCAATGATCCTAGCCCACAGGCTGGGCGTTCTGGCTAATGAAGAGGCCATGACTGAGGAGGCGCTTTAGTGCTATGTGGCTACCTTCAACAGGTAACTACCGCCGACCTCCCTAAAAGCCATATCGACATTGTTTAACCTCGACACCGCCCAAGCAACTCAAGCTGAGGACGCACTCTAGGACCAAGCGCATGCAGTGAGGCTTCATACAGAGGATATGGCAGTGGAATAAGCCACAACGACCAGCCGGGCACTGCTGGCTGCTGCTGCAGACCAACCCTTTTGAGGCTCCTAGCTCTTGTGCTTATGCCTGTGTATCTCGCTTCTTTTGTAACATTGATGCTTACATCTCGTCCATCCATGGCAACCATCCTTTTGCTTACCCAACCACTTAGAAGAAGCTGCACCTTGTTAATTTGCTATCTTCCTTGCATGATTTATATGAGCTGCAATCTTCTCTACATGACATGGTCTCTATAGTGTATGACCTGCTATTCACTCCACAAGACATGGTTGTACCACCTTCTGCATATGTCATCCCCTATTTGCGGCCTTTTTCATCTGTGGCGAAACCCGGTCGACATTACTCGGGACTCACCCTCTTGCAAGTTGACATGGATAGCTACCTACCACCAATGCCCTTCATGCACCCCACATTAGGCACCAAAATGTTGTGAACTCCCCACACCACGGCACCTACAATGCTCACACGCAAACACATACTTCCCATACGTCGATTGCCCCTCAACTTACACAATTGCGCGGTGGACCATAGTGCCAAAACCCATTGATGGAACGTAGACTGACAATCCTTTCCTAGAATGTCAGGGGTCTAAACTCCCCTGCCCACTACACAGCAGTCTGAGAAATAACTAATACAAACAACCCTCACACTACTTGCCTACAAGAGACTAAGCTAAGTGAATTAGATCATGGCCAGGCTGGTGCACTAGGTGGGATTAAACTGTGGAATTTCCTCTCCCTGCTAGCTCAGAACACCCATGGGGGATCTTGATCCTTTGTGACAGCAACATAGTCCAAATCACCAACTACCACCAATGTTAATACAACCTTACAGTAGACGTCACCATTAAGGCGTGCTCAACCTAATTTGTGTTAACGGTAGTGTACGACCCCTCTGTTGATAGCAGCAAAGAAGGTTTCTTAGTAGAAATTCGAGACTCGAATCCACCTACAGGCATTGGGTGGCTCCTACTGGGAGATTTCAACCTCATCTATAAAGCAAGCGACAAGAATAACTTGAATCTCAATCAACACCTAATGGCTCGATTCCGTGCCACCCTCGACACCTGTGACTTGAGGAAGGTGCATCTACATAACCGCAAATATACTTGGAGTAACGAAAGAGAAAACCTAACCTTGGTCAGACTTGATAGATTTTTCTGCAACAACGCATGGAACACGGCCATTAGCACCCACATACCTACATCTCACTCAGACCACTACCCCCTGCTCCTATCCAATACAAGTGGCCCATGACCTCCGAAAAGTTTTCGATTTGAAAACTTCTGGACGAGGCTCCCGGACTTCCCTCAAGTGGTACAACAAGCCTAGGAGGAACCAACTAGAGGGCTCAACCCATTCCTGAGATTAAACAACAAGCTGACAAACATGGTGAGGAGGTTAAACGCCTGGAGCAAGAGAGTCTTTCCTTTTAACAAACTGCAGTCACTTATGGTCTAAAAGGTCATCCTTGAACTAGATATCGCACAAGAGAGTTGATCCCTATCAGTAGAGGAAAGAGATTTTTGAGCTCACCTCAAGAAAAGGGTCATAGGCCTTGCGGTAATCAAGTGGTCTAGGAAGAAGCAGGTGGCCCGAATCAACTGGCTTCGCAAAAGGAGATGCTAACACAAAATTCTTCCACCTCAGAATAAACTCCCGCAGAAGGAAGAACATCATCCAACAGCTCTCCACAGGCCAGGGCTGGGCTCTGGCTCACAATGACAATATAAATGTGCTCCTTAACACTTCAATCAGATCTTGGGCTACACTCCAACCTCTGGCGTGTCCTTTAATTAGGACACATTCCAGTTGTCCCACATAGACCTAGACATCCTAGCTACCTCTTTCACTGAACAAGAGGCGCATGAGGCAATTCTCCAACTTCCGGCTGACAAGGCTCCAAGACCAGATGGGTTCAACGGAAACTTCTACCAAGTATGCTGGGACACTATTGAGACCAACTTCATGGCGCCCCTGCAAGCCTTCTACAATTTGATAATCAATAACTTCTCTTGCTCAAACACTACTAATATAATCCTGGTCCCAAAGAAGGATGGTTGCCAAACTGCAGGAGACTACAGACCCATTAGCCTCATCCACAGTGTAGCCAAAATCATTACCAAAATCTTGGCCTTAAGGATCACGCCCTTCATGAATGATCTAATTTCCCTAAGTCAGAGTGTATTCATCAAAGGCAGATGTATCAAAGACAAATTCCTCTATGTGCATAACCTAGCGAGAAGATATTACTGAAACAGAACCCCATCCCTCCTCCTCAAGCTTGATATTGCAAAAGCATTTGACTCGGTCCATTGGGAGTATATGCTTGACCTGTTATAGAACAGGGTATTCCCACTGCACTGGAAGGCCTGGGTTGCTTACCTCCTCTCCACTGCCACCTCCACGGTCCTCCTCAATGGGATCCTATGGAAAAAATACACCACTGTGAGGACTGCGACAGGGTGACCCGTTATCTCCATTCCATTTTATCCTAGCAATAGATCTGTTGCAGAAAATCCTCAACATCACTATGCATTGTCGAGGATTACGACCCCTGGGTGGGCCCGTGGAAACCCTTTGAACCTCCCTCTATGCGGACAATGCCGCCATCTTCCTAGCGCCTAAGGAAGAGGACGTTTGTACTCTAGTCAGCTTACTTCATAAGTTTGGACATACCACAGGCCTTCATACCAACCTACACAAAAGTCAGGTGGTACCAATCGCGTGTGATCAAATTGACCTACAACGAATCTTGTAGGACCTACCTGCCCAACTAGCGTCCTTCCCCTGAAATACCTTAGCCTACCTCTCACCACCCAAAGACTATGTCGGGTGGACTTCTAAGTGCTTGAAGACAAGTATATGAGTCGTTTGATAGGATGGACCGGCAAATTGCTCACATTAGTTAGCAGGGAGACCCTCATCAAATTAGTCTTGATGGTGCAGTCCACTTACTTCCTTATGGCCATCAGACCACCAAAATGTGTAATCAGAACCTTGAATAGAAGGATGAGATGGTTCCTCTGGGCGGGAACAGAACATCAGCTAATGGGGGCAAATGCAAGGTAAGCTGGGATAGAGTCTGCAGGCCTACACACCTAGGCGGACCCAGCGTCCTTGAGTTGGTGTGCTTCACTAGGGCCCTCAGATTAAGGTGGATTTAGCATCAATGGGGAACTCAAATAAAACCTTGGCACCGAATGGAAGTCCCGTGCGACGACATAGATCAACACCTTTTTGCGGCGGCCACTACCATAATAATACGTAACGGATTGAAGGCAACGTTTTGGACTTCACCACAGGCGGAAGGGAACAGACTATACAATATCGCTCCCACCATCTTCAGAGCTTCCATGACAAAAAACCGCAACCTAAACACTACATTACAAGGGAACAATTGGCTACATGACATACACTGGGAGGGAGGCCTTACCATGCATCACATACAAGAATTAGTCTCTATTTGGGGGTACACCTCCAATATATCCCTATGGAATGATGTCCATGACACATAGAAGCTAACCCCCAATAGAGAGCACTCTGCTGCCTCTGCTTATAGAGTGCAGTTTTTAGGGGCGATTCAAACTTCTTTCAATCCCATAGTCTGGAAGATCTGGGCACCACAACGTTGCAAAATCTTTGCTTCGTTAGCTATTCAAAATAGGCTATGGATGGCAGGCTGCCTCAGTACGCGGGGCTGGCCCAACCACCATACCTATCCACTTTGCAGACAAGCGCCTGAGTCTGCCACTCATTTCTTCGTCGAGTGCCATTACTCAAGAAGAATTTGGACCTCCATAGTGCTCTAGACAGCTTGTGATTCACTAAACCTGGCATCTTGGAGAGCTGGTTGCTCAATCCAGGAATGATGGGAATCTATGGTGCTTGTGCCTAGAACACCCAGTAAGGCAACGGTATCTTTAGTAATGCTTACCTCTTGGCATATTTGGAAGGAGCGTAATGCTAGGGTGTTCCGCACGACCATGATTACACCGATACCCTTGGTTGCGTTAATTAAGGAGGAGACTGCAGCCTGAGTACTTGCAGTAGCTTCCAAGCTCGCGGGTCTCTCAACCACCCTTGTAACAATATAGCTTCTTGGATGTAGTGGTCACCACCTGGCCACGGATGCCCTTTCCACCCTTAGCCCCCTCTTTCTTTTTTATGTCACTTCTTTAACTCTTTCTTTGAATTAATAGAAGGTAAGCTTCTTGCCCGCTTTCAAAAAAATTAACTAACAATTTTTGCTCTGTTCTATTCTACTTTGTTTTCTGCATTGCAGGGCAGATGCACTGCTCAAAACATGCTCTCTGCCTTCAATTGTAGGGTAAATCATTTCATCACATGTTTAACTTCGAGTTGTCTATTTACTACTTTGCTACTAAATACTAAAATCGATTATGTGTATATATTTTCACTCCCATAGTGTCATAATTCTTTCTATATGCAACTATGCACATACACCATCGTACTGCATCGTTGTGTTCTCATGGAGCTCTGAACTTTCATGCGCAGCTCAATTGCATATCTGACTAGCGTCTCCGTTGATTTCAGAAACGCTCAATTGCATATCTGACTAGCGTCTCCGTTCATTTCAGTTTCTGGCTTTTAACTCTTGAGGTTCCTTTTTTTAGCTTTTAAAAACTGTGTTTAGCTTTTCTATTATAATTAGCTTTCAAATAGACTATCTTTTCAAAATAGGATCTATAAATTGATTGCAGTACACACTGTAGACTTTATTTATATCGGCCAAAATCACATATGAGTTTCTGTTACTCAGTACTCTCTCTCTCACGAATATCCTAAAAGCCATAAGCCAAAAATAATAGGCTCTTCAATTCACTATCCTTTATTTTATCTTTTTCTAGTTTTTTGGTTTTTTTGAACTTTTTTGTCTTTTTTCCCGTATTCCTTCGTATTGTCTATGATAGGCTAACCTGTTTTTTTTTTCATTTTTAAAATTTTAATTTTAGTTATACCAAACAACTCACCAGCAGCTACAATAAAAAATAAGTCAGTTACAGTGAAAAAATCATAAACTATCACTAAACTGAGCGTTGTGAAGGCAAGATTGGCAGCGGGTCCGCCTAGGGCCAGGGTGCCATTGTGGTGGACTCAGCTACAGGGCTGGGCCACTTAACTTCACACTCCTACCTTTTCTAGGCCACGCCCAATTACTCTACTTGGCGCAAGGTGGCCAGCTCCAGCCCTGTGCACGCGAGTCCGACCGACTAGGAGTGTTAGTGGATTGGGTTCAAATGTGTTAAATGGGTTGAGTCTTTGATTAGGTTGATTTTAGTTAGGAGGAAATGGGTTGAAAAATTGAATAGGTTAGATCGAGTTAGGTTGCCTCATAGAAATAGTTGGGTAGGATTCTAAAATTTAGGATTGAAATTGGGTTGAGAACAGGCTCAATATGTGGTGTTATAATATGACTCATTCGTCGGTTAGTTCTACCCATAGAGCCTATCTAGGCATTTAGTCCTAATAATTTACACAAAATAGCGTCTCTATACTTGAAATTGTCTATAATAAATTTTCAAAAATTTTATAAAATTTTTATAGTGTGAACATGAGTTATAAATTTTCAAATGTTTTTTATAAAAATTTATTGATTCCACGTATATGTATAGGACTAATAATTTATATAAATAGCGTCTCTATATCTTAAATTATCTACAGTAAATTTGTGAGTTGAAAATTCTAGATATCGAGTCGGTCAGACCGACGCCGACGGATCCATTGCGTGCTTCGACTCTTAGGATGTGTTTGGTTGGAGGGATAGGGTGGGATGGGATGGGGATAGAACGAGATAGTTTCACAAAAAAGTGGGACCACATGGTCCAGCATCTAAGAAGAATATTCTCTAAAATTGCACAGGCTCATCCCACTTTGGACCATTCCATCCCTCCAACCAAACACACAGATATACTTGTAAAGGAACCATCCCATCTCATTCCACCCCATCCCTCCAACCACACACATTGTTATCTATCCCCCCTGCCTCGTCGTGGATCGGCCGGTGGCGTCGCCCCAGACCCGATAGTCTTCTCCGCTACGGAACCCCGGCCGGCACCGACCCCAGTCCAATCCCCCTTCCTCTGCCGCTTCCCCAGCTCGAGCTCGGATCTCATCTCCCCGCTGCCTTTTCTCTTCTCCCGGTGGTGGTATGTTGGCGTGATCCGGCCGGGGCTTGGATGAAGGAGCGGAAGCCGGCGGCCTCCTCCGCGCTGACCCGGATCCTCGCGGCCTGCGCGTCCCAGGTGCCCAGCGCTCGCTCTCCCGCCCTACCTCTGTACTGTGTTTGATTCCGTCGAGTCCATCGACTTGGTGCTCCAGCAGTTTAGCGCTAGTAAGTACTTACTATTAAGTATTTCTTCTCTGCTGGTGCAATTGCGTTGCCTGCTGGGGCCTATGGGTTGCCGATTCGCCGGAGCAGGCATGGGGATTCGGTTGCCCTTGTTGTAATTCGTAGTTTATAGTTTAGTTGCTTGAGAATTAGGCCTGGTGTTGATAGATGTCGCGGAGTTGTGCAGTTTCCCCCGGTAGTTGTGGGGATTTGGCTGGTTTGGTCTTGGTGGGAAGATCACCATATTTAGGTGTTAATTTGTTGTGATTAGTGGTTGCTTGCTAGTTGTTATAGCTGGTAATACAAGTTCCCTAGTATGTCGTGATTGGATCGTTGGAAGTCTGTCATCCTGGCAAACTTGTCCCGTGCGCCGCAACTTACTCCTGTTCTTTTTCGTTGTTTTTTATTTCGCGGCAACAAGGAGGTTGTCTGTTGTTTAGTTATTCGCTTTGCTCTGCCCCTGGGGTTAGTACATTCAACAAGTGCACTTCAGTTTTTATATCCTTAAATTGGGCGGCAAATTTCATCACAATTGTGCAAGAACGAGTGTGGCCAAAAGATGTGGACCTGTGGTTCATGGTTCACCTGCAGTAATCTGTTAGTACGGTGACTAGCGAGAGTGGCTTAGCTGGGTAATATGGCTCCATTGGGCATATATACGTGCAACACTGACCTACCGATTATCTCTTATCTGAATGGTAACTAAGTCAAAATGTGTTCTTTGTCACGAAAATGGCAAATGTTTGTAGGCATTGAAGGATTTTCCACTTCCTGTTTTAGTGCTGTCATATGCAATCCATGGCACTTTTCAATGGCTAGTGCCAACTTGTCTGGTGAAGTGAATGAGTAATCAATTATCTTATGAACGCATCTTGGCTTTTTATGATGTGAACATTCTTTTGTTCTGGCTATGCAATGTAGGCAAAAGATTATGGGAGATGCATAGCAGCAAAGGTGCCTGAGATTGAACATAATATGTGTTCTAAGGAGTTTATAGCATTCAGCGCATGCATGCAGACTGCGGTAATTTTTTTGTCATTAAGCAAATCGTCTAGTCGCATTGAACCATATACTTAAGCCCCCAATTTAAATGCAAAGGGCAGTTATCCTTTTATCTCCTTTTCTCTAGATCCTGTAGGATCACTAGAGTTAGCTTCATAGTGGTGGTCAATTGGTAGAGTCATACCTCTTACAAAGACAAATATATATTAGTTTTATAAATAAAGGACTGCTTACAATCTGTATAATCGTTTCATCTTTGCAAACTGATTTATTTTCCGGGCATAATTTTAACAATTTCATAATTATGTTTTCTTGTCTCTCTTGAAAGGTCAAGAGCAAGGCTTGAAGTTCTAGGCTTTTGAAGCTTGATATTAATCTTTTGATCAGTGTGGCTTTCAGGTGAGAATCTGGGACTATATTTTATAGCCAAAAGAAAATATGAGATAGTGTAGTCCTTTATTACCGTGTAAAAACTGTGCAACATACTGACAGCAGCTCCCTTTCTATCATCTTCGTAAAGTGGAAGCTCACTAGCTCAGTCGCTTGAAATAACAAAAAATGCTGGGCAATCAAATGCGAGGTTTGGGCAGCCCTGGCGCGCTGTCTCATGCTTATGTACAACATCCTCCACTACGATGTGACATCCCAGACATACAGGGGTTATTCTACGATGATGCAAATAAGTTCCTTATAGCTCCAACAGCTGATCGGGTATATGAACATCCAATCAATTGACTTTTCCTTTTATGTAATGAATCTGGTTATTACAATGTTAAGCTGTCCAATTATTGCAGATATTATACTGGAAGATAACTCCATCTACTCCATCTGGACCTCCGAACTCTGATCCAGTTAATGAAGGACCTGTCTTATCAGTTCGGTATTCCCTGGATCAGAAAGCAGTAGGGATTCAACGATCCAATCATGAGATTGAGTTTAGAAATAGAGAAACAGGGGAGGCCTGTAGTAAAAAGTGCAGGGCAGATTCTGAAACTATACTAGGCTTTTTCTGGACAGACTGCCCCACTTGTGATGTCATATTTATAAAAACAAGGTATGTCGAACGTGTTGCTGCTACAACATAAATAACAGAAACTTTATACAGTCTACATCCAATTAACCAAACTGTCACATAGGACTATAGGACTGGCTATTATTTAGACCTATAATTCATGTTGTTATTTTTGTTCATTATCATATTGTCAACTTTAGGGGAAAAACTGACTTCATTTATACTCTAGTTTTATGTAAAAGGAGACAACCTTGTTCTGTGGTTCATTTACAGAATTGGTTTCTATTGCAGTGGCCTGGATCTGCTTGCATATGAGCCTCAATCAAATGCTCTTCGTTTGGTGGATTCAAAAAAGTTTATTGTGAGCTGGTATCTTTACACACATGAAAGTAGGTTGATTCTTCTTGCTTCTGGAATGCAATGTACGCAGTTCACTGGATATCAGGTAATGGCACCCATTGGAGACAACATGCCCCATATAAATGGAACTCTGATAAGGATTCCTTTGAGAAATCTTTGGTTTATATTTACTTTTTATTTTGCTGTTCTGAACCGTGCTCAATTGCTCACAGTCATCCTGCTGGTTGATGTTGAGGTTGTGTTTTAAAGCAACTCCCAGTTGAGATCTTTTTTGCTTCTCTGTGAAAGCGTGGATCTATTTGTCCGGCGTACTTTTTTTTACTTAAGTAATGTTGGTTATTTCCTTTATGGATTATGGAATATCTTTTAGATGATACCTCCAATGAAAATTTCTAATTATGTGATTGGTTATTTGTGCTTCTGTGGTGCGGGATAAAATGTAGGAGAAAGTAATGGTACACATGCCAATAAATTTGTAGGATATTATCCAAAATTCAGGAGTAGACACAATTTACGTGTGATGTTTTTTATCCATTTGCCCTCAGGCCCTCTTTTCTTATGTCAATCTTGGGATGAGTTTTTTTTCCTGCTGGCAAAATTGTTGTGCATGTGAAACATGTTTAGTTGTGTGCTAAATTCTACCCATATTTCTGTCAGTTTTCAGCTGGTGGGATTGTCAAATTGCCTAAGTTTGAGATGATGATGTCTAAAAGTGAAGCAAACAACAAGCCTGTTCTAGCTGCTGCTGATGTCCATATTGTAACTGTGTATGCTTTTTGTCTCTCTATCTTATTTTACAAAATTTTCACCTAACCTTCCAATAACATCTTTTCAAATTTGGCAGCTACGGTAGAATTTACTGCTTGCAGCTTGACAGAGTTAGTATGGCATTGAACTTGTATCGTTTCTACCGTGATGCTGTTGTACAACAGGTTTGAACTATAAGCCAAGTTTCCTTGTACTTTCATTTATCAAGATGGCATGTTTGGAGCTTTTTTTTTCCCATTCTAGCTCAAGCTTTACTGGGGCATATTATTATGCTTTGGCCTAGCCTTGCTTAGCTAGGTTGGCTGTTTCAGTCTGTAGGTTGTGACAACAAGTTTAGTAGCATTGCATTTGGTATTTATGACAAACATCAGCCTTTGTCATGTTAGCAACATTAACATTTAACAGCAGCCAATGCCACCACAACATTATGAGAAAAGAGGAATGAGAATTAGTAAAGAGGAAGATGATAGGAACGTCTTAGTCTTTTCATCACCTTGCTGGCATGGCAGCAAATTTGGCTATTTGCCTTGGATAAGGACAAGCTTGTTTATCTTCAACTGTTAGTTTGCTTGCATTCAAAACAAACAGTTGAGTTCATATTAATTAAGGGCCTATTCATATTGGCTTCTGCTTCCAGAAGTAGAAGCTAATACGAACGCCCTAGCTTCTATAAACCATTTCTATCAACCACTACAATTCATCAGTCATTACCTTTTGCATTCACATATTGCAATGTACTTTGTATTTTATTATATCACAATTTCGTAAGTTGCACGGCGGTCCAATTGTTGTAATGCCTTTCGTTGCACCATCCTTTTTATATAATTCACTACTATTCATCAGTTACTACTCTTCATCAGTCGCTTCTATCAGCCTTTACTATTCATCAGCCACAGCCAAAATCCATCAGCAAAAGCTAATATGAATAGGTCCTAAAATTGGCCGAACAGGTTGGTCAATCAAAAAAAAAAAAAACGAACCAGTGCTAGGTCTGGTCTAGTTGACCTATTGTATCGTTTCTTTACTCCTTTAAAAGGAGTTGGTGGTGATGGTGCGTCTGCCATCCATCTCCTCACGTCACATCAAAAGACCATCTTTTGTGAATGGATTTACATACAAATTCTGTAAAGGATTGGATCGTCTGCACATGTGTATATGTATGTGGCTGGTTGATTTGATGCAAATTATGTATGCAATTTTTTAGATTTGAGAATAATCTTTTTTGCATTTTTTTTCAGTTTATAACATATGGTATATTTATTTGAAATCCGTCGCAACACACGGACACTTATGCTAGTTAGGGAAAATAGGCAGAAAAAACAATATTCTAGTTGCACTCTGCATTAAAGGGGAGTCAAAACTGCCAATGTCAGCCTTCTCAGCAAGCACTTCCACTAGTCATCCTATGCTAAATTGTTTATCAGGTTAGATCACAGGTATTAAATATTTATAATTGAACCACTGGTCCAACTGGTGAATGACCGGTTGGACCAATAAACCAATGATATGGTTAGAGTTAGTGGCCTGTGATAAGGTGTGTTCTTTTGGGTTGTGACTTATAGCTTTTTGTTTAAAATTTTGAATTTTGGTCATTCGCGAGAGAGAGTACAAAGAGAGAGATACTTGCGTTCGATTTTGGCCGATATAGATGAACTCAGTATAGTGTCCATTACAATCGACTTGTAGACCCCGCTTTAAAAAGACACTCTGTTTGAAAGCTAATTATTGCAGAAAGGCAAGCCATAAGCCCAAAAGAAAAGAGCCAATATGTAGGCGATCATGATTAACTGTTTGAGGAATAGACCCATCTAGTTGGTGAAATATTACGATGGGCATCCATTCATGCAACTAGGTTTGAAAAAATAAAGTTAAAAGACGGATCAAATTGTTACCTGCCTTATCATTATTATGGGCTAAAGTTCTTATTAGGATTGGCACGAGGAATAGCCCATAATATAAGGTTGAGCTGCATGCTTTGCCTTCCATGTTGTTGTAGTGTGTTCTTTCCCTTTCCTAGAAGGCTGCCTAAGTAGTTGGAGCTAAAGTTGAGAAAGTTTCTGATTCCTGGTAGTAAGAGTTGTTACTTATTGGACATCTTTGGCCTGCTTAGTTTCTAGGAAACCAGTTGTTGGGGGAGGGTCTCCATGTTACCGTGGGCCCACAGCTACCTCGGAGCGGCGGCGCCTGTTGGAGGGTATATCCCGAGCCAAGTCCCTAAAGCAACCCGGACGAGGTGCCCAAGACCAACCCTGAAAGGGTCCAGGGCCAACCCCGGACGAGGTACGCGAGGCTGACCTTGGAAAGGTCCGGGGCTAACCCCGGGCAAGGTGCGCGAGGCGAGTCTTGCACGTGGCGGGGCCCATGTGAGGCAAATGACGCATATACACCTAAGAGTAAACTAGGTCCTAAGGGTTATCTTGGAACCACTTGCCTTCCCTTCTCCTATAAATAGAACCCCATGTAATGGAGGAGGGGCGGTTATTTGATAACTCTAGACTCTCATATTGAATACACTATGTGGTTGTGTGCTCCTCCTTGAGTCCCTTCGTACCCTCGGCGGTCTCCGCATCCGACTGGGGATGCCTCTAAGTTTACTGTTTGAATTCGTACCGACGACACCAGTCATATTAGGGAATAAACTATCGGGCTATTCACACTTGGGTAACTTATATTCCTAATTGAGTTTTCATTTTCTTATATTTCTGCTATCAAGAAAAACCCTAATCCCCTGACTCATAACTTGTCATTTCAGGGTACTCTGCCAACTTATTCAAGCAGAATTGCAGTTAGTGCCGTTGACAACATAATTATGGTCCATCAAATAGATGCAAAAGTCGTCATACTTTATGATGTATTTATGGATTCTTATACACCAATTTCTGCGCCTCTTCCACTGCTAGTGAGAGGGTTGCCCAGCAATAGTAGGCAAGCAGCTCAACCTGCAGATGGCCAATCTAGTGCATATGGCGGGACTATCTATGGAGAAGGTTGGAACTTTCTCATTCCTGACCTCATCTGTGATGCTGAGAATGGTCTCTTGTGGAAACTCCATTTAGACCTGGAGGTAAGAAATTGGCAATGAACAATTCCTTGAATCTTGATTAAATCATCCTCACTGCAAATACATTTTCGCCCTGACATGCATAGCTTGAATTCTAGGCTATTGCTGCTAGTACTTCTGATGCTCCTTTGATTTTGGAATTCCTTCAGAGACGAAAATTGGACCCGAGTGCGGTAATATGATTTTACTACTTCACGGATAAGCCCATCTAATAGTTCAATTTTTGCCAACTATTACCATTACCATACCAATTCTTATTATGATGCAGGTTAAGACACTAACCCTCGCTATAGTTCGAACAATCATCCTGGAAAGGAGGCCAATAACTATGGTTGCAAAGGCAATGGATGTTGTTCTTGATTCGTACTCTCGTTTGATGAAAATGGGAGGCGGTCTTCCTGGGGTTAGGAGAACATCTGAGCAAAACCAACAGACAGGTGGTCAGCCTGTTGAGGGCTCCCATGTGGTTTCTCAGGAATCTCCTTCTGGAACCACATTTAGACCTGTTGTGAACCCAGACTCAGCAAGTGGAGTTGGGAGTACACCTGTGCAGCCAAATTCAGGAGCCGAGGACGGACTTGCTAACCTGGCAGCACATGTAGATAGGACATTATTAAATACATCTTCTGATTCTGATGATATTGCACCGGCAGGGGCAAGTCAGGGAACGTTAGGTTCCCAGATATCTGATGCTGCCAACAAAAGGCCTCAGGCTCTAGCTGAGGATAGCAGACCATTGGCTTCTGGTACATCAATGCAGCATGGACCACATATTGCTAGTGTGGCAATTTCGCCAATTGAAATGTTCCAGTCCGTCTTTGCGCTTGTTGAAGATGAAATGATGGGTGACCCTGCATATCTTATTGCTGTCATCATGGAGTTTTTACGAAGGTATTTCTTGTTGATTTAGTGTTGTTTAATGAAAGCAATAAGTATGCGATGAATAGTAAATTGATTATGAGAAGCAGTACAGGGCAAATATATATAGGCAAGGATGTCTAGGGTTATGGCTAATAGAATCATGGGCCAATCAGAGAGATCCTTGCCTATAATAGCTATCTAACCAACCATACTAAACACACATGGGCCTAAGGCTATAAGCCCATAATGCCTGTCTAACACCCCTCACAGCGATCGAGCGCCCGCACTTCGGACGCTTAGATGACCTGAATTCACTGAAGACCGATGACGGGAGGCCCTTGGTGAAAATGTCGGCATACTGTGAAGTGGTGGGAACATGCAGTATGCGGACATCGCCAAGTGCCACTTTTTCGCGAACAAAGTGAAGGTCAATCTCGATGTGCTTGGTGCGCTGATGCTGGACTGGATTGGAGGACATATAGACTGAACTGATGTTATCGCAGTACACCAAGGTAGCCTGCGGAGGAGGGGTATGCAGTTCCAACAGTAGGTGACAGAGCCAGGAGGCCTCGGCAACAGCATTGGCCACACCACGATACTCAGCCTCTGCGCTGGAGCGGGACACCGTGTTCTAACCAGGAAACTAGGTTATCTCCAAGAAACACGGCATAGCCTGAGGTGGACTTGTGCGTGTCCGGGCAACCGGCCCAGTCAGCATCAGAATAAACCACGAGGTCAGACTGCGAGGATGGCTGAAGTAGTCCTAGATGGAGAGTGCCACGAATATACCGAAGAATCCGCTTGAGAGCAGCAAGATGAGGCTCGCGAGGGTCGTGCATATGAAGACACCTGCTGAACTGCATAAGAGATGTCCGGTCTGGTGAAGGTGAGATACTGTAGGGCCCCTGCTAAACTCCGGAAGTCGCTGGGATCACTAACAGGGACACCAGTTGAGGCGGACACCTTCGGATTGGTGTCAACAGGGGTGGAGCATGGTTTGCAGTCTGCCATGCCTGCTCGCTTCAGGACGTCCATCATGTACTGACGCTGTGAGAGTAGACCACCATGAGACTTCTGCACATGCATCCCCAAAAAGTGATGAAGCTCACCAAGATCCTTCATAGAGAACTCCCGCTGTAAGGCAATGATGATGCGGCGGAGGAGCTCGGCAGAGGAGGCGGTGAGAATGATGTCATCAACATAAAGAAGCAAGTAGACAATCTCAGTGCCGCGGTGGTATACAAACAGCGATGTGTCAGACTTGGTCTCAGTGAACCCAATAGAGAGCAGATAGGTAGCAAACCTACTATACCATGCACGGGGAGCCTGTTTGAAACCATAGAGTGATTTGTTCAGGTGGCAGACAAAGTCCGGATGAGTAGAATCCTCGAACCCAGATGGCTGTGAACAATAAACTGTCTCAGACAAGGTCCCATGAAGAAAAGTGTTCTTCACATCAAGTTGATGAATCGCCATCGCTCGAAAGAGCAAGAGACAAAGATCGCCCGCACGGCCGCCGGCTTCACAACGGATCGAATGTCTCGGCGAAATCCACTCCCAGGCGTTGTGTAAAACCACGCAGTACCCAACGCGCTTTGTAGCGCTCGAGAGAACCATCTGCCTGAAGTTTGTGCTTGAAGATCCATTAACCAGTTACGACATTAGCCTTGTGTGGTCGAGGAACCAAGTCCCAGGTATTGTTCTGCAGAAGAGCGCGGTACTCCATAGCGGCTCGCCAATTAGGGTCGGCAAGGGCGCTACGGTAGGTCTTCGGGAGCGGCGAAAGCGGAGCGGCGACGAAGAGGGCAGGCACGCGGAAACCACTCTTGGCCCGAGTGGTCATGGCGTGGCTGTTTGCCACCGGTGGAACAGGAACCACGCCCTGCGGTAATGGGGAAAGTCCAACAGGCGCAAGGGCACCGGCGAGCGAGGCAGGTGCTGACGGGTTCGCTGACGCAGAAACAGGCCGCCTGGAGTAGACAAACCGGAAGTCCCTACCCCCAGCAGGAAGAACAGCGCGTGGTGGTGGCGGTGATGCGATCGGTGTTGAACACCGCAGGGCACAAGGTCGATCCGGCCGAGAGCGCGCCGCTGCACATGGTCGTGTGGGTGTCGAACACCGTAGGGAAATCGGCGGCGGGCCGGCTGAGGAGCGCCGAGCCGCGCGTGGTGCGCAGTGCCGTCTCCACCATGGTCGCAGCATCAGGGATCCCGCGTAATGCCGAGGCAGCAGTGGGCGCTGATGCGGCGGATGGACCTGCAGGGAGAAAAGAACCGTGGCCTATAGGGGATGGCATAACATCGGTGAAGTCCTCCAAGAATGCAAAGTCCGCAGGGGATTGCTGGTGCTGCTTGGCAAGGGGAAAAGAGGTCTCATAAAAAACGACGTGGCGAGAAATAATGAGCCGATTGGAAGCAATGTCAAGACAACGATATCCTTTGTGGTGAGCAGAATATCCAAGGAAGACGCACAACACCGAGCGCGGAGCAAGTTTGTGAATTGCTGTTGCGGATAAATTTGGGTAGCATGCACAGCCGAAGACACGGAGATGATGATATGAGGGTGGTTTGCCGTAGAGGGCAAAGTATGGTGTGGAGGAACCAAGTGTCTTGGTTGGAAGAAGGTTGATGAGATAGGTGGCGGTGTTGAGGGCCTCTACCCAGAAAGATAGAGGGCAGCTTGCCTGGAACAGTAAGGAGCGCACAATGGTATTAATGGAACGAATAATGCGCTCAGCTTGACCGTTCTGAGGAGAGGTATATGGACATGACATGCGAAGGTGGACACCACGAGTTAGGAAGAACGTGCGCGCGCTGGAATTATCAAATTCCCGCCCATTGTCTCACTGAACAGCCTTAATGGTGGCTCCAAACTGAGTAGCCACGTAAGAGAAAAAATTAGCAAGTGTGGGGAATGTGTCGGATTTGAGTCGCAGAGGAAATGTCCAAAGGAAATGCGAGCAATCATCCAGAATGACCAAATAGTATTTATATCCCGAGACACTGATAATAGGTGATGTCCAAAGATCACAATGTATGAGGTCAAATTTATGAGTAGCACGCGAGTTGGACACAAGAAACGGAAGTCGAATGTGGCGACCCAACTGACAGGCATGACACAGAGAGGTGCTAACTTCTTTATTACATGGCGGAATGGAGGAATTATGCATGAGAGTGTTGAACGCCTCCTGACCAGGGTGGCCGAGTCGACGATGCCAAAGGGATGAGGATTCGCGAGAGAAGCGCTAGGCGGGGTCGCGCGTGCAGCGCGAAGAGGTAGAGGGAACCGGTGCTATTGCATCTGACGATCACCTTCTGGGACTGGAGATCCTTCACAGAACAACGAGCGGGATCAAATTCAACAGAGCAATTGTTGTCGGCAGAATCGCGAACGGAAATCGTGTTCTTAATAAGACTTGGGAACAAGAACATTGTTGCCGGCGAACCGAAAGGTGGTCGCGCGCTGTGGTGGTGACGGGAAGTAAAGACCCGTTACCGACAACAATGGAAGAAGGAACTGAATTTCGCGGTGAGAAAATGTGAGAGAGAGTACCAGCATCGGATGTCATGTTGGAGGTGGCACCGGAATCGAAGTACCAGTCGGTTTGCTGAGGCGGCTGGAGAGTCGTGGTGTTGAATGTGGACGCCAGAGACTGCTGATCCCAGGAGGGCAAACCACCGGTGGCATTGTAGGGAAACGGCAGAGGGATGGCCCACTGGCCCTGGCCACCGGCGAGCAGAGCATGCGGCTGTGGGGCAAGGAGCGCCTGCTGGTGGTGTGCCAGAAGAGCCTGCGGCGGCGGTCCACCCACAGCGCGCTGCTGCGGAAGAGGCGCCAGTGGTGGTCGCTGACCCGGCCACATGTAGATGGAGCCGAGCCAGGGATGGTGAAAAGAGGGCTAAGACCCGCCGGCGGCGCCCTGTCCTCTCGCCCGCGGCTGCAGAGGAGTCCCACCGTCAGAGCCGGTGCCAGTGGTGGAGCTGCTGCCAGAGCGCCCACGGCGTTTGCCACGTTTGCCGCGGGAAGCAGGCTTGGAGATCCCACTGGAACCGAAACCACCGGCTGAAGGAGCGGGCGTCTAGTGGTTGGAACCGGGCGAGGACGCAGAGCCGCCGGCAGTGGTGACAAGGGCGATGGAGGGCGCCGTCGTGCGATGCGCCAGGTTGAGTTCCTCCAGGAGGAGGTCGGCGCGGGCCTCCAGGAAGGTGGGGAAGGGTCGACTGCGCTGAAGATGGAGACCTATGGCGGAGAAACTCTCGTTGAGGCCACGGATGACATGAAGCACAAGGGTGCGGTCGGAGATGTGTTCGCCGAGGTCATCAGCCATGCGCTTCAGCTTCTGGCAATAGTTGGTGATCGACAGGTTGCCTTGAGCGAAGTTGCGGAACCTGGCCTCCAGGAGAAGAGCTCGTGCCTCCCGGTTGCCGAGAAATTGGGTCTCAATTGCAAGCCAGGTAGCTCGGGCTGTGGAACCGCGCTCCATGACGATCCTGGTGAGGTCGGCGGACGTGGTCTCGAAGATCCAAGATCGAACCACGTAGTCCATGCGCAGCCAATCAGGGGAGGTTGGTGTAGCGGCGTCGCGAAGAATGTGATCCTCCAGAGAATATTTGCCCACGACCAGGAGAAAGAGTTCTCGCCACTGGGTATAATTACCGGAGGTCATGTCGAGAACGATGGGAACCAGAGATCGGACGTTCTGGACCGCAACAGCCTGGGCATGGAGATTGAGGACAGCGGCAGCCTCATGAAGAAGCATGGTGTCCTGGACGGCGTGGTCGCCGGAAACAGAAGATGTGTTGTCGGCGGCGATTTCCTGCAGGGGATTGGCGGCAGCATCAGCACGGGCGCGAGCAGCACGCTCGAGCGCATCTCGAAGGCGAGCCGCAGCCGCATCACGCTCTTGGGTCACCGCAGCGGCCTCGCGTTCAGCCTCGGCGGCTATCGTGAGGGCTTTCTCCCGCGTGGCTTGGGCGGCGCGAACGCGGTCGATCTGTGCGGCGGCGGCGGCCGGATCGGTGTCCTCCTTAGGGTAGCTGTCGCGCGCGGCAGCAGTGCCAGCAGCGGCGGCGCTGGGGGAAGGAGGGGCGGCGGGAGGTAGTCCAGCCATGAGAGGTGTGCGCGAGGTGAGGGAATCGCCCGCGAGACGCAGGGACGGCCAGAGAGTCGGCCGGTGCGGAGAGAGGCGCGGCGTGAAGAGAACACGCGCGCTAGGGCGGAAGCGAGAACAGGGGAAAAACCCAATCTCTTGATACCATGAAAGCAATAAGTATGCGATGAATAGTAGATTGATTATGAGAAGCAGTACAGGGCAAATATATATAAGTAAGGATGTCTAGGATTATGGCTAATAGAATCATGGGCCAATCAGAGAGATCCTTGCCTATAATAGCTATCTAACCAACCATACTAAACACACATGGGGCCTAAGGCTATAAGCCCATAATGCCTGTCTAACATTTAAAACTAGTTAAGAATCAACAAATTTATACATAACTATTTGAGAAGTTAACATGTCTGGTCTTGATGACTTTAGCCATCCTGTGTAGCATGCTGAAGCGTGCCATTTGTAAAAGAAAATGAAATTTGGCCATATCACTGTGCCATGACTGGCATGCAACAGGAATGCTGCCATGCAAAATGACAATGACCCCTTATAATCATGTATTCCATTTTATTTGACCCCCATAATGGCATAATGACAGTACACACTTTTTGAGGAGCTATAGCCATCAACCGCTTTCCTCTTTTATTCTCTTGACATTAGTGCATCACAGCATCAGTTGTGGTATATGTTTTTTGATTTTTAATGTAGTACCGCCTTTCTTTCAATACAAGATAAGAACATAAAAGTACTATCTTGCTTTATTTGCAGTGTCTCAAAGGCTGGGCTGAAGGCTCCTCCCAACCTTTATGTGATGATGACGACACTGCTAGGCCGTAGCAACCGTTATGCTGAGATAGCATTGTTTGTATCAAACAAGGTCAGTGCGTTATTCTAACTCCATCGTTAATGATCAGTGTGTTGTTCAAGTACACTAGCACAATCAATCATACTGTGTGTGCTGATAGTTAAATATAATAAGTACTAACGTGGCATTAGCCTGAAGTTTGCCTAATGGTTTGACAATGCTTCGAAGCAACTGCTGCGTGTAGGGTACGATTCCAATTAAATTGTTATACCTTTCATATTTTAGTAGTATTTATCATGCCGAGGGGCATAAATGGATAGGAATAATTCCAATTCAACAACCGTACTTTTCACGCAAGATTTCACATCCAAACAAAAGATAGATGGTTTGCAATTTCATATAGGGAGTAAACTTTATTTCAGAATTCAAGGGATCTCGTCTTTGAATATTATTTATATACGAGTGGCAAAGTTTCACTTAGGCTTCCATCTACTATTTACTTTTTGCTTGAATCGAGCTCGCACCTGTCTGATGACGAGTCCCTTCACCTGAAACTTACATTCCAGGCCTCTAATTGGCCTCTCAGTCCATTTGACAAATAGAAATTCAATGTGACCATCAGATTTTACTAACATGAGTACTTGGCTATTATTATTTTAGGACGTTGGGTGACTCAGCGAAGCTTTCCTACGAAAATATTTTCTACGTCTACCAATTCCCCCAAAATTAGGTGTTCGCAGTATATTGTGCAATACAGTTCTAGATATCAACCCGCGCTCCAGCATTACAAGTGACGCCGTTATTGTTTGTCCATCCCTTTAATATGTTGAAAAAATGTGGTTTTGTTTTGGTCATGGACCAATTCCTGCAGATCCTGGAGCCCTCCAAGGAACTCGCGATGCAGCTCATTGAGTTGGGGCGACAACACCCGCTGACAAGGAAGCTGGGAGTGGAGATGCTGAGGGAGCGGGGCCTGCACCATGACTACGTGACTGCCTTACTGCAAGACGGGTACTACCTAGAGGCCCTACGCTACGCTAGAAAATACAAGGTATTTGCCACCCATGCTTGCATTTTTGTCCCCTTGCTCCTTCGGTATATCTCAACATGCTATGCTGCGAGTGATTAAGAATTCTTTTTGTATGAATTACAACTAAAGCTTGATTAAATTATATGTACCTTTCGACTTCCTATTGCCCCTTGTTCGTTTCCTGTCAACACTGAAAATCGGTTTTCATTGTATTTACTTGCATTTGTTCTCTGAAACATTTTGTTGCATTCTTTTCGTTGTTACTGACACGACGATCGGTCCAGGTTATTACCGTGCAGCCTGCCCTCTTCTTGGAGAAAGCTGTGGCCAAGAACAGCGCGCCGAACCTCGCGGCCGTGCTGAGCTTCTTCTCCGAGTTCACGCCGAGCTTCAAGACGACGTCGGACTACGGCAGATACCGGCATATCCTGTCCGAAATGGTTTGAACAAGCAAATTTCTGTAGGATGAAACTTTTATCTGAAATTATTTAGCACGTTGTACGTAAGGATCGCTCGTTCTTCTCTCCTGTGATAATTTCCGAAGCTCTTTGCAGAATAAATAAACGAAATGGTCGCGTCGCTCGTTGTGGCAATGTGTGTTGGACAGAAGTTGATGAAACTGAAATCTCCTGTGGACTATCGACCACCACCATTCTGTGCAATTCCAGTTATCTTTACCCTAAGGGAACTGACCAAAGTTGTCACCGTCCATTGATAGCTTGGGGAAGCTCCACCAGATTCGAAGAAATCGAACAGTTGATCGAGTAGTAGCTAGAATACTAATCCAACGGCGCTTCCTGTCCCATCATTTGTAATCCTACGGCTCACAAGAACGACTGGGATTACGGGGTTCAGGCAGTTCATGAACAAGAACACAAGCACGACGAACAAAGTCACCAATCACTACTTGCGTTTAGGGGTGAAAACGGATCGGATAGTTTTCGATCGATCCGGATGAAAACGGAAACGAATTATGTCGGATCGGATTTTCTTCGGATAATTCTTGGATCGGATACGAATACAGATTTTCTTTGTCGGATATGAATACGAATACAGTAGACCTGATATCCGACGAATACGGATTATCCGGATAATACGAAAACGGATATCCGGGATTTCAGCCCAACATTGTCCAGTCCAAGTCAACCTCTCTTATCTCCCCTGCCAACAACCCACTAGCCCAACCAAACCAAAGCCTCCATTACCATTAGGCATTAGGTTCCTTAGTCATATTAAATTACAAACACCACTATCAAATACTTATGTTTATTAAAAAATAAATTTAATATTGTTGGTGGATTAAAATTTGTACCGATTAAATTGATGTACTCCCGTTTAAATCATTTTGATGCAAATTTAAATACTTAATTAATTTATTAGTCACATGTAAATGGTAGGAAATCAATTAAGAATTATTTAGGACTTTAGAAAAAATTAACTGCCACTTGAAGATTTAAAATCTGTACATCGGTATGACTATTGTGGATAAAAATACTTATACTTGTTTAGATTTCATGAATGTTTTGATAAGATAAACTATTTATGTGTTTTCATTGATTTTGGATGTATAGTTTAAGGGGTTTTTCATGTTCCGGTAAATATCCGTGACCGTATTCGTTTCGATTCGTATTCGCTCCGTATCTGTAATCGATATTATTTGTGTTTGTATTCGTATCCGCATCCGAGAAAAAAATATGAAAATAAATATAATAGGGACATTATCCGCCTGTATTCGATTGTTTGCATCCTACTTGCGCTACAGAATCAAACTTAAGATTTTGACGACTACATATATACATCACAAAGCGGAGTACCGAATCGGCTTGGCTTGCTTCACCAAACTCCTTTTCAACAAAACAAAGACAGCAACAAAAACAGAGCCAAGTAAAATCAAGCGGAGAAGAAGCCGTCGACGGCGGCCACCCCCAGCGCCGCCGTGGGCCCCGCCCAAGAGCCCCACTCTCTCGCCTTGGAAGCGGAAGCGGCGCGATCGCCGGCGCCGGCGGGCAGCTCTTGCCTCCCGCGCCCCTGCTGCTGCTGCGGCTTCTTCTTGGCCGTCCGCTCGAAATCCTCCACCACCAGCAGCGCTATCTCCGCCATTGCTTGCTGGTCTTCCTCCTTTCTATACCACTATTCTCTTCTATCGATTCTTCTTCGTCTGGTTTGGCTCTTGGAATTGTGTTTTGATGCGGCATTTATACGCTGCCTGCTCGGGCCGGGTTTTGGATAAGTCTGACACGCTTCAACGTTTTCGTTTTTTCCTTTCGGTGGGTGCTGTGCTGTGTGTGGTGTTTCGTGCTCTGCCTCTGTGCAGCGCGCTCGAGCTCAAACCCAGACAGTGGGGAGCGTCGCCTGGTTTTGGCTGGCGGTGTGACGTGGCAGGATTAGTGCCACGTGTCATGTGATTTCTGGGCCTAAACATTTGGTTAGGTGGCGTCACCTTTGCCGTTGTACGGATACTACAGCATAGTCCACCCTTCTCGATCTATGGTTTATAACTTTTTTTCAAATAAATAAATAAAATAATTTTTTGTTATCGTTTCAAAACTATTTATCAGGACAATTTTTTAAAATCAACTTATCGATATTTGGTTTGTTCATAAAAGTATTCGTGCTATGACAAAAAGACATCAATTACAGCTGACAAGAACACACATGTACTCTTTCGGTCACAAAGGAATGATATCTTAGACATCCACACATCTCTAAAACATAATTTTGATTAAGAAAAGTGTTTCTATATTTTTCTCTCTAACAAGAGTAATACTAATTTCAAAGTACATAAAAAGGTAAGTACTATCTATCTTTTATCGTACTTTAAAAAGTATGCAAATCATTGTTAGGAAAAGCATAGAAGCATAAAATTATAATGTAATGAAAGTATTTTTAAGACAAATATATATATATATTATTTTCATATGTTCAATCTAAATATTCATTGAAATATTGATAGATAAAATCACTCATTTTGTAACCGGAGGGAGTTACACTAACTAGTACTACTCCACTAGTACCATCCAACGTTTCTGTTCGTATATTGCGTAGCAAATTTTTTGTGGAATGGTCCAGTGTTAAATTTCGGTCCCTTAATTTTGAGGTGTTTAAATAGAGAAAAGACGGGTAGTGTTATGTATATTCTATAACTATAAACCATACATGGTCTAAAAATTCTATAAACCATACATAACACTTCCTACTGCTTGGGAGTGTTTTGATCCATAAACTTCTCCGGCTTCCGTTGTGGCTTGCAACTCTGGCAATAGGTCCTCGTTTGGAACGCGGCTGGATCCATTTTGGCTTGCAACTCTAGCAACAGTGCCTGTTTGGAACGTAGGACTCTCACAGCAATTTCAGAGAAAAGACTGCTAGGCAGAAAATGAGTGAGCATTTCCTTTAACTTCCTGTGTCGGTCCTACTTCTGATTTGCACATTGGAAATTTGCGATACCTACTAATGTTGTGGGGCCAAAGTGACATTTTCTCATGCAGCAGCAACAACAATAAGCTGATGAACAGTAGCAGAGCCAGAATTTTTCTAAAACCTAGGTATACCACCCACGCCCACACACCCACATGAGTCTAGCCATTCTGGTGGCTGGAACGTACGGGTGAAAATGGATTATATAGTTTTTTGATTGATCTGGACAATTTTTAAATACAAATTATGTCAGTTTGGATATTTATCGGATAGTATCGGATTAAAAACAAATAGGGATTTTCTTTGTCGGATACGAATATGGATTCGGTAACTCACTATCCGTCGAATATGAATACGGATTCGGATATTCAGGGGAAGGATATCCATAGCCTACATCCTGTATTTCAGCCCAACCTATTTACAAGATCTTTAGTAGCCCATCATACTTTAGCATATACATTAATACACGGAGTTAGAGAAGGAACCTTAGTCTATATGAAGAATTCATAAATGATCTTTACGAATGTTTAGATCAAATAAACTAGTTATTTTTTATTTTGTACGTACAATTTAAAGGGTTTACATGTTTTGAGAAATATTCATGACTGTATTCGATTCATATTCACTCCGTATTTGTATTCGTATCCAGGATATCCATATTCTTATCCATATCCGGGGAAAATATGAAAACAAATATGACAGAGCCATTATATGTCCATATTCGATCTGTTTTCACCCCTACCGGTACATGGTCGGCATCGGACAAGACGACGTCCTCCTCTACCTCCTCGTCTCCTCCAACCGCAACAATGACAACATCATCGGCCATCTTGGTGGACAGCCCACAATCGGCGTTGGGTCACAGCATGGCGCCGCCCGAGAGAGGGGGCCTACGTATGTGTTGAGATTGTCATGAATTACCAAAAATAGAAGATTGTTGAATTTAGTCCCTTTATTATGTGTTAATAGTGAAGTTTGGTAATTGATGGCAAATTAATTTGTGGACTAACTTTTTCAATGAGTTGGATGAATAGGTTAAGTGCCACAAATAAGGATGATTTCATGTGTTGAAAATCATCAAATCTAGATGGAAGATGGCTTCATGTGTTGAAAGCCATTAAAAAAAGATACATCATAAGTTGATGCATGTCGAAGAGGAGATAATCATGTGTTGATTATCAAGTCAAGTGAAGACCATCATGTGTTGATGGAGTTGAAGAAAAATGATGCGTTATGAGTTGATGCATATCAAGAT
This sequence comes from Dendrocalamus sinicus, assembly GCA_036346575.1. Taxonomy (NCBI): domain Eukaryota; kingdom Viridiplantae; phylum Streptophyta; class Magnoliopsida; order Poales; family Poaceae; genus Dendrocalamus; species Dendrocalamus sinicus. The sequence continues at coordinate 10,619,538 of CM070670.1, forward strand.
GATGACCTAAAGCAAAGAAATGACTAGCTAAGGCTAAAAATGTATTCCTAATCTTTTACCAGTCTTGATGTTTGGTTGGAAGGCTGGATTACTAGTATAGGTTGCCGTACTATTAAGAGGGGTCATGTCTAATAGTTTGAGTCTCATCATATGTTGATAGTTCAACCTCGCTTGCTCTAGCTCTCTATTTTTGGTATGAAGTTTATATTTACGAATGTGTTTTACAACTAATTGAAACTCATGTGTTGAATTCTTGTATCACAGGACTATACATTGCGAATGTGTTTTACAAGTGTGAGAAGTCCGTGTTTCTTATTTCTTGCTGTATGAGGCTTATATTTGCAAATGTATTTTATAAATGGTTGAGGCCCATATATAATCCTTGTAGCATGTGATTTAGGTTTGCGAGTGTGTTTTGCAAATGTGAGGAGTTCACGTACCTATTCTTTGTGTCATGATTTCAAACGTGTGCAAATGTGTTTTGTAACTTGTTGGGAATCATGTTTGATTCTTGTGTGCATGATACTATAGTTTGTAAATGTGTTTTGCAAAATCTATTGAGATATCTGCACTTGCTAGGAAAATCGGAAGTACTAGCTCTGTGTGAGCGGTACTATCAGATATCGGAAGTACCGGCATGTGTTGCGCGATACTACTAGATGTAAGTGGTCTGATCTGCTCTGTGTGAGCAGCTCGTTCAGCCGTTAGAAGTACTGGTTTGTGTGAGTGGTATTACCGGAAGGCAGAAGTACCAACGTGCGTTGCGTTGTACTACCAACCTTCAAAAGCTCCAGATTTTTCTGTGGTATGTTTTTTCCAGAGCGACACCTGTGTGGTGGTCCTCTCCTCCTCGCGAAATCAGTAGTTCTGCATGTGTGGAGCGGTACTTCCGATGATCGGAAGTGCCAGAAAATGGACGCTGGAACTTCCGATTTTGACTGCAACGGCTAGTTTTCTAACCATTGACGAGGCAAGCGGAAGTACTGGCTTTTAGCCGGCGGTACTTCCTATTTCCCTGATTTTTCAAGAATTTGGCTCTAACAGCTAGTGTTCTTGTATGGGGTATAAATACCCCCTTGTGGCCAGTTGGAGAAGTTGCTGATTGATTCATTTCTATTGTCTTGAGCTAGTGTGATCCTCTCCACTCAAATGTGTATGTGTTGCACTTTGTGAGCAAGGAGAAGGGATTTAGATTGCATGTGTTGCATCTAGAGGTGTTCTTTGTGTCTAATTGAGCCTGTGCATTTGTTGCACGTAGTGAGAGTCAAGAGAGGGGCTTGACTTATTACTCTTAGAGTTTGCCGACTCCTAGACGGCGTTGGAGGCGTCGTGCGAGGTGATCTTTCTCAAAGAAAGTTGTGAGAAGACCTGGTAAAGTGTGAAGGTTGGAACTCACGTATCTGGAGAGAGAAAGAGCTACCACTAGTGAATTTGAGGTGAAAGGCTTAATTCGTAGAGCCGGTCCAATTAGTTTGGACTTATCTCAACGTGGACTAAGGAGAGATCGGCAAATCTCCGAACACCACGGTAAAAAGATACCGTGTCATTTGTGGTTTGTTTTCTTGTGCTCAATTTATATTCAAGCAGTTTACATACATAGAATTAAATTGATTGCTTATCTTCCTAGGAGTGCAAACCTTGTCATAGCCTAATTTTGTTGGTGCACTTAGGTGAACTTATTTGATCTAGGCGCTATTTGTGTTAAACCAACTTAATTTAATCTTCTGCATTGTTTATTTGGTTTAGACAAATAGAAAATATCTTGAATTAATATTAATTGAAAGAAGAATTTTTAAGACCGCCTATTTACCCCTTCTAGTTGGCCTCCTCCATCCTATGACATCGTGTTCACACCTGCGCTGATACAAGAATGCCGCCTCTTGGCGACAAGTGACTGACACGACCCCCGCTTTTCGGCTCACGCCCATGCGTCACTCGGCTCTTCGCCTATGTGAAGCCAACAGCTCGCCACCACAAGCAGCTGCCCAGGCTCGTCGGGCGGTGGCTCTGGCTCTGCCCTGCTAATGAAATGTCCCGTTTCTACACGATCTCACGAGTTTAGTTTGTTGCCAAGTCGCATGGCACCATATATGCATATTGCTCCATGATGTGGGTGCTGCAGCCGACTCATCGATGAGTAAGCAAATGCTATGAGCGTTAGGTAAAGACGCTACGTACAATTGTCTCCCTATATGTCGGTCATACTGGACATCTTTTCGCACCATATCGGCGGAATGTATAATAATGCAGGTTAATCAGGGCCTATTTTGTTCTTCTCGACCCGATGTGTTGGCACTGTGAATGCTACTACTGACGGAGGGTTTACAGGGAATATGTCAAATGAGAACTGGTATAGCTGTGATCATTTTGGCTTCAGTTTTTAGCTTCCGATTTATTTTTCACTATTCATAAATTTCGTCTTTTTCTGAACTTTTGGCTTTTTGTTGAGTTTTTTATCGGTTCTTTTTTCCCGTATTTGTTTGTATTATACGTAATAGCCTAACATATTTTTTATATTTTTTTAAATTTAATTATGCTAAATAAGCCTCACACACATGATTTTTTCAACGATTCTGATGCTTTTCAGCCATAAGCCACCAAAAAAGCCCAAATGATCACCACCTTAAAACAAAACAACGAGAACAACTACAAGAGAAAATGGGAACTGTATAGGGTCCTAATTTTTATGCTTTCGGTGTTAAAACCATGTCCAAAGTGTCGTGGTTTTTGCCTTTTTTTGTAGAAATAACATCGGGCGTTAATTTTTATGAGATATTCAATTAAAAAAATAAAAAAATAAAAAACACCACTATATCTCTCTAGATAATACAAAAGGAAAAAACTACATTAAAAAGCTAGCGTATTTCAAATATCTTTTAGCTTCTTTCAGAGGCCATTGTTGCTTGGCACGGGGCTAAGTGTTGCAGAAGATGCCTCACCATTATGTTCATGAATAGTTAATTTCGCAGAGTTCACAAGAGAGTGGTTAGTATTGAAGGTTTTCTTTATTCGTGCCCAAAGGGTTAGGGACAAGTGGACATTACATCAATTAGATATGCCTCACGCTTATCTTACTGACATTATTTTACAATACTAGGGACTTGATCTTTTCTTGGAATACCAGGGATTAGTAAACTTATGAATCCCAATATTTTCAAATACGAATATAAATTAATATGTAACAAATACAAATTCAAATTAAATATTTACTCAATTCGATCGGATCTGGATATCCTTATAACTTATGTAGTAAGAAGACATTAATGATATTTTATCATCGTACAATCACGTTTAATCATTCTACTTCATTTACTTCACCTAAATAAACACAAATTCACGTTTAATTAAAAAACTTGTCCAACTAATTAGTTGTATTGTAATAAAATATACATATTATTTTGTTAAATACAGATATAGATAATCCGAATAAAATAACATTTCGGATGGTAAAAATTCATACCATATTCGCATCTATATTTTTTATGCGAATTTGAATACAAATAGGATAGAAATTGTTAATCGGATGAAAAAAATCTATACCATATTCGCATTATATCAAATACGGTAACCAAATAATACAGATAATTTGTATCCACTTTTCACCACTAGTGGTTCACCATGTACCACAATGCCGCAATGTGGCCATAACACATGGCCAGCGATGACTACCCATTTGTAATTGTAATTAACATTATTAGTCGTCCCCGATTACTCCCAAAATGATTTTACCACAATGTATAGTTTGTTGCACTCCATCAACAAAACAGTTTGAGAGGAATAAAGAGCGTCACAATCTCCCCTTCCATTCTCTCATTAATTCTAGTCAATTTTATCGTGCTCTATGATATGTGGGGCTGAAATTTGTATTTTCAAGCAATTTTCCCCCACAAACCAAAGCAAGTTTACAAACAAGTCTTTACGCCCCCCCCCCCCCCAAAAGCTCTAATCTTACAAAAGAAGGAATATTTCAGTATTTGCCATCGTAAGATGTGCATTTCAGAACTTGCTACTCCATCTTTATTATTTTTTCTAGTATATTATAATAATAAATCATAGTCAAAGTCTTGTATTGGAGACTATAAATAATTAAAAATGGCCTACATTTATATACGGATAAAATATAAGATACAGTCCAGCATTAGCGAAACATGAAATGAGACGCCAATATTCCAAGACCAACCAATGGATCCAACATGCATGTAGAATGAGATAAGCTTTTGAAAAAGACAAAATGGGATATATGCCACTATAAGGCATGCCAATTCGAGATATATCACTCGGTTTGATGAAATTGAATATATGCCACTCCACTTTCAGGCATCCACCCCACGAGTGCCCCTCCTCTTCCCTGTCACGGTGGCTGCCGCTCTCCCGGTGGCCTCCACCGGCCGTTGGACGCCGAGGGGATGGGACGCCCTGGGTGAGATGCGCCGCCGAGGGGTTGAGGCGGTGTCGCCTACTGCTATTCTTTAGCTACTTTGTTTGGTCTGGTTCAAGAGTCTTGCCGGTTGGTGTGGTATGTACAAGTTGATCTGGTTGGGTCGATCAATAAGGCAGGGGCAAAATAGAAACTTCACTTGAGAAACTTGAGAATTAATGAGTAAAGAAGACAAAAGAATAGGAAATGGGAAAAAACAGATAAAATAGCATATTTCAAAGGAGCAAGAAAATTGAAGTGATATATGGGTGGGTTCGTTTCCATTCATGTTTCAGCTTTTTAACTTATTGCTACAGTAACTAACAGTAACTAGCTTTTAAATAATATGTCTTTTCAAGATGAAGTTTACATATAGATTGTAGTAGATATTGTATTAAGTTCGGCTATACCGGCTAAAATCGTATGCGACTTATTTCCTCTACGTACTGTCTTTTGCAAACAGTCAGAATTCAAAAACCATAAGCCAAAAGCCAAATCTACATCCTAAAAGAACCCACCCTATATATCCAATTTCATAAAACTAGATGACATTTCTCGAATTGGCATGCTATAGACTGGCATATATCTAATTTTGCATGATTTTTTTTAAATATTAGAAACTACCGGTCCCAAAACACCATTTGCCTGGATCTCTTAGTACGGGCATACCTTCTACCTAAAGTATGGCGTGACTATTCATGTTTTTACCAAGTATATTTCTCCCATTTTACCCAGGTATGTAAGATGTATCAGTCGATGACCCAATTCAATGGTGTTATTCCCCCTGGGTTTTGCCCGGTTTTCAGCCTTTCGGACGTTTTTTTCCAGGTCTTTCATGCGGTGCTTGATGATTCAAAACTCGATAGTGCCTGCCTTCTCGTGGTAATTCGTCTCTTCTATTTTCGCCTCTGTTTCTGTTAGTCGCAGACTTGACAGTGCCTGCCTTCCCTTCCGTACAATTTCACATAGGAAAATTAAGGAGCCCTTCTGTCTGACTTAGCTGGCTATTGCTTGGCAGTTAGATGCATTGTACTCTGAAGTCTTAACTACTATTCGCACCGTCCAATTCGATGCGATGAGTTTGTTCGAAAAAAGCAAAAGTTTAAGCTGAGATCAAAACGAAAGAATCTGTATCATTTCCATCTCTTATTAGTGAGAGTAGCATGTGAGGAGGTGATCGATCAGCAAGTTAGAACAGCTGAGACCCTTGCTAATGCCATGAACGAGGATGACATGTAGAATCTTGTCATTGTAGATCGCAGTGCAACAACATCCTATTGAACTTTCTTTTCCCAAAACCTGCCTGCTCATCATATCCCCTGATGTATGGGACAAATAATTGTGATAGACAGGACAGGACAGGACTAGGAGAATATTTCTTTTGGGTGAAAGCTACATTTCCCTTATCTTTTCCGAGCAACATTTTCCACTCAACCAGTGTGTTCCTATCCACTTTTCTCTCCTCCCAGTTTGAGTTGATGAATACGGTCGACTATATGAGTTATTCAAGTCACTGTCCTTCATTTACCCAGGTTTCCTCTGCAATGGGCAAAGGACGAAAAAGAAAAGGAAAATTAAATGACACAACATCAGCAAGTGTGTCAGCACGAACCGAAACAATGGATGAACAGTGGCAAGTAGTTAGCCCATGCTACTCGTATGGCATTTTTTTTTACTATGGTATATAGTTTTTTGGCTCTAATACGAGTACTCCAAATTGAAAACCGATAAACTACTTCTAAAAGGCTATCTTAACAAGTCGCTTTGATACAGCGATAAAAAATTATCCTAATTATTTGTTTGAGAGAAATCATAAGCTCTAAGTTATAAACAAAAATAAGCTGAAAAAACAGGCGCGTATTGAGGCCTAGCTATTTACATCCAACAAACTAACTTTGCAACATTAATTAATTAAACGCAAGTAGTAGCTAGTCAACAAAGGCAAGGAAACATCACAATATTCGACTATTTACTCGTCACTCCATCAGTGACACTATTCGATTTGTTTTCACATCTACAAGCCACTAAGTAAAATGGATGTACGATGAGGATTGACTTTGTTTGCTCTAATTTGGGTTGTGTCAACTGTATTAAGGTGTTACCATGGTTGCTAATTCCGGCATAGTTGCACTAGTTCTCTCGAGGGATAATCCATTATATGCTCTGCATTTCGTTGCCACTCTTGGATTTGCCACACTTTACATTGACTCTCTAGCTAGATCTCTAGCAATGTAAAAGATGATTTTACCCGTCCACACTCTTTCTTGCTCTGCGCTGTCGATCACGGTAATATTAGCAAGTACAAGAGCAAGTACGACAAAGAAGATCTAGCTAGAGATCTCTCACTGTCGGGCTGGAAGAAGACCTGGCGCGTGCGGCCGTCGGGCTGCGTCTTCTGGACTAAAACTACTGCAGCACAGCCAGCCCAACCGCCACCTACAAGGCCGGCAACAACAGGGTGTCTTTGCGTTGCCCCGGCCGGGCGCGCACTACTTTGTGGTCGTAGCCTGAACGTGATCGTAGTCATGTCGTAAACTGAACATGGTCATAGCATGCTGTGATCATAGCTGTCAGGGGCGGAACTAGACCAAAAATAACCGGGGTTCACCACTTCATCATATATATAACAACATATATAATTTTCAATCAATTTTGTGCCTAATAGTAATATGTCCGGTAATTTTTAGCATCAATACTTCAATACGACCGATACCCGTATATGATAATAAAGAAGTAATGATCAAAATGCTTACCAAAATAAATAAATCCAATAATAATATTGGTTAGTTGCAACAAACTAAAGTAACTAAGTGTGAAATCTTAGACAAAAAAGTTGTTCGGCATTAGTAAAATACATCATCCGATCTCATTGGCCTATAAAAATAAAATTGCTTAAAGTTTTTAACTAAAAAAATAGAACGATCAAATATAAATAAAAGCATTACTTTTTAATATTTGTGTTCTTTCAAATTCATAAAGCAATGAACTACAATATCATTGATATTTTTTTATAATTCTTATTTCTCTACATAACAAATAAGTCTACCATTCATCGAAACATCATCAAAAAATTGGAAAAGGTCAATTAGATATTTGTATGTTCAGCAATTCAAGAATAATATAGTAAAAAATACGTTAAGTGGTTTACTTACTTAACTGTGATCAAATTCTACATTTTCATCTAATTTGCAATGAGCCAGGACAATATTGCACAAATCAAAATTGAAACACTAAGTCTTAAACTTATAATTTGACAAAAACAACGCCAGCTCACAAATGTAGCCCCTATTCTTAAAATAAATTGGAATAATTGACAAAAATTTAGAGCAAAATACATACTCACTAGGTAGGTATAATTTCCTTCGACCGACGAGAGCACGAGGCAATAGGGACCATGCGGCACTATAGCCAGATGGCAAACGAGAGCCACTGATGGCATCGATTTCTCTTGTTTTCTTGTGAATATTTTCTGCTTGGCTGGGTGTGGTCAGAGCGGTGTGATGCGCATCTTCTGCATGACCTTGCGTGATGAACATGCGTAGAGGGCTGTGCGAAGTGACACGCTTCAGGATCGATCAAATAGACAACATGACCTGTTGCGGTCCTCCCTCTTGGGCCGGTGTGCAGCGACCTCGTGTCTTTGAGGACAATGGAGATTCCTCGTGGATTACTGCTAATTACTGAAAATTTAGGCTGCTAGTATTCCCTTTGTTTGGCTTCAAAGAAGATACCGGGTGCACCGAGTTTAGGTTAGAGGGTTCACGCATGGAATTGAGATATTAATACCTGTAGAAAAGATTTTTGGACCCGGTGTCCTGTGACACCGGGCCCCATGTTGTGGCTCCGCCCATGATAGCTGTGATTATAAGATTATCTGTGTTCTGCCGTAGTCGTAGCTGTGCCTGTGTTCTTCTGACACCGTGGTCGTAAAAACTCCTGTTGTTGTGGTCGTAGCGTCTGTTGCCGTGGTCGTAAGACTGTCTGTTGCTGTAGTCGTAGCGTCTGTTGTCATGGTCGTAAGACTGTCTGTTGCTGTGGTTGTAAGACTGTCTGTTGTTGTGGTCTGAACTTTCCCGAACTGCACACGACCACTCAAGGGCAATGACTTCAACTGCAAATGACCAAGTCTTTCACAAACGCAAAATCTTAAGCAAGCCAAATGTCAATTATTCATCATATCTTAATCTACAACCATCCACATGATCTAACAATCTCCCCCTTGATGAATACATGGACAACACTTTGAAAAATTCTCAAATGATTTGCGTTTTGAAAGCGAAGCAAAAATCCCCCAATTCAAAATCCCCAAATATCTCTCCCCCTGATTTCAATTTCTCCCCCTTTGGTAATGTAATCATCAAGACTTTCAGAGAGAGAGAGAGAGAGAACAATTCTATGTGAGAGCAATGAGAGTAAAGATCAAGAAGCTTTAAAGATTATACAAGTCAATTTGTATTAATATTTTGACCAAGCCACCGGTGTGAGTAGAGCTTCCTAGATCATATAAAGTCATATATCACATAGCTAGGTCGGAAACTAGTCATTTAACACCATCAAACAATTTAGATCAACGACAGGCATTTTATCAATGACTAGACCAATTATAAAGAGCACAATGAAATATAACAACGAAAAGTTAAAGCCTAAAATTGAAGCAAGCATTACATCTAGACAGGCTTGCAGTCTCATAAACAATCTATTGCTTCACACTAGATTTTCAGGCATGTGGCATGCTTGCAGTATATTTCTTTTCATAATATTATCACTTGAATGGTGGCATACTTGAAGCATACTTCTTTTCATTTGTGCACTTTTTGTACTTTTCTTTTGTTTAACCATGGCATGCTTGAAGCATACATCTTTTCAATATTCTTTTTCTCAATTCTCACTTGATACCACTTATATGATACTAATTGTAGAATTTCTCCTTTTTATATGTAAAACATGCCAACTTGAGTGAGCATTAGAAAGATTTTAATATGAAATATACAAGCCTCAAAGCCAAGATTTAAAATAAGATTCACAAACAAGCTAATCCTTTTGGCTGAACATCACACAGTTTTTTCAATAATCACTCAAGTCAAAGACTTATGCCAAGTCATGTTTTAATTCAAGTATGGAAGTTTAATTAAGACTAGTTGTGGTCTAAGCTATACAACATATGAATAAATATGATAAAGCAAGCTCTACTACTCATTTGATTTCAATGGCTCAATCTTGATGAATTATACAACTATAATAAACAAAGCTCCTGTCTCCACTTAAACAACATACTCCCCCTCAGAATAATCCCATCTCACTCAAAGAGAGCAAATTGAGAAGATGCAAGAAACTGAGAGAGAGAGAGAGAGAGAACCAGAAAAGAGTTCAGAGACCATTTAAAAACAAACCACTTGTAACATAACATTACCTTTCCACATGGTCTAACCTGAAGGTGAAGTCTCATGGAAACTCCCAGAGAAAGTGAAGAACCATCTAGTATTCCAATCACACAATGGTGCAAAAAACTGGAACCAACATGCCTGTTCTCCACCCCTACTTCACTGGTCTCAAACCACAGTTCATGTCAGCCTCACAGTATTGAGGTTAGTCAAATAAGCTTTAGGAATCCAATACTGTGCTACTCGACAAATGGGGTCAGCAGCAGGCAATGATAAAAATTTAAGTGAAGATTTGGCCTTTGTCAAATTCTGGTCGTAAAGCCTCTGTGTAGTTGGTCGAAACCCACCCGAGCGCCTCTGAACAGCTGGTCGAATCCTTGGTCTGATCACGTTGTAACAACCATGTACAGCTGGTCGTACCTCTGGTTCAACCACACTGTATCGAGCATGGGAAGAAGCTAGTCGTAACTCTGGTTTCATTACTCTGGTATGACCACAGCGACCTGCTGACCAACAACTATGTTCGACCATGCTATGCCGACCACAAAGAGCACCTGGTCGATGACTTGGTCTGGTTGTGGAATGGACAACCATGGAGCGCTGGACTATGCGGCTGACTGGCCTGATAGTGGGATGTCCGACCACGGAGTGCTCGACTATGCGGTTAACTGGCCTGATCGTGGGACGTCCGACCACGGAGTGCTCAACAATGCTTCTGACTGGTCTGATCGTGGGACGTTCGACCACGTGGTAATCTGAATGCTGCAGTAAGACTGGTCTGACCACTAATTGACCATTACGACCAGGTTCGGTAGCTGTAGTTCCCGAAGCTGCAGAAGAAACTGATTAGAGGAGCCATGACGACAGTTGAGATTTTGTACAGTCTTCTCTTGAGAACGTTTTTGCAGCCTGTCTTTCTTCTCCTTCTTAGCTTTCCGAAAACAGAACTGAATCACATGACCTTCTCTACCACAATGGGTGCATTGATACTTATCTGTTGACTTCACAACACCCACTTTGGCAGAGAATTCCTTTGCAATACTAGCAGATTTAAATATAATCTGTTTAGGTTTAGATTCTACTTCAGATTTCCCAGGCACAAGAAGCTTAACAACCTCAGGAGGATTATTTTTGGCATACTCAATGAAATTTAATTCTAGACCATGTTTCTTTACACTTGTTTTTGATTGATCTAGAATCATGTTCAAATTCTTTTTGCCAACAAAAACTTCTCTAAAGTGTCTTTTAGATACTCATTCTCTTTGGCCAATGTAGGACAGGTTGCGCATTTAACAAAATCATTTGCAAGATCTTTAGAAGCAGTAGACTGAGCTAATCTTTTCTTTTCAGCAAAATCATTAAGTTGTCTAGTCAAAATTTCTATTTCAGTGTTAAGCTTAGGACAATTTGAGTAAGAAAGAGTCTCGTGATAGAGCATTTATTGAATTAACTCTTGAGATGAATTAAGCCTAGCCTGAAGCAAATCACACTTAGAGCCAGCCTTAGATTGAGTAAAAAAACTAGACTTAAGCTTATCAATTTCATCATTAGCAATTTTTAATTTTTCATTAAAAGAGTCATGTGTCAATTTTAACTCATCAAGTTTTGCAGTTACATCACTAAGTTGAGCCGATTTTGATGTATTAATGTTGTAGCTGTCTCTAACTCAGAATGTAAAACTTGACTAGCCTCATGTCGAGACCCGAATATACAAATCCGGACTCTCCTGTGTATTCTGCACTAGTCCAGGATCACGCTAGTGCACATAGCATGTACAAAGATAAATATCATCCACATCACGATATTCTAAGAAAAATCCAAATTATATTGATAATAATCAGAGTACGACCTTATGGCCAAGCTTACAATTATTAGCCTGAAGGGCTTAACAAAAACTAGCAACGGGAAAAAAAACAAAAGAAAGCGCAGCAGCCAATCGACACGCCCACAGGCTATCGAGTGGAGAACGAAGCCTAATCCGCGAAGACGTCAAGTACTCTCCTTCGAACCTCCTGCTGGTGATACTCCTCCTCCTCAACTGAGCAACAGGGGCATAAAGCCGTGAGTACATTGGTACTCAGCAAGCCGTTTGTAACAAATGAATGCAATATAATATGCAAGGCTTACCAATGGAAGGCTAAAAGGTTAATTTGCATAAAACGGCATTTGAAAATACAATAAATAGATTGAAGGCGCATTTGAAGTAAAACAATAAATAAATAATAATCAAAGGAATTGAAGTAACCACTTATGGATCTCCCATCCACGAGCTAAACCAACCACTTATGGACCTCCCATCCCTAAGCTAAACCAACAGGGAATTAACCATCCACTGTCCAAAACTTTTTAGAAATAACTATACCTCGTGTGAAATCACCGAGCATTGTCCATGACCGAGGACGCGGCTATTCGAATAGTTTTACACTCTGCAGAGGTTGCACAACTGTACCCACACGATGTGATTAGCCTTGCGCTAAGGAAATCACAACAAGGCCTTTACAATGTTCAATTCCAACCCAATCCCGTCCGCTAGGGTTTCGCATCACACCCCCCTTGCGCCTCATGGAAATCAGCAACCATGTTCATCCCAATGAGATTGAAATTGAAACATCCCAAATTAATCACCCAGTCTGTCCCATACGGACATGTGGTTTGCACGTAAGACTCGGATCAATGGCGCACAAAGTTAAGTCCTTAAGTGTACCCGGCGAGACTTCCACATCCCACGAAGTGAATCCACACTTCCCCTTTATCGCACGATCATTCGCCCGAGTGAAAACCAATTTTGTATAACCACCGCCAATGACGCACCAACGCCACGGCACAAATTTTATAACAATGGCACCAACCACGATTCATCGTGGCACCAACCACAATTCAATATCTCATTAAGTCAAATTAATTAGTCACATGTGATGATGAACCCTTTCGCAAAATAAGCAAGGCTAAGCATTCTAATCGTACCAACCCAATGTGACAAATAACATAGCATCACTAATTAAATTCCCAACCTAAGGTGACAATGGCATCAAGGTATTCAAATTATCAAGGAGGAAATAATCAATTAGGTCATTAACTACCAATACAAGGGTTTTATAATAAAATAGCAATGCATGATAATGTAAAGCAAAGTATTACATAATAGATTTGAAAACTGGGTTCAACATGATCAAAGGACACGACGTGCCTTGGCCTTGCTCAGCTGAGGGCTCTTGGTCTTCAAATCCAACTTCCGTTCCCTCGAATACGTGATCTAACGAGAGAGAAAGCGAATCGAAAAGACAAAAACAAATTCAAATAAAATCCAAAAACTGCAAAACCAGAACCAAAAGACGAAAGAGAACGAGCGATCTAAAGTTTGCCGGGGCGAGAAAATGCTGGAAATTCACAGATGTTACTGTTCACCCGAGAGCAATTTTTGGAAAGGAGGCTAGCGCTGGCGAGAGGAGGTATGGGAGGTGAATCTAACTAGCAAAATGGGTTGTTAGGGATCTAAGGCACACATAGGAAGCGACGGCACGCCAAACGGAGACCGTTGACGGCACGGGCGGCTACAACGACATGGGTAGGAGAGAGCAATAAAATCCGGGCATAGGACATGGAGAAGTAGGGTGAGCACGGGCTAGAACGCGGCTTGGCAAAGCTAGAAAAATTGTCGGCTCGGCCAGAAACCCATCGGAGACGGCGCAATCGACGTTTGAACGACGTCGGAAAGGGTAAAGGAAAAACTTAATATCTTGGTGCTCGGTGAACGAAATCTAAAACTACTTGGAGGGTAGCTACCTGGGATGGTTTGGCACAAAGTGACGCGAACGGATTGGTGAAAACATCACCGGGTAGATGGGGGACACGAGATGCCATTGGCGGCCATGGCGAGGTTCGAGGCGAAAATTTGTGGAGGCTTTTCGGGAAACGGAAGTGAGCACGGCGTAGAACAGGCGAGACAAGTCTAAGAAAATTACGGCAAGGGCTAAAGCTTACGGAGGTGACGAATCGACGTCGGGAAGCGCTCTTGACCTAGATTGGGAAAACTCGATTCGGAGATTGGCTGCACCAAAATCAAATTAACTTGGCTAGAAGGTAGATGGGACATGAAGGCACAATGTGACGCGAAAGAATCACGGAGAAACTCACCGAATAGCTCGAGACACGACGAGCAAATTCGGACCGGAGGGCTCGGTGCGACGGCGTCTGGAGTTTGAGGACTTGGCACAGCTTGGGATGGGTTTAGGGAGCCAAGGGTCGTATTTATAGGCTTGGAAGAGGTAGAAACCGACTCCAATTCGTGGATTTCGGTTTAGAGTCTGTTTCAGAAAATTGGAGATAAAAGGCAAACGGATGAACGAAACGGAAAGAGGTCAGTTGGGATAGATTCCTTGTGTGATTTGGCACAACTTTTCTTTTGGGAAGACATTGAGATAAGGTCCGGATTGGAAGTTATGAAGAGAGAGGGAAAAAGAAGGAACCTGTACAGAACCTGGATCGATCGAGCGCTCTGGGCGCGCGGAGAAGATGTACTGTTCATTCTCTCTCCTACTTTCTTTTTTTTTAATTTCAAATTGAGCTCAAACAAACTCCGAAAAATCCAAAAAAATGCAGAAAAATTCCTTGTGACACAAGGAACACAAATAAAATATTTTGGGCAAATATTAATGTTTAATTTAATCATATTAAATCTTTTTAATTAATGAAAATTCCAATTAAGCTTTAATTAATTTCAGAAAAATCCAAATGGTGAATTTTATTTTAAAAGCTTCAAAAAGGCTCTGAAAATCAGGATGTTACATCTCACAAGATTCATCATTACAAATAGAAGCTCTAAGTCTATTAATTTCACAATTTAAGCTCTCACCAACAAAATCATAACTCTTAATTTTCTTTTGATACTTTTTGAGCTCTTCTATCAATCTAAGTACAACACGAGATAAATTAGTATAAGAAGGTTTTACCTCATCAAGATCATTGTAAGGATCATCATCACTGAACTCCTCACTGTTGGCCATAAAACATATCCCTGTGAAGTCCTCTTCTTTTGCCTTCTTGCCTTTGACCTCATCATCGCTCACAGAATCAATATCACTCAAATTAATATCCTCAAGTGCTGCAAATACTTTGTTGACTGCCCTGCGATAGTTGCGCTTCTTGTTTGGGTCAATCTTGATTTGAGTGCGATGAGTTGGAGGCTTGTCATCCTGATCCTACTTGCTCCTCAGTTTAGGGCAATCCATCTTAATGTGGCCTGGCTTGCCACTCATAGCATTTGATTGAACCTGACATGCCAACTCGCCTCCTCATCCTCACATTGTTGAGTGCCTTGTATGCTCGTGAGGAGATTAACGCTAAGTCCTCTTCAAGGAGCTGCTCAAACTGTTCCTTTGAAAAAGAAGACAAGGCAGACAAAGCAACACAAGATAGAGCATTCGACGAAGCACCCTGTATGGGGTTAGTCACAAGTGCTAAAGGTGAAGATTTATCAATCTTGGATGGCAAAACTTCCATTTCATAGGTTTTCAATCTAGAAGAAAGATCATCCATGGTTAAAGTATCTAGATCGACAGTTTGCTTAATAGTTGTGACAACCATCAACCACTCAGAACCTAAAGATCTCAAAATTTTAGTTGCATTATCTTCATCAGCAGGAATAACACCAACATCGTGCAGATCACTCATTATTTTCTCAAAGCGAGCAAAGATATCATTAATGGATTCACCAAGCTTCATAGCAAAATCTGAATATTCTTTTTCATAAAGATTTTTTACGCACTTTCTTAATTTTAGTGGTTCCTTCATGATAATCACAAAGAGTTTTCCATATTAAGTAAGAAAAATTAATATGAGCTACACGATCAAACTCTTTGCGAGAAATCCTTGAAATAACAAGTTACGAGCTTGAGCATTTAAATCAACATCTACTTTATTTAGATTAGCAATAGCAGCAGGAACCTCATATGGTGTAGCAACTTTATTCCAAACATCACTACCCTGAGCCTCTATATAAGGTTGCATCCGACACTTCCAAAAAGCGAAATCAGTACCATCTAGCATGGGTGGACGATTCACATACCTCTCTAACGCCATAGCAACCTTGCTCTGATACTACTTGTAGGATCGTATGGCATAATCAGAGGGGGGATGAATGATTGTCTCCGCTTTTTACCACCTAAAACCAAAGCACAACACATAGAAACAAAATAGAAACAATCTGAATTATCGGATGACAATTACAACTGCAGACTATGTGGTCGTACGTGCGTGGAGAAACTCTATCGCCCACTACACTTTACAACCACTCGTAATCAGTACTTGCTCTGACCACTCGGTTATGACCGCCTGATTACGAGTGCTTGAATCGATCGTCCAGTCGTTCTAATCACTCGGTACAATCATGAATCGCTCGCTTGATCGTTCCGATCACTTGGTGCAATAACTGATCAATCAACTTCTCGATGTGATCACTCTGCACGGCAAGGACATAGGTAGTCATAACCTCCTTCTGCCTAAGATCCCTAGCCGTCCAACCACTGCTCGAACGACTACACGCTAGAGACAAAACAGAGCACGAAAAACAGAGAAGAAGAAGCAATGCTCTGGAAGTCACCGGAGATGAAAGGAATCTGATCTATTATTTCATCAACATGTTCTTGGCTACAAAGCACCTCACGGCACCCCTAAAAACCTTCTCCACGAAAGCCCTAAAACTCTTGTGCCGCTAGCCTACAGCCTCCCCTGTATTTATAGCCAGCGCACAAGACGTATCCAACACAAACACCTCAAAATCGTGTCCCTAACCACCTAGACACATATTCTATCTCTTCCTTAAATTAAGGGACCCGAAACCCTTCCAAACACGGGTTTTAACCACCTCGTACAGATCGTGGTCTCCATCCACGACTCCATACTTCACACGCTACGAAGCCTCCAGGATATCCCCACCTGAATCTTCATAGCGCACCATCACCGCATGCTCTTGCGTGAGCCCGATCACCTCACGTGACCACCCGACCGCCTGGACCTCAGATTACCCACTCTTAGTCCCGGTCTTCCTTGTCACTGACCGTAACCGTCTCCATGCCTCCACGCAGAATCCACCTTTGACCTCCATGTACTCCAGCATGACCTCGACCACCTCGCATGACCTCACGACTTCCTGGACCTCAGATTACCCCCTCCTAGTCCCAGTCCTCCTCGTCACTGACAATGGCCGCCTCCATGTCCACCTGCACATGTAAAGACCAAAGAAACCAACTCCTGCCAACACACATTAGTAAAACACAACCTTGTCTATCCCCAGACAAGTTCTGAACCTCCTACGACCATCCCCGAGGTCGCTTATGACCGCACTGGTCTATCTCTACCACCTATGACCGTCCTCAGGTCATTTATGACCACACAATTCTATCGCCACCACCTACGACCGTCTCTCAGGTCGTTTATGACCACACAGTTCTATTGCTAACCGAAACAGCTCATCAGACCCACCAAAATGACCGCAAACTTGTAATCCACAAGTACTAAAAAACCACACGACTATCGAGTACCAACCGAGAAGCCTACGGCAACCGATCACTAAGCCTCTGATTACCGTAGGCAGAACAGCATACTATGAAGTCTACGAGTATCGACAAGACTACCAAAACTACATCCATGAAGTTAGTCTGCAGAATCTACAACCATGAACGAAGTCTGCGAAATATACGACCATCAAGTTAGTATGCAAAATCTACGACCATCAAGATAGTTTGCAAAACCTACAACCATCGACCGCAAAGCCTTCGACTATCAAGGTAGTTAGCAAAACCTTCGACTATTAAGAATGGCTAGTAAAGTCTATGACTATCGAGTACTGTAGCTACGATTACCTGTTGTGGCCGTAAAACCGTAATCGTAATGCCGTGGTCGAAAGGTCGAAGTTGTGCTACCGTGATCGAAGCCAGACGTAGTCGTAGCCTGCTGTGGTCATAGCCTGAATGTGGTCGTAGCCTGCACGTGGTCGTAGCTTGAATGTGGTCGTAGCCTGAATGTGGTCGTAGCCTACACGTGGTCGTAGACGTGTTCATCGCATGCTGTGGTCGTAGCCGTGTTTGTGTTCTGATACCATGGTCATAAAATCTCCTGTTGCTGTGGTCATAACGTCTTTTGCCGTGGTCGTAAGACTGTATGTTGCTGTCATCATAGCGTTTGTTGCCGTGGTCGTAAGACTGTCTATTGCTGTGGTCGTAGTGTCTATTGCCGTGGTCGTAAGACTATCTGTTGCTGTGGTTTGAACTTTCCCGAACTGCACACGACCACTCAAGGGCAATGACTTCAACTGCAAATGACCAAGTCTTTCACAAACGCAAAATCCAAAGCAAACCAAATATCAATTATTCATCATATCTTAATCTACAACCATCTACATGGTCTAACAGACTCAATCGCCCTTGGCCGCCGGGCTTGTCAGGGGACCTGCCGCGGCGCCGGTGCCGGCTCCGACGACCGGGGAGGATGGCGGCTGCTGCCAGGAGCATTGTTCTGCTTCTTGGTGCTCATCGGGGGTGATAGCACACTGATGGAAGCGGCCGCTCGCTGGAGGGGAACGACGAGAGAGGGAAAGGGGTTAACGAGCAGCAGGAGCCGCATGGTGAGGGCAGGAAGTGACACGTTGAGTTGAGGGGCGGAGGCGGTGCGACGAGGGAGGGAGAATGGTGTCGCAGGTCGGTGGCGAATGGGGATGGGTGGCGCTTGAGAGAGCAGGGCACGCACAGAGAGAGGAAGGGGCAATTTAGTCTTTTCACCTCTAAAATAGATTCCAAGTGAACAAATTAAGCTCAAACATTTGAAAAATGGCATATAATTGTGGCCTGCGGGTGATTTGTGTTGAAAAATACTTTCATAAGGCTATAGTTTTATTATGTTTTATAAATATATTAAACTGGAAATTGGTGATCAAGCTGAATTTTGGGGACCATGCTAATGTCCAAAACATCACTCTTGTGACCGGAGTCCAGAGGGGTACAAGGCAACATTCATCTGGCTCATTCTGTCATTTATCCTGTGCTAAATGACCTGTCATTTATCCTGTGCTAAATGACCTTGTTCATGCTATTGTTCATGCTAAATTTCTTCAGTGCTCTACCCTACTTACTGTTTGAGCAATCATGTATGATCTAATCTCTATTGCAAATCGCTCTTTTTTTTCAGTTACAAGTTAATTAGATAAATTTTCTCGACATAATAATTGCCTTATTGTATTTTTAATTTCCGTGGTATGAGTTATGCTTCTTTCATCTTTAAAAAGTATCCGTCTTTTAAAAAGTCAGTAGTGAAAATACCTCATTCATTCCCTTTAAATGGATGCTCCAAACTTCAACAACACGAAATAATGTTTCCATTGGCAGGTACCTGATCCAATATAACACATTTCAATCACCACATCCTCTTTCATCAGAATCTGAAGATGGAATTTCAAAGGAAATAAATATTACAGCAAAGGTTACTGCCTTCATACAAATGACAAAATCAGCCTGTACTGCTATGTGACTGCCCCGAAAATTTTACAACCACAATTGCTTCCTTAGTAATTGCATGTGTACATATTTCTTCACTATATAGTAATCAACAAAGCCCTATTAACTCTTGTTAGGTATGTTATGAATAGCGCATATATTCATATGAGGCCAATGGGCCAGAATATATACACAAAGTACAAGTGGTAAATATGCAAAGAACCCCTCATAACAATGGGGAATAACAAACTATACATATCTCTAACACCCCCCCTCAAACTCATGGTGGATCAACAACACTGAGTTTGGAGAGGTAGAAGCTATGCTGTGCTCGAGTCTGGGCCTTCGTGAAGAAATCCGCTATCTGAAGCTCAAGGCACATACCAAGAGTAATCACCGATCATGCACACAAGACCTCATGAAAGAAGCATCAACACCAATATGCTTGGTGAGCTCATGCTTCACAGATCACGCGCAATCTTGATGGCACTGCATCGTCGACAAGAGAGAAGTCGGTGTAATGTGAAATACCAAAATCCTCAAGTAACCACCGTAGCCAAGTAATCTCCGCATCAAGAGAGCCATAGCTCGCAACTCACCTCTGCACTCGAACGGACACTGCAGATCTGTTTCTTCGTCTTCCGTGCAATAAGAGAACCACCAAGAAAAACACGAAGCAGAGATAGACCGCGATCAAAAGGATCGCTGCCCAAATAGCATCCGAATAGGCCTCAAGTCGTAAAGAGCTGGAACGTGGAAAGAAGAGACGGCGAGAGATAGTCCCGCCAAGGTATCGCAGAACTCAAGAAGGTGGTCGTAGTGGACCCGAGTGGGAGCGAAACAAACCGACTCGAAATATGAACTGGATAAGTGATATCCGGACGAGTAATAGCAAGGTAGACAAGACTCCCAACAAGATGACGATAGCGAGTCGGATCAGAAAGAGGCTCGCCATCAGAGAGTCGAAGGTGAACATTGAGCTCCATGGGAGTCTCAACGATCTGTTGATCGATGAGAGAGGCGCGATCAAGAAGATCCTGAATATATTTCGCTTGGGACATAAAGAAACCATCCGGAGTGGAAGTAACCTCAATCCCAAGGAAGTAACGGAGAGGACCAAGATCCGACATAAGGAACGCTCACTAAGACGAGCCTTGACAAAGGCAATGTACTCGAATCATCTCCGTAATGATCATATCATCAACATACAGAGAAGAAGAGTCCGACCACGAGATGAAGTGTGGACAAAGAGCGCAGATCATGATCACTAGCTGAAAACCAGCAGCAGTGACCACGAGGAGAAGCGCTCAAACCAAGCACGAGGGGCTTGCTTAAGGCCATAGAGAGAGCGGCGAAGGCGCATGCACCATGCCCTCGGAACAGAATACCCGGTGGCGGATGCATGTAGACCTCCTCACGCAACTCGCCATTAAGAAAGGCATTCTTAACATCAAGCCGAGAAATGCACAGACCGATGGCGCAATGACGCCACCGAAATAAGAGTCCGAACAGTGGTCATGTGGGCTACAGGAGCAAAAGTCTCATCGTAGTCAACACCATGCTCCCGCTGAAACCACGAGCAACAAGACGCGCCTTATAGCGCTCAAGAGAGCCATCGAGCGAGTCTTAATCTTATAGACCCACTTACAAGTGATGGGATGAGAATGAGATGGACAAGGAACAAGATCCCAAGTACCAAGACGCTCAAGGGCAGCAATCTCTCGGCCATGGCAAGCTGCCACTCGGGGTGAGTAACAAAGATCCCGTGAGGAGACAGGCTCACGAGTAGCCGCGCCAGCAAAGGCAAAACGGGCAGGAGGCCGAATCAACTGGCGATCGCGGAGAGCGTAGCGAGGAGAAGATGGCCCATCAGGGGAAGATGGAGCATCAGAAGAAGAGGGAACATCAGAAGAAGATGGCTCAGCTGGAAGATCCTCAAAACGAGGCCGACGAGTGTAGAAGATAAGAGGAGGAGGTACGGTAGTAGGAGGAGCCTGGGGAGTCGTAGGAGACGACACAGGCGGCGACAACGGCGGAGAGGCCACAGGAGGAATATGTGGAGACTCAGTGGGATAGGTGGACGAGGGCAAAACAGAGATAGGTGTATCTGGAAAGGTCAAGAAAGACAGAGACTCCACAGAGGAAGCTGAAGGAGAGGCAGGACATGGGTAGAATGGACGAGACTCGTCGAAAGTCACATCCCGAGAAACCCGCATCCGACGACCAACAGGATCCCAACACCGATAGCCCTTGTGCTCAGCACTGTACCCCAGAAAGACGCACTCAACAGACTGAGCGGTCAGTTTGGTACGTTCTCGAGGGGCGAGGAGAACGTAGCAAACGCAGCCAAACAGATGAAGGGCAGAGTAGTCAGGAAGAAGACCACAGAGACGCTCAACAGGGATCGCACCCTTAAGAGCAGAAGAGGGCTGAATGTTGACGAGATAGGTGGCAGTGGAAACAGCCTCGGCCCAAAAGTGAGGTGGAATAGAGGCGGCGATCATCAGAGCACGAGCCGTCTCAAGGAGGTGCCGATGCTTGCGCCAAGCGACACCATTCGAGCATGAGCACCGGACAAGAGAATCGAGCGAGTGCCTCTCGGCAAGGAAGCTGCGCAGTGACGAGAGAGGTACTCGCCAGCAGAGTCAGCACGAAGGATACGAATAGGAGTGGAGAACTGTGTGTGTATCATAGTGGCAAATTGTTTATAGATAGGCAAGGCCTCACTACGAGAAGACATGAAATATATCCAAGTGTGGCGAGAGAAATCATCTATAAAAATAATATAATAACGATGGCCCCCTTTCGAAACAAAGGGAGCCGGACCCCAAACGTCTGAATGAACAAGATCAAAAGGACGCTGAGACACAGACTCACTATGAGGATAAGGAAGCTGAATCTGTTTACCTAACTTACAGCCCTGACAATCTAAAGATACGTCTCCTGAGATAGACCCTAGAAGACCACGACGAACTAAGGACGACAGACGGGATCCACACAGATGGCCAAGACGGTGATGCCACTGCTGGAAAGAGCCGGTAGACGGCGGCGGCGAAGCGGAGAGATCGGCGCGGTGGTGGCAGCGGAAGGAAGGTGAAGCGATCAAGCTCCCAAAGACGCTGTGAGTCACGGCGCCGAGGGCCAGAACCAACCAGAGCTCCCGTGTGGCGATCCTGAACACAACAAGAGTCGAGTCGAGAATGACCCGATAACCAAGGTCGATGTCGCCAGCAGAAAGAAGTCGTAAGGTAAGGCGAGGAACATGAGCAATGAAGGAACATGAAAGGATGAGTTACTAAGAGATCCTCGACCGAGACAGAAGAGATGTACCATCGCAGTAAGAACACCGGGGAGAATCAAGAGGTGTAATAGAAGACAGAGTGGAAGGATCGGAGTCATGTGAAAAGATGCTCCGAATCAAGAATCCACGGGAGGTGCCTGATCGTAGGAGGTGGTCTCTCGGTGCCCGAAGAGTCGATGAGCGAACTCGCAGAACATCGCCGAGGAGAACCCAAGCGGCAAGTAGGCGTCGAAGTCCGGCTATCTCCCGCTCGGTGAGAGAAGCTCTGAAGGAGTCGAGGCGACGCCGTCGTAGAAGCACTACTTGCCGATGAAAGAACGGCGTGAAAGATGCCGCTTCTTCTTGTAGCACTGGGGCGCGCAGCAGTGGCCATCCTTGTCGCAGAGGAACAGTGAGGACGGCCACCTCCAGACGGAGGACGGCCACCACCACTGTGGTAGCCGCCGGAGGAGGCGGTGTAGCGCGACGGCGGCGAGCACGCAGGGGAGTGGCATCGCACCAGCACCACTCAAACGAGTCTCCTCTGCGCGTAACTCGTAGCGCCGACGAAGATGAGTCCACATCTGAAAGCCGAAGGAGTCCCACAACCTCGAAGAAAATCGAGGCCGACATCGCGATGAAGACAGCGGCGACCGAGCGTCGTCATCGTACCACTGAGTGTAGACGGTCAGACGATCCTTGTAGAAATCCAGAGCCTCGTGGTAGGCAGAGGCAGCTTCATCATCGGCGAGGCGAAGCGGCCTCGGCAGGCAGCCTTATCGGTACCGGGGCAATGCCACAGCGAGGCTCCGTCGGAGGAATAGGGCAAGGCGGGCGGTGACATCGCCAGAGAGGACGCCCCAGAGACGAAGACCACGCATGTGGATGCGCATGTGAGACACGAAGTCGGTGTAATTAACACCATCAAAAATCACCGGCAGCGAGGAGGAAACGGTGCCCATTGGTAGGCGGTCTTTGGGCGGCGCGGCGACCAAGGGAACGGTCTAACAGCGCGACGGCGGCGCGCGTTAGAACGACGTTTTTTTTTCTTTTTTTACTCGGCTGAAATTTCTTTTCTTTAGCCGGCTAAACGGGCCTTCGCCCGCTCACGCGCTAGGGCACGCGCACGGCGCAGGCGCGCGCGAGAGCCGGCGACGGCGGCGGGGAGCCGCGGGAAGCCGGCGATCGTGGGGAGCGCGCGGCCTCACCGACGGCGGCCTCGGCGGAGGCGCGCGCGGCTCGGGAGCGCGCGCTCGTGGAGGAGGCGACGCGCTCGGGAAGGCGACGGCGTCCGGGAGCGCGGCGCGGCTCGGGAGGCGCTCGAGCGGAGAGGTCGGAAGGCGCCGACGGCGCGTCCGTGAGGGAGGGAGGCGGCCGATCCGATCTGGAGCCGGAGTCGGCGACGGCGCCGCGAGCAGCCGCGACGGCGGTAACGGAGGAAGCCGACGACCGCCGCCGCCGTCGCGGAGCGGCCGGCGCGGAGTGGCGGCGCAGACGGCGGAGGCGTCGAGCCGAAGCGGCACCGGCCCCGAGCGCCGAGCCCGAGCGGCGGGAGGCGGCGGCGACGCGGGAGGCGCGAGGCGCGGAGGAGGCCGGCGAGGCGACCGGGTGGGAGTCGGGGGGCCGACGGCAGCAGGTGGCAGCGGCGACGGGAGGCGCCGAGGCCGCGACGGCGAGGAGATCGGCGACAACCGCGGCGCGCAGCAGAGGCCGGCGGCGCGGAACCCTAGGTAAACCAAAACCCTAGTTTTGGCTCTGATACCATGTTATGAATAGCGCATATATTCATATGAGGCCAATGGGCCAGAATATATACACAAAGTACAAGTGGTAAATATGCAAAGAACCCCTCATAACAATGGGGAATAACAAACTATACATATCTCTAACAAGGTAATCTGGACCTCTGTGAATTGTAATAAGTCAGAGACTTTGTGCATCCAAATACCCGAAAGCAAATTCTGTCATCTTACCTTATTGTATCCATTGCCTGAGCTATAAATCCTCTACCAGCACCTGCCTTTCCTCCTGATAGATTCTCACTGGTCACTTTAGACATGAACAAGTCATTATTTGATGCCTTCTGAGTATGCAGATCTGGGTTGACTGCCTCACAGAAAATATCTAAAAGTTTTCTTCCAGCTTCATACAAGCACTGCATAATCATGAAGATCTTCAGTAAAAGCTAAAAACAAGACAAGTTGAGGCCGTTTTGCTAGAGATGGACAATAACAATAGGTGGTTGTGATGCTAAAAAATTGTAACTAACCGAAGGGCCAACAAATTATCCAGCCCATTGCATCTCATGTGCAATGCTACCACCCAGGGTTCACATTACCTGTATTTAATTTTTACTGGAGGGGGCCAGTAAGTCCGGTTTGGCCAATTGGTAGTGAAAGAGCATGAAATCGAAACCAGACAATGAAAGAGCAATGAAATCGAAACCAGTCACACTCAAGCAAAACTAGCTTTTCATCCAATTACTGTACAGACTATTGAGCATAGTCATAACATGTTAAATTGGTTCCAATAAAAACATTTCACTATTACAACATCTCCACTACAGACTATTCTATTGCTGTATGTAACATAAGTTTACAGATGATTTTTTAGCAGTTTTACAGGTAGTCATCAGATAGTCAACGTTTCCATGTGTGTGTGGAATTTTGTTCTTAAATCAGTACCAGTGGCATATAATAGCTAACTAACAGATGATTTCCATGCACATGGAGATATCTAGAATCAATACCAATTGTGCATCTCATTGGTTTTTCTAAAACTTGATATCCAGCCAGATCAGAGTTCAAGTCCTTTTATTGTGCTGCTCAGAATCCTCAGATATTCTCATGTTGTTTCTCTGCTGAAGCATAACTAATCCAGTTTCTTGTATTGTGAGATACAGTGAAGTAGCTACGTATCTAGGCAGCAATATTTGAGCTTAGTAAACTAAACCTATCCTCTGTCAGACAAACATGTATATAATATTGAGCGATGCTCTCAGATGGGAGTACAAATGAAATCGTCCTCCAAAAAGAGAATACAAAAATGAAAATTATACTGCATATAACTTTCAACAAATGAAATGAAATGATACTGCATAGAACTTTCGAGTCAGAAGACCAATAGAATAGACAGGGTCATAGCCTCACAGGGCATGGACAAAAAACATACACTAATACTCTACTCTACATTTTTACCATGGTTTTCTATGTAATTGCTTGTATAGTTAGCCCAGGCAATCCTTTAATAACAGCTCCAATGTGAAATAAAAATAGCGCAACCAACTGTTATGTGGGGAATCCCTTATCAGAGGCGCAGTCCAGCCTCCAGAACAAACATGAGCATGAGTCAGCTGGAAGCCGAGTTCGAATGGAAATGGACTCCGAATACATCTGTACTTGCTATCTTCTAGTACATTAGCCAAGGATAGGTACTTACTTTAAATAAGAGATAGATTACCTCATGGGGAAAGATCAGGGATATATAAAGGGAGCCTTACTCGTGTATTGGGCAAGCAATAAGAATAAAGTCTTCTTCCCAGTCCCAATTCTCTATTCCCCATCTTGTGCTTGAAGGCAACAACTTCATCACGGCGGCTGTGACACACAGTTTGTTGGACTCCTGAGGGTAATTTCCTAATTTCCTAATTTGATAAAAGAAAAAGGGGAAGAGGGTCCCACTTGTCAGTGGGACTGAGGGGAAGAGATAAGGCCTTTCAGCAAGAGGGGATCAGCTTGACTGCTTCCTACCGACCTGTTCGTGCGGCGTTGGCAATAGCGCCGGTGGTGTCACCGGCCTGAGCGACTCGGTGCCAGCCGGTGGTTGCAGCCCGTCGTCAGCCTTCCCACTCCTCTATAACAGGGATCCTCCCTCTCCTCCTTTGCGTACGGAAATACAGTACGTCTTCTTTAGTTTTCCCGATCTCCTCTTCCTCTCGGTCGGGTCTCAATTTGAGTTTGTGAGCAGTAGCTTCGCCGTGCTCTTCATCAGCGCCGGCCGTCATGCAGACCGAATCACCTTCTCTCGGATCTTCCCATATGTTTCTTTGTGTAGTTTCTTTTGAAATCTAACACGAAGGGACTTTGGGAGTGGATTTGGTTTGTGCCAAGTGGAAAAGGAGAAGTCAAGGTTTGATCTTGGTGTTCATGGGTGCACTTGGCTGGAGCCCTCGTCCGTCTTGTGTGGCATCTACCCCAACCTTCAACTTCTACTTCAGCTATCCGAGGTTGGAGTGTGGCATTGTACCTCTGTTTGCCATCATCTCTTTGCGTGGCATAGCGATGCGCTTGGTTTTCTGGGACAGTGAGCCTACGTGCCTTGCCTTCTTCAATATCACTGGTACTGTGAGTTTGTCGTCTATTTCCTCTTTGCAATTTTGAGATATATTTCTTATATTTGTGAGATACCATAGATTGGAAATTGCAAAGCACTAGATTCTTTTGCTCGGTGATGAAATAACATATTCCTGATATTACATATGAATGTAAGGGTAGATAGATCTTGAGCTTTCGGCTAGCTTTACTATTGTATACTTTGATCATTGCATTTGCTATTCTTGAATTGATGCTATCTCAGTTCAATGGTTAAGTTTCAATTGTTCTTGCTATAGCTGAACTCTGTTACCCTATTATAATCAATACTATTCATGTTATTTGAATGTTAGATTGATTATACTATCCCTTTATACTATCAAGCATCATTGGATCTTGATCAAATAGTTTTCTTTAATAGCAAAGCTTGATTTAGAGCTCAAAATCCAATCTACAACTGTCATATATAATCAAGATTAGTTTTTGTTATGGCAATGTTGCGCAACTAGCCTTCTGAGAGCAATATATGTCATTGAAAATGTTATTAACATGCTGAATTTTGTCATACATGTTATGTTTATGTTTGGCATAAGCTTTCGCTTCAACGACTTACAAAGTTCATATGTTGATTAACTCATTTATATGCCTTTTATATCATGCTTGTGTCTTTATTAAATATGTTGAAATTAAATCTAAATATATGTTAAGACCACATTTTTTTACAATAATCTAGAAAACCAATTATTAAAGAAATGGCTTCCTCGTCTGATGTTGTTAAGCTGGAAGTTTTTTATGGTGTCAACTTTAAGCGTTGGCAGGCTAAAAATAAACTATGGCTGACTGATCTCAAACTATTTTGTGTAGTTTTGAATCTTCCAGTGTTCCCATTGAAAACCTCTTAAATGATGTGGTGAGAGGATGCAAACAATTCAGTCTTAGCCCCTTTGTTAGCCATCTTATCCAACCAGCTGTTCAACGTCTATGTTAACTTTACTAATGCCAAGCAACTCTGAGATGAACTTGAGGAGAAATATTCTGAAGGGGATAACGGGAATGAGTTATTTGTAACTGCTAATTACTTGAACTATAAGATGGTTGATGGACGGTTGGTGATGGAGCAGCTCCACGACTTACAACTCCATGTACATGACTTAAGTCAATACGATTGTATCCGACTAGAGAAGTTCCAAGTAAATGTCATCCTGGCTAAGTTACCACTCTCGTGGCGTGACTTCGTGACCGTTCGTAGACATATGAAGGAGCGCTTGACTCGCAATGAGCTGTCAGCTGCTATCAATGTCGAAGAGCGTGCTAGGGTTGGTGATAGTGCAGGAAAGGTTCAATCTAGGCTCATCAAGTGGAGGTCAAGAGTGCCCCAGTCAGTAGAAAACAAAGGTTTAAGAACTAGCCCCAGAACAAGCTCAAAGTCAAGAAAATGAAGAAGGAAGAGATTATTTTCTTTGTCTGTGGCGCAGCTAGCTATAAGGCCAACCATTGCCACAATCATAAAGGTAGGGGTCCCTTTCCTGGTCAGCACAAGAGCCGTAATGCTAAAGTGAATGTCTTACTAGCTAGCCCCAGTTTGGAAAAGTATGTACCTCAGGCCTTTATGGCAAGTTCATCAATTGATTGGTGGATTGATACAGGTGCTACTAGACATATATGTGCTGATCGATCTTGTTTCTCTTCATTCCAGGGTGAAGGTGGTGGATCCATCCTAATGGGGAACAGAGTCACGGCGACAGTACGGGGGATCGAACAGGTTTGCCTGAAGATTACCTTAGGCAAAACACTCATCCTCAAGGATGTACCGTATGTGCTTATGATGACTCGCAATCTCCTGAGCAGGTCAATGCTATGTGGACAAGGAATAAAGCTTGTATTGAGTCCAATAAGGTCATGTTGACCAAGTTTGGTAATTTTGTGGGCAAAAGCTATGATAGCGGAGGCATATTTCTTTTATCCATTCTTAATTTTAATAATGTAAATATTTATAATGTTTCCCATTGTAATAAAGTTCATGATATTTGGCATTCACGTTTATGTCATGTTAACTTGAAAGCCATAGTTCGATTGAGCAAAATGAGTTTAATTCCAAGCTATAATTATGAGAAGGGTTCAAAGCATGAATTGTGTGTGCAGGCAAAGTACCTTGAAAACCTTTTCATAGTGTTGAAGGGCGAAGCGCCTCTTCATTTTAACTAATCCATTCTAATCTTGTGAGATGAATGAAATATTAACCAAAGGTGGCAAATGGTATTTTTTGACTCTCATAGATGTTGCGATTAAGTTTTGCTACATTTATTTGCTTAAGTCAAAAGATAAAGCACTTGAACGCTTTAAGGTCTATAAAGCTGAAGTTGAAAATTAGCTAGAAAATAAAATGAAATAGTTAAGGTCGGACTGAGGCATTGAATACATTTCAAATGAATTCTCTTAATTCTGTGAAGAAAGTGGAATAATTCACGAAATTACTCCCCCATACTCACCTCAATCAAATGGAATAGCCGAAAGAAAGAACCAAAATGTTTGTGACTTGGTTAATGCCATGCTACAGAGTTCAAGTATGCCGGACTATTGGTGGGGGTGAAGCAATTCTCATAGCTAATTATGTTCTGAATAGGGTTCCACCTCGCAATTAGGAGGAAACACCCTGTGAAGGATGGAAGGGAAGAAAACCTAACTTGTCATTTCTTTGGACGTGGGGATGCCTTGCAAAAGTTCATGTGCCATTACTAAAGAAAAGGAAGCTTGGTGATAGGATGATTGATTGTGTCTTTCTGGGATATGCTATAAATAGTATGGCTTATAGATTTCTAGTGGTCAAATATGAGGTGAGTGACATCGCTACAAATATAGTGATGGAGTCTCGTGATGCGACATTCTTTGAGCATATGTTTTCTATGAGACCAAATGAAGTCATTGACCATATTGGTTTTGATGAACACTCTATTCTTTTTAGTGTGGATAACACTGCTCTAGAGTTGGAGTTGAGGAGGAGAAAGGGACAGAGGACTGAAAAGTCTCTTGGTAATGACTTTGTCACTTATGTCATGGATGATGAACCATGAACCCTTTTAGAGGCATACACATCCCCGGATGTAGATTACTGGAAAGAGGCAGTCTGTAGCGACATGGATTTCATCATAGCTAACAGAACATAAGAGATTATAGATCTTCTACTTGGTTGTAAGCTAGTGGGCTACAAATGGATCTTTAAGAGAAAGCGTAGACCTGATGGTACTATAGAAAAGTACAAGGCCTGTTTAGTGGCTAAAGGTTTCACGCAAAAGGAAGGAGAAGACTATTTTGATACATACTCTCCTGTGGCTCGTTTACCCACAATTTGGGTGCTTTTAGCACTAGCTGCTACATACAAACTTCAAGTACATCAAATGGATGTAAATACCGCTTTCCTAAATTGAGAGTTGGATGAGGAGATTTACGCAACAACGCGATGGTTTTGTTGGTTAATTAAATCCTTGTATGGCCTAAAGAAACTCTTAAGCAATGGTACGAGAAATTCGATAGTACAATGACATCGGTCGGCTTTTGTGTAAACGAAGCCGATAAATGTGTCTACTATTGGTTTAGTGGGGGCGAAGGTGTCATTCTATGTCTATATATAGATGACATATTGCTTTTTAGGACCAACATGGATATAATCAATAGAACAAAGTCTTTCCTCTCCCAAAATTTTGATATGAAATATCTAGGTGAAGCAGATGTTATTTTAAACATCAAGCTTATAAAGGGTGAGAATAGGATTACTTTTTCACAATCCCATATATGTGGATAAGGTCCTAAATAGATTTGGATTTATGGACTGTAAGGCAGTTGCCACACGCTATGATCCAAATGCTAAGCTGCATAAAAACACTAGACATGGAAATGACCAACTTAAATATTCTCAAATAATTAGATCCTTGATATATCTAACTAGTGCAACGAGGTCAGACATCTCATATGCTATAAGCAGATTGAGTCGTCATACGTCCAATCTAGGAGATGATCATTGGATAGCACTAGAGAGAGTACTCAGTTACTTAAAGGGGACCTCAAATTTGGGAATATATTATTCTGGACATCTGACAGTCTTGGAGGGATTCGGTGATTCTAACTGGATCAGTGACTCGGATAATATGAAGACTACAAGTGGCTATGTATTCACTCTAAAAGGTGGGTCAGTTTCATGGAAGTCTTTAAAATAGACTATTCTTACACAGTCCACCATGGAGGCTGAGTTAGTAGCACTCGATTTAGTGGCAGTAGAGGCGGAATGGATTAGAGAACTCTTTTCTAACCTACCTATGCTGGAAAAGCCGATTCCAGCAATATTGACCTACTGCAATAACCAAACCCTTCTGGTTAAGGAGAAGAGTAGGAAGGACAATGTGAAGTCCTCAAAACATATAAAGAGATGACTTAAGTTGGTAAGGTATGCTAGAGAGACAGGTGTTATTTCTGTAGAATACATCCAGTCTTAAAGGAACTTGGCAGATCCTTTAACTGAAGGATTGGCGCAGAAGGCCATCCTTGCAGCATATAAGGGAATGGGGCTTAGAGCATCTCCAACAAATCTTCTAAAGTGCTCATATCCCCTATATTTTAGAAGAAAAGGTAAAAAAGGCTCCAACAGATCCCCTAAGTGGTACCCAAAAATATAGAGGACTCCATCCCTGATTTTTCGTCCCCCATATATGGAGGACGCACACCATCCCCTAAATCGGCCCCAACACTCCTGCGCCGTCCGATCCCCTAAATTCTTTGGTTGGTAGTTTTTGTGGACCTAGATTTTAATTTAGGGGACCATATTTAGAGGACTTGTTGGAGGTTACATATTTTTAGTCTTCTATATTCTAGATTGTGTCCTCTAAAAAATGATTTAGGGGATGAGATTTAGTGGACATTGTTGGAGATGCTCTTATACCCATGTAAAGGCTCACATTGGTGGTAACCTATCCTAGGATATTAGAGATCTTGTGAACTAGGCTCTAGAATAACAGCCTGTGTGAGATTATAAAGCATATCTAATGGGTCCCATTAGCTACAGTGCTCTTTCTGTATGGAAGGTTAAGCAACAACCCTTAATGAATTCGATGTCTGTATGACTTTGGAAATCGTCCTATAGGATTCCTAGAAGAATTCACCTACTTGAGTATGATCGTGAGATCGTGATCAAAGAAAGACATGGGTATACTTTCTTAAAGTACTCATGAGCTAGATACGAGGACGCGACTATAACATCCCAATCCAAGAGGGAAAGGGCAAGCCATCCAGTACGAAATGTGACTTGGGTGAACATTCGCACACCAAGGCATTAGATCAAAACAAAGTCCTCCTTTGTCTGTACAGAGTCGTAGTCCTTGTTGCTAGGCTTTATGTTCAAACCCACAAGGTACCCATCATTGAAGAGCTATATATTAAACAAGACATTTGAACATCTTTACCAAATTGATAAATTGGTGGGGACTGTTGGACTCCTAAGGGCAAATTGGTAATTTCCCATTTGATAAAAAATGGAGAAGAGGGTCCCACTTGTCAGTGGGATTGAGGGAAGGAGATAAGGCCTTTTGGCCATTTCTTTCATGCGCAGGAGGGGATTAGCTTGATTGCTTCCTGGTGACCTATTCGTGCTGCTTTTGCATTGGCGCTAAAGGCACCACCGACTCGAGCGACTCAATGTTGGGCCGTGGCTGCAGCCTGCTATCGGCCTTCCCACTCCTCTATAAGAGGGATCCCTCTCTCCTCCTTTGCATATGGAAATACAATGACTCTTCTTCAGTTTTCCCGATCTCCTCTTCCTCTCAGCCAAGTCCCGATTTGAGTTTGTAAGCAACAGCTTCACTGTCTCTTCATTAGCGTTGGCCGTCGTGCAGACCAAATCACCTCCTCTTGGATCTTCTCGTGTGTTTCTTTGTGTCGTTTGTTTAGAAATCTGACACGAAGAGACTTTGGGAATTTTCCTTTGGGGATTGGATTTGGTTTGTGCCCACTGGAAAAGGAGAAGTCAAGGTTTGATCTTGGTGCTCATAGGTGCTCTTGGTCAGATCCCTCGTCGGTCTTGTGTGGCATCTACCCCAACCTTCGACTTCTACTTCGGCTACCTGAGGTTGGTGTGTGGCATTGTATCTCTGTTTGCCATCGTCTTCTTGCGCGGCATAGCTAGGTGCTTCGTTTTCTAGGACAGTGCAACTTGCATGCCTTGCCTTCCTTGACTACTTCTCGGTGATTTTGAATATCGCCAGTACTGTGATTTTGATGTCTGTTTGCTCTTTGCAATTTTGAGATATATTTATGATATTTGTGAGACACTACTAATTGGAAATTGCAAAGCACTGGATTCTTTTGCTCGGTGATGAGATAACATATTCCTAAGATTATATATGAATGTGAGGGTAGACTAGCTTTACTATTTGTATACTCTGATCATTGCATTTGCTATTCTTAGCTTGATGTTATCTCAGTTTAGTGGTTAAGTTTCGGTTGTTCTTGCTATAGCCAAACTCTGTTGCCCTGTTATAATCAATAGTATTCATGTTATTCGAATGTTAGATTGATTATACTATCCCTTTATACTTTCAAGCATCATTGGATCATGATCTGATAGTTTTCTTTAATAGTAAAGCTTGCTTTAGAGCTCAAGATTCAATCTACAACTGTCATATATAATCAATATTAGTTTTTGTCATAACGGAGATGGCCAAGAATAAATCCTGTGCAACTAGCCTTCTGAGAGCAATATATGTCATTCAAAATCTTATTAACATGCTGAATTTTATCATACATGTTATGTTTATGTTGGGCATAAGCTTCCACTTCAATGACTTAGAAAGTTCATATGTTCATATGTTGATTAAGTCATTTATATACCTTTTATATCATGCTTGTGTCTTTATTAAATATGCTGGAATTAAATTTAAATATATGGTAAGACCACATTTTCACAACAGTTATCCCCTCAAGTTCCTGGACCATACCAATCTAGTATCAGAGATAGGTTTGGTGGCAGCAATGGTGGCACCCGAAGAAGCGAAAGAGGTGACGATGGCGCAACTCTTCAAATCTCTCCAGATGTTGACTGTGTGAATCGACAGCATGAATCGACAGATGGATGATGTTGTCACCTGTCTCATGGTAGTGAAAAAGCAACCAACAGTAGAGCCGCATGGGCTCCTGCACCAGCCACTTGGAGTGTGGCCAGCAGCTCCAATGACGCACCTGGGACAATTTTTTGGGATTTTAATTGGATTTTATTTGAATTATTTGTGAAGTACTGGAAGAAATCTCAAAATTCCAATGGAACCTTCACTAGAAAATTCTTGATAGTTTCTGTTAAAGCAATTACTTTATTAAATTAATTCCTTCAAAAATATTTAATGTTATTTGAAATCAAATATTGCTTTGTGCAAAAGAACCATATTATCTTTCCTTTGTTAAGCCCTGCACCAATTGTATTTTTCCCAAGACTTGCGAAGTACTTTATGTACTCACATGTTATACTCAAAACAAATCTCAGAGGATTATGAAGCTCAAGAAAGAGATTGCGACTAATTTGTGTGTGGATACGACGAAGGCTTTCTGGAGTATTAGGTTGTGCTTCCCTAGTCAATTGCTACGGCGTATTGATGGGTCTTCGTCAAAATTTCTTTTTTTGCTTCCGCTGTGTTTTGTAAGTTTGAGAGGTCTTGAAACCTCAGTTGTAATAAAGAGGCCATAAGGTCTGTACTCTTTATTATTGTAATAAAGTGGTGTTGGTTATGTAATCATCACTATTTGACTGTGTGCACTAGTTTTGATCTAGGACTAGTGTAGTAATACACAGAGGGCTCGGATTCGGAAATCAGGGGTCCCAACAGAGATGGTATCAAAGCCAATTTGGCTGTAGGACGTGACCTGGATTAAAATGGCAAAACCTTAAGGATTCATATTTATTAAAAAGTGTATATTAAAAAAAATCTAAGTTTCCTTGCTTTTGTTTTTTTCTTACTTAGTATCTCGTTCTTGTCCTTATATTCACTTGCTAAATTTTTTACTAATCTTTCCTACTATTTCAACTTTGTAGATGACCGGATCGTCCTCTACAGGTTTGTGGGATTACTTCTCTCATGGCGAGAACGTTGTAGCATTTGTTAGCCTTCTTCGACAGCTCATGTAGTATCTAGAGTATCGCCAACCGCCCATCTTCAGGGGGCCGAAGATCCGAATCATGGATCGAGATTCTTGGATGATAGAGGTATTCCTATATGCATAGGAAGGGGAATTTGACTCCCACAAATACCCGATCGAGCACCCTCGGACTCACTGCTCTAACACTATCCAAGACGCAGCTCGATTAGCCATAGCTGACCTATACCAGATACACAAGGACACCCTGCGGAGTCGCCTTTCTGCTTCTTCCCATCCACTTGGGTAGGACAGCGCTACCCGGAGCCCTTTGAGATCTCAGTGGATGACCCCCGACTGACGCACTAGGTTCAGCTTACCCAGGCGATGGCAGCTACCTACGGTAGTGCCTTGAAGGAGATCAGCTAGCTTCGGATGCTCCTTACTTCCAGCTACCAGCACTTCGACACCCTCCATGCTCAGCTCATCCAGTGCCAGGCAACTCTCTCAATTGTGGAGTGAGAGAGGATCACAGCAGAGGTTGAGCAGGAGCATCTCAAGGCCGCACTTACCTACACACCGTCTTCAACCGCACCCACCATCATCCCCAACAACCCAGTGCCAACTCGACCCTTGGGACCCCGCACCAGGCTCACAGCGCACAAGAGCGTGCGACACCCTAGTCTGCCACTCGACATCGACATTGGAGGTTCCAGCAGAGGACGCATTCTTTCTCATTCCCGTTCCTGCTCTTGGTCACCTACCTTCAGTTGTAGCCATTATCGTTCTCACTCACCAGGCAACTGCACCACGTGTGGTGATGGACAACACCACATGGACGAGTCTGAGGAGGATCCTAAGGAGCGCATCATCTTAGAGGACGAGTAGTTTGTTGAGTCAGCAGTATCCAAATAAATGTCTACGTCCTTAGAACGTTTTATATTATAAGTTGGTGTGCTAGATGGACTGTACCAAGCCTTTGTGCACTTATGGTACAGCCATCCTTAAAACTATTTGATTTCAAGTCAAGTTTCTTCAAAGATGTTATTTATTTCTCTCTTGTGTGTTGGTTGGGATGTTGTTTAGTTATTTTCTTAATCTCTTATCTGTGTTACTTCTCTCTTATCTTTTGCAAACCCTAGTTACCACTTCAGATAGTGAACACAAGGAACAATGAGGCAACAATCGTGGTGCCAATGCCTAACCAGAAAGCAATGCTCCAATTCCACCACCTCCTGCTCAAGCCCCTAACTTGGAACAAATGATGGCTATGCAACTGTAACTTCTTCAAGCCCTTGCTCAGAACCAAGTCCACAAAGTTTAGTAGGCACCCATCCAAGCATCGCAGTCCAAACTAGGAGAGTTTATGAGGACCAGACCACCTACCTTTACCGGTTCAGTAGATCCATTAGAGGCTGACGACTGGCTCAAGCACATGGAGAAGAAACTGATTTTGGCTCAGTGCAAGGACTATGAGAAGTTGTACGCCGCCCATCAACCAAAAGGAATCGCTGCTAATTGGTGGAAAAACTACTGTTCTCCTCATCAAGATGTGCAGACCATCACGTGGGCTGAATTTGTTGAAGCTTTTCACACTGCACATATTCCTGTGGGAATAATGGAGATGAAGAAGAGGGAGTTTCACAAGTTGTAGCAGGAAAACCTTAGTGTTTCTGAGTACCTAAATAGGTTCACTTAGCTATCCAGGTATGCACCAGAAGATGTTACAATAGATGCAACCAAGATTTGGCAGTTCATGTAAGGACTTGATCCCAACATCAAGGTGCAGTTGGTGTCAAATAATTTTCTGACATTCCAGCACATGGTGAATAAGGCCGTTATACAAGAAGATGCTCAACGTCAATTGTATGAGTCTCAGAAGAGGAAATTCCAAGCTCAGCATGGTACAAGCAATTCTCATCATCGTCCTAATCCACATCAGTTTAGTAGGCCCTCAATGCCAAGTGTGCCAAGGACACCATTCACTGGACCTAGCTCAGTTCCACAAGCACCTCGAGCAAGTACTGGTTTCCAACCCCAATAGAACAAGTCTTCAACTACAGGAGTGCAATGTTTCAATTGCAAGAACATGGGACATCATGCCAACAATTGTCCTCAAAAGCGCCAAGCTGTGACCCCTGTTTGTTTCAATCTGGGGACTACACCAGCACGAGATCCATCTGCAGGTCAAGGCCGTGGGACACCCCAAACTCCTAGGACTCCGCAGGCAATGGGTAGAGTGCATGTTAATCATGTTACTGCAGAAGCTACTCAGGATGCACCCGACGTAGTCCTGGGTAAGTTTCTTGTCAACTCAGTACCTGCATCAGCATTATTCAATTTCAGAGCTTCGCATTCTTTCATATCAAAAGGTTTTGTTAGAAGATATAATTGGGATGTGTGTTTGCTAAAGAACCCTATGCTAGTCCAATCACCTGGAAAGGAAATAAGGACTAACACGGTTTGCCCTAAAGCAACCATAGATATAAATGGAGTTAAATTCCTAGCGAACCTTATTATAATATACTCCAAGAGCATATGTAATTCTTAGTATGGACTAGTTAACCAAGTATAAAGGGTAGACAAATTATGTTACGTGAACACTGGGAAGTCGTCGGCACCCCCGAAGTCACTGGCGCCGAAGAAGGAGATCTACTCGTGCATGGCCAGCGCGACAAAGGTGGATGGTGCCTCACCGCTGTTCGTTGGGGCGAGCTGGCACTTCAGGCGTCTTACCGTGGCCACGGAGAACGTGGAGGTTCGCTGGACAAGAGGGCACCGACATTTAGGTGCGGAATCATGCTTCGTAGCAACAATCTATGCGCATGAATGCATCAACTTTTCTTTAGCTTCATGATGAGGTTTCACTAAATAGAAATGAAAACCTTTTCATTTCATTTCAGCTCACCCGGGGCAAGTCCGGCACAAGTTGCTGCAAGAACGTGCCAGCCAGATCCTTGTCACCGTCGAACCGCGCTAGTCTCCGGTCGTGCAACGGTGAAGGCCGCGTTCAACTCCCACGGCCGCAGCAGCACAAGCCTCCAAGAACTACCATAGCCCTCGCCTGTGTGGGGGAAGAACCACAGGATATGCATGCCCAAACTCAATCAAGTGCTCTATTGTCAGACGGTAAACAGTGCAGCTCTGGTCAGTGCCTACGACTATGGTGGTGAAAATAGAGTACTAGAAGAACTAAGTCGAATGAGGCGGAGAGTGTTTGGGGCAATTTCTCTTCCTTTTGTTCACTGTCAAATTACACAAGGATTACAGGGTATATATAGACACCAGAGCCACACAACCCACTCACTCACTATGACTCCTATCACTTCCATTGCGCTCAGCCGCCCACGACTGCTACAGTGATCACCGCTTGCCCATGCCGCTTCACTCAGCTCCCTGGGGTGGCTTCAGCAACCAGCCCATGACGACTGCTATAGTACCAGCTGCTTGCCCATACCGAGTACGTAGCCAACCAAAGATGACCTGCGTCACCCATGACCACCTATGCTAACGCCTGCTATCATCTGCTACAGTGGTCGACACACGACCATGACCATTGTCTTCATCCTCGGCTTGTCTTCAACCACTACCCTGGAGCTTTGACCACAGACACGCAGGTGCTACGAGCGTCATGCCAACGACTACTACTCTGGTCGTTATGATCACATACAACGTGGTCGTAACTGACCATGCACACAGACACTGCAACGCTGGTCGTTACGACCACACACAACGTGGTCGTAACCGACCACACATACACAGGTGCCACAACCACGGCACTACGACCACACATAGGCTTCGAGTCCTCTGAGTGCATTAGTACTCATACGAGTATGGCGTTCACTGTACTCCTCTAACTATGATGTCCATAGTACTCCTCTGAGTATGATGTCCACAGCACTCCTCTGAGTATAACGTCCACAGCACTCCTCTGAGTATAACATCCACAGTGCTCCTTTGAGTATAACGTCCACAGTGCTCCTCTGAGTATAACGTCCACAGTACTCCTTCGAGTATAACGTCCATAGTATTCCTTTGAGTATGCACTGATGACTACCGACCATCGACTATCGACCACGACCGTCGACTATCGACTACGACCACATACAGGCACCACGACCACAGCACTAGTGACTTTGGTGCTAGTTGTTACGATCACACACAACGTGGTCGTAACCGACCACTCACACAAACGCTACGACACTGGTCATTACAACCACACACAGCATGGTCGTAACCGACCACTCACAAGAGCCACAACCACGGCCTCAACGACCACGGTCACTTCGACCACAGTGGTCATCCATGCAGCACCCATGGTATTGACAATCATCAAGATTAATTCCAGCATTCTCCCCTTAATCTTGATGCTTTGGCTCACAAGTCAAAGTTTGATCTCCTGACGCATCTCGAAGGAGTCTTGCCTTCTACCGGTGACACAACTTACCAACTTTCTTCACATCTTCACTACCGGTGACACACATTGCCGACGACTTCGATCACAACCCCAGCTCCAATTGTCTTTCACCAGCGACCCAGCTTGACGGCGACGGAGACTCTCATCAGAGCTTACACACTCCCAATTACTCAAGTTTTCCTGTGGGCACAGCTAACACAAGAACACACACGAGAACTCTAGACACATGATTACAGAGACTCACACACACTCACATGCATCATGCATTGACTCACCTACATGCACGACCATGACACACAAATGCGCACGTATGTGACACACCCCCTACGTGCTCAAACAACTCAAGGTTAGTCTTAGAACAGTGTTGGCTCATCCTCTGCATCACTGCAGCAAGAAGAGCCACCTCCTTCTTTGGCTCGCGACACGCCTTAGCAAAGTGCATGTACTCTTGGCAGTTGTAGCAATGCACCTTGGTTTTGTCAAACTTTCTTCGACCACCACCACTTCTAGAGCCATCGGAAAACCTCTTTCCTTCTCACTTTGACGACCGAGTCTGCCACTCAGCCTTGGTGAGAAGTACATGCTCCTCATTCTCTTTCTCACATCGGCAAATGCGCTCCTCATATGCTTTCAGCCGCCCTATGGCTTCCTCAAACCTCATCGTCTCCAGATCAGAGTACTGCTCGATTGAGGCGACCATCGAGAGGAATTTATCGGGTGCTGAGTCAAGGAGCTTCTTCACGAGCGCTAGGTCCTCCAGGGTTGTGCCGAGCGCACTGTACTTGCTCGCCATCCTGCTCAACTTCCTGGCAAAGTCATCGATGGACTCTGCCTTATCTACTTAATGAGGCATAATTCTGAATCCTTTGAAAAGTTTAGGGAATTTCAAAATGAGATATAAAATCAACTTGAAAAGACAATTAAAGCCCTACGAATCAGATCGTGGAGGTGTATATTTGAGCCATGAGTTTGGTGATCATATAAAGCAATGTAGAATTGTTGCATAGCTAACTTCGCCAGGAACACCTCAATGGAATGGGGTGTCCGAACGACAGAACCGGACCTTATTAGACATGATTTGGTCCATGATAAGCTAATCTGATCTGCCATTGTCTTTTTGGGGGTATGCTTTAGAAACAATCATGTTCACATTAAATAGTGTTCCATCAAAAGCAATAGAGAAAACACTATATGAGATATAGACTGGGAAGCATCCCGGGTTATCTTTTCACAAAATATGGTGACAAGAGGTATATGTAAAATGTTTAACATCTGACAGGCTCACACCTAAATATGATATATGATTTTTTGTGGGTGTCCTAAGAAAACTAAAGGATATAACTTTTATGAAAGGGATAAGAGCAAAGTGTTTTTTTGCCTGAAACGGTGTCTTTTTGGAGAAAGAATTTCTGTTAAACGAAGTTAGTGGGAGCACAGTGCGACTCGAAGAAATTTGGGAACCATCAGAAAATGTTTTAACTCCTTCTGAATCTCTACAGGATGTACAAAATGTTATAAAACTTGTGGAAGAGGCACCAACCTCATATAGGTCTGAAAGGCCACATCAATTACCTATGAGATGTCAACATGATATTTTATTGTTTGACAATGATGAGCCTAAGGCTTATGAGGAAGCGATGATGGGCCCAAATTATGAGAAATGGCTTAAAGCTATGAGATCCAAATACAATCCTTGTATGATAATCAAGTTTAGAACTTGATTGATCCACCCAATGATGTAAAGACCATTGGGTGCAAGTGTGTTTTTAATAAAAAGATAAACATAGATGGAAATGTTTCATATCCATAGGCACAATCGGTGGTGAAGAGTTTCAAACCAATTAAAGGTGTTGACTATGATGAAACTTTCTAGCTATTGTTGCATATTTTGATTATGAGATGTGGCAGATGGATATCAAAATGGCTTTCCTAAATAGAAACCTAAGTAAGGATGCGTACATAACACAACCTAAGGGTTTTGTTGATTCCCAAAATTCTAGAAAGATATGCAAGCTTTAGATATCTATCTATAGACTGAAGCAAGCATCTCAGAGTTGGAACATTCATTTTGACGAGGTAGTCAAAAGGTATGACTTCATCAAGTACGAAGAAGAGCCTTGTGTTTACAAAATGGCTAATAGGATCGCACTTATTTTTTTGGTCCTATGTGTTAATGACGTATTATTGATCAAAAATGATATTCGTATGCTTGAATTTGTCAAGTCTTCATTAAAATAATAGTTTCTCTATGAAAGACTTAGGAGAGCAGCATATATTTTGGACACAAAGATCTATAGAGATAGAACTAAAAGGATAATTGGATTAAGGCAAGATACGTACATTCACAAAGTATTTAAGCGGTTCAATATGCAGGATTCCAAGAAGGGTTTCTTGTCTATGTCACATGGTATTAGTCTTAGAAACACTCAATATCCTTCGACACCTGATGAGTGAGACCAGATAAGTAAAATTCCATATGCTTCTACCAATGGGTCTAACATTTATGCCATACTTTGTACACAGCCAAATGTATCATATGCTCTACGTGTTATGAGCAGATATCAGTCAGACCTAGATAAAGGTCATTGGATAGGTATAAAGAACATCCTAAAATATTTGACAAGAACTAATGATGTGTTCCTTGTTTATGGAGGTGAGGAAGAGCTAGTTGTAAATGGTTATATTGATGTTAGCTTTTGAAACCAATAAAGATGATTTTCAATCATAGTTTGGGTTTATGCTTTGTCTTAATGGAGTAGTGAGCTAGAAAATTCTAAGCAAAAGATGGTTACTGATTCTACAACGTAGGCTGAGTACATTGCCGCTTCTGAAACTACAAGGAGGCTGTTTGGATAAAAAAGATCATCTTTGAGCTGGATGTGGTCTGTAGAGCCTCTAGTCCAATAGGTCTCTATTATGATAATAGTGGAGCCATTTTGCAAGTCAAGGAGCTTAGATCGCATTAAAAATCCAAGCACATACTTTGGCGCTTTCACCTCATTCGCGAGATTATTGATAGAGGTGATGTAAAGATATGTATAATGCACACGGATTTGAATATTATTGATCTGTTGACAAAACCTCTTCTACAAGCAAAGCATGAGGCACATACAAGAGATATGGGCAATAGATACTTGCATAATCAACTCTAGTGCAAGTAGGAAATTGTTAGTGATATGGCCTAGAGGGATCATGGAGATGATTGTATCACTTCTATATTTATGATATTTTGAATAATATGTTATTTTGTCTCTTGAATAAATGTCTTTCATATTGAACAACTAGTATGTGATTTGTTCGTGGAACTCTTCATTCATGTTTTGATGTTATTCTAGATTATCCCAAATCTTATATCATTATGTTAGACAATTATGATTTATAAATCAGTACATATATTGATTGATGATTATGTTTCATAAATTATTGATATGGGGATATCAAATCAATAATATGGACGCGTGTTAGAGAACATGATGTTGGATTAACCTACCATATGATACTACAGGAATTGTTATATTCTTAAGTATCATCAGTTGGTGTCATACATAGTGTATGTAAAATTGTAAGACTTTAGATCGTTATAGTTTCCTACATGTGTAATAGTTTACTTAGGGGTTGCCAAACACTACTCCGTAACTAGATAATTATAAAGCTAACTTTCAGATTTACTTTGAAACATGCAAAGAAATATGAGCGATAAAGATCGAATTTGCCCCTCGTATATATCGACGAACTAATCCACTACATGTTTGAGTAAAGGATCGAGCTATCATAGGATAGCACGCTTCTCACCTTGAGTTCGATCTGATACGCTGAGGCAAAGGGATCAGTATATAAGCACTATCTAGGTTCATCCGATATGATCTTCATATATATTTGAGTGTCGTTATGTCCTACTAGATGCCACTACCGACTTATGGACCGAAAAAAGAGTTTTTAGGCTATGGTCAAATATACATGAACCTACAGAGTCACACACTTAACGAGTTGAAATGATAAGTGCCCAGATGGTAGACTCCGAATGGGATACGATCTCTACTAGTACTGAATCTGGTCAGAGGCTCTCTGAGCGGGATACGATCTTTACTCGTATTGGATAAAGACCCAGTCAGAGACTTTTTGAGTTGGATACAATATCTAATTGTATCGAATAAGAATCCGATTGGACGCTATATATAGAGAGGCACGGGGCTAAGGGCGGCATCCGGAGACACACCCATCGAAACCCTAGCCGCTACCTCTCAAAAGCTCCTACCGTGCGCACTGATACTAGCACACCAATGAACGGTGTTCCATCCCTATACTATAGACTTCGGTAGAGGTACTGTTATAACTGCAGTGCTGATCAGAACGATCGCGAGGAG
Source organism: Dendrocalamus sinicus (assembly GCA_036346575.1). NCBI lineage: Eukaryota > Viridiplantae > Streptophyta > Magnoliopsida > Poales > Poaceae > Dendrocalamus > Dendrocalamus sinicus. The sequence goes on from CM070670.1 coordinate 10,663,298, forward strand.
GAGACGATTGGCCAGAGAATGATCGATTATTTCCACTACACAGACGCGCGCTACGTTGAACTAAGCGTTTCAACTCTACTTCCGCTGCACTACGCGGCTGGTGATAACAATCTATGATCTCTTACTCGCATGGATTATTGATTTATGCGATAGAAAGTTTTAAACTACACTAACGTAGCATACCCATATCCCAACAGATATGTCTTACAGTCCGTGGCGTGTACTTTGAATATTCGCCCAAACCATACTTATATGCTACACAAAACTTCTTATATTGAAATAATTTGAAGAATTCTGGTCATATACAGGACAATATTACAGGGTATCAAATCAGATGTTATTACGAATAAATGGTGTTATAAATGAGAGAGATGGAAGCTTTGAGTGATCGATGGATGATTATGTTGTCAAAGGTCACCCTGGTCAATGAAAGGGGATGTTCAGAGTTCATGTATCTGTTTCAGCTTGCTGCTGCAAACTTGCAATGTGGCTGGCCTGTTCGTCTGATTCGTCTGAAGTATGCAACCATGTGCACAAAAATGCACCTTGAAAGCATCTTCTGTGTGATGTTTTGGTCACGTCGGGCTAAGTTGGACAACACCTGCGACATGATAACCCTGTCTCCGGGGTATACCATGCTCCCTTGAAAGGTCAGTGATGAAGATGTTGTGGAGGACAATGGGAGATACATGCTTCAACTACGTACTGCTGTTAGTGAGCTGAGTACTTCAACGAAAGCGGCTTACCGACGGTGCCGACTGCCCATGCTGTTCGTTTTCCACACGGGTAGTTCCTGATGCCATTTCGGAGGACTGTGTGATTGCTCAGCGGTTAAGAATTAGGATCACTCGTGGTGCCAAGGGCCGGGTTACAAGTTTTGAGTTGTCGCTGTTATTGGTTGGCCAAGGGGTTCTCTGGTCAGGATTCAGGAGAGGCAGCTCCAATTGGGGATGATCAGTGATAGCCTAAGACTTTTGTCATAATCCAATGATATAGCTGCCTTATTTTCTGAAAGGTGATTGATGTCTTGCAGCTAGCTAGCACTGTAGAAGACTAGAATAGTCAATCAGCTTGGCATCAGCTCGTGTTGTCTGAACTCTGAAGAGTCTTGGGATAGATGGGAAGGCGCCATTAGTGTAGCTTTCTGTCGGCTTTGGCGGTTCCAGGACGGGTAGAGTTTCTCCGACAAACCTATGCATGTCAAGATCAGCCGTTAACTGTGCAGGTTTTCGGCATGAACCGTCTGAAACACGTACGAGATTGAGGTTCGGAACTGTGGGATTCCGACCGAATCCACCGTTTCGAATCCATCTATTAATGTTCTCAAATACAATAGTTGGTCAGTGTTATTACACGTTTTTAAGGGAAAAAAGTGGAAATGCTATATTGCACTTGTGTAAACCTTTTTTTTGTTTGACCTAATCTTCTCACCGTTGGATGAGTTCCATGATTCATGTGCATGCCGCTGTCTCCACCTCCGTCTCCGATGGGGCCGGTTGCTCAAGAGCGCCGCGGCTTGCCACCGAATGCTCCCTTAGATCCACCTTTTTTCAGTTGAGCTTGACAGAGCCGAATACGGCGTGGGGAAGGTGGTGGAGGTCATGCATGCTTCGCCAGCGCCGGCGAGAACTGGATCCGGAAAAATCAACTGAAATATATCAAAATTTTACTGGAGTGATAAACGGATAGGGGAGAGATAGATAGATAGAGAGAGAGAGAGAGAGAGAGAGAGAGAGAACAACTCCAGAATTCGCAGGGATCAACGCGAAATGACAACGTTGGAGCTGTGCCCTCGTGTCTGCATACATACTTACGAAAGCGACGTACCAATACACAGTGCCAGATGCTACGTTTCATTAAAAAAATCAACATGTTGACGTGGAATGATCAGCGACCGATCGATGTCCCCTCCGATGCCGCCAGCAAGGCAACTTTTGCTATCAATCGTAGGTCATACATGTCCTGTAGGAACCTGTTGGAAAGTGATAGGTATACAAGCCGGTCGGCCGCACACAGTATGTACCTAAGATATTTTGCGACGACCAGACGACCAGTAAAACACTGTTACTATTATGCATGCTAGAAATTCACAAATTAATTGCCACGTCAAGAAACAGGCACAGGTAAAAGGTGACCGTGTGTGTATATATGTCTTTTTTCCGTACTCTCAGAGTACATATTTTTGTCTTCTAATATATCACTTAAATAAATATGTCATATCTTTTTTAAATAGTACTTCCATACTTTCCTCTCTAATAAGAGTAGCGTCAATATTCAAAACAAACAAAGAGATAAGTAATATCTATCTACCATTAATCATACTTTAAAAATTATACAAAGCACTATTGAGAAAAGTATATAAACATCTTCCTTCTTTTTATCAGTTTTAATATACTTAAATACTAATTTTAAAATACTTTATTGTGACGTGATTCAAAAAACTTCGTTGCAACCGGCAGCATGGACCTGGTGTACAGTTACACCGGCGCGCTGTATGTGTGGGCTCGCCGGTGCCTGGCGTCCGGCAATGATTTCGGGCGGCCGTGCTCCCGGACCGTGTCATGCGCCGGTGGGTCGCGCGATCCCGGCCAGGGAAGCCAGATCCGACAGCCATCAGATCGAATAGATACTCATGCATGCAAATGTACATACATACACATGCACTGGCAACATCTAGAGTAGTACTACGTGCTGTAACTTCTGTAATGTTTCGGTGCATTAATTCTGGAGAACTTCATTTGATGCGCTGATTTTGATTTTGGATAAAGCCACATTTGGCAACTGTTTAGTATGTGTACAGTATGACAAGCTACCTGGAGGCCGTACCTTCTCCGAAACCAGGTCTATATAAAAGATGGACGAAGTTCTAAATTAAACTAAGTGCAAACGGCCTTCGATATTATAATTAGGCGAACAATACGTAATGTAATTAATGTACCTACGGGAGCCAGTAAATTCTACTTCACTAGTCCACTAGGGCGAGATTGGATATTTGCCAAAATAGTGTTAGAGCACATTCATATTGGCTACGGCTGATGACTTTTAGTTAAAATAAATAACTATGGTTGAAAAAAGTGACTTTAGAAAAAAAAAGGAGCAAACGGTGGGGAACAAGGATGGACCCATCGGGGGTCAGCCGGGGCTGGCGCCCCTCTACGGCCGGTTGTTGCATTTGTTAGTGCACAATAGATCATCACAGAGGATTCAAAAACATCATAATAGACGGTTTCATGAGCCATTTGAGTTTATGGGTCGGTAATAATATGAAGTCATTACAGATGGCTTTCAAACCGACTATCACAGACAGTTTGTAGTAGAAACCGTCTGTGATATATGGTTTATCACAGACGGATTCAACTACGAACCATCTGTGATATATTAATATCACAAACGATTTCTACTACAAACCATATGTGATAAACCATATATTATAGACGATTTTTACTATAAACCGTCTATGATAGGCAGCCTTTTTGTTCCTAAATCTATTTTGTTTGTTGGCTAGCCTAAGGAAAAGCTAGCTATGTCCTCTAAAACAAGCAGATCAACACACACACACACACACACACACACACATATATATATATATATATTACACCGGGAGTACAAAGTATTTTTCCTATATATATATATATATATATATATATATATATATATATATATATATATATATATATATATATATATATATATATATATATATATATATATATATATATATATATATATATATATATATATATATATATATATATATATATATATATATATATATATATGAAGCCTCTTTTCTACTCCCGGTGTAATTACACCCTATGTCGTATCTCACAATGTAGCGAGTATCTCGTATAACGGAGGGTATGTACATGTACTATACAAGTATTTAAGACCATATAGGTGGTATGAACAATTTTTCAGAGGTAGTATGTATATTTTTTTTGACATACTCCTTTTTATGTGCGTATATGAAGGTATTTATAAAATACGCTAAAAACTATGGACTCCCTTGCAATTTTTTCGTATGGTTTACATTGGAGTATCTTATAATTAGTATATGAGTATACCTAAAGTGATAAAAGAGTATTTCAAGTTTATTTAGGTGGTATATTAGAGGTGGGTGTAATTACACCCGGGAGTAAAAAGTATTTTTCCTATATATATATATATATATATATATATATATATATATATATATATATATATATATATATATATATATATATATATATATATATATATATATATATCCAATTCACATTCGTTTGAAATAAGAACATCCATTTCACAAATCAATTAATAGAAATAAAATACAAATACACACATGCATAATTAAACTCAATCTTATACTAGTGAAATTCATTCTACATTGTGGAATTCCCAATTTTCTTTTATGACTTTAAATATCAGGAAGTACGCACATTGTCCTCGAATATGTTTGAGGTTTACCTGTTCCAACGGAGTTGTAGTGATGGACGGAACCTGTCGGTATAAACATAAATGTCGTGCATACATATATAAATTGATAAGTATGGAGTAATTACGCAAGATTGACAAACCACAGGATTATTCTTTGCGGAACCTAGGATTGTGCAATCGGTTTTTTCGGTTTAATCGGTTTGGTATATACGGTAAATACGGTGTTTGTAGTTCGGTAATATATGGTTTTTTAGAAGTATGGTTCGGTATCGGTAAATCCCAATTTATTTCAACGCGGTATCAGTAAATACCATATTTACCAAAGTTGACACGGATTGCAAACGATATAACAACTAGTGAGATGAAGCACCAAAGCCGAAGCACAACTGCTAAAGAAAGAAAGCAAAAAAGAAAGAAAGAAACATCATCAGGCGATTGCACTCAATCATGGGCCCTTTATTTGATTATTTCTTTGACAACCCACCACACAGCCGCAGCGCATATCAATTGCACATTTGCACTCATGGCCTCATGGGCCCGCAAGAGCTGACCTCGGTATTTTTGGTTTTAGCCGGTTTTTCCTGAAAAAACCGAATGCCAAAAAACCCAAAATTTAAAAACCGAATCGAATACCAAAAACCGGTCAAATCGAGTTGACCGGTTCGGTTCGGTTTTTTCGGTTCGGTTGAAAAATGCACAGCCCTAGCAGAACCGACGAGTAGTTGCATGTTGTGGCAAATATAGAATCCATAGGTGACACACTGACACTGCAAAAATAGAATTTGTTAGTCTGAGAGGCATTACTACGAAGTGTTATATAGGATTAATGTGTAATAGCGAATACCGAAAAATGTAGAATGTGTTGTAGGGCGTCGATCCCTCCCTTGAATTTCTGTACCTTTGTAACATATGTGGCGAATGACCTATGTGATTCCAAAAAGTTAGTCTTAGTCATTGGGAAGAAAGGAAAATTATAATAGAGTTATCTATGGAAGAAATGTGTTTACCTATCAATTACTTGTTGGACAACCGTGTAGTCAGTTTTGTTCTTCTTTAGAGAATCAAGGTATATTACCCTATTCCATTTTGGTATAATTACAATTAGAACCCAGTAGAACCTACATTGGTATGTCATGGTTATTAAACCTAAGTTCGTGTTGCTTATAAAGTACAAATCAACAAGTATAGCAACTAGTGTAGCACTTACCCCTAGTTGTAGGGCATAAGTATGAATTCCTTGTCGCGGTAACCCTCCAATACCTTCGTAATGTAATTCTCGAGAAAAAATGCATCCTCCTTAATGATATCCATAGCGACCAAGCATGGGTCGAGGAAACCAACTGGTGATTTCGTTAATCTAGCTTCACTCACCATGTATATACATACGCACACACAAAAGCAATGAGTTATATATGACATTTATTAGCATTACATAAATGTAGACCGTGATTTTACACACTTACAGTGTCCAACATCGAATGAGTGATGTGTCGAGTGTGAAGAGAAAGAATAAGTACTCAAAGGTCACCATGAAGATACAGTCATAAATATTGTGTTGTAGATGATGCGGCATGAACTTGACGTTGACACCCAAGTACCGTTGCTCCTCCGGCTTGTTAGCCTATTCCATGTAATACATATGTAATCTCTGGCAAGATAGTCCTAGAGTTAGGAGGCGCTCTTTCAGGACGACCAACGGATTGCCTTGCATGAATTTTTGGGCCAACAGCAATAGTCTACCGGGCATCAGATGTAGATGCACCGCACCCTTGCCGCGTTTGTGCAGGTATCGTTGGTGCGGATCGTGCCTATGGAGTTGGCACCGGTGCAAATAGCTCTTGTGGACTTGGCACCAGTGTAGATAGCTCAAGTGGACTTGGCACTAATGCAAATGGCTCTCGTAGACTTAGCATAGCATAGGTGCAGGAGCCTCCAAGCAGATGTCGCTCTTAGGGCACTGGATGAATGTTCCAATAGCTTGCCCTATAATCACGGCCTCGTTGTTGGGGGGCATCTACAGCAGGACAACCTCGAAATTGGCATGAACACCGTCCACATTCACTTTTGTGAAATCTAGTACTAGAGATACACCGTGCACCAAGGCCAGGGCCTGGATGAATACGCTTGGCCCCAAGCAACGCATAGGGCAATGGAGGTATATCTCACTTGAAGCTTGCACTTTGTAGCCACCTACATAACGATACAAAATTAGCTACACTAATAGGCCTATCAATGGACCGAGCATTTCAGAGATAATAATAATTACCAGGATGTTATCGATAGAAAATTGTGGTCGCCTTCCGAGGTAGGGTTGGACACGTAGCTACTTCGACGGTTGGGGGGCTGCCTAGCACAGGAGCGGCGGAGGCTTCCTACTGATTTTTCCTATACATTTGCATCTCATCTCTAACCAACCTTTGCATCTCATCTCTGATTTTGCCTGTAATGTTCTCTCGTAGCTATGCCCCGCACTCGGCTTTGGCTCTCTTTCTACTTCGATAAGCTTCGGAGTCCTATGGGAAGCCATGTTTCCAAGAAACATAAAGATCAAGGCCTATTGTACAAGCAGAAACGCCATTAATGTACTTGTTGTGGGGGTGGCCCAACCCCCCGTGACTAGGCCTTGCAACTGGTCCAATATGCAATAGGCCCAATAGTGTAGAGGAATATACCAATGTACCCTCATCCTTTGTAAATACTAAGGGGTTAGGATAGGGATTTTCTATCCTACCCCATTCATGTATATAAACCCCTAGGAGGGGCAGGAGGAGGGGCATTCTCTCATTCTTACTCACTAACTCTCACTGTGTTGGCTCTCTTCTCCTTCCACTAGTCCCCTTCTTTACTGTTTAGCCTGTAGCCACAACATATGGCGCCGTCCGTGCGGACGACTAGAAGTTATGTATGGAAGAGATTTCTCCAACATTCAACAAAAGAGGGACTCTACAACCCAGCGGCGACTATGTGGATCTTTTCTGTTCCTGGGAGCATACTGCCTCATTCGTGGTGTCTGTACCATCTTGCGGGCCATCAGCGATAGATAAGTAGCTTGCTCGCTAAAAGTTTAACCATCCTGACTATAGAGGCGTATGGGATTTGCCTGTATACTTCGCCATGTTTCGTAGATGGTGTATTGAATAGATCTAGTCGAATTGCCCATTTCTATATTGCTGCTATCTCTGCTCTACTTGGGGTGTTCATGCAGGGAAGTGATGTCTTAGATGACCTGGTGGTACGCTCACGCCCATGCATTTGCGCACATCTTAAACGAGTGGAGGATGCCACCGAGGCATCGTCGAGCTTGGCATGGAGGTGCTACTTGGGGACCTCATTCCGTGGGGCTTTGTCATGACGCCGGCATGCACGCGCGCTGCTACCAGCCTTCGGTCTTCGCGTATCCAGCCCGTGTGCCTTCGACTCGCCCACGCCGGACTTCGCGTGGAGTGCACCTCGCCAAGCATGCCTTCATGCCACAACCTCTGTGCCGAGTTTCCGCACGATGTCAAGCCTCCGCGCTGAGTCTCCGCACGATGTCAAGCCTCCGCGCCGAGTCTCCGCACGATGTCAAGCCTCCGCGTCGAACCTCCGCACGATGTCGCGCCCCCGTTTTGAAGTCCTGAGCCGAAGCAACCATCCATGCATATACACGAGCTCCACGCATCCATCCATGCATGAAATATCCATCCGCGAAGTCCTATCCATGCATGAAATATCCATCCGCGAAGTCTCTACCCATCCATGCATGCATGAACTTCTCTCTCTCTACGGCGTCCTTGTTCAACGCCGTATCGTACGTTCTCGATGGCGCGCTGGTTCTTGCTGCAGCTCATCATCAGGCACGAGGGCGCCTTGCACGGCATCCTGGGCCTCTCCGCCCAGCAGGTGCGCGACTTGAGCCGGCGACCGCGACTGGGCCTTGCAACTGGCCCAATATACAATAGGCCCAATAGTGTAGAGAAATATACCAATGTACCCTCATCATTTGTAAATACTAAGGGGTAGGATGGGGATTTCCCATCCTATCCCACTCATGTATATAAACCCCTAGAAGGGGCAGGAGGAGGGGCATCCTCTCATTCTTACTCACCAACTCTCTCTGTGTTGGCTCTCTTCTCCTTCCACTAGTTTCTTTCTTTACTGTTTGGCCTGTAGCCACAACAGTACTCTTCACTCACACAGTTCCCAATGTACATCTAGCTTTGGTTCTACGTTACGCATATAACAATTTAGTATAATATATTCAATAAATTAAGTACTACACTATATATGTATGATTTAAATTAAGTAGCTATATGTAGCAATAATAATTAATTAAATTGAATTAAGTACAAATAGACTATGAATTGACTAAACCCTAAACCATGCTAGATGTAACATAATATTCTCTCTACATTAAGTTAGGTAGATCAACCATCTTCAATTCTCCTTTCACCAAAAACTATAAATGTAAATTATAATGCAATTAGAAACAAATTACTAATCATAAATAGTCAAAAACTTAGTGGATCTAGAATTACTTCTACCAAATAGTCTCCTTTCACCAAATCGCCTTAAAGCCCTGCCTCCAGCTCAAAGCAGCAGCGTAGATCTAAAATTTAAGATAGAGTATCAATGGGTCTGTATGTAATTAATATAGTGGAATTATCATAGATGATTTTTTATATAATCCGTCTATGATAACTTAATTATCGCAGAGGTTTTTAATGTCTATGATAACTTAATTATCGCAGAGGTTTTTAATACAAACTGTCTGTGAAGTATCACAGATGATTCAAATAAAAAATCGTCTGTGATATTTGGAAATATCATAGACGGTTATTACCATAACTATTTGTGATACTTCACAGATGGTTTTAACCACGAACCGTCTATGATATTTCCTCTTCACAGATGGTATTTAAGGCTGGTAGTAACATAGACGGTCCCTAAACTGAAACTATATGTGATTGTATTTAATACAGACGGTTTTGGGGAACTATCTGTAATGTGGCGTCTAATATACGGCTTTTTGTAGTAGTGATAGCTTAGACAAGGAAGATCAACACATGTTGTTGCCAACAAAGCAATGTTAGAATCTAGCATATCTTTTTGTAATGCTTTGATGACAATGTACATCAAGTGTGGCAACGTTGGCAAGTTAGAGTTAGTCTTCATGAATCCTATAAGCCAGGATATTATTCCTTGGAACACAATAATTGTTTCATATGCACAACATGGCAATTATCAGAAAGTTATTGCTCTGTTCAATGAGACGGAAGTGTGTGGACTGATTCCAAATGACATCACCTTCGTTAGTGTGTTATTAACATGTTGGCAGGGTGGATGAAAGCTTGAAACTGTTTGATCTTGTGTCATCCAAATTCGTGATATCTCCAAGAGATGAACACAATGCTTGTATTGTGAATATATTGAGCAGGGCAATTGGAGAAAGTTTGTAGTTACATAAAAGATATGGCATTTGAAGGTGAGAAGAATGTTTGGGGCACCTTGCTTGGAGCTTATCAGAGACATGGTAATGTACAGTTCGGTGAAGTTGACGATAAGATACTTGTCTAGTTGGACTTCTTTCTATCTATCACTAGCAGTGCAGTAGGCCACCGCAGGCTAGTAACTCGGCATTCAGCAAACCAGTGAAGTCTCATTAGTTCCTCTAAATTTTGATCCTAGCCCCGCCACTGGTGGGGCAAGTGATGGAGAGATACGTGCATGAGAAAAAAGCAAGAGGAGTAGGGTACGTGTTGTGTCTATGACTCACTGCCTTATATCCGAAGCAAAAGGAGTGCGAAAGTCGCTTCAGAAAGCTAGATGTTCATATTAGTCTATGTATTCTTCAAACTGAAGCTAGAAATATAAGTTAATATAAACAGGCCCTATCTCCAACAAGCTAGACCCACTAGAGCCTGACACCACAATACTAAGGGTGGGTCTAACCGTACCTACACCAATAGTTGACCTAGCCCATATACAGGGGCGCAGCTCAGGCCCGTGCTGTAGCTTGGGCCCAGGTCTGGTAACCCTTCATACATATAATTTATCTTAGGAGTTAGCAACCGTTTATACAACATGTACTATTTTGACTGCATGTGTTTGCAATGAAAAAGTATCACATGTGCAACATGATTTAAATGTTTTAAGACTAGCATACTTTCTAATATTACATGTCAGCTCCCCTGGATGTGATTTCTGCCTCTGCCACTGCCTCACGCCCTCATCAAGATTTCTTACTATGCACACATGAAAACTCACTCGAGTTTTCAAATTTGTTTTGCACGAAAGGATTAATATTTAAGTTATCATACCTTATCCATCAAACATATGTTGCATACACATGTGTGGCATTCCACGCTCTATACCACTGTCACATAGAACTACATTAACCTTGTACGCATTGGGCACCACTAATGGATGGGTGTAGTCAGAGGTGGGAGTCAAGTCGGGCTTTCCTGTGCCAGCCCAAGCTTAGTTGGGCTGACACGGTCCATACACGGCACAGGCCCGCTATGTGGAGCCCGCTATGTGGCGAGCTGTGCTAGCACGGCATGAACGGCGGGCTATGCCAGGCCTAAGAAACTGACCCATCAGGTGGCACGGCGGGCACGGTGGTGGTGGCCACCACCTCCTTTGCCTCACTCCCTCACCGGCTATTGGTCTGCCTCCCACGCATCGGGCTCATCTCATTGGCTGCACCGCAATCTTGCACTCCATTTCTACATGGTCGCATTGCAAGAACTACAACGAGATCCACCAGAACCAGATAAAACAAAGAAAGGCATGGAAGTCGGCAATCACTCATCGAGTCATCATCATCGGTCATCAGGATTTAGGACTTCACGAGTCCCCAAAATCACATACAAAAGTTAACTACAAGTCTACAAATGAGAAAGTGATCCCCAAATAAAACACAAAGAAGAAATGAGGTAGAGCATCCTAAGTCAGCATCTTGTGCCAGCAATCCGAGCTGTGCGCCATGGCCACCGCGAGTGAGGACCATGAGGCAGAGCGCCATGTCCTCCTCCTACTGCCACTTCTCGCCTCGGGCTCACTGCCTCTCGCCTCGGTGATCGACGACCACAAGCATTGAAGAGGAAGCAGATCGGGGGAAGGAGGGGCAAGGAGGTAGGTGGAGCTGGGATGGATCGCCAGCGTTTGGTGGATGGAGGTGGTAGTAGGGCAGCGGTGCGGTGGCATTGGTTCGCCGTGGTAGGCTGCTTGCAGCTACTGGCTGGTGAAGGGAGGAAGGAGGAAGGGAAGCAGAGAGAGGTGGCAGCCACTATTGAGTCTAGCCTGGCCTTGCCAGTGCCGGTCGTGGAGAAGATGGCAGGGGGAGGAAGAGAAAAAGAGGGCTAAGGAAGAAATGAATAATCAGGCCCGAGTCCTCCAGTCGGTGGCGTAAGGGATTTTAGGGATTGGTTATTTGGCCATTTTTGTGATTTAGCCCTCTAGGTTTTCTAAAATCTACAATCAGGTCCTTGTCCATTTTGATTTCTTCTATTCTGACCCTCAGAAAGTCCGATTTCATTGCGGGAAGATCCTACACGTCTGTAGTGACATGTACGACGGTGACTGGGGGATGGCCGGATGGGGGTGGGATTGAGTTAGGTTTTGGAGGTGTGAATGTGTGATGTATATATATGAGATGAGGAGAAAGATGATGATGGTTGGATCTTAATCCTATGGCTGAAAAAAGTGACTAAGATATGTTTTGATTTAGGCCAAGTTCATTTTTGCACTTGTGATATGAGGTGTCTTTTGTTGTTCTTCATTTTTGCACTTGTCATATGAGATGTCTTTTATTGTTCTTTCTTAAGAAACATTATCATAAAAAAATAATGAGTATTTTCAATGTTGGTCCTCCTTAGGCTACCACCACCGAACCTAGGTCACATCCTCACAGCTCCCCTACTTCTTTGCATAAAACCGGTAGGGCTAGACTGCACTCATGACTCTGCTTGAGTTTTTCTATTTGACTGGCTGGGCAGCCCTATGCCAGGTGATGGGCTAGATGGCCACGTATGCCACAATTCGATTTGCACCCAGATATGTATGCTTCTGGACTAGATAGCCAAATTCGGAGGTGGAATGGCATGAGACAATTATATGAAATTTTAACTACGTACGTTTTTAATGAGACGGATATATAAGAGAAATAAAGATGATGACTGCAGCCACCATCGTCACCATCACCTCCGTCATCTATAGTTACTTAGGGCTGGACTTAGGCTAGCACATCATGGTACCAGCACGATGGGCTTTGGGCTATGTCTAGGCCTGATCAGAGGTGAGGCGGGCTAGCATAGCATAATACGGCGGGGTGACCCGGCCGAACCGACACGGCACGAAGTGGCCCAAAGCACGCTGGCCCAGTTGGCACCCAATGCCCAGCTCTGGGTGCAGTCCTACAACACTGCAGTTACAGTTACAATTTCGTACATACATGTAAGTTTGTGAATATGCTGCATGGTCCGGTATATATATGAGCGCAGATAGAGCAGCAACAGAGATGCATGATGATGACCATCTTAGTTGCGAAATGGCTAACCAACCAACCGACCATTGCAGAGGTTAATATTTGCCTTTATGAATTGGTCTACGACCTCTTCTGCAACATCGTCCTCCTGGCCGGCTACTACGTACGCATACACCTTACTAGTTAAGAGCTTATAGCTTATTTGGAACGACAGAATTTACTTATATTTATATAGAAATTGAACTGTTTCATATCAAATTCTTTTCTGTAAAATTCTTCCGAACATGAACAGGCTCTAAGTTTTTGTTGCGGCTTTTTGTTGGAGAACTGATAATACCGTCTCTGCTGAACACGCACGCATATTTCTTGGACCTAAAATGACGAGGGCGTCGGCCAGGTTTGACAAGATTTAGCTAGATTCCTAGATCACAGACAGATTACATCCTCCTGAAATTGCTCCAACTTTCTAGCAAAAGTAGATAGGCACATTGGGACGATTTCATTTTCAGCTCTCCTTTTCATGGACAATTAATATAGATTTTGGAACTCATAAAATACCAGTTTCGTTATTAATTTCTGGATCTTTGCACATTTTGTGATGTCTCAGGGAAAGTTCGAAGCACAGGAATCCATATACTATAGGAATTATGAGGCCACAATCCTCCTCAAAGTTCGTCTATTACTATATTCTAAATCCACTTTGAGCAACATGTTTGTTTATGTGACACTACTAGCTAGTTAAATAATTATGTTACCATATCGACGTGCAAGGCAGGAAGTATTAATAAAGGATTTACCATTTGTGAGCAATATGTTATTGCTTATTTATGGCAATACTAAATATAATAAGGTAAGTACGATGAATGTAAGCATACCTCTTATTGTACTTAGAGGGTTTGTGAAGTACTACTGCACATTAAGAAACAAAGAGGCATGAGTGTATCCTCTTAAAAACAGAAGAATTAAAGAAAGAAAGAAGTTGTATACATGGTTTTGATCCTGTAAAGTTGAATGAAATGTAGCATCTTTGTTTCCTGTTATACACAACTCAAAATTCTTAAGCACTAGAAAACTGTGTTTAATTAGTCAGGAACTGCACACATGTTGTAACTGGCGGCAACTCTTGCACGAGAGAACAACATAGCAAGCACACAGAGAATGATTTGTTTATGAGATTTGGCAAAGCCTACATCCCGAGAGCCAAATTGCAGCGGCTGTGTCAATATGAGGTGTTTTTCTCATGATTAAGGTTATAAGAGGTAGCGGTATATATTTATGCCTCTGTTACATATTTGCTTCTTTCACCTTGCCATCATAAGCCATACACAACAAGCCACTCCTTAAATATAAACACAAGATGTTTTTGTGTCAATTGAGGCGATTAACATGTTAAAATGGAAATTACATCTTAAAATAAAGAAAAGTACCGTAACTGCCCATTTTTCAACAAAGATAGCAAAAGGGTCGATTCAATTTACTTATAGACTTACATGGCTGACCCAATCAAAATATTAAGAAAAAGATCGAAATGTGGCAGAGAGCAATTACAAGGATTCTATTAGCTAGCCATGAATATGTACAGTATTAGTTTGTAAGACATTACAAGGATCATGATCTTCGTGTGAGGACTTCCCCCCAATCATCTGATCAAGTTGATTTTGGCGGTTGTTTCACCCCATATAACACACTTCCAATTGAATCCCTACATTTCTTAGTAAAACATGAGCCCCCTTTGAACTTGGTCCTAGGACACATTTCAATTATACTATAGTATCATGTTTTGGTGGATTACCTTACCCTTGCTTACGTTAATTTGTGCTTCCATAATTCTTCGTTGTATCTCAACGAAACTATCTATGTGTGATATCCAATAATTTGACTGCGTATGTTTTTCACTCTTAAGGTACATATGACATGCTAGCCCATTTGGAGGAGGGGGATTTGCTCGAGGTTAATCTAGTCCAAAATTTAAACTGAATCCTAGCCAAATCCTCCTCATGTATCCAAATAAACATGCCTGCAAAACAAAAAAAAAAGCCATAACAATACATACCAGAAATGCATCACAAATATACATACTGACACTGAACATTCCCAAAATGCTTCTTGTTTGCTCCATTGCAAACAAATTAAGCAAACCTTAGTTTAAAAAATATATATACCTACTAATACTACTGCACTACTAATTAAGCCCTTTTCCTAATTAAACAAGGGCTTTTAATTACCACAGACCAATTAACACAGAAGAGAGGCAGAAGAAATAAAGAAGCTAAGAGACACTATCAGCTGCCTGTATGTAATTAAGAAGGCAGCTAGCTTTATTAGATCAATTCCACTTCTCTTCTCTTCTCTTCTCTTTTCCCATCTTCTCTTCTCTCGTGTTAAGTGGGGGCATATAGGATGAAAGCCACATAAGTACTAAAAACTTGAAAACTTTGTTGTAGTCTTTTTTATCAATTGTTGCAAGAAGTGTTTGATTTTGTTGTAAAATGTAATACACTCCTTACAATAATTAATAGAAGGGCTGCAACAAAATCAAGTTTGTTGCAACATTTTTGATATTACACGTTGTAACAAATCAATCACTCATTCAACAATAGATAAAAAGAGATGCAATTAAGTTTTCAAGTTATCAATACTTAGGTGGTTTTTCACCCTATATGCTCCCTGTTAAGTGATGTATTATATATATGCGTCTCTTGTCTTCTGTTGATCATCTAGGATGAGCGGAGGAGACTGCGGATGATGTCAGCCTGGGGGCTGTTGCTGTCCATGGTCGACATGAGCTCCGACAGCCTGTCGCTGAGGTCGTCGACTTCCCGGTGCAGGCTCTTGATGTAGCTGCACGTCTCCTTCAGCAGCTTCGACGCCGAAGACTGCAACAAAAACATTATTCATCAATTGCCATTTCGTACATGATTTATTTCTTCATGCATTGACCAAATGCAAGCAACCTCGCAGTTCGTCATTCCATGCTTTGGTGACCCCAACCGTATGAATGCCCGAACTGACAATGTTTCGTATCATTGTGGGTTTATAATACGTACCCGACCGGCGGCACGGCGGCGAGACGACTCCGGGAGGAGGGACTGAAGCTTGGAGATGAGCTCGTTGATCTCATCGTCAGTGATCCTGCCGGCTTGGCGACCCGACATCCCCGGTTCTGATCGATAAGTTGCTCGCGACGTCGCGATCTCCTAGCTAGTAAATAGATACCTTGATCTATGGATCGATCTCCACCTCTTTTCTTGGTTGAGTAGTGTGAGGTTAAACTCAAAAGGGATGAGAGGATATTGGAGGGAAGAAAAGGTGAAAAGGACTCCAAAAAGGAGAGGATTAAGACCTAGAGAGAGAGAATTTTTGTGGAGTGTGGTGAGTAATTGGGTGGTGGTTTCGAAAGAAGTGTGGAAGATGTGTATTAATAGGAGATGGGGGCGGTGGGCCTACTTGTCCCCCATGTTTGGTCCGGCCTCCTACCAGTGGGCCCGGGCTGCCCTGCCCTGGCCCGTGGGCGCCCTGCCCACTTGTAATGATACATGTGAGATTGTCAATGATGTAACTCCCTAGCAAGCTGAAGGCTGCTCAAGCAGGGTTTTCATTACTGGTTCTAAATTTTTACCGAGGGTATGGTACAGACGATTTTGCCGATAATTGAAAATTTTTGGCCAAAAATTTCAAATCAGAATTCGAATTTCAAAACATATCGGCCAATAATCGGCGATTATTGGCCAATTATCAATCAAATTTCAGTTGAATTTAAATCGGTCCAAATTAGTTGCAAATTGGATTCAATTCAAATTTGGCCGAAATTATTTCACAGGTACCCAGTTTTACTTGGGGGTACCGGTAGAACTAGTAAAACCAATAATCAGTCGATTTTTGGCTGATTATCAAAACCCTAAGTTCAAGCAGGGTTTGAAGTTGCTACTTGCTAGTGCATTACCCTTTTTCATAACAATCGACCCCTGAAATTTCTCTAGTTCACAGTTTATGTGGTTTGATTTGATCTTTGATATATTTTAATGGGAATTGTTAATCCTCGAGTGTTTTTTTATTGAGCACTTTTGCCTCAAGATTCATGCTCCACCTTCCTCCTTGGCTCCAATGAGAGCTCCAACGACGGCTCTAATGAGTTAGGATTAGGGTTCGGGTTAGATTTACCGGAGCCCTCTAGATTTAGAGAGATGCCAGGGCGGTAGTAGACCTACAGTGAGCGGCACTGCGCGGTGGGGCAGCAAGGGGGCGATGGTGCTGCCTCGGCCATGGGCCAAAAGTGGGCGGTGGGAGGTAGAAGTCAATGGGCATGACAAGGACAAGTGGTTAAAAGGCGGCGAGAAGGAGGATGGTGCGGGGGATTTTGCCAGAGAGGAAGAAGAAGGTAGGCGCTGGTGCCGGGGATGGTGATGGTTGGCGGTAGGGGTGCACTTGCAGCGGCGGTAGAGAGGGCCAAGGGCTAGGGTTTGGAAAGGGAATGAGAGGAGAGGGGAAGAGGAGAAATATATATGATTTAGAGAGGGATGAGATCCTTAAGATCTAGATCTAACAACTCAAACTTCAAGTACCCTTTAACAAAAAAAAAATACTCATATATTTCCTAGATTCCACAGTGTAGCCCATAAGATATTGCTCTTTTTGTGGGGGAATTACTAGATCATCAGGGCCTTTCTAAGAACGCATTATGGGGTGCGGCACTACTACAGAAAAGGTCATCACAGACGGTTTTGTGAACCGTCTGTATTTATGGGTCAGTGATAATCGAAGGTCATCACAGACGGTTTTCGGACCGTCTGTGATTATCAGTGTTCAAGTAGGCGCTAGGCGCTAGGCGGGCGGCCAGGTGGGGCCTAGCGCCTAGGGAGCCTAGGCGGGGCCTAGGCGGGGCCTAGGCGGCCAAATTAAAAATAAGGATAACATGCGGATGATAAGTATATATTTGCTATACATCCGAGATCTAACGTCTCGATCGGGTCATCATATCTTATAACTAATGTTTAAAACAATTAATCAGATTTTAGACCATCGATTAAAATCCAACGGTCCACATCTTCTAACCCAAACGGCATAACCTAAATCCATCCGCCGATCGCGCCCGCATATTTGCGCCGCCTCCCGACTCTAACCCCGACCTAAATCCTCGCGCCTCCGCTTATTCGCGCGGTCGCGCCGCCTCGCTCTCTCCTCTCTCCCCCATCTCCAGTGGATCCGATGAATCCGGCGACGGCGGCGCGATCGGCGGCCTCTTTGCTCTTGCCGATGGCGTTGCTCCGTGGATCCGACGCCTCTTTGCTCCTGCCGATGGCGTTGCTCGATGGATCCGGCATCGACGGTGGAGGCGGCGGATCCGGCGGCGGCGATCGCAGAGGCGGCAGATCCGCCACGACGACGACGGATTCGGCCGGCGGCGACGACGAGGCAATGGATCCGGCGGCGACGACGGCCGACAAAGCGCGGTGACAAGGGATCTCCAGTGCCTCTCTCTCCCTAGAACACCTTCCGTCCGCTCGACTATCTTCCTAGACCCGCTTTGACCCGCCGATGGCCGCTTTGATCGCCGACGGCGCTTAGCGGGCTTGCCGCCTAGCTCACCGATTTTAGCCCAAGGCGCGCGGCGAGCTCGCCAGCGCCTAGGCCCGCCAGGCGCCGCTAATGCCGCTTTAGATCATCGGTGATTATTAGCTATCACGAGCGGTTTTGAGTAAAACCCGCCTGCGTGATAGCTATAATCACAGACGGTTTTGAGTCAAAACCGCTTTGTGATAATAAGTATCACAAACGATTTTTAATTCAAAACCGTCTCTTCGTAGTCGTAAGGCGTCACGCCGCTTTGTTTCTCTTCCTACGCCGATACATCTCGAGTCATCTTGGAAACCATGTTTCCAAGGAACGTAAAGCCCAAGGCCTCTCATACGACCGGTGCTCCTTGTTTCCCGGGGCCACGGAGAGCATATCATTCTCCTTGTTCCTGGAATGATCCTGGGTAGATTCAAAACTCGACTCTTCTGCAAGAGCACAAAATGTCATTTCAATTTGTACGAAGTTGTGGAGTAATTACAAGCTACGTAGTTCTATCGATATCTTATCAGGCACTGGGACACTTGCTGGTCTGCAGGGTTTCAAAAGGAGACGTCCCCCGATGTTGTTGTAGATGACCTTGCTCTAATCCAATTTCGAGCGCGGTCATCCGGGATATTGGAAAATGGTGGGGCGATGTCCTGTGCAGCTGCCAGGTCATCCTCCTTCCTCCACTGCGGGATTTTACCTGCATACCCAGATGTGCCAAGTCTGTGGGGGGTGTGTGTTTTTTGCCTGGAGGGCCTTGTGCGCTACACTTGTACTTTTGAAATCTTCGGACGTCTTCATCGCCTTGAACTCTTCCCATTGTGGTTCCAGGAATGGGTATTTATGAACAGGCGTTTCGTCCGTCTCCACATATTTCTTGACAAGCGTGCTCTTGAAGTTCTTCCATGCTTTGCACGCCGCTTGGTAGGTTTGTCGTTGCACAGCGTGTAGGTGTTCTTCTGGGAACTCGAACGATGCCAAAATTTCGATCCACAGCTCACATTTTCGAGTGTCAGGCACGTTCTTCCACGAATTGTATGTGATCTCAATTGCTTCTCGTGCAACTATTCCGACCATGGTTCGAATGCGTTTACCGCTTTTGAGGAAGGATAGGGACCTAGATGCGTTTCTGCGTGTGATGGTCTGTCGGCCCTCGAGCTTCTTCGATAGCCCTCTTCCTTGGCGTCTTGATGTTGGAGCGGGCGCCTCGCGATGATGTTGAAGAATGCGCGGGTGACATGTTGCTCATTTTGTGGGTCTATTAAGATAAGATGAGAAAGTGATCATATTGAATTGGAAGAGAGGAGAGGAGTAGAGGGGTGATGTGCCTATCTTAGTACCTACTTTAGTTGCTAATACTATAAACCAAATAGCAAAGTCCTAAACTAGTGTATCCGGTTCATTGAACGGAACACTAGAGTATGTCACTTGCTTCATTTGCTGTTTTTGGCTAGATACATGGAGCATTTGGGTGGAAAGACGAAGCTGTTTAGTCGGTGCATGATCGCCAATTTGAAGCATAGCATAGCATCGAGGCACATCCGAGGTGCTGCTGTGTGTCTTGAGGAATGCCAAGAGCTGGTCTTTAAATGTGGCATTCCTCAAGACACGGCAGAGCCTCTGATGTGCCTCTGATGCTATGCTATGCTTCAATGGCGATCATGCTACTGACAACAGCTTCATCTTTCCACCCAAATGGTCCATGTATCTTTGCAACAATCGTAAGATTTCTTTATCAGGGAACCTCATCCACAACATTCTCCACTCCGACAATCCTTCTTTTTCCGTAAAATTCAAGGCAATTTTATTACAAAGTGCAAAAAGACATTCCCAGATTTTTAGTGGCGACCACATAGCCGAGCTTCTTGGTGAGCAACTATCCATCTGCTTCTTCCTCCTTTTCTTCATCTCGGTCTCGGATCACGTGCGCGATGCGATGATTCGAATCATCGCCATCGACGTCGTGATCCGAGACCGAGATGAAGAAAAGGAGTGGGAAGAAGCAGATGGATAGTCGCCACCAAAAAGTCGACTATGTCATTGCTCACGAAGAATCTGGGAATGTCTTTTTTCACTTTTGTAATAAAATTGCCTTGCATTTAAGAAGGAAAAGATGGATTGTGGAGTGGACATCACATCTCGGCAGTAGTCGGCATATACTATTACTACAAGGTCTCTAAACAAAGTTCTATGAAGCAAATGACACAAACTAGTGTATCCGGTTCATTGAACGGGAACACTCGAGTGTGTCACTTACTTCATGCCCCTTGAAGGTCTATGTGGCATATACACTAGAGTGGTCCTTGATTGGTTAATTTGTGCTCTCAAATTGTAGGGTTGCACAAGATTAATCTTGGCCGTCCCGCTACTAAATGAGGAAGCAAGAAAAGTGAAACATGACACAAACTAGTGTATCTGGTTCATTGAACGGGAACACTCGAGTGTGTCACTTACTTCATGCCCCTTGAAGGTCTATGTGGCATATACACTAGAGTGGTCCTTGATTGGTTAATTTGTGCTCTCAAATTGTAGGGTTGCACAAGATTAATCTTGGCCGTCCCGCTACTAAATGAGGAAGCAAGAAAAGTGAAACATGATAAGATGAGGAAGCAAGAAAAGTGAAACATGATGCTCAATGTTAGGAAGAGAGGAGAGGAGTAGAGGGAAGGGGGAGAAGGGAGGGGGTGATGTGGACAGAGAGAGGGGTTATGTGCCTATACTATATACTAACACAACAAGCAATGTAATATGTACCAATGTAAACTAAGCAACTGCAGCAAACAATGTACCAATGTAGTATGTACCAAATAGCAAATTAAACTAAGCTACTGGAGTAAACAATGTACCAATGTAATATGTACCAAATAGCAAACTAATTAAGCAACTGCAGTAAACAATGTACCAATGTAGTATGTACCAAATAGCAAATTAAACTAAGCTACTGCAGTAAACAATGTACCAATGTAATATGTACCAAATAGCAAACTAATTAAGCTACTGCAGTAAACAATGTACCAATGTAGTATGTACCAAATAGCAAACTAATTAAGCTACTGCAGTAAACAATGTACCAAATAGCAAACTAATTAAGCTACTGCAGTAAACAATGTACCAATGTAATATGTACCAAATAGCAAACTAATTAAGCTACTGCAGTAAACAATGCTCAAAACCATAGTCCATCACAGAAACTGCTCACAATACTCAAAACCCTAGTCCATCATAGAAAGTGCTCACAATGCGACGTAATCGAGGAGGTGGCGGTGAGGGCTCGACGAGGCTCGGGGAGGCGGCGGCGATGGGCTCGGCGAGGGGCTTGGGGAGGCGGCGGCGGCGGCTTGACGAGGGCTCGGGAGCCGACCGCAACGGGCTCGGCGAGGGCTCGGGAGGCGGCCGCGACGGGTCGGGGAGGCGGCCGACGAGGGTTCGGGGAGGCGGAGGCGACGACGGGCTCGGGATTTAATTAGATCTAGATCGAATAATTGCGCAGACACACAGGAAAACCCTAGCCGAGGGTATGTATAGGAGGTTATCACGCACGGTTCTAAACTTAGAACTGTCGTGATAAATATCACAGACGGTTCTAAGTTTATAACCGTGCGTGATAGTTATACTATCACGATGGTTTTAAACTTAGAACCGTCGTGATATTGATATTGATATCACGAGCGGTTCTAAGTTCGAACAAATCATGATAAGCCTTTGCGATCGTAGTTATTAAGACAACACCAATAACCACAATGCATTCATATCCACCACCAAACAAATGCATTCATATACAACACCAACTAGTGCATTCATATCAACCATCACATGTACATCACACATATACATCACATATACATAAATGCCAATACACATATACATTTTCACATATACATTTTGTCACACATTTTCACATATACATCTCAAAATTGACTACATCACACATTTTCACATATACATCTCAAAATTGTCACACATTTTCACATATACATCTCAAAATTGTCACACATTTTCACATATATATTATTATTGTACTTGCTTAATTATTTCCTTTAAAAATTAGCCCTTCATCATGATCAATGCGTACGTAACTAGTTTTGTCACGTTGTCTTATCATTCCATCCTTCTTGCGCTCCTCCGAGTGCCAACGCAGCAGTTTTGCCTCCTTTGGATTTGCAAAAAACCTTTTCAAACGGGGAATTATAGGAAAATATCATGCCACCTTAGCAGGAGGTCCTTTCTTCGCCTCTGTTCCCTCGCGCATCATCTGATTGATTGTTACGTTTGTATCGGGATGCGTTGCACACCGGACATACATGCATGTTTGCATACTCTTTACGGTAGAGGATACAGTCGTTCGGGCATGCATGTATTCTTTCTACTTCCATTCCCAACGGACAAAGAACCTTCTTGGCTTTATACGTGGTTTTAGGCAACTCATTTCCCTCGGAAGCATGTCCGCTAAAAGATCTAGCAATACGTGAAACTCTTGTCGGACCAACCGTTGCTTGCCTTCAATTTCAACAGTTCAAGCACGGCCGACAACCTCGTGTACTTGCAGCCCGTGTACAAAGGTTTCTCGAGTCCTCCATCAAGCCACGGAATTTAACATACTTTCTCTCATCATAGTTCTCTTCTACATCGCGAAGCATCCGATTGATTATCATCGTGCAACCTATCCGAATCCGAGCCACAATCGACATCACCGGCGGCATGTCATTCACTTCACCGGCGATGTCATCCGGGGCATATCATTCACTTCACCGCGATGTCATCCAGCATATGATCATTCACTTCGCCATGACCGGTCCAACACGTATAATCTTTTTGAAACCCTCCGAATCAAGTGCGCTTCAATTTGCCTCGGCTCTTAAACATCTTCAAATTCTCGCAATCGGTGCATGGACATCACATATATTCCACCCCTTATTCAACATATCCTTCTCGCGGCTCTTATAAAAGCGAAACGCCATTAATGTACTCTTCACTCACACGGCTCATGGCATACATCCAAATTCTTGGTCCTATGTTACGTACATATATAACAACTTAGTATAAAAATCTAGATTAACTAATTATAACTACATATATACTGCCACATTTATTATATTGAGACTTAATTTGCTAGCTCAATTCATATTACAAACACAACAACTATTATATAACCAACAATTTTGCAAATTAACCATCTTCAATAACATACCACTCATGGATTACTTAGACCTAAATTGTAATGCAATTAAAGAAAAATAAATTTCATTACTAACCATATCTACAAAGAACCAGGAAAGTCGAATCTTAATTCAAAGCTCAATCTCTCGCCCTTCCCACCAAATTAACTAGCTTTGAAATCGCCTAGCTTCCTCCCGAGTGAAAAAGTGCGCAGCAGTGGCTAGATCTGGATCGAAATGAAGACAGATGCGGTCTGAGCAGCGCAATAAATGCCTTAGTCATTATCACAGACGGTTTTTAACTAAAAACTGTCTGTGATAAGCTTCATGCCAGAACGCTTCGCGCATGTTTCCATTGCCAGAACGCTTCGTGTTTCGATCATCTAATTAACGTCTCTCGATCGTTATACGAAGCATCTATACCATTAATGCTTCGCACGTGTTTCCATTGCCAGAACGCTTCGTGTTTCGATTGCCAGAACGCTTCGTGTTTCGATCGTCTAATTAACGTCTCTCGATCGTTATACGAAGCGTCTATATCATTAATGTTTGGGTATACGATGCTAAAGGTTAAATATGCGCGCCTAATCCAGGTCTCTTCTACATACATACAATATGGATTCTACTATTCTTGTGATCATCTCCTTCCTCTCATCTGTTTATCACGAATTGTTCGGCCGGAACCTTACACAGGCGGCCAGCAATTTGCATCTGGAGCAGCTTCTCCGCACACGCCCTGCTCTCCTTCCCCGACTTTCTTACATCCGTCAACTCGACCTCATCATCCGCCGTCGACGGAGGCGTCTCGCTGCCGCTCAAGAAAGGGAAACATCTCTCACCCTGGTTCTTCTCCACAATGTGCGCAAAGCGGAAGAAGCTCTGCACGCATTGGAGAGACTGATGGATAGCCTTACCGATCAAGCAAATACGACAGATTCTGACGAATCTTTTCATGCTATCATCTACGACATTATGGATGCTGCTGATCATTTGCCCAGGCTGGAGGAGGAAGTGCTGAGGACAAGGGCAATCTTAACGGCGTTCGAGAATTTAGTGGCTGATCCTCCAAGTCTCCAAGTTGAAGAAGAAGCGTACGACGCCCAAAAGATTACAATCTGGGAAACTCTTTACCTGTGCGACTTTTGTAATAAATTTGCCTCTAATTGAAATTAATAAATTTGCTTTTAATTTATGATCTCTTGTCTCAGTAGTTCTGTAGTTAAGTTATTAGAAGCAATGTGTACTTATATATTAAACTCTGATCTAGAATATGACAGGCAAAGGGACATCACAGACGGTTCTTGTTAAAAAACCGTATGTGAACATTCACAGACGGTTCTTAACAACAACCATCTGTGATAGTCTACACAACACAGACGGTTTTCAATAAAAAACCATCTGTGATAATCTCAGATATCACGCAGGCGGTTTTAATAAAAACCGCTCAGTGATATTCGATATCACTGCGGTTGATGGTAAGAACCATCGTGATACTCCTTTCCGCCACAAATACCACAGACGGCCTTCAAATTAAAACCGTCTATAATAGTGTACATTACAGACGGTTTCACAAAACCGTCTGTGATTTGGCGTCTACTATTAGCCTTTCTATAGTAGTGCGGGCACAATACTGCACACACACTTCGGTCCTTAATTTTAAACAAACCGGTGTTTACAGCTGAGACAATTACATGTGGGCCCACATGTGTGGAGTCTCTGTAGAAGTCCCCATCCTACCTGTTTCCTAAATTTTCGGACGTGACAATCGATCGGGGTCTACGGGTCTGTTCTTTTTCCCCGAAGCTGGTGGTTTTTGACTTTTGTTATAGTACCTAACTTTTAAACGGAGTATTTTCTCAAGACGGGGTCTACAAGTTAAACGATATACATGTTAAAATCCCAACATCTGTACCAGCCAAAATCGCAAGTGAGTATCTCTCTCGTAATATGTGCCGTAAACAGTCAAAATTCAAAAATTTCAACCAAAAGCCATAAGCCGCAGCCGCAGCAAAACAGGCCCTACATCTGCACAATCAATTTAAGTCCATTTGTGGAGCAATTAATTAAGAAACTCTGGATAGTACATAAAACTTCAGCACAACTTAGTGTTACTAGGCGAGGTAATATGTCTGAGGCTGAAATGGTCTTTTATCCTAATTAAAGGTTTGACAAAAATGTAAACAGTGCAAAACAAGTGCAAACTAGTTCCAAAGAGACTATACTGAAAGAATTATATATGCATGCACTCAATTTTGGCCTATTGCAAGCGGGATCTCTAGCTACGCATTTGGTAAGGTATGTCTTATACTCCCATATCTTTTCTTTCCTCGAGAACACACAAGTCTTACATGCAATTTCGAGATTACGCAAAATCTTTACATGTCATTTTAAGAATACACATAGTGTTAGAAATTGGCCCATTTGATTATGGTTCATTTCCTTAATTCCAAAGTATACATGGTTTAGTACCATATTGCTAAGACAAGATAGGAAAGACTGATTTATAAGGTGGAGTCCTCACCACTCCTTGAATATAGATAGAGATGGTATGAGGAGGGTTCTGTCTAGTCACACACGTGCGCATGTGCGCGCGTATTCACGTATTTTCGCGTGAAAATCGCGTGATGTGGCACGCCAATTGGCAGACCAAATCTATCTTTATTTTTATTTTTTTTGAACCCTGCACCACTCTCTCTCTGTTTGAATGAGATTCAAATATTTGAATGAGGCAGTTACAAGTCAATTTACACTGCTTAATTTGTGATTTGATGAGGCAGTTACCAGTGCATAATTCTGTTTAAAATGCAGCAGTTAGTAGTGAATAACTGCAGCGCCCTTAAAGGGCCTGAAGACGTCCAGGAAAAGAGAGAATTTTGCACCTCCATTCTTCCTCTACTTTCTGCTTTGCGAGCTTGTGCTGTTATGCTGTGCCGTCTGAACCTTGTCGACCTTTCTTCCCGGCGTGCACCTGGAAGGAGGGAGAGTGGCTATCTCCGAACCATTGCCGCAGGGAGTACCTGTATGGGGCAGCAATAAGGTTTCTGGGCAGTGCATTTGCGCGACCGCTCACTGCACTGCGTTATCTACGTTCTGAACTGCGTCAAGCCTGTGCTGCTTCATGTTCTTCATCAGGCGAAAAAGTAAGTCGTTCGTGCGCACGTTCGACTTTGTTACTATATTTTTCTTGCGTACATTCTGAAGTATGACGAGTACCCTGTTGTTAGTTGTAAGTTTGGCATCATTGATTTATTGTATTTGACTTCTAGTAAAATTTGGAATTAAAATATTACCCACATTTTCAACACATAGGCTTCATATGTCATTTCGAAAACACACAACTTATACTCTTACATCTATTTTAGTTAGGATATTTATCACCTTCTTAGATCTTATTTAGCAGTCTATAATTTTCAGTCCATCTACAAAGATAGACTGGAAATTATGGACTGCTAATCAAAGCCTTAGGCCTTAATTCCTCGCTGAAGATCGAACCCAATGGAGGACGGGGGACTCCTTGGCACTCCCATCTTTCTGAACTAGATAACTCCGATACGCTAAACAGACAATGTTTAGCCAAATATCAGGCTTGGTTTATTAAGACGGTATATTTTCACTCGGTTACATGCATAATATTGATCCCTACGTTTCCAGCATGTCCTGACAAATTAAATTAACGGCAAGTGCTACCCAAGGTGGGACCCCTTGGGAGACATCCACATGACAAGGCATGGCACCAGCCAGGTGGCACAGGTGGGCCCCACATTGTCAGGAAAGGGACCAACGCTGGACCATGTGCACACTGTAAATGAGGGAGAGGAGAGGACCCAGGTGTCCAGGGGCAATGGGCTGATTTGGGAGGTGGTTTAATGGCTGTGCACCTGGGGCCCAGGGGCACGGTCCATCGCTCTCGCCCTGCCCAGTGGGTCCCACGGAGTTTGAACTAGATGGCTAGCTGCCGGCCCCACATGTCGGTCCTACGATAATATGATCTTATCACCTCACTGGTCTATTATAGAAACAAAGTGACTGAGATGTAACAAAGTGACTGAGATGTGAGGTTACATGACATGTGTCTGCGGCCAACCATGCATGAGGGGATGCATGTTTTGTTTAGCTGCAAATCGGCAGCCAAAAAGGGCTGTTTGCAAGGTGGCATTATTTTCATACTTTGCATATAGTCTTTAGCTGCAAATCGGCAGCCAAAAGGGCTGTTTGCAAGGTGGCATTATTTTCATACTTTGCATATAGTCTTAAGTGAGAACAAAGTTCTTAAGAGCCTTTTGAAATGCATGCCATGCATTAACACTGACATGTCAGGGGAGCTAGCAACCGGGAGATGATCCTTCACGATCGACAAATTGATACGAGTGTGTCACATGGCAATTGATATGTAGTGTAGCTGTGTGTAGAGGTTATATGGCTTCTAGGCAGACATGCATAGTTTAATTAGCAAGTATGCATGGATGAATCAAGTCTGCAATCAGACCAAGTCTAATAAGTCAAATCCCCCTTGCCATTTCCTTTCCTGGACTTCATCACATCATCACATGCATGGAGTGGAACCTAAGGGGCAGCATAAGGCCATAAACATCCTACAAATTTTCTAATTTAGAACTCCCTCTATCATTGGATATAGGTCATTCCACATAATTGGCTACATGATACCAAACTTTTATGACATTTGCTCTAGAACATTAATTTTTTATGTCTTTGGTGAAACACACTAAACTTTGATGTTCTTTACTGGTGGACAACGGATGGGATCGGATGAGATAGGACGGAGAAATAATGGTGTGAAGAGGGGCATGGAGAAGGGAGGGGGAATAAGATAGGGGCATGGAGGTCATTTTGAGTCATTTGTCTCTCCAAAATAGCAAAAAAATACTATTATAATGGGTCCATTGTCCACCAACAAAGGGCTATCAAAGCTTAGCGTGTTTCAACAAATGCACTAAAAAGAGCGTCATGGAGCAAATGCCACAAAAGTTCATTCTCCTATAGCCAATTTTGCCATGTCTTTTTTTTTACTTTCCACAGTTTCCAATGCAAGATTTCCAACATGGTGGTAATATGGAGATGGTAAAAATTATAATACAGATTATAAGTTATTAGAGTATTTTAAGAAAAATATAATTATAGTATTTTCATGCAGTTAATCTATATACTTTTATATATATTAATAATCAAAGTTTCAAAAGTTGTACCACACAGACAACCTATATTTACTGACAAAGGAGGTATTCCATCCATTCTTTTTTATTTGATGCCTTAAAATTTGTGTCATCAAACTGTCTAAAGTTTGACCACTAATATCTTAAAACTATCTAGACTGGATATATGAAAACTATATCATTAAATTTGTCACTAAAATTACTTTCATAATATTATAATTTTATTGGTAAATATTATTTTAAAGATATAAAAAGTAATAGTTAAAATTATGTCTTGGAGACTGAAAAAAAAATTAAAAAATCAAATAGAAAATAATAGAAAAGTATAAATGAGTTAAAAATTAAAGGTTTTTAGGCAGGCAGACATGCAATAAGGACAGAGTACTGTTAAATCTAGTCTCCTGAAAAAGGTCAGACAATCTTTGCCATATCTTCACCTGAGATGTTCACATGCATGCATGCGCAGGGGCTGTGCAAACTGCAACGCAGTAGCAATTAATTGCCAAAAAGGAAAACTCTGGCTTCTGAGATGATTTTATCCAAGTGATTCGTTGGATGGGAAATAAGATCAGTCGCAAAATGATTACGCCATGATGATATTACCTGTACAGCAGTAGTTATTATAGAGAGTAGTGATGGGAATAATTATGATTAATTCAGGTCTGATCAACCCTGGGGAGAAATAAGACAAAAATACACAACATCAAATTAGATGGCAAATAGTAGATTGTCTAACACTCTAACCTACCTTAAACTTGTATCTATCAAAACGATGCCATTATTCTGAATATGCATTTTGTACTGCAAGCATGCTATAGGCCGGTGACTAAAGCAGTGTAACACTCATTGATTAGCAGGCACCTACTCTCGATCAAGTTACAAGGCACAGACACGTGCTGTAATAATTAAGAGCTATGCTATTGCTCCATCTTATACCAAGATCAGACACTACTGCAGAAAAATTATTACAGATGATGAAAAAATATTAGCACAGATGATTTCATGAGCCATTTGAGTTTATAAGTCAGTAATGACATGAGGTCATCACTAACGATTTTCGAACCATCTATGATACATACTATCACAGACAATTATTAACGTATAACTGTCTGTCATAGTTAACTATCACAGATGGTTTGTAGTAGAAACAGTCTGTGATAGTTGACTAGTAGAAACCATCTCGGATATCTGATGTATCACAGACGGTTTCAACTACAAACCGTCTGTGATATTTGACTATCACAAACGGTTTGTAGTTGAAACCGTTTGCGATATCTGATGCATCACATACGGTTATAAGTTAATAACCATCTGTGATATACTTTTGTATTCCTAAATCTATTTCTACTTGTTGGCTAACCTTAGGAAATGCTCACCATACCCTCTGAAATAAGCAGAAACATAATGAGTACATGTATACATCCAATTCACATTCATTTCAGAAACAAGAACATCAATTTCACAAATCAATTAACTCAAATAAAATAAATTAACCATGCATAGTCATGAACAAATACATACATATACAATTAAGTTTAATCTTATTCCACTCAAGTTACCGAGGAGTAGTTCCATGTTGTGGAAAACATAGTATCCATAAGTGTTGCCCCACGGCTGCTGGTGGCATTGCAAAAATAGAATTTATTAGTTCGAGAGGCATTACTACGAAGTGTTATACATAATTAATGTGTACTAGCGAATACCCTAAAATCTAGATCATGTCGCAGGGCGTTTATCCCTCCCTTGGGTTTCCATACATTAGCAACATACCCGACGAACGACCTATATGATTCCAAAAAGTTAGCCTTAGCCATTGCAAATTAAAAAAGACTACAATAGAGTTATCTATGGAGAAAATATGTTTACTTATCAATTAATTGTTGGACAACTGTGAAGTCAGTTTCGATCTTTTTAGGGAATCAAAGTAATCATCTTGTTCTATTTTGATATAATTACAATTAGAATCCAGTAGAACCTACACAGATATATCGTTACGGTCATTAAATCTAAATTCGTGTTGCTTATGAAGTACAAATCAACAAGTATAGCTACTAGTGCAACACTTACCCTTGGTTGTAGGGCATAAGTATGAATTTCTTATTACGGTGAGCCTCTAATGCCATTGTCATGTAACCTTCGACAAAGGATGCATTCTCCTTAATAATATTCATGGAGACCAAGTGTGGGTCGAGAAAACCTACTGATGATTTCGTTAGTCCGATTTCAATCACTATGTATCTATATCTATACACACACACGCACACAAAAACAAGGAGTTATATATGACATTTATCGTTATTACATGAACTTAAACTGTGATTGTACACACTTACAGTGTCTAGCATCGAATGAGTGAGGCATCGAGGGTCTCGAGGTTGAAGAGAAAGAATAAGTTCTCGAAGGTCATTATGAAGACATAGTCATGAATGTCGTGCTGAAGATGATGCGGCCTGAACTTAACATTGACACTCAAGCACCATTGTCCATTCAGCTTGTTGGCCTGTTCCATGTACCATGCATGCAATCTCTGGCAAGCTAGTCTTAGGGTTTCGAGGAGCTCTGTCGGGACGACCGATGGCTCGCCTAGCATGAATTTTCAGGCCAACGGTAAGTAGGGGATATCATTGGTCTTCTTCAGTTTGCCCTTATCGCCTCATTATTTAGAGGTCAACTTCGCAGTAGTCGATCGGGCATGAGATGCAGATGCATGCGATTCACTACGCACTTGCCACATCGGTGCAGGTAATTCTAGTGCAAGTAGCTCCCCTGGACTTGCACCGATGTTCCAATGGATTGCCCTAAAGTCATAACCTCGTCGTTTAGGGGCATCTGGAGCAAGACAACCTCAAAGTTGGCATGAGAGCTATCCACATTTACTTTTGCAAAACCCGACGCTAAACGTACACCGTGCACCATGGCCCCGGCACCGGATGGA
This sequence comes from Dendrocalamus sinicus, assembly GCA_036346575.1. Classification (NCBI taxonomy): domain Eukaryota; kingdom Viridiplantae; phylum Streptophyta; class Magnoliopsida; order Poales; family Poaceae; genus Dendrocalamus; species Dendrocalamus sinicus. Next base: position 10,695,002 of record CM070670.1, read on the forward strand.
TATGCTTGGCCCTAAGCAGTGTCCAAGGCAACGGAGGCATATCTCAATTGGGTCTTACACTTCATAGCCACCTATATAATGATACAAAATTAGTTACTCCAACAGACCTATCAATGGATCGAGCATTCCAGATATAATAATTATTGCCAAGATGTCATCGACAAGAAATCTATGGTTGCTTTTTGAGGTAGTTTTTTTTTGGTGTTTTTCTTGGATTGAATCCATGGAATAGATACACAAACATCATTAGACACTAAATATAGTAGTTTGCCCGAAACAAACAACTCTAAATCATTCGCATTTTAGATTAAAACCTAGGCCTAAACTTAGGGTTCTAGAACAAGGTGAAAGAAAGGATTTGATCCTGTTTACCTTGTAGATTGAAGGAGTTGAACCCTTAGGATGTAAATAATCACCAAAAACTGAAGGTATGAGCCATGAGTTCAAATAATGTTAGAGTAGTCTATGACATTTAATTCATTCCTCAACTTACAAAAGCGGCTTTCATCTAGAGGTTTGGTGAAAATATCTGCTAATTGGTCTTCAGTTCGGATGTGGCTAATTGTGATATCTCATTTGCTTACATGATCTCTCAAGAAATGATGGCGTATATCTATATGCTTGGTTATTAAGTGTTGGACTGGGTTGTTGGATATTTTTACTACACTATCATTATTACACAAAAGAGGCATTTTATCAAATTTAATTCCATAATCCATCAAAGTTTGCCTCATCCATAGCAATTGAGCATAACAACTATCTACGGAGACATATTTAGCTTCGCCGGTGGAAAAGTGCTATGGAATTTTTTTCTTAGAGGACCATAATACTAAAGACCTTCCTAGCAATTGACAACTAATTGAGGTGCTTTTTCTATCCACTTGCAACCCGCATAATCGGAGTTTGAATATCCAATTAACTCAAATTTAGCACCTTTAGGATACCAAAACCCTATGCTAGAGGAATACTTTAAATATCTTAGAATTATATTTATGGCCATCAAATGGCACTCTTTTGGAGAAGCTTAAAAGCGTGCACATATGCAAATACTAAACATGATGTTGGGCCTAGATGTGGTAAGATAAAGGAAGCTACCAACCATGAATTTATAAAGTTTTGAATCTACCGACTTACCTCCTTCGTTAAGGTCAAGATGCTCGTTTGTTGTCATAGGAGTGTTGATGGGTTTTGCATCTTCCATACCAAACTTCTTGAATAGATCTTTCGCATACTTTGTTTGGCTTATAAAAGTCTCATTCTTCTGTTACTTGATTTGAAGTCTAAGGAAATAGCTCAATTCTCCAATCATGAACATATCAAATTCCCTAGACATCATTTCACCAAATTCTTTGTAAAATTCTTGGTTAGTAAAAAAAATGATGTCGTCAACATGGATTTGACATACAAAGAAATTATCACCAATTATTTTTATAAATAAGGTTGTATCAACTTTTCCAATTTTAAATCCTTTAGAGAGAAGAAAGTCTTGAAGACGCTCATACCATACTCTAGGAGCTTGTTTTAAACCATATAGTGCCTTTGAGAGTTTATACACATGTTTAAAATATTTAGAATCTTCAAAACTTGGAGGTTGCTCAACATAAATAAGTTCTGAAATTGTTCCATTTAAGAATACACTTTTGATAGGTTGATATCAAAACCAAATTCAAAGGCAAGTAGTATATGAATTGACTCAAGTCTAGCTACGAGTGTAAATGTTTCATTATAATCTAAACCTTCAACTTGAGTATAACCTTCAGTAACTAACCTTGCATTGTTTTTTTACCACAACTCCATTTTCATCTTGTTTGTTGCGAAAAACCCATTTTGTGACAATCACATTGTGCTCCTTGGGCCTTTCCACTAATGTCCAAATTGTTTTGGGCAAAGTTGTTTAGTTCATCATGCATTGTATTTACCTAATCCGGCACCATCTAGTGCTTCTACAAATTTTGGCTCAAGAGAAGATACAAAAGAGTAATGTTCACAAAATAAAGCTACTCTAGATTTAGTTTGAACACCCTTACTCATATCACCTAATATTTGATCTATTGAATGATCTTTGGTGATTGCGTTGTGGATCTTTAGTGGTAGAGCTTGTTGTTCCTTTGCTTTGTCATCTATAACTTCTATGTTGCTTGTTGTGCAGGAAGTAGGGGCTTCAATTTGCTTTGATGGAGGTGAACTTGGATCATTCTTTGGCTTGATGTCTCTTCATTGCTAGCCTTAGTCCTTCATTACCTACATCATCCAAATGCACTTGCTCTTCTTGAGAGCCATTAGTCTCATCAAATGGAACATCGCATGATTCTTCAACTAAACTAGAATTTTTGTTGAAGACTCTATAAGCTTTACTATTTGAAGAATAACCAAGTAAAAATTCTTCATCACATCGACTTTAAAATTTAGAAAACTGAACACCCTTTCTCAAGATATAGCATTTACATCCAAATACTCTAAAGTAGGAAATGTCCGGTCTTTTTCCAATGAGAAGCATATAGGAAGTTTTTTTCAAAAGACGATGCAAATAAAAGCGATTTATGGCATAATAAGAGGTGTTGATAGCTTCCGCCCAAAATTTATCAGAAGTATTATATTCATCATGCATTGTCCTAGCCATTTCAATTAATATTCGATTTTTCCTCTCTGCAACTCCATTTTACTTGGGAGTGTAGGTGGTGGGAAGCTCATGCTTTCTTCCAAGTTCATCACAAAAATCTTCAATTTTAGTAGTTTTGAAGTCGGAACCATTGTCACTTCTTATTTTCTTTATTTTAAAATTAAATTCATTTTGGACCCTTTTCGAAAAGATTTTGAAAGCGCTGGAGGCTTTGCTCTTGTCATTTAAGAAAAATATCCATATATATCTTCAGTAATCATCTACAATGACCAAACAATAGCTATTTCCCCCAATGCTCTTATAGGCTATTGGCCCAAACAAATCTATATGTAAGAGCTACAATGGCCTAGAAGTTGACATGATACTTTTAGAAAGATAAGAGTTTGCAACTTGCTTCCTGCCTTGGCAAGCGCTGCATAATCTATTTTTCTCAAACTTCACATCTTTCAATTCAACTACTAAGTCATGTTTGAAAAGCTTTTTAAGTTGAATCATACCCACATGACTTAGCATTCTATGCCACAACCAATCCAAAGAAATTTTTGCCTTTAAACAAGTTTTTAAGCAAAAATCACTAGAGGAGAAATTGACTAAATAAAGATTTCCAAACCTAAACCCTTTGAAAACAAGTTCATTTCTATTTTCTTTTGAAATTGTTACTTCTTCTTTAGATAAGGAGCAAATTAAGCCTACATCACACAGTTGAGCAACTGGTAGTAAATTGAAATTTAATATTTCTACTAGAGATACATTGAAATGGAAAGGTCATTAGAAATAACAATTTTACCCAATCCATGTACCTTTCCTTTGCTATTGTCCCCAATGTGATTCTCTCATTGCTTCCATTTTCAAATGTGGTGAACATCTTCTGGTCTCTAGTCATATATCGAGTGCACCTACTATCAAGCACCCAATGCCATCCACCGGTCTTGTAGTACACCTACAAAAAGAAATCAAGTTATTTTAGGTACCCAAATTTGTTTGGTTCCTTAGAGGTTAGTAACTAAGCCTTTGAGCACCCAAGTGACATTCTTTTTAACACCTAAAATTGAAGTGCCAACAAATTTAGTAATAACACTACTATTTTTAGATTTCTTAAGTATATAACATGAATCAAATAAACAAATAGATGGAGTCTTACCCATAGGAAAATTTTGTTGTACATGTCCTAATTCCCGGAATTTTGTATAATATCTACCATTTTACCTCACAAATCTTGTGGGCCTGGTTGCCGGTTTCTTATCTTTCTTGGGCACATACCCAAGACCTTCCTTATTGAATGGGCACCTTTGCTTACTCAACAACTTGTCAAAGGTAGCCTTACCCTTGAAGCATCTTTTTAAACTTTTGTTTAGCTTGCTCACTTGTTCCTTTAGCAAATTATTCTCATTAATCAGCTTAACATCACATGACATATCCATTGCATTGTTAGAATCAATATTGGATGAACATGGCATAGCAAACAAGTCATCACATGAAGTAGATATGCTAGCTTTACTAATTTTTACACTAGACATTTCATTTAGAATATCACAAGTAATACCAATGCTAGTGCAAGATTTGCTTGAGTTTTCTTGGACAAGCAAGTCATGAGCTTTCTTTAGCTCCTCATAAGATTCTTTAAAAGAGATATGCTCTCTCTTTAAAATCTTAAATTTTGACTTTTCTTTTCCAAGAAATTCATTTAGTTCAACTAGTGTATCCATAAGTTCATCATAGGAAGGCTCATCATCATCAAGAGATTTTACCTTTTCTCCTTTGCCATAAGGCATGTCGGAGATAAGAAGAGTGATGGAGCTTCCTTGATAGCAGTACCAACAAGTCCATTTTTCTTAGGAGACTCATCCTCACTTGAATCGGAGTCGGTGTACTCCTCATCAGAATCCCACTCTCCAATGTGGGCTTCATTTTTACCATTCTTTTGAAGCTTCTTGAAAAGCTTCCTTTTGCCATTGAAGTTATTTTTCTTGTATGACTTATCCTTGTCATCCTTCTTTGTAGCACATTGGGAGGCAATATGCCCCTTCTCATCTCACTCATAGCAACGGATGTTGCTATAGCGCTTGTTGGGGTTGTAGGAGTGCCATTTCTTCACTTTTTCATGATTAGCGCTTTGATATGAGTGCTTTTTCATAAACTTGTTCATTCTCTTCACAAAGAGAGCCAACTCCTCCTCGGAGTCCTCCTCATCATCCTTGGATTCTTCACTTAACACCGCTTTAGTCTTGAAAGCGGTGATTTTCTTACCCTTGGAGGAGGATTGCTCTAAGAGCTCCTTGTCCTTCTTGTACAACTCATTTGTTATGAGGTTGCCTAAGAGTTATGTTGGTGTCATTCTTATCAACTCGGGTGAATTGAGAAAGAGAGTCACCAATGTTTCATATTTCTCTGGAAAGGCCCTAAGCATCTTCCTTATAATATCAACATCAATTAGATTAGTACCTAGGCCTTTGAGTTCATTTACAATATTGTTAAGGCATGAATACATTTCATTTATATCCTCATGAGGCCATGTTGTAAAAGTCTTATATGTGGCTTCTTTGACCGTGGATGTTCCCTCATAAATTTCATAGAAGGTAGTCCAAATAGCATGAGCAGTTTCTAAATTGCAAACTCATCCACATTCAAAGCTCTAAATAGAGCATTCATGACTTGAGCATCTAAGTGAGCATTACGTCTATCTTGTTCTGTTGGGTGTAGTGGATCAAGAGGCATGACATAACCCTCATTTACGGTTTTCCATATGCTCAGACTCATGGCCTTGAGATAAATGGGCATTCTAATTTTCCAACAAGAGTAATTTGAGCCATCAAAAAGATGTGCCTTTTCTATAGCAATCCCCTCACTAGCCATCCTTTCTCTCTAGACGGTTAAGTCTAACAAATGAGGGACCAAGCTCTGATACTACTTGTAAGATCAAGGATAACCGCTTAGAGTGGGGGTGAATAGGAGGTTTAAAAATTATCTTGCCTTCTAATAACAATTATCTCAATTTTAATATGGCAGGATTTTAAAGCAATTAAAACCTACACAATTCTAGTGTGTCTAAGGCACTACAAGTATAAGTCTTTACAAGAAGCTCTAGCACAAGTAAATATGATATACATAATATACTTAGAAATGAAAGAGATAAAAAAGAGACAAAGAGATAACCAATGTACACATGATGTTTTACCGTGGTGATCGGAAACTTGTCGGTTTCCACTAGTCCACATTGAGGAAAGCCCAAGTGACTTAGACCGGCTCCACGAATTAAGCCTCAGCTGCTCAATTCACTAATGGTTGTCCTTCCTTCACTTCAAAGATGGTGGACACCAAACCACTCACAAATCGATACCAGAATTCTTCACAACCTTCTTGAAGAAGTCACTGCGCAAACTCCCGCCAAACCGTCCAGGTGCTGGCAAGCACCAAGAGTACAGAATCACAGCTTCGCTTGATGACAATCAAGTGCCAAAGCATCAATCTAGAGATGAAATGCACTTGTTTTGGCTCAACCACCTCAATGAATGCACAATGAGAAAAAGAGGTGTGGAGTGAATGCTCAATGCTCAAGGATGTTCAATAGTGTCTCTTCTTACTATCCTTGGGCAGGTGTAGGGTATTTATACCCACACCAACCAAAACTAGCTGTTATAGGGGATTTCTTGAAAAATTCAGGGTGAGCGGAAGTACCGTTGTGCAATGGTCGGTACTTCTGCACCTGTTCTGATACAGCAGTAACGGCTATTTTAGAGCTTTCGAACTAGCCTTTGGAAGTCAGCACGGAACTAATTCCGTTGTAAATCTGGTAGTTCCAATGTTCGGAAGTTTCACAAATTCGACACGGTACTTCTGTTTGTTTTGAGACCAAGAGATGGCGCTCTTTGGAAAAAACATTATGCCCAAACTTTTCGGAGCTTCCGTGCTCCGGAAGTATCATTTAAGGCTACAGTACTACCGCTCTATGGTAGTTCTGCCATTGGAACTCTAGTACTTCCGTTTGCCGTAGAGAAAAAGTGATTTCATGGGTGCTCTATGGAAAAAAGGTTCTGCTCGGCTTTGACAGTGCTTCTGTACTACAAAAGTACTATTAAAGGCTGTGGTACTACCGCTCTATGGTAGTTCCGCCGTTGAAACTCCGGTACTTTCATTTGCCATAGAGGCAAAGTTACTCCGAGGGTGTTCTCTAGAAAAAAGGTTCCGCTCAATTTTGCTGAAACTTCTCGAAAGCGGAAGTACCGCTGATTGCACTCCGGTACTTCTGATTTTCCAGACAAAGCATAGATCGTCCATCAAGTTTACTTTTAAATGAATGCATGATCCTAAATTGATCCAAATGGCACAAGAATATGCTATCAAGTTGCTAACCATGATATCTCTTAATGGTACGATATTTATCCTATAATCCAGTCTTTCACCCTTTCTCCTAAGACCGGTAAAGAATAAAAAGGATCCTAGTCTATATATACCTTTGTCTTGAGCCACTTTGATTTTCATGTTGATATTTAGCATGCGTCTCATCATCATTTTAGGGACTAAACATTTTAAACACTCAATAAACATATCAGTCCCATATTCACATAAATTCATTAATTACCAATTTTTAGGGGCCTAGATGCTTTCATTGGTCCAATGTGCATACCCCTTTTTGAAACCCCTTTGAATCAAGTATGCTTTGATCTACGCTCGGTTCTTAAATATCTTTATATTCTCGCAGTCAGTGCATGGGCAGTACATATATTCCACCCCTTATTCAACATATCCTACTCAGTAGCTCTTATAAAAGTAGACACACCATTAATATACTCTTCACTCGCATGGTTCTTAGCGTACATCTAATTTTGATCCTACATTATGCATATAACAATTTAGTTTTAAATATTGAATTAATTAATTAGTATACTAGCTATATATGATCTAAAGTAGCTATATGTAGCAAAAATAATTAATTAAATTGAATTAAATATAAATAGACTATGAATTAGCTAAACCCTAAACTACACTAGATGTAAATAATCTTCTCTCTACATCAAGCTAGATTTAAACCATCTTCAATTCTCCCTTTACCAAAAGTTAGATCTAAAATATAATGCAATTAGGAACAAATTACTAAACATAGATAGTCAAGAATAAATGGACCTACAATCACACTTGCCAAATCCGCAGTCTCCTTTCACTAAATGCCTCAAAAGCCCTACCTCCTCAAAGTAGCAGCCTGTGAGAAACATATCTATAATTTAAGAGAGATTTGTGAGGGTCAACGAGTCTACAATTAATAAGTAAAATTATTACAGACGGTTTTTAATACAAACCGTCTGTGATAACTTAATTATCACAGATAATTTTTAATACAAATCATCTGTGAAGTATCACTGACGGTTTAAAAAAACCATCTATGATATTTGGTAATATCATATATGGTTCTTGTTAAGAACCGCCTGTGATACTTCACACACGGTGTTCACTATGAACTGTCTGTGATATTACCTCCTCACGGACGGATTTTAGCACTAATAGCAACACAGACGGTCTCTAAACCAAAATCGGCTGTGATTATATTAAATACTGACTGTTTTGATCAACCATATGTGATGAGATGTCTAGTATTAGTCTTTTTTTAGTAGTGAGAAAGCATGTGTGTCAATTCTACTCCATTTGGTTTCATTTAGTGCATCAGAAAATGGCACCACATCATGCATATCTACAATTCACTTCTCCATAAATCGGCATAAGTACTTTGAGCATCAAATTTATCATCATTGTTTTGACTTAATTCTGGCCTAAAGTCCTAAAAAAGAGTAATTCTTGACTTAAACTGAAGGATGTGTCCATGCAAGATTTCCAGGCCGTACATAGCTAGACATGACATGTGGGCCCAGATGGTGATGGAAAGTGGGGCCAGTGCTCTTTGCCAGCATGCACGAAGAGGCCACCCTTGCATCTGTGGAAAGGAATTCTACGGCATGTGTCTCCAACTCTCCATCGAGGGAGAGACACCAGGCGGCATGCAAATCCTCTTGTACGCCAGCTCGAGGGCACCAGCCCTACTATACATGTGCACTTGTCTAAGTGTCTCTGCAAGCTAGCTTATTCACTTTCTAGCAGCTGCCTGGCTTTGGCATGCATGCATTGTTTCCTCTCTTTCGTTTACTTGTGTATTGTTCAGTGTACTGGTTGGGTAATTACCGTGGGTTTCGGATGTTTTCAATGGAGACAAGGAGGGTTAGAGCCCTACCTGGATTGCTGGCATGTCGTCTACCTGGTGACCTGTTTTTCTAGTGTTTGAAGTTTCAAGATAGACTTTGTGCAAAATCTTATAAATAATTTGTGAAATTGTGTTGTGGGTACTCCCTAGTACATGAAATACTTCAACCACTCAATTTCTTTCACTGCCTAAAAACTTATAAAACTAGGATAGTGCGTGAAAAAATTACAAGCTACATTTACAGTTTCCTCAATTATTACACCATGACTTAGTATCGAGGGCAATAATCCGTGGGGAAAATATCAGGTTTTGTACCGAGAATATACTGTCTGTCAGTAAATACAGTATAGGTCACACCATTTGCGAGGGATAAATAAAGTTCGGAACAAGTTAACTGCCGGCAATAGCCTATTATATTTGTTCTATTATGCCCTAGAAAGACTAACGGAACACGTCATCTACCAGGGATCTGTTACAGTGGGAAGCCTTTTTTTGGGTGGGCCGAGAGCACACGCTGAGCAATACAAATTTTCACAGGCCATGCCAAAGTTCCAGGCTTCCCGCATAAGTCTCTACCACCTCCCAAACCCTAACCCACAAGACACCCCATCCACCCCACATGCGTCTTCCTTTGTCTCCCTTCTCTTCACCACATCACCCCTGAGGCCCCGACACCCCAGCCCCCGTTGCAGTCCCAAGTGCCGCACCGCTGTCCCGTCCTCTCCTCTCTTTAGCATGCCAGTCCCGTCGCTCCAACTCCAAGCGCCACTTTCCCGGATGTCCCAAGCAAGTCACAGGTGGGCTAGGGGGCAAGGCAGGGCGGGCGACCAAATTTGATTCCGCCGCTGCCGCCTCCTCCGGCTCGCTGCTAGTGGAATCTATCGTGATCATGTAGGACCGGTATAGCAACAGAGGGGGTGAGTTGTGCCTTTGAATTTTTCCCCTAAGTATTCACTGATTCTTTACTCTAGTAGCTACAGAGCTATGAAGATCAGAATTGGAAGCCACAAGCAAAGCAAAACACTAAAAAACTTGAGAGAATAAGTTCTTAGCTCCTCACCAGTCTAACTGCTATTGAGATTGTGGTCTGACCGGTGGGCGATTTGATCGGTACGGTACCGACGGTCTAACTGCCGGCCGGTCTAACCAGCTTGAATCCAACAGTTCGACCGCTGGTCGGTTAGACTAGGCCTAGAGGCGGTCTGACTGCTCCCTTGTTTCTAGAATAGAAAATCAGCCCAAGCCAAGACCAAGAAAGGTGCAACTCCCAAAATCTATAACCAAATGAGATAAAACTTTGCATGCACCTTACTGAGGGTTTCAGGAACCTATTCCATCTAAGGATCAGAAAGATCTTCATCAAAGTTACAACCTTTCCAAAAGACAAGCAAAAGTGCACCAAAACTGAGCAAACTTCAAAATCTTGGGATACAACTTGCTCGTGAGTATAGAATGGCCAAGATAGCTCTAGATGAGTCCCACATATCACAACAAACTATTTCTTCCAAAGATTCAAACAAAAAACCTAATACATAAGGTTGGAATGAAAGATGGTTGGATGGCTATTGCAAGTCTCCATCCTAACCCATTAAATAGATGAGACAACCAGTCCACATCTAGCCCTAATATATACTATCCACTAGCACATTTGGGGGAAACCCGTTAAGCACACATAACACGGGTTTTACTCACACACTTAACTCATGCACGCTTTTTAAAGCACATGAGCTTGAATCTATTAAGTCCTTAGCCTTTGATCCACTTGATGTTTTTAGCATCTTTTTGACCTAAACCACTTTCCCAAATCCCGCTCAAGCACCGCGGTATTGATCCATATGGTTTTCAGTATTTGGCAGAATTATCAAAATATCCTTCCTTGACCCAGTCTTCGTCTTCCCTTACAAGCAATCATTATACTTGCCACGTGTAGATACACCGCCGGCTTGTCACGTGTCGGCAAGTCTCTTCTATTCTGGTTCCACTGGACCATACCTCACTTGGACCGACAAAGCCACTTAGTGCAACCCGTCACTTCAACCTTCCCTTCATTGTTTTCTGCCTTCCTAGTGCCATGCTTGAGCTCAGCCATCTCGCCCAGCATCCTTGATTGTTCTAGACCTCGGCTCCTCTTGAGCCTAGACCCGATCCTCACTATTGACCATGGTAAACTCCAAACCTCCCTGCACATCCAAAAACAAAAAAGTCATTTTTGGGCACAAGTTCTTCACAACTTGACCTACATTAGTCAAAGCATGCTTCTCGCAACATAAATTCATTAACCTAGGTCCAAACAAGCTAAACTATGACCAAATTTCCAAAAATCACAGAACCAATCGAGGCACCCAACCTTGCCGCTCAAACCGTTGGGGTAGCCGATCTGATCACTGACAGCTACTGATCAAACTGTTGATCCTAGCTAGTCTGACCGCATCCCAAGCCGGTCTAGCCGGTTCCCTGATAGAACACCCTTTGAAAATTGCAAACTGAGCAAAATTCATATACCAACTCCACACAATTTGACAATGGTTCATCACACACAATTCTAGACCTTCACACATGGTCTCTCAATCTCCCCCTTAATGAACCCATTGGCGATTTTTTAAAATATAAATAGGTGGTGGTTTTAGAAGTAAAAGAAGGGATTTTGTAAGGAGAAGCTCAAAATGGTCACGTAAGGATTAAAAAGACTAAAAATGACAATATGAGCCAAAAATGGAGTGAAGCCACTAAAAAGAGCAAATTTTCTACAAAAAGGTTCAACTCCTGGAAAGAAATCGGGAGATCTCACTTTAGTCCATATGAAAGAATAATTATTCTATTTGACCTTTATCGTGGTGAGAAAAGCTCAAAAGATCAAGAAAGTCACAGTAAAACACAAAAGCTCCAACTTAGCAATAATTCACACAAAAACTATAAATCATACTCTAGATATGCATTTTTACCAATGTTTCTCCCCCTTTGACAATGGAGTCATCAAGATACATGAAAGAAGATAGAGCATGATGAAGTGGCTATATTTTATTTATTTTATCTTGATAAGGAGCTATGAAGATTATCCATGGTGACTCTACAAGTATTATACCAAGCCATATTATGTGAAGAAGATATCTAGATCATGACAATCTATATATAGCAAAAGTAAGCTAAAAGAGCAAGAATCTAAAATTAGATGGATTTTTAGCATGTCAAGTTGTTCAAAGTCATAGTTTAGCCAATGTATCTAAATATGAGCCAAGCCATATGAATAATCTTAATGGAGCTAAGAAGCTACAATTGAGTCATTGTACAGTGGCTACATGTTTAATATTGAATGATTTTATTCAAGTATTTGGAATTAAGCACATTTAGCACTTTGGAAAGGATATTTTGGTCTTATCATCGTGAAGCAAGTCCTGGACTGGGAGCTATCCACAACTGCCTTCTAAGTTTCAATCATTTTTCATGATTTTTTATTTTCTTCACTTGAATTTGCTATGTGCTAGATCTCAAGCCTTATTCCGACCATCCTAAACAAGAAGCTTAAGAGAATGATCATGGTCATCGAAAACTCCCCCTAAGTTCATACCTAGTGTAATGGCAAGCTGTCTCATGAGAAAGAATTGATGTGATCAGTTTTTCATACAAAAAGAGATCATTTTTATTTTCTTTGCTTGGTTCAAGAACAATAAGCTACTCCTTAATCCGTAAGCAATACCCGACCTGAGCTGCAAAAGCCTAGGAGAAGTAAACCCATGCTTCAATAAAGAGCTAGCATAGCTCAATCTAAAGCTCAATTTATATTCAAGACTTAACTTAGATTATTTGACAAGGCATGAATCATAAGAGGATCACTAGAGCAAAACTAGTCATAAGATCTAACAAGACATGTTTAGTTCAAGTTTTTGTTTACATTTAAGAAAGTTAGCCTGGCAAAAGCTAAGCTACACATAGAAAGACATGATTAATCTAGCAAATTAACATAAGACATGGTAAGATGTACATCAAGATATCATGTCACATGGAGATAATAGTCAAAGATCAATTAAATTATACAATGCAAGTTGCTGAATTTTAAATATGCAATATAATACAATTAATGCAAATGAGTCAAACTTCCCCCTCAAAGCAAGCCGAATGGAGAAACAACTCCCAACAAAGAAGCAAAACAAGAATAATCAAGAGCCTTAGTAAAAAAAATATTGGCAATTTGATGCTCAAACTCTACAAAGTGAAGAACAACATCCCCTTCTCTATATGGTTTCTAAGAAAATGGTATCTAATATTAATCTGCTTGGTCCTAGAGTGTTACTCTAGGGTTTTGGCAATATTGATGGTGCTAGTGTTATCACATACGAGTGAAACACTACTTAAGGCTAATCCATAGTCCCATAGAGTAGATAAGATTCATAGAACCTGAGAGCAACTATTAGTAGCAGCTACATACTCTACTTCTATAATGGACTGTGCAACAAAGAACTGCTTCCTAGATGACCAAGAGATAACAGATGTGCCTAGAAAATGGCATGTGCAATAGATATTCTTTCTATCTATTCTAAACCCAGCAAAATCAGCATCATAAAAAGTGCAAAGAGAGAGAGAGCAGAAGAAGAAGAATACCAGAGTCCAAAGCTAAGAGTGTTTTGAAGATACCTAAAAACACGACGCATTGCTTGATGATGAGAGGCACAAGGGGAAGCCTGAAATTGAGCGCACAAACACACAATGAAGTTTATATCCGGTGTCAAAGTAGTGAGTTAGAGGAGAGAGCTGATCATGCTGTGGTACTCCTAGTCTACGGGCTCTCCATCCTTATCTAGATCCAGCTTGGTAGAAATAGCAATTAGGGTACACATTGGCTTATTGTTTCCCATATCAAAGCGTTGAAGGAAGTCCTTAGTGTACTTGCTTTGATGAATGAAGGTCTATTCTTTCAGTTACTTGATTTGAAGACCAAGCAAGAAAGTTAGCTGACCCATCATACTCATTTCAAAATCCCTACTCATAGGATCTGAAAATCTGGGCACCAAAGCATGAAAGGAGGCACCAAAGATTATATCATCCACATAAATCTAAACAATAAGAACATTACTACCATGCCTAAGAGTGAGCAAGGTTTTATCTACCATTCCCATTTTAAAATTATTCTTAAGCAAGAAACTCAAGCGTTGGTCAAGAATCATGTTGAGGTTTTTCTTCTCACTAAAAATCTCTCAAGGGTATTTTTGAGGTGATCATTTTCTTTGACAAGATTCTCACATGTGGCACACTCGGTGTTCTTAGTTGCCCTAGCATATCTCTCTTTGTGGATAACTACCTAAGCTTAAAAGCCTCACAAAACACATGTAACAACCCAAAAATGTTTTTACTTTAAAATGTGTGAAGTTTAAAGACTTTTGATTTGCATCTCATTTGCAATTGGACTTTCTTGAATTTCCCTATATTTTGATTGAGTCTCCTAAGAAATGGAAACATAGGACAATAGAAATTGAGTAGAAGAGAGGCAAATAATAAGAGTTTAATTTTTAAAATATGAATATAAAAAGATGATCCACATAATGAGGTAGAGGAAATTACATTAATAATTCTATTAATCCAAAGCCAAATCGATTAAATTAAAATTTTGAATACGAGCCAAAAAGAAAGCAAACACAAATCTTGAGCTCAAACCCCAAGACAAAACATGAGCTTAAACATGCTAAAATGGAGTAGCGAGGAAACTATGATTAAACAGCCAAAAACCCAAATTAAGATTACTTACAAATGCCAATTGAAATAAATATTTCAAGGAAAGTTCAAATTCAAAAGCAAGAAACTCCAAAAAGAAATTGCCAGTCAGGAGCCCTAAATCAGTAATTGGATGGGACTAGGAACCACAACGAACCCAATTCATATGTGAGTTCAATCCTAAAATCATGTTACCATGCCTTGGGCAAAATGTTAAAATTTAAATGATAATCTGAAAATTGTGGAAAATCAAAATAACATGGGAAAAGAGTTGAGCCTAGCTCCCTGGGCACTGGCCCATTTTCCAGGCCCACTGGCCCCTTGGCCTGGCCTGAACAGCTCAGGCTAGCCTAGGCGCACTTGGGGCGTGCCCAGCACGTGTCGTACCCATGTGCATCACTAGCCCATGCACGTCTTGGCCGTGCACCGCCCATGTCACCTTGGCTCATGCATGTGCCTCCTTTCCTTCCCCCTAATCCCTTACCCTTCCCTCCTCTCTAGTGAAGGACTCGAGCCACGTCACGCACTGCCATAGCCTGCATCGCCCTCGCTTCGCACATAGCACCGTGCAAGCGCCGTACGAGAGCACCACGATCGCTATGCCATGCCATGCAGTGCCCATGTTGCCCCATGCCACCTACAGTCATGCCTTGCCCTACAACCATGCCAAGCCACGTTGCTCACCACTGCTGCCATGCCGTTGTAGAGAGTTCCCACATCTCCAGCTTCCCTCAGCCCCTATAAATACCTTAGCATGCTACTGATGACTTTGCTCCGTCCCATTGACCCTCCCACCATGAGGAATCGATCTCCCATGCACCCTAGCTCATCGACAGCTTCATCTTCTCTGGCTCTAGCTAATCAGGAATTAGCTGATTAAGACCATCACTGGTCAATTCTGCCAAGCCGAAGCATCCCTAGAGCACTGTCACCTCATCCCTACCATCGGCCAGGCTACCCCACCCATGCAGAGCCAGTGCCGTGCTCCTCCTCCGCTCAGCGTTGTCTCGCGATGCCACATCATCTTGGTCCTCCCCAAGTTTAGCCAACCCCTTAGGTAGCCTCACGACCACCCATAGATGCTCTATGTACAACAAATTGGCTTGAATCATCGTGTGGCGCCATACCTCCATGTGTCATGTCCCGCCACCACATGGGGTCACCATCGGCCACTACATCAGCCAAATTGGCCGGCGAGCTTTGGCCCAGAGGTGCGCAAGGACCTGTGGAATCCATTTTTAGCATTCTCATGTCTAGTCGTCCCTTCCTTCACCGGTGGCGAATGCCGCTTTGACTGTAGCATTGTCATTAGCCTAAGCGCATGATTAGATTAGAAGTTAGTGACCTCTGCTTAATTAAGCTAACCCTCACTGATTGTGGGCCATAGTCTTTAGTTAATGGTAATGTATTGCTAACATGTGGCCCCTACCATTTAAAAATACTCTTAAAATCGGTTAAAAAGTAATTGGGCCACTGACATGTGGGCCCGATTCATTGTATACACAGTAAAAGGGGTCCACCTATCAGTCACTATAGCCATTTTTAGTTAAAGAGTAATCCAAAAAGAAATTAAAACCCATAGGCCCCACCTATCATGCATAGTTACATTTCCATAGGAAAATAAAAGTAAAACCACAAGTGGATCCCACCTGTCAGTGAGAGAAGTTCTCTCTCCCCTTTTATTTTTTGGAATTTATTCAAATCCAAACTTTGAAAGAGCATAACTTACTCATTTAAATCCAATTTGATGAAACAAAATTTTAAACTCATCTAAATTCAACATATATCAAATCGAACTAAAATTATAAATTTTGGAGTTCATTTGAATTTTTAATTGAATTTAGTTTTATTTGACTGATTTTTATCCAAATTTTCACACAACATTAAAATAGCATATGAGGCCTAAGAAGAAGTCGAAGCAAGCCAAGATCCACGAGACCAATCCACCAGTGAACCAGGTGAGTCAATCCTTTAATCATGTTAAACCTACATTTTATGTGAACTAGTTATGTTTAAATTATCCAATTGTATTTTGTTATTTCTTATGCAAATCTATGTTTGTTTTAAGATTCTAGTTACATGCCCATGATTCAATTTGTTAGTATTACATTCCCTTGGAACATTTGAGCATTGAGCCTTGTCACCCTAAAAAAATTATAATGGTAACCTTTTGAAATTAAGTCTATATTTATATGCCATGCTTATTACTACTTAGATACTCGAGGCACCAAAATTCCCCAAGCATCACTTTCAATCATAAGAAACCAATTTGGGAAGTCATGGGTGGAAGTGGCTGGTATGTTGTAAATGATTATTTTATGCTCTCAAACACTCCAACATGCTTATTTATTTGGGTGGACGGTAATTAAGAGAGGGTGCAGTGGATGCATGATAAAGTGTGGCCTAGGGTAGAACTGCTAGATAACCCTATGGACTAAATCTGGTCATGACCTCCTAATGTAAAACAAGTACAACCACAAATCTGTAAAGTGCAACTTGGCTTAGTAAACTTATCGGACCTTGAAAGTCATCTCGCTGGTATGGGAGTGAAGTAGCACACAGGCCCGGCCCTGAGGGGGGGCGAGCGGGGCGGCCGCACCGGGCCCCCAAAATTCAGGGGCCCCCACCTACACAATACATAGTATATATACTCCGTCTTCCGATCGGCCGACTTCTCGTATTCTCGACGTCTTCGGTCTTCGGCAATCGGCACAGATCTGAGATCTCGTCTTCGGTGATTCGGTCTTCTCGTCATCTCGTGAATTCGTGATCTCGTCTCTCGGCTCCGGTGGGTGAGGGCGTGACCGCGACGGCGCGACCGCGTCATATGAAGGTTTTATAGCACGTTAGCAGAGTCAATTACAGCAGGTAATTTGCTTTATGATCGTGTGCTTTTGTCCTAGAGTAAATTTATAAGTTCTTTGAACCATGAGAAAAATGGTACATACATCATATAAGATCTCCATCAGTAATACATGTTGCATCCCTTGTGCAAATATTTGTCATTTTGTGGATTCTGGTTCTATTTCTTTATTGAGGAACTTGTTAGATCTTTGGTAACTGTTCTGCTGGGACTCCCAACTTGAGAGCAGTAGTTGATTCGCTATCTTTCTCCATTATAATAAAGAACGTTTGTGTAACTTTTTCTTCCATTGCTTAAGAAAACGTCCACCTCCATTGACTTTGATAAGTTCAGTTGTTTAACACTTGTTTTCTACTTGGAAAACCTGCTGACCCCTCATTGTATTTTTCCTCTCAAGATTGTAAATCAGGAACACAGAAAACTTCCTGAAGACTTAGATTACCACTTGATGACAAATCTATCGCTTAAAGCTCGTGAGAAACTTTCCAAGGTATGTGTTATGCTTTGAGAATATTTGTTTTAGCTTTGAGAATATGTTCAAGAGCCTTACGTGAGATAGCCCGCAACATGAATCAATAACATGTGTTATGCGATTTCCATTTATTGAAACAATCTGTTGCACTGCACCTCGATCTTTGTGATCATCAATTATTTGGAATTCTCAAGGTATCGGTTGCTACAAGTTTCGATTGCTTCGCCACATCTTGCTGAAATTTTGTGTCATGTGCATACATGATTTAAGTGTTTAAAATAGGCAATCAGTAGCTGTGTCATATTCAACATTAGTAAGAATTCAGGTGCAGGTTTATGATTGTATTTAATACAATTCATAGTATTATGCATTGTTAGGTAAGGCCACAAACAATAGGTCAGTATGTAGATTTATATTTTCTTTAAGGCCACAAACAATAGGCCACAAACAATATGAATTTTTCTTTAATACATAACGCATTTTAAGTGTTTGTTGGTAAATTAGATACATATATATGTGTGTATGTAGATTTATATTTAGATATTTATACTAGGCCCCCTATTTCTAGTTTCGCCCCAGGCCCCTAAAATCCCAGGACCGGCCCTGGTAGCACAAGTGTAGGATGAGTTCTGCCATGGATGGGACACCGTGTAGGGTGAAGTCTATCGGCTACGCTAGTCGTTGTGAAAAGTTATAGTCTGGTTGCGCTAGTCGTTGTGTATAATTGGGGACAAACCTGAAGTCTATAGAGAAGACCGAAAACATCTGAAAAAGAAGGCAAGTCATATATTTTTTATTATGTTGAATCTACATCCTTTAATTATTTAATTATCATTACTTTTATTATTCTTTATTTATTTAATATTATTTATTTAAAAATAATTTATTAGAATAACATAGAAATTAGCTATGTCCTACCACCAAAAAAGCCATGTTTAATTTGAGGCCATATTCACCTTAACAATCTTAGTAATATTTAATTATTGTAAAATTAATTGTAGAGTAGTTCATCCAAAATATTTATACTATTAAGTAATTTTAGCATTTCACCGATAGATTTTTTTAAAAAATAGTTCTAGGGTTAAGGATGTATTGTAGAAAGCCACTAGATAGTTGGGGTCTATGACCTTACCCTACGGATGAGGCCCTAGAGCACTGGGAGTCCGTGTTGTGGATGGCTACCTTGTGGTCAAAAGTAAGGGCTAAAAACTTATACTGAATAAAGGACACAGAAATCACTCAACCACAAGTGTTGACTTGTCAAAACTGGTCAGGTAACTGCACAAATCAATTGAATATCTACAGAAAGGTGGGGTTCCTGGGGAAGGAATGGCCTAAGCGGAGTGGTATGAAAACGGTAAAACCATATTTGACAATGGTAGGTCCACTCAAAATCGGGCGGTAGCATTCTGCATTGGCCAATGGATATCCGATGATATGTGGCCCATAACCTACCAGTAGAGACTAGAAAGAGGAGAGCAGTGAAAGACCTTGTTTTCTTAAGTCAGTCGCACATTACTTGTTACATATGTGGACATTGGGAGTTTGAGAAATCTTGTTGATAAAGTTGGGCAACTCTGCAAAGTGTAACAAATGGTATTCGAATACGTTGTGCTTTTGGTTAATGGAGTTGTGTTTCATGGACGATTCCAATAACAAGGCATAAGTAGATTTTGAGAATTTGGTGATGAAAAGTATGGTTAACAAACCCACTTTCTTGTTAATCAAATATTGTTTTACTGTTTTAAATATATAAAGTTCTTTACCAATAAACCTTTATCCATAATATAATAATAATGAATCCAACATATTCCATCTCTTGAAATACTGGCAATTAGTTAAATAGGATTTCCCCCATGTGGCTTGCTGAGTATCTAGTATACTCAATCTTGCTTAATTCCATCAGAATAGATACCGAAAGAGGAAAGGATAATTCAAGCTTTCGTGTTAGGGTTACGGACGCACTCAAGCGTTCCTATGAAGATTTCATCGGTTCTTCTTAATGTAAGTTAAGTTTTAGGTTTAGATGCATGTATTATTGAGAGACCATGTGGAGGTCATCCCGTGTGTATGATGAGTAATGGACATCGGTTTAGGTAAGTCGAGTTTGGTTGGGGTGGTTTGGATCTTGACGTTGCATGGTGCAATCGGGTTTGGTCGGACTTGGTCAAACTTGGTCGTATGGGATTAGGATGCCTATTCCGATGATTCGACAGGTTTGGACTTCATCATGGGTAAGCATGATGTGTTTATGCTATTTACGCTTTCATGTGTCGAGCGGTGCTATTTGACGTGTTTCTTGTCTGTGTGACTGCAGGACATCGAGGCGGAGTCGTGGTGAGACACGAGGTGACTGGACTAGACACAGGCGGTGTCGAGGTTAGAACGGTCGGATGTGTCGAAGACGGTGGAGATTTGATGTGGTTGCGAGTCGTGGACGACAAGGAGTGTGGAAGCTTCCCGGAAGGTGCAGGAGGGGCGAAATGGTAATTTCGCGAGGTTGCAAAAGCGGGAGCGGGCTCCGTTCGGGTTTAGCGGGCATAACGGATTGGAGACCCGTTAGCCAAGGGCTATATAAAGGAGGGAGTGGTTGCATGCCCACTCATGCATTCTAGGGTTTGAGAGGTTGGTAGAGTGTTGCTTTAGTCAAAATGAGCTTTGGAGAGTTTGTTTTGGCTTTATGGCTTTAGGAGAGAGTTAGGGTTTTAGTGAGTCAAAAGAGGCTTTGGAGGGTGGTTTTGCTTTGCTCTTTAGTGGTTGAGGGCAGCAGCATATGTCCCCTCTACGTTCATCTCCTCTCTGTGTATTGTCTCCTCTCTAGAGAAGCATGTAGTGGGTTGTGTTCTTGAGAGGGATTGAGAGGGAGAGGAGAGGATTGAGTGGAGAGTCTTGTAATCATTCTCTTGTTCTAATGTCCATACGTATGGGGACGTAGTTCTTTGTATTTCTTGTTTCCAGGAATGAAATCCCAGAAGCTTTCTCCACGAGCTCTTCTCTGTTCTTCGTTCTTGCTCATGGGTGATTTCTGAGTTTTTTGATTTCTTGTTGTTTCTTGCCGGGGAGTGCCAAAATGGGTTGCTCTATGTTGGGATGATGCCTTAAGATCATTTGATCAAGTTTCCCAAGAGCAAACTTCGTTTAATCTCAGATTTCATGTTTCGGACTTCTCTATTCTTCATTTCCTCTTTTAGGGTTTTGATGATTTTAGTGTTTCCCTTCATGAGAAAAGGTGAAACTTGGCATGCAGAGACTTATGGCTATTAATTAGCTATCCTCAAAGTTTCGTGGCCAAAGGATCAATGGTTAGATGGGAATTTGAGTTTTTGGTAGCTCTCTGTATTTTTCAGGTTCTTGGCTAATCTCTGAATTTCTTGTGTTCTTGCTCAGTTCCCATGTTGTTTGAGGCCCTAAAGGTTTTAGAATAGTCCCTTGATGTCTCTCTCTGAAAAGGTCTGAAGTTTTCCTTTCGTTTCCTTGTTTTGGTCAAAAATCCGAAGTTTGAGACTTCATCACCGACTTTGTCTGTTGTCAAATGCAGTACTACCGCTCGGCTCAGCGGTACTACCGCTCGTCTCAGCGGTACTACCGCTTGCAGTCATATCTGCTCTGAAATTATTTTTTCTTGACTGTTTCTTTCTGGATCTGGTTTAGCCTTGTTGCTGTAACTTCCAGTAGTGCCTATCTTCTTTCTTCATAGCTTCCATAGCTATTGGAGAAGAAGCATAAGTGTGGATTCTTGAGGGGCGAATTTGATTTTTGAGAGCGCCATTCACCCCCTCTGTCACCATTTCAGTCCAACAATTGTTGCTAAAGTTGACCGTTAGGTCTTATTTCAATCAAATTAACTCCTTTTAAATATTCGAGAATAGCCATGATACTCCTTGTATCTGTAACTGAACTCCTAAGCTGTTGCAGATTGTACGACAATCCTGTTCCCAAAAATGGGGTGTTATAGTGCCTTAAACACTTCCTACAATTAATTAACAGGAAATTCTAAAATTCATATATACAACTATGGTCACAGGCTTGTATTTGTATGTACAACAGTGTTGTCGCCTCATTCTCTCTCTCTCTCTATCTGCATTCCACAATTAATCGATATAGACACACAGTCCCCTCCCCAGCAGGTTGGTGAGAAATTGATGAAAGATGTAACTTCAGTGATCAGAGGTCTACATGCATGGCTAGCCTGCAATACGTACGTACGTACCCAATTGGGTCTCTTGCTGGGAGTTTTTGGCACTTTTGGTACGTTTTGAACTCGTATTTACAAGAATAGCCGTAGTCACGCAACAATTGCAAAAATGTCACTTCTGCCGCACAGTCACCGGGTGACAGCTCCATAGAGTTGACACGTGGCCAGCGGAGCTCTGTGGTCGTGTGGCATGGGCCTGCCGTCGGGGCACATGCAGCTCCTTGCTTGCTACCCTGCCACTGGATAGTAGGTAATTAAGCCACCCCGACCACTCTCTAGCCTTCGACTCCTCCGACCGCGTTATAACCTCTAACTCTTCTGACCACTTTATAACCCTCGACTCCTCCGACTGCAATATAACCTTCAACTCCTCCAGCCACTTTATAACGCTCAACTTCTCCGACCATTTTATAGCCTCCGACCACTCCGACCATGTTATATCCTTCGACCCCTCTAACCACTTTATATCGTCCAACCCCTCTGACCACTTTATATCCTCCGACCCCTCCAACCATGTTTGTAGGATCATTGGCAACAATTAGAAGGGGTTGAATGATTGTAATTTGCAGCAGAAAATTTTCTATTAAAATTCCAAGACTTTTATCCGGGACATGCAGCTTGCTTCTTCGATTGCACGCCGTTTGCCTCCGTGAAAACACGCTGACAGCACGTCCGAACAAGATTCAGCCTCCGCTCGCTGCCTGTGATGGTTGAATGCACACGATGACTCGTGCACCAGTGGCACACCGACAGACCGAGGAGAAGTGCTGGCTCATCTTCACGCGGATCAATCAAGTGCAGCGAGATGATACCATTTTTCCCGCACGGACCGAGGAAGCACACACGAGACAGCTTCGATCGAAGACGTGGATCGTGGCACGCTGATGACCATGCAAGAACAAACAGCTTCACAAATCCAATAAAAAACCATGGCTAGTCATCATCTAACCTGCATGCATGCAGCCGCCTCTCACGCCTTCTTTTCTATTGCTTAATACAAGACCCAATCAACTCTGCATGCTAAAAACTTCCATCAGATCTCGAGAGTTGTGCACAACACCTTTTCTCTAAACTTCACGTCTGCACTCCAGCCATCAAGAATCCTCCAATCATATAGTCATGGGATCAACACAAAAAGCCAACAAAGACTCACGCAAGAAATTCCGAAACCGATATCCTCTTTTTATTAATCTCCAGTCTCGGCAAAAACTAACTACCTCTTGCAGTTAGCCCGTGATCTCCGTAGAAAGCCTCATAACTGGACAACCTTTTTATCCGGCCGCCACGCTCCTTTTTTTCCGCTCCAAAAGCCACGTCTGACTTCTAATCATATACGATACCTAGACGTCGCTACCTCTAATACAAACTCATTTTCTCTTTTCAATCTACTAGAAACCTTAATATCACTCATCCAATTAGGCTTGGACCTTTTTAACTCAACTAGGCATTTGACCCACTAATTTTTAAGGGACCCGAAACCCTTCCTAATATGAGTTTTCACACTTCCGATTTTTCAACTCATCGCGTGTCGAAGCCTCCAGGATCGCACCTCCTGTATCTTCTCCACGCATCATCCACCTTTGATCTTCATGTGCTCCAACGTGAGCCCGACCACCTCGTGACATCCACGACCGCTTGGACCTCAGATTTCCCCCTTCTAGTCCCGGTCTTCCTCGTCACCGACCATAACGTCTCCACGCTCAACCTACACATGCAAAGACCAAAGAATATTTTTCCCGGCACAAGTTCTCACCAACTTGACCGATATTAGTCCACGCACACGCCTCGAATAACAATACTAAGCCATGTTGTCAATTATTCATCATCATAAAAATCCTAGACCTAGCCCCATGGTCTACAATGTTATAGCCTCCGACCCCTCCGACTGGTTACTGTAGCTTCGTGTACCGACCGGTTATTGTAGCTTCGACCAATTACTATAGTATCCGAGTACTCTAAAAACTCTAACCTCCTGACCACTCTCAGTGTTTCAACCATGTATAATTTCTGACCCCTCCGACTACACACAAAACACTGTAGCTTTTGACCTCTTTTCCTTCACAAAAATAATTCCAGAAAATCTGATTTATCATTTTCCTCTCTTTTTGTATGATTTCAAATTTCCTGCCGCATGCTGGCCGGACGGTAGGGCACCACTAGCCACATGTCAACTCCATGGTGCTACCGCCTGATAACCGTGCGGCAGAAATTTTATTTTTGCAATTGTTGCATGACTACAGCTATTCTTAAAATACGAGTTCAAAATATGCCATATGTGTATGTAGGTTCTCTCCTAGGTTAGGTTGATTACCTGCAGAGCGAGCGAGACACACCTCACTCACCCCAGCGTACGTACGTCTCACGCGTAGCAGTTACTAGAATGAGTGGCAAACTACGCCGTGCCATGTCTGTTTGACTTGTTGACAGGAAAGGTGTGCGTATGCAATAGTCAGTTGTGTGCTTGTGCTGTGTACAGTTTGGGCCTTGCCGAACACAATGGGTGGGCTAGTTTGTGTTCTCTGTTAGGTGATTGTATTGCTGATCAGGTCGTTTGGCGTACCGAAGGCCCTTTTTTGTCTCAGTGTTGATGGAGAGGCACTACTACAGAAAGGCTCATAGTAGACGCCTCATCACAGACGGTTTTGTGAAACCGTCATGATAATCTCAGATATCACGCAGCGGTTTTTAATAAAAACCGCGTCGTGATAAGTTGGTTATCACGACGGTTCTTGATTAAAAAATGCGTGATAATGGCACTAAGGCATTTATTGCGCTGTTCGCACCGCATCTGTCTTCATTTCGATCCAGATCTAGCCACTGCTACGCACTTTTTCACTCGGGAGGAAGCTAGGCGATTTCAGGCCAGTTAATTTGGTGGGAAGAGACAGAGATTGAGTTTTGAAGATTCATACTTTCCTGGTTGCTCTAGATATGGTTAGTAATGAAATTTATGTTTTCTTTAATTGCATTACAATTTTGGTCTAAGTAATCCATGAGTGTTATTGAAGATGGTTAATTTGCAAAATTGTTGGTTATATAATAGCTGTTGTGTTTATAATATGAATTGAGCTAGCAAATTAAGTCTCAATATAATAAATGTGGCCGGTATATATGTAGTAATAATTAGTTAATCTAAATTTTAATACTAAGTTGTTATATATGTACGTAACGTAGGACCGAAGCTGGATGTATGCCGCGAGCCGTGTGAGTGAAGAGTACATTAATGGCGTGTCTGCTTTTATAAGAGCCGCCGAGGAGGATATGTTATAAGGGGGTGGAATATATGTCTTGTCCATGCACCGATCATGCGAGAATTTGAAGATGTTTAAGAACCGAGGCAAATTGAAGCGCACTTGATTCGGAGGGCTTTCAAAAGGATTATACGTGTTGGACCAGTCATGGCAAAGTGAATGATCATATGCCGCGAGATGACATCGCCGTGAAGTGAATGATATGCGCGGATGATATCACCGGTGAAGTGAATGACATGCCGCCGGATGGTGTCGATTGTCGTTTGGATTCGGATAGGTTGCACGATGATAACTGGATCGATGATTCGCGATGTAGAAGAGAACTATGATGAGAGAGAGTATGTTAAATTCGGGGCTTGATGGAGGACTCGGAGAAACCTTTGTACACGGGCTGCAAGTACACGAGGTTGTCGGCGTGCTTGAACTGTTGAAATTGAAGGCAAGCAGCGGTTAGTCGACAAGAGTTTCACGACGCTGCTAAGTCTTTTAGCGGACATGCTTCTGGAGGGAAATGAGTTGCCTAAAACCACGTATAAAGCCAAGAAGGTTCTTTGTCCATTGGGAATGGAAGTAGAAAGAATACCTGCATGCCCGAACGACTGTATCCTCTACCGTAAAGAGTATGCAAACATGCATGTATGTCCGGTTTGCAACGCATCCCGATACAAACGTAACAATCAATCAGATGATGGCGAGGGAACAGAGGCGAAGAAAGGACCTCCTGCTAAGGTGGCATGGTATTTTTCCTAAAATTCCCCGTTTAAAAAGGTTTTTTGCAAATCCAAGGAGGCAAAACTGCTGCGTTGGCACTCGGAGGAGCGCAAGAAGGATGGAATGCTAAGACACCTTGCTGATTCCGCACAGTGGAGAAACATCGATAGGAGTTTTGCAGACTTCGGTGCAGAACCAAGGAATATAAGGTTTGAACTGAGTACAGATGGAATGAATCCTTTCAGTAGTATGAGTAGTCGACATAGCACATGGCCCGTGACTCTCTGCATCTATAACCTTCCTCCTTGGTTGTGTATGAAGCGAAAGTATATTTTGCTGTCGATACTTATCCAAGGGCCAAAACAACCTGGGAATGATATTGATGTGTTCCTAGGACCGTTGGTGGAAGATCTAAAAGTACTGTGGAACGAAGGGGTACAGGTATGGGATGCATACAAATGAGAGAACTTCACTCTGCGCTCCTTATTGTTATGTACCATAAATGATTATCCTGCCCTTGGTAACCTATCGGGCCATAGTACAAAAGGTGCCAAAGCTTGTACTCACTGTTTAGATTGTACCGAGAGTGTGTCACCGCCGGTTCCTTCGGAGGGCTCACCCATACCACAAGATGAAGAAACAATTTGACGGAGAGAAGGAAGACGGTTCAGCTCCAAGGCATTTAAGGGGACACGAGGTTTATGATATGGTTAAGGATTTAGATGTTGTCCTCGGAAAGGGACGTAAATTGAGGGCCCATGAGAAGAACACCTGAAAGAAGAGATCAATATTTTGGGACTTACCTTATTGGGAGTACCTAGATGTTCGACACTGCATCGATGTCATGCACGTAGAAAAGAATGTATGCGACAGCTTGATTGGTCTCTTACTAAACATCCGTGATAAAATAAAGGACGGCGTCAATGCACGGCTTGACTTGGCTGACATGGACATCAGGCCTGAATTAGCACCGACAAGCACTAATAATGGACGAACGTACCTTCCCCCTGCGTGTTACACTCTGTCCAAGGCTGAGAAAACAGAACTGTGCCAGTGCTTGCATAGTGTCAAAGTTCCGTCTGGTTACTCCGGCAACGTGAAGAAACTTGTTTCGATGCAAGATTTGAAGTTAAATGGCATGAAGTCTCATGATTGTCATGTCTTGATGACACAGATGCTCCTATTGCAATTAGAAATATTTTGCCGATCAAAGTCCGAGAGACAATCATGAGGCTATGTTATTTCTTTAACACAATTGCTCAGAAGGTCATCGATCCCGAAGGACTAGATGCTCTGCAGGACGAGGTGGTGATGACTCTATGTCACCTTGAAATGTATTTCCCTCCTTCGTTTTTCAATATCATGGTCCATCTCATTGTTCACATTGTGTGGGAGATAAAAATGTGCGGGCATGTATTCCTACGTAGCATGTACCCATTTGAGAGGTTCATGGGAATTCTCAAGTCCTACGTACGGAATCGTTCTCGGCCGGAGGGCAGCATCATCGAAGGTTATGCAAGAGAAGAGGTCATTGAGTTTTATGTCGACTATATGGCTCAGATTCAACCGATAGGTGTCCCTCAATCTCGTCATGAGGGGCGGCTGAAGGGTCTCGGAACTATCGGAAGGAAAGCAATCACTCCAGATATGGACACGTATACTCAAGCCCATTTAACGGTGTTGCAACACATGACTGAAGTGGCGCCTTATGTGGACCAGCACAAGGATGTGCTTCGGCAACAGAATCTGGAGCGGCCGGATGTTTGGATCATGAGGCAACACAACCGTCGGTTCAACCAATGGTTGAAGGAGCAAATCGCTAGGAGCTCGCCGAGTGAGACGCTGACATGGTTGGAAAAAGGGCCAACATTTACAGTTGTGACATGGCAAGGATATGACATAAATGGGTACACATTCTATACGCAGATCTCAGGATGTCAAGAGCACTAACTAGAATAGCGGTGTCCGCATAGATGCATTCGATGCCGATGGGTCGAGAAACTCGTACTATGGCTTCATAGAAGATATTTGGGAGCTCGACTATGCGGTTTTCAAGATCCCCTTATTTATTGTCGTTGGGTGCATCTCCCACGGTGAAGGTTGACAAATGCGTGTCACGACCGTGGACCTCCAACGTGTCAGGTACAAAGACGAACCATTCGTACTCGCCAATCAAGTTATTCAAGTTTTCTATGTAACCAACCCAGCAAATAAGAAACGCCATGTAGTTCTTCATGGAAAAAGGAGAATTATCGGAGTGGAGAATGTAGTGGACGTGGAGGAATACAATTAATTTGACGAGTTACCTCCTTTTGGAAATGGCATAAGGGTCGACGATGAACAACATGACGAAACTAGTTACGCACGCATTGATCATGATGAAGGGCTAATTTTTAAAGAAAATAAGCAAGTACAATAAGAATGTATATGTGAAAATGTGTGACAGTTTTGAGATGTATATGTGAAAATGTGTTATGTAATCAATTTTGAGATGTATATGTGAAAATGTCTGATGTAGTCAATTTTGAGATGTATATGTGAAAATGTGTGATATAGTCAATTTTGAGATGTATATGTGAAAATGTGTGACAAAATGCATATGTGAAAATGTATATGTGTATTGGCATTTATGTATATGTGATGTATATGTGTGATGTACATGTGAATTGGCATGCATTTATGTATAGAACAATGCTGCAGTGTGATGTATTTGAGAATGACAAAATGTATCAAGAAATACACTGTGTGAATGCAGCTGGTTGGTGTTGTATATGAATGCAGTTGTTTGGTGGTTGATATGAATGCAGCTGTGGTTATTGGTGTTGTCTTAATAACTACAATGCAAGAAGCTTATCACGACGGTTTTGAACTTAGAACCGTCTGTGATATCAATATCACAGATGGTTCTAAGTTTAAAACCGTCTGTGATAGTATAACTATCACAGACGGTTATAAACTTAGAACCGTCTGTGATGAATATCACAGACGGTTCTAAGTTTATAACCGTCTGTGATAACCTCCCTATATATACCCACTGGCTAGGGTTTTCCGTGTGTGCTGCGTAGTTATTCGATCTAGATCTAATTAAATTCCGAGCCCGTCGTCACCTCCGCCTCCCCGAGCCCTCGCCGGCCGCCTTCCCAAGCCGCCGCCACCGCCGTCCCGAGCCCGTCGCCGTCCGCCTCCCCAAGCCCCTCGTCGGGCCGTCGCCGTCCGCCTCCCAGAGCCTCGTCGGCCCGTCGCCGGCCGCCTCCCCGAGCCCCTCGTCGAGCCCTCGCGGCCACCTCCTCGATTACCGTCGCATTGTGAGCACTTTACGTGATGGACTAGGATTTTGAGTATTGTGAGCGGTTTACGTGATGGACTAGGGTTTTGAGCATTGTGAGCATTGTTTACTGCGGTAGCTTAATTAGTTTGCTATTTGGTACATATTACATTGGTACATTGTTTACTGCAGAGCTTAGTTTAATTTGCTATTTGGTACATACTACATTGGTACATTGTTAATCGCAGTAGCTTAGTTTAATTTGCTATTTGGTACATACTACATTGGTACATTGTTTACTGCAGTAGCTTAGTTTAATTTGCTATTTGGTACATACTACATTGGTACATTGTTTACTGCAGTAGCTTAGTTTAATTTGCTATTTGGTACATACTACATTGGTACATTATTTACTGCAGTTGCTTAGTTTAATTTGCTAGTTGGTACATACTACATTGGTACATTGTTTACTGCAGTTGCTTAGTTTAATTTGCTATTTGGTACATACTACATTGGTACATTGTTTACTGCAGTAGCTTAGTTTAATTTGCTATTTGGTACATACTACATTGGTACATTGTTCACTGCAGTTGCTTAGTTTACATTGGTACATATTACATTGCTTATTGTGTTAGTATATAGTATAGGCACATAACCCCTCTCTCTGTCCACATCACCCCCTCCCTTCTCCCCCTTCCCTCTACTCCTCTCCTCTCTCCCTTCTCCCCCTTCCCTCTACTCCTCTCCTCTCTTCCCTCTACTCCTCGCCGGCCACCTCCCCGAGCCCCCCGTCGTCGTGCAAGTCTGTTAATCTTCCATATATTGCTTGTGGGATCGGTTGTTGCTCGATGATGATATAAATCATATCCTGAGATTGGTTGAATTAGTCTTTGAGCTCTAATTAATGTCAACTCTGTTATCACAATTAAGTTTGTACTCTGGAAGACATTCTCTAGACATTGATATATTGTTCTTGTGCCATTCGGTTCTTGCTGTTTTCATATTAGACCAAATCCATATACTGATCTGTTAGGAATTAATTTTGACAAGTTAAAGACTATTTCATTGAGTGAAAGTTAACTTGTATTTGCATGGATTTGCTTTATTACATCTTCTTTGTCTGAATATATACATGCTGGATATATTGATCTTGAGATTGTAGAGTTTGTATCTGAGCTCAAATGACTGAATTCATTATTTGGCATAACCAATCAAGGAAGAGTATATGATTCAGTAGCGGGACGGCCAAGATTAATCTTGTGCAACCCTACAATTTGAGAGCACAAATTAATCAATTCAAACTTTGAGAGCTTGTTGCTTCATATTGCTAGTTGCTTCATATTGCTTGTTGCTTCATATTGCTGTTATTGATTCTATTATTGATGTTTTTTGCTTCATATTGCTACCATTATATATGTATATATCGCCAATATTGAGCGAAATAGATAGATATTACACTTTCTTATCTTATGGTATGGCACTTTCTCATCTCATCTTATCCTAATAGACCCACAAAATGAGCAACATGTCACCCGCGTATTCTTCAACACCATCGCCGGAGGCGTCCGCTCCAACATCAAGACGCCAAGGAATAGGGCTATCGAAGAAGCCTGAGGGCCGACAGACCATCATAGCGGTGGATGCATCGGTCCCTATCCTTCCTCGAAGCGATGCGCGCATTCGAAGCATGGTCGGAATAGTTGCACGAGAACGAATTGAGATCACATACAATTCGTGGAAGAACGTGCGACACTTAAACGTGAGTGTGGACCAAATTTTGGTATCGTTCGAGTTCCCGAAAGAACACCTATCTGTTGTGCAACGACAAACCTACCTAGCGGCATGCAAAGCATGGAAGAACTTCAAGAGCACGCTTGTCAGAAAATACATGGAGATGGACGAAACGTCTTTTCATAAATACCCATTCCTGGAACCACAATGGGAAGAGTTCAAGGCGATGAAGACGTTCGAGGATTTCAAAAGTACAAGTACGGCGCACAAGGCCCTCCAAGCAAAAAACACACCCCCCCCCACAGACTTGGCACAGCTGGGTATACGGGTAAAATATCGCAGATGGAGGAAGGAGGATGATCGGCAAACCACAGACATCGCCCGTCATTTTCCAATATCCGGATGACCGCGCTCGAAATTGGATTAGAGCAAGGTCATCTACAACGACATCGGGGACATCTCCTTTGAAACCCTGCGGACCAGCAAGTGTCCCAAAGACTGTAAGATATCGATCGAACTACATAGCTTGTAATTACTCCACAACCGTGCAATTGAAATGACATGTCGTGCTCTTGCAGGAAGAGTGAGTTTTGAATCTACCCGGATCATTCCAGGAACAAGGGAGAATGATATGCTCTCCGTGGCCCCGGGAAATAAGGAGCACCGGGTCGTGTGACGAGAGGCCTTGGGTTTACGTTCCTTGGAAACATGGTTTCCAAGATGACTCGAATGTATCGGCGTAGGAAGAGAAACAAAGCCGGCGTGACGCACACGCTACGAGAAGAGATCAAGGAATCTCTTAGAGAGAAGCTAATGGGTGAGCTGGCTTATGTAATCGAGAGATGAGGTGCGGAAATAAACAGAAAGTCAGAGCCGCTACCGCCACTCCTGTGCTAGCTAGCCCGCACAACCGTCCGAGTAGTGCGCGTCCAATCCGACGCAAACCAGGCCAAATTTCACGTGGGCGACATCCTGTAATAATTATTACCTCTCGAATGCTTACTCCATTGATAGGCCTATTTGAGTAGCTAATTTTGTATCGTTATGTAGGAGCCTCGAAGTGCGGGCTCCAAGTGAGATATGGCTCCATTCCTTGTACGTTTGCTTGGGGCCGGGCATATTCGCTGCAGTATCGGGGCCATGGTGCACGGTCAAGCTTTAGCGCCAAGCTTCGCAAAAGTTAATGTGGATGGTGTGCATGTCAATTTTGAGGTGGTCCCGCTACAAGCCCCCAACGACGAGATCGTGACTCTAGGATGAGCCATTGGAACATTCATCCGGTGGCCCAAAGCGACATGTCCTGGAGGCTTCTTCACGGTGGCGGGACGAGCAACATGCACCGGTGCCATCTCCATTACAAGACCGATCGGTTCCACCACCAAAACTGCACCGGTGCCATCTCCATTACAAGACCAATTGGTTCCACCACCCAAATCGCACTGTGCTATCTCCACGGTGCTATTCTCGCCAGAGCAACTGCACCATCGCTACCTTCAAAGTCGACTACCGTGAAGTCGAAATATAGCCAAGGCGACAAGGCGCAAAGGGCAAAGCAAAGAAGACCAATGATGATATACCGTACCTACCTTTGGCCCGCAAATTGTGTTGGCGAGCCGTTGCTCGAGCAAAAGCCCTCGAACGCCTAGCATATAGTTGCATACAATTGCACACATGGTATATGCGATAGTCCAATAAGCCGAGGAGAACGGACCTCAAGTATCACTTTATCAAATTCACGTCGGATGATTTCCACCACGTCTTCAAGAGTGTATGTTCGTGGTCGCCTTTGAGGATTTATTCGATCCGCTCACGCTCAACGCTCTCGACGTCTCAATCATTCGATGCTGGACGTTGTAAGTGTGTACAATCACAGTCTCCATTCATATCATACCGATAAATGGCATATCTAATTTGTTGCTTTCGTGTGTATATATATAGATACATCCTAACTAAAGCTAGATTATCCAACTCATCTACCGTTTCTTGGACCCACACTTGGTCGCCAGGATACCATCGATCGGGATCTGACCCTCGTCGAGAGGTACATTGCAGCAGGATCGATGGGTTGCCTCAATAAGGAATATGTACTTATGCCCTTCCATCGAACTTTCATTGGATTTTAATAGTAATTGTACCAAAATGGAACAAGGTATATTACCTTGATTCCCTAAGTAGGAATAAAATGGACTTCACAGTTTGTCACCAAGTAATCGATAGGTAAGTACATATTCTCCATACATACCTATATTGTACTCTTTCTTTCCTTCCGAATGACTAAGGTTAACTTTTTCGAATCACATAGGGCGTTCGCGATGTACATTCAAATGGGAGGTGACTCGAAGCGTGGGGCCAAAGGCCTGCTGACATATGCTCGAGATTTTAAGGTATTCGCTATTTCACATTAATTAATCCTATGCAATGACCTCTTGAACTAACACATTCTATTTTTGCGGTGCCACCAAGAAGAAGAAATGCAACACATGTGGATACTATGTTTGCCAACATATGGAACTACTCCTCGATTCCTCGAGGATCACCAATTTCAAGGTTTGTCAATCTTCCCATAATTACTTCATACTTATCACGTTACATATATCGCACATTGATATTCCTATCGACGCATCGCATACATCTCGTCAACTCCATTGAAACAAACTGATCTTGGGCGGATTCGAGCGAGTTGGCGTGCTTTTTGTCGACTCAAGTCATAAAGCCGAAAATGGTTCCACTCGCACCATAGATACATAATCAACGAACCTTTTTAAGTGCAAATGCGGTGTAGATCTTTTGTAATTGTGTATTTGTTAATGGATATTTTATTTCAATTCAATTAATTGATTTGTGAAATGGATGCTTTATGTTTGTGATCAAATGAAGTGCATTGTCTGTTGGATGTTTTATGTCTGTGAAATGAATTGAGATGTGAAATGTATCTGAAATGAAATGAGATGTGTGAATTGTATGTTTTATGTCTGTGCTTATCTGCTTGTTTCAGAGGGTATGACTAGCATTTCCTGAGGCTAGCCAATAAACAGAAATAGATTTAGGGGTAGAAAAGAACATCACAGACGGTTTTTAGTTACAAGCCGTCGTAATAGGTGACATATCACGAGCGGTTTGTAAACAAAACCGTCGTGATATATCAATATCACGACGGTTTTTAGTTAAAACCGTGCGTGATATATCAATATCACGACGATATATCACGATGTTTTTAGCTAAAAACCGCTCGCGATAATCGATATCACGAGCGGTTTTCAGTTAAAAGCGATGCGTGATATTGATATATCACGACGGTTGTCGAACCGCGTGATAACCTTCGATTATCACTGACCTATAAATCCAGACGGTTTAGAAAACCATCTGTAATGACGTTTTTGAACCGTCTGTGATGTCCTTTTTTGTAGTAGTGAGGTATCGTGATGTTGTTCAGAAGTTACGATATTTCAAGCTGTAGAGGGGTAACCACGGGCGGTTAATCGAGCACGGCAAACATAGTAAGGCTGAGCGTTGGTGGGTCTGTGGTGAGTCGGATGATGTAACGTGGATTGCCGACGGGGGTATAGCCGATTGTGTCACAGTCGTTTGAGTTGTTGTAATGTAAGTGATATCCGAAGTTTATATCTATGCTACTGTGTTTTCTAAAGAAGGTCCTGCTATATCTGTAAGTGTTTTTGTTTATGTCATGTAGGTATGGACAATCGATAAATATTGTGGAACGCTTGAAGATTATCTGTTTAGGTAGGGTGTCTTTGTTTGACGAAAGTTGAGATACGATGTTTTTTTAGTTAATACTTTGTGTGAATCTACAAATGTGTAGACTGTCTACCAAGCGTGAAGGTTATGAAAAGCGCAGTTGGTTGGCAGGCTGTTTGTTCTGCTGAATGCTCGTGTTGGTCTGTGATCCTGACGACATGTGCTAGCATCCCATGAATTCCTATCAAATTATATTCAGTTGTTCTGTAAAAGGCCAGATAGAGAACAGTCACGACACAATAGGATACGGTATCAGTAGGTGTTCAGGCGGTAGGGTGTTGGTTCTATATCATACATTGGTTGAGCAAAATGTCACTGAAATTCTGACATAGTCTATTTATGTAGAAACACATGCTACAGAAGGATGTTATCAAGCGGTCTTCAGGCAGTGGGGCACTGGTTCTATATCAAAAACTGGGCAAGCAAAATGCTGTTGACATAGCTTATCTTCATGAGCAAAGGAAACAGACGTGCTGTCATCTTTAATTGCTGTTGATTATGAGGAAAACATGCATGTGTCAGTAAATCCGTGAAGTAGCCAGCTCGTAGTGTGTCTGGAACAATTCTGTATAGATGGCTCACCTCTGTGAAGCCTAATTAGCTGGTGTGCGCTGGAACAAACGTTTTCTGGCTGATGTCCTTCTCTGGGGACCGCTGGCTGGTATAACATATACTGCGGTTTATAAGATTGTAAATAGGGGAAATGGATGTGCATTTATTTAGAGAGGTAACCTGTGACGATGGCGGGGTTCCTGTAAGCATATCCTTGTCGAGAACAGGCATCTGGCTGTGGAGCTGAGAGGAAGGCGAATGCGCAGTATGTTCCACAGCAGGCGAGCGTGTCGGTGTTCCTTCGATCGTGAGCATGGAAGCGACAGTTTCTTTTGGCTGAAGAGAAGGCATGGCATGGACAGTTGGAGCTGTTTCTGTTGTAATGGGAGATTTGCTACGATTTTTTTCAAGGGAAGGGGTAGAATTCAAAGGGAAGAGAAAAGAATTTATGGCCATTAGATCTCTAATCCAACAGTTTTAAATCTGGATGATAGTTAGGAAAAAAACATCCGGATGATGTTTAACAAAACCCAAGAAAATAAACTCGGCTAAGTTGGCATCTGTGTTGGCTATCTCGTTTGGGGCAGCTCCATGAATAGTGATCCGGTACCTAGCAAGCGAGATGTAGGGATTAGAGACCTGTATATATTGGGCATACTGTATGTAGAGACTTCGGTATTAATAACTAATAGAGATGTACCTTGTATCAGCTGTTGTGATCCCGCATGTAGGACATTTGTAGTAGGATCCTTCACGAGTGGCCGTTCTTTTGCAAACAGTGCAGGCTAAATGCCACCATGGTTGTCCTGGAACAAGTTCTTTGATAGCGATGTCCACGGTGTATCTGTTTCCCTGAATTTATAAACATGTAGTCATTTGCAGGTAAAGAAATTAGATGCTTTCTAAAATAGATCAGACAATGTGCATTAGATAGGACGAGCCGGATGATTTTACCAAGACAACACGAGGATTAAGACTAGATTTCTGGGACTGTAGCATTGATAGGCTCTGCTTGTATAAGTGGCTGTCCAGTCCATCTAAACTCATGTGGCATAGCTGCGAAACTACGTTGCAGACAGATGGTGGTACATATAGAATTAATGAGTGAGCACAGAATAGGAAAGTGATTAATAGTACACATGGAAAGGGTGCTGCTGTAAAAGAAATATCTATTTTGGCAATAAAAAGTGTGAAGAGCCGTCAGGAATTGCATGCACAGTGGCTGTAGAATCTTAATTTAGTTGATTATACAACTTTGTCTGTAACGCTGCTACTTCTGGGAGCATGGCATTGGTGTACCATCTGCAAGTGGTGCTTCCTTGGAGAGACAGTTGTCCTGTAGGTTGTAAGCAAAGTCTTTGTTATTTCGAATATCGGCGTTACACGTAACAGGCAACAATCACAGTAGCTGGAAGGGATCATGTGGAAGGAAATCTTAAGAGCGATAAAGAAAAAGGGAAGAAGTATAAATATTCACCTCTGTGTAATTTGACCGTCAGTCCAGCTAGGAGTAGGACAACTGGGCCTCGTCGTGATTCAATTTGGATGGCACGGCGTCAAATCTGATTGCATGTGGTCCCCATAATGTGACCTCCGCATTTTCCCTGTTATATAGGGGCTGTTTGGTTGCCTGCATTAGGTGGCTCGCATCAGCGCATGCAGAGAGATGGTGTTTGGTTGCCTGCATCGGGGTGAGAGTCTGCACGAGCGGATTCAAAAAATCAACTGGAGCCAGGCTGAGGAGAAACGCGGCTGAGGACCTTCTCTACTCAGCCTGGCCACGCTTATGCAGCTGCATCAGCTCATGCAGGCAACCAAACAGACGTATAGCAGTTGTAAATAATGAATATGAAGCTATGGCTGTACTGGAAGAGGACAGTGGATAAAGAATTGTTTGATGCAGAGAAACGAAACATACCTAGCATTTGTTATTTGAATGTTGCGGATTGGTTTCTGAACACCTTTCACGTTGACTGTCTTTTAAATGTGAGAGAGCCGTAACAAGGCCAATGGTATCTGCGTTGTGACAGTTGTTAGGAAAGACCTTGTGACAATAGAAACAGGGGGCTGTTCCTTTGTTAGAATATAGGAGGCAGAAGTAATGCGATACGAAGAAGGGTAGTACCAGACAAGAGTAGCTTGTCGTTTGCTCTGGCTCTTCAGAGTTTCAAATGAAACAAGGCTGCTTGCATATATAGGAAATCTTCCTGGAACAGGAGCAACTTCTTCAAGTTTGGTGTGAGCAGTGAACCGAGCCATAATAAAATTGTCATCAGGTCAGTAATTTGGCTTTGCATTAGTGACCTCAAAGTATTCCATATAGTATACGGAATCTTCTTTTAGTAAGGAGTAAATAGCTGCAAATGGCGTTCTGGAATTTGTGCTTCCATCATAGTACCATACAAGTAAAAGTGTAAAATTGTTAGGTAGAGTCTGGCTATTCAATGAGCTGTAAAAAGGGAGGTAAATCTGATAATAAAGAGACCTGCTCATCAAGTAGAACCATGCCCATGCGTAGAATTCGGTCAGGCTTATTTTCATTTATGTATTCAGAAACCCGAGTTAATCTTACACGGACCCACCAACGATGCGATTCTTGAGTGATATCTTTCAGCAGGCTGTACTCCATGTCTCCATCTACAGAAGAAAGCAAGCAGGTTTAATTTCGTAAAAGCAAAGAAGTTCGTCGTAACATTAGACACTGCAAGAGCAAACAGGTGTAAGAAGGAAAACATGTGGAAGCAATGTATGAGGTAAAGAAAGGCAAGGCAGTGCAGAGGAGTGACCAAGCAGCAGGCTTAACAATAGTGTAAGGTGCGAATAAATGAGGGACAGTTGTTGTTTTAGAACAGGTATTAGTAACAGAAAGCTGAGAGAGCAAAATATACGACCGTAACATTAGACACTGCAAGAGCAAACAGGTGTAACAAGGGAAAACATGTGGAAGCAATGTATGAGGTAAAGATAAGGCAAGGCAGTGTAGAGGAGTGAGCAAGCAGCAGCCTTAAGCAAGGTTCCAAATCCCAACGGTAACCGAGGAGTAAGCAAACAGCAGCCTTAACCAAGGTTCCAAATCCCGGCGGCGGTTACTGGCGGTAACCGACCGGTTACCGCCGGTAACCGGTTTTACCAGTGCCGACCGGAAAAAAAATAACCGCTGGGTTTTTTTATTTAATTTAAATTTAAATTTTCGATGTAAGAATTAGTTTCCCCCATGATATTTACATTGTTTAACACTAATAGAATATATTAGAAAGATACATGCACTTTCTGCACTTGACTTTATACTTTTTGCCGTAAATGTGTTAAGAATTTCTAAATTTTGAATATAAAAGTTAATTTCCCTAATGATATTTACATTGTTTAACACTAATGGAATGTATTAGGAAGATGTATGCACCTTCCGTGTTTGACTTCATACTTTTTGCCATAAATGTATTAGAAATTTCTAAATTTTGAATGATAGTTTTCCTAATGATGTTTACGTTGTTTAATACTAATGAAATGTATTAGGAAGATCCATGCAACTCCCGTGCTTCATACTTTTTGCCATAAATGTGTTAGGAATTTCCAATTTGAAATTTGAAAAACTGGTTTTTAGCGGGTTTTTCGGTATTTAGTGGTTTTTCTCCAGTTTTTTTGACGAAAACCGGCCAGTTTTTCCGTTACCGATTTCAAATTCAAATTTTAACACGTAAAATTAGACCGATTTTTTCCCAGTTACCGGCCAGTAATCGGTACCAGCCTCCCGCCGGGGTTTACCCCGGTAGCGAAATTTGGAACCTGGCCTTAACAATATTGTAAGGTGTGAATAAATGAGGGACAGCCGTTGTTTTAGAACAGGCATTAGTGACAGAAAGCAGATTGAGCAAAACATACGGCAATTATGGGGAAAATAAGTTGGCAGAGCGGCATGGAAACAATAAGATAGCAGATAGCAGCAATGCAGTGTCGAAATCATCAAAGACAATTAAATAGGTAGTCATGGGCAGTAAACCGTACATGTTTTTCAACTGCAATTTGTATCCATTGTACGAAGTGCAACAGCAATCAAAGCAAGGAAAGTATTTCTTGGTAAACTATATTCCTTGTTGAACCGATTCTCCCATCTTTAGTTTCTATCAATATTGTCAATCCCTTCTTTGATGTGACTCTAGAAATAGCAACATAGAATTGGCCATGTGCAAATACAGGATTTCTAAGATAGATTCCAATTCTGGCTAATGTCTAGCCCTGGCATTTGTTTATAGTCATCGCATAAGAAAGCCTAAATGGGAACTGACGTCTTTGTAAAGTAAATGGCCATCTCGAGCTTGTTCCATTAAGGACAATACATGGTATGCAAACAATTTCACCAATATGTGTCCCAGTGATGATCTTTGCTTCCAAGAGCCGATCACCCAATCTAGTTAATATAAGACACGTACCATTGCATAAACCAAGAGTTTGGTTGATATTTCTAAGAAGAACAACCGGTGCACCAATCTTAAGAGAGAGGCAATGTTGAGTGAAATTGTTTAAGGTGGTAGAATTAAGGAATTCCGGTGGGTACAGAACATCGATATCCACAGGCTGCTCATGTGCATTAGCAATGGTATCATAGCTTAAATAACTTTTGGTATCTCACGGTACTTCAGCAAGCATGCAATTGTTCAGCTCATCGACAACAGAGTTGACAGGACAAACGATAGCACGTTGAGCTAAATAGGTATGATCAGTATAATTACTGTGGAAATCGTCATACACAATATTAGTTATCGCAGCTATTGTTAGCTAAATAGGTATGATCAGTATAATTACTGTTGAGCTTTGCAATGATAGCATTCCATAAGAACGTTTTCCCTGTTCCTCTATATCCAGAGATGAAATATAGACATTTTTACTTTTGTGTTATGCTAAACATTACCCTATCGGATATACTATGTTGTTCATCATTGAACATACTATACATGGCATTGGCTTGTACAGAAAGGTCATCTCTGTCATAAGACAATTCTTCAATGGCCAATCTATTACCGACATCATCATTTAGTACCTCAGATGTCATCGCAAGGTTATATAATGACATCGATAACCCATTACTGAGAAACATGGTGTTGAGCTGACATAGGAATTAATTCTGTAATACAGTCTCAAGAATAATGTAACATCTATTTCCAAGAGAAGTATGGATTCTATACACGATACCATCAGCCATATATCTCCAATACCCAACGAACAAAGCTTGGACATCACCAACTTCACAGTAGGCTACGACTGTCATAAACAGATTTCTTAACTAATACACCGTTGCCCATATAATTGCTTCAACAGATAGAGAAGCTCATTCAACATCATCACCAACGAGGCCACGCGCTTGGCACGCTTCACGATAACTGGTATGGACGATACCTTTGTATATTCGAATGTCCTCATAGGATTTGGCACTATGAACAACCATAAGTAACATCCGTAAGTAAAAAGCTTCACCAACAGTAGGGTGAATATGACACAGCCTGCCAATTTTTGTTGCTCTCTTTCTTTCTGACCAGACCCTTCTATCAGGATCCAAGTCCACTTGGTTGGGAATTCGCAATATGTAAGGTCTCTAGCTGATGGTAATCTTTGATTTGCAATAAACCATTCTGTGAGCATAGTCTTACTTGAATCGATATCCTCTACAATATTATTTAGATCTGAATCTTCATGATATGTGACCAGATTATCCGCTACATTAACTGCTACAGTATGCTACAGTAAAACCAGAAAAAAAATCTTTTGTTATTTTTTTTGTCATTCTGGTTTTTTGCAGATTAAACAATTAAAAAGCAAAAATTTAAAAAAAAAATTTCGCTGTGCGCTGCAATCATTCACTCCCCTCTGATTGCCAGCGACGATCCTACAAAGGCACTCGAGAAATCAGGGAAGAAACCAGGGCTCTAAGGTTAAGCAGGAACACAAAACATACAAAACAGAATTGAGCACCCACTGTCGTGGATCACCGGCAATCTCTCGCCGTCGGCGAACTCACAAACGCGCACTCAAGAACACAATGGACACAAGTGTTTGGTGCTGCAAAACGGGGCAGCGTTTTCTGATATATTGCTTGCTTATTTAAAGGAAACAACAAAACTAAAAATGGATAACTGAAACAACAAACTAAAGATGGATAAATGCCATCTTGAGTACTCACGCACAGCCATAATTAAACAGCCGCTCCACTACGGAAGAAATAAAGATCGAAAGGAACTGCTCCACTACTGACGTGAAACGGAAGAAGTAAAATCAAAAAGAACTGCTAACGGAAGCGAAACTGAAACAATAAAGTTGAGAAACGCAGTGAGACAAATGCTGGAGTAAATGAAGAATGAAACGGTGAGAAGATGGTGAGATGCTGGAGTAGCTTCAACATTTCTCCCCCCTAATCCTTGCTGTGCTCACCAATCTTGTTGACGCCGATCAACACACGCAGTTGCTGGAACCGCACGCGTCCAAGCGCCTTGGTCAGAACGTCCGCTAGCTGGTTCTCCATCGAAATGTGCCAAAGGACGATCTTGTTCCCGTTGATGCACTCTCGAATGTAGTGGAAACGAGTGTCGATATGTTTGCTTCGGTCGTGGAAGACGGGGTTCTTGCTGAGGGCGATGGCGGACTGGTTGTCTACCTTGAGCTCCGGCGCTCCAAACTCAGTGCCGAGCATGTCGGACCCGAGCCGAGCTAGCCAGATGCCTTGGCAGGCTGCTGTAGCCACCGCAATGTACTCTGCCTCGCATGAGGACAGAGCCACCACCTTGTGCTTGGAGGACTGCCAGTTGATGGGGTTGTCGCCGACGTTGAAGATGACGCCGCTGGTACTCTTGCGTGTGTCGACGCCGCCCGCCATGTCGGCGTCACTGTAGCCGACCAGTCGAGCTTGTTCATTCTCCCTCATGGTGTAGTGAAGACCGTAGTCACGCATTCCCGCTATGTACCGTAGCACGCGTTTCACCGCGTTGACATGGTCCTCGTGTGGTTTCTCCATGAAACAGCTCAGATAGCCCACTGTGTAGGCAAGATCTGGTCAGGTGTGCACCAAGTAGCGCAGTCCGCCGATGACGCGCTTTGTACTCGATGGCGTCCACTAGTGGGCGAAAGCTCTCCTTGCTCAACTTGAGCCTTGGTTCCATCGGCGCGGATCGGGGTTGCAGTGCTCATGTCGCTCGCTCAGCGACTTCCTGCATAGGCAGATTGGTAGAGCGAGATGCCGCCTGGCCCTTGGTTTACCTCAATGCCTAGGTAGTATGACAGGAGCCCGAGGTCGCTCATGAGGAAGACGCGCTTCATCTCAAGCTTGAACGCCATGATCTCATCACTGCTAGTGCCGGTGATGATCAAGTCATCGACGTAGACCCCGACGACTAGCCGCGATGACCCTCGGCTCCGCATGTACACGCCGTGCTCGGAGCTGCTCCTCTGGAGACCAAGTGACGCCATGGACGCATCAAGCTTGGCATTCCAGGCCCTCGGTGCCTGTCGGAGACCATCTGGCGCCTTGCGGCGCGATGCTGTGCTCGCTGCCGTTGATGACAAAGCCCAGCGGTTGGCTCACGTACACTTCCTCCTTGAGATCGCTGTTGAGTAAGGCGCTCTTCACGTCCATGTGGTGTACTTCCCAACGCTCGTGGGCTGCCAGAGCCAGCAGCGCCCTCACAGACTCCATTCGCGCGACCGGAGCGAAGACCTCGTCGAAGCCGATTCCTGCACGCTGAACGTAGCCTTTGGCGACCAAACGCGCCTTGTGCCGGATAACATTGCCGTGCTCATCGCGCTTCACTTTAAAGACCCACTTGAGCCCGATCGCACGGTGCCCAGTGGGGAGCGTGGCGAGCTCCCACGTGTTGTTGTTCTTGATTGACTTTATCTCCTCGTGCATCGCCTGACGCCAGCTTGCCTCGCGTTCTACCTCGCTGAAGGAGACAGGCTCGTCCGCCGTGGTGAACTGCAACTCCTCGTCGAGCACCCGGGGCACAAGCCCAAGCGGCGAGGCTGGTCCAATGACAGCGTCGATGGCACGGAACTGAAGTGGAGCATCGTCGTGGTCCACATCCAAGTTCTCCTCAAAATCAGCTACTGCGAGACGAACTCGATCGGCGCACTCATGGGTGACGTCGTAGGCGTCATGGGTGCGGGGGCCGACGTTGGCGTGGGCGACGGAGACATGTGAGCTGGTGATGCCGCATCGGCTCGAGGCGTGCCGGAGATGTACTCCGTGGTGTACTCAACGTTGAAGGGCTCGTCGTCGCCTGGATCACCACTGTTTTCGTCGCCCCAACTCCATTGTCTCGCCTCGTCGAACACGACGTCGCGCGACACAATGATACGCTTGGTGGAGGGGTCGTAGCAGTGGTAGGCCTTGGAGCCGTGCTCGTAGCCGACGAAGATGGTCG
Organism: Dendrocalamus sinicus; assembly: GCA_036346575.1. Lineage (NCBI taxonomy): Eukaryota > Viridiplantae > Streptophyta > Magnoliopsida > Poales > Poaceae > Dendrocalamus > Dendrocalamus sinicus. Next base: position 10,738,713 of record CM070670.1, read on the forward strand.
GTGTGCTGCGATCATCCAACTTGTTGAGTCCTGGGCGTGTGGTCTTAACGTGGGCGACGCAGCCAAAGGTCCTGAAGTAGTGGATGGTGGGGCGCTCACCGTGCCAAGCCTCAAATGGGGTATTGCCGTTGAGCACGCGTGTCAGGGCGCGGTTGAGGACGTGGACTGCGGTGTTCACGGCCTCACCCCAGAAGTAGCCAGGAAGCCGCTTCGCCTTGAGCATACACCGTGCCATGCCGACGATGCTCTGGTTGCGGCGCTCTACCACCCCATTCTGCTGCGGTGAGTAGGGGGCAGTGAGCTGCCGCTGGACGCCGCGCTTGGTGCAATACTCGCCGAACTCCACGGAGGTAAACTCCCCCCCCCCCATCAGTGCGGAGGACCTTGAGCCGCCTCCCTAACTCAACCTCCACGGCCGCCTGGAAGTTCTTGATCGTCGCCGATGCCTGATCTTTGCTCGACAGCAAGTAGAGCCACATGTACCGGCTCAAATCAACAACAAGCAGTAGGAAATATTTGTTACCGCTTGGAGTTGTGGGCGCGATGGTCCCGCACAAATCGCCATGGACGAGGTCGAGAATGTGCTCCGCTCGTCGTAGCGCCTTATCAGGGAACGGCGCGCGCCTTTGCTTGCCGGCGAGGCAGCTTTCGCACACCTGATCGACCTGATTAAGCGGCGGCAACCCACGCACCATCTCCCGTTGGGCGAGCGTGCGCAATGACTTGAAACTGAGGTGCCCGTACCTCGCATGCCAGCGCCAGGCCACCTCTGAGCTACGCACCGACAGGCACACCGTTCGCCCGATGCGGAGCTCCAGAATGTATAGGCGCGATGCAGAACGACGCACCCGAGCAAGAAGGTCGCGTTGCTGATCGTAGATGCGCAGGGTGCCGGAGTAGATCTCAATCCGACATCCGGCCTCCTCCAACTGACCAAGACTTATGATGTTCGCCGTCAGACGGGGAATGTAGTACACCCCCATCAGCGCGTGATGCTCGCCATTCTTGCAAGTGAAGATGATCGTGCCGCGTCATTCAATCTCCACCACGGATCCGTCGCCGAAACGGACGGTGCCGCAGACTCCCCCGTCGAGGTCGGAGAAGGCAGTCCGCGCACCCATCATGTGGTTGGTGGCGCCGGTGTCGAGCACCCATCGTCGATCGTCCTGGTCCTCCCGTGATCCGAGCTGCGCAAAGACCTTGGCCTCGTGGATGTCGACATGGTGTGACGATGTGGGCGGAGCTGGAGTTCGAATCACCTCGTCGGGCGGCGCTGCAACTTGAGTGAGTGGTGAAGGGATGGTCAAATGTTCCATCAACAGAGTTGATTCATCCTCTTCTCCCTCCGCAACGTGTACTTGCGCCTGCCTATTTGGCTTGCTGCGGCAGTCCTTGGCCCAATGGCCAATTTTGCTGCAATTACAGCACTGGTCCGCCGTATTCTCCTGGGCCGTTCCGTTTGAAGACGAGCTGCCCTTGCCTTTACGCACGCCGCCACCACCACCGTGGCCACGACGTGTTCTACCACGCTTTTTGCCGCTATCGCTGCTAGAGCCACCAGCTTCGCCATTGTCGTGTAGCTTCATCCGCGCCAGCCAGTCCTCCTCGGCGAGAAGAAGACGGCCCTTGCTATCGTAGACGGACGCGGACGGTGCTGGCTTTTTCTTTCACTGCTCGATGGCGCGCAGACGGCCGGTGACCTCCTCGACGGAGAGCTGGTTCACGTCGAGGAGAGTCTCGATGGAGTATGTGATCTGCTCGAGGTGCTCAGGGACAACCTGGAGCATTTTCTTCACGATCTCTCCATCGGTGACATTGCCGCCAAGGATGCGGATGTTGTTGGCGAGGCTCATAATCCGGAGTGAGAAATCGTCGACCGACTCCCCCTACTTGAACGCGATCTCCCCAAACTGCTTGAGCAGCTGTTGCGCGTTGGCATCACGGACGCGCTGCACGCTGACGCGCATGGTTTTGACCACCTCCAAGGCGGAACGCGCCGTGCGCTTGTGCGCCAACAACCCGAGCATCTCAGGTGGCACGGCACGCAAAATGGCCGCTAACGCGAGACGGTCTTCGCGGTACTCGACGACCTCGCCCTCCTCCGGTTCGACGACCTGCCATAGCCCTTGAGCCTGCAGGTTCACGCGCATCAACAAAGACCATTCCTGGTAATTGGTGCGCGTGAGCATGAAATCTGGACCGAGCCGCCGCCTCCTTGACGATGCGCTCGATGACAACCGCCGCGCGATGGCGCCCTCGGCAGCGCGCAGCGAAGTGCGATACCCGTCGTCAGGGAGGAGGCGATGGCGAACGATCACCACCGCCAATGGGAGCCAACTGGACGGACATGACGGCCCCGGGAGCATCCACGCTCTGATACCAATTGTCATGGATCACCGGCGAACTCACAAACACGCACTCAAGAACACAATGGACACAAGTGTTTGGTGCTGCAAAACGGGGCAACGTTTTCTGATATATTGCTTGCTTATTTAAAGGAAACAACAAAACTAAAAATGGATAACTAAAACAACAAACTAAAGATGGATAACTGCCATCTTGAGTACTCACGCACAGCCACAATTAAACAGCCGCTCCACTACGGAAGAAATAAAGATCGAAAGGAACTGCTCCACTACTGATGTGAAACGGAAGAAGTAAAATCAAAAAGAACTGCTAACGGAAGCAAAACTGAAACAATAAAGTTTAGAAACGCTGAGAAACACAGTGAGACAAATGCTGGAGTAAATGAAGAATGAAACGATGAGAAGATGGTGAGACGCTGGAGTAGCTTCAACACCCACAGGTAACGCAATTAGAAAGCACGCTCTTGAGAATAGGAAACACGAAAGCAAGCAGGGCGCAATTCGATGTGGACTGAGCGCAGGAACGTAGCGACTATGGGCCAAGAACGCAAAGCAAGAATCTAACAACGGGGGTAGCCAATTAGGGAAGAAGCAGGACCGCGTAGGGAAAGCACGAAGCACATTCAGACCAAGACGACACCGCGCAAACGAAGCAAGAACGCAAAGCGAAAGCAATGTGGCCTCGGCTAAACATACAAAAGCAACAACCACGGGCCAACAAAGCCGAGCAACAGTGAGGCCTGTTTGATATGGCTACAGCCTATGATTTTTGTAAAATTTTTTGAAATTTGGCTATTTGCGATGTTGAATCTATTCCAAGCATCTCACCGTGACTGCTTCAGTTAGTAGTCAGTTTTTTTTCCCGTTTCTCATTTACTCCAGCGTCTCATCTTTCCGTTGGTTTCATTTCCTTGATGTTTCCATTTCAATAGGAGTTTAATTGTGGCTGTGCGTGAGCACTCAAGATGGCAGTTATCCTTAGTTTCAATAGTAGTTTCAATAGCTTATTGATTTCAGGTAACTAAAATCCTTTACTTTGTTGTTTCCTTTAAATAAGCAAGCAATATATCAGAAAAAGCTGCCCCGTTTTAGTAGCACCAAACACCTGTGTTCATCGTGTTCTTGAGTGCGCATTCGAGAGTTCGCCGGCGACGAAAGATTGCCGATGATTCACGACAATTGGTATCAGAGCGTGGACGCTCCCGGGACCGTCATATTCGTCCAGTTGGCTCCCGTTGGCGGTGGTGATCGTTCGCCATCGCCCCCTCCCCGATGATGGGTATCGCACTCGCCTGCGCCGCGCCGAGGGCGCCATCACGGCGGCGAAGTCGTCATCGAGCGCGTCGTCAAGGAGGCGGGCGGCTCGGTCCAGTACCCCATGCTCACGCGCACCAATTACCAGGAATGGTCTTTATTGATGCTCGTGAACCTACAGGCCCAAGGGCTATGGCAGGCCGTCGAACCGAAGGAGGGTGAGGTCATCGAGTACCGCGAAGACCGACTCGCACTGGCGGCCATTTTGCGCGCCGTGCTACCCGAGATGCTCAGGTCGTTGGCGCGCAAATGCACAGCGTGTTCCGCCTGGGAGGCGGTTAAAACCATGCGTGTCGGTGTGCAGCGCATCCGTGACGCCAACGCGCAATAGCTGCTCAAGCAGTTCGGGGAGATCGCGTTCAAGGAGGGGGAGTTGGTCAACGATTTCTCACTCCAGATTATGAGCCTCGCCAACAACATCCGCATCCTTGGCAGCAATGTCACCGATGGAGAGATCGTGAAGAAAATGCTCCAGGTCGTCCCCGAGCACCTCGAGCAGATCGCATACTCCATCGAGACTCTCCTCGACGTGAACCAGCTCTCCGTCGAGGAGGTCACCAGCCGTCTGCGCGCCATCGAGCAGCGAAAGAAAAAGCCAGCACCGTTCGCGCCCGTCTACAACATCAAGGGCTGCCTTCTTCTCGCTCAGGAGGACTGGCTGGTGCGGATGAAGCTACGCAATAACGGCAAAGCCGGTGGTTCCAGCAGCTGCAGCGGCAAGAGGCGCGACAAAACACATCGTGGCCACGGCGGTGGTGGCAGCGTGCGTAAAGGCAAGGGTAGCTCATCTTCAAATGGGACGGCCCAGGAGAACACGGCGGACCGGTGCTGTAACTGCGGCAAAATTGGCCATTGGGCCAAGGACTACCGCAGCAAGCCAAATAGGCAGGCGCAAGCACACGTTGCGAAGGGAGAAGAGGATGAACCCACTCTGTTGATGGCACATGCGACCATCTCTTCATCACTCACTCAAGTGGCAACGCCGCCCGCCGAGGTGATTCGAACTCTAGCTCCGCCCACATCGTCGCGCCACATCGAGATCCACGAGGCTAAGGTCTTTGCACAGCTCGGATCGCTGGAGGACCAGGACGATCGTCGATGGGTGCTTGACACCGGCGCCACCAACCACATGACGGGTGTGCGGACTGCCTTCTCCGACCTCGACGGGAGAGTCTGCGGCACCGTCCGCTTCGGCGACGGATCCGTGGTGGAGATTGAAGGACGCGGCACGATAATCTTCAGTTGCAAGAACGGCGAGCACCGCGCGCTGATGGGGGTGTACTACATTCCCCGTCTAACGGCGAACATCATCAGTCTTGGTCAGCTGGAGGAGGTCAGATGTCGGATCGAGATTTACTCCGGCACCCTGCGCATCTACGATCAGCAACACGACCTTCTTGCTCGGGTGCGTCGTTCTGCATCGCGCCTCTACATCCTGGAGCTCTGCATCGGGAGGCTGGTGTGCCTGTCGGCGCGTAGCTCGGAGGTGGCTTGACACTGGCATGCGAGGTACGGGCACCTCAGTTTCAAGTCATTGCGCGCGCTCGCCCAACGGGAGATGGTGCGTGGTTTGCCGCCACTTGATCAGGTCGATCAGGTGTGCGACAGCTGCCTCGCCGGCAAGCAAAGGCGCACGCCATCCCCTGATAAGGCGCTACGATGAGTGGAGCACGTCCTCGACCTCGTCCATGGCTATTTGTGCGGGCCCATCGCACCCACAATTCCAAGCGGTAACAAATATTTCCTACTGCTTGTTGATGATTTGAGCCGGTACATGTGGCTCCACTTGCTGTCGAGCAAAGATCAGGCATCAGCGGTGATCAAGAACTTCCAGGCGGCCGTGGAGGTTGAGTCGGGAGGCGGCTCAAGGTCCTCGCGACCGATCGTGGGGGAGTTCACCTCGTGGAGTTCGGCGAGTACTCGCCAGCGCGGCGTCGGCGGCGCTCACCGCCCCTACTCACCGCAATGTAATCGGGGTGGTAGGCGCGCAACGAGCATCGTCGGCATGGCGTAGTGTATACTCAAGGCGAAGCGACTTCCCGGCTACTTCTGGGGTGAGGCCATGAACACCGCATTCCACATCCTCAATCGCGCCCCGACACGCGCACTCAACGGCAAGACCCCATTTGAGGCTTGGCACAGCGAGCGCCCCACCGTCCACTACTTCAGGACCTTTGGACCACATGGCCGGGACTCAAGAAGTTGGATGATCGCGGCACGCCAACCATCTTCGTCGGCTACAAGCATGGCTCCAACGCCTACCGCTCCTACGACCCCTCCACCAAGCGGATCATTATGTCACGCGACGTCATGTTCGACGAGGCGGGACAATGGAGCTGGGGCGACGAAAGCAGCGGTGATCCGGGCAACGGCGAGCCCTTCAACGTTGAGTACACCACGGAGTACTTCTTCGGCACGCCTCGAGCCGATGCGGCATCACCAGCTCACATGTCTCCGTCGCCCACGCCAACGCCAGCCCCTGCACCCATGATGCCGCCGGAGCAGTTCGCGCCTATGACGTCACCCACGAGTGCGCCGATCGAGTTCGTCTCGCCACCGGCTGATCCTGAGGAGAACTTGGACGTGGACCACGACGATGCTCCACTTCGGTTCCGCGCCATCGACGCTATCATCAGACCAATCTCGCCGCCTGGGCTTGTGCCCGGGTGCTCGACGAGGAGCGGCAGTTCACCACGGCGGACGAGCCTGTCTCCTTCAGCGAGGTAGAGCGTGAGGCAAGCTACCGTCAGGCGATGCATAAGGAGATGAAGTCAATCGAGGACAACAACACGTGGGAGCTCGTTGCGCTCCCCACTAGGCACCGTGCGATCGGGCTCAAGTGGGTCTTCAAAGTGAAGCGTGATGAACACGGAAATGTCATCCGGCACAAATCGCGTTTGGTCACCAAAAGCTACGTTCAGCACGCGGGAATCGACTTCGATGAGGTCTTCGCTCCGGTCGCGCGAATGGAGTCCGTGAGGGCGCTACTGGCTCTGGCAGCCCACGAGCGCTGGGAAGTCCACCACATGGACGTGAAGAGCGCCTTCCTCAACGGCGACCTCAAGGAGGAAGTGTACGTGAGCCAGCCGCCGGGTTTTGTCATCAACGGCAACGAGCACAAAGTACTACATCTTCGCAAGGCGCTGTATGGTCTCCGACAGGCACCGAGGGCCTAGAATGCCAAGCTTGATGCATCCATGGCGTCACTTGGTTTCCAGAGGAGCAGCTCTGAGCTCGGTGTGTACATGCGGAGCCGAGGGTCATCGCGGCTGGTAGTCGGGGTCTACGTCGACGACTTGATCATCATCAGCACCAGCAGCGACAAGATCGTGGCGTTCAAGCTCGAGATGAAGCGCGTTTTTCTCATGAGCGACCTCGGACTACTGTCGTACTACCTCGGCATCGAGGTGAACCAAGGGCCAGGCAGCATCTCACTCTGCCAATCTGCCTATGCAGGGAAGCTGCTTGAGCGGAGCGGTATGAGCACATGCAACCCCAGTCTGGCGCCGATGGACCCAAGGCTCAAGTTGAGCAAGGAGAGCACTGCTCCACTAGTTGACGCCACCGAGTACAGGCGCGTCATCAGCGGACTGCGCTACTTGGTGTACACCCGGCCAGATCTTGCCTACGCGGTGGGCTATCTGAGCCGGTTCATGGAGAAACCACGCGAGGACCATCTCAACGCGGTGAAGCGCGTGCTACGGTACGTAGCGGGAACACGTGACTATGGTCTTCACTACGCCAGGAGGGAGGATGAACAAGCTCGACTGGTCGGCTACAGTGACGCCGACATGGCAGGCGACGTCGACACGCGCAAAAGTACCAGCGGCGTCATCTTCTTCCTCGGTGGCAACCCCATCACCTTGCAGTCCTCCAAGCAGAAGGTGGTGGCTTTGTCCTCATGCGAGGCAGAGTACATCGCGGCGGCTACAGCAGCCTGCCAAGGCGTCTGGCTAGCTCGGCTCGTGTCTGACATGCTCGGCACTAAGTCTGGAGCGCTAGAGCTCAAGGTGGACAACCAGTCCACCATCGCACTCAGCAAGAACCCCATCTTTCACGACCGAAGCAAACATATCGACACTCGTTTCCACTACATTCGGGAGTGCATCGACGGGAACAAGATCGTCCTTCGGCACATTTCTACGGAAAACTAGCTAGCAGACGTTCTGACCAAGGCGCTAGGATACGTGCGGTTCCAGCAACTGCGTGCGTTGATCGGCGTCAGTAAGATCAGTGAGCACAGTGAGGACTAGGGGGAGAAATGTTGAATCTATTCCAAGCGTCTCACCGTGACTGCTTCAGTTAGTAGTCAGTTTTTTATTTTTTCCGTTTCTCATCTACTCCAGCGTCTCATCGTTTCCGTTGGTTTCATTTCCTTGATGTTTCCATTTCAATAGGAGTTTAATTGTGGCTGTGCATGAGCACTCAAGATGGCAGGTATCCTTAGTTTCAATAGCTTATTGATTTCAGGTAACTGAAATCCTTTAGTTTGTTGTTTCCTTTAAATAAGCAAGCAATATATCAGAAAAAGATGCCCCGTTTTAGTAGCACCAAACACCTGTGTTCATCGTGTTCTTGAGTGCGTATTCGAGAGTTCGCCAACGGCGAAAGATTGCCGGTGATCCACGACATGCGATAGAGATTAAGAGAGAGATACTCGCTTGCGATTTTGGTTGATACAGATGTTAGGTTTTTAATTAGTATTATAATTAACTTATAAACCCTATCTTAAGAAAATACTCCGTTTAAAAGTTAGATACTGTCGCAAAAGCTGAAAGCCCCTTTTTAGAAGCCGGTAAACAGCAGGCCATAAGATTCTAAGAGCAACTCCAGCAGGGTCCCTACTTGAGCCCTCATCCTACTTTTGAGGGCCGAGGGGCAAAAAAACTCACTCCAGCAGGGCCCCTACTTGAGCCCTCAAAAGTAGGTAACCCTCAAATCTCCCCCTCGAGCTCTCATTCCTGGGGCTCTGGAGGGAGCCCCTACTTTTGAGGGCTTAAGTAGGGGCCCTGCTGGAATGAGTTTTTTGCCCCTCGGCCCTCAAAAGTAGGATGAGGATGAGGGTGGGTCCTATGTGTCATCCCCTCTAAGAATGAATTTGAGGGTCCTGTTTTGAGAGCTCCTGCTGGAGTGTAGCTCAAAAAACAGAGCTCTCAAATAAAAAGTAGGGGCCATGTTTTGAGAGCTACTGCTGGAGTTACTCTAACAGCGTGAACATGCAGCCCGACCAAAAGAAGCCGGGCCGTGAAGGCGAATCTGGCATAGGAACCAGATCGAAACAATCTCGATACGGTGCGAAAACCGCAGATAAACGACTGAGCCCCAAGAGCCAAATGGAGGCAGCAGCACAGCGGCATAAATTTGCGCCAAAAAACGGTGACTCCAAGGCGCACCGGAGCTGAAGCGTACCGGAGCAAGCGAACGCAAACACGTAGAGCGAGCAGAGGCTACGGAGCGACGGAAGGTGAGACCGAGGGACGCGATGGTGGACCGGAAGAACAGCCCCGGCGAGACCGCAAGATCGGGGATGGATCGAAGGTGTAATAGAGCGACAATAACAAGCTAGTGGTTCACGTCGGAAACAGTGCAGTGGCGTAGATTGGATTGGCGTGTTTGGCAGGATATGGATATAAATGGTCATAGATTTTCATATCCGATTAAAGATTTCTTCAATATTTTCATATCCGATTAAAGATTTCTCCAATATTCGAATAAAGTTTAGGTTTTTACCTCCAAAACGTTATTTATTCGACCTATTCAAACCAGTAGTAGATGTAGAAATTTTGTGTTAGGATGCACCATTGATGCTTAAAGATGGGGTGAAAAGACAATTATTAAGCGATTATTGCCTGATCGAATGTTAGCGCCAGATAATACATGCGTGATGAATATTGTATTCATATTGTATTTTGTAATAGCCCAAAAATTATAATTTCTCTTGAATCATGCTTAAGTAATAATAATTGCATTTATGAGTTTTTTTGCATTTTTTGCTACTTAATTAAAATATTTCATTAAAAATAGTAGTGTTTGAATTTTTGAGAAAACTTAAAAGCTGGAAAAAATTTGAAAATACGTTTAGTCAAAACTAGATAGTATGAGGAGCCTCCGCAAAAATTTCAAATTTTTAGAGTCCACTTGCTATGTTTAGAAATTCCTCAAACCTCTCAGACTTTTGAAAAATTCAAAATCAATTTTGTTTTTCCCGCCCTCGTTTTGGGCTGAATCCAACGGCGGCCCATCTCCACGCCACCCTGCCCCGCCTCCCTCTCTCGTTGATGCGCCAAGCCCACACAACAGGCACCTTCTTCCACCTCGCGTCGCCCTCTTCCGCCACCATGTCCACGCACGCAAGGAGAGAGCGCTCCACACTGCTGCCCTCTCCCATCTCCCACTGTGCACTGGGGCTAAGACCCACCCTGCAGACCTCAGTCTCCACCTCGCCACCCCGGATTCGCCACTCGTGCTTGTTCGCTATTCGCCATGCGTAGCCAACGCTGTCGCCTGCACCTACTCACCGTTTCGACTGAGCCACCCACAGTTTTGAATGATTGGCACAACTATCGAATCCACCTCACCCAGTCCCATTACCGCAATGCCCTCTTGATGTCATTTTGTCCCCTCCTTTTGTCCGTTCGAACGGAGAGAAAGAGTGCGTCGCGAATTCTCACCATGCTACCATCATCTTGCCGACCTTCTCATGCTATTCTCCTCTGTACATAAGTCATCCAACCACATCACTATTCTTCTAGCTCGCCACTCATTTCATTTTTGTGAAAACTTGAGCTCCTTGGTTCGCCGGAAGTGTACGTATCGTCCTCAACGCCAGTGAGCCCGTTCCGTGCTACCATTGCCCCCGATGAGCTTTTCTTGCTTGACACTTGTGTCATCTTCCTCCTTGAGCTTCGCTCTTACCTCTACCAAGCTTGCCTTCGTAGTGGAAGCCATGGAAAGTTGTGTTGCCGTCATCAGCTGCCTCTTCGATGAGAGCACTGCTCCGCACTACCACATCTCCACCATTCTGATGAGTTTGGCTCGCACTATTTGCATCATATCATGTTCTAGGTTCCACTTGTGCTTTTCCCTCTCCCAATTTCATCATTCTTGCAATGAGTCCTTGACACCGTACTTCTTCCCTGTTTTCAGCTGCTGCCATCATTCCCCGTTGCTCCGGTGAGTCTCCAATTGATTCCTCTTGTTCTCACCATCCTTAGCACGTATGTGAGCTTACATGCCTCTTCTTGTATCCCTTTTCCTCATCAAGTTCACTATTGTTGTACGCCACCCTCCGTCGTAGCCGCTTGTCGCCCTAGTGTCGCTCTGATGCTGCCAACCTCACTGTCATGGTCATGGTGAGTCACTGATGCCCGCGCACCCTTTCTTTTGTTTTGGGTAGGTCGATTTCATCGTCACCCATGTCGCCACCCGTGGTGCCGCCATGGGAATCGTCGTCTTTGTTGACCCTAGGTCCTTATGTCACCACCTTCATGTTGCAATGCTGACCAAGACCAAATCCCGCTCCTAGATCCCAGCCAAACTCCCTCTTGCACCAAGCCTATTAACAACCTAAGCACCTTCACCGCTCATCGCCGTCGTGCCGTCGCCTTCTTCCACCTCTTCAGTCGTTGTCGCTTCCCAAGGGTTCACCGTGACATCTGTGTCCCATTTCCAAGCTTCCTCGTGCCTCTCTGGCCCTCCTTTGTCACCAGCAAGCTTGCTCGAGCTGGGCGCGTCATGCTCTGCACTAGGTAGAGCATAGTAACTAGGGTAATTAGAGATAATTGAGTCATTAGGAGTTTACTTAGCTTGGTTAATCTCATTTTAGTCTAATGAGTCTTTGACATGTGGGCCCTGTCCTTAAAATCAGTTTAGAAAAAGATGTGTTCAGTTTAAAGAAAATGTGTCTTCTCTGTAGGAAAACATAATATCAGCAAATACGCCTTCGACATCACCCCCTTCTCCCTTTTTCTCTTTCCATATTTTCTTAACCGAACCAATTTCAAATGCTTATAACTTTTGCATCTAAACTCTAAATTGAGTGAAACTTCTTTATAAATTTTCTAAAATTGTGAATTTTGATCATATGTAAAAATGGATTTCCCTCTATTTGTATTCTTTTGTTTCTTATTTGTGCTATTCGGTTCTATGCGTGTAGATACCAACACACCAGAAACTTTCATCAATGAGTTAAAGAAAGAACCATTGTTCCAAAAGAAAGCCAAGCACCTCCTTTGATCATTTTTATCCCATATTTTCACTGTTATGTATGTTGTGGTCAAAATTATTATGTATGCGTGTAATTTCAGTAAAACTGCTATGTTGGAAAGGATGGTACTTATGCCCAACTGTTGCATTAACTTTACCTTGATAATTGATATCCTCACTATTTCCACCTTAGTAATGCTATCCATTGTTGGTATAATTATTGTGGAATTTTAGTTGGTATGAATTAGTTGACGCTTAGCATGCTTATTGGTACTTGTTTTGCTAAGTTGGGTAAAAAAAATTTAAATTGGTTTATAATGGGAGACACCTGTTTAAAGGTCTTGAGAAGGTACCTCTGTTATTTTGATTAGCAAATAAAATTAAAAATATTTTTTGAACTTGGGCCAGTGATTGTAGAGACCGGTGTAGTTGCACAAGACTATGGTTGCTGGGTCACTAAAGACCGAGTCTATGATGTAGTTAGACCCAAGATATTAGTGCAAACCACATGTGTCTTTTATAGGAAGGCCCTAGCATAATAAGTTTCTACATTATAGCAATGAACCGTAGGTGGTAGTTGCTAGGCTGATCTGTGGGCCAGTGCGGATATGGTAGAATATCTATGTTTGTAAGTGCTTAGCAAAGACCGCTAAGTTTACCAATACAAAGTTTGAGTTTTTAGGATTTTGGAGAGCTCTCCATATCTTAAAAATATATCATAGCGTGGTTTGTTGTTAGAACCGGTAATATAAAGGCTTTGTCATGAACTCTCAAATCGGATACCTTTGGTATCATGTGACATGGTTGATATGGTGGGATGTTTATATCATGTGGGTAAAGTTATGCAATCTCTATAAAGGGTAAATCTATTTGAATAGCCGTATCTCCGACCATGGATGCCTTGGTGAATCATCCACCCTGGTAGTTTTATATTTTGTAAAATAGTTCAAGGAATGTATGGATAGAGATTTCTTGCATAACTTGTTCGGTGGAAGCGTCTCGCCGTTGTTTTAAATTATATAGTAGTAAGCCACTTGTCTTTTGGTGCTGTTGTAGGGGTGGCCCAACCCCCGTGACTGGGCCGTGCAACTAGTCCAACATGTAATAGGCCCAATAGTGTAGAGGAATATGACAGTGTAAATATACCAGTGTACCCTCATCCTTTGTAAATACTAAGGGGTAGAATGGGGATTTCCCATTCTACCCCACTCACATATATATAAGCCCCCAGGAGGGGCAAAGGGGGACATCTCCTTCATTCTCACCACCTCTCCGGATCCGCTCTCTTCCTCTCCTATCGATCCCCTCTCTTCTGTCTAGTCCGTAGCTCGACGGATGGCGCCGTCCGTGGGGACGACTAGAAGCTACGAGCGGAAGAGATTTTCCCCAAGATCCAACAAAAGCGACGGCTGTATGGATCTTTTCTGCTCCTGAGAGCATGCTACTTTGTTCATAGTATCTGCACTACAGATAAGTAGTTCGCTTGCTAAAGATTTATAGGCTTGGTCGATGTACTTTGCTTTGTCTTGTAACTGCAGTAGTGACTAGATCTGGTTGAATCGCCCAGATGCAGCAATGAATAGATCTAGTCGAAGCATTTTGCTATCATCCAAGGCATCATTTCCCTACAGCAGAGGAGCGAGACGGGCGGAGCGGCAGCCTACGCCTCGCCTCCGAAGTCTCCGCGTCGTCGAAGCGTCTACGAAGCCTCCGCGTCGTTAAGGCTTCGCGCTGCACAGGTGGTCTTCGCCAACATCACGAGGGTAGCTCCGAAGCCTCCACGTCGTCAAGACTTCGCGCCGCACATATGGTTTTCGCCAACATCGCGAGGGTAGCTCCGAAGTCTCCGTCAAGCTCCCGAAACCTCCGCGTCGCCTCCGTGGGCCGGCTCCGCGTGGGGCGTTGCCTCCGCAGCCGGACCGCGCGCCGCAATCCGTCAGGTGATGATCTCCACGTCGTCGAAAGCGAAGGCCCGCTCGCGCGAGACGTCATCGCTCGAGCTTGTCTTCGTGCGAACGAGGACCTCTCGACCGTGGACTCTACACGATGAAGCGGGCTCGCGCACCGGGTCGCAACTCTCGACGCCGAAGTCTCATGTAGTTGCGGCCTCGGCGCAGCACGTATGTGCTGCCAGACCTCAGCGTGCCGGCGCGCCGTCTCCACATGCATCCATCCGCGCATGCGAAAAAGCCTCCGCGTTGTCGAGGTCCCCGCCGCGCCCGGACCATGCGGGCGAAGCTTCACCACGTCTGGCGCCATCAAGGAGCCAAACCCGAGCGGAGCTAGCCGCCAAGACCTCCCGCGACACGATGAAGTCGCCGCCCGAGCCGCCTGCGGAGTATCCGCGCGCGAGGTCGCCCCACGCCATGGCTGCCGCTGCGATGCCTCTGCGACAACCGCCGACCTCCGTTCGCCTCCACGCCGCGGAAGGCGGTATCCGCCTTTGCACGTCCCGGACTCGGGCCCGGCGTCGGCGTCGGACTCGCCACACCGGGCCGCGATCGCCGTCCTCAACCGGCTCCAAGCCTCACGCCTCGCAAAGTCGCCGCCTACGTGTAGCTCTCGATGGATTGCTCATGTCGCAAAAGCTACCAGGAGTGGGAGGTCGAACCGCTCATTGCTGGACAAGGTGTGGCTTCGGGCGTAGCCGCCACGAGACAAATGGCGAGATCGATCTCGCGTTCTAGCGCCGCCGCCTCCGTTCGGACTTCGCCGTGGCGCCCGGGCGCTGAGCCTCCGCGCCGGCTCCAAACTTCGCGCCGACCAAGTCCATCTAGGTGGGCAAGCGGGTACTATACCTTTAAATCATTTCATGATGGCGCGCATCCCGTCAAGATTCGCTTTTCGCTTTTTACTTGACCGGCTTATCCCTGCTTTCATTGCCATCGTTGGGTGTCTCACGCTTGGCCTCGAATTCTTTTATTGCTGTTACGTCCTCTTTCATGCAGCGGCGTTTAATCAGTTTTTGGTTTAAATCGCACGACGGCCGTGCGCCTCGGTGTAGTCCACGGACTCTAAATAAGACGTAGTGTCGAGCCTAGCTCCGCACGCGCGAGTCTCCGGACTATAAAGGAGGCGTCGCGTCGAGCTCTGCTCCGCACGCCATAGTCCACGGACTCTAAATAAGACGTAGCGTCGAGCCTAGCTCCGCACGCGCGAGTCTCCGGACTATAAAGAAGGCGTCGCGTCGAGCTCTGATCCGCACGCCATAGTCCACGGACTCTAAATAAGACGTAGCGTCGAGCCTAGCTCCGCACGCGCGAGTCTCCGGACTATAAAGAAGACGTAGCGTCGAGCCTAGCTCCGCACGCAATAGTCCACGGACTCTAAATAAGACGTAGCGTCGAGCCTAGCTCGCACGCCGCGAGTCTCCGGACTATAAAGGAGGCGTCGCGTCGAGCTCGCTCCGCACGCCATAGTCCACGGACTCTAAATAAGACGTAGCGTCGAGCCTAGCTCCGCACGCGTGAGTCTCCGGACTATAAAGAAGACGTAGTGTCGAGCCTAGCTCCGCACGCAATAGTCCACGGACTCTAAATAAGACGTACCGTCGAGCCTAGCTCCGCACGCACTCTACGGAGTATAAATAAGACGCAGCGGGGGGACGCCTTCGTGCGCACTCTACGGAGTATAAAGAAGATGTAGCGTCGAGCCTAGCTCCGCACGTAATAGTCCACGGACTCTAAATAAGACGTAGCGTCGAGCCTAGCTCCGCACGCGCGAGTCTCCGGACTATAAAGCAGGCGTCGCGTCGAGCTCTGCTCCGCACGTCATAGTCCACGGACTCTAAATAAGACGTAGCGTCGAGCCTGGCTCCGCACGCGCGAGTCTCCGGACTATAAAGAAGACGTAGCGTCGAGCCTAGCTCCGCACGCAATAGTCCACAGACTCTAAATAAGACGTAGCGTCGAGCCTAGCTCCGCACGCGCGAGTCTTCGGACTATAAAGAAGACGTAGCGTCGAGCCTAGCTCCGCACGCAATAGTCCACGGACTCTAAATAAGACGTAGCGTCGAGCCTAGCTCCGCACGCGCGAGTCTCCGGACTATAAAGGAGGCGTCGCGTCGAGCTCTGCTCCGCACGCCATAGTCCACGGACTCTAAATAAGACGTAGCGTCGAGCCTAGCTCCGCACGCGCGAGTCTCCGGACTAAAGCAGGCGTCGCGTCGAGCTCTGCTCCGCGCGCCATAGTCCACGGACTCTAAATAAGATGTAGCGTCGAGCCTAGCTCCGCACGCGCGAGTCTCCGGACTATAAAGAAGGCATCGCGTCGAGCTCTGCTCCGCACGCCATAGTCCACGGACTCTAAATAAGACGTAGCGTCGAGCCTAGCTCCGCACGCGCAAGAGTCCAAGGACTATAAATTAAGTCGTGCGCCGAGGTCGGCCTCCGCACGCGAGAGTCCAAGGACTATAAATTAAGTCGTGCGCTGAGGTCTGCCTCCGCACGCGAGAGTCCAAGGACTATAAATTAAGTCGTGCGCCCAGGTCTGCCTCCGCACGCGAGAGTCCGCGGACTATAAATCAAGTCGTGCGCCGAGGTCCGCCTCCGCACGCACCAGTTACCCTCACGCACTCTACGGAGTATAAAAATTGTGCAATGGCCGAGACACTAGGGAGTGCCTCGCGTTAGTGGTGCGGCACCTGGATGTCGCACCTTCGGCCTACGCTCCAAGCGTCCGCTCTCCGCGGGCGCTCCTTTTTGAAGGTAGGGGAACGGCGGTCGCGCCTCCCTACCTCGACCTGCGTAGTGCCTTCGGCCTACGCTCCAAGCGCCCGCTCTCCGCGGGCGCTCCTTTTTAGAGGTAGGGGAACGGCGGTCTCGCCTCCCTGCGCCGGCGTGCGTGGTGCCTTCGCCTCGCTCCAGCGCCCGCTCTCGCGGCGCTCTTTTGAAGGTAGGGGAACGCGGTCGCGCCTCCCTACCTCGGCTGCGTGTGCCTTCGCCTCGCTCCAGCGCCGCTCTCGCGGGCGCTCCTTTAGAGGTAGGGGCGGCGGTCTCGCCTCCCTGCCCGGCGTGCGTGGTGCCTTCGCCCTATGCTCCAGCGCCCGCTCTCGCGGGCGCTCCTTTGAAGGTAGGGAACGCGGTCGCGCCTCCTACCTCGGCGTGCGTGAGTGCCTTCGCCTACGCTCCAGCGCCCGCTCTGCGGGCGCTCCTTTGAAGGTAGGGAACGGCGGTCGCGCCTCCTACCTCGGCTCGTAGTGCCTTCGGCCTCGCTCCAGCGCCCGCTATCCGCGGGCCTCATTTTTGAAGGTAGGGGAGGGCGGTCGCGCCTCCCTACCTCGGCGTGCGTGGAGTGCCTTCGGCCTCGCTCCAGCGCCCGCTCTCGCGGGCACTCCTTTAGAGGTAGGGGAACGGTGGTCTCGCCTCCCTACCTCGGCGTCGCGAGTGCCTTCGCCTCGCTCCAGCGCCCGCTCTCGCGGGCACTCCTTTTTGAAGGTAGGGGAACGGCGGTCTCGCCTCCCTACCTCAGCGTGCGTAGTGCCTTCGGCCTACGCTCCAAGCGCCCACCCTCAGCGGGCACTCTTTTCGAAGGTGAGAGAACAACAGTGTCGGCGCGTCTTCGGCGCTCCACTCCGCCGTCCGCCTTGTAGGCATCGCCTCGGCGGGACGGCACGTCTTCGGCGCTCGACGACATGTCTTCAGCGCTCGACTCCGCCGTCCGCCTCGTAGGCATCGCCTCGGCGGGACGGCACGTCTTGGGCGCTCGACGGCGCGTCTTCGGCGCTCGACGGCACGACTCCGGCGTTCGACGGCACGTCTTCGGTGCTCGACGACACGCCTTCGGCCTCGAATCCGCCGTCCACCTCGTAGGCATCGCCTCGGTGGGGCGGCACGTCTTCGGCCTCGACTCCGCCGTCCGCCTCGTAGGCATCGCCTCGGGGGGACGACACGTCTTCGGCGCTCGACTCCGCCGTCCGCCTTGTAGGCATTGCCTCGGCGGGACGGCACGTCTTCGGCGCTCGACGACACGCCTTCGGCCTCGACTCCGCCGTCCACCTCGTAGGCATCGCCGCCGGTGGGGCGGCGCGTCTTCGACCCGACTCGCCGTCGCCTCGTAGGCATCGCCTCGGGGGGACGACACGTCTTCGGCGCTCGACTCCGCCGTCCACCTCGTAGGCATCGCCTCGGTGGGACGACAAGTCTTCGGCGCTCGACTCCGCCGTCCGCCTCGTAGGCATCGCCTCGGCGGGACGGCACGTCTTGGGCGCTCGACGGCGTGTCTTCGGCGCTCGATGACACGTCTCTGGCGTTCGACGACACGTCTTCGGCGCTCGACGACACGCCTTCGGCCTCGACTCCGCCGTCCACCTCGTAGGCATCGCCTCGGTGGGACGGCACGTCTTCGGCCTCGACTCCGCCGTCCGCCTCATAGGCATCGCCTCGGGGGGACGACACGTCTTCAGCGCTCGACGACATGCCTTCGGCCTCGACTCCGCCATCCGCCTCGTAGCCATCGCCTCGGTGGGACGGCACGTCTTCGGCCTCGACTCCGCCGTCCACCTCGTAGGCATCGCCTCGGTGGGACGGCACGTCTTCGGCCTCGACTCCGCCGTTCGCCTCGTAGGCATCGCCTCGGGGGGACGACACGTCTTCGGCGCTCGACTCCGCCGTCCGCCTCGTAGGCATCGCCTCGGCGGGACGGCACATCTTGGGCGCTCGACGGCGCGTCTTCGGCGCTCGACGACACGTCTCCGGCGTTCGACGACACGTCTTCGGCGCTCGACGACACGCCTTCGGCCTCGACTCCGCCGTCCGCCTCGTAGGCATCGCCTCGGTGGGATGACACGTCTTCGGCGCTCGACTCCGCCGTCCGCCTCGTAGGCATCGCCGACAGACGGCGGCGCGTCTTGGCGCTTCGGCGGTGCGTCTTGGCGCTGGCGACACGTCTCGGCGTTCGGCGACACGTCTTGGCCTCGACTCGCCGTCCCCTCGTAGGCATCGCCTGGGTGGGGCGGCGCGTCTTCGGCCTCGACTCCGCCGTCGCCTCGTAGGCATCGCCGCCTGCGGTGGGGCGGCGCGTGTTCGCCTCGACTCCGCCGTCCGCCTCGTAGGCATCGCCTCGGCGGGGCGGCACGTCTTGGCGCTCGGCGCGCGTCTTGGCGCTCGGCGACACGTCTCGGCGTTCGGCGACACGTCTTGGCGCTTCGGCGACATGCGCCGGCCTCGACTCGCCGTCCGCCTCGTAAGCATCGCCTCGGTGGGGCGACACGTCTTGGCGCTTCGACTCCGCCGTCGCCTCGTAGGCATCGCCTCGGCGGGGCGGCGCGTCTTGGCGCTCGGCGGCGCGTCTTCGGCGCTTCGGCGACACGTCTCGGCGTTCGGCGACACGTCTTGGCGCTGGCGACACGCCGGCCTCGACTCCGCCGTCCACCTCGTAGGCATCGCCTGGGTGGGTGTGCGCGTCTTGGCCTCGACTCCGCCGTCGCCTCGTAGGCATCGCCTCGGGGGCGACCGTCTTCGGCCTCGACTCGCCGTCCCCTCGTAGGCATCGCCTCGGTGGGGCGGCTGCGTCTTCGACCTCGACTCCACCGTCCGCCTCGTAGGCATCGCCTCGGTGGGACGGCACGTCTTCGGCACTCGACTCCGCCGTCCGCCTTGTAGGCATCGCCTCGGCGGGACGGCACGTCTTCGGCGCTCGACGACACGCCTTTGGCCTCGACTCCGCCGTCCACCTCGTAGGCATCGCCTCGGTGGGGCGGCACGTCTTGGCCTCGACTCCGCCCGTCCGCCTCGTAGGCATCACCTCGGGGGGACGACACGTCTTGGCGCTCGACTCGCCGTCGCCTCGTAGGCATCGCCTCGCGGGGCGGCACGTCTTGGCGCTCGGCGGCGCATCTTCGGCGCTTCGGCGACCGTCTCGGTGTTCGGCGACACGTCTTGGCGCTCGGCGACACGTCTTGGCGCTCGGCGACACGCCGGCCTCGACTCGCCCGTCGCCTGCGTCGGCATCGCCTCGGTGGGGCGACGCGCGTCTTGGCGCTCGACTCGCCGTCGCCTCGTAGGCATCGCCTCGGTGGGGCGGCACGTCTTGGCGCTCGGCGGCGCGTCTTGGCGCTTCGGCGACACGTCTCTAGTGTTCGACGACACGTCTTCGGCGCTCGGCGACACGCCGGCCTCGACTCCGCCGTCCACCTCGTAGGCATCGCCGGTGGGGCGGCGCGTCTTCGCCTCGACTCCGTCGTCGCCTCGTAGGCATCGCCTCGGGGGCGACACGTCTTCGGCGCTCGGCGACATGCCTTGGCCTCGACTCGTCGTCCGCCTCGTAGCCATCGCCTCCGGTGGGGCGGCGCGTCTTGGCCTCGACTCCGCCGTCCGCCTCGTAGGCATCGCCTCGGTGGGACGGCACGTCTTCGGCCTCGACTCCGTCGTCCGCCTCGTAGGCATCGCCTCGGGGGGACGACACGTCTTCGGCGCTCGACGACATGCCTTCGGCCTCGACTCCGCCGTCCGCCTCGTAGGCATCGCCTCGGTGGGACGGCACGTCTTCGGCGCTCGACTCCGCCGTCCGCCTTGTAGGCATCGCCTCGGCGGGACGACACGTCTTCGGCGCTCGGCAGCGGACCCGGCCTCGACTCCGCCGTCCACCTCGTAGGCATCGCCTGGGTGGGGCGGCGCGTCTTCGGCCTCGACTCCGCCCGTCGCCTCGTAGGCATCGCCTCGGGGGCGACACGTCTTCGGCGCTGGCGACATGCCTTCGGCCTCGACTCGCCGTCGCCTCGTAGCCATCGCCTCGGTGGGGCGGCGCGTCTTGGCCTCGACTCCGCCGTCGCCTCGTAGGCATCGCCTCGGCGGGGCGGCACGTCTTCGGCGTTGGCGACACGTCTTGGCGCTCGACTCCGCCGTCCGCCTCGTTGGCGTCGCCTCGGCGGGACGGCACGTCTTCGGCGCTCGACGACGTCTCCAGCGCTTCACCGGTTCCTTCATAAGCATTGCCTCTAGGGTCTGCAAGCTATCAGTTGCATCGGCACCTCGTGCTTGCCGTCGAGAGCGGGGGGGAGTGGTTGATCGCGTCGGCTAGCCCATCCGGACCTCGGCGCTTCTTTGTCGAGGGATCTTGTTGTAGGGGTGGCCCAACCCCCGTGACTGGGCCGTGCAACTAGTCCAACATGTAATAGGCCCAATAGTGTAGAGGAACATGACAGTGTAAATATACCAGTGTACCCCCATCCTTTGTAAATACTAAGGGGTAGAATGGGGATTTCCCATTCTACCCCACTCACATATATATAAGCCCCCAGGAGGGGCAAAGGGGGACATCTCCTTCATTCTCACCACCTCTCCAGATCTGGCTCTCTTCCTCTCCTATCGATCCCCCTCTCTTCCTGTCTAGTCTGTAGCTACGACAGGTGCTAATTATCCTTACTAGTAATTGTTAACAAATGTCGAAAGCTCTTAAAACTCGATGTTTGCAATCTATTACTCTCTATTACAAATGAAAGATCACATTGTGCCAAAAGAAACTAGATAGGGCAGCCTCCTTGGTTTTAGCTTGCATACTATATAGTTTTTCCTAAAAGTCTTGCAGAATACAATTTTGTACTCATAATTGCTTGTTGGACATATTCATAGGATGTTGAAGAGGACTGTCATATAGTTACTTTTACGCAGCGGGTTTTGGCGATGATGATGTCGATTGCTAGGGTTTAACCCCAGTCAATTGCCTGTGGTTGGGCTTAGGCATACTCGCTAGTTTTGGTTCCTTTTGTTTCTTCTTTGTCCTCTTTTCCGCCATCAAATTATATCATGTGAACTATTTGGCCGGTCAGTCCCTTTATTGTAAAAACTTGTTATGTAGATCTATGATTCAATATTGTCTATATATGTGCTACTTTGTTTTTTATTTTCTCATGTATGGATGTGATATGTCAATATTAGCTGTGTGTGCTAAGTAAATGATCATGGGACCAGCACGGTGTGGAATCATATTTTGGGTCTTGACATATATAACGTTCCTATATAATTAGTTGGGCTTTCTTTTCAGTTAATTGACTACTTTACACATGTAGTTGTGAAACAACTTATTTTATGGAGTGATAACGATAACAAATACTAACATTGATAAATAAATTTTAAATATATATGAACATATTATTACAAATGTATAGCCATTCCAAATTTTTATTAGTACACCGCATGGCCCACATGATAATTCGCATGCCCTACCATCCTACAAACATGCACGATTTTTAGTACATCTATGTGTAGTTGGCTAGTATTGTTACGGACTATTTACGTTATATATAGCTTTAAAATTTGTTAGTAAAATGTCGCATACAAGATACCCAATATTAGTTTTTAACCATTG
Source organism: Dendrocalamus sinicus (assembly GCA_036346575.1). Classification (NCBI taxonomy): domain Eukaryota; kingdom Viridiplantae; phylum Streptophyta; class Magnoliopsida; order Poales; family Poaceae; genus Dendrocalamus; species Dendrocalamus sinicus. The sequence continues at coordinate 10,760,903 of CM070670.1, forward strand.
CACTCATCGTGATGATCGCAACGTTGCAAACAGATAAAGAATTGGACACTTGATTTTTGAGTTAGACACTAGAGAAGTTCCTAAGAGCGAAATAAAATAAAGTACTTCCGTACCATTTAAACGATGCCACATAAGTAGAGAAAAAAATGTTGGATTGCCTGCAAAATTCGAACGATGGGCATAGAATATAATTTACATCTAATTCCCTCAAATATTATCAAATTTCAACAAAGTCATAATCCAATTGAAACCTATAGCTACGAAAGGTATATACATAGTTTTCAAAAAAAAATTGGTGGTACCGTGCATACGCAGCACCATAGTTGGCTTTGCCCCTGATTCGAACTATACATGCTAATAAGGCAAACGTACGTACTACATATTACTTGGATAGGATACAAGTATGGCTTAGATTTTCTCGTCTGATTAATATTTTCACCTTTAGATTTTCTCTTCTGATTAATATTTTCACCTAAAGTAAAATCTGTAGAAAAAATGAATCTGAATATGGTTTATATTAGATATCGGGAATTGTTATTTTATTTCAACTATTCGTATTTGAACTCGATGAAGAAGTATGCATGTTTTGTGACAGCATGTCTAATTAGTTAAGAACTTTTTTAAATTTGGTGTAGATTAATGTTTCTTTAGGTTAATTCAGTGAATTATGATGGTTAATTGTGTTGTACGACAAAAGATCATCAATTAAACAAGCCTTGTGTTATCTCAAGAAAATTAGGCAAGCTTTGTGGATATCCACGTTCAGTTGAATAAAAAAATCTGATATATATTTGTATCCAAGAATATTTTAATTGGAGTTGCAAATGTGGATGTGCGAAATCAGTTGGAGCATTATTCGATTCATATTTGACTTATTTTCACCTCTATGAGTCCATAACTCAGAACAAGTATAGCCGTTTTACACCTGGAATGCTATTTTATTCGAGCTACTCATATCTGAATTTGATAAAGAAATATACATATTTTATGGCAGTATATCTAATTAGTAGGTCTATTAACTTTTTAAATTTAGTGTGAATTAATGTTTCTTTGGGTTAATTCAGTAAACTACGATGGCTAATTGTGTTTCATGAGGACAAAAGGTCATTATACAAGCTTTGCGGATACCCACATTCAATAGAACTAAAAAGAAATTCGATCGTTATCGTATCAGAGAATATTTGAATTAAACTTAAAAACTAAGGATGTACGAATTCAGTTTGACCGATTCGTATTTGATTTGTTTTCACCTCTATCGTAGAGAGGTTGTATTATTGCAGTAGTACTGTTCGTCATGAGATAATTAACTTCCAAGTTGTATGTTAAGGCCATGCCAACTTTGGCCGCTGATTGTCGTTCACGAAGCATCCTTTATGTTGCTGCGTTGCATATATGAAATAAATCTAGTTTATTATAGAAAAACTGTGTTTACCCTAGCAAAACAATTAGTTAATTAGGAAAACGTATGTCAACAGATGTTTTCAAAAAACTACATATAGTACCATACACATCCGATTTAGTTAATTAGTTAATTAAGAACCATCCGATTTAGAGATATGACACACACAGACACTATCGCATGAAACGCTAGTAAGCAGCACGCAAAGTTGGGCCGTTTTCACAAGTTGGCCGACGACAAGGCCCACAGCGAGCACAGCAAAAGCGTCCAGGTCACACAAAATGTTTTTGAGTGTTTTCTTTTCTGGGTTCTCGTGCTGACAAAATTTGTTCATGTTTGTCAATATATCAAGTCAGGAGTTTTTTTTTTTTTGGTTACTCAGATTCTTAACTGTACGTCCTCTTCAATTCCAAGGCTACAGAATGATTGAGCAGGGTTGCATCATTCGCCTAGTGTTGATCATACATTCAGGCAAGCACTACACAAATGGCTTCCGAACAAATAATGATTGAATAGAATAGTTGTACGATTAGACAAGGTTCTGCCTGCGCTGCGCAGGTCATTCTACAGGTGCGAAATGGAGAAATCAAGCTGTAGATTTATCTGATGCAGTGACGGATTTTGACGACAGCTGCAACAGACTGAATCGAAACTTGTTCGGAGTCAGGTGAACTAGTATATGTCAGATACACGCTCAAAACATGAACAACGCAGCTTAGATAACCCCTGACCATGAGCATTACTCAAGAGGTGATTTCAAACAAAGATAACTTCAAAGATCATACTCAAACAATGAAAACTGAACTGAAAAGGCAGGTTACTCTTTTAACTTATTAAGATTGAACTCGACAGGCGCGCATCATAGGACCATGAAAAGGACAGCAGCATATATAGAGTACAGATGTTTGCTCACAGATAGGCAGACGCAGCTGTGCATCATACGCACAGTTGCATACTACACTTGCTGCATGGACCATGCATTGGTTCATGCATGCATGAGCATAGGAAAAGAAAAGAAAGACGCACGAGCATTCAGCCGCTTGCACCATCAAACCGCAAATGCTGACTCAGAAACTTCCATGAAAGCGAAATCACACCACGATGGGAACATTACCTTTTGCTGCCACTTGGGCTGCGCCGACGGAGGGTGCGAAAAACATGCAGGGAAGGAAAAGAAGAAGAAGATGAGAAACAAGAAGAGAATAAAGCTTGCAAGTTGCAGAAAAACAGCTCACCATAAGACATGATTTCCCAATCTTGTCGACGTCCCTGCAAGAGGGGGGAAAACAACTTTTGCGACCATACCATACCATACCGTCCACTGTTTTTTGTCTTTCACACAGACCAATCCTGTTATTCCACCAGATCATGCATTTCTAACTTTAATTAATTCTCCACTGAGATATTCTTATGCTGGCGAAATAGAATATGCTGTATAAATATGACATTTTGATGCTTGGAATTCGCAGTGAAAGTCCCGAGGCCAGAGGGTGGTAAAAAAGAGGCATATGTACTTTGTGGGGGGCCAAATATGTAAATTCAAATCCTCTGTACTGTACTAATATAGGATCATACTGGTGGACATATTATCAACATCAATACAATATCATCCACACACAATGATAAAATAATAAAGCAACGGAATTTGATTGCAAATAATGGTTGAGATCTTATGGTCGAGTTTACAATTATTAAGCCTTGTGGGGCTTAAGCACTAAATAAGGTAAACTACAACGGAAAACAAAATAAACTCCAAACAATTGCCCATCTCATGCCGCAGTCAATGAACTGGAGTACGAGACCTAGCAATTAACCTCCTCGTAGTATTCCTCCAGAAACGGTGTAGACTCCTGTTCTCCAGCAACTGAGTGATGATTATTACAAGGATGAATACATGAAGTACTCAACAAGTTGTGTACACATAATGCAAATATAGATGTATGGCTTATTACAAAGGAAATGATTATCCTAGCTTGTTACATAAAGCGATATTGCATTTTAAATATAATAAATAGATTGAAATCATAGGCCCTGTTCTTTTCAGCTTTTGACTTTTCTACAGTAACTAGCTTTTAAACAAAGTGTCTTTTCAAAATGAGGTCTACTAATTAATTGTGGTATACACTATACCGACTTCATTTATATCGGCAAAAATCGTACGTGAGTTTCTGTTACTCTGTAATCTCTTACACGAACAGCCCAAAAGCTACAAGCCGTAGCCAAAAGGCATAAGCCTCGGTCAAAAAAACAGGCCCATAGTTTCAAGATGATAATAAATAGTAAACAAGATTGAACACAAAGTTTCACACAGACCATTCATTTAACTCACACAGTTAACCTTCCCAACTTGTTTTCGTAAAATCTACCCTTCATGTGAAATCCCCGAGCATGCTCATGACTACGGACATGACTATTCGAATAGTTTTAATAACACACTGTAGAGATTGTATGGATTTTCCTACACAATATGATCAACTTATAGCATCTACATAATAACACACTTAGTGTGTTGATCAAGATGATAATAACCAAACCTTTCAGAAGCTCTACCTCGACATTGGCCCTCTTAATAAGCCTGGTCCTCACTATCCCCACTCCATTACACAGAACAGGAGAGGTGGAAAGGGGACTCACCATTGGATTTGAGGACGAGAGCCGTCCATGATGTAGCCTTCATAAACAGCTACATCCTCCACCCTATGCATTAAGCCTAACCTACAACATGAGGTATTAATGTTGAAACTCGGGAACTTAGTAAGTCAGGCCCTTCCTATAGGACATGTAGTTGTACGATGGGCTCAATTCAATGATACACAAGTGAAATTCTTAATTGACTAGAGACTACCCAAATTCACTAATTAAATAGTATAATCACACATAATTCACACAACATGATCACGCAACACCTTTCACTCGTCCTAGTCTAAATTATTTATCCACCAGTTGATTTTAAGATACAACATATACGATAAACGATAACACACAATGCACGTAGCTTTTCACAAAGCAATTCCATATATTATTAGTTAAGTGTAATTGGTATTATAAAATGATATCAATAACCCAGCACGGTTGAACAAGTATAAACCAACCCGCATTGGTTGTACAATAGTGACCAACTAGTTAAACATCCTTGGCTCACAATGAATCATGGCATACAAATGAGCAAGGGTGGATAAACGACAACTAGGGTTCATAGCTACGAGATGGGCTTCGGCCCAAGTGAAGGAGAGAAGTGGGTCATGGGAAACCGATTCGGTCCACCAAGCCTTTTGGGATTTTAATAGTTTTCTATTTGTAGAAACTACAGAAAAATAAATAAAAGTGACAAAAATAGAAAACAAGCTCAAATAAAGCTCAAATAAATTACTTTTATGTTTAATTAACGTTCATATTATTCACATTAAATCATTTTAATTCCAAAGAATCCATTGTAGGCTTTAATAAATTCAACAAAATCCTGGAAAATTTGGAAATTGCTATTTTGACTAAAATACTTTAAAAGGCTCTAAAAATTGGGATGTTTCATACTGTTGAGAATTTACATAGTTCAGTCTAAAAATTGGGATGTTTCATACTGTTGAGAATTTACATAGTTCAGAGAATGATATGACAATTGCAGAGATGTAAGAAACATAGACAATCTCCATGGAGGATAAAATTGACAATTCAGTGTAACTGCACAGTTAACTCGGGAATGTAAAATATAATGTAAAGTTGGATAATGTAAAATAGAATGTAAAGTTGGAAACGAGTGCTGCAAGATACAAAGCAGCTAAACAAAGACAAACTATCTGAGAAAAGAAACAGAAGGCTGAAAGATGGAACTCCATACCAGAATACTACAACAGTGACTGATGCAAATTATTGGGACTGGTTCTGATTGCAATATGTTTCATCGAATATTGCAAGCAGCAAAAGCAATAGCTAAAGCAGACACTAATAATGTAACAAAGAATGGATAGCTTCAGAGCTCACAGTCAAAAGGAGGAAACTTCACGCAACACACCAGAACAATACATACATGCGCAATTTCTGTATCTCATTGATCATAGAGTGATTCCACGCAACAAACTGGTAGAAAAGCTTTATCGGTATTTTGTTCTAGAAAATGGGAAGAGTTCTACAAAGTTGAAGCACTGAAAATGGATGGACATCCGATGCTACCAAATTGAACAACTCTTTGCTGCCAAGCAACCCATGGAAATATAATCACAATATTCAATTCAGAATTAGCCAACAAAGTTTGAAGTATGGAAATTATTTTCATCGCACACAAATGCGCATCACAAACCAGTCATATTTACATCAAGAACAGGGATCCAAAATATTTTCAAATTTTGGTTTTAGCATGCGATATCTAGTATTTTTCTCCCCTTTTAAGAAAAAGGAAAAGGTTGCTTTTCTACTGCCACATGATGTTTGCTTGCTAGAGTTGCGTGTACAGTACTAACACTGCAGAAGCAAAGGTGTCGATAATTGAATCAAATACAAAACAAGCAATTTAGCACCGTATTCCTTCTCTATGAGAGAAGCTTTGAACCAAATTGCCCATTAGTTCAAATTCACTTAGATTTATGCTCCAAATGAGATATGTCATATGGTAGGAATAATATTTATTACTCATGGTAATGAAGACTAGGTGATGTTCGTATAGATTGTGGCTGATGGTTTTAGACTGCGGTTGATAATTTTTGACTTAAAATGAATAGTAATGACTAAAAGAAATGTTTTTTAGAAAGATATGGCAAGCGCTTGAAAAGAAATGAGAAAGCGATGCATGCGCGAGACGAGAGCGAGAGGCGTAGAGTGCGTGATGCGCTTGTGACCTCCTATCTTATCAAGACGAGAGTAAGAGAAGTGAAGAAACTGTTTCGAGAAGTAAGGTGCTCATATTAACTTTTAATTTCTTCAAGCATAAATCAGAATCATAAAGCTATACAAACGCCCCTAGAAAGAACCACACTATTCAACACATTTAACACTACAAAAGATCCTCAACAAAAACCATGGAAGTTATTGATGTTAGTACGCAGGGTAAATAGTGGATGAGTAGTAGGAACGTAGTGTTATAGCTATCGCAATCGAGGAAAAAGTTATATGTTAGAATAACTTGCAGCATTACTAGAGCCTTGAATTCACAATAGCCCTGAAGTTTGACAGCTGAAGTTACCATCGGAATCAGTTGATGGTTATGTTACCAATGCAGCTTTACGGGTGAACTTTACAAGAGTGGCGTTACAACCAAATATTTGAATAAATTTGGCTGTCATTGCTATTCGAATTTCGAAGTAACCAAACCGTTATGACTGGCTCATACGCAGCAGATTATGGATGACCTTCAATCAAATTGGCTAATAATGTATGTGAAAGATATTTTCAGTATATCCTCATATGGTTTGTTCCATGTTTGGTAGGATTGGTAACCGTATTTTGTTAGGTCTTCTGCTACCTTTAGCACCGGTTTCCCCGTATCTCACGCGTCCTCCCTGCATGCCTAACCACCGGCCTTTACTCGTATAAGCCGGATGGTTCCGCCTGCATTAGGCTTGTATATATACATGTAAAACATGTGTTCCTTTATAACATACATTGCGTGATATTATCCGCTATCAGTATGCATGTAACAGCTCCATCTCTCCGGTTCTCACTCCAAATTTCAATATCACATTGCCTAAAAAAAATGTATCATATGCACTCATTCATACTCATGCAAACCTGACACATCCATAAGTAACGAATGCAATGTTTACAGTGCATCAATCAGATTTTGATTCCCCGGCGTTATGCAATGAAGAATTGAATGAGTTACTTATCCAAAAGGAACTTGGCTACTCTCAAGAATCACAAGATTAACTTGATGTCATGAGCATGTTTGTTTGTTATTCACAGGTCATGCACATCAGCTTCTGCAACGTATAAACGAGCATTTATTAATTTACTTGTATATTTCACCTTAAGTATATTTGTAAAAGAGGTTGGAAAGAAATAACCATCACTGGAACAGAGAAAATTGATGTAGTGCATACAATGACTGGGAAGGGCAAGGCAAAATCAAAGTGAACAACCAGATTAAGAGTGCATACTAGAAGTATCAGCAATTGGAATGGTCAATATCAAGAGTGCAATCTCAAGGATATACTTTCAAATATAGAAACTAACCTGGTTCACAACTCCGCATTTTTGGCATCTCCTTCATTAGAATTTTTATTTTAAAGCGGTACTACGAAGATATTCACTCTATCAGACAAGGAGTGACACAGAAGCTTTTAAGTGGATAAAGCGATACTACAAAGTTATTTACTCAGAAATGAAGTGGCACAGAAGCTTTTAAGTGGACTAATTAGCACATCAATCCACAAGCAACTATCAATTGTTTAAACAGAGTATTACAAAACATGAACAGCACAAGCATCTCAGAGCAGTTACGGAAAAAAATCCACAATCAGCAAAACAAGAAAGCATTACCAACCAAAATGCATTGAATTCCTGCTTGGAATTTGGAAAGAACCAAATCTAATAGAGTATCTTGTCAGTGATTTATCTGAATTCATTGAAATGGGAAACCCATGTTTTTTTTTCATTCGTCTTGGTTTTGGTCCAAACAGAGGGTTTCAATTTCTAATCATGCTCTACTCAAAACAAGTGCATAAAGTTTAGCTGGATTTCAGTGGCCAGGCTATCTTTCTCAATGTGATTGGGGCCAAGTGAACCCCAGGCAAAGACAGGGTGGAAAGACCAACACTATGTAGGAGATATGATGGATCAAAAATTATGCCAGTGAAATAGTGAATCTAAAGGCATAACATGCATAATTGATTACCCTTTGTTCCAGACAGACAATCAAATACTATCAAAATAACTCGCGTCATCATCATCAATGATGGAAAGCCTCTAAAATCTGTTGTTTCTATATTATTAATATGACACTTTTTTGCATGGTCTCATCTTCAAAATCATCAGATTGATCCAAACGTAAATGAAGAAATGGATTAGCTGTGGTGAAAACAGATGTATTAGAGTTCAAGGATTACAAGATACTGCTGCTGCTCTGCTGATGCCAACTAAATCAGATACCAGGTCGAAGGCAGAAATCCTTGATGAAGGATGAGTGCTGCAGCTAAACAGGCCTGCCTTTGTGCATACCTCTCTTTCTAAACATCACCGCGCTCATCCTTGATCCAGTGAACTCAGCAGCCCATCACAGCGCAATTATACACAAAGTTCCCAGATGGCCGTCTAGCAATCAAATTCCACACAGGTGGCTTGTCATCTGGAATCCACGAGTTGAGCTCAATCATACCCCCAATAGAAGTTCTTGGGCCACCAATGACGATCAGCCTCTCGCCACATGCCCTAAATGCAAGGCCCCATCCATTCATCGACACGGAACGCTCTGGTAATTTTCCAAGAGTGATCCACTTGTTATTCTGCTTGTCATACTTCTTCACGTCCTTCTCGCTGTAATCAGCAGCATACAACTCATTCTTCACAACCGCAATAAGTGGGGGTGCGCCGCTCACTCCATTGAGACCCTCAGACATCTTCTCAATCACCCTCCAAGACTGGCTCTGCATGTCATACTCCTCTCCACAGGTCAAGACCTTGTTGTTATTGGTCACACCGCCTATGACATAGAACTTGCCATCCATGAATACCCCGGAGCAATTCTTCCGGGCCCTATTCATGCCAGGAAGGGGCGTCCATGTATGTGTTTCTGAGTTATACAGCTCTGCTGAGTTCAGTATCCTGCCATAAGAATCAGTGCCCCCAGCAACATACGCCTTCTCCCCCACGCTTGCTGACCCAAACAGACACCGTGGCGCATTCATCACCTCGCCTCGTGTCCAAGAGTTTGTCAGTATGCTATATCTGAAGACAATGTGTGTCATTCCAAACACGAGCAGCTCAGTGCCCACAGCCAGCGACTCCTTGTCAGAGCACATGAAGCACTCGTCTGGAGGCATCTTGGGCACCGAGATCCAGCGCTCACGGTATGGGTCATAAGCATCCCACTCTAAAACATTGCAAGAGAAGTACACCCAATGCTCAGAGATCTTATTCTGCCGCCGCAGCCGGTAGATCTCCCCTCCACGGACCAGCAACCGGAAATCCCGGTTCAGCGACGCCACCGAGCCATACTCCGACCGGGACAGCCGGAGGAGGCAATTAATGGACAGGTCACGCCCAATTTCACCGATGAAGTTGCCCCCACCGCCGTTCTGCCCTTCGCCACCGGCAGCACGGCGGCAAGAGGCATGGGCCTCACGGATGTCAGGCGTGTGCGGCTGCGGCGACGGCGGCTTGCTGCGCTTGCCGCCACCACCAACGTCGACCTCGTCCAGGTCCTGGACGTCGTCGGCGTCCTCCGGCGCAGGGCGCTTGCGGGCACCGCCCAGGAGCTCCTGCTCTTGGTACGCCCGCTGCGACTCCACCTCGCAGGAGCCCCCTTCCAACACCATGGCTTCTACTTCCTTGTTATAGAGATCCATTGGTGCGAGAATTATTGGATGCGCCAAGAATCCAGAACCAAGGGGGTCGCCTTGTTTCCTCCTCCTCCTCCTCTCGAGATTTATACAGCTAGCTTTGTTCCGATCTGCGGAGCGTAAAGAAAAGGAAAACGAATTGAGCAATAGATCGTCAAGAAACGACGGATCAAGAAACGGAGATCTGAAGAAACCGCCCCAAAAGAAACGCGTCGAAAATCGAAACCAACCAAACCCACCCCCAAAGAACCGAATCCCTCACCCCGCGAGCCAATCAATCCAGAAACCCCAATCCCAAACCGATCCATCCAAGAACCCAAGAAACAAACCCCTCCGATGGCAAGAAACGCACCTAGAAAGAATCCACCCAAGAGCTCGAATCACCGAGAGGAGGCGGCGGCGGGCGGCGGGATCCAGGAACAAAAAAAACGCAAGTCAAATCAAACCCTCTCCATCTATACGAAAATTGCTCTCCCTCGCCTCTCCCTCTCTACCACCAACCCCTTCTCTATCAGTCTATCTATCTAAATGGCCTTGTAATTATATCCGAGTGTGTATATATATAGATGATAGCCCTCTTCTACTAACCCAGTAGTACGCCCCCGCTTCTAGAATGCTTCTGCGCCTCCAGCTTCTTCTTCTTCTGCCCACCCGCTTTTCTCATCTCCTCTCTTTTGTGCTGTGCTGTGCTGTGCTGTGCTAATGTGTACTTGGATTCTCCTCGCTTTATTTATTCGTTTCCTGGTATTTTTCGTTTATTTATTTTCTATTTACCTTCTTTGCTCCTCTTTCTTTTCTGGTTTTTCTTTTTCTTCGAGAGTTCTTTTTATTTTGGCTAGGGTTTAGCCCCGCTGGTTTCGGTTTAGGTTTCTGGTTTCTGGTTTAGTTTTTAGGGAAAATTTGTTCAGTATCATCGAAGATCACCTCTTTCAAAAATACCACTAAAAAAGCGGGGTTCAAAATTACCACGAAAGTTTCATTTTCTTGGGATTTAACATTTTGGACAAAATACCCCTCCTCACCTTCTCTCTCTCCTCTGCCGCCCCGCCTCGCTCTCTCGCGTGGCCTCCCGCCTCCTCCTCGCCCGCCTCTCCTCTTCTCCCTCTCCTCTCTCCTCCTCCTCTCGCCTCTCGCTCTCCCTCGCTCCTCCTCTCTCCCCGCCTTCCTCCTCGCCGCCTGCCTCGCTCCTCCTCGGCTCCCCCCGCCTCTCTCTCTCTTCTCGGCGGCGGCGCATACGCTGCGTCTTGGCGCGGAGGCACGGAGGTTGCGGCGCCGATGGCGCGCGCCGGCCGAGGCAAGGCGGCTGCGGCCGAGGCGGTGCTCATGGCGCCGAGGTGGCTACTGGAGGACGGTGGCTCGCCGTGATCTGAGCGACAAATCCTAGGCGGCCGGGTGGCGTGCATGTGGGCGTGTGGAGGCGAGAGATGCCGTCTGGCGCGGTGGCGCATGCAGGAGAGAGGAGCGGTGGGGGAGGCGGGAGGAGCGGAGGAGGGCGGCGGAGGCGGAGAGGAGCGGAGAGCGAGCGAGGAGGCGGGGAGGCGGGAGAGGCGAGGCGAGGAGGAGAGGAAGGGAGCGGGAGAAGAGGAGAGGCGGGGCGAGGAGGAGGCGTGGAGGCCGGCGGCGAGAGGGAGGCGGACGGGGCGGCGCAGGAGGAGAGAAGGTGAGGGAGGGGGTATTTTTGTCCAAAATGTTAAATCCCGAAGAAAAATGAAACTTTCGATGGTAATTTTCGCAACCCCGTTTTTTTAGTGGTAGTTTCCGAAAGAGGTGATCTTTCAGTGATACAGAACAAATTTTCCCTAGTTTTTACTATTCAACAATTTTGTCTTTTTCCAATATTTTGGTTTTTTAGCTTTTTTGTCTGTTCTATTTTCCCGTATTTGTTTGTACTGTCCATAACGGGCTAGTCAGTTTTTTTTCTATTTTTAAATATTTTTAATTTTAATTACACCAAATAAACTACCGTCAGCTATAATATTTTTTCAGCCAGCTATAGTGATTTTTAGTCAAAAATCACTCAAAATAAGGCCCTGTTTGGGAGAGCTCCACCAGCTCCATATCCACGAAAAACAGCTCCACTCCACGAAATTTTACCCAAACGCTTCAGCTCCGCGAAATCTGGATCCACCAAAATCACGGATCGAGGTCGATCCATGGATTTCATGGAGCTCCTCAAGGGGTGCTCCACCGTGGAGTTGGATGGTAATTACCCACCAATGCCACTGGTTACACACAAAAGTGGCCATTCCCACCAAAACCTCAATTTCGTGGATCTGGAGCTGCTGTACAAGCCAAACACTCCATGGTGGGATCTCAGATCCACGGTGAGCTGCTGCTTCAGATCCACGTTTTCAGTGGTGGAGCTCTTCTAAACAGGCTCTAATCTCTTTTGAGCAGGACCTTAATTGCTAAAAAAACTGCTGCTGAGAAGCCAAAAAGAAACCGGTCAGGGCAGCGGTTGGGTGATGTGCCTCTTCCGATTTTCCTTTCTAGTTTTGGATGTTCTTTTTTTTTGTTTTTGCTATTCGTTTATGGTGCTCGCATTTTCCAATTTTGCTTTGTTCAACTGATTTCATGTGTTGGTAGTGTATGACTGGTAGATGTTGATAATACCGTAACAAGGAATCAAAAATATGGCGAGATTTGATCCGTCTTGTCTTTTCGTAACTTGTTTCACGCCATATTTTTATCTTACATGGAGTTCAGATGTGGGCTCTCCTCATTTCAGTTTCAGCTTCTGCCTTCTGGCTTATTTTTCTCTGTTCATAAATTTTGTCTTTTTTCTTAACTTTTGGCTTTTTTGAGCTTTTTTGCTGGTTCTTTTTTCCGTATTCGTTTTGCGCTGTCCATGATGAGCTAGCATATTTTTCTATTTTTAAATTTTTTTTAGATTTAATTATGCCAAATAAGTCACTTTCAGCTACAATGAAATTTCAGCCACTACAGTGCAATTTCGGCCATAAACCACAACTTTTCAGCCTAACCGAGCGGGGCCAGTTCCGGCGAATATGTCTTCGAAGCCTTAATAAGATGGCGTGTAGTTTATGTATCGGGGGTATGTATTTTACAAACTATCTAAACCTCGACGAAATATAACAATGAAGATAGAAGCTTTAACATGCGACCTACCTTCTATATTGGAATCAACAGTATCCAAGAACTCAATGTTGGAATCGAATTAGAACACAAGTAATGTGATACGAGAATTGCTTGCCTTAACTTTATCAAATATTTTTCGCTCCTTGTGGCGTCTTTTTTGTGCTTGAATTTTTAAGAAAGAAAAGGGGGTGAGGCTTTGCCCTTCCCAGATGTGATCGGCGGCTGTAAATTGTCCGCAGCCCCACTGGGTTCCAGCCATCCACTTGTCTTTGCACAAGTGGCCTCTAACTAAAATACTCCACTAATTCATCTAAAAACACTAATTAACTAATTTGGCTCTTGTATCCAGTAGACTGCCTTCGGATTTTGGTCTCCAGTTTTACCTGAAGTTGCTATGTGCACTGTTGTAGGAGTGGCCCGTACCTAAGCCCAGTCGGCCTGTTAGAAAGTTGTAAGGTCTAAAATGGAACATGTATAATGACATAAATGCTCCTGAGAGGGATACTTGAGTGTAAGGGCATAATTGTAAAACATTCCTCATGTGAATATACATATATGCCATCCAGGCCATGGGGGAGGTCCCAAGTATTGCTCACATAACTCTTCACTACCATACCAATCTCTCTGTTTGGTTTATAACCACAACATGCACCAATATTTTACAGGTGCTATTTTGCGGGCATCCGCCACTTAGGAAGTGGCCAGCATACACACCTCAAAGGGACATGGCAGCAGCAAATGGCTCTTCGGGGTTCACTAGGGATCGAAATTTTAGTTTGTCGAGTGGGAGAATGTTAACAAGTTGGCACATACAAAACCATACAAACCCAAATGTTACCACGCTCTAGAAACCTAATCCTGTTTTTGTCCTTTTTAACTCTTCCTACATGGAATGAATTGCCTATCCCATTCTCTAGCAGGGGAATTCCCCGCTGAGGAGTAAGAAATGGGTTTCCATCGCCATACCAAAACCCATTATATCTGATGTGGAATTACGGGTCTGTTCTTTTTGGCTGCGGCTTATAGTTTTTAGACTGTTTATGAGAGAAAGCATGAAGTAATAAAAACTTGCATGCGGTTTTGGCCAATATAAATGAAGTCGCTACAATATGTACTACAATCAACTTGTAGACCTCGTCTTGAAAAGACATTCCATTTGAAACCTAGTTACCGTAGAAAAACCGAAAAACAGCTTTTAAAAACTGAAAAGAACATCTCTTAGGGAGATAAGTGGGATAGAGGTAGAGAGAATTACCCTCATTACTGATGAATACTAAGTGTAGCGGACAACTGTTCATCTAAATTTGGTCTCAACTTTACTCCATTACATATTTGGTTGAAGATAGGCGATAAAATTTCCTCAGAAAGGCTAGAGGATAAAACAAGACAAGTAACAAAAGATTCTTGATACGTAGAACACAGAGGGGGAGGGGATGCCTTTCGAGCAACAAGAAACGAAAGGCATGCAGCCATGCAGAATCGTAGTGTGTCTTCTGTTTCTCAGTTTTTATTTGTGTGAAACAAAAAAAGGAATACTTATCGATGCCGCTTTCTACATTTCCTATTTGAGGTGTTGGATGGGGTGAACTGAAGCGAAGGAATATCGAGATCTCGAGGCTGTTGCTCTGCGGGACAAGGATCTGACTCGGACGTACGCCCCACACGTGCGGGGAGCATGCGGCTGCACGCGCCAGTGTGGCTGTACCTCCATGACTCCATGAGATCTCTCTCTCTCTCTCTCTCTCTCTCTCTCTCTCTCTCTCATATGCTACTCCTATCGTCCTATATATTCTCTTCTATATTATGTGAAAAAAAAATAAGGCAACAAGGGAACAAATAACTGACGCGCATGCAGTGAACTGACAGAGCTTTTGCATCTTGAGTTTGGTCATTCCGTTTTAGAAAGAAAAAATATCAGTGAAATGCCATGGCAAATTAATGGTGTGGTTTTGAGAAAATACCATTGGCTTTGAAATTGAGCCAAAGGCACCTCAAGGTGTATGCGTAAATTTCTCTTCAATTTTCGATGTTAGCTCATTGTATCCATCTACTTATATATGAATTGGGAGTTTGAAACAATAAGAAACCTAATTTTTTTTAAATAACATGCAAAATTGAGCCCCATATATCCATGCCCATGTGTTATCATGTGCTTACAAAATCATTCACCCACGAATCTATAAGGCCACGACACATGGGCGCACGCACGTCTAACACACAGCTCGAGCTGGAAGTACCAAGCTGACAATATCAGAATGTGTAAATATTCTGTGTGCCTGGTTTTTTTTTTTATTTCGAGATATTCGATGCATGCGCGCGTCCATATATCGATCCACTCGCAATACTGCCACGGTGCATGTGCAAGCCATGAGCCGTATCATTTCTTTTTGGCTTTGGCCGGTAGGGTTTTAACTGTAATTATACTGTAATTGTTGTCAGTTTTATCTAAATCATTTAATTAATAAAAAAATATTATTATATCTTCATGGACATTGCAAAAAAAGAAAAAGCAAAAAAACTGAATTAATAAACTGACAGCTTCATTTTGACTTTTAATTTTTAAAAGTTAGAAGTCCAAACAATTTAGAATGGAGCTAAGCCATCCGTCTACCTGCTAATATGTATTTTGTTCTGGGAGAGTACACGAGAGATACACATCCACTCACGTCAGGTACGCACACGTTTGGAAATTTGCGGAGGTGCTCTATAGCCACATAGTGTGTCGGTACGCGCTTTTCACTGAACGCGTTAAGAGTGTTTGTACTGTATTATTTATATAAATAATAAGCAGTGTATCGATTGTCACCTGTATCGTTTTCACGTGTGACACCGACCGGCATAGGGATGAACAATCGCAATATCTAGTGCACATGTAATTAGGGTATATTTAGAACGTATAAATTTTACATTGATTTTGTAGAAAATTAATAGGAAACAACGCAGATCCAACTCTATAAAGTGGTCTCAATATATTTGGACCTGTTGTAGAGGTGACCTCCACCTACACCTGTTCGGCCTATTGGGCCAAGAGACCCAATAAGATATGTAAAAGGACACCTACACTTTCAGTATAGTAGGCCACTGTGAGAGTGTTATGTAATCAGGGTTTATGATTATGTATGTATATATACAGTCTTGAGAAAAGAGAGAGCCAAACAGGTCATTTTCTACACATATTTTACTAGTCCCCTATTTATTGTTTAATCCGTAGCTACAACTAGACCTTTATTTAGATTGCGGTTTGATTTGAGTTAGTAGTACATATTTTGTTGTACCATATGTTACTATAATTATTACTCTATATATTTGGGGCATGCTAGCTACTGCGCCTATATGCATCCAGTTTTTTTCGCTTGATTCTTCCACAGAAAGATGCAGATTAATTAGGTTAAAATATTATATTTGTTATTCATGGTACAATGGATATTGAATTTATTGTCGGTGAAGATCGGCATGTAAAAATTTTATTTTTTTATTTCTGTTTGTTTACTTTTTTATGTGTGCATGTATAGACTACAGAGATGTGCACATTTACCATTTCATGAAGATAATGACCGTTTTGTTTTGCTTTTAGTTGTTCTATTCGCATCCTGGAAGCATATAAATTCAGGTTGCGACTAAGACATTGTGTTCTTGTTACTTGTCTTTTATTCTGGATTAATTAAATAAGCATCAATGCAGCAGCAACTTGGACTTAAATTCGATTTAACTTGGGCAACTGAGGAAAGATTCCACGACAATTTCACAGTTTATTTTTAATAGTATCATTGCATCTTGCACTTGGTCAAACCACGTACAACACTTGATATATATCATCCAATTAAGTGTACCCTTTTAGTAATTTATTTGCTCATATTTCTGTTTATACTACTCCTACTTAATTGCGTTTGTCAGAAGTCAGATGTACGGAGCAAGCTTTATTTAATTCTCAATTTTCTTGGCTTAGTAATAAACACAAATGACGTATGTATGTATGTATATATGTATATGTGTGTGTACATATGATTCTTGTTTTAAAAAAATTGATGATTGCCAATCTTTTCAGAGACTTGAGTTTGAGGATTTGCCACTGAAATCATTTTTCTTGATGATATGCCACCACAAACATGGAAATAGCTGGGAGTTGTCACTCTTCTTGCATTCTAGTTTTTTTTCTTCTGTTTTTGCCCCAAAATTGCATGTAAAAAGATGACTTTGCCCTTCTTCCTCCCATCGCCTCCCTTCTTCACAAGTCTGGCGCTGCCATGGCCGTCCACGAAGCTCTTTGTGGAGGTTGGCCATCCACTACAAAGTGTATTATGGTGACCACAGCTTAAATCTAAGAGTTTAATATTGTCATTTCTTGAATCATGTGACATATAGATACGAATGGCATAAGCATGGCTTTGGTTAATTACACATGCGCGCACACACGGACGCACATATTCGCGTATTTTTGCGTGAAAATTATTGTAAAATGTGCGGTATAAGCACAAATTTTAATTTAATTCCAGCATAATTAAATATCATTAAATCACATTTCCAGCAGAATATAAATGACATAAATAGCATACTAACATATAATTCTTCCATGTCACTTATACAAGAACATATATTTATCACATGAACCAAAATTTCTGCTGAAATAATCATGATTAACATTCTCATGAACTGGGAAGTAATAAAACTTAGCAAGAAGCACAAGTTTTAGATTTGATTAGAGCTCTCAGAAATAGGGTTGCTCAAAATTTTTTGGCCGTTCCGCTACTATGGTCTTATACTCTTCATTAACTGAATATGCCAAATAAGTTTTAAACCTTGAGCTCTAAACAGGAACAGACAAACTGAGACTACTCAAAGTTTTTGGCCAGCAAAAGACACAATCAAAATGACCACCAAATATCTCCAAAATTAGCCAAGTAACTGCTATGCTCCAGAGAATAGATTCACAAGTAAATCAGCTATGCAGAAGGCCAAAATGGCTAACAGAGATATGTACAAAACAGTAACTGTGATCACTGATAGCAGATTATGTTAAAACAGAATTTCTATTTGCAGAAATGAGATCAAAACAGCAGTAATCTAGAGCTCAGGTTTAAATATTCAATTTCAGCATAAGACCAATTTCTTCATAGAGCTTACAGCCAACCCCAATGCATCTCTTGCAATAATCAACTATTGACAAATCACAGATAAATGAAATTGATCACAGATTGCAAAGAGATGATAGCCGAAATACTCACAAAATCGGTGATACTTGAAATCACTGAGAAGAATCCGAACAAGGCATGCAAACTGCGCTGTCCCAGAAAACCTAGCACCCCTCTGTGCTGTCGCAGAAGAATAGTGTGGTAGATGGAGATACAATGCCCACTCCAACCTCGGGTAGCCGACGCATGAGACGAAGGTCGGGGTTCATGCCGCACAAGATCAACGAGTGCTCCGGCTGAGAATGCTCATGAACACCAAGAACAGATCACAAACCTCCCACAAAACTCAACACAAGTCTAAGCCAAATCAACCTCTAGAGGTAAATCCTCCTTTTGGCCAAATCCAAGAAAAGGCCCAAGGAAACCACACAGGGAAACCCTGGAACGCCGATTAGCACTCCTCAGCTGACGGCAACAGGAGAAAACCTGACCGGTGGCTCTCAAGACTCAAGATCGAAGAACCACTAAGAGAGATTTGAGATCAAAGAGGGGAGAATTCACTACTGCTCCGGCCAACACAGAGAGGAGAGGCGCCATTTAAAGGGGAGCGGGGCGGAGGCCGGCGGGCTATAGCCATGGCTGGTGCTGAAGCGCCCACACCAGTGGTGCCTCCTTCACCGCCACCGCCACCGCTCGATTTAGTTGCCCCGAAAGATGCGGTCGAAGCCGCTCCACGCCGCACGCGAGAAAACGAAGCGCACGCACACGCAAACGGTCATAGGAGGAGATGCAGTCTTCTCCCCTTATCACCTTGGTCGGCCCACTGACAGGTGGGCCCCACCTCTCTCTCTCTCTCTCTCCTTTTTTTCCTTTTTCAATTGAAAAATTATCGGAATGCCCTTGCAGAAACCAACAAAAATCAGGTGACTTGTGAATTACAACCGGCTTGAAGACATCCAGAGTATAGAGCTAAGAATCACTGCCTCCATTTCTTCCTCTTGTAAACCTGTGTTTTTATGTTGTGCCGTCTGAAACTCATTGACTTTTTTTTCCCGACATGCACCATAAAGAAGGGGAGCAGTATCTTCGACCCATTGTTACCGTGAAGACCTGCACGGGGAGCGGTAATAAGGTTTCTGGGCAGCGCATATTTGCGCAACCGCTCGCTTTGCTACGACATCTGCATTCTGCACTACATCGAGTTAGCGCTGCTTCATGTTCTTCCTCACACCCAACTATAAGTCATTCGTGTGACTAATTAACTTGTTTAAATTCTGTATATTTTAAAGTACAATGATTTACCTATTGTTACACTGATTTATGCATCATTAGTTATTTACGATAGTTGTGTCTTAGTAAAATCTAGAATTAAAATATTATTCATATTTCTAACAAAAAAATCTTCTTAAATCATAGGTAAGCAGGGGTGTTGATGAACGGCAGCACTACTAGAAACATGAGCATCTCAGAGGCACCATCAGGATGCTTCCTGGCATGATTTGCCCTTGCAAGCCGAAGCTATCCATGAAAGCCTGTGATGAGGGCATCCCTAACACTTATACATCTTCTCCTATTGGTGGTCATGCACATACTGAGATGGACGCCATAAGTGAAGCAGCAAGTAATACAAGTGCTGATGAGGACATCCCCATTACATATACATCTTCCACTCCAAGCATGCATGAGAATATCGAAGAACCAGAGGGCCCAATGACGAGGGTAAGAGCCAAGCGTTTAAATAAATAGGTGTTTTTGTTTCTTAAGGAGTTTCCTTTAATTGATGATGAACTTGGAAAATTACCTCATGCAAGTATTTTATATATTCTTAGGTATGACTCATGTGAAGACTTGGGAGAGCAAAAGGGAGGAGTCCAAGGACTTAAACTACAAGTTTTGGATAAGATTTTCAAGCCAAATTCGGACTGCCCACGTGCTCAACCCAATTCAAACTCGGATTCAACTCAGAATTCAATTCGGATTCGGCTCGGAGTCCGATTCACAAACGGAGTCCGATTCAGGTGTTCTTATACTCGTTGGAAAGATAATTTCAAGGGCTACGCAATGGATCTAGTCCCACTATCAAATTCATCACAGATAAAAAGTTATGACCGAAACAATATGACAGGTGAAAAATATAGTTTCCTTTTTGTGAGAGTTCGTATCTAAAACCATATAAGGTTGAGTTGTACTTGGTTTGGGGACCATATGGACGTCCCAATGGGCTATATAAGCCTTGTATTGGCAGCCTTTAGGGGAGACCAATTTTATGCATAAGATTGAAACATAGTTATTGCTTGTTCTTTCAACACCAGAGTTCATGCGAGGACTTTGAAAGAGAACTAGGCGATCCATTGTTCGTTCTGCAATTCAAGGTCAAGCCGTCGTTCCATTGGGAATTGGGGACTTGGCGTTCGTCGTTTGTGGTCTCGCGACGAACAATTATCCGGTGTGTTTTAGGCGTATTCCGAAGAGTTGAGGGTTCCTGCATTGGTGCGAGTGTTCAAATAGCGACATCGTCTACTTCACATCAACTATCCACGGTTCCTCACTGAGAAGATCGGGACCCCTCCCCGTATCATGTGGTATCAGATTCTAGGTTTACTCGGTGAGAACATCTTTAACCATAGTTAGATTCGTTTTCTGTCCTTTCGTCCATTAAACCGAAAATTGCAATACCAAAACCGTAGTTTAATCTGTTTATTTCTTATGTGTTTTGTTAAGTCTTCGTCCATTAGAGTTTTGTTTTAGTGTTGATCAGTGTGTTTCCTTTTGCGTTGCTTAATCGTTGTGTTCACATAAACCCTACAAAATTGCTGATTGATTTCCTCAATTAGCAACAAAAAAAGAAAGGTTCCATCTTTTACCGTGCACCATCTTGAGAGCACAATCCGAGTCGGTTTGTGTTTCTTTATCCAAACTCCTTGGTGGGACTAGAGTTCGAATCAACCTCTAGCTCAAACACAACCCGAGTCCAATTGTTTCAACTTCTATTTCGGTCACTACATCATAGCAGGCCGAACCACATTTGGTGTCTTTGTGCATCATTTATATCCTTTTATCTTGAGACTAGCTGTTCACATTGCAATTAGGGTTGCTCATTAAACTTGATTACACCTTGCTGTTTTCTGAGGGTTGCGCACTTCCGCGGGGGAGCAAAGAAGAGAGAAGAGAAGGAAAAAGTAGCCGCAGTTAGGAAGAGCCGCGGCATAAAAAGAAGTGAGAGAACACCTAACTTTTGCATACGACCTCCGATTGAGGCGTTTCTTGATCCGTTGGAAAGAAAACGAGAAGATAGAGCCAAAGTCTGGGAAATCTAGAGATTTTAGATCCGCGTAAGCCTCTAAGCACACGCGCATCAACTTCAACCCCAAAAAAGGTCGTTTAGGGCCTCAAAACGGGCCCGCAAACCGAGAAAAATTCAAGTTTATCAGAATTTGCTCAAAATTGATAGAAACCTTTTACAAGTGATTCTAAGGTTCCCGTGCAGACGGCATCCTTTTTCGAGCTTCCAAACTCCTTTTTTAGCAATCTTGTGCCCTCGTATATTCAGTTGCAATTGGCTAGCGTTTCTCTTAGTACTTGGTGCAACACGAGCTAGTTTCATCTCTGTTTCCGATTGATTCTCTCTAGCTCATTCCTTTGTTTGCATTAAGTCCCATTTATCGTTGCGTGTGCGTTCATACACTTTGTTTAAACCAATTGGATCAGCACATAGGCAAAATGCTGTAGCTTAGATCATTACTTAGCTTTACAATACCTTGATTATCAGATTGCATAGGATACCCACATACCTGTCCAAGCTCCACCTACACCCGTTTGTGTACTCCCTTGCTCTTGGTTACGCTCATACATTACCGGGTTGAGGTCGTTCGCTGTCACAATTGTCGATTTGCCATCCTTGATTCACTTTAGAACGGTAAGCTTGTCTTGTTTTCAGGACAGTGAGTTGCAAGCATAGAGAGAGCTTTTGTTTTACTAACCCGGATATAACCTCGTTTCTTGTTTGTGAGTCGTTCCAATGTCAGGTCACGAGGAGGATCCACCTAATCCGGAGGCGCCGGTTACGTGGACCGAGTACACTCGGTTGCGCGAGATGCTACAAAAATAACTTCATGATGGTGACAATGGCGTGCGCGATGAGCTCGGGGAAGTTCAGACTAGATTGAACACCCTCGGGGAGGAGATCACACAATTGCGTACGCCCATCAATAATAATTTTCTGGAGCTGTGTGCCATGTTCGCACACCACTATCTACGTGGGGGTGCACCAGCTGATGATACAATTGTACACGGCCCTCTGGGCGTTCTGCACAATGAGTCCGAGGAGGAGCGTGCTATTTGTCTGGATGAGGAGCGACGTCAGCGACAGGCGTGTCGCATGGCCGTGCCGCCAAACGTCGAGATGGCAGCCGCGGCATGCCCTCAGGCACATGGGCCTGGCCGAGGCAACGGTGGCCAGGGTGGAGGTGCACCACAGGGTGCCCACGGAGGAGGTGTGCATCATGCACCTCGTAGCTGGGCTGACGCGGTCAAGCGGCGGGACGACGATTTCCCCATCGACGACTACAATGACCGACAATGCTACCACCGCAACAGCATGCAGCGTCCTCGCCACGACGACGCCGAGGATCTTCTCGCTAAGTCCAAATTTAATCTTCCTATATTTTCAGGTGGTACAGATGTGGAACAATACCTCACTTGGGAGATGAAAGTTGATAAGTTGTTTCAGATGAACAACTATTCCAATGAGAAGAAGCTGTTGCTTGCGTTCATATTTTAAGGCATTTTATTGGTAAATTTGTAGTTATGTACTTTGATGATATTCTGATTTACAGTCGCACTGAATCTGAACACATAGACCATCTTAGACAAGTTCTACACGTTTTGCGTGAGAATAGGTTATTTGGTAACTTGGATCTGGTCCCACCTTCAAATTCATCATGGATAAAAAGTTATGACCGAAATAATATGACGGATGAAAAATATAGTTTCCTTTTTGTGAGAGTTCGTATCTAAAACCATATAGGATTGAGTTGTACTTGGTTTGGGACCATATGGACGTCCCAATGGGCTATATAAGCCTTGTATTGGCAGCCTTTATGCGAGACCAATTTTATGCATAAGATTGAAACATAGCCATTGCTTGTTCTTTCAACACCAGAGTTCATGTGAGAACTTTGAGAGAGAACTAGGCGATCCATTGTTCGTTCTGCAATTTAAGGTCAAGCCGTCGTTCCATTGGGAATTGGGGACTTGGCGTTTGTCGTTTGTGGTCTCGCGACAAACAATTATCCGGTGTGTTTTGGGCGTATTCCGAAGAGTTAAGAGTTCGTGCATTGGCGCGAGTGTTCAACTAGCGACATCGTCTACTTCACATCAACTATCCACGGTTCCTCACTGATAAGATCGGTACCACTCCCCGTATCAGCCTGCATCCAATTCAGCTCTAGATCCTTGAGGAACTTGATCCATCTCCTCTGTGCGCCTCTCCTTCGCGGCCTCCATGCGCTCGTACATCACACCATGGCCAACTTCATGCCATGATACCGACGTCGCAGGCAAAGGGGAGGGTGATGCTAGTCGCAGAGGTGGTCACCAGCGGTGGCTAGCTGCCCACGGTCGCGAGAGGCTCGGTTCAGTGGGTAGAAGGCATGAAGAGCGCATTTGGATCTTTTCGCATGCACTTTTGGATAAAAAGAAATAAAATACATGGAGAGTGATAAATCACAACTAATTCTTTCTTTAGGGTGGCATTTCATGAAGAAAACTCTTTTGGATGACAAATCCTCGAACTTATATCTTTGCGGTGGCAAATCATAAATTTTTCCTATTTTTCCACAACAAACTATAAACATACACAAGCCCTAACATCCCAAAATTGAACTAATATTAAGAAAGATTTAACTTTTCAAGAAGAAAAATGTAGGGAAAGTATAGTTAAGTTTGAAAAACTACTGCTCCCTCTATTTCACTATATCTATTTATGGCTTCAGCATTTTCCATTTCAATATATTTGTCAACTAAGTGAATCGTGTAGTTATTGTATTTTTCTCTACCCCTACTGGAATGCTATGGAAGAGGTTAGTGGCCTCTTTTCTAAGAGCTGCTTTTTGGTTTTTCTAGAGTAACTAATTTTCAAATGGAGTTATCTTTTCAAAGTGGGGTCTACAAGTTTATTGTAGTACACACTGTAGCGACTTCATTTATATCGGTCAAAATCACATAGGAGTTTCTGTTACTCCATACTCTCTCTTACGAGCAACCCAAAAGCCATAATCCGCACCATAAGCCATAAGCCGAAGCAAAAAAAAAGGCCATAAGTAGTTGTGGTGTGTTATTTAATAGGGATATGCGTAGTCATTTCTCATTAAGTATTTATTTAGTTTGGTGTGTTTCTTGGTCTGTGCGTATGGTGAATTGTGAACAAATGTAGTGAAACGAACAAAGTATATGCCAGAAGTAATGGTGTAATGAATATACTTATGGAGAGCTTCAGCTTCTAGTTTCTGGCTTTTAATTCACTTTTCCTTTATTTCATCTTTTTCTAGTTTTTTGGGCTTTTTCTGCCTTTTCTTTTTTCCTACATTCCTTCGCATTGTCCGCGATGAGCTCTCATTTTTAATTTTTTTAATTTAATTACGTCAAATAAGTCACCATCAGTTACAGTGAAAAATAAGTTAGCTACAGTAAAAAACTATAAACCATCATCAAACTGAGCACCACCTTCAGTATGAATGCAGATCTTCTTTATAAGGCCAGTCTCAGTGGGGGTTTCATGGAGTTTCATGGATATTAAATACGCTGACATAACACTGTATTGATGAAGAGAGAGATGATAAAAGTTTCATGGGAGTAGAGAGAGTTTCATGGGGATGAAACTCTTCTGCACTGTTTCCAAAATATGGGTGTGTTGGAAACTGGGACATGAAACCTCCACTGAGACTGGCCCAAGTGTCCCTCATCTTATATAAATCAATGGGTCGTACTCAATACCCTCAATTCAAAGTTGTTCATACTTCCTTAAGTAATTGAATATATGTTGACCTATAACACATGATCTGATGAGACAATGTAAAAAATGAAATTTATTTCTGGAATGACTAATCTATCCATTTAGAAAAATGAACACAGAAGTACCACTACACAATGTTTCGTACTTTTCCAAATTATGGTGCCATTCTTTTAGGGTTGTGGGTGATGTCTTTTCGCTCAGGCTATTAGATCTGATAAATAGTACTAGCAGTATAACCTATAGCGCACATCACCACTTTTTCAACAAGTGCTACCATCCGTGCTGTAAATTTGCTCGGTGCCTATGATTCGGATAAAAAATTACGAGAAATTTCGATATTTGACACTGAATACGTGCGCCTCTCAACTTTTAACCCCCAATTCGCACGCCTTTGAAAATTTAACCCTGTCACTGCGAATTCTTTTGATTCAAGGGATTCTTCTCATTTTCTCTCCTTTTATATTTTGACACTTGTCACTGCGAAAATGAAGAGAATCCCTTGAATCAAAAGAATTCGCAGTGACAGGGTTAAATTTCCAAAGGCGTGCAAATTGGGGGTTAAAAGTTGAGAGGCACACGTATTCAGTGTCAAATATCGAAATTTCTCAAAAATTACAGGGCACATACATATACTCATAGTAGACACACCGCAACTGAATGATCAAAAAATCCGCATCTACAATGCAGACACACCAAATTGCAGTGCTCAATCATTCCGGATGGGAAAACGGCTGCCAATGGACGCGTCCGGAGTTACGCAACTGAAACGGCGCAAATGATTAATTGGGCGGCGCCTACAATTTCTCTGGTGTGACAGTTGGATGCCGGGCCCACCTTTCCGGCGCACCTACGTACGGGTCCACGCGGACCACGTTTTCTACCTCCGTAGACGCGGTGTTGGTGGGCTGGAGTCTAGATCTGACGGGTGAGCCCCACGGATACGCGTGTGCACGTGGTTTCGCTGGGCCTTATGCGCGCGTGCGTACCTAGGATGGAAAATGCAGCTAACCAACTCATGCTTTTTCAGATGTCCTTCCTTACTGTGGCTGATGCTCGCGGATAATGAATTTTGGTTTGTACCGATAAATTAAATATTGATAAGTGCTTTTTAAAAGATTGTCTTAATAGGTAGTTTTAAAAATATAATAAAAATTATACTATTTATTTATTAAAAAGAAATAATAAGACAGAAAGAAGAGGCCGAAAGAATGACATATTTGAATTCACAAGGAACACGGTCATGCTCTACTAGTTCTTGGGCATAGCAACTTTCACTCCTGTAAGTAACGTTTTCTATTTTTATAAGAATGTGCGGCTAATATAACGAGGGCAATATTGTTCTTGCAATCCCTACTCATTTCGGTTTATATAAGCTAGTTTATGCTTCTGGCTTTTAGCTTATTAATTTCGTTTTTGAATTTTTTAGTTTTTTTGGGGTTTTTTACTTTTCTTTTTTCATATTCCTTTATATTATCTGTGATGGGCTAACATATTTTTTCTATTTTAATTTTTTTAAATTTAATTACGTCAAAAAAATCACCAGCAGGTACAATGCAAAATAAACCAGCTATAATACAAAAAGCTATAAACCAGCTTATATAAAGGATAGAACCTATTTGGCAATGGCTGCGGCTTATGACTTTTGGCTGAATTTTTGAATTTTGGTTGTTTGCAGTATAGATTACGGAGAGACATATCTCACTTGCGATTTTGGCTGGTACAGATGTTGGGCTTTTAACGTGTAGATCGTTTAACTTGTAGACCCCGTCTTGAGAAAATACTCCGTTTAAAAATTAAATACTATAACAAAAATAAAAAACTACCAGTTTCGAAGGAAAAGAACAGACCCTATAAAAACCCAACTGAGCGCCTGCAAAGCCACATCCAGGCAACCTTTATGCTCATCAAGTCAACAGGGCACTCATTCGTAAGTACGAAGGGCCCTTTGGGTTGGCTACCGTATTTACCTTAGACACATTGGATCCTGCTTTAATCGGTTTTAATTTTTGGCTTTTGACTATAATAATTACTTTTTAACTAAAATTATACTATAGCGGTATTAGTTTTTTTAATCATTCAATTAAAAATAAATAATAAATAAAAAACACTATTATATCTTCATGGACAATATAAAGAAATAAAGAGAAAAAAGCTAAAAAACGAAAAACTAAAAAAGCTGAAATTAAGAGGTCGACGTATTACAAATGACTTCTAGACACCAAAAGCGAAAACCGGTTAGAAACAGGCCCTAAAACTGCATGCAGAACAGCAGAAGCCATCTTTCGAGAATTTTAGTCTGTTGTTTGTCACATGGCGCGGATATTTTTTTCTGAGGAAATATTTTTCTTATCAGCAACTGATGATTAGCTACCGGGCGTGATTATTTTGAGTAGCCAGAGCACTTTGTTTATGAATTGTTTTCGTTCTACATGCACCTCTAATCGAACAGGTGACAGATGTTGCATCCTCTTTCTTGTGTTTGAAACTTTTTGTGGATGGCCATTTATTTTGCACAACAGAGAAGCAATATAATTTGCTGAAGATCAGGTGCGTAGTTAGTAGTACTCCTCTCCGGTCAGGAAAAAAAATATCGTTTTGGTATCTACGGTTAAACTTTCTAACTTTATTTATGGATATCTTTTTAAAATCTTGAATAGATGAAAATAGTATATAAAAGATTTGTCTAAAATGCTTTCATAAAAATATAATTTTATTAGGTTTTAGATCCTATTATAGTAGAAATTAATAGTCAAATACCCTATTTGCATTGCTTTATGTTTCTGGTTTTTTATTAGAAAAACTAAAAGTTAATACGAACATTTGGCTTCTCGAAGCGGCCTTTCTACTTTTATTGCTATCGTCTCGCTCCAAAGATAAAACAGAGGACCGTAGTTGCTTCACCCACCTCACTCTTGCTCCCATCATGTGCACACATCTCTCTTTTACTTTTTGCAAAGCTCACCTATCTTTTTAAAAAACACTTCTTTTAACTACTACTTATTTATTTTTTAACAAAAACTATAAATTACATTTAAAAACTATCAGTAAAAATCAAGAAAGACGCCCCAAAGATGCGTCTCGGTGATCATACGTGTTCTAAACGACATTACGCTTTGACGAGAGGGAGCAGTGCGCTAGTACCACTTCACTATTATTATATCTCCCCACTTGTTCGATCTGTTGACTCCAAGTGCCAAGTGGTGTAATCTCGACGACAATACGAATAATTAAACAGGACGAATAACGCTGGGAACAAAGTGATCTCGGAGCTAATGGTCTTTACCCGTGGCCTCCTTTGCGTCTGATTGAGTGATTGGCCCGGTTAATGCGTGGAAGTAAGTGATCTTGTCCTCAAAAGAGTTGCAGCAAATGCAACACGCCTTCCCTACTTTGCTACCTTCCTCCGTCCCCATTTCTCCACACCTTCTTTCAGCTAGACCCTACGTATGTGCACGTGTGTACGTGTGTGTACGTATATAGCACGCGTGCAAAAAATAGATGTGAGAAACAAATACTGACAGATGGGTCCTGTACGAGTGAAATTTCAGAGAGGAGGCCTGTACACGTCAATTGCTGTTCCTTACGCGTCCCTTAGGCATGGATCGGCGGCCTTGCAAGAAATATCCAGCTGCACCTCAACAAATGGCAACGGAGGAGGATGCATGCATGATGACAACAAGCTAACCCACCACTTCGGGGAGAATAATATTCTAAAGCCAAAACTTTTGGTGCTTCGATAGGATCTTTTCTGCATATTATAGTTTTTATCCTAGCATAAATGTTTGTGTGAATAAATTGAATATAGATAAATCATTTCGAAAAGACTATATATCATAATAAATCGCTTCAAAATGGCACCGTCTCATTATTTATTTAAGAAAAACATAAGTCATAATATATAAACTATAAGCTAAAAAGAACCGATAAAAAAAAAAAGAAAAACGCAAATGAAGATGCAAAAAAACCCAAAGGGGATCAAGTTAGGAAAACACCATTCAACCGAGGGGAATATGGTTCTCTACAACTGTGCAAGCTTGAGGTAAGCCAATAACATAGCAAAGCCTAGCATAGCATAGCCCAGCTGGCCTAGCCCTTTGACGTGACCTAAAGGCAAGAAAAATGGAGAGAAATGCGGCTAAATGCCAATTGATTAATTAATCCAAGTGTTAATTGGTTGGACGTACGCATGGCGTCGCTGTCGTATCTGAACAACGGTTTGGTATTGCCTGATTGTCTTATTAGGCTCCACGGCACACAGGTCGGCATTGACACTTCCCAACTTGCAGCTTCATCTCATGTGCCTCGTAGTAATTCACACGCATGATTCATTCAAACGTGGTGCCATCTTTACCTGGCCTGTGGCCGCTTAAAAACAACGTCTTTTTGCCACTGGATTTGATTAGTAGTAGTCGTCGTCGTCGTGTGAAACTTGCTCACCAATTTATTAGGAAGAAAGCAACGAGGAAGCGAGTAGTATACTAAACCTATGGATGGAGAGCAAAGAGGCACGTTGCTGGGAAGGGACCGTTTGCAAAAGCGATCCCGGCTCACATTACCAATTAATTCCGGTCTCCTCCCTCTTGTGCTGCGTCCTTGTGTGTGATGTGAGGTTTCTTTCTACTTAAGCATAGTTAAGGCCCACAAATCAATGTGTGTGTGTGTGAGAGAGAAAACATCTTTTCATCACTGCCGTTTTAGGGCATTCAATTTTTTCTTTCCCCAGAAATGCTTCACATGCGACAAAGATGCTCGCAAAACTTTGTACAAATAATTATTAATTCTACTAAATTTTGTACCAAATAAACATACGTCCTCAATCCTTATTAGGGCCGGTTTGCAGTTGCGGCAGCAACACTGTGCCGTGGAATCAAGTTATTTGTGGAAATAATTATTAATTCTACTAAATTATTTTTTGTTTTGGCTACAAAATGCGCGTTGTGGCTGAACAATAGTTTGTGCTACTACTTGCGTGTACGATGATCATGTGTTCCTCCTATTTTTCGTTGTAGCACGTACATTCGTTTGTTGGACGCCGTACGGACACGATGCACCTACAGTAGCCAGGCCGTTGGCGGGCTGACGTGTCGCCGCGCTGGCACGCAGCCGCAAGCCGGTACGTTCGTTCGCTCGGCGTACGTCGGCTCTGCTCGCCCTCCGATGGCGACGTCGCACCCAACCAACCACACAGCCATCGCCCGGCCCACCGGAATGAGTAGCACTCCTCCCGATTTTCAGCCTGTTTCTTTTGTCTTTTGATTTATCTAAAATCATCTGATTTCTCAAAAATTAAAATAATTACGATGATTTTAAAATAGATTATCTAAACAGATTCTCAAACCTAAAATTATATATATTATTCACGCCGATATCTTCACTATCCATTGTCGTTTAAAAAACATAAAAAAATCCATTAGACATGGTAAAAACTATTAACAGTAACCTAAAATAATAGGGCCTTTGGCCGGCCACTTTGCCGTCGCCTCGTTCTCACTAGGGTAAACACGGTGATAATAATGGCCATAGCTTCATGATTAGGGACTTAAACCCACGTGTACGTACGTCCTAGTCGAATGGATCGACGTCGTCGTCGTCGTGCGCACGCGGGTTGCGACTGTGTGCGTGCGCTTTGTCCGTGGGGAGATCGATTGGTTAACTTTTTCACCGTGGGAAACAGAGCTCGTAGCCTTTCGAATCGTGCCGACCTGAGCACAAATATTGAAACTTCGCAGAAATTTCACGTACGAAACAACACAATTCTCATGGGCTCGAGGGGGAAAAAAAATAGTCGTCTGTAAACGGGACCTAAGCCGGTGGTCCACTCGAACCCATCTGTCGAGCAGTCTTAAACCCACCTGTTAGAGCCTTTTTTTTCCAACGTGATAGCTTTGATTTCCGATGGAACAGCTCGCAGTCCATTTCTATTAGTTAAAAGAAAAAGTTAATAAAAGTAGTTTATCTGTCCCTTTCAACCTCTTGCACCTCCTTAAAAACTCTAAGAAAAAAATATAAAATAGTTATCTACTAAAAAATAAATTTTACCGTTCTACAAATTCTCTAACAAAAAAAAAAGTTTTACCGAGTACGCGATAGAGCCAAGGATACGGAGGCACGACGTGATTGAGAGCAGAGGAGGAGCCAATGGCATGAGCTGCGCAGGCTAATTTCAATAGTATCGTCTTGACATGCTAAAAATATATGCTTTTTTAAATCTGTAGTAAGCACTGATAGCCGGTACAATATATATGCTTTCCTTGGAACAAAAATGGCACATGGCATGCGCAGAATTTGTCCACTCTATGGTGGTTGATCGTTTCCACTTATCTTTTCTGAAGTTTTCTTTTTTGTGGGGTTTTCCCTTGGCTGTTGTCTTTTTCTGGTTAAGTGACGCGCACGCCACGCCTATGTGTCTCCTAGCCCACTTTGACCCAACCAATCGCTACTAGGACCGCCTCGGTCGCGTCGCTCCCTGCAGAGGTGAGCGACTTCTCTGCCTCTGCCTCCGGGGGTCACGCTCTGCTCTCCTGGTGAGACTTCGGTGAATTTGGGCTCACGTCGCTGCCATTCTCACCGCGCCACACTACTTTTGTAACGCGCTTTCACACGATCGTCCAATCATTTGGCCACCCAAGACGTTTCCAAACCTCAACTGCTACACATGCGGCAAGTGAGTGCACTGTACTGCTTCATGTTGTCAGGTTAGGTCAGCATTAGATCATCCATCCATCCATCCATCTATCAGCCGCAACGTTTTTCCCATTCCTAAATCCGTTCGTTTATTCTGCGGTGTAGTGTGCCTCTAACATATATATATTTTTGAACAAGGTAGGAGAGCTATCTGATTTAATTAAGAGGAAGAAGCAAGATTAGGACATAGAGGGGACCTTACTCAAGGGTAGGGTGGGGTGTCACGCGGTGGCTTCGAGAAACAAAATTACTATATTTGGTAGCTTCGCCAGATTCTTAACTCCAATGAGGACCCAAGTTCCAGCCTCTTCTTTTATGCCGGCAATTAGGGACTCCGAGGTGGATGTCATTGATCGAAAAATTCGTACATTTCGTTCCTTCTAAATTTCCCTATCAGCAACATTAAGAGCATCGCCACAGCTTTTCGTGGGACTCCAGGCGTATGGATAGGTGATTCCCACCGATGTCGGACCGAGGATGAGGTCTGCTAGCTTACTGGGTTCAAGAAACCACAAGCTGTCTGTTGAATAATGGCTGTCAATATTCTTGAGGAGTAACGACATTCAGCTAGGAGGTGGATGACAGTCTCTGGCACATGTTTGCAGAGTGGGCATGTTTGTTGGTTCGGCCACCCTCCCTTGGAAATATGTTCAACTATCCAAATTCTATTCTGTATCACTAACCAAGCAAATATTTTGCATTTCTAGGGTGCCTAAAGTCTTCCAAACTAGGGCATTCATGGTGGTTTGTGTCGTGCCTAGGAATTGTACTTTGTATACCGAGGTGACGCTGTAAACTCCATTCAGAGTGAGCTTCCATATGACGGTGACCTCATGGCCATCCTGAAGGGTGTTAAGGTATGGCCCTAAATGGCAACAAGCTCCTGTATGTGTTGTGCAGTTATACCTGCCGAGACGTCAAGGTCTTGAAGCCATTTGTTGTCAATCCCATGTATAGAGTGTGATTCTTTCTTTTGGAGCGTTGTAGGTAACCGGTGCAATGTCATGCAGTTGGTTTCCGTGTGCCAAGGCTGAGTTCCAGAAGGACACCATCTTTCCATCACCATCACTGTACTAGTCGCCGCGGCAAAGAGCACTCGATCTTGCTCATCGCATAGTGACTCCATTCCTTGCCAGGGTTTATTTTTGGTTGCCCATTCATGCCACAGCCACTTAAGTTAAAGAGCCTGAGCGAACCGCTCTAGGTCTAAGAGACGAAGGCCCCCAAGCTGGTAGGTCTGCAGACTTTATCCTAATTGACCTTACATTTACCACCTGAAAGATGTTATGATCTCGCCCATAAGAAGCTTCGTGACCACCTGTTGAGGGATTTGAGCACACATTTTGGTGACTGGGCCATTAAGACAGATTTGGCCAAAGTTTTTCTACCTACGAGAGTGAGCATTTTGCCATGCCATCCAGCTAGACGACTCGCATGCTTGTCTTCTAGGACATGGAAGTCCATCTGGTGGAGTCTTTTCAGTGCAAGCGATAAGCCTAGGTATTGCAAGGTGGAAGATGCTTGCATTGCTGGCAAGTCCTATAGTATAGTTTGTAGGTAGATCTGATCAAATCTTATGATGCAACTCGGCTCTTTTGTAGGTTAGTTTGTAGCCTTGTTGTGTTACCAAAATTATGTAGGATCCAAATCAAGTTACAGATATCCTCCTGTTGTGGCGCTAGGAAGATAGCTGCATTGTCTGCGTAGAAGGATGTTCTGAGGGGTGGCCGCGTGGCCATCCAGAAGCTGTAAGAGGCCATTGTCCTTTGCAATATTGAGGATTCTTTATAGGGGGTCTATTGCAATTATGAAGAGGAAAAGAGATAGTGGGTTGCCCTGTCATAAGCCTCTACGATGCTAAATTTTGTCCCCTGGGACACCATTGAGGAGGACTATGGAGGTGATGTTAGAGAGCAGACATGACACCTAGTCTCTCCATTGGGTGGGAATCCTCATTTTTCTAGTAGGTCAAGTAGGTAGTCCTTGTAGATCGAGTCAAATGCTTTTGCAATGTCGAGTTTCAGGAGGAGAGACAGTGTTCTATTCCGTTGGTAACTTTTCACCATGTTTCGGATGTATAAGAAGTTGTCTTAGATGTATCTACCTTTTATAAAGGCGCTTTGGCTTAATGTGACCACGCCACAAACACATACGACAATCACGCCCAATATCAAGATTGAACTAAAGGTGAATTCGTTTCTTCAGCCTTCATATGTTACTGAGAATAGACCGCTACCTAATGCAAGTGATTTAATTGTGCTTAGGAATTTGGGAAAGGATGAAGGAAAGGGACATGGAGTCCTGGACATGCATGGAAGGAATAATGGAGGTCACCACGTCACTTTGGGACCAAGTCAAGCACGAATTCGAGTTGGACACGTTTTGGAATCAGACTCGGACTGCTGCAATGGTGCAAGTTTAAACGGACGTAACTTTCTCATACGGACTCCGTTTGGGACGTTCTTGGACTTCATGGAAAGCTTATCAAGTCTACTTTCTAACGGATCCAACCTCATCTTCAAATTCTATCCGAGCCGGCTGCAATCATCAAAACAATCCACGTTGGTTTTTGAGTCCGAGTCAAAAGGGTGCTGCGCCACCACCAATTGGGCCCATGGGCCTTGTAACCCTAGAGCATGCACTTTGGACGCCCCTCCTGGTTGTTCTCCTATAAAGGAGCCGCCTCCTCCTTGTTAGGACTGGGATTTTGTTGAGTTTAGGTTTAGCTATTATGCAAACTTCTTTCTTGATTGTGTTGGGCGACCACTGTCAAGACACCTTCGAATCCCACCTTTTGATCTTCATATCAATATTTGCAATTTCAGATTGCTTGTTATCTTGTTCTTGCGTGTTCTTCGGTTGCATGCAGGAATAGACCTTCGTGGTCAGGTCAACCGCGTTCTTGGCACGGTTGATAACAACTTGGAGTGTGGTTCAACGATTGCTAAGGCGCAAGCGACGTCGTTCGGTTGTAGTCGGATCGCAAGGGTCGCCTCCGCCAAAATCGATAGTTATCATCCTATCGGAAGATCGGGACCCCATCGCCTCATCAGGATACCAACTAGTTTATGAAAGGTGCGAGTCACAAGGCCAAGATCTTTGCAATAATTTTTGAGAAGCTGTGTATGAGGTTGATTGATTTGTAGTCTGTCGTAGCCTAAGCCCCCTCTTTTTTGGGCAGCAACACCAGATTTGTTGTGTTTAAGCATGGGATGTTGTTTGTTCTCAGGTCGAAGAAGCTTTGTAGCACTGCTATGAGATTGCTTTTTATGACATCCCAGCATGGATGGTAGAAATTCCTGTTAAATCTATTGGGTCATGATGCTTTGTCAGCCGGTAGCTCTAGGATAGCGGTGTGGACCTCTTCCTTGGTGAGGGGACCAACTAGGGCATAAAGGTCTAGCTATTATAGTTGTAGGATGTCCTAGTTGAAGGTTGTGGTTTTAGGCAAGGTGTGCCCAAGGACGCGATGGAAGTACTAGAATAGTGCATCTGCTTTATAGTCATGCGTGATGGCCCAACCTTGGTCCCTTAAAAGTTGCTGGATAAAGTTCTTTCACCTGTGCGAGTTTATTTAAATGTGGAAAAATTTTGTGTTTGCATCTCCCTCTTTAAGCCAGTTGACACAAGGTGCCTGCTTCTTCTAGGATTTTTTCACAACTGCAAGCCCAGGATCCTTCTCTTTAAGCGTATTCGGAGCTCAATCTCTCCCACTGAGAGCATGTGGCTTTTCTTGTGCTATCTCAAGGCGTAGAATTATCTCTTGGACTATATGGAGCTGTAACTTGGCATGCGGAAAAAGAGTTTTGCTCCAGGCCCTCAACCTTTGGCGGTGGTTGCCAATTTTTTGTTGAGGCCAAGGATTGGGTCTTGCCCATGAGTTGGTTCCATCCAAGCATGTTAGACTACCTTAGTGAACCTTGAAAGCCTTGTCCAAAACTTTTCAAAGCGGAAACATTTTGGTGGTCGCAGGCCACTGGTGTTGGAGAGAAGGAGGGGATAGTGGTCCGAGATGGATGTGGTCAAGGCATGCCAGGTATGGTTGCTGAAGGTGGTGCCTCCAACATAGAACAGCTTGGAATAGTGTTACATATGCAGTGGTCAAGTATGAAGTTTGAACTACAGTGGACGTATCTGTTGCTTTGTATCTTGCCTCTTTTAATTTAATTTTCTTTTTTCCACATTCCTAGAACCAACATCTTTTCTTGGGATGATATGTGAAGCTGTAGCACTGTGTTTCTTGCGGATATCAGAGTATACCGCAAGTGCAATGTATAAACTATAACAACACCTGGCCTAATAGGGTGTTGTTTATGAAAATGGACGCTCTTCACTTATTCAGTCTTTAGTAGAAATCTTAAACATGCTCGGTATTTCTAATCCTGAAAAGGTTGCATTCATTGTGTTTAGTAATATGAGAGATGATACATTATAGTAGTGACTAGTAGGGGTGGAAAATGGATACGAATAATCCGTTTTATCCAGTTACTGTATTCGATAGGATACAAATATGGTATATATTTTTCATTTGATTAATAATTTCTCTCTTATTCATATTCGAATAAAAAATATGGATATGAATATGGCATGGACTTTTACCATCCGAAATGTTATTTTATCAGGACTATTCGTATTTGTATTCAATGAAGCAATATACATATTTTATTGCAATACGACCAATTAGTTGGACAAGTTTTTTAAATTCAATGTAAATTCATGTTTCTTTAGATTAAGTATTTGAATTACAATGATTAAGTGTGATTGTACGATAATAAAATGTCATTAATACTCTCATATTACATAAGTTACGAGGATATCTGGATCCGACCGAATTGAGTATATATTCGATTCAAATTAATATTCAATATAATATTCAATTTGTATTCGTATTCAAGAATATTTGAATTCATATTTATATTTGTTTATAAAATATGAATACAAATATGGTGAATGCACTATTCAATTCGTATTTGATCTATTTCCATCCCTAGTGACTAATGATGTGCAATGTTTCTAATTACAGCCAGGGAAAACAGTTTTGTTTTGTAAAAAAGTTCAGAAGGTAAGGAAAGGGACGAAAGGAACAAAATTTCATCCTTTCGATAAAAAATTGGTCAAAATGTTCAAACGTCATTTGTTTTTGAAGAAATTTAACCAAATTTTGGGCAAAATTCAAATGAGGTCATTTTTGGCTAAAATTTGACCTAATCACTTTTCTTTAGGAGGGTAACAAAAGGAACAAAATAAACAAAAATTTGCTAAAATTGTGAACCCTGATTACAATATGTTTGCAGGTTAGTCATGCATAGTTCAATCTTTCTGTGAGGATAAGACAGCAAAGAAGAAACAATCTTTCCACCATTTAGGCCTCTATGATAACCACACCTGAGTTAAGATAACTGCATCTCCCACCTGAATTTTTACTGAATATATCCTTTTACATATTTCTCTGAGTTTTACTTGCTCCTTTCAGTAGCTACTAGCAGCCTGAGAAGATGGCACACAAAGTTCCAACAGTTCATGTTTCTGATTAAAAATTTAGCCAATGATGCATAGAACAGCCTGTGATGCTCATGAATAGTTGCCATCGGCATTGGGATGTAATCTAGCGCTCAATGATTACATGTTGCGGTGGCCCTGAGGCAAGATCTGGATTCTTTTCATGTTAGTTCAGATAGATCTACTGTGTTCTCTCTCTCTATTCTCTTGGCCCTTGCGCACCAATAACATTGTTAGGATGCTCTTGTTTCTTTAATCATCTGCAACTGCAAAGCCATGGAATTCCAAGATTTGGGTGTGTAACTGTACATTGTAACCACAGCCTACAGCATGGCGTTGATCAGCTGACCCCAGTATCGCCAGATCAAATGATTCCTTCTTTGTCAGAGTGACACCTCACCTCTGAAGTCCTAATCATCCCTGAGCTGGACCTGATCTCTTGCGAAAGAGAGGATCTTTTGAGTCTCAACTCTCAAGTCATCCATAGGTCCTCCCAATAATTGCCACTGCTTGATCTGCATTGCTAATGTACTTGGCTCCTGGCTCACATGATTGCTGTAACTCATCTCAAGTTTTCACACACACACTCAGATTCATCAGAGTAGGAGATGCATGTCAGTCCTTGCTAACCTAGTGTCATATGTTAAGGTAATGCATGCATGCATGTGACCCCAGGCATCTTAGCAGGTGATGCCTGCTCGGCTTGATTGTTTAGTAACAAATATGGTACTAGTCATGATTCCCTCGCTTAATTGCTCGAGCAAGAGATGGATGGATCGATCAGATCTTTGCCATGTTCACTTCAACATCGTACTTAATAGGAGTTTTCCAGCCATTTTGTCAAGTAATTTACACTTCAAGTGGTGTTACACCACGTCAGGGGCATGTTAAGTTAGTTACGATAGTACATTGCTAGGATAATAAACTCTCATAGTACAGTTAGTTAACATGGTTGAGTCATTTAATAAGCGTCCAGCTCCTAACCTTGCAGAAACTATTGTTAGTGTAAGGCTGTGCCATTTTTTTTACATATATGCTAGAGTGGTTTAGATCTGTATTGTGCATATATAGTTAAAAGAGCTCACCACACTGAAAATTTGGAAACTTTTACTGAATTACACGGTCTGCTGATCCTTACTATATCCAGCCCTAAATCTGAACTATTATTCTAGCTACTGTCAGTGGATCTTATCAGTATAGTATTCAGGAGACAGAGGGAACTTTCAGCGCATGTATACGCTGTGATTGGCTGGCTAGTTAATCAGATCTAGATTAATTAAATCTCTGTGCAGCAACCAGCTGCATCATTAAACCGTCAACACTGAGCACTCAATAGCAATATAAAATGATGATCTCTCTGTAATCAGTATTCCAAGTTTGTTCCCCTTGCATCCTAGATCTCCTTTTTGCTGGCCCAACCATGCCTGCATAATTTGGTAGGATCAACTTTTTTCATACAAGTAATTAACCGAACAATCCAGTATATATGTACATGTGGATGGCATGAAGACGATTGATTTCATTAGAAGTATACATTTGGAGTTACTGTTTCCTACTACTACTACACTGCACCTGAAATTAATTACTTACCTCTGTATGCTA
Source organism: Dendrocalamus sinicus (assembly GCA_036346575.1). NCBI lineage: Eukaryota > Viridiplantae > Streptophyta > Magnoliopsida > Poales > Poaceae > Dendrocalamus > Dendrocalamus sinicus. Next base: position 10,799,813 of record CM070670.1, read on the forward strand.
TCATTTACAGTATGGACAGTGCTTGCATTATTTCTTTAGCTTAGTTCTAAAGGTTGTGAAGGGATAATCACAGTTAAAGAGCCATTTTTTTAAAAGGTGTGCAATACAAACAGTAGTTGAAGTATGAGTCTGCCACAGTACAGAATGCATTGACCGGTCAAACTCTGGTGCCGCTAGTACATGACAAATAGAATATTACTACATGACAAACATAGGATACTTCTCCCATATTTTCCATTAATCAACTTGCAACCAAATAGCCATTTTCATACTGAACGGAAAACAAATGCTCACTGCTAGCTGCATCCTGTTTCCTATGAACTCTGACAATCCGACTGCAAAATTGGTTAAAAAGAAAGGTGGCATTTCTCACTTGCAGACTTGCAGTAACTGGCATTTCTTTTGCAGTCTGCAAGTGAGAAATGCCACTGTAAAAACTCAATTAGCTGCAATTATCGCAGCTGAATTTGGGACAATCTACTAATGCAGGGATATTCATCTTACATACATTGATACATACATATGGATCAAGTGAGTCAACCACCGGCATTGGCCTTGAATGCTAGCCTCCCGGAAGCAGGAAAGGATTGGCGCAAATTAATGGCGGCCGTCGACGCGAGAGACATGCCCACATTGATCTGTCAGGCGCCACGAGACATGGGCCGTGGGAGCCAAGCGCATGATCGATCAGAGAGGAGACGAGAGACCGGTCGCCGTCGTTGGCACTGCTCTAACCTGGTTGTCCACTGTGAGTTGTTTGCTCAGCCTTTGTATGTGAGGTGCAAGTAGACTGTAGAGTTCCTGCCCTTCTTCTCATGGTCCACACAAAAGTCTAAAATGCGGTCTACAAATACTAGAAAAAAACTGATGATGGGCAGATTTAAAAAGATAAAGAATATAAAAAATAAAAGAGAAAAGAATTAGATCATGCTTGACACGATTTTGTTGATGTGGGAAACAATAAATTATTGGCGATCAATTGAGTTCTTATGAAGCGTTTTAATCTTTTTTCTTCAATTAGGCTAATACCAGCCAAAAAGCTATAATTTTGCCTATCTGTTAACCAAGTACATAGTAGTTTGCGTTACAACCATGTACGTAACGTCCAACTAACGTGTTTACTGTCGTGGTTAGGTGTTTTGCCTCTTGATCTCTTTAGCTAGAACCTATTTCCTACCTTCCAAACGAGGCCTTTCCTGTTTCATATACCCTGCAGGTCACAACCTCCTCGGTATGGCAATGGCCATCCGTGACTTGAATTCATGTGCCTACACTCCATCGCACTATTTAACTCCCCAGCACCTGCCCATTCGTCTCCCCCATGCACTAGCCACTCTCCCTCTCTCTCTCCTCTCTCTCTCTCTCTCTCTCTCTCTCTCTCTCTCTCTCTCTCTCTCTCTCTCTCTCTCTCTCTCTCTCTCCTCGTCTCTCCAATCTTGGTAGCTCCTCTCAGTCTAGCTAGCTTGCCTCTGAACCGTATAAAAACTCGACGACTGTCTTGCAGACACATAGAGCCATTGTCCAACGTTAAAAATTGTAGCAGATTACAACCACGTTGCCGGTGCCGGAGATGTCGAGCCGGAGGTCGCGGTCGAGGCCGTCGTCGGGGTCGTCGAGGATCAGCGATGAGCAGATCAGCGACCTCGTCTCCAAGCTGCAGGCCCTCCTCCCCGAGGCTCGCCTCCGGAGCAACGACAGGGTACGTGACTACGTGCGCCTTCAGTTACAATCACAAACTTGCATACATTCTACAAGTAATGAGCAATCAGGCACTGTTTGCAATGAAACAACTTCTCGTTTCATGATTGGGTCCGCGAGCCAAGCCTGAAAATTAAGAGACAAGATTTTGATCAAGATGAGAAACAATTAATTGGTTTCGCTAATGATTACGATGGTGTGCATGCATGTGCAGGTGCCATCGGCGAGGGTGCTGCAGGAGACTTGCAGCTACATCCGGAACTTGCACCGGGAGGTGGACGACCTCAGCGAGCGCCTCTCGGAGCTGCTCGCCACGTCCGACGTCAGCACCGCGCAGGCCGCCGTCATCCGCAGCTTGCTCATGTAGCCGCGCGCGCGGCTGCCCCTTTTTGTGAGAGAAATGCATGAGAGAAATCAAATTAAACGGCCATTGAAAGTTAATTTGTAGCTTAGAGAGAGTGAGAGTGATCCTGAGGCTTCGCTAGACAATGTGTTCGCAAGAGTTTGTCTCTTTGTTGTTATATAACATGATCAGTTTGCCTTCTCCCGACACTACAAGTTACCAACACGTCGTTCTAGCTGCTTCTGGATACAATCTTTCGCTATAGTTTCATGAGTTAGCAAATGTGTTGGAACTACGAGACTAGTTGTTCATTTCTCTCTGCTGTACAAAGTTGTTGGACAAGTTAGCGTATGAAGCTTAATAGGGTATTTAAGCTCGATCACAAGGGTGGATCAAGTCCTAACCCAACTCGATCATGCTAAATGAGGCTTGACTGGTGACATGGGCGGATCCACCAGGTTCAAGCAGAGGGGTGCATTGGACACCCGATGCAATTTTATTTTACTTTGTTATAGCCCATATATTCAGAGGTGTGCACCCCAGAGCCTAAGTCCAGTGACCCCAAACACATGCTGAGATATGTACAGTGATCCCAATCATTTTTGTTCTAGATTTGCCACTGGATGGTAATGTAGAAATAAGTCCACTTTACAACTCTGAACCATCGGGGTCGTCCGAAAAATAACCTTGAACTCGAAAACTATCTGAATAGGAACCCTGAACTATCGATACTAGTCAAGTTACCCCCTTGCACGAGCCTACCCTATTTTGGGTTGACATGGCTGCCATGTTTAGTAGGTTTTGCTAGGCTGGCCATTGACATTGCCTCCACCATTGCCACATCACCACATCCTCCCAATCTCTCTCTTCATCTCCTGTGTAGCACATCCATCTTCTCCCAAATAGAGGAGGCCGGCAACTAAGCCTCAGCTCACAGCATGCCATCGACGGGGATCAGAGACGCACGAGAACAACTAAAATGGGTTGTTCACATCATAGAGATCCCAGTGGTCGTATTGGTTTTGCTGGAGACTCACTGGTGTTAGCATAGTGACGAGCAATGGCGGCAGTGACATCTCAGGCAAAGTTGAAGGTGACTCTACGGTGGTCGGGAGGTTGCATCAGGCACATCACAACATCGATGAAATCACGGGGAGTTCTCCTGTACAAAGCAATCAAGCGGATATGGTCCGACAGCAACACACAACGGCAAGGAAGGCGGACAAAGCTGAGGAAGAAGAAGAGCTCGTGCGGGCCATTGGGAGCAAGAAAACTTGATTAATGTTTTAGGGAGAGGATGAGTGCACAGTGGAACACATAGTGACGTGGTCAAATATGAGGTTACCTCAGCGGAGTGGGAGATCATGTGCAAGGTTGACATCAGAGCCAAGGCTACAGAATGCGTGGCTCAACAGGAGGTGGGTCTAGGCGAGGCGGTGCGGTAGAGCACGCCGAGGTATTGACGTCACTTGCACCACCTCGACCTCATGGACCAAGCGTTGCCATCACCTCGGTCGCTGATGGCCAAAGCCTCGCCATCATTGAACACCTCACCATTGTCACGCGAGGAAGGTGGCACATATGAACATCGAGTGGTGCAGAGGTGGTACCGACAGACATCATTCATGAGCGCCAGAAGGGGTAGGCCATGCGAACGGTGGTGTCTCACCGGTGCCTCCAAGGTGGCTGGCTTGGCGAGTGAAGGAGGAGAGAGAAGGGTAGAAAGTGAGAAGGAGGAATACCATGGATTTGAGGTGACGTTACCTCGATCTCATGAACCGAGTGTTGCCACTAGCAGCACCACCAGCCTCTTGATTTAGCCTCTCTGTCATAGCCATGGTTGGCAGCACTGGACCGGCCATCGATGACATAGAGCTTATCCCCAATGCCTTTCAACCTGCTCGACCCTCGTCTACCACCGCGGTAGCGTTAGCCACTACCAGTTGGTGACGAGAGAGCAGGGGAATGGATAAGGAGAGAGAGAAGGGGAATGGGTGACGAGAGAGAGAGAAGTGGTTGAGAAAGAATAATATTCTCTTCTCTTTTTTAATATGATGTGGGTCCCACATGAGAATAGGAAGAACACATCTGTGTATCTATGTACATGTGGATGCCAAGTCTAAGCAAAAGTGGTCCATGTCAACAAAACCGGTCCATGTAGATGCCAAGTTAGAGCAAAATCAGGGTGGATTGCCTTGAGGGGGTAAATAAGATGGATTTGTTAGTTCGAGGTTGGAAATCAGATGATTTTCAAGTTCAAGGTTGATTTTCAGACCAACCCAATAGTTCAGAGTTGAAAAGTAGACTTATTCTGTGAAACTATGTTAAGGTCCTATATATCCAAGTGTAATAATAATATATAAAACTGAGAGAACTAATTAGCAATGGCTTGCTGCTTAAGTGCAAGATATCGGTATTTCTTAAGAAATTTTTAGTCCATCCTATAAGGCCTTGTTGGCCTTAAGTAAGATCCACCGCTGGATGTGAGTACGAGTAAAAACTTTTAGTCTCTAATTCACCATTTTTCCTTGGTGACCTAAACTTAGGTTGATCTACGGTGCACTCAAATTCAAGAAGGATGAGATGGTTACTGTAACACCCCTATTTTTGGGAGTGCTAATAATCCCCGCAACAGCCTAGGACTATTCAGTTATGGAGTACTATACATGAATGAGCACCAAACCAGCACATGCTTACAACAAAAGAACCCAACTTTATTACAGAAATATAGCTTAATAGCTAGGTTTGGACACAATGGGCATGCAAGCCCAAAGTTATAATACATCATAAAAGAAAAAAACCCCATAGGCGTGCTGAGCGAGACTAAGACCTAAAACCATTGATCATTGATACAGTAAGACTTCTCCAAATCCTCATCAACAACTACTTCAATGTTGTCCCAAGGTTCTTCTATTTGTTGATTAGCAAGTAATGAATACAATTGTACCCAGCAAGTTACATAGATAAACCCTAATTTATCTAATTACCATGATTGTCAAAGGATAAGGATATACTGGTTTTATTATTGAGATTGTGGATGCAATTTTATTTGTAATTATTTTTGAACAATGAATAACAAAACACTAACTTATTAAAGATAAAAGGGGTTTCAACAACTAATTACTCAGATTAAACATAATAAAATCTACTTATGCCTTGTTATTGGAATCACCCATTAAACACAACTTTATTTACTGGAAGCACATCGTATTTGAATACCATTTGATACACTCTACAGAGTTGCCAAATTTTACCTACAAGATTTCTCAAACTCTCAATGTGATGTAATAGACATGCTTCATGTGAAGGCGTGACTGGTAGTTCATAATGCATTGAGACTAAAACTAGAGTATGTTAAGTCAAGATTAAGGGGGAGATTATTAGAAATAATCTTGACTTAGAGTTCAAGACGTAGTAGAGTCCGTCTCCGAGTATAACTCAAGTTGAAGTTGAGACCAACTTGAAGTCCGAATCGGAATAGGAGTAGGAGAGTTTTATCCCTATATATTGGGGAGACTTGTACCCAGTTTTGAAAGCAAAGGAAGAAAAGCAAGAAAGAGGGGGAGCAAATAAGAGAATAAAAAAATTCAAAAATTTCTTCTGTGTTCTCTCAGATTATTTGCGATGTGCGCGTTTTCTCCTGGATCAAAGTTGTAACAAGTGGTATCAGCTGGTGTGCAACTGAGTTGAGAAAACAAGGTCTTTCATTGCTCGTCCCTTTATATAGCCTCTACCCAGTAGATTGTGCACCACTCAAATTCGGGTATGCACTGGCCAATTCGGAATGCTCCTACTCAATTCTGAGTGGACCCACCGTTGTTAAGTATGGTTTTACTGTTCCCATACCACTCCCCTTCACCCCTACCTTCTGTAGATATTTAATTGAGTTGAGTAGCTACTAGACCAGATTTGACAAGTCAACACTTGTGGTTGAGTGATTTCTGTGTCCTTTATTCAGCATAAGATTCCAATCCATACTTTATACCATGAGGCAACCATTCACAACCTAGATCCTCAGTGCTCTATGGCACTTCCACCAACCAATCCAAGCCTACTCTCTAGGGTAAGGTAGTGGAATCCAACCAACTAGTGGCTTTTTACGATACATCCTTAATCCTAGAATTGTTTAAATAAATCTATTGGCAAAATGTCGTTGTCACTTAGTAGTATAAATATTTTGGCTCAACTATTCTACAATTAATTATATAGTAATTAAATATTACTAAGGTTGTCAAGGTGAATATAGTCTCAAATTAAATATGGCATTTTTGGTGATATGACATAACTAATTCAAATGTTATTCTAAACATTTATTGTAATTAAATAATAGTGCATAAATAACATTAATGAAAATACTATAATTAAATAATTTAAATTTCATAGGATTCAATACAATCAAATATTGTACTTGCCTTGCTACTCTAAATATTCTGCTGGCTTGTAAGCTTCAATGTATGGATCTGGTCCTTGAAGTGTTGCTACACAATACTCGGGTGCTAGCACAAACAATTAAAATAAACATGAGTTCCGTGCTTGAAATTAATCAATCTAGGAAATAAATAAAATAAAACGGAACAAAATGCAATAAAAACCAAATTAGGTGGATTTTGGTTTTATCGGGACTTGGGTTGGTGGAACGGACGTCGAAATGGCTTTAACAGGCTCGAGACGGACAAAATGGGCATAATTAAACAGTGTTTGCTACAGGAGCTACAATGCTAGGCTGGCCTAGTTTGCATAGTGTTGCACCACGGTCTAGAGGGATGGGTTGGGCTGGTTATCGCTTTGGAGTTTCGGCCTTACTCAAACTTGCCGTTTGGCCCGACTAAATGCTTGGCCTGCGACCCGACTGAAGGCCTGGCTTCCTCTCGTGTGCGCATGGCCCACCTGGTCCGCTCATTACCCCCTTCTTCTACCTTGAGGTCACACCGATGTGAAAACAAGGCAACACAGCTAGCACCAAAAATTAACACCGATGTGGTTTCCCGACAGCGGATGATGGTACAGATAGGCTCCACAGGCTAAGGTGACTCAGAGATGGTGGCAGATGGTGAGAGAAGTTCATCGGAGCTCCTCCACGGCACCATAGTGATCCCGGCGATCTTGGGTCAACAGCATTGGTATGAGAGCTACTACGGACCATGGGGAGGCTAATGGCATCAATGGTTTGAGCTCTAGTGGTCTCAGTTGAGCTACCCTCAGAGAGGGTCGTCTAGTCGATAGCAGATCTCGTTGCCAAAGCTCTGGGGAAATGCTTTTGCTAAAGCAAGTTCACCAATGTGATCGAGGTGCACTGAGGATGCTATGGACAAATGCAGCTGACTTTTAATTGAGAAATGGAAGGGATTGCAATTTGGGGCTCGTGAAGGGGATCGTCAGCGGTGAGAAGGCATGAAGGAGGTCAAGGGAATAGCTCGGTTTGGTGATTGGAAGTGGCGTGAAGTGATTTGGGTGGCTTGAGGGGCTTTAAAGCCTTGCTAAGGTAGTGGGAGCAGGAGAGGGGCGACGACGGCTTTGGCGTGTGGAGGGAAGAGGTTGTGAGGGACACGATCGGTGAGGTGATCGTGCAGGCAAGGTGGCGGGGGAAGGACTATGGCCACTAGCGGAGCTTGCGGAGGATGACGACGGTTGGTACGACAAGACAAGCACGTCGACTGCAACATGTGCTGGATTGTAGCGGGAAGACTTGAGTCAGCACTGAGCATAGGTCAAGGTAGGGTGATGACATCACCAACATAGTGGGGATTTAAGGCACGGAGTTAATCTAGCAGAGCCACGGTCTTAGGTGTGAATGGCCAAAGAAGTTGAGTTGGGAACGGCGGCACGAGGAGGCGACTGAATTGGCTCGGCATAACAGGGGAGAAATGGGGAGGAAAAAGGTGCCAGTCAGGGAAGGAAATGGGATAGCTGAGAAAGGAAAGTGGTGTTTTGTCTGGGGTTACCAAATTGGGAAAGTTTTAGGAATTCAAGAAAACTATAAAGGAATTCAAAAATCTTTTGAATGCTGAGGTGTTTCAGTTACCATAGTCATTGGTGGGTCAAATCAAGGGCCTTGTTTATACTGGGATAAGACAATGATAACCTTTTCAATTGCTTCTAGATGGAAAATAAAAAAGGAAGGATAAAATATATCTGGCTTGTTCTTTTGGGTTGTAGCTTATGGCTTATGGCTTTTAGCCCTAGTGCAAGAGCTCGTACAAACAAAATGAAAGCCGATAAGCCACTTCTAAAAATGCTATTTTGATAAGCCGCTTCAAAATAGTGGCGAAGAAGCCATCCCATTTGTTTGTTCGAGGAAAGTCATAAGCCATAAGCTAAAAAGAATAGTCCCATCCTTTTCAAACAAATCTGGAGATTCTGCCACGTAGATATTTCCCCGACCTCTAGTGCCCCATTCTATGAGGGTGTTCATATTGATTTCTGCTTGGAGAAACCAGATGCTAATATGAATACCTGCCTTTTTGAAATGGCTTTTCCACTCCTCTCACTCCCATCTTGCTGGAGGATAATACAGGGGGTCATAGGTACATCACGCACCCTATTCCTCTTGCTTCCATCTCATGTACGTATCTCTCTCTCACTTTCCCACCGCTTGCCCCCTCCTTCTAAATATTGGAAATATGGGTGTAGAGACATGAATATGCAAATATGAACTCTTTGTGTATTCTACACTAGTCCAGGATCACGCTAGTGCATACAGTGTGATATGAGATCTAACTTTGTCTCTCGCTCCCCATATCACCCTTGGGCTTCAAATGACATGAAGCAAATCACAAACTAGATCCAATGTGTGATTTGTTTTATGCCCTTTGAAGCACAAGTGTGATATGGGATTTGACTTTGTCTCTATCTCATTTAAATTACAGGGTGTGCAAGACTACATATATTAGTGTTACCATGAAATATATATGTATTGCTTCCAGTGCATGGGGAGATATGGAAAACCAAGATGGTGATTAGTAATAGTAATAGGTGGTTCCTTAGTAGAGGGTGGTCAAAGTTTGTCCATAACAACTGTCTATGAGTTGGTGATATCTAAAGTAGAAAAATAATTTTACACAGTACACACTGAATTCATTCCTTATTTTGCAAGATATACTTAGTGTGTGCTGTGTAAAATATTAATTCATTATTTATTCTGCAAGATATACTTGGTGTGTGCTGTGTAAATTTTTTTTCTACTTCAGATATCATTAACTCACTGATGGTTGTCACATAGACTATGAAGCTAAAGTCGTAGAAAGCATTAATAAGTGATATTCTTACTTTGGTAACAAAGGCATCCTTGGGGGCGAGGAACATGGTAGAGATTTTGTTAAAAAAGATAGTTGTAGACGAAATTGGAGTTCTTGGTGCATTGTAGATTAGAGCCATCATAAGTGTGCTAGTAGTACTAATTTAACTTATGAATCATTTAGTATGGGATATAAAATCATTAGGATTATAAAATTGTGAACCTCGGTGGGTAGGAGGCCATCGGGCGGGTGGGTGATGGCATAACTCATTTTTACTCCATTCCTTAGATGATAGTGATACCAAACTTAACATATTTTGTATAGCTAAAGAAATCAAGTGCACCTTATTTAATTATAGTTGTGGGAGCTATTGACTCGAGATCTATATATGACTTACCTTTTATTGAGGGATTGATGCTTAAGAGCATTAGCAATTCATCTTCGGGATGTTGACATCAAAAGGGCATTTGAAACTTAAGCCCAGGCATTCATCTTCGGGATGTGTAACCATGATGATACATTGTTCATTGCCATATCATAAACAAAAAAGAAGAATGTTATATACGAGGTGCTCGGGGAGGAGGCGCATCGAGGAGGCGGTGTGCTCGGGAAGGAGGCGCTTCAGGGAGGAGGCAGCATGCTCAGGGAGGTGGCGTGCTCGGGGAGGAGGTGGCCGGCTCGGGGAAGGAAGAACGCCGGGGAGGAGGTGGCGAGGCGTGCGGGGAGGAGGCGGCGGCTCATGCTCGGGGAGAGTTAGAGATATATTAAGCCTTTAAGTGGGGGCGCGGGTAAAACCTAGAGTCTAAATATAAATAGGTTGGACACATTATAGATGGCTCTAACTTAGAACCATCTGTGATAATATACATGGTGGATGATCATTTTTATAAATTTGGCACATCGGGGAGCCGAAACGAAGAGACACATCAGGGAGACGAAGAATGCACCATTCATGCATATAAGAGAGACATCACAGATGGTTTGTATTAATAACCGTCTATGGTAATATCACATATGGTTCTAAGTAAAAACTATCTATAATGTTTGCAATTATCATAGATGGTTCTTTTCAGTAATTGTAACATCCCAAAATTTAAGTATTCAAAAATATGGGATTCTTAAAAACTTTTCTTGCATTTTGCTGACATTCAAGATTTCTTTGGAATGTTTATTTGAAATCTTTTGAATTTTGCGACATGCAAATGAATACATTGAGAAATCATATCCAAGTAAAAATAATAATGGTGTTCATAAAAGATATGGTAATAATATAAAATAGTGAATTATGAATTCGAAACCAATTTTAAATCACACTTTAATCCAAACTAAAATTTAAATTTTAAACTCAAGCCGAGGATCAAAATAATTGGAGACTAAACTCAGAACAATATTTAAATTTACCATCCAAATGATTTGAGTTGAGCCCTTGATTTCAAATCAAAATTTAAAATTTAAATATTGAATTTGGCAAAAATCCAAGCTTCGGTTTGCTGAGCATTTTTCCTTTCCTTTCTTTTTCTCCTCCGATATCTTTCTATGCCATGTGGGCCACTTCTTTTCCCTCTCCCCCTTTCCCTCTCTCTCTTTTCCTTCACTGCCAGTGGGCCCGACACCACCGCCCCTTCTCTCTCTTCTTTCCCCCGTTCTTCCTCTGCCTAGCTGGCCTAGCTGAACGCCCGCCTCCTTTTCTTTCCTTCTCCCTCCTCACTCTGTCTTCTTCCCCGAGCTTGCCCAGCTCCGCCTGATAGCCGGCCCCGCCCCCTGGCGCCAATCGCTCCCGCGCCACTGCTCTGATGTCACGCAACTGCCTCTGTCGCGTCGCCATCTCCTCACCATGCCCTGCGCCCCACACGTCACGCCCTGCCGCGCCTCCTGTCGCCTTGTGCCCATGCCGCCGTCCCGTCCCATGCACTGTTCCCGGGTTTCCGGCAGCAGCTCCACCACCGCAGCCCCCCTCCACGGCTATAAAAGCCCTGGCGCCCCATTGCTTCCCCGGGCTCTTTCCCTTCCTCCCCTGTTGCCTCCTGCGCCAGCCCGAGTAGTGGCTGTCGCCGCCTCACACCACACCAACCTCCCCTTCGGCAAAGCCCTGCCAATCCAACTGTGTCGCGGTGTGCTTCCCCTCTCCAATTCCGTGTTCCCCAACCCAATTTGGTGGTTACACCACTAGAGCCGCGACACCGGCCGTTTCCCCCATATCTGGCCACCGCCACCACCATCGACGCCACTTCCACCTCGACGAGCTCCCCCTCAATTCCTCGGACTGGAAGCATCGTAGCATCGTTCCACATCTTCCATCGGCCCCGTTCCGCCCTCCCCCTTGCCCTTGGCCGCCGACGACATGAGCCTCCTCGCGCCGTCCCAGGCTACCGCTGCTGGCCCTCTTTGGCACCTCTCCGACTCCAAGGGCTGCGCGATAAGCATCCATCCGCCTCTCTCCCGCTCATGCTCGCCCCATTTTCTCTCTTCCTCCTCCCGGCCGCCGACGTTCCCTATCCACCCCGTCTTTGGCCGCTCACTCCAGTGTCGACCGCTCCCGATGCCACCACGGCCCGTGCCACCACCACTAGACGCTTACCCACCCATGTGGGAACCCGTTTGCTAGTCTCCAGCACCTCCCTGGCCGCCTCTCGCCGGCAACGCTGCCGCCTGCCACGCACCACCCCATCCTCTGTTCCCGGCTGCCGTCTCCTCTGTTTTAGTCCCCCACCCCCGCTCGCTTCTTTAGCGTTACTTCCTCTAGTAAGTCACGAAAGACCGAAGACCCAATTGGCTAGCCGAGCGAGCGGTGAACGCATAGACGTGAGTTCGAATTCCCCCCTCAGCACCTTTTTCTTTCATTTTTGTTCCTAGCTTTATCAACCCCAATCAATTAAGAAAAAATTAAGGAAATTACAAATAATCTATGGAAGCTAACAAATTTAATTAGGATATAAAATAAGGTTAATTAAGATTTATGTTGGATCGAAGTCGGCAACCAAGGGGGGGGGGGTGAATGTTGCTTCTTTAAAACATGCCCCCGAAATTCCACAAGCGAGATTCTCCTCTCCAATAGCGATGAGACACTATGAAGAAGATGAAATATGCTCTTCTGGAACCTTAAAACTACCAAACTAATAGAGGGACAAAACAGCGGAGAAGAACCAAAACAGAAAGAGAAATCACAGCCGCTTGAAAACCTGGCCGGTCATGAAGGAGAGGAAGTTAAGTCACCTACTGGAACATCCGACCAACAGAGAAGACACAGAGGCAAACTAAATACCAGAAAGAACCTGCAGGAAAAATACTCAAAGGGAAGACCACCTGGCCGGCCAGACTACATAGCCGAGGCCGATCAGACCGCCGGCAAAATGCCGGTCAGACCGCAACTTCTGAACCGGTCTGACCGCCGGTTTTAAACCAGTTAGACCGGTTCCTCTGTCCAGACAGCAGCGTAGGCCAACAAAAATGCTGAAATTTCAGATTCTTACCGAAATCAAGAAAAAGAGAGAAATGATTCTTTTCTTTTCAGACCAAAACACCAAGAACTTATTCTAAATATCATAGAGACTCAAAACCACAAGGGGATTCAAAGGAAACTCATGAATTTCAGTTTTGAGCCAAAAACTGAGAAAGTACAGAGAGTTCACCAAAAATTAAATTCCCAACTAATCTGTGATCCTTTGCTCATGAAACCCAAAGATTAGCTAGGGAATAGCCTTGGGATTCTGAGACTCAAATCTGGGCACACCTTCTTAAAGGAAAACAAAAATAACCTCAAACCCTAGTTCAGGAAACAGAGAGGAACAAGTGTGCAGAAAGGAGAAAAGAGTGATTCTTGTGGTTCAATCATTTTGCTCTTGGAATTAGCTGACCAAAGGGTCTAGAAATACAATCCCATCAAAGAGCAATCCATTTTGCTACTCCTCAGCAAGAATCAACACAAAAACAAAAATTGCAAAATCAAGCAGAGCAAGCATACGAAGGAAAACTGGGTGACAGGAACATCTCAAATGAAATTGATTCATTCCTAGAAGCATGAGGATCACAGAGGAGTCCCCATACCACGATTGAATACAGAGGAATGATTACATGGTGCTTCAACCCATCTTCTCCCTCTCACAAACTCAAGACCCCAAGAACACACAGAGAGAAGAATGAGCAACAGGAAGGAGACACACTCTGCCCTTCTCACCAACTCATCAACCACTAAAGCATAAAGACTAAAGCCTCCAACCCCTCTCACAAGCCATACACATGTAGGAGACACTCTCCCTATTTATAGCCTTGCAAAATGGGTTCACAAATCACTTTGCCCATTAAGCTTTAGAGCTTTGCCCACTAACTCTAGTGCTTTAACCACAACCCACTTCCTTTAGTGCAGCTTTGCGTATTCACCAAAACGCCCCTCCTGCACCTTCCGGGAAGCTTCCTCATTTCTTGCCTTCCAAGCCTCGCAGCTACCTCGAGCCCTCGCCGTCTTCGGCACACCTCGACCGTTCTGACCTCGGCACCACCTGCGCCTAGTCCGGTCCTCCGTGCCTCGCCACGACTCCGCCTCGATGTCCTGCAGCCATCACAGACAAGAAACACATCACATAGCACCGCTCGACACAAATAATCACAATTAGCATCAATAAAACGTACTCAAGCATAAAATGACCCAAAAGCTCAAACGGGAAGAAGAATACGCCTCAAATCCGACTAACCAATCCCAACTGAGCCAAATGCCGTCATGGCACGAAATGCACAAATCAACTCAATCTTTCCAAAATATTTGTCAATTACTCATCACAAACATGGGGTCATAACCACATGGTCTCTCAATTTAATGTTTGATTATTTACTATGTGAGCAACTAATATAGCTTAAATATTTATTTGAGCTCTAATTATCAATTAAAGGCGTTAATAAAATATGGTTTTGCTTAATGTCCAAATTTAATAAGGATCCCATAATATATATATTCAAGTTAAAGTTAAGGAAAATAATTGGATGTTAGGTTAAAATCTATTATAACAAAGTTTTAAATTAAAGATTACCCTTAATTGTAATTAAAATATATGTCCTAAAATTAAACTACCGCCATTACGCAAATCTCAAGTAGTAAATTTAATTAAATAACAATATTGAAATATAACCCTGTATAGCAAGCTTGAGCTCAAATAAATAAGAGTGTAATTACGATTAAATTATGCCAAGCGCTAAAGTAAAAGGATAAAGATGTCAATGTCACAAAGACTCTAATTAAAAGGCCATATTAGTGTATAGTATTAGAATATAATAGCTGCTGGTCATTAGTAATTAAAAATCATCTCGCTAATATATATGTAACCTGAAATCCAAGGATACTAGGCATAGCTGGTGTTAATGACCAAATAAATAGTCCCATGTGCTAATAAATGAGGGTGTTAAGCATTTAATTAATGAATAAATTAATTGGCAGTAAAACTCACCAAAACTATCACAGTGTGAAATGCCACAAACCCAAGTTCTAAGAGTAATTCGATAAGTTAAACTAATGTACACCATAAGCGCAATTCATGACCTAATCCTTAAAAAGACAACCCTCGGCACATGATACTCAACACCTCCAAGCAACTCTTACACCTGCTCATAGGACTAACCTGCCTCATGGAACTCCCTAGATAGATGTAAAAATAATAAAAGAATTTACTAAATAAAAGATCGATCAGTGGTATTCTAAAAGTCGACTATGTCTAGCCATTCTTAAGTCCAAAGCAGAATAAATATTCCTTTATCCTGAACCCTCTTTGACATCCATCTCGGCGGATTTCCCTGTTATCATTCCCTCACTTCATACCAACCCCTTCGACTCTATCAATACTCCGTACCCAATCAGCCTTGCCTCTAATCCCTCGAATCACCCATTAACTCATAATAAAACTAAATTGAATTTATTTGGGCCTTTTTGAGTTTTTTTGTATTTATTTGAATTCAGTTGCTTAGCGTGTAATTAGAAATTGGAATCCTGAAGAGTCAAGGAGGCAAGTGTGATCAAGAGCGAAGTGCAGAAAAAGACCAGAAGGTCAAGAGAAAGCATTGTGTGAGCTCAAGACCGCGGTAAACTGCGCAAGGCGAGTCAATACTTTGATCATGTTGAACCTACATTTTCTGCAAATTACTTTTGTTTAAGTTATCAAAGTGCATGCTGTTATTTTATATGCAAATGCATGTTTAATTTAAGATTCTAGTTATATGCCCATTGTTTGACTTGATTAATATTACACCTCCTTTGGAATATTTGAATTTGTGAACCTTGTTGCCCTAGCAAAATTTTAATAGTAACCTTTCGAAAATAAGTTCGTAATTATACGCCATGTTTAGTATTGCTTAGATACTCGTGGGCGTAAGAACACCCAAGCATCATTTTTAATAATGAGAAACTGATTTATGAAGTCATGGTGGTAATGACTGGTATATTTGATATGATTATTTTATGCTCCCAAAAACCTCCAATTGCTTATTTATCTGGGTGGATGGTTCGGGGGTATGGTGCAGTGGTGCACGAGAGTGTGGTTAGTGGTAGAACTGCTCAGATAACCCTAAGGACTAAATCTTGTCATGACCTCCTGTGTAAAATAAGTACAACTGCATGTCTGTAAAGTACAACTTGGCTTAGTAGATTTACCGGACCCTAAAAGTCATCCTCACAGGTGGAGGAGGAGAGGTAGTGCAAGCGGCTGTCTGTGTGGCGGGCTTGAATGGGACACTCGATGAGGGTGAAGTTCTTCTACGGCATGCTAGCAGTGTGGGTAGCCAGCTGCTAGGCGCATAGGAGGGGAACATCCCGCACAACGTATGGGACCCACCGCAAGTGGGAGCGGCCTATAGGGTGAAATGATGGAAGGGGCGAGGTACGTTGAACGGTTACTGTGATGGCCTGCTCAACTGCACGACTAAGGAATCATGCAGGGCAACGAGTGAACTGTCTCTTGTGGGTAAAGTGTGCAAACTCTATAGAGTCAAAACTATTCGAATAGCCGTGCCCACGGTCAAGGGCGGAAATGGGAACTTAACCAGATATAGTTCTATTTCAAAATCTTTACGGGTGAAATTGGAAAAGTGGAGGGCAGTGGAAAGCCCTGATTTGTGTTGCCCTAGGTCTCGCCCTAGTGATAATGTAAGCGGCTATAATGCTAAAGGTCTAGCATATGGTGCAGAGACCATGTAATGGTGGATGGAATCTAGATCACTATTACTATTGCATTCTTTCACACACTATGTTTTAGTTCAAACTGCTAGGTCTCAAGAAATTTTTATGTATCATATTTTTAATACTTCTTTTCATACAAATAAACTATAGGGAAGGATAAATAGAGTAGAAAGTAAAGAAGATGGATGTTCGTGGTAAACACGCAAAGATGTTGGTGGGTTTTGTGTCGATCATCAAAAGGAAACGATAGTGTGAATTCTAGGGATATAAATTGGTGGAGCCTAATTGAATAGATTGGCTAGATGGATGAATTAAATGATTTTTGAAGAGTTAGGGAGTGCGAAAGTAATTGCTAGATTACGACACTGGTAAGTAATATAAATTCTTGGGAGATGTTGGCAATAATGGAATTAATAGAATATAATCGATTACTAGATGGGTCAATTGAATTTTTGGGAATTCGGAGATATGATAACAACTATTGGAGTATAACCTTGATCAATAATATTCTTGGTGGATGTATACTAGTGAATTAGTTAGAGATGGATAATGGAAAATAAGGTTGAGTACTGGAAGAGCAAATTATGGTTTTGGGATCAATAACAGAAAGGATTGAATTGTTAGGAAGTCCTGATACAAATGATATCAGTGGATTTAAAAGTAATTATGTTGGATAATGGATTGAATTGATAGGAAGTCCTGATACAAACGATACCTATGGATTTGAAAGTAATTATGTGGGACAATCATTAGAATTTCAGGGATGAGGAGCTGATGAATAGCAACTGTAAGATTGGATTATTAGGAATTCAGAACACAAAAGATGCTGGTGGATCTAAAATAAAGGATACTAAATTTTGTTAGACTGAGGAACTGATTGAATTGGTAATTAATGAATCTAAGATTGGATCTATAAATTGGTGGTAGAAATTTAGATTCACATGGGAGTTGATAACCCCGATTTGATTAATAGAGTTTTTAGACAATGCAATGGGAATTGTTTGATTGGTGGATCCAAATTAAAGGTTTTGGATTGTCATTGGATTGTAGAGTGAATAGATTGGCATATAGTGGATCTGAGATTGAGAGTTTGCAGCCATCCGAAATTGATTTACAAATTTATGGTGGAAGTTAGGATTTATGTGAGAATCAGACACCCTTGGCTGGATTAATGAAATGGTAGGTAACAATATAGAAAGTGTATGATCGGTGGATTAAATAAATGATAACACTCGCTGCTGGGAGTCTTAGGCAGCAATCAATATTGAAAGTATGACCAGGGGATTAGATAAATGATGACACTCGCTGTTTGGAGTTTTAGACAGCAACAATAACGCCGTGATTAAATAATAAAAATAATACTAAAAGCAAATTATGGCAAATAAAATAACCCAAGCCTCTTCTTTGATAAGCCTTGCATATTATTTATTTACATCCTGTTTATTGGCTCACTGAGCACGGTGGTTTGTGCTCACTCTCGCTCTCACAACAAATCCAGAATCGGGAACCAGATCGCTATGCTTCAACAGTACTCTTGGTCATGATGGCGAAGAAGATGAAGATGTCAAGGGCTAGGTCGCGAACCCCTAATTGGCTGCCTGTGGGTATGTCCTGAGATTCCCACCTGTGTGCTTCATTTTCGCTGCTGCATTTTATTGATTTCGACCTAATCGGCCCATGTGTAAGTCTTCTATTATATTTATGCTTCCGCTTGATATGTATTTTGATGTTCATTTCTGTATCTGTGAGCACTATCTACTGATCTAGGGAATAGTGTGGTAGAATCACAGAGGATTCCAGATTGTAAAATCTAGGTCCGACAGTAATGGTTCTAGACATCGCTAGTAACATAGATGCTCATGCTTGTAAAATCGTCTGTGATAATTACAATACGGACGATTCTCCAGGAACCGTATGTGATGAGGCATCCAATATAGCCTATTTTGTAGTAGTGATTTACAATGCTCAATCTCAATTCAGTTCTGCTTGCTAAGGTTTTGTTGTCGAGTAGGCTTCAATCTAGTCAGAAAAGACCCTCTTGCACCAATGTGAATCAATAGCCATGACCACAACCCACACTCATCTCAACAACGAAACCAAAGTTGAAACATCATAAATTAATTAGCCAGGTCTATCCCATACTAGACATGTGGTTACACAATAAGGCTTAGATCAATGGTGTATAAAGTTAAATCCTTAATCATAACCTAGGCAAGGCATCCATATCCCAATGTGCTAACTGCATCCCCTTTACTACATGATCACTCGTCCAAGTGAAAACCATTTTGTGGCTATGTCAGACCTGGATTTTTCAATCCAGAATCTACTGTGTTTGCTGCACTATTCTCTGAATCAGTAGATAGTGCACACAGGTACATTTGCTGAATCACATCATACATCGCATGAGCATTAATAATATTACAGAATTATAATACACCACATCGGGTGAGAGTTTACAAAAGGGCCACCTAGGCCAAATGTATTCATTACAATAATTAAGCAGCGAAAAACGAAAGCAAAAGCGAAACCACAACCACAGGCAAGCGATTGATGGGTAATGTGTGCATTATATATTATCGAGACTCCGACAATATATGAGCACACAATGCCTTATGTCAACTTGTCCAGGCTCAAGAAAAGCGTAGGCTACGCCCTATTTTCCCTCGTTGCTTCTCCCTTCAGTTGCAGGGGTGTCTTCGTGGGCATAGTGATCCTGCGTCTATGTTTTGGGTAATGCGAGTGTGAGCACAAATCCACCGTGCTCAGCGAGCCAACACACAGAATGCAATATTTAACATGCTCAGCTTATCAAAGGAAGGCTTGGGTTTATTTTATTTTGCGTAAAATACTTTTGAATACAAGTACTTAAAAGTCCCTAAGAGCTAGCAGTTTTAAACTCATGACTTAAATTTTGTGAAGTAAGACTTTCTTATAATCGACATAGATTCCATCTACCGTTACATGGTATCTGCACCATATAGCATCTTTCAGTGTTATAGCCGCTTAACTTACCATTGGGACGACACCCAGGACAATTCAAACTAGGGCCTTTCTCTGCCCTCAACTTTACCAATCCCATCTTCCATAAATTTTTAAATAGAACTATATCTAGTTAAGTTCCCATGTCTGCCCTTGACCGTGGGCATGGCTATTTGAATAGTTTTAGACTCTGCAGAGTTTGCACACTTTACCCACAAGAGATAAATCCACTCGTTGCCCCACATGATTCCTTAGCCATGCGGTTGAGTTGACTATCACAGGACCTTTACAATGCATTTTTCCTAGCAGAGTTACGTCCGCTAAGGTTTCCACTTCCTTCGGGGCACGACCACCCTTCTAGAAGCCCCCTCTTGCGCCGCCACGTCGGAGGATGTGGCCAACCTCTACCCGCCCGTGGTCACACTGGCGCAACCCCTACTAAGTCGATGCAAATTAGTTAGCCCTGCCTACACTTTGCCAGCTTGTGGTTGTACTTGTCGAGCTGGCACCTAGTCGAAGTAGACGCGCGAGCGCTCTGTCCCCTACCCTTCGAACGGGTGGCAGCGGAGCTGGCCCCTAGTCGAAGTAGACGCGCGAGCGCTCCGTCCCTTACCCTTCGAACGGGTGGCAGCGGAGCTGGCGCGTAGTTGAAGTAGACGCGCGAGCGCTCCGTCCCCTACCCTTCGAACGGGTGGCAGTGGAGCTGGCGCCTAATCAAAGTAGACGCGCGCGCTCCATCCCATACCCTTGGAACGGGTGGCGCGAGCCGGCGCCACTGAAGTAGACGCGCGCTCGTCCCCTACCCTTCGAGCGGGTGGCGCGAGCGGCACCTGGTCGGCAGACGCGCGGCGCTCCGTCCCCTACCCTTCGAATGGGTGGCGCGAGCCGCGCGTAGCCGGCAGACGCGTGAGCGCTCCGTCCCCTACCCTTCGAACGGGTGGCAGCGGAGCTGGCGCCTAGGCGAAGTAGACGCGCGAGCGCTCCGTCCCCTACCCTTCGAACGGGTGGCAGCGGAGCTGGCGCGTAGCCGAAGTAGACGCGCGAGCGCTCCGTCCCCTACGCTTTGAATGGGTGGCAGCGGAGCTGGTGCGTAGCCGAAGTAGACGCGCGAGCGCTCCGTCCCCTACCCTTGGAACGGGTGGTAGCGGAGCTGGCGCCTAATCGAAGTAGACGCGCGCGATCATCGAGGGACTGGAGCCTGTCGCGGTAGAGGCTCAACGGTGTAGTCTGAATTGAAACTTCGCACAGCGCACACCGCTACGCCTGCGGTAATTGCAACCTCACGATCCGGGAATGCATTGTAATGGTTCCTGGAATTGCACCGGCCCCTGGCTTGCCATGGCTAGGTTGTCATACCGTGCGACTCACCCTGGTGCGTGTGGGGCACGTGGCGGCTTGTAACTGGTGCGCGGTGGGACATGAGTGGTTGCGTGATCGCGGCTGCTCGCCTCTTCCCTAGGGAGGGGGGACACGAGGCGGGCGAGGAGTGGCGCGTCATGCGGCGTGTAGCCATATTCCGCCGCCCCGTCACTGCCGGCTGTCCTGCTATGCTTCGAAGCTGTTACGATCCCACGGTCTGGTAGTGTGCTTTTAATGGCGGCTGGAATCGTGCCGACGCCTGGCCTATCGGGGGCAGGCTGTCACGTCATGCATCCTGCCTTCCCGTGGGCGGGGCACGTGGGGGAACGTATTCCTGCCACGGGCTTGGACCCCTCGGCCAAGGCTGTGACCCGCTGTCTGGCCTTTCCATGAAGGGGCCATCTTACGGGTGCGGTCTCGGCCCGAGCACCGGGAGCTACCCTACTGCGTGCGAAGGTCGGGCCAAAGACCGGGGGTATTCCTGCTGGGGCGGAGGCTCCATCTTAAAGACGCGCGCCGAGTCGTGTGCCCTAGTTATCTTGCGCGGGGGTTGCCACGCGGCGGGAGGCCACTGGAGCGTCGTGCACTGACGGTCCTCACTGTTGTGTCCGCGTCTGGCGTGTACCGTCACGACGCTTCATCCTTGGTTATGGGGAATCGTGCGGGACGGGCCTCTGTACGACTGCGGTCGCGTCCGGCACACGGACCGTCGCGATGCTTCGGCTACTGCCTTCGGGGTGAGGTGGCTTGAAATAACCCCCATAACCGCGCCCCCGCAGTTCGACGCCCCTTTCTCGCTTGCGCTGCCTTCTACACTGTCGTGGTATTCTCACTGTTGTATTCTTCCTTCTGTGAGAAGCGATGGCATCCGGTGACAAGCGTGGCCAGGCGGTTGGTGCTTGCGGCATTCGCCGGCGGTCTTCACCGCTAGAGGTGAAATACTCGCTCGGCGAACGCGACCCGGCGGCGGCGGACAAGTGGTGGCTGGCGGTGGAGAAGGGAGGCTCATTTTCCGGCGAGTTGGGCCCCTCGCTCATGACCGAGAAGACAATCCAAGCGCTACTGCGCGCGGGGAAGTTGTCCGAGCGCCAGGCGGTACGATTGCCCGCCGTCGACGAGACGGAACCGCGCCCCGGGGAGTCGGAGGCGCTTGTCTTCGTCGCCTTTTTCGACACGGGGCTCCGCATCCCGGCGGCGGCGATCGTGGGCGACGTGTTGTGGACCTTCGGGCTGGAGCTGGCGCAACTGACTCCGAACGCCGTGGCCCGGCTCGCCGTGTATAGTTGGGCCTTGCGCTCGGGAGCGTGCTGGCCCAGTGCTTCGTTGTTTGCCTACCTGCACGAGGCACGGTGCCGGCCCAAGGAGCGGAAGGACGGGACGCTGTCGAACTTCGACAGCGTCACCTTTATTCTTCGGTCATCCTGTAGCAAGCTCTTCCCCGCGAACTCCACTCGCGGGAAGTGGGAGTCTCACTGGATGAAACGGTGGTTCTACCACCACGTGGCGAGCGAGAGCGGCCTCGAATGCACGGGCCGGCCGATCGCGTTTAGGACCTCGCCCGGCCGGACGCTCGACGACGAGGACAGGCGGAGGGCCCGACGGCTCACAGGTGTGGCCGCCTGCTTTAACATGCGCGACCTCGCCGAAGAGTACGCGATGTACGGCGTAGCGCCGCTCGCCCGTGACTGGCGCCTCGCCGCCGAGAAGCGTCGAGACGACAACGTTCTGCCGTGGGTCTGCTCACTGCCGGCACCCTCCGACCCTCGTAGGCCTCGACCGTATCCCTCCTTTGTTCACGCGGAGTGCGTAACATGTTAATCTTATCTCCTGCTTTGCTGTAGAGATTCGCTTGGAGGATGCGGAGCGGGCCGTGCGTGTATTTCTCGGGCCGTATACCGGCAGGGAGCATGAGCAGCGCGCGTCTGCTACTGCTGCGGTGGGGCTGGGGTGGATAAAGTGCGTGTCTGAGGCCTTAGGCCTTGCCGTGCCGGACCGTGCTGATCCGCCCTCGCAACACCAAGATGACGGCGCAACGAGGGCGAAGGCGCCGTCTCGCAAGAGGGCCCGAGGCGGAGCGTCTGCCGTGCTTGGTATAGCAGCTGCCGTAGCTGCCGCTAGTGCTCCCTGATGGGGACGGGGTCCCGATCTTCCAACAGGTTCTGGATATGTTCGATTTGGTGGAGGCGCGACACAAATCGATCCGGCTTCCGAACGACACGTTCCGAACCCCGCAATCGCAGCACCACGTCTCCTCAGGTTATCAACCGTGCGCGGCCCGGTTGACCTCGCCAAGAAGGCTATTCCTTGCCTGCGAATCGAAGAACACAAGCAAGAACAAGGAAGAACACAACTGAATTGCGGATGTATTGATGTAGCACTCGAAAAGTTGGGGTCTCACAAACCGATGAACGACGAAACTGTTCAAAGACAGAATTAATCTAAGAAAAACCCAAACCCTAATGGTGGGGGTGACAACTGGATATAAAGGAGTGAGGGGCGTGCAAAACCCCTGGACGCACCCCTAATGGGCTCCAACACAATACAAAGCCGATCGGCCCAAAAGACGGTGACGCAGCACCCTGACAGATTCTGAACGCTCACTTGTTTCGACGATTCCCGTTGACTCAGAAGGAATTTTGACATAGGACCAGAGCCATTGGAAAGGTAGTCTTCTCAGATTTCCATACATATATAGAACGTCCAAAATGGAGTCCGGATGCGATCTGGGCGTCCATTTTAGTGCGGCCTGGTCCTGGACTCCGAATTGGATTCGAAGTCGGTTTGAGTTGGACCTCCAACATGATTCGACCGCCCTTGCTGGACTTGTGCGCCTCGTAGTCCTTCTCCAAGTACTTCTAGGTCCTCTCCATGGTTCCTAATCATAATTAAATCATTAGGTAGCAATCAATTCTCAAGTGAACAAAAAGAAGTACTTAGGAACGAGCTCACCTGTAAATTCAATTGTCGGGCGCGAGCTCTAGTGATTGGTCCTTAAATGTCAAGTGGAGGAGTGTTGTGTGTATCCAAAGAAGTGATGTCCTCATCATCCTCCCCCTCTTGAAGCGGAGTTGTCCTCAACTCAGCCTCATCTTCTTCTCCCAAGTATGGCTTCAAATATGAAATGTTAAAGGTGGGACTAACCCCAAACTCGGGAGGCAACTCCAGTTTATATGCATTATCATTTATCTTCTCAACTATCTTAAAAGGACCAGCAGCTCTAGGCATCAATTTTGATTTTCTTAACTCAGGAAATCTATCCTTTCTCAAGTGCAACCAAACCAAATCACCCGGTACAAGTTTAACTTCCCTTCTACCTTCACTACCAGCAATTCTATACTTTTCATTCGTCTTTTCAATATTTGCCTTAGTGGTTTCATGCAATTTGAGATAAATTCAGCACGCTTTTTAGCATCATTATGTGTTCTCTCAGTGGTAGGTAAAGGCAAAAGATCAATAGGAGCACGGGGGTTAAATCCATACACTACCCGGAAGGGACTTACCTTGGTGGTGGAGTGTACCGCCTATTATATGCAAACTCCACATGCGGCAAACACTCTTCCCACATCTTCAAATTGCGCTTCAAGATCGCTCTCAACATGGTGGACAATGTTCGATTCACTACCTCTGTTTGTCCATCAGTTAATGGCTCATCAAGCATGTCGTCTAGCCTAGGAATAGGATGACGATATCGTATAGTAATGTTGTTAATGGCTCTACAATCTACACACATACGCCAAGAACCATCTTTTTTGGGAACCAAAAGAACAGGAACAGCACAAGGACTAAGGCTCTCACGCACATACCCACGGTCCAAAAGGTTTTGGACTTGTCGCTGAATCTCCTTAGTCTCTTGAGATTGGTCTGTATGCCGCACGGTTTGGCAAACTCGCTCCAGGAATCAAGTCAATCTGGTGCTCAATCCCTCGAATGGGTGGAAGTCCCGGAGGTATCTCATCGGAAAACATCTCTAAACTCCTGCAAAGGTTAGTGACAGAGAGCGAGCAAAGTGCAAGGCATATTATCAAGAGAAAATAAAGCATCTTTGCACACAAAAGCATAGCATGTATCGTTAACATCATCAATTTCAGCAAGGTCTGATTTTGTGGCAAGCATAACAGAATTTTTCAAATGAATTACTTGCTGTTTTTCAGATTTATCATGTTCCTTTTGATCATTAGCAGCAGCAGCAGCTCTCGCCCTATCGGCCTCTATAATCTCGGTTGGGGTCAAAGCAGAAAGTAACTTTCTTTCCTTATGCATAAAAGTGTATTTGTTACTACTACCATGGTGTAAAGCATCATTATCAAATTCCCAAGGTCGACCCAATAAAAGAGAGCATGTTTGCATGGGAACCACATCACAATCAACATGATCAAGATAACCACCAATGGAAAAATGGACTCGTCATGTTTGCGTTACCTTAGCTTTTCCGTAATCATTTAACCACCGAATATGGTATGGATGTGGATGCGATCGCGTGGTCAAGCCAAGCTTCTTGACCAAATCAGAACTCACCAAGTTGTTGCAGCTTCCTCCATCAATGATGACACGTGCGTGCCGGTTCTTGATTGCGAAGTCTGAAACAAATTATGGCGTTGAAGCTTATCGGGTTGTTGTACCGTGTGCTGAGGACTCGCTGCACAATGATGCTCCGTAGCGTCGCTGTGGGCGCCCACCAAGGACCAAGTCGTCATCACCACTTGCCATTGTCGTCCGAGGCAGCAGCAACATCCTCCTCCTCCTCGACATCCGAAGTGCTGATGTAGCCTCCATCTTCGTGGCGATGTATGCCCGTTGGCTAGGGCAATTCTTACGCACATGACCAAGCCCATGGCAGCGGTGACACCGAATGTCGAGAGGCGGCCCGTTGAAGCCACGGAAGAAGAACTCTTGGCCGGAACTCGCAAAGAATTTTTGTAGCATCCGCAGCGTGTTGTGGAAGGTGGCTTCGTGGCGCTACTGCAATCTTGTTCACAGTGGTGGAGGAGAACGAAACTCGAAGAAGACTTGGGCGATCCGTCGATGTAGTCGTGCGCGGCGTGTAGAAGGGTCGTCCGGTGCTTGCCTTCGCTGATTCCTTGCGTCCTGCAATTCTTTTCTGCAAGCATAGCAAGTGGAACAAGCGGTTGACAGCAGAAATTCTTTATAATCAACAATGTCCTGAATTTCACGCCAGTAACCCCCATAGAAACGACAAATCTTATCCTCCGTGTCCTCAACAACCCCACAACGCATCATACCCTTTTGAAGCTCAGCATAATAGTCCTGAATGAGCGATCACCTTGTTCTAAGCGCTGCAATTTTTTCTCAAATCAAGTTTATATGTGGGAGGAACAAAGCGATTACGCATATCTTCTTTTAACCGCTCCCATATATCAGGTTGTAAGCGCATGTTACTTAGTTCATTCCACCAGATAATAGCAAAGTCCTTAAACTCACTAGTAGCTTGTCTAACTCGATGTTGTTCAGGAACCAAGTGAGAATTAAATTTCTGCTCTACCGTCATCTCCCAATCAAGATATATATCAGCATCATAAAGACCAGCAAAAGATGGAATGGTAAACTTGACTTTAGCAAAAGGGTCGTCGTTACCATGACGGTTCTGGTTATTACCTCCCATACCCTGTCGGTTTTGCTGAAGACGCCGACGTAGTCGTGCATCTTGTGTCGCCCGCCGATCAATGTTGCCATCCGCATCATACACTGTGTCATCATCAGGACGATGGCCATCATTGATAGGTGGCAGGCGTGCCTCCAATGTGTCTATCCGACCAGTGAGGTCAGCCAACCGCGACTAATCGATGAACCGTGCATGTGCCTCAATGTGTCTATTCGAGTGCTACCTCCCATACCCTGTCGGTTATCAACCGTGCGCGGCCCGGTTGACCTCGCGAAGAAGGCTATTCCTTGCCTGCGAATCAAAGAACACAAGCAAGAACAAGGAAGATCACAACTGAATTACGGATGTATTGATGTAGCACTCGAAAAGTTGGGGTCTCACAAACCAATGAACGGCGAAACTGTTCAAAGACAGAATTAATCTAAGCAAAACCCAAACCCTAATGGTGGGGGTGGCGGCTGGATATAAAGGAGTGAGGGGTGTGCAAAACCCCTGGACGCGCCCCTAATGGGCTCCAACACGATACAAAGCCGATCGGCCCAAAAGACGGTGACGCAGCACCCTGACAGATTCAGAATGCCCACTTGTTTCGACGATTCCCGTTGACTCATAAGGAATTTTGACATGGGACCAGAGCCATTGGAAAGGTAGTCTTCTCATCTTTCCATACATATGTAGAACGTCCAAAACGGAGTCCGGATGCGATCTGGGCGTCCGTTTTAGTGCGGCCTGGTCCTGGACTCCGAATTGGATTCGAAGTCGGTTTGAGTTGGGCCTCCAACATGATTCGACCGCCCTTGCTGGACTTGTGCGCCTCGTAGTCCTTCTCTAAGTACTTCTAGGTCCTCTCCATGGTTCCTAATCATAATTAAATCATTAGGTAGCAATCGATTCTCAAGTGAACAAAAAGAAGTACTTAGGAACGAGCTCACCTGTAAATTCAATTGTCGGGCGCGAGCTTTAGTGATTGGTGTGATGTCCTCATCATCCTCATCAGCAACTTGAGGTTTTTGGGGAGCATAAAATATCCTTAACCAAACATACCAGTCATTTCCACCATGACTGCCCAAACCAATTTCTCATAATTCAAAGTGATGCTTTGGGGTATTTTTGGTGCCCCCGATTATCTAAGCAATACTAAGCATAGCGTATAATTATGGACTTATTTTTGAAAGATTACCATTATAATTTTGCTAGGGTGACAAGGCTCAGATATTCAAATGTTTCCAAAGGAGGCATAATAGTAGCAAGTCGATTATTGGGTATATAACTAGAGCCTTCAAACAAACATATATTTGCATATGAAATAACAGCATGCAATTTGATAATTTAAACAAAAGTAAATTTACAGAAAATGTAGGTTCAATATGATCAAAGTATTGACTCACCTTGGTCACAGTGATTGGGGTCTTGGTTCTCTTGAGCTTCTAGAGTGGCTGCCTCGGCTTCTTTCTCCTAAGCCTCGTACGCTATTTTATTGTGCACAAAATTTCGAATAAAAGAAATCAACAAGTCAAACAAAATTTCACCAAAAATTCAAATGAACTCTAAAAATCTTGGTTTCAGTTCCATTGAATAGATCTTGAATTTAGATGAATTTAGAAATTTATTTCACTCAATTGGAATAAAGAGGAATAAGTTATGCTCATTTAAACATCTTAGTTCAGTTAAATCCAGAAACTGTCAGATTTCTAACAGGTGGGTCCCACTGCATATTTTACATTTTATCCTTTCTTTTATTCTTTTTATTCTCTGTGTCTTTGATAGGTAGGGCCCACAGGTCAGTGAAACCCATGGCCCACGGTCTCTGGCAAGTGGGACCCCTCTGTCAGTGGCCACAGATGTTTATCAGCCACTGATAGGTGGGACCCTGGGCTCTGGACCCATACGTCACAGTCGGCACTGACAGGTGGGACCCAGGCGTCAGCGACCTCACAGACTGACAGCCGCTGACGAGTGGGACCCAGTTGTCAGCGTGCAAATTAAAAGAAAGGCTCAACCTCAGCGCTGCGGAGCCGGGGGCTCGAACGTGCGCCGAGGGAGCCAGGGGGAGGAAGAGAATACGCTGATAACCATCTGAGCACTTGGGTGTTGCTTACCCATATAGGGTAAGTAACCCCGTTATACCAACCTGCAGAGGGGGTCAGGCAGAGGAAGTTGGAGGCGGCGGTGTCGACGGCGAGTGGTGGCCGAAGCAAGGTCGGGGTAGGCCAAAATGGGATGTGGGGGGTCACGGTGATGCCGAAGGTGGTGGCGACGTGGACACGGAGTCACCGGAGGTAGGTCGGCGACGGGCGGTGGCGGTGAACTTGGGGGAAGTTCGGCGACGGCGAGGTACCGACAGCGAGGAGCTTGGGCGAGGCTGAAAATGTCTTCGCAGCGAACCAGAGAGGGTGTGGGTGCGGGGAATCGGACTCTCGTAGTGCGGTTTGGTGGGGCTCGGTCGCCGGAGTTGGGAACGAAGGGTGAGCCTGGCGGCGATTTACGGGTTGTTGGCTCGATTGGCCGCGGAGGGAGAGAGAGCAAGGTGTGGGGAGTGCAAATGAGGCCTTGGTGGCTTTTATAGCCGGCGTGGCACGGCTAGCCACGCACGGCGTCATGCGTGCACGCCGGGGCTGTCGGGCGTGTCGTCAGGCGGCGGTGTCAGCTGCGGCAGCGGGCGGCGAAGATAAGGTGGCGCGATTCAGGGAGGCTCTCGCACGTCGCCCGTGTCACTCGGCTTTAGCCGGGTCATGCGGCTTTTGACCGGAGTCGCGTGGTCGAGAGAAGAGGAGAAGGAGCTCGGGCGTGCGGGGGAGAAAAGGAGAGGGAGAAGGCGGCGCAGGGGCCGGGCCCACTGGCCAGAGAGAGAAGGCGCGGAGAGGTGCAGGGCTCGCGTGGCAGCGCACGGCGAGGAGCGGGCCGGCGCCGCGCGGGGCTGGGCAGCGCGGCATGCCCGGCCGGGCCGCTCGGCCACGAGCACAGAGGCGGGAGAGAGAGCTGGGCCGGGGTGATGGCCGGCCTGGCTCTGCCTTTCCCCCTTTTTCTTTTATTTCTTTCTTTTTCCTTTTTTGCTTTAATCCTCTTTTGTTTTGGAGCATGCACTTGTGTGTATACATATATATATAGTTCGAGTTTTATTTGTTTCTTTTCTTGCTAACCAAACTTTTATATTTATATTTTTGGCATTAAATTTGTAGGTACAAGATTTTAATATATCTAGCCATATATGTGGGTATTTATTTGCTTGCTTTCACGGGTATTCATGCCATTATTTTTAGCAATGGGTTGTTAGGTTTTAACCAAATTTCTCCCTTTCCTTTATGGATCATCTTTTCAGATTCGCATTTTAAATTTTAATTCTCTATTTTTTTAAATATGTTTGTTTATTATTGATACTTTTAACTTTTGGAACCTTCACCAAATTTTTCAGAAAAATATCATAAACTCCAACCTCAAATAAAATTTATAGCAAATAAAATTTATAGCAAAAATAACCCAAAAGCTTCACATATTTGAAGTTTAAACTTTTAGGATGTTACAGACTACCACCATAATTCAATATCTCATTAAACAAACTTAATTAATTGATCAACGTATGATGATGAGCCCAACGTATCAATAAGCATGGTTAAGCATACTAGGTGCACAACCCATATGGATACTAGTATTGCATCACTAGATAATTAACTATCCTATGGTGAAAATGGAATTATGGCATTTAAATTATCAAAGAGGAATTAACCAAGATTGGTTGATAGCTACCAATTACAAAGGTTTGTAATAAATTAGCAACACATAAGATTTGAAATAATAGGTTCAATATAATCAAAGGTCATTACTTGCCTTGGCCTTACTCAGTTACCACTTCTTGATCTTTAGTTCATGCTTCTACTCCTTCGAAGTTGTTATCTAATGAGAGAGAAAGCGAATAAAATATAAATAAATTCAAATAAAATCTAAAAACAACAAAACTAGAACCAAAAGAAAGAGCTAAATTTTATATGAATTTAGGATGAAGAATCAGGTCAATCAGAGAATCAGGTCAATTAGAGTTAGGACAGAGGAGAACGAACACTTAGAAGATTGATCGGTTGAGAAAATTCTGGAAAATAGGAAATAGATACTGTGCTAGGGTTTACTATGCTGTGGATTGTGTCTATGGACCAAACCTTAGTCCACCATGGATTCAGTGTATGGAATAGTGCCGCTGTGCAATGGCTATTGTGTGCTGACATGGCATGTTGACTTGGCTGACACGTGTGCAACAAGTGATGAGGTGGCATAACGTGGCAGGTGACATGGTGCATGATGTGGCAAAGAGTTACAGTGAGGTGGCAGTAGGGGCTGATATTGTTGCTGTGTGGTAGACACGGGGGATGGTGACACTGAGGTAGCTTCCACACAGATGCTGACATCACTGGCTACGTGGACCAGATCGACGGCTTATCTTCTTCGGCGATGGCGACGGTGAATGGCGAGGACTGGTGGTAAAGAATGGATAGCAAAAGATTCATTATGGCACGACGTGAACATACAATGGTTCGGATTGGGAATATATGGCCAACGAGGTCACTGGTGGCGAGCTATGCGGTGACAAAGGTTCAGATGGCAACTACGGTGAAAACAGCTTGGCTTGGTGCTAGGATGCACGCAGGGTTGCTAGGTTTGTGGCAATGCCAGTTGAGTAGAGCGCGAGGACCCATGTTCTTTAGTGAAGGGTGAATGATGACGACCATTAGAAAAAAAGTGAGGAACAAAAACAATCCAAGGGAGAATAAAAGAAAACAAATGGTTTTGCCATTAGAACCCTCTGGCTTTAGAATATCAAATCAATTAGTGCTCATCAAGATACCTAGATTGTCTGGGGTTAGTCGGCACCTCTCACTTAATGCGGTCTCATCATTTGGCAGAAAACTTAGCCCAACACACACTTTTGTTTTTACTGACTTACCTTTCGTAGTAAAAAACTGAAGAATAGTACCAAAATCACCCCATGGACAAACGATCCCAGGATTTTACCCACAACCGCAATAGATCAAGAGTGCCATAGGGATAAGACAAGGGTGTCCAAGACTTTGCACAAGCCAAGAGAGAGAAGCCAACCAAATTCCTATCCCTTATAAGCCAGCCAACACCAGCATCCACACACAACCATCACTCTCATTTCCTTCTCCAACCGAGAGCCAGCCAAGACCCAAGTTGCCACCACCATTGCTCAGTCGAGATAAAGAGTAAGCCAAGCAAAGCCACCCAACCCATCTAAAGTCCAAAGCCACCACAGAAAGATAGAGAGAAGGGAAAAAGTAGAGCCAGGAGGAGAGGAGTCCATAGGGAGTTGGGAAAGACCGAGGGTGTGAAGACGGAGTCCATGACAACCACAAGCCACCAAGGACCACCGGGACCATGCTGAATTGAACTGGGACAAGGAGGTGGCGGGAAGGACTAGTGAAAACGTGTGGAGAGCATCGCCACCACCACAGCCATGGTCATCACCTCCTTATCCCTACCCAACCCGACAACAAGTAGCCCCCATTTTTCCCCTAATCTTTTCCCCCTTTCTATCCATAGCACAACACACACCAATTCCACCAGCGGCAAGCCCATAGAAGCCGCTGTGCACTCTTGGAAGGAATGGTATGCTCCCCGGCACATGCCCTCCCAACCAAGCCCTGTCGCGATGGCACCTATAGGCTTTCCCAAGCCAAGCATAATTAGGAGTATAGCAAGCAAAAATAGCAACTGAAAACAAAATGTGTAAAGTAAGGGGGAGAGTGGGCCATCTTGGGTAGAAGGAGAGGAAGATGTGAACTGGTGGAATTGTAGCAGGTCGTGGGAAGATCAGAGCCATGGTGGTAGGACATGGCCAAGCCGAATTCAGGCGCAACAAACCAGTGGCATGAGGGTGCAGGGTGATTGGGCCAGGGGATGGTAGTGCAAGAACCAGAGCTAAGGGGAGGCGCGGTGGCACTAGCAACACAAGGGTTGTGGCCTTGTGGAGCCGAGGGGGAAGATGGAGCCGGATGGGGGGGGGGAGAGGAGGTATGGTGAGGGGAGAGGAGAGGATAAGAGTTGGGGATAGAATTGAGTGAATGAGGGCAGTTTCTACAAATTGAGAAAAAAAGATAGGAAAGAAAAAAAAGAAAAGGGGAAGGGAAAGAAAAGAAGAAAAGAAAAAGGGAAGAAATAGAATAAGCGTGCGCAATAAAATTTCTACTTCATAAATCTTTAAATTATGGTCATTTGAGCACTGGAATAGTGGGAAGGTGTCCGGTGTGAGGGGGATTGTTTATGTCAGGTTTGCTCATAGGAACAATGCCGTTCGTTTGTGTGCATATATTGCTATGGTGTATTAAGACTGGATAATGCTTGTACAGGTGGAGGTTCTAGTTTGGTGCCATCCACGCATCGTCCACAAGGTTAAACAGGCAAGTGCATAGTATAATAGTGGGTTGTGATGGATACTTGATAATTGTTCCTTCATGCTTTATGTTACAACGTTTTATGAGATGACATCCATGCTTGCATGTTAATCATACCCTGATAAGTGATGCTTATGGTTGAATGTCAACATTAAAATAATATTGCATCATGCAAAATGCATCTGAGGTAGGGTAGTAAGTCTTATAGCTAGTCCGAAGTGTATGAGCTAGGTCGGTGAGAAAGCTATATAACTAATTCGGAGCACTCTTGAGTAAGACCTACAAAGGTAGACACCTCCATAGGATGAAGAAAAAGACCCACTTTGATAGGCACTATGTGGGAGTGGAGTTTGAGACCCCGTATGAAAGAGGATATGGGCAAGAGTAGTTCATCGACGGGTGAACACTCCACTATATCGGTATAAGCTACAATTACAGACGCATTGTATCGCATTGTATGAAATAAATAGGAGATAGTGATACAATTATAGAGATTATGATTTACAGTCCACAGATATGAAATTTACTGACAGTTATAGAGATTGTGCTTATAGTTCACAGATACATAATTTACTAAATTGTTGTGTTAATGAGACTATTTTATTATGTGCTTGTTGAGTTTTCGGACTCACCCTTGCTTATCTGTTGGTTTTTAGGTGAACTTCAGAGTCGTCATGCATTAGAAAGGGGGAGTTAGCACATCCACATCACATGAAAATCTCTATTTCTTAGACAATAATTTTTGAATGTAGTATATCTAGTTTGGTAAACTAGTCCTTTCTGGTTGGAAGTGAGTGCATGTTTTAGAGAGCGTAATGTTGAACCTTAAAAATATTTATGCTATGGTGGACCTACTACTGCTATGTTACCATCGTTGTGGAATCCATTGTCTTTTTTGCAGTTTGATCAACATTTATTAGTTGCCCTTGTCTATAGTTGTATAAACTAGGGAGGTGTTGCAGAAATTTGTTAATAGCAACACCAATCTGAGTTGGTAAGTTTGTAGTGGTAACATTCTAGGCTCAGAGATTGGGATAGGGTGTTACAACCATGGCAGACATGGTGGAGCTCAGCTTTTTGTTGTGGTGGCTAGGCAATGGTTCTTTGGTGAGGGCAAGGTGAGCACATGACAGAACACGTAGCAGCAAAGCCAAGGATGTGGATGGCAAGGCTTAGGACTTACCAATGGCGATGAATTCCAACAAGGAAGGGACTCGGCCTTTGATTCATTGAGACGGTAGTAAGTTGGGGTGGTGAGCTAGGGTTTGGGGAGAGGAGATCGAGATAGGTCTTTTAACGCTAGCGGTCGGCTCTTAAATAGTCAGGAAGAGGAGGAGTTTGTGGTGAGGATAGCTACGATGCGTACTGAAGGTGGATTTCGAGTCCAGAAGGAAGCTGATGCAAGGAAGAAGGCTGCTTGGTGACTGATTGGTGGGGCCTGGGTGCAGAGAGGGAAGGGTGAGCGGGTGGTAAGCCGACATGTGGTGATGGGAGGACAAGTTGACTAAGTCGAAGACGTGGGCCATGGAGCAGGCCATGCAGAAGGAAGCCGGGCTAGAAAGGAAATGGGCCACGGAGAGAGGAAATGGGTCGAAGGAAAAGTATTTCGGCCCGGGAGGGAAAATCCAGATTTTATGGAATTTTGAATTTTAGAAAATAAGAAAAAGAAATTGAGCTCTAGAAAATAGCAAATAAATCCATACAAATCCAAGAAAATATAAAACAATTTTTTGCAATGCAAGGAAGCCAAATAAAATATGTTTTAATTTAATTGATGTTTAATTTATTCATAGTATATCATTTTAATTTCTAAAAATTCAAATTAATCTTCAATTAGTTCAAGAAAATCCAAATGTTTATTTTTATTTTAAAAACTTTAAAAGGCACAAAAAATCAGGATGTTACAATGGGCAATATTTTAGTTCCAAATTTTATTAGGAGACAGATACAGCAAAAGACTAGTGACGCAACAAATGAATCTAAAAGTAGTGTACTCATTGCACTTCAAAACATACAAAAGAAAATATTATAATAAACAATTGATTGTGCGAATGACTTATTGTTGAGATTGATGAAGAACAAGAAGTAGTGCAGACTCAATGCAGTGCATAACGTAGATAAAACATACCAAGAGCGGTCATGCGTGTTGCGATGCCTAGAAACCTTATTACGACCCTGTGCAGGTACTCTCTGCGGCAATGGCTCAGAGATAGTCACTCTCCTTCCTTCCCAGTGCATGCCAAGGAGAAAGGCCGGTGAGGTTTCGTCGCACAGCACACTAGCATAGATCAACAGAGGAGAAAGTAGAAAAAATGGAAGACGGATTTTGGTCACTCTAGCTTGGATGTCTCTAGATCTTTTGTAGATGTTTCCAGCAACTGATGCTATTCAATTAAATTGAATTAATCCAGTAACCGATGCCATTAACTAAATTAATTAAGGCATTTGAATTTGCATTCAAACAGAGAGAGAGAGAGATACACGGTTTAGGAAAGTTAAGGTAGAATTGGACTACCAAGTGGCATGCCACATCACGACATGGTCGTGCGTCACAAGTCATAAGTCACATGATTTTTCATGCAAAAATACATGAATATGCAAGCGCGTGCATGCACACGTGTGTTTTGCCAAAGCTCTCTCATGCCATGTGTCTCAAGATTTTAGGGAGTGGGAAGAATCCCACCTTATAAATTTGCCTCCTCTATTTTGGCTTAGTAATATGGTACTAAATGATGCATGCTTTGGAATTATAGGAAATGAGCCTCACTCATATGGGCTTGTTTCTAACAATCCCCACCAATTAGAAAACAAGTGGTAAAAAGATATCAAAGGTATTATGCTAAAGTACTATTAATATAACCGTCTTTTAGTTAAGTCCCGTACGGGTTGAACTTACACTTAGAATGACAAGATTCATCTTACTAAAATTGATAAATGGACAATGCCTTGAATTCCATTTTTTCATGATTAGACTTTACTTGAAATTTTAACTGATATAGGCCACCAATGAATCATGCCTAAATAGAGAGTTAAAAGGTCATGCTCCCTAATTTGCTCATAAGATTTCTAGAGAATACCCCGTTCTCGTGAACTATGACCACACAGTTAGGCTCAAGTTGGTGTATTCTCCCTAGGTATCCTGCAAGCTAATACCTTTTCCTTGTTTGGACAATTAAATAAATTAAGGCTTTATACCAACCTTCTATACAGTTGAGAATATTTTGTCTATTAGGACACGGGTACAATGAATATGTACTTTCTTATTACAACATCAACATTTCTTCTCAGTGCCTAAGTCACGAGATCTCTAATCAAGAAGGTATGGGTTACTATTGTGACGTAACTCAAATGTGCCTCATTCTCATGTCCATATATGCAACAAAAATCACTTTCTATGCTAACCCCTTTGTAAAAGGGTCTACTAGATTTTTCTCAATGTAAATATAATTCATAGCAATCACTCTAGAGTTTCTTAGTTTTTTTAATAGATTTAAGTCTACTCTTCACATGTCTGGAGGACTTCATATTATCCTTAGTACTTGTAACCACTACTACAAAAGAGGCTATACTGGACAGCTATATCATAGACGGTTCATATGGAACCGTCTGTGCTTAAACTATCACAGACGGTTCTTAAAACGAACCGTCTGTGATAACTGAGACATCGCAGATAGTTCGTGTTAATAACTATCTATGAACTTTCACAAACGGTTCTTAACACGAACCGTCTGTGATCATTGAGACATCACAGACGTTTCGTATAACAAACCGTCTCTGATAATGAACTAAAGAAGCTACTGAGACAAGAGTAAAATTCAAGGCAAATTTATTACAAAAGTCTTAAAAAAAAGAGATTCCCAGATCCTAATCTTCTGGGCTTTATATGCTTCTTCTTTGACTTTTGAAGTTGGAGGATCAGCCGTTGAGTTCTCGAATGATGTGAAGATTGTCCTAGCCCTCTCCACTTCCTCCTGTAGCCTGGGCAAATCATTAGCATGGTCCATAATCTCAAAGAGGATGCCATGGTAAGCTTCCTCAGAATCGGCCGATTCTGCTTGATCGGTAAGGTTATCCATGTGTCTCTCCACTGCCGCAAGAGCTTCCTCCGCTTTGTGCACATTGCGGAGAAGAACGAGGCCGAGGGCGGTTTTCTTTTCCTGAGCGGCAACGAGACAACTCCGTCGACGGTGGATGATGAGGTCTAGCTGACGGATGGAAGCGAGTCGAGGAAGGAGAGCAAGGCATGAGCAGAGGAGCTGCTCCAGACGTAAATTGCTGGCCGCATGTGAAAGGTTGCAGCTGAACAACTCATGATGGATAGATGAGAGGAAGGAGATCAAAAGAATATTAGATGTCATTATTGAGAAATCTGGTGAAGAATATGAGGGAGAGGATCACAGTGTAGAAGAGCTGGATTAGGGTGCGCATTTTAAAAGGTTATCACAGACAGTTCGTATACCAAACCGTCTCTGATATTAATATCACAGACGGTTCATATTCCAAACCATCTCTGATATTGACTTATCACAGACGGTTCGTATTCCAAACCATCTCTGATATGTGCATTATCACAGACGGTTCGTATAACAAACCATCTCTGATATTCATTATCATAGACAGTTCATATAACAAACCGTCTCTGATAATGACACGTCACCGATCCATGGCGTGTACCTCAGGATTTCGATATCACCCATCCATTCTCTCCACATCGAATGGTAGGCACCAATTCCTTCCATTGTTCGGCCCTTATTAATAACTCCTCATCTACCTTCCCACCGCTCAGCCCTTTATCTCCATCTACCTTTCCACCGGTATATAGTCATGCGTGAGTTCATCCTTTAGCTAGCTTCCTGCATCCCCCCTCCGCTGTGAGCTAGCACCTCCGTCGTGGCACCACATGTTAGTGATATGCCCTAGAGGCAACATGGAGATGTTATATATATCACATACTATGTTTATGATGCATTATTTTGTTCCTTGAAATAGACATTATCATTATTGATCAATGAGTATGTGACTTATTCATGAGACTCTTAATGCTAAAATGTTGCTATTTCTAAATGATCCCTGATCATATATCATATGAGGAACAAATATGATTCAAAGATCAGCATATGTATTGATTGATGATCATGTCTCATGGATCATGGTATGGTGATACCAAATCAATAATATGGACATGTGTTAGTGAACATATGTTGGATAGACCCGCCATGAGACACCGCAGAGATTCCATGTGTCATCGGTTGGTCTCAAGTAGTGTTTATGTAGAATCCTTAGACTTGAGATCATCATGGTTCCCAACATGCGTAGTAGCTTATTTTGGGACTACTAAACACTACTCCGTAACTGGGTAGTCATAAAAGTAGTCTTCGGGTTTGCCATGAAACATGTAGTGGGATGTGAATGATCAAGATAGAATTTGCCCCTCCTTATGGGAGAGATATCTCTGGGCCCCTCGATGTAATGGATTATGAAAGTGCATGGTCATGCCAAGGTGATTGAGGAGTCAATCACAAGTTTATAATCCATCATGGAATCGAGAGAGTGATTGAGCTATTAAGAGGATGACACAGGTCTCGCCTTGAGCTCAATCTATATCATGAGACAAAGGGATTCGTACATGAGAACATTACAGGTTCAGCCGATATGATCTTTACGTATACTTTGGGGTTAATATGTCTTACTAGAGGCTGCTATTAACAGAGTGACCGGAAAGGCGTTTCCGGGTCACGACCAAGTATACGTGAACCTACAGGGTCGCACACTTAACGGGTTGGAACACTAATTTGAATGTGATTCGAATGTGGGCTCAATTCGGATAGAGATCCGGATATACTCCTATTGGGCCTTGGTCCATGAGGCCCAAGTGAGGAGGTCTATATATATGGAGGCGAGGGGCTGAGGGGTGCATGCATCTGTTAATCCCGAGCTAAACCCTAGCCGCCACCTCCCGAGCCAAACCCTAGCCGCCGCGAGTCTTTGGTACACTCGCGATCGGCGTTCCAGCCCCGGACGTGTGGATACCGGTGGAGGCACTGCTCGTTGCGGCGTTGATCGGCATCAACAGCCTACAGATTGGATCTGCTCGTGGTGTGGTTGGTCGCGTGGAGGAGACGATCTGTTCGGGACGATCGGCTACTTCCACTACTACCTCGACGCGCGTGGTTGGATCGGCTTCTCCAACTCTTCTTCTGCTGCGCTGCGCGTCTAGTGGTAACGATCCATGATCCCTCCTTAAGCATGATGTCCTTGTGTGCGCGGTAGAAAAGTTTTATTTTCTGCTTTCGTAGCCTACGCGCGATCCATCACCACGGTAGGCTGGGCAATACACTCTTGTCATAAGTGTTGTAAGTGTGTCTTGTTCAGCCTCACTGTGGTGCCACGAAGGTTTGTTAGCTTGTTATCCTGTGCTTGCCTCTGTATTTTCTTGTTCCTCGACGACGCCGACTATTGCCGTGAGCTAGCGCCTCTGTTGTGGCACCACGGTAGGATGGGCAACACACTCTTGTCATAAGTGTGTCTTGTTCATCCTCACTGTCGTGCCACGAAAGGTTCCTTAGCTTGTTATCCTGTAATAGAATGTGTTGTTGTGCTTGCCTCTATAATTTCTTGTTCCTCGACGACGCCGACTACTGCCGTGAGCTAGCGCCTCTGTTGTGGCACGACGGTAGGCTGGACAACACACTCTTGTTGTAAGTGTCATAAGTGTGTCTTGTTCAGCCTCACCGTCGTGCCACAAAGGGTTCATTAGCTTGTTATCTTGTAATAGAATATGTTGTTGTGCTTACCTCTATATTTGCTTGTTTTCAAAGGGCATGGGTAACATTATTTCTTTAGGCTAGCCAAAAAATAGAAAAAATTTAAGGTATAGAGTGAACTATCACAGACAGTTTGTGGTATGAACCGTCTACGAAGATTCTATATACCAACCGTCTGTGATACTCGCTAATCACAGACGGTTGGCAACTAGAACCGTCTGTGATGTGTGGGTATCACAAACGGTTAGTAACTAGAACCATCTATGATGTGTGGATATCATAGATGGTTTTTGGTTCGAGCCATCTGTAATAGTTTTCGTCTGTGTTGTCTTTATCACAGACGGCCCACAAACCGTCTATGATAACCTTTGTTATCATTGACACATAAATACAGATGGTTTGAAAAACCGTCTGCGATGACTATTCCGAACCATCTGTGATGGCCCATTTTGTAGTAGTGAACCTTAGCCAACACTATTTGATTATCACAGTACATCAGGATTCCTAATATTGGTTTCTCAACTAATGGCAAGTCTAAAAAAAGCTCTCTTAGCCATTTAGCCTCAATAGTGGCTGTGTCAAGTGCTATAAGTTCTGCTTTCATAGTTGACCTCATCAATATAGTCTATTTGCACGACCTTCATGAAACTGCAGCACCAGCTAAAGTCAACACATAGCCACTTGTAGCTTTGATCTCATCCACATGAGAGATCCAATTGGAGTCAATGTACCCTTCTAATACAAAAGGATACCCACTATATGAAATTCAAAAGATGTTATGCCTCTCAAGTAATGCAACACTTTTTCAAGTGCCTCTTAGTGATCATCTCTTGGGTTAGAAGTAATTCGACTTAATTTGCTCACAGTAAATGAAATATTAGGTCTTGTGGCACCAGCTAAATACATGAGTGACCGAATAATTTGTGAATATCTCAATTGATCTTTTTCTAGCCCTAGTTCCTTTGAAGCTTAATGTTTGCATCATAGGATGTTGGAGAAACTTTGCAATTTTTAAAGCCTAATTGATTCAATATTTTCTCAGCATAATGGGATTGGTTCAAAATGATCCCATCCTTGTTCTTAATTAATTTAAGATGTATAATAACATCTGTCTCTCCCAAATCTTTCATATCAAAGCATCAAATATAAGTATGTTACCTACATATAGACGCAAGATTACTCCTTGACCCCTACCATAATGGTAATATATACATTTATCAGCTTTATTTGCAACAAAGCTAGTGGATGTCAAAGTTTTATCAAACTTCTCATGCCATTGTTTAGGTACTTGCTTTAGGCCATACATGGATTTCAATAATTTGCATACCTTGTTTTCCTATCCAAAAATAACAAAACTATCCGGTTGATCTATATAGATTTCTTCCTCTAACTCTCTATTAAGGAAAGCTATCTTCACGTCTATTTGTTGGACATGTAGACCATAGAAAAATGCTAACGCAAGGAGCACTCTAGTGGGGATTAATCTGGTGACAGGAGAATATGTATGAAAAAAATCTTTTCCCTCTTTCTGGGTGTAACCCTTGGCCACAAGTCTTGCATTTTACTTCTCAATAGTACTATCAGGCTTTAGTTTCTTTTTAAAGACCAACTTACGTCCTATAGGTTTGCGCCCAATAGGACAATCAGTGATCTTCCAAGTCCCATTAACTATGATAGAGTCCATCTTGCTGTGGACTGC
Source organism: Dendrocalamus sinicus (assembly GCA_036346575.1). NCBI lineage: Eukaryota > Viridiplantae > Streptophyta > Magnoliopsida > Poales > Poaceae > Dendrocalamus > Dendrocalamus sinicus. The sequence goes on from CM070670.1 coordinate 10,841,067, forward strand.
CTCTTTCCAATACTCAGCATCAGAAGATGTATAAACCTCTAAAAGATTCTTTTGCCCATCATCCATGAGGAATATAATAAAGTCATCACCAAAGATTTTCTCAACCATTTGTCTCTTGCTCCTGCAGGAGCATCTATGAGTAGATTGTTATCCTCCTCAGGGATATCACATATTGGTTTAGAAATAGTAGAAAGTTTACAAGTTTGATTATTCTCACTTTCAATATTTTCACTTTGAACATTCTTAGTTTGTAAAGTACTACATGCAATTCTCATTGGAAAAATATCCTCAAAGAATGAAACATCTCTAGACTCCATTATTGTGTAAGTAATAATCTCAGGAGTTCCTAATTTAACTATTAAAAATCTATAGGTCGTGCTATTATGAACATATCCTAGAAAAATATAATTGACTATTTTAGGTCTAAGGTTTCTCTTTTTCTATAATGGTATATTGGCTTTTGCCAAATACTCCCAAGGTCATAGAAAATTGACATTAGGTTTTTTTGCCCTTCTATCCCTCATATAGAATAATATCACTCTTTTTAGTGATTACTCTATTTAGGACACAAGTTGCTATTAATGTAGCTTCTCTCCACCATGCCTTAAGCATATTGGCACTCTCTAACATGGCATTAACCATGTCTATTAGTGTTTGTTTTTTCTCTCAGCTACCCAATTTGATTGGAGTGAATATGGTTGAGCAAATTCATAGACTATTCTATGCTCAAAATAAAATTGGAAAAAATTCATGAGAGATATGCTCTCCTTCATGATCAGACCTCAATCTTTTTTATTTTCTTCTCTAGTTGGTTCACAACCTCGGCTTTATAGCTCTTAAAGTAGTTCAAAGCTTCATCCTTAGTTTTTAGCAAATTCACATAGAAGTAGTGTGTTGCATCATCAATAAAAGTTAGAAAATATTATTTGCCTCCTTTTGTCAACAATCCACTCATTTCACACAAATATGAAGGAACAAGATCTAATTATGTCAAATTATTTTCATCCACTAATCACTTGAAGGGTTTTTGAGGATGCTTTGCTTGCACACATAATTAACACTTTGATCCTTTGACATTTTTTACATTTTGACATTAAATCTAATTTGGATATTCTAGTAATACTATCAAAACCAATGTGATAGAAATGAGAATGCTAAATATTTATCTTACATTTATTTAAACCAGTTGCAATATGCAGATTATAACAAGACTCTAAAGTCCTTAGGTAGAACAAGCCTCTACTCTCATAGCCTTTGCTAACAATGTTCCCGAACTTGGACATTACAACTTTATTTGACTCAAAGACTAGCTTATAACTATCCCTACATAGGAGAGAACCACTAATGGGGTTCTTGTTTATTGTAAGGGCATGCTGTATGTTCTTCAAGTGATAATCTTCCCTAAAGTAAGTTTTAGATCCACAGTACAACCACCATGAATAGAAGCATGCGACCTATTTCCCAATAGGATGGAGGAAGCCCCTGCTGCTTGGTAAGAAGACAACCGAGAAATATCAGAACATACATGAACATTAGCACTAGTATCAACCTACCAATCAGTGGATTGATATGCTAAAAAGACAATAGGTGAATTACTAGGGGTGGATATCGAGCCAACTCCTCGCCTTATCGAGCTTTTCCTAAAATTGACATAGTTTGATTTAATATCATTTTACGAGTAATTTAAAAGTATTTTTACAAACGAGCTAACGAGCCGAGCCGAGCCGAGCTAGAACAAAATTCAAATTCATTTAAAATCAACTCATTTTAATGTTTAACCAATTAACAAGTATAATTGAAGTAATTTTGAACCGAGCCAACGAGCCCCACTAACGAGCTTTTTTTCCACCCCTATGAATTACCATACCCTCTCTAAATCAAGGCGTCACCTATGATCACGTTGACAACCGTCTTCTTCGGCTGTTCCCCATCTTTACTCTTGCAGAAGCGGTAGTCCTTCACCATATGATCATATTTTCTGCAAACAAAACAATTATGTCCCTCAAATCCTTTTTCTCAGTTTTATTCTTAAAGATAGTTGTCTTATTCAGTTTGTTGAATTTGTACTTCTTTCTAGCTATCTTTTTCTCTATGACATTGGCATTATTCTGACTACAAGTGGCGGGTGCATCTTTTTCTCTGGCCTTTTATTCCACATCAAGGGTAGCAGTGAGATCCTTAACAGAAATATCTTCTCTCTTGTGCTTCAAACTAGTGGAAAAATCCCACCAACTAGCAAGAAGTTGTCAACAATACCCACAACCACAAATTTAGGAGGCAGTACACACCCCAAGTTTGCAATCTCCCTGTAACATCCCATTTTGGGAAAGTTGTACCTTATGTTTAGAAAGTTTTCAAACTGAAATTTAATTCAAATTGATTGAGCAAAATTTCAACAAAATTCAAATTTTACAGAAAATTTTCAAAATCCATTTTGTCCTTGGGTAGCTCCACCTTTCTCCCTCTTAGGCCCAGCCCATTTGGCTCACCGCCCAGCTGAGAACAGCCCACGCTGCACACACTGCACCGTGAGGGCCTAGGCCATGATGCGCACATGTTCGTGCCATGCCACGCGTGCTCAAGGCATATGCTACCTCAGCCAACCCCCGACACTACGCCACTCCTTTCCTTCATGCATTCTCATATTCGAGCTGCAATGTGCCAGAGCCACCCCCTCTCAGCTGCTTCACCATAATCCTATGCCCAATGCCCGGCCACCTCCTCCCCTTTTCCTGGCCACACCACTGAGCCACCATGTCCCATCATGTCCTTGCTGTGCTGCCTTGAGTCGTGTGCCAAGGTCTACTTACTTTGGCACCACACCACTCCTCGTTGCTCCCATCACCTTGTTCTTTACCGGAATCACTACCATAGCTGTCGATCGCCATCATGGCATAGGCAGCCATCGAGCTCCCTTCGCCTCTATAAAATAGCACATCATGCTCCTCCAGTTCCCTCACACCTCACATTGTGAGCAATCGAGTTGAAAGCTACTCGAGCCCTCCCATCGTCCTCATCTTCGGTAAAGCACCACCACTAAGCCAGTTCGAGCTTCACCACATACTAGTTCAATTGGCCATGCCTAGAGCTTCGCAAGGACCCCCTAAGGATGAACCTAACCACGCCAAGCTCCTCCTTCCCCCTAGCAAACTTTCCATAATAGCCACCTCATCACCATTTGACTCCACATTGCTAGCTCAGCCTAGTCATCCTCGAGCTCTGCTACCCCTCTTGGTGCATCCCCATCCCCCATAGGTGCTGCTATATCGTCGAATTGGATTCTAGTCACCCATAGCACTGTTGTGTTGTGGTCGGTGTAGCGCCGCCACTCGAGCTCGTTGATGGAAGCCTAGGTCCTGAATTGGCCCGTGCCAACTCAGCTGAAGGGTCGCTTGGTGCTTGGGTTTCATTTTTGGCCACACTACCCGTCGCCGGAGTCTCTCCCATTGGCGACAAGCTGCATTCTACTCGGAAAGACAACAGAGCACTGTAGCGAGGAGTTTAATTAATGTGCATAATTAGTTTAAATTAATGACCCTCTTTATCATTCGTTAATCAGTCATTGATAGCTGGCCTCAAGCCATTAAGTCACCCCCTTAACTCAATGACATGTGGCCCCCAACCTATTAAAAATCTTTTAACTGGTTAAGTGGAGGTTAGGTCACTGATAGGTGGGCCCACTCTACTATTTGCAAAGTGTAACATCCCAAAATTTGACTTTCTGGAAAAAAATTAAATTCAAATTAACTATTTTAAAGTAATGGGATTTTACTCGGCTTTTATTTGATTTTCTGGGTTTTATTTCAAAATTTAAAGCAAGAAAATGCATTTTAAATATTTTATTAAAGCCAAAAAGGGAAAATTATATTTTTCTTAGCCTTTCCTAAATTTTTAAATAACATTTGAGAATTTTTTGAAATTTAAAATCAATTTTCAAAGTTAAAAAGTATTTTATAAAATTATTAAATTCAAATCTGAAATTAAAAATATTTTTAATAAGTCTAAAATTCTTCCAGGAATATTTTATGATTTTTCTGGAATTTTTAGACATTAAATATTATTTTTCGAAGTGTTTATAAAGTTTCCAGTATTTTCTGAAATTTATTCCGAAAATAAAAATCAAATTAATCCTATTCCGCCATGTGTCGCTCTCAGATTAAATCAACCTCTCTCCACGTTTTAATCCTAGCCACACATGATCACTTAGCCCTTCATAAAATCCAAAGGCCTTCACCCACTCACTTGCCACGTGTCGCAAATCCAATGGCCCGTACCCCTTCACTAACTCTCACTCTCTATGACACATGGGACCCATATGTCATATCCTTCTTCAACCTCACCTTCTTCCTCCTCCCACCCTCTCTCTCCTCCACCATTAAAACCGAAAATGAGCTTTAAAATCCCGCGTTTCTCCCTCATAAAATCCCGATTAAAGCGTGGAAACGGATGCCCTTTTACTCCCCTCCAATCCACTGACCGTTTCCCCTCTTTTAATCCGCTTAATTGCGGGAGCAATAATTCCGACGAGCTTCCAAAATGGCCGGCCTCCCCCTCCTCTCCCCACCTATAAAACCCCCCCTCCATAGCCTCCTTCACCACCGCCTTCCTCCGCCCCTCCTCTTCCCCTTCCCGGTTGCCTCCCGTCGCCTCACTGCCGCCCCAACAAACTCCACCGCCGCCTCCTCTAGCGCGCCGGCCGCCGCCTAAACCCCGCCGCCGCCGCCGTAGTGCCGCCGCCTCCTCATCCGCGCCGCCATTCGCCGCCCCCCGCTGGCCGACGGCAAGGCCGCCGCCGCCGGCAAGGCCGCCGGCCGGTCATCCTCCCCGCTGCCTTGGCTGCGCCCGCATGGCCGGTTGTGCCCGCATGGACGGCCACATGGCCGCCACCTCGCGCCCGCGTGGCGCCATGTCAATGGAGCGCCACCTCAGCCCTAGTTTTTCCCCGTGAGCTTGGTCCACGGTGGACCGGGCCCGCGTGTCATGAAATTGAAATTTTGAATTTTCGATGACGTCATAATTAAGTTTTTCCCGTATAAAAATAAATCCCAAAAATCAGCCTTTTCATTTTTCTCTCCTTTAAATCTTTCGGAAGCCATAACTTTCTCATTTTAACTCCGATTTGAGCCGTTCAAATTTCTAAATTTTTCTAAAACCATAAACTATCCAAATATGTACTCTTTTTGAATTTTTGAATTTTATTTAATTTTTGTTTGAATTTATTTGTTTTGTTTGTCTGTCTTCTCGCGCGTAGATTCCGCCGTCGCTGAGGATTTCGTCGAGTCGCAGCAAGAAGAACCAGTCAGCACTCAAGAAGGCAAGTCTCCTTTGATCATCTTGAACCTATGATTTCAAAATGTTTTAATTACTTTAAATTGTGTGCATTGCTATTTATATAAAATATTAGTTCAAATCTTAAGGCATTAGTTATACCCAATTTTGTTATGCCCTCAGTTGAAATTTAATGCCATGTACCTTTGCGACCCTAGAAATTCCTTTGACTCACTAATGAGAGTAATATATTAAATTGTTGGTATTAGAATGGTAGTATAATGCTTAGTCATGCTATGTAATATTCTTGAAATCTTGCAAATGGGAAATTATAAATTATTGTAATACCCTTGTTTTTATAAATTTAGTGGTAATTGGAGTTGCCACTGTTCTTTTAAAATAAAATGAAATGTGGAAGTTGGTTTAGATTAGGGTGGATGGTTGGTTTGGGTTGGTGCAGCAAGCACGAGATCTTGTTAAGTGTATGTTCCACCCTAGTCAATTAAGGACCGACGCTTGTGTTTGTCCAGACTAAGCATTAACCGCATAACCACAAGTCTATATGGGTACGACCTAGCCGACTAACTTATGATAGTCTAGTTTAGGTGCCACCAATGGAAAGTGGGTGCCGGATGGACCGGTTATTCACAAGTGAGGGACAGAATTTATCAGTACTCATATGGCGCAGAGGGGCTTGCCGGCAGTTAGCCTACTGCGGTGAAACCTCACGGTGGTATCTAGCTAGATTAGAGTAAGGTAAAGGCTTTGTGATATTTTATCTGGGTCTCATGCCAAAGGAAGCGTGTTGACTTTTAGGATAATTTATCTCTTGTGGGTAAAGTTGTACAACCTCTGCAGAGTGTAAAACTATTCGAATAGCCGTGCCTACGGTCAAGGGCGAACAAGGAATGCATTCACATGGTAGATTTTTGGTTTTGGTTTTAAAATCAAAGTTTTTGTATTCGATAGTGGAGGAACTCTCGAAGGGTATCCTGGCGCTTGGAGCAGAGAGGGTGGATGTAACCCGCAGTATTAAACTTGTTCAAGTTGTTTAAGCTAGTGTTGGTAAATGGAACCTTCACTATAGAATGATTGATAGTTTCTGTTAAAACATTTACTTTATTAAATGGATGCCTTAGAAAATAATTAGTAGTAATTGAAATTTTAAAATATTGCTTTGTGCAAAAGAACCATATAGCCTTCCTTTGTCAAGCCTTGCATCTATGCATTTTTCCCAAGACTTGCGGAGTACTTTATTTACTCACATGCTGCACTCAAAAACAATATTCAGAAGAACACGAAGCTCAAGAAGGTGATTACGACTACTGCTTCGCCTGCGGCTGTGATGGATTCTTCCTGAAGAATTAGGTCGCGCTTCCCCAGTCAACTGCCTGTGGCATCTTGATGGGTCTACCTTGAATTTACCTTGCTTCCGCTGTGTTTTGATTGTGTGAGGTCTTGAAACCTCTAATGTAATAATGAGACCTGGTGGTCAGTACTCTTTAATATTGTAATAAAGCGTTGCTGGTTATGTATTCATTTCTATTTAACTGTGTGCACTAGCTTTGATCTGGGACTAGTGCAGTAATACACAGAGGGTCCGGGTTCGGAAATCCGGGGTCCCGACACAAAGTAAAGGGGTCCCACCCATCAGTCTCTTAGTTTTTCTTTTAAAAATTAAATATAATTTCAAAATAAAATCTCTTAATCCCACATGTCAGTCCCTTAGCCATTTTCCTTTAGGAAAATAATCCTTTTTATACTAAAATGTCGTGGGACCCCTATGTTAGTCTCTTTAGCCTTTTCAAATAGAAAATTATTTAAAAATTTAAATAAAAAATGTATGGGCCCCCATGTCAGTGAGGGTAACCTCTCTCCTCTTTCTTTTTCCTGATTTAATACCCATGTTAGTGAGAGTAACCTCTCTCCTCTTACTTTTTCTTGATTTAATTGTTGTTTCAAACTTCAAATAACTCATTTCACTCTTTTTAGCACCAAATTTAATAAAATTTATTTTATATTTTTTTTTCTAAATTCATGATCTATCTAATGGCCCCAGAGAGGGATGGAGGGTAGTCGACAACATGAAGGGTGGCGACACTGCTGGGTCTTTGGTAAGGAGGTGGTTTTAGTGGTGCTCCAAGCTCGGTGAAGGGGCGAGCAAGGATGTAGAGGGCTTCACAAAGCCTTGGGTGGCATTGGTGGCGTGTGAGGAGGCCTAGGGTGACGTGAATTTCTTGCTGGAGTTTGCCGAGGCTCGGTGGAGTGTGAAGACGGCGCCAGGGTTCCTCGGGGCTCGGGGGCACATCGGCGGGAATTTCTCACTAGACTCAATGGGCGGCATGATTCTAGGTGAGGGTTAGGGGGATAAGGCACATAGGAGAGCTTTCATTGCGGGATTCCCATAATGCAAAAATGGGTGAGGCTTATCCCCACACATGGCACAAAATAAAGGGAGCGAAAGATTCAGCAGAGGACTCAGTCGGCGACGGTGTCGGGGAAGAGAGAAGAGGGGGAATGGAGGAGGTGGGCCCCAGCTGTCGGTGGGGGAGAGGAGGGGATGAGAGAGGCGGACGGCTCGGGCACGAGGAGATGGTGACAGTTGGATGAGGGGGAATCAGAATTTTTAGAAAAGCTAGAAACTTGAAATAATCTTAGAAAATAGCAAAAAAATCCTAAAAATTCCAAAACAAATTCTAAAAATTCTACAGCTCACAAGGAACTCAGCAAAAATAAAATCAAGTCAATTAGGATAAAAATGAACACAAGTTCTAATAGATATCTCTCTAGGCTAAAATAGAAGAAAATAAAGAAAATCCAGAAAAAACAATTAAATAAAACTAGAAATTGGGATGTCACAACCCCCCTTAAAAAATCTTGAACTTTGTACAAAATTGAGATGTTGCCTAGTCTGAGGACAAATAGGGGCAATCTCGTCTTAGATGGCCTTCTTGTTCCCAAGTGGCTTTTCCTTAGCATGGTTGTTCCATTGAACTTTGTACAAGCAGATGATTTGGTTTCTGGTCTTCTTTTCCACCACATTGAGAATTTTGATAGGGCATTCCTGGTAGGTTAAGTCCTTCTGTAGCTCAACTTCCCCTAGCAGGGCTTGATCTTCTGGCACTTGAACACACTTTCTGAGTTGTGATACGTGGAATACATCATGTGTATCAACTAAGCTTGTAGGCAGTTCTAGCTGGTAGGCCACTTTTCCGCTCTTGGTGATGATTGGAAATGGTCCCACATGTCTTGGCACCAGCTTGCCTTTGACTTTGAATCTCTTCATCCCACATAGTAGAGATACCTTCAAATATACATGGTCGCCAACCTCAAAACATAGCTCTCTCCTTCAGTTGTCGGTATAGCTCTTTTGTCTTGATTGAGCTACTTGCAAATGATCTCTGATTAACTGTACTTTTTCTTCAGCTTAATTCAAAGTATTTGGTCCGAAGACATATCCTTCCTCTACTTCAGTCCAATGTAAGGGAGTTTGACATTTTTTGTCATATAGTGCTTCAAATGGGGACATCTTCAGGCTGGATTGGTAACTATTATTATAGGAGAACTCAGCAGATGGCAGGCATTTGTACTAATCTTTGATGAACTCTATGGCACAGGCTCAAAGCATATATTCAAGAATTTGATTAATTCCCTCAATCTGTCCATCTGTCTACGGATGATAGACGGTGCTAGAATTCAGATGTGTTTCGAGAGTTTCATGAAGACTAGCCCATAAATGTGAGATAAAATAGGATCCGCGATCTGAGAAATCCTCTTGGGTACTCCATGTAGACATACAATATGGGTCATATATAACTCCACCAGGTGGTCTCCTTTGAATGTGGTCTTCACAGGAATAAAGTGGATGACTTTTGTTAATCGATCCACTATGACCCATATTGAATCATATCCTAACTTTGTTCGGGGTAGGCCGGTGATAAAATCCTTTTCTAATCCCCTCCACTTCACATCTAGCAATGGGTGATATCGCCTCTAGTGCATCTCCTTAATATAAGAAAAAGAGTGGGGAGGCATTCGATGGAGCGTGCATTCCATGATGGCAGGGTAGCTTTGTTGGTAGCGGCGCTCATGTGCGCTCATGCTGGGATACGAGTAGGCTACACTAGCGCAAATTAAAATTTTCTATCACATAAACTAGGAAGCCATGTGAGTAAGAGATCATGGATCATTACCACTAGATGTGCAGTGCAAGGAAGTAGAGTTGAAGTAGCCGGTTCAACATTGCGCGCGTCGGTGTAGTGGAAGTAGTCGATCGTCTTCTGGCCAACTATCTCCTCCTCGCGATTATCGCGATCAGTGCCGCAGTCACAACAACGTCTCTACCAAGATCCACACATCTAGAGATGCAATAATGTGCGTTGATATGCTAGTACTAGCACTTGCGATAGGGGTTTTGAGAGGTGGAGCCTAGGGTTCGGATGGATGTGTCTTAGGATACATGTCTTAGCCCCATGCCTCTCTTTTATATATAGCCTTCAATCAGATCATTATCTGATATGACCAGATATCATATCCAACTCAAAAAGGCTCTAACTGAATCTTTATCTAAGATGAGTAGAGATAGTATCCCACTCGGAGAGCCTCCAACCAGATCCAATATAAGTAGAGATTATATCACACTAGGAGTCTATCAGCTGGACCCTTATCATTCCAACCTATTATATTTGTAACCCTGTAGGCTCATGTGTATTCGACCATGGGCCGAAAACTCCTTTTCGGTTCATAAGTCAGTAGCGGTTCCTAGCAGGACATAATGACTCTCAGATATACATAAAGATCATATCAGATGAACCTATATAGTGTTTACGTATCGATCCCTTTGCTTCATGATACTAGATCGAACTCAAGGTAAGAAGCATATCATCTTATGATAGCTCGGTCATTCACTCAAAACTATAGTGGATTACTTAGTTGTGATTAACTCTTCAATCACATTCGGCATGACCATGCACTTCCTTAATCCTCCGCATTTTCATAGTGACCACACATTTACGGGGTAGTGTTTAGCAATCTCTAATTAAACTATTACACATATAGAAAACTATGACAATATCATGTCTAAGTATTCTACATACATTATATATAAGTCTAACTGATGATAATTAAGAATATAACAATTTCTACAATGTCTCATGGTAGGTTAATCCAACATTATATTCTCTAACTTGTGCCTACATTATTGATTTGATATCCTTATATCCATTATTCATGAAATATGATTATCAATCAATATATATATTGATCTATAAATCCTAATTGTCTCATAAAATGATATAAGATCAGGGATAATTTAGAATAACATCAAAACATGAATAAAGAGTTCCACGAACAAATTATATATTTGTTGATCAGTATGGAAGATATTCATTCAAGGGATAAAATAACATATTATTCAAAATAATCATAAACATAGAAGTGATACAATCATTTCTATGATCACCTCTAGGGCATATCACTAATAGCTTGAATGTGGCTTCGCTGGCGGCACCGCTTACCGGATACAAGGAAGATGTCGCCTTAGAGCATGAATCTTCAAGCGAATTTGAAGGAAAGAAATCCGACTGGTTTTCTCAAAAAATTTAGTTGGCTATTGTTTAGCAAATCTGTATATCCACCAATGCAGCGTAGAAAGCTCCAAAGGGGAAGGAGATGTAGAATGCCATTGAGAGATGGATCTCTCTCCCCCTCCAACTAATAATATAACAAAGCCATGTGCTCACCTTTCACAATGGCCAACTAGGGCCAAGGCCACCAGTACAGCACTTGATCGAGGGATCGGAGCAAGGGCAGTGCTCGGTGGGACTCACTCCCTCTCGCTCGACACAAAACGTACATGAATGAGCAACGACCACTAGCAACTGATGACCATGCATAGCTACCTAGCTTAATTTGTTTGAATCAATTGTGTATTACGTGCCAGCCCGTACGTACGTATATATCATGGTTAAAGTACCGCAAAAAAATGTCAAGAATGTGCTACTATTATAAAAGAATCCGTTCTCCTCCAACCATCCTTATTCTCAATTTCTTATCACTCTTTACTTTTTAAATGATCAAAGTAGCCCTTTTTTATAACACGATTTTCTATGTATCTAATAAATTTCATTACAATGTACAAGTAGCTGACTAATATACACACATATGGGTGGCGGCGCGGGCTTACCGTATATTGACAAACATATCGGTATGGGACCTAGCTACCAGTTTTGTCCTGACCCGCCTAATGCTTCAATTCGAAGATAAGGGGCTGTTTGGTTGTTAGCCACACTTTACCAACAAAAATTGCCACACTTGCCTAAGTTGAGGTGCTCAAATTCTTTGCCACACCTTAGCAAGCCTAAATGAATCTTGCCACACTTTTTTGAGTCATTGACGCGTGGGACCTAGTTTGCTGGAAGGGAATCTTGCCACAACTGTGGCTGCAACCAAACAGCTCCCAAAGTTGATCAAACTTGCCTAACCTTAGGCGTGGTAAACACCCCCTGCGTATCATTGATTTGTGTGTAGATGTACGTAATCGGCCGGTCGGGTCAGATACAAGTGACATGGCATCGCCAGGCCTTCTCGCAACAAAACCTACCTGCTTTGTAATGCAACAACCTTTGAAGAATCCAAAAGAAAATCCAAATATGAATTTTCCATGGTTATCCATGGAGCAAAGAAAAAATATTTCTCTTTCATAGAGGAATGCTGAATAATCTTTATTAATTTCTTCTTTCCATTTGTAAATATGTAACTGTACATTATATTTATAATATTATATATACACAGTACGTAGGATCTTTCCTACTGTTTTCATTTAAAAAAAATGCAACAATGTGCTGGTGATCTTAACGTTGAACCACTCAATATCAACCGCATAGATGCATCCACACATGAGGCAGATCCATCTCTCCTGCAGCTGCTTACATTTTCTCTCCCCACATTTTGTTTTTCATTCTCAGGAGAGAGAGGGAAAGAAATGCAAGTTGCTGTCGATCAGTCTGTCACTGTCAACTTAGCTTGCATCAGCCACATGAGCCCATGCAGCTCGATCGAGCGGCGGATTGCCCAGAAAATGTGCAGAACTGGGGGTGCACCCTGCAGGGTGCATCGACCATGATTCATACATTTACATGTCTGAAAAAGTGAGAAGAGATGTGATGTGATGAGGATGACTTCTCTCTTTGGATTCGGAGGCATCCATACCCGAGGACATTCCCAGTCTCCCGTGTAACCTTTTCAAAATACAATGCAACTAATCATAATTTTTTTGTAGTTATGATGCAATTAAGTATCCTGCAAATGTTCGACTGAAAACACAACAAATGCTAGGAGAAACAAAAAAGGGGCAAATTTAGTGAATAATAGTTATATATTTTTTGTTGTTTCTTTTTCGTTTTGGATTTCCTTCTCAGTCGGATTTGTCTTTATGTTTCTCCATGCATATATTGAATTTGCGGCATGATAGATTGATTCTATTTCAACATTGTTAAATATTTTGGGAATTTTCATGATTACTTGCATCATGTTTCAAACACTACTACAAAATAAATTATACTGGACACCTCATCACAGACGGTTCATGGGGAACCGTCTATGCTGCAATTATCATAGACGGTTTTCCAAGCGTGACGGTGTATCGTCTGTGAAACGCAACTATTACAGATGGTTCTTATTAATAACCATCTGTGATAGTTTATAGACGGTTATTAATATGAATTGTCTATGATAATTATAGAGACCACGACAATTTTTAATTAGAACCGTATGTGATAGTTCACAGACAGTTATTAATACGTACCGTCTGTGATAATTGCATATCATAGATAGCTTATGACTAGAACCGTCTGTGATAGGTATTTGTACGCATGAATGGCGCTTCATCTCCCTGATGCATGCCTCTTCAATCGTTTCGGCTCTGCGATGCGTCTCTTCATCTCACGCGTTGGATGTATTCCTTATTATATAAAAATAATCATTCGTCACTAGAGATTAATCCCCACATCACTGATCCTGTACGAGCACCTCACCGGCCGCCCGCCTATCTTGCCTCTCAAGAACAAATAAATGGCTCCCTACTCTTCCTTGTCGCCAGCATTGATGGCCAACCTGGCCATACTGTACGAGCACCTCATCGGCCGTACACTAGCGCATGCTGCAAAAGGACACTGTGCCAACAGTATCCTCCCTTCTATATCCGAGGATTTGCCAAAGCAGTTGAATGCCACCTTCTGCCGTCTTGACATCCTCCTCTATCGTGTCTTCTGGTTGGTCTCCCGCTTCTGGCGAGCTAACCTCGCCATCGACGTGGTCCTCCACAACGACATTGCATATCTCCAAGAGGTTTGCTATTGCTTGGAGTGCTAGTTGAGGCAGCGGGCGACCGAGTCAACCTTGGTGAGACCCCTCAAGAAAGGAAAGAGAACCTATGGGCTCAATTCGACTTGATTGTTTTATCGGTGGGTGTTCGGGAGACACTCAAATGAGCACATTAGTGGTTAGTATTTGCCTCTAATTATATACTTTGTAGTCAAGAGAGATGATAGCTAGGTTTAGATTTAGCTTAATTGGTAGTTTGCTCTAATTTAAGAATGGGTCACTACTCCTAGTTTACTTCAATATATTATTGCTTGATATATATATATATATATATATATATATATATATATATATATATATATATGTGTGTGTGTGTGTGTGTGTGTGTGTGTGTAGCTTCATGAATAGTATGTAGCTAGCTACTTAATTTAATTAGATATGGACAATTTATTATAAGGTGAATGATAATTATGTGTAAATATTAGGCTATAGTTATCTATAGTAGCATTAATAATCCAATTTGAAACTAATTTGTTACATGTGTTGAAAATCGTGTGAGGAGTACATTAATAGCATGTCTGCTTTCAAAAGAGCAGACAAGCAGGATATGTTGAAGAAGGGGATGGAATATATGACTGTCCATGCATTAATTACAATAATCTGAAGATGTTTACCAACTCAGCGTAGATTGAAGCTCACTTGATCTTAAGGGGTTTCAAAAAGGGGTATACATGTTGGACCAGTTACGATGAAGAGAAGATTATACAGGAAGATAGTTATAACATCGTCGATGGAGACAACAATATGCCGGTTGTGGACTGTGCTTTCGATGAGGATAAGTCACATGATGACAATTTAGATCAGAGGTTACGCAATACAGAAGGGAATTATAGTGAGAGAGAGTTTAGTAAATTCGAGGGCTTGATGGAGGACTCAGAAAAACCTCTGTTCCCAGCTGCAAGCCGCAATACACAAAATTCTCATCCATTCTTGAACTTCTAAAATTGAAGGCAAGCAATGGTTGGTCCGATAAGAGTTTCACGGCGTTGTTAGGTATCCTAACAAATATCCTTCCAAAGGGAAATGTGTTGCCAGGAACCATCTACCAAACCAAGAAGATTCTTTGTCCATTGAAAATAGAAGTAGAAAGAATAAATGCATATCTGAATGATTGTATCCTCTACCGTAAAGAGTATGCAAAATTACATGTTTGTTCGGTGTGCAAAGCATCCCGATACAAGCGTAAGAATGACTCTAATGACGGCGATGGCATCGAGGTGAAGTAAGGACCTCCTGCTAAGATGTTGTGGTATTTGCTTGTAATTCCCCGTTTGAAGCATTTATTTGCGAACCAAAAGGATGCAAGATTGCTACGTTGGCACTTGGAGAAGCGTAAGAAAGACGGAATAATAAGACACATTGTTGATTCCACCCAGTGGAGGAACATCGATACGATGTTTGTAGACCTCGGTGCAGAACCGAGGAATATAAGGTTTGGGTTGAGTACATACGGAATGAATCCTTTCGGTAACATGAGCAGCCGATAGAGCACCTGGCCCGCGAATGTATGCATGTACAACCTTCCTCCTTGGCTCTATATGAAGGAGAAGTACATTTTGATGTCACTACTTATCCAAGGGCCGAAGTAACCTAGGAACAATATTTATGTGTATCTAGCACCATCAGTGGAAGATCTTGTGACACTATGGAACGAAAGTGTACAGTATGGGATGCAGACAAATGAGAGAACTTTACTCTGCGTGCCATGTTGTTCTGCACTATCAATGATTTTCTTGCCCATGGTAACCTATCAGGGATGAGTCAAAAGGAGCCCAAACCTTTCTGCATTGCTTAGATTATATCGAGAGTTTGTGGTTGAACAACTCGCGTAACATTGTGTACATGGATCACCGTAGGTTCCTTCCAAGGTATCATCCATGCTGTAAGATGAAGAAATAATTTAACAGAAAAAGAGGATGACTTAGCTCCAAGAGATTTTAGTGGGAAAGAGGTCTATGATATGATCAAGGATATCGATGTTGTGGTTGAAAAGGGTCATAAGTTGAGAACCCGTCAGAAGAACATATGGAAGAAGAAGTCAATATTTTGGGACTTGCCTTATTGGGAGCACTTAGAAGTTCGTAATTGTATCAACGTCCTGCACATAGAGAAGAATGTATATGATAACATGATTTGTTTTTTACTGAACATTCATGACAAAACAAAGGATGGTGTCCACACATGGTGCGACTTGGTCGCTATGAACATCAGGACCAAGTTAGTACCAAGAGAGATGGATAATGGCTAGACGTACCTTTCCCCAGCTTTCTATACTCTATCTAAATCCGAGAGAACTGAACTGTGCTAGTGCTTATATGGTGTGAAAGTTCCGTTAGATCACTCTGCCAGCATGAACAAACTTGTTTCTATATAAGATTTGAAATTAATTGTCATAAAGTCTCATGACTGTCATATGCTAATGGCACAATTGCTTCCTATTGCAATTAGAAGCATTTTGTTGAACAAGGTTCGAGTCACAATCTTGAGTCTGTGTTATTTCTTTAACGTAATTGCTTAGAAGGTCGCCGATCCCCATATACTAGATGCTCTACAGGTTGAGGTGGTGACGTGTGACATCCCGAAAATTTGAATTTGGAAATGTGTAGCCCTTGAATTATTTTGAAATATATTTTCTCGATATTTGGGTTTTAATGATGTTCTTTTGAATTTTTGTTGAGATTCCAACAAATGAAGAAAATTAGGAAAAATGCAAAAAAGGAAAAATAAAATAAATCGGCCTAGCCGAGCGGGCCCAGGCCAGCCCAATCTTCTTCTCTTTCCCCCGCAGCTCACTCCGGCAGAGCCGCAGCCCCGCCTCACCTCGCACGCTTCGTCGCCGCTTGTTTCTGTCGAAACCCGGAGTAACGACTCCTGGTTCTCTGTGTAAATCGCACTAGTTCAGGATCAACTAGTGCACACAGTAACAACAAAGATAATTTCCAAGCACAAATGACCAATTATATTAAATAAAAGGGTACGGCCTTATGGCCAAGTCTTACATCAATGCCCATTGGCAAAATAAATAAAGCAAAGAACTGCGGGAGCAAACTGAAAAGAAGTGAAACCCAAGCCTGCCCACAGGCAAACAACAGTAAGACGCGGTCTATTCGTCCAGATCTTCACCGTTGTTGTTGACATCTTCCTCTGTATGGGGATTGCAAGGTGAGTACAAACTTGTACTCTGCAAATCACACAGAGAAATGCAACATAATGATAAAGGCTTCAATGGAAGGCTTATAGGGTTAGTTTGCATAAAACAACATTTAATGAAATACAATAGATAGATTGAAATTGCTGAATTTAATATAGTAGATAGAAAAAAACAATACTTGTAATTGAAAATAATACTGTCAGTGCTGGCTCTGACCAAACACCAACCTATCCACGGGCATCTCACCCGGACCATCTTTTCCAAAAGATCACGTATGGATTCCATCCATCCACACGTTTCCAAACACTCGTGGATTCCATCCATCCACAAGCTTCCAACCTCTCTCATGGGTTCCATCCACCCACAAGGTTTGCATTCTCTCATGGATTCCATCCATCCATAAGGTTTTCAAAAATCATTTTTTTTGAAAAACAAAAATCTAATCCATGAAAAACTTTTACTCAGCATGCCCATGACTGTGGGCATGGTTATCCAGGATAGATTATACACTCTAAAGAGGTTGTACAGCTTTACCCACAAGACACGATCATCCCATATTACCACTGGTTTACACACTTCCTTAGGTGTGCGGCGAAGAGTCGTGACAAGGCCTTTACAATGCAAAGCCTTCAACCTGGCCAAGCTAACTTTAAGGTTTCACCCCAGTAAGGAATCCACCAAACCAGGACCCCCTCTTGAGCCTGAGTGAGACTTCTCATGGCTACAACCACGCTCACCCAAGTGGGAATTTGCAATGTCAAAGGAGGAATTAACAAGTAGGCAATAACTAAATTTAAAACTGCAATGAAATACGTTGAATAAGAATATGCATGAAATATAATATAAATAAACATAATTTTATTTTGAAAACTGGGATCAACATGATCAAGGAGTGTGACTTGCCTTGCTCTTCAAATTTGTCCAAATCTTCGTCGAAGAAATCTCCCGAATCGTCGAAGTCTACACGTGAAAATAACCCACCAAATTCAAATAAATCCAAATAAATTCAAATTGACTTCAAAATTTTGAATTGAGGCCATATATGGATAGAGGGGAATTTTTGATGAATTTAGAAATTTGAATGGGCTCAATCGGAGTTAGGACGAAGAAGAACGGGCTCCGGGAAATTTCAATTCAGTGAAAAAGAAAAAGAGGAATTTCTGGAATTATTTTTCTAAAGGAAAATCTAAATTATGACATCAGCGAGGAATTTCATTTCGGCTGAATTATTTTTCAACTAAATAATCAGACTTATGATGTCAGCAACGACGTCAGCCCTGACGAATTCTCGGGCAGCTCATTGACATGTGGGCCCTTGGTCCATGGACCAGGCCCACGGACCCGGGGATGTGCTGAGGTGGCACGGCCGCACGTGTGCACGCTGACGGGGCTGGACGGGCCGAGGCGGCGATCAGGTGGCGCCACCTCACCTGCCACGCAAGCATGGGGCGCTAATGTGGCCGGCCGGTTGGGGGGGTGCTCAGAGGCGGCGTGCTCGCCAGCGCTCCGGCGGGCGACGGCCGTCGGCGAGGGCGGCAACGGGAAGAGTGGCGCACGGGGAACTCGGGGGTAGGGCGGCGGTTACCGTGGGTGACCGGAGATGGCCGGCGACGAGGGAGAGGCAGCGGAGGCGTTCGGGCGGCAGCGGACAGGGCGCTCCGGTGGCGAAGGGACACGGCCGGCGGGTGGCCGAGGAGCGCACGGGCGCGGGGAACCTTGCGGTGGCAATGGCGGGGCCTGGGGAGGTTTGAGGCAGCGGCGATTCCTCGCCCAGGTTGGTGGCGACGGCGGCGGGGAATCACGACGCGCGGTTGCTCCGGTGCACGGGAGGGAACGGGGAGCGGAGGGGGAAGTGGAGCGAGGAGAGGCGGCGCTCGGGGTGGAATTTATAGAGGTCGGGGAGGGGAGGTCCGGTGGGAATCGCTCGCCAGAGGAGCGGCGGTTACGGGCGGCGAACGTGCGGGGAGGTGGGGGCGTGGGCGCGCGGATGGCGGAGGCGGTTAGGCGCACGGCTTGCGGCGCACGAGGGAGGGCGACGCGCGCAGGGAAGACAGAGGTGGTTGCAGGTGGCCGGCGCGAGGAAGGGGATGACCGGGGAGGATGAAGGCCCTGACAGGCGGGTCCGGGGTGGCAGAGAGAGAAGGGAACGGGGCGATCGGATGGTGTCGCGTGGCGGGGAAAGGAGAATCGGGCGGTGGGAGCGAGCGCAAGGCAGACGGTAGGGATGGGCCGACGCAGGCAGGTGTGGCCGATCTGGGCCGCACGCATGTCGGCCGATGGGAGGGGGTAGGCGGGTTGCTGGACGGCGGGGATGGCGGCGACGTGGAGAGGATCTGGCCGTCCACGTGGCAGCCGAAGGGAGGAGAAGGTTTTTAGAATTTTTATTTTCTGATTTAATTTTTATAAAAGCCTAGAAAATTCATTAAGCCTCAGAAAAATATTAAACTAACTCCAAAAATTCTAGAAAAATTCACATAAGTTCCTGGAGATATTTTGGACTTAATAACAATATTTACAACTAATGTTGGTATTATATTTTCATACTCAAAATACTTTTTAATTTCAAAAATAGATTTTAAAACTCCAGAAAACTCAGAAAACCAAATAAAATTCAAATAAATCCAAATACTTAATTTGACAAAGAATTTTTATTGAAAATCAAAATATTATTCTATTTAATAATATTTTTAGGTATTCACTTAAAATACTTTTCAAATTCAGTTTTTTTTCAAAAACAGAAATTCAGGGCAAATCCAAATTTAAAATTTAGGCACAAAAATACTTATTTTAATTTTAATTTTAATTTATTTATTTATTTTTATTTTTATAAAAACCTAGACGGTTTCAGTTTCTTGCCGCCACCTCGCGACTCGCGGTTGCCGCTTTCTGCGCTTCATACTTGTTGATAACCAAAGACAAGATCGCCGCCGCATCGCGCATGATGGATCGGTGTGTCGTGTCGCCCGGCCGCTCCCAGAGAACTGCCGTCGCCCATAGTTTCCCCACCCCATTGCATCCGCATCCGCCTCGGCCATAGCGTCACCGACCGCGCTAACACTGCACTGTCCAATCATGCCCATACTTGGCCGCCGTCTCATCGTGAGTGCTGTAGAGACGCTGCCGCCATGCCGTGGACTCGACCGGCCAACTGCTCTTCTTTCACCACCGCCTTTCCCATGGTTATAAAGCCCAGCTCTCGTCCTAATTGCTTTGCCGCAATACACTCTTCCTCCCACCCGAGCCAATTATCATCCTGTGCCTCACAGCTTGTCGGCAATATCTTCCCCAAATTCGACCGATGAGTAATCCGTCGATTGGCGCTGCTATAGTCTGATTCCTTTCCACCGGAGCACCGCTATGTCGTTCCCCTCCTCAGCCGGACCTCCCATCGCTTGCATTTCGCCCGCACCGTGAGACCACTCAAAGTAGTTTACGACCACCCATAGTCGTTTACGACCACTCAAAGTCATTTATGACCATGCATAGTAGGTTACGACCACCCATAGTTGTTTACGACCACACATAGTCATTTACGACCACGTATTGTCGTTTACGACCACGTTGAGGTTTACGACCACGTATTGTCGTTTACAACCACGTTGAGGTTTACGACCACTCATCGCCATCCGAGGTCGACTGCTCTACTCTCGGAAGTCTTCGACCACTCCACACCGTCTACGCCACTTTTGACCACTCAGTAGTCCTCACCATTCCCGACTACTCACTTCTGTTCCCCACCTATCGGATTTTTATTTATTTTCGGATTATCTGAAATTGAGAACTTTAAAAGGGCATAACTTATTCATTTTAACTCCAAATTGTGTGAAACAAATTTCTAAATTCAATATGTATCCAATGGAACTGAAACCATAATTTTTGAAGCTCATTTGACTTTTTGTGAGAATTTATTTTGTTTACTAATTTTTTATCTAAATTTTTGCGCAACGTAAAAATAGCGTACAAGGCTCAAGAGGAAGAGGCTGAGGCAGAAGCAACCCTCAATGATCAAGACCAAGCCAACTATGACCAAGGCGAGTCAATACTTTGATCATATTGAACCTACTTTTTCTGCAAATTACTTTTGTTTAAATTATCAAATTACATGCTGTTATTTCATATGCAAATATATGTTTATTTTAAGATTCTAGTTATATGCTCATTATTCGACTTGTTAGTATTGCACCTCCTTTAGAACATTTGAATATTTGAGCCTTGTCACCCTAGCAAAAATCATAATAGTAAAACTTTCAAAAATAGGTCTATAATTATGCGCCATGCTTAGCACTGCTTGGATACTCGGGGCACCAAAATGCCCCAAGCATTACTTCTAACCCTGAGAAACTGATTGGGAATTCATGATGGAAATTACTGGTGTATTTTGACATAATTATTTTATGCTCCCAAAACCCCAACTTTGCTTAATTATTTGGGCGGATGGTACGGGGTCTGGTATGTGGTGCAGTGGAAGCACGGTGTGTGTATTATGGTAGAACCGCCTAAATACCACTAATAACTGAATCTTGTCATAACCTTCTATGTAAAAAAGTACAACCACAAGTCTGCAAATTGCAACTTGGCTAAGTAAATCTATCTAAACCCCTGGACTCATATCACCGGTAGTGGAAAGGAGTGAAATATTGCAAGGCCAAGGGGAGGCCTAAAGGGACACCGAGAGGAGGGTAACGTAACCAGCCATGCTAGCGTTGGGAGCGTGAAGAGGATCTAAGAGCAGAGTTCCCTAGTCTTTTTCCCAATTCGTCCGAATCTCGGGGTCGAGATTCTTTCTAAGGGGGGCAGTTTTGTAACATCCCAAAAATTTGATTTCTGAAAATTTTAATTTCAAATTAATTATTTTAAAGTATTTGAATTTTGTCTGGATTTATTTGAATTTTATTTGGTTTTCTAAGTTTTCTGGAGTTTAAAACCTATTTTCAAAATTTAAAAATAATTTTAAGTTTAAAAAGTAAAATACCAACATTAGTTGGAAATATTTTTATTAAGTCCAAAATGTCACCAGGAGCGTCTGTGAATTTTCCTGGAATTTTTAGAGGTATTTTCATATTTTTCTGAGGCTTAAATAATTTTCCAGCCTTTTCTGAAAATCTTAAAAACAGAAATAAAAATTAAAACCTCCTCCTCCACCCTCTGGCCACCACGTGGACATCCAGATGCTTGCGTCACCCGCTCCACCCCCGCCTTCCCCTCCTCTTTGGGCGACACGTGGCCGCCCATCCCGCCTTCCGCACCCCGCACTCTCGGTCCAGATCCTGGCGGTTGGAGCCAGTGTGGGTGGATGCAACCCGAAATTCTAAACTTTATCGATTAGAATTGGTTAACTAGTGTTGGTGGTTAGAACCTTCACTATAAACTACTTAATAGTTTCAATTAAAGCAATTACTTTGTCAAATTAATGCCTTCAAAAATATTTAGTGGTAATTTAAATAAAACATTGCTTTGTGCAAAAGAACCATATAGCCTTCCTTTGTCAAGCCTTGCATCTATTGCATTTTTCCCAAGACTTGCGGAGTACTTTATGTACTCGCATGCTGCACTTAAAATCAACTCAGAAGAATATGAAGCTCAAGATGGAGACTACGACTACTTCGCTTGTGGATTCGACGAAGGATTCACGAAGTACTAGGTCGCGCTTCCCCAGTCAATTGCCTGTGGCGTATTGATGGGTCTTCGCCGGATTTATCTTCTGCTTCCGTTGTGCTTCGTGTGTGCGAGGTCTTGAAACCTCATTTGTAATAATGAGACCTTTCGGTCAGTACTCTATTATTGTAATAAAGCGTACTTGGTGATGTAATCATTTCTGTTTGACTGTGTGCACTAGCTTTGAACTGGGACTAGTGCTGTAATACACAGAGGGTCCGGGTTCGGAAATTCGGGGTCCCGACAGTATAACCAGGGTAAATAATTTGTTTCCACAAATGCGGGTTGCAGCACTAGATTAACCCATAGTCGTGTCATTGGATTTAAGCCGTTGTGGATATGGGTCGTGTCGCTGGTGTAAGCCACCATGTGGCGCAAGAGGAGGTCTGGGTGTGGTGGATGTAACCATCCTTAGGTAAAACCTTAGTAGGTGTATCTTACACTGGAGGATGTATTGTGAAGGCCTTGTGATGATATCCTTGATTCACACATCTAAGGAAATGTGTGAAACATACTGAGCTGATTATCTCTTGTGGGTAAAGTGTATAGTCTCTTGATAAGCTATGCATATTACTTATTGCATTCTGTGTATTGGCTCTTGGAGCACGGTGGATTGTGCTCACCTTCGCATTACTAAAATCAGAAACCGGGACCCTAGACCACTATGTATATGAAGATACCCCTGCCGTGGATGGAGGAAACAACGATGGAAACTAGAGCGGCTTCTTTGATTTCGGGTCCTAGACAAGTAGGCTTAATGAAAATTGTGTGCACATATATTAGCTTGGCCTAGATGAAATATGTTGTACACAATTACCCCTCAGTCACTTGCCTGTGGATTATGGTCTTATTTCTGCTTTTGCTTCCGCTGTTGTCATTGTAATGTAGACATTTGGCCTGTTCGGCCCTTATCTAAACTGTCACCCGACGCGGTGTACTTCAAACTCGGCTATGTAATATTATGTTTATTATGCTTCATGTGATGTATGAAATGATGCAGCAATGTACCTGTGAGCACTATCTACTAATCCAGAGAATAGTGCATTGCATCACAGGGGATTCTGGATTGAAAATTTTGGGTCCGACATGACGACCCTATGTCATCTTGAGATGTATTTTCCTCCATCATTTTTTGATATTATGGTCCATCTCATTGTCCACCTTGCGAAAGAGATAAAGATATGTGGCCCCATATTTCTACATCATATGTACCCGTTCGAGAGGTATATGGATATTCTCAAGTCCTATGTACGGAATCGATCTCGACCGAAGGGAAGTGTTGTGGTTACAGACCAAACAGAGAGAGAGAGTATGGTAGTGGAGAGTTAGGTGAGCAATGGCTTAGGGTTTCTCCCCATGGCCTGTGTTGTATATATATATATATATCCATACGGGGAGTGCTTTTACAATTATACCCTTACATCCAAGTACTCCCCTCAGGGGTACTTATGTCATTACACGTGTCCCATTTTGGGCCTTACATTCCACTACCAGGCCTGCTGGGCTCAGGTGGGGGCCACCCCTACAACAGGAGCCTCTCATGGTGAAGGGCTTCACGGGCTGAAGCCATGTTGCCGAGCCCTTTGGCCCCCTCCGTCCTTGCAGCCTGTGAGCTTTCCCAACGTTCGGCGGAGCCTTACTGCTTGGTGTAGTGTTCGTCCTGCCACGAGAGTATGGCGCTGGGCGGTTGGCGAAGTGTTCGTCGTCCACAGGGCGACGTCGGCGTAGGAGTCGGAGTCGAAGTCAGAGTTGGTGCGGAGGCAAACCTCGCACCAATGGCTTTTCCTTGGGCGAGGTGGGTGCGGCTCCGCAGTCCGGTAGTGTGCCTTAATGGCTCTTGGAATCGCGCCGACCTCTGGGCTGGCAGGACCAGGTCGCTGCAGCCGTACGTGCTTTTGCACTTGGGGTGTATACGCAGCATGCCATGATTGGCGTGCCGTGGGCTGTCAGCTATCGTACGACCGCGGCCATTCGGCCCTTCCCTAGGAGGCGGGACACGTGGCGGGGTGTTACGGGCGTGTCGTGCGCCGTCTGCCCACCTACTCGCGCGCCCCCCAGTTGCCAGCGGTTGCGCTTCCCGATCGTGGGTAGCCGAACCGCTGGTCTCCTGCCGGTTGCGCTGCGCTGGTGGGGGGTTGAGCTAGCTTTATAAGGCGTCGCCATCAGCATGGGTATGTTCCTTTGCATTGGTCGTTCTGGTCTGTCTTCTTTCTTCTGCCACCCGCGCAACCCACCCTTGCTCCTGCTGCTTTAGCGCCCTATCTCAGAGAGGAATGGCTTGCCGCGACGATCCCGCTCGCCGGCTCAGTGGCAGTGCCTCGTCCGACCGGTACGATCTGTCGCCTCCCCCGGGGAAGTACTCGCTGGTGGTGCGAGAAAGAGCGCACGTCAACAAGCGGTGGGACGCCATGGAGCACTCGGGAGGCCGCTGCTCCCACGTGTTGGGGCGGAGCCGTGTTACTGAAGAGATGCTCCAGAGACTCGTCCGGGAGGGGAAGATCGCGGAACGTGACAGGGCTCGTCTACCCGGCCCCACCGAGACGGAATCGCAACCGGCGGAGATGGAGGCTATTGTCTTTGTTGCGCTCTTTGATGCCGGCCTGCAGATGCCCTCGACACTCTTCGTCGGTGAGGTCTTGCGGGCGTACGAGCTAGAGCAGGCGCAGCTGACCCCCAGCGCGATAGTCCACCTGGCTGTGTTCTCTTGGGCACTGCGAACAGAGGGTCGCCGTCCCAGTGCGAGTCTGTTCGCTATTATGCACGATGCGCGCTGTCAGCCGAAGAAGCTCAAGGGGGAGCAAAATCGAACTTTGGCAGCGTCAACTTTGTGCTGAGGAAGCAGTGTGTGGGGCTCTTCCCTGCATGGGCCGCGCGAGGGAAATGGGAGTCCGGTTGGGTGCGTCAGTGGTTTTACTACCTCGTGACGAGCAAGAGCGGTTTGTCATGCCGGGGACAGCCGATATCGTTCAACAGCTCACCAGACGTGGAGCCGATGTCCGACGACGCGCAGAAGGCGCGGAGGCTTGCCGGTATCGCCCGCCGGTTCAACATGCGCGACCTTGCCGAAGAGTTTACCATGTACGGGGCAGCGCCGCTCTCCGGCCGGTGGCGATGACGATGTCTGTGGCGATATCAGAGGATGGCGTCCACCCGACTGTGTCCTGCCTTCTGAGACCCTCCGCTCCTTGTAAGTCCCTCGACCGTCATATATGCGCATGCTCACATAATCACGTGACTTCCTATGGATGACATTCCATTTTTGTGCATAGTGCCCCGGCTAGAAGATGTGGAGCGCGCAGTCGTTGCGCTCCTCGGGCCATACACGGCAAAGGAGCACAGGCTGCGCGAGGCCACGACCACCTCGGCGAAACAGGGACAGATAAACCGGGTCTGCGAGGTCTTGGGGATTAGTGTGCCCGAGTGCGCGGTGCCGGTGGAGACCCCGAGTCGTCATGATGACGATGGCGAAGTGGAGGCGTGGCCGCCTCAGCGCAAGGCTCGATCTGAGGCCACCAAACCCGACCCGTCGGTCGCGCCGCTGGGAGGTATTACCGAAGCGGGAGGCGCGGCCGGCGCCGGGTCTAAACCGGCCGGTTCAGGGGGAACGTTGCCCCTACTGAGGGTTTAGATGGTGGCGAGGTGGCGGGCCTTGGTGCTGTTGACCATGGAGGTGAGGTGGCGCCACCAGCAGCGACCACCGAGGGTCTGCTGCCTGCGACGGCCATCGGGGATTTGCCGCCTACGGCGGCCACCGGGGGTCTGCCACCTACTACCGGAGCAGCTGAGGAAGGGTCGTCTGTGTCCCCAAGGGCGAAGTGCCCACAGGTGCGCTCGTCTCGCTGCGAGGGGCAGTCGGAGTTCTTGGCGCGATTCTCGCATCCTGGCGCCCTGTGAGGAGGTCGGCGAGGTTGGGGGAGAAGGCACAGCTCCTCAGGCCGACGAAGCCCCCATCCCTGTATGGAGGCTGCGCGAGCACCCTCCCGCACCATAGTAGAGGGTGTCGAAGGTAGGCGCAATTCCTTTTCCTCTCATGACTTCGTGAAACTCTCTCCGATTTGCTCGCTCATTCCACTGTCGACATCAGGCGAGACGGGGTCTCCCGGACGCGGTCAAGGATCGAGCAACGGAGGTACATGCGAAGTCGCGGACCTTGCTATGCAGGACTCTGTGCGGATGTCCGGTGCTGCGGAAGCTGCTGGGCCGAGGCCCATCATCTCTGACTTCATCCCGCGATCGGAGATGCTTCGCGTTCTTAACCAGGCCGCGGAGCGCGTCGGCAGCAGCTTGGATGTGCCGGCACTGGCGACATGCGGGGGAGACCTTCTGGCGCTCGCATTGGGTGCCTCAGAGATAAGGGTAAGTGGTTTACGGCCTGAGCCACTGTTTGAGGTCGTTCTAACCCGCATGGTCCTTCCCAGAGTCTTGCCCTGAGCCAAGCCTTGGAGGAGACTCGCGTTTGTGAGCGAAGAGCGCTGCAGAGTGAACTTCGTGCTGCAGACGATGCTCACGCTGCCAAGGACGAGCAGATCCGCAGGCTGGAGGCAGAAAAGGCGATGATAGCTTCCAACGCAGAGGACGCCGTAGCAGCAGCGCGACGCGCCACGGCGGAGGTCCAGCGCACTGCGACGGAGGAACACACCACCTTTCTTCAGCAAATCTCCGCGCTGGAGGAGGAGAAGACCCAAGTCGCCGCATCCCTTGCAGAGAGGACCGAGGCCCTGGACAACGCATCCCTAGCGGCATGGAGGGCGATGGGGTCATTGGAAGGGGCCCTCCGGGACCTCGTCATCGACGTACCCGAAGTTATGCATGGCCCTAAAAATCTGACAGAGACGCTTGGGCACATCGAAGAGGGCTCGGGCCTTGTTCTCCGCGGTGCCAAGTCCTTCGGCGATCACTGTGGCTTCATGGGTTCCTCCTTCGCCCTTGCCTTACTTCGCGCCCGGGGGTGCGGGCACGTCGGCGAGCTGGCGGATTCTCAGCTGGATCTACCGCCCGAGCCCGAGGTGATGTCTGACGCCATCCGCTTCACCCAGCCAGCTGTACAGAATTTCTATAATTGGATCTGGGGCTATGTTGGGGAGGACGCAGCCAAGATCGTGCTGCGGCGCACTCTGTGTAGAGAGGGGGACCTCCTCCGGTGGCTCGAGGGAGTTCCTCGGCGCGAAGGAAACGACGCAGATCAAGAGTGATGCCAGGGTTGGGTGTGTTGCATCATGTACACGTTTTTGTATGGTTGCTTCGCAACCTACTCTTTTATATGAATGAAGCAGTGCCTGCCCAATATGTTTGTGTTTTTGCACGCCCCCATTCTAGGCGATTGGCCCGTAGGGTAGATTTTCGCGCTCGGCTCCACCAGACTTGTAGATAGTAGCGTCCGAGGTAGACTCACGAAAAGGATGACTGCGGGGCTAGCGCCTAGTCGAAGTAGACGCGCGAGCGCTCCGTCCCCTACCTTTTGAAGGGGTGGCAGCGGAGCTGGCGCCTAGGCCAAGTAGACGCGCGTGCACTCCGTCCCCTACCCTTCGAAGGGGTGGCAGCGGAGCTGGCGCCTAGTCGGAGTAGACGCGCGAGCGCTCCGTCCCCTACCTTTCGAAGGGGTGGCAGTGGAGCTACCGCCTAGTCGAAGTAGACATACGAGCGCTCCATCCCCTACCTTTCGAAGGGGTGGCAGCGGAGCTGGTGCCTAGTCGAAGTAGACGCGTGAGCGCTCCGTCCCCTACCTTTCGAAGGGGTGGTAGCGGAGCTGGCGTCTAGTCCAAGTAGACGCTTATTAGAGCTTGGGTGCGTGGGAACTTCGACCACATCTTGTTTATACTCCAGGGAGTACGCGCAAGGACAACACCTGCGTGTGCGCGGGGATGTCTGTGTCTTGTTTATACTCAGTAGAGTGCGCAGGGACAACATCTGCGTCTTATTTATACTCCGTAGAGTGTGCACGGAGGTAGGCCTCACGGTGCGTCTTCTTTATACTCCATAGAGTGCGCAGAGGTGTCCCCCCGCTGCGTCTTATTTAGAGTCCGTAGACTGCGCGCGGAGGCGAGCCTCCACGCGTTGCGGGCGGTGAAGTTGCGTGCGGAGGCGGACCTCAATGCTACGTCTTATTTGTACTCCGTAGAGTGCGTGTGGAGGCGGACCTCAGCGCTACGTCTTATTTAGATTTCGTGGACTGCACGTGGAGGCAAGCCTCCGTGTGTTGTGGGCGGTGAGTTGCGTGCGGAGGCAGACCTCAACGCTACGTCTTATTTATACTACGTAGAGTGCGCGCGGAGGTGTCCCCCCACGCGTCTTTGTTTATACTCATACCCGTGCTTTTCACAGAGAGTGCGCGCGCGGACGTGTGTCTTTATTTATACTCATGCCCGTGCTTTTCACGGAGAGTGTGCGCATGAACGCGTGTCTTTGTTTATACTCATGCCCGTGCTTTTCACGGAGAGTGCGCGCGCGAACGCGTGTCTTTGTTTATACTCATGCCCGTGTTTTCCACGGAGAGTGCACGCGCGAACGCGTGCCTTTATTTATACTCATGGAGAGTGCGCGCGAAGGTAATCCTTCGCGCGCTTTTGCAGGAAACAGGACGAATTTGTGCAAACAGTGAACTTCATTAAATTCCCGTTTGCGCGGGTAAGCGATTACAAAAGGTGAGGGACTAACCACTGACCGCTTAGACGAAACAAACCGCACTGCCGTTACCGGTGATGAGGCCGTGCTCGATGTGAGCCTCTAGTGCCGGGCGATCCACGCAGAGCACGGCAAGGTATTTCCGATGCCGCCAAGGATCCTCGCGCTTGCACCCCCGGCTTAGGCGTAGTACCGCCGCAGCCTGTCTGCGTTCCATGTATGGCGAAACGTCGCCCTTCCAATGTGGCGAGGCGGTATGCTCCCTTCTGGAGGGCCTCCACGACGATGTATGGGCCTTCCCATCTGGATTCCAGCTTGCCTACCGTCTCCACGTGGAGTGCCATCTTGAGGACGAGGTCCCCCGGCTGGAATTCGCGTGGGTACATCGAGCGATCTCGAGCGCGTACCATCTGCCGCGCATACTTTATAACGTGCTGGGTTGCGCTTGCCCGGTCTCCATCAAGGAGGTCCATGGACAATTGGCGCTCCTCTTCTGGTGCCTGGACGAGGACCCTTCTCGAGCCTGCCTTTATTTCCTCGGGTGTTACCGCCTCGTCGCTGAAGAGGAGCTTGAATGGCGTGAACCCCGTAGGGCATGTCACCGTTGTGCGGAGGGACCAGAGGACACTGGGGAGCTCGCCTGGCCACTTGCCCTTTGGCAACCCGACAAGGCGCTTCTTGATCACGGCGGAGATGGCGCCGTTCGCCCGCTCTACCGCGCCATTGGACTGCGGGTGTCCAACCGAGGCGAACCGGAGCGTGATGCCCATGCTGTCACAGAAATCTTTGAACAGGGCTGCGTCGAATTGCAGGCCGTTGTCGACGGTGATCTCCCTGGGCACGCCGAAGCGACATATGATATTCTGCCAGAGAAAGTGCTGCAGGGCTGCCGAGGTAATCTTGGCCAGAGCTACCGCCTCCGGCCACCTGGAGAAGTATTCCAAAGCGACCGCTACGAACCGCAGGTCGCCTGGAGCCCTGGGAAGCGGTCCCACGACGTCGATGCCCCACCGTGCCAGCGGCCACACCGGGGGTATAGGGTTGAGGCTCGTCGTGGGCCTGTGGATGGCCCGCCCCATCCATTGGCAACCTTAACACCGGCGCACGAGATCTTGGGCATCGGCGACGGCTGTTGGCCAATAAAAACCTTGCCTAAATGCCTTGCCGACTAGCGATCTCGGTGCAAGATGCAAACCGCAGAGGCCCGCATGAATTTCTGCAAGGAGCTGCTTTCCTTCTTCGCCGAGAGGCATCGTAGAAGCGGTGCGTAGACCCCTTTTTTGTAGAGCACCCCGTCAAGCACCTGGAAGGACCTAGTGCGGTGTTGTAAACGTCGGAGCTCAGCGGGGTTGTCTGGCTCCGCGATGCCCTGTAGAAAACCGAAAATGGGT
This sequence comes from Dendrocalamus sinicus, assembly GCA_036346575.1. NCBI lineage: Eukaryota > Viridiplantae > Streptophyta > Magnoliopsida > Poales > Poaceae > Dendrocalamus > Dendrocalamus sinicus. The sequence continues at coordinate 10,871,535 of CM070670.1, forward strand.
TCTCGCCAGTCACTCTGTTGGGTGATCTGGTGGACGAGGGCTGCATCGCGGTTGTCCTGTGCAATGGCTGCCGCTGGCAGGACTTCGTAAAATGCCCCCCGGGAGTTGGGAGCTGTTGGCTGGCAGCCTTTGCAAGGGCATCGGCTTGTTCGTTGTCCGCCCGAGGGATGGCTTTCACCGTGACACCCAAAAAATGCCGCTCCTTCACTCTTACGGCTGCCAGGTATTTGGCTAGTTCCGGGTCCTTGGCTTGGTATGACTTGTCCACATGGCCCGCCACCAGTCATGAGTCGGTGCGGACGAGGACGCGCCTTGCTCCCAGTGTTTTAAGCTTCCCGAGGCCAAAGAGTAACGCCTTGTACTCGGCCGTGTTGTTGGTGGCAGGAAATGCGAGGCGCGCTGAGTACAACAAGCGGTGCCCCTCAGGTGTAGTGATGACTGCGCCGACGCTCGCACCCGCGACACCATAGGCCCCGTCAGTGTTGAGCATCCACATCGGGTCCTCAGGCTGGTGGACAGGCTGAGCTGGGGGGTCCATTCCGCGAGGAAGTCTGCCAGAACTTGAGACTTAATTGCCTTTCGAGAGGCGTACGTTAGGGAGAATGGGGCAAGCTCAGCTGCCCATTTGCCGATTCGCCCTGTGGACTCCTTATTGTGCAGCATCTCCGCCAGGGGGAACGAGGATGGCACCGTTATCGGGTGGGCCAGGAAGTAGTGTTGGAGCTTTCTTGAGGCCATGACCAGCGCGTAAGCGAGCTTTTCGAGTTCCGTATACCGCGTCTTGGTGCCCTAGAGGGCTTCGGAGACGAAATACACGGGTCGTTGGAGATCACCCTCTTCGAGGACAAGGACGGCACTGACCACCGTCACTGAGGCGGCAAGGTAGAGCAGGAGGGGAGCCTCTGGCGCTGGGGCAACTAGAGTGGGAAGGCTTGCGAGGTGTTTCTTGAGGTCGTCGAAGGCCTTTGCGCAATCGTCATCCCAGTGAAATCCGTCGCAACCGCGGAGAGTCTTGAAAAATGGCAAGCCTTGTTCCGCTGCCTTAGACAAGAAGCGGCTCAAGGCCGCCATGCGGCTGGCCAGCCTCTGGACCTCCCTCGTCGTCTTGGGTGGTTCCATGCCCAGGATGGCGGCGACCTTGTCGGGGTTCTCCTGGATGCCTCGTCCGGACACAAGGAAGCCCAAGAGCTTGCCCGCTTGTACGCTGAAAACACACTTGTCCGGATTGAGCTTGATGCCCGCCTTCCTGAGGTTGTCGAAGGTCTCCTGGAGGTCTCGACCATGGAAGGCAAGCTGCTTGGTTTTCACTACCACGTTGTCGACGTAGGCCTCCACATTCCTCCCGAGCTAAGCGGCTAATGCCAGCGCAACGAGGCGGGTGAAGGTTGCACCCGCGTTCTTCAAGCCGAAGGGCATTCTGACGAAGCAAAACGTCCCAATCGGCGTAATGAAGCTGGTTTTATCCTCGTCGTCCTTGGCCATGTAGATCTGGTGGTAGCCGGAGTAGGCGTCCAGGAAGCTCATGAGCTCACACCCTGCGGTGGTGTCGACCAATTGATCTATGCGCGGCAAAGGGTAGTCGTCCTTCGGGCATACCTTGTTAAGGGCGGTGAAGTCGATGCACATTCGCTAGGCGCCGCTGGCTTTCTTAACCAGCACCGGATTGGCAAGCCAGTCCGAATGCTGGACTTCGCGAATAACTCCAGCCTGGAGAAGCTTCGCCACCTCCACCTTGGCCGCTTGCTGCCGGTCCATGGACATGCGGCGAAGCTTCTGCTTGATCGGCTTGGCGTCGAGGCAGACCGCCAAATTGTGCTCGATGAGGGTGTGGTCCACACCTTTGATGTCCTCTGGGGACCACACGAAGACATCTGCGTTACTCTGGAGAACACAGGTAAGTCTTGCTCCACCTCGAGGGAGACCTTCGCCGATGGACACGAATCGCCTTCCGCTGAGAGGCACTTTGACCCGCCCTCGGGCGGGCTTAGGTGTCCATCCTGGAGCGGATGGCATGTCCGCCTCGGATTTGTCAGCGAGGGCGTGTACCTTGCGGTGTGGACTTCTGGCGCGGCTTCGACACGCCTAGCGAGGTCCTGGTCGCCGAAGATGGTGATGACACCCCGTGGGCCCGGGAGCTTCATACATAAAAAGGCGTGGTGTGGCACCGCCTCGAAGGAATTAATGGCGGGTCGGCCTAGTATGGCGTTGTATGGGTGCGGGATGTCCACAACATCAAAGACGATGTCCTCGCTTCTGGCATTGTCGGCCTGGCACAAGGAGACTCGGAGGCACACGTGACCCAAGGCCTTCAGGGGCTGGCCGCCGAAACCCTGGAGAGGGGTCTCCAATGGTCTTAAGCAACTCCGAGGTATTCCCATGCAATCGAGGGCCTCTACGAACAGGATGTTTGCAGAGCTTTCTCCGTCGATGGGAGTGCGCCTGACATCGTGGCTTGCAATGTCGGCCTGGATGACCAAAGGATCTTGATGGGGGAACTCCATGCCCTAAGCGTCAGCTGGCGCGAAGGTGATGTTGTTGTGCGGCATCCCCTGGGGTGGCTGCGCCGAGGAGGTTCTCGACGAGGAGCCTCCGGAGATGACGCTAATAATTCGGTGCTGGGTCCCTCCCGGGGTCCCGGCTCGCGGGGGACTTCCTTGTGGCGGCTGCACGTGGGCGGCTGCAACGGTCGGCGCTCCCCGGGCCCAACTCGAGCTGTTGGTTGTCGTAGCGCCATAAGTTCAGTGCATGCCCGCGTGAAGTGGTCACCATAGCCATGCACTTCGCACCATCTGCTGTAGTCCAGGATTTCCTGCTCCGCACGCGGTATCGCGTCGCAGCTTCCTCCGGGTTCCCTACCCAGTCGCGGGGCGAGGATAGGTTCTTGGGGAACGCCCTGTGTGGCGAAGATGTGGCGAGCCTTTTGGGACCCTCGCTGGTTACGCCGGGGCTTGTGCCTGCCGCTTGACAAGCTCTCGTACGCCCTGGTGTCAACGCGTTTGGAAGCATCTCCCCCGAATGCTTGCTTGCGTTTTGCTCTCGAGTCGCCCTTTGCGTTTCCTTTTTGCTACAACTCCGCTCGAGCGGTGTCGGAGTCGTCACCCTTGCGCCTTCATGCATCTTCCTCTGCCCGGGCGTACTCTTCCATTTTGTCAAAGAGCTTCACCACCGACTTGACTGGCTTTTGCGCAGTATATTCAGCAAGCGGCCCCGGGCGAAGGCCCTGTTTTGCTGCATTGATGATGGTTGTTTCGTTGACATTCTTGACTTGGCAGCGTACCTTAGCGAAGCGTTGTAGTAGTCATGGAGCTTCTCCGATGGTTTCTGCTTGACGGCGAAGAGCTGCTCTGCGTCGACACGCTCGACGTAGTTTCCCAGGCGTAGATGGAGTTTGGCTTGATGGTGAAAAACCAAGAAAGCGCTACTCCCTGCAACGCGAGGGGAAGTCCCTTTGCCTTTGTAGTGTCGTCTCCGCCGGCGGTTTCGATAGCGATCTCGTATACGCGCACGAACATCCGAGGGTCCGTGTCGCCTTTGTACGGGTCGATGGCACTAGGGAACTTGAAGTCCTTCGGCCACGCCGCCTGCTGCAAACCTGCAGAAAGCGGAGACTCCGGGTCCACGCGTCGCCGCAGGATGCAGCTGGACGCGGGGGCACCACGGCAATCTGCCCTTTCCGGCGCAGGCTCCGATACGACCGCCGGGGGGGGTCTGCCGACTCCAAGCCTCTCGCATATCCTGCACGGCCCCACGGAGATCCTCCAGCTCTCGTCGGAGCGTGCCGAGGGGCGTCAGCAGGGCGTTGGCGGCAGTCACGACCTGCGCTCCTGGGCTGCCTGCTATGGTGGCATGGTGGACTCCGAGGTCGATGATGGGATCGGACGTCGCGACGGTGGTGGTGGGGTCGAGCATCGCGGCGGTGGTGGCGGGGTCGAGCGTCGCGTCGTGAACACCAGTGTTGACGACCGTCATGCCTGCATCGCTACCCACGCCTGCAGCTGCCAACGCCGTAGCCCTGGTATTGACGCGAGATTTTGCCGCTCCTACCTTTTTCTTCTTTGTCGCCAACGATGAAGCTTTCTTTGGTGCCATCCTTCTTCGGATCTGGAGGCTTGCTCTTGTCCTCCCCACGGACGGCGCCAACTGTTGTGATTACAGACCAAACAGAGAGAGAGAGTATGGTAGTGGAGAGTTAGGTGAGCAATGTCTTAGGGTTTCTCCCATGGCCTATGTTGTATATATATATATATATATATATATATATATATATATATATATATATATATATATATATCCATATGGGAGTGCTTTTACAATTATACCCTTACAACCGAGTACTCCCCTCCGGGGAACTTATGTCATTACACATGTCCCATTTTGGGCCTTACATTTCTCTACCAGGCCTGCTGGGCTTAGGTGGGGACCACCCCTACAACAAGAAGCATCATCGAATGTTATGCAACCGAAAAGGTCAGTGAGTTCTGCGTTGGTTACATGGCTCAAGTCGAACCAATAGGTGTGCCTCTATCTCATTACGAAGGGAGGCTAGAGGGTATCGAGACCATTGAAAGGAAAGGAATAGCTCTCGATCTGGATACGTACACTCAAGCCCATTTCATGCTCTTAGAAGACATGATTGAAGTGTCCCTGTATATTGAAGAGAACAAGGACATGCTACGCGAAGAGAATCTAGGCCGGTTAGAGGTTGGATCATAAGACAACACAACCATTGGTTCAACGAATGGTTGAAGGCATGATTCACTCGGAGGTCGTCATGTGAAATGCTGTATGGTTGGCAAAAGGGCCAAAATTTACAATTGTGATATGGCAAGCATATGAGATTAATAGGTACACATTTTATACAACAGATCAATATAGAAAAATAGCACAGTCCAGAACTCAGGTGTCCGCATAGATGTATTTCGTGAGCAGTTCAGTACCATTGGCTCAAGCTCCTACTACGGGATTGTAGAGGAGATTTAGGAGCTGGATTACGTAATTTTTAAGATCCCTCTCTTTTGGTGCCATTGAGTCCAACTCCCACAAGGTATAAAGGTCGATAATTACGGTGTCACTACTATGTACCTCGAACATGTAGGGTACAAAGATGAATTATTTGTACTCGTGAGGCAAGTTGTTCAAATTTTTTATGTAACCAACCCTAAGCCTCCCACCGCTCGTGAGGCCTGGTATTGACGTGAGATTTCACCGCTCCCACCTTTTTCTTCTTTTTCGCCGACGATGAAGCTTTCTTTGGTGCCATCCTTCTTCGGATCTGGAGGTTTGCTCTTGTCCTCCCCACGGACGGCGCCAACTGTTGTGGTTACAGACCAAACAGAGAGAGAGAGTATGGTAGTGGAGAGTTAGGTGAGCAATGGCTTAGGGTTTCTCCCCATGGCTTGTGTTGTATATATATATCCATATGGGGAGTGATTTTACAATTATACCCTTACATCCAAGTACTCCCCTCAGGGGTACTTATGTCATTACACATGTCCCATTTTGGGCCTTACATTCCTCTACCAGAACTGCTGGGCTTAGGTGGGGGCCACCCCTACAACAAGTAGCATCATCGAATGTTATGCAACCGAAAAGGTCAGTGAGTTCTGCGTTGGTTACGTGGCTCAAGTCGAACCAATAGGTGTACCTCTATCTCATTACGAAGGGAGGCTAGAGGGTATCGGGGCCATTGAAAGGAAAGGAATAACTCTCGATCTGGATACGTACACTCAAGCCCATTTCATGCTCTTAGAAGACATGATTGAAGTGTCCCCGTATATTGAAGAGAACAAGGACATGCTACGCGAAGAGAATCTAGGCCGGTTAGAGGTTGGATCATAAGACAACATAACCATTGGTTCAACGAATGGTTGAAGGCGCGATTCACTAGGAGGTCGTCATGTGAAATGCTGTATGGTTGGCAAAAGGGCCAAAATTTACAATTGTGATATGGCAAGCATATGAGATTAATAGGTACACATTTTATACAACAGATCAATATAGAAAAACAGCACAGTCCAGAACTCAGGTGTCCGCATAGATGTATTTCGTGAGCAGTTCAGTACCATTGCCTCAAGCTCCTACTACGGGATTGTAGAGGAGATTTAGGAGCTGGATTACGTAATTTTTAAGATCCCTCTCTTTTGGTGCCATTGAGTCCAACTTCCACAAGGTATAAAGGTCGATAATTACGGTGTCACTACTATTTACCTCGAACATGTAGGGTACAAAGATGAATTATTTGTACTCGTGAGGCAAGTTGTTCAAATTTTTTATGTAACCAACCCAACAAATAAGAAGTGTCATGTAGTTCTTCATGGAAAAAAAAAGCATTGTCAAAGTTGAGAATGTTGTGGATGAAAAAGAGTACAATTAATTTGATGAGTTATCTCCATTCAAAGATGGCATCAGGCTTGAACAAGAACCAAGTGATGAAGCAAACTATATACGTGTGGATCATGGTGAAGGGCTTTATTTAAAGCAAAATAGCCAAGTGGAATGATCCCATACGGTGAACACCTATTTGGAAATTATTCCAATATAATTAAGAAACTCAGCATGTAACTAAGAAATTATTCTATTGTAATTGATTCAATAATTTAGAAATGATTACATCTACGACTGTATCTGCTTACTCATTTTCAGAGGGCATGGCTAGCATTTCCTGAGGCTAGCCAAAAAACCTGGTATATTGTGTATGGAAGGAACTATATATCACAGGCGGTTTAGTGGTACAAACCATTTGTGATATGCTACAACATCACAGATAGTTTTTATAACAGAACCATCTATGATAAGCTACAGCATCACAGACGGTTCCATAATAGAACCATCTGTGATATGATACCACATCATAGACGGTTCCATTATGGAACCATCTGTGATATTAATATCATAGACAGTTATTTAATAGAACCGTCTGTAATAGTTCTTCTATAAGTAGGGCCCCTGTATGGTTTGCACTCTTACTCCTCACTCGTGCACCCCTCCGTCTCCTCATTCCCCCCCCCCCCACCACCACCACTGTCACCAGAGAACCTGACGTCTCCGTCCTCTCCTTCCTCACCTGACATGGTGGCCCCATCGCCCGCCTCTCCTCCCTATCGCCTCTCCTCCCGAAGGTATGGATCCCAAATCCCACTTCTTTACCTTATGTGAGATACATTCGTCCATATCTGCTAATGCATGTTTATGAGTTCTCTCCTCCTCGTCGCCTCTCATCCCAAAGGTATGGATCCCAATTCCTACTTTTTACCTCATGTGTGTTACATCCGTCCAATCTGTTAGTGTCTTTTTTATGTGGAACCCAAAAAGGACAGGGAAACGGATGTGGGAGGGAAGGTGGGCCTACTTGTGTCGAGCTGGAAGTGGTAAGGTTGTTGGGAGTGATCTTAGTGTGGTCCTCTGCGGATGAAGACGTGGATGGTAGTCCCTTGTCGTTGCCGAAAATGTCGCCTTCATGTGGTCCTCACGGTCGGCCTTCTAGGTCCTCGGTGGTCCACTACGTTCTTGTCTCTCCTCCTCCGACTCTTCTCTTCTTACTTCTATGGGTGGGCTGCTGGTTCAAGCAAAAAAAAGGGTATAAAACACTGTGAGTCAGAGTAGTTATTGTACAAGAGGAACATTACATCACTACACACTTAAGCTTGAAAAGGCATGAAGCAAATTAATTTACTTCATACCTTTTCAAGTCTAAGTGTACGGTGTTTTAATGTTCATCTTGTAGTTGTTGAGAAGTACATGTCCCCTCCTCTGACTCTCCTTTCCTTACTTCTATGGGTGGGCTACTGGTTTTGGTATGAGACTCTATGGCCTTCAGCCAAGAGATGAAATAGTTAGGGAATGAATTTAGAGATAAATTGTTGAATGTTCCTATTTCTTGTAGCAATAATATATGTCACCGGATATTCTTATTTCTTATAAGATCAACCATGTGCCAATGTTTATGCTCAAAACTCACTGTAATTAGTTTTTTCTTGTAAGAGAGATGACATCATCATCGTTGCCATCGATGTCGCTGAATGGGCCTGACACCCTGAAGACTGGGGTAACTAAATGTGGTGGAGGAGTATAAAAAATGCCAAAGGGCCCAATGAACATCACAGAGGTCTCTCCGAATGGGCTCCCTCTACAACCGAAGAAAGCAGCGGTAGAATTCTGAACTACTTGCGAGATCATTGGAAGGCAATGGGTCCTCATCACCATAGTAAACTGGAAAACTTTGACAGAAGATAATAAAAATTAGCCGTGGATGAAAATTACAATCTTGTTCGAGATCCCTAAAGAAGTCCAGGGACTCGTGCGATGGTAGGCACTTCTCACGATGGGAAAAGTGTGGAAGACCTTTAAGAGCATGCTTGTCACGTAGTACGTGACCATATTGCACATCCTTCACGAGGTATCCTTTATTGTCACCGGAAACATGGCAGGCCTTTATGCGGATGAAGATGATGATTAAATTTCAATAGCAAAGTACAGCGCACAAGGCTCTCTAGGCATAAAACACTCACCCCCAGAAACTCTGCACCACTGGGTACGCGGGTAAAATCCCACAATGGAGGATGCATGATGAGGGCGCAATCAGATCGGAGGCCTCCCCGCCATTTGCCAGGATCACAACTCCAAAAACTGGTTGAGAGCAAGGTTATCAAACACGTCTTTGAGCATCTCCTCTTTCAAAAACCTCGCAGACGAGGAAGTCTCCCAACACCTGGTAAGATATGTTAAACTACCTGGTTGTGAATAGGTCCATAACTTCATGGGGTCTAAAATAACATGATTGCCTCTTGCAGCAAACATTGACTACCAAATCTTCTGAACACTCCTACGAAGCAGTCAAGGAGAAGGATATACTATCCACGGCTTTGAGAAACAAGGAGCACCTAGGTCATATGTGAGGCCTGGGGGTTTACGTACCTTGGAGGCACGGGTTTCTAAATGACTACGAGGGGTATAGGAGTAGGAAGAGATCCAAGGCCGAGCGCGACAAACAAATGAAACAGGAGCTTCGTGCACAACTTGAGTAACAGCTATCTGCCTCACTTTGAGAGAAGATAACTACCTCACTTCAAAGATAGATAGATTCATTAAGGAAAGAACTGAGAGAAGTCCGCAATTACTCGCAAGCCACCTCCGTTATTGTAGAACCCACTCCCCCTCAGCATCGAAGTAGCTACACGTCCATGCCACATTCTAAACATAGCAACACTCACTTACCTATCGATGACATCCGAGTAACATAACTCTCTAGAATGCTACATAGATAGACTTGGTGAACGGCTTAGCTCATTGTGTATTGTTACATAGGAGCCCACGCTGTGCATCCTCAGAGTTAGGGTTGGCTCCATTCCCATTGAGGCTGGGCGGAGGATTGTTTTCCCATGCCTACTAGGGATGCAGGTGCACGGTGCACAGCAAGGGACCGATTTTAAGAAGGTCCAGGTGGATATAATTAATGATGTTTTTAGGGCTGTCCCACTAGAGAAGCCCCCAACGAAGAGATCATGACACTAGGGAATACCATTCACACATTCATCTAGTGGCCCAAGAAGGACATCTCTCTGGACCCTTCCATGCCGTGATCTCGACACAACCATGCCTATCAAAAAGAACCCTCTATAACTCCACCTGAAGCTTAGCTTCAGAAGGCCATCGCATCGGTTCACGTGGAGATGGCGCCAAAGATGTATCGCAAGTGAAACGCTAAGGCCCAACCGAAGAAGATTAAGGCCCCCACCAGGCCATAGAAGTACAAGCTTGGAGTGTCATTGGTCCCCGAGTCACAATTACCTAGCCTTAGACTGGTTTGTAGAACATTGCATGCCTGGTACATGTAGAGGTCCAACAGGAAGCCAAACCGGCAAAGTGCATTCACCGTGAAATACACGGAGGCACATTTTCTCAACGACTCAAGCTACTTTATCGCGACCTTCGAAGACTTATTCTTACTATTCAACCTCGACGAACTTGACGTCTCACTTCTACGATACTAGATACTCACTACTACAAAAGAGGCTATACTGGATGGCTACATCATAGACGGTTCATACGGAACCGTCTGTGATTAAACTGTCACAGACGGTTTATACTTGCAGCCGTCTGTGATATTTTCACAGACGGTTATTAACATGAATCATCTGTGATAATTGAGACATCACAGACGCTTCGATTTAAGAACCGTCTGTGAACTTTTACAGACGGTTCTTAATACGAACCGTCTGTGATAATCTGGACAACACCGATAAGTGTACTGTACAATCAAGTTCTACATTCATGTAATACCGATAAATGTTATAACTCATTGCTTGCGTATAGATCCATGATCCAACATGTTCACGATGGCGAGAACCGGTAGGTTTCCTTGACCCACACTTGGTCTCTGGGCAATCCATCAATGAAAATATATCCTTCATTGAAGAATATATAATGACGGGATTGCTTGCTCAGAGTGACAAGGACTATATCCTAGTACCCTTCAACCAGGAGTAAGTACTTCACTAGTTACCATACAATTTTAATTTGTACTTTATACGCAACATGAACTTAGAATCAATCACTATGGTGACATATATGATTAGGCCTCGCTGGATTCTGATTGTGATTATACCGAAATGGAGTAAGGTAATATATCTTGATTCCCTACTTAGGAGCAACCACGACTTCACCCCTGTGCAACAAGCAATTGACAGGTAAACTCATTTCCTCCATACATAACTCTATTGTAGCTTTCCCTTTGTTTGCAATGGCCGATGCTAACATTTTTGAATCATGTTTGTCATTCAGCGCTTACATTGCCCAAGGAGGAAGACAAAAGAAATCCAGCGCCACACTGCGACACAGGGTGCGATTTCCGGTACTCGCTACAACACAACAATGCTATATCACACTTCGTAATAATACCTCTAGAACTGACAATACCTATGTATGTAATTCTATTTTTGCAGTGCCACCAGCAGCTACAGGGCAACGTATGTGGATTCTATGTTTGCCGCCATATGCAGAAAATCATGGCCACTAAGACGAATGATTCAAAGATTTGTCAACCTGTCAATAACTATTTTGTGATTATCAATATGTGTGTGTGTATGCTAATGACTTTAACACTCCTAGTGACAGGGCGTAGAATTCGACGAAAATGCATTCGATCTTGACAAACTCGCTGAAGTTCGAGGAAAACTCTCTGAATTCTTGATGGCGGAGGTCATTCACCCGAATGGAGAGTTTAACCCCGGCGCTAATGATTAAATGTTCAAATATTTGATTCAATGTTAATTCACTTAGTTGTGCTTAATCAAACAATGAATTCAATGTAACTTCATTCAGTTATTTAATTCATTTGTGAGATCTGTGTAATAATTATCGTGTACTATATATGTGAGATGTTTGCTTGTTTTCAGATGGCATGGCTAGCATTTCATGAGGCTAGCCGTAAAATAGAAAATAATTTAGCTATTCAAATAGCTACCACAGACTATTTGTAACATCAAACCGTTTGTGATATATGACATATCACAAACAATTTTTGGTATTAGCCGTCTGTGATATGTAAGATATCACAAACAGCTATGTTTAAGAACCATCTGTGATATATGACATATCACATATGGTTTTTGGTATTAACTATTTGTGATATATAAGATATCACAAATGGATATGTTTAAGAACCGTCTGTGATATTTGACATATCACAGACAGTTTTTTGTAAATTATCATAGATAGTTTGAGATCGTCTGTGATAACCACATATTATTGCAGACACATAAAGTCAAATAGTTTAGAAATTATTTATGATGATTGTTTTGAGCTGTCTAGGATGACTGTTTTGCAATGTTGATTTCACAGGTGTTACAATCAAGGCCTGAATAAGCCAAACTCTAATTGGACTGTTTGAGTGCAAGGAAAGAACTTGCAAATTAATTGAGTTGTGTACTAGCTAGCTAGACATGACACTACATAGTTGGAACCAATCAATGATTTGCATGCGTGGATTGTACTTGTCTTTTCACCATGCAGCATCGTGGCGCCATTTAGAACAATCCCTCTCTCGCACGTTAAAAACATGCGTGATTGATTGCATCCTATGTAGTATGATCCAGTGCATGCACGCTTGGGATCGAGCTGGAATGATAGACTACATATCATTGGGATTGCAAGGCCAAGTTCTGTAAGAATTACTTGCATGTCAATTAATGCAGCACTGTTCCATAAGTGTTGCGCAATATATTAGCATTAGGGGAACTAAAATGAAAGTACACTTTGTCAAGTGAGCAGCAAATTAAAATAGGTTTTCATCGAATTATTACCTATAAATGTAGGCCAGATGGGGGTACAACTAGGTTTTCGTTCCATCATTTTTATTGAATCTTTTCAAGAAAAGGGTCTTGAAAAGGTTCTGAAAAGGTGGGCAACAAGGAGTGTAGATACTACTGCATAAAGAAATAATAATGGTGGATATGTAGACCTTGTGGTCCTACTTATCTTGGCAGTTAGGTTTGGGGTGTATGTATATATGGTCCTTCAATTTGCAGTACTGCATGCACTTGTGCCCACATTGGTTGCAAGTTTGAAAAATAGGAAAAGGGGGTGGGTCTCTGTGGGTTTGGGGGTGGGGGCTGATTTGGAGGGATTTATATTTTTTTTGTAGTTATAGAAACTACGTACCTTTTTTTTAGAAATCACTTAAACCTAGCTGATGCCAAAAGAAAATCAAACTTGTGACCTCCCGCGTATCTATCGTTCTTGATAAGGTTGAATGGCATGTCAAGAGTATATAGGGTTTCTATGTGCAATGATTTAATTTATTATTAGACCTGTTAGAACAAAAACAGGAAATGTGGTAATTTTAGAAGAAATATCGGAAAAATTAAAATTCCTGACTTTTCAAGAATTTGGGTGGTATTTTTCTTTTTATTTCTGTTGAAAAATGGATGTGGCTTTGTGTAAATGAATTACGAGTAGATCCTAAACAGTTTGCAAGCTACAATGTTTGATAATTAAGTGCTCTAAACCTTATATTGAAAACATTACACATATTAGATACTTTTAACATTTGTTTGAAAATTTCTCTCGTCATTTATTTTGTGGTTAAATGGTTACACTCTTCCCCCTCCTATCCTACTCTCTCAAGGAGTCAAACCTAGCTCAAGCATTATGCACTCTTGCGAACCCACTACAAGGGTTATGCACTCTTACCCACCACAAGGAGCTTGTCGATCAACATCTTGCATCACTTTCCTAATGAAGTGGTGGAGGATAGGAACCAGGGGCTGATCCAAACCTTGGGCTAGGTCGACTGTAAACCGAGGCCCAAATATTTTAACAGTGCAATGTGTTTTATATAAGTCCAGAAAACCGCATTCATCAGTGGCCCAACCCAAGGATGAGGCACATGGCCCAGCTCCATAATCTTGCCCATCAGGCAGCCCATCAGTCTCTTCTCTAGCACTCAACGAGTCAATGTCTCAACCTACTAGCATAGTCGCACTCGGGAAGGGGCCATCGCGTTGCCCCATCGCCCCTCGATAGCTTGCTCGACGCCGTGTGACTATAGAACACACCACGCCGCCATGCACTCACCACGCGGCCACGCCCCAAGTCACGGCTCGTCAGCCAGGGCCCATGTCAGATGTTGGATACCGCCCACGGTGAACCAGCGCTAGCACTACTGCCTTTGCCTTCGGCCCTCTGCACCTCCGCCCTCCCATCCACGGCTCCACCCTTTGGCCTCCCTTGTCCCCAGGCGACAGGCGCAACACTATCACACAGCAACCAACTAGCCGAGCCAACCACAGTGCGCTCACATCTGGTACTCTCTACTCTTCCTTCCTCTCCTCTTTTGATATGAAATCTGAATGACAAAATAAAATAAATGCCATGTGTTTTGCATTTTTTATTTAGGAATTAGGGATACAAAATGAAGAGTAGCAAGACATTGTCATCTTATTTTCTAATACAAACACAATCCAACTCCAACCAATCTTTTTCAGAAATGGTCATATCTCTACCATGCTACATTGTTTATATTTTGCCATATTTTTTTATTATATTTTCTATTGAAGCATTGAGGTAAAATTTTGTGTCAGTGATGTATTTATAGCTTATTTTTATTATACGATAGTGTGAGTATAAATTGACGTTAGTTTTAATATATTAGCCTATTAGATTTTAGGCTAAGGTATAATTAAATCCTAGATGTGCAACTGATAGGAACCCACTTGAGCTTTGAGAATAGCATCCCTTCCATACTAATGTATGGCAAAATTCAGTCCCAGCCTTCACCTCAAAACTAAGTTAGATCTTAGTAGGGTGCTTGAGTTTCAGAAGAGTTTCGTAGTATTTTCACATGAAACAGTATAACTCTCATCGAACCCTATATGGAATTCCTGTATTACAAACAATGCTTCAATACGAAAATTACCCACAAAACAGAACTAAATAATAAGTATTAAATCAGGAATGAAAAAACATGTAATTATGTGATCGCCACAAGCTCCACATAACACGAACCGCGCGCGGGGGGATGTGTGTGTGAGAGGAGAGACATTGCGGCCAACTAGCCAGACGCATGATAGCTGTACGTGTGTTAGGTAGCAATCCCCGCACCTCCACAGGACCCCATCCCCATCCTCCCCTAGATTCCTGCAGCTTTCCCCCTCTTTAAAAAAACATCAAATGGTGAGACACTCTCCCTCTTTTTTTAAAAAAAAACTATTTCTTATTTTCTCTGTGTGATTCTCTCTCTAGCCAGCTCCTTCCTCCAATTCCCTCTTGTACTTTCCTATCCCCCTCCCCTTCCAACATCTTGCATGCTCCAAAATCCCCAAAGAAAAAAGAGTATTTATATATCTACATACGTACCACAATTTTCAGTTTTCACCCTAAAGAAATTGTTTCTCACCAACTAACAAACCATAAGAACTCATATTGTCAGCGGTGGATCAAAACTTTTAGAATAGGTATTTAAAATTATAAAAATATTATTTAATAGAAAATATAAAGGTCCAAAATAACGGAATTAAAGTATAATTATTCATACTAGAGACAACATCTCAAATAATATAAAGAAATTATAAAATAATTTAAAAAATTACATATTAATTCGACGATTCTTCATACCTAGGAAGCGAGATATAATGTTATCATCCTTAACTTGCAGAAAAATTCTTGCTCAAGAAATGTAATCAAGCAATCATTTAAGTATTGCTCCTCCATTTTATTTCTTAGCTTATTCTTTACATAATTCATTGAAGAAACACTCTGTCAATACTAGCTGTTGCTACGGGAAGAATTAGCACCAATTTGATAAGCTTGTAAACAATTGCATAATTGAGGTTCTTCCTTGTTTGAACAAACACAATGAAAAACTCAGAAAGGTTATTCACTTTTGTTGAGCTTTCATCTCTATGTATATTAGCAGTGAAGTGTGCAAGTTGAAATAGAAAATGAAGGCATGACATAAAGCTCGCACCTCTGAAATACTTGGCATATAGGCTACTCAAACTTATGTGAGAATATGGATTTCAATTCATAAGGCATAAGCACTAATTTAAAGATAACTGAGCCAAATCCACCACATTTAAACAAGATCTAAGCACCAAAACAAAGAAGAAAATTATGCCAAATCCACCATATCCATCCAGTCATCCACAGATTCACCTGGCTCAGAGTACAAACCCTAGGGGCAGACAACTAGATCTATCATCTACGCATCTAGATTTTAGAGCAATCGGACATCACGAGAGGACGAGATGAAGGGATATGGTCATATGCCATATGGGGCCATGGGGCTCGCTGGGTCAGAGAAAACGAACATGCCCATGTGCCACAAGCCTGTAGTGCCCGCTCGGCCGGTGGCCACTCCAGTCTCTAGCGCTCTTGCGTAGCCTCCAGAAGACCAGAACAGGGGAACCCACCGCTACCAGGTGCCAACTGAGAGATGGAGAGATAGTTAGACGCTAGACGATAAGAGGAGAGACTGAGTGAGACATGATCACAACTCACAACTCACATGATGTCACGACAGTGAGCCTAGGACAATATCGATGGGAGGGGGAAGTGGGCCAAAAGTATTAGACACCAATTCGGGTTGACTAGATATGAACAGAACAAATTTGGCCCCAGCTACTGGTATACATATATATTATACCTTGTATAAAGTGAATTTTGTGCTAAAAATTTTAGGTATTGAGCCGAATACTGATGAATTATGGTGGATCCGCCTATGCATATTGTCAAAATTTCGCATATATATCCTCAAAAAAAATCCACATATAGATAATGATCAGTTCATTGCAACTCTTGTGCACCACATATATGAGATTTAGGGGCCTATTTAGAACGCACAAATTTCATAGGGAATAATCTATTTCCTAGAGAAATAGGGGGGATCCTCTATGCTAGACAACGTCTGTGCTCGTTTCGGTTTCAACTTCTAGCTTCCGGCTTATTTTTCACTATTCATAAATTTCGTCTTTTTCTGAACTTTTGGCTTTTTATTGAGCTTTTTTGCCGGTTCTTTTTTTCCCGTATTTATTTGTATTATACGTAATAGGCTAACATATTTTTTTATATTTTTAAATTTTTTAAATTTAATTATGCTAAATAAGTCTTTGTCAGCTACAGTGCTTTTCAGCCATAAGCCACTAAAAAAACCCGAATAAGTACCACCTAAGACTACTAAGACTACAAAATGTTGCATGGTATAAAGAGTTTTCTTTTTGCAAAACTCATTTGTAATTATCACTTTGAGATTTTTTTTAATGAGATGCATTAAACTAAGTGAGATGTCAAGTGAGTAGGGGAATAAGGGCCTGTTTGGATCCACCCAGATTTTAAGAATCTGGCTTTTGGAAACTAGGTGGGATCTAAACAGACCAGTTTTTAGGGTAGTTTTTAAAATCTACCTACCTGATTCTTAAAAACCAAGAAGTCGTTGATACCCGACTTTTGTCGGTTTTTGCACAAATACCCATTTACCCTCATTAAAGACCACGCGCATGGTGTTTAATGTCTTTGTTCAAGAGCAATAAATGTAAGGGTATAATAGTCTATTAGCACCAATCATAAATGAAACCAGCTTTTAAAAACTAGGGGATCCAAACACCCCATCAGTTTTTGCTTACAAACCAGTTTTTAAAAACTAAAAGTAACAGCTGGTTTTTAAGAATCTGAAACGGATCCAAACAGACCTAAACTAGCAAGAAGCTTCTCCGAAACGATCCTGCGACCTCTCCCCTCCACATGACGGCCAGCTTCTCCCTCCCTAGCCGCGCGCATGGGACATACACAAAAATACATGCAAGTGTAGGCGCCAACAACTACCAAAACGCTAACTGAACACATGCAAGAATCTCCAAGCACACCTTTGGAAGGATAATGGCGGATTAGTTTTAGCTCCTCCGGATTAAGCAAAAGGTGATCAAGGATTTTAAAATTGCAGGTGCAATACTTACTTGGATAGTTTTAGGTTCTATTTGTGCCGGTTTTTTTTTAAAAACCAAATCCAAAAATAAAAATCAAAAAACATGGCCAAAGATTGGGATGACGTACTTTTAGCTGCTTTTCTATCGTAAATAGTTTTTGTACAGTACCTACCTTTTAAACAGAGTATCTTTTTAAGGCGAAATCTACTAGTTAATTGTAGTACACATTGTACTGACTTTATTTATATCGACCAAAATCACACACAAATTTCGCTCTTTCCATATGGCTCTCTACAAGCTATTATTATTTACAAACTATATTTATAAACTATTATTTTTTATAAGCTATAATTATAAATTATCAGCGAAAGCTAATATGCACGAGCTCTTTATTTAGTTGGGCAAGTTAGCCGACGTTTGCAAATTGCGAGATCTCTGAACAAAAGCAGAATTTTTTTCTTTGTGCTGAACTGAACTGCCGTGTAGTGAGCTGGCATGGGCGTCAGGAACAGAAGGAGCACGAGTTAGGAAGGGAGCAAGTACCGTTGGAACTTTCACTTCGCTGTATACAGTGGTAATGCTGAAATGGTAGTACAGCAGTAGTCGTAGTTCGGTACACGAGAGAGAAAAACCGCAGGCGCAGCACACGTTGCAGCGATACGACTATTCCGTGGGGCCCACGCAACTTGTTTGTACTACCACATGTCAGATCGATCCACGGAGGAGGAGGAGGAGCGTACCCACCTTTTTCATCGTCGTCACCACCCCGGCACCCCGGCATGATGTGTTTAGCACTCGTGTTACCGACCAAACGATCACACGAAAAACAAGACACTAGAAGTAGTCCTTCTCTCTTTTATCCGATGGATATGAGATCCATCGCAAATATAACGGCTCGGTTTTTTTTTCTTACAACTTTTAATTTATATTACAGTAACTAATTTTTAAATATATATATTTGTTAAAGTGAAAACTATAAATTAATTATAGTAGATACTATATTAGCTAAAATCATACACAAATATTTCTCTATATGAACAGACAGAATTTAAAAATTTAAACTAAAAATAATATGCCACGGTCACAAAAAAACTCACCCAATAAGCTGCACCTATGCCTCATAGGCTTTAATCACAAATAGACGCTATTTAGGTAAAGCGTCCATATGATCAAACTTAATAGATAATCTAGGAAAAATAATCATGGTTTTACTCATTTTATGGTATCTAGGAAAAATAATCATGGTTTTACTGATTTTATGGGTGACTTTTTGACAATTTTGTAACTGGTCTATTACATCTGTATCCGTTGGTGTGTTATTTCCCACTATCTCAAGGTCCACATCACAGTAATTCTGTAACATATATTAGCTCAAATTAGAACTGTCCACATAAATGGTACTGTGACTATTTTTTTTTTCAAATTTGGCCTTTAAATATCTGTATTTGCAAATTTAACCCCCCTCCTTTGACCTACCGAGCTTGGCAGGTTGTCGACTAGCTGATTCAATTAGGTAGCGTATGATGTAATTAGTGTTAATCATATTTAATTAACATTAATCATTTTTAATTAGTACTAATCATATTTAATTAACACTAATTAAAAAAATGGCTACAATACTATTTATATGAACAGTTCATCCAATTACATGAGCAACCCCAAGAATCTTACCCTATAGCCATAACCACCAATATATTTCTACACCTGTTAGGGTTCACAATTTCGATGAAATTTCATCAAAATTTTGCTTATATTGTTGCTTTCATTACCCTCCGAAGGAAAAAAAACGATTCAATCAAATTTTTGTTGAATCTGCCCTCATTTGAATTTTATCCAATTTTAGTTAAATTGTGTCAAAATTCAAATAATGTTTTAACATTTCGTTTGAATTTTTAAACGAAAGAACAAAATTCCATTCCATTCATTCATCTCGCTGCCTCTGAAAGTTTTTGCAAAACCAAACTATTTTCCTTGAACCCAAACCTAGCTATTAGTAGATCATTGCTATGACATCATGTTAGCTTGGCTATGTTCATGTTGCACAGCTTTAGTAGCTCATGCTTTAAATAATGTTATTTCTTTCAAATTTTACATGCCGACAGGCTCTATTAATTTCTCTATTATTTCTTCTTTATAAACAAAAATATGTCTTATATTTCCATTTCCTCAACCCCCCTCCTCTCTCCCACACATTCAACATCTCTCTCTCTCTCATTGATATACTCCTTCCCCATGCTCCTGTTCCTCCTGCGCCTCCATTGATGAAGCCAATGGCCACCAGTGGCGGCATGGCCTCCCCCTTCTTCCCGCCAAACTTCATCCTCCAAATGCAGCAACCCCTCCCTCACCACCAACCCCAGCAAGACCACCACGGCCATGGCCATAGCCACCACCACCCACTCGAGCACCACCTCCTCCCTCCCCCTCCTCCCGCCCAGCTCAACCCCTTCCTCCAAGACTTCGGCGGCGCGGGCTCCATGGCGCCGCCGCCAATGCTGGGCGGCGGCAAGCGCTCACCGCCGCCGATGTACCCCGACGGCGACGACGACGCGAGCAACCACCACGAGCTAGCCGGGCATGCGGAGCCGCTGCAGGACGGGGCGGCGGCTTCGGACGACGAGGAGGGCTCCGTGGCGGGGTGCGGCGGGGCGGAGAAGAAGCGGCGGCTGAGCGTGGAGCAGGTACGGACGCTGGAGAAGAACTTCGAGCTCGGGAACAAGCTGGAGCCGGAGCGGAAGCTGCAGCTGGCGCGCGCGCTTGGGCTGCAGCCGCGGCAGGTGGCCATATGGTTCCAGAACCGCCGCGCCCGGTGGAAGACGAAGCAGCTCGAGAAGGACTACGACGCCCTCCGTCGCCAACTCGACGCCGCCCGCGCCGAGAACGACGCCCTCCTCGCCCACAACAACAAGCTCCAGGCCGAGGTATGTCGCTCCTCTCTCGCCAGGCACGCACGCGCGCATCTATCATAAACCTGCAAGATCTAGATCATCTCGATCGATCCTAGCTTCTTGGATCGTGATTAGTACGTAGCTAGCTCTGCATTCCAAGATTGGTTCTTGGAATTAATCTTGGTTGTTCTTGGTGCCAGCTTAATGATTGAGGTGGTGGTGAGGAATAGGATATATACTAGTTGGTGGATTGGAATAGGTTAGATACTAGTAACTAGCTAGTTGATGGTAGGATCTCTCTCTCTCTCTCTCTCTCTCTCTCTCTCTCTCTCTGCATGATTAGCCATTCCATCTACCAATCTCCATCGATCTCACTCATGGCGCCCGTCTCTTTTTTGGCTTGTGCAGATCGTGGCGCTCAAGGGAGGAGGAGGGGGGAGGCAGGAGGCAGCGTCAGAGCTGATCAACCTCAACGTCAAGGAGACGGAGGGGTCGTGCAGCAACCGCAGCGAGAACAGCTCCGAGATCAACCTCGACGTCTCCAGGCCGGCGGCACCGGCCGCCGCCGC
Source organism: Dendrocalamus sinicus (assembly GCA_036346575.1). Lineage (NCBI taxonomy): Eukaryota > Viridiplantae > Streptophyta > Magnoliopsida > Poales > Poaceae > Dendrocalamus > Dendrocalamus sinicus. The sequence continues at coordinate 10,892,409 of CM070670.1, forward strand.
GGTTGAGAGCCCCATGAACCGCGGCGGCGCCATCCCGTTCTACGCCTCCGTCGGCCGCCCGGGCGCCAGCGTCGACATCGACCAGCTGCTGCACAGCCACTCGTCGTCCCCGGCGGTGGCGCCGCGGCCCAAGATGGAGCTCGGGAGTGGCAACGGCAACGCGGATACAGCCGCCACCGCCACCAACTTCGGCAGCCTGCTCTGCGGCGCCGTCGACGAGCCGCCGCCGTTCTGGCCGTGGGCCGACGGCCACCACCACTTCCATTGATCGTCCGCGTGCATGCATGCACATTAATTATGATCTTGCACAGTGGCTGTGCATTTCTTGGCATTGAGGCTGGAGGAGGTCACACTACAAGATGATGGATTGATTCTTGGACAAATTAAAATTGGGGGGGTTAAATTTGTGTATGCATGATGATGGATGAGATAATTAAGGGCTATATATGTGAGGTGGTGATGAGGTGATATGATTAAATTTAAGGAGGTGGAAGAATAAGTCATGAGTGATTGGGCATGCTGGATCAATGTAGGTAGATTTTGGGATTTGAGTAGTAAGTGTTTTTCCTCCTTTTATTCTTTTTACCTTGATTACTATTTTTTGTTGTTTCACATGGACATTAAATTTGTGAGGCAGTGTGGTTATTGTGTATAGGATCATATTGTAGTATCAAGTAATCGTACTTAAATTAATCTTCTTTTCCATTTGTGTGGATCTACTGTGAAATTGAGATACATAATTAATAATATTTCTGCTCTAAGAATGGTTAAAGTAGCTTCTTTTTTCAGTGGATCGATCACTCTTGTGGATCAGAGCTAGCTCGATATGTTGTACTGTGGTGTGCGGTTGGTGTTTGGCATGTGGACCTCATCTTAGAGTCTACGAAACAGACAGCTTGTACAGACAGATTGTTCTGTTGTGGCCATCTAATTTTTTTAATTTCTTGTTATGAAATAAATCACTTTGGGCACTAATTAATCAGCAAGAGAAATCTAATAAATGAATCTGGTTCCTTTGCAAGCTAGATATTTCCCTAGTTAACACCATCTTGAGTTTTACTCTCTCTTTTTTTTTACAAATGATTTTGCTACTAGTCGTAGATGAAGCACATCTCAGTTTAGAATTAATTGGTTATATTTAATTAAAACCCCTGAAGAAAAATAAACATGTTCTTGGTTGGTTAAATAGCGGAAGGGAATGTTGAGGCCTACAAAAACATGCTCATGTCGAGCGCATTGTTCACCTCTCATCTGCCACTGTCAGCCGTACAACGGCCCTCCTCATCACCCATCTGGCTGCTACAGTTGATTAAACTGGACAGTGTTTCCTTTCAGTTAAAGTGCTCGTTGGTAACATAGTAACTGAAACTAAAATACATTTTTGTGAGGGTTAAACAGGAATAATTCTCCGCTGTGGTTTTATCTAAGTCTACCCAAAATTCCCCATATGGGATATGTACATACGTAGCTGAACTTCTTGGACGGACACAATTGGGCTTGTTGTGCCTAGCAGGTTCGGGCTGAATTGACCATGTCCAACTTGACCCAACATCGAGCCTGTTCTTTTTTTTTTATTGCGGCTTATGTTTTTAGGCTATTCATGAGAGATTACAGAGTGAGAAAAACTCACGTGCGGTTTTGGCCAATATAAATAAAGTTGCTACAATATATGCTGCAAGTTCACACTATCTTGAAAATACACTCCGTTTGAAAGCTAACTACTATAGAAAAATCGAAAAACAACTTTTAGAAACTGAAAATAAGATACCCATCTTAGGGCCTGTTCTTTTTTGTTGCGGCTCATGGCTGGAATTTTTGAATTTTAGTTGTTTGTGACAGAGATTACAGAGAGATACTCGCTTGTGATTTTGGTTGATACAGATGTTGGGCTTTTAACGTGTACTACAATTAACTTGTAGACCCTGTCTTGAGAAAATACTCCGTTTGAAAGTTAGGTACTATAGTAAAAGTTAAAAGCCGCTTTTAAAAGCCGTAAAGAACAAGACCTTACACTGTATTGTGGGCGGATACAATTTCCACATAGAAACGCCAGCCTATACCCACTACTTAGGGCTGGGCCTGAGTTAGCATATTTAGGCCCAGAAGCAAACCCATCCTAGCCCGGTCCAACCAGTTTTTTCACTGTAACATAAAAACATCTGATGTATCGGACCAGGCTGTCAGTAAAAGCTTCTGTACTAAAAAAAAGTTGCGAACCTTTAGCGCAGCATCAACATCAGCCATGGCGAAAGTCAGTCAACATGCAGTAGCCTTCTTATGTGTTCACCATATAACCACACAACTCATGTACTCAAGCAATAGAGGAGGCTCCGAGCGTACTGATTTTTGTTTCTGACTTCGGCTATTAGAATCCAAAGCCAATACAAATATTTTAGATTATGTAAGTTGCTTCTATAAATCATTGCTATATATTAGCTATTACTTTGTGATTTCGTATGTTGTAACATATTTTATATTTTATTATATTATAATTTCGTAAGTTGCATGGTAGCTTGAATGTTGTAATGTCTTTCGTTGTACTGTCATACGCTCTTTTTTTTTATATAATGCACTCATTGACTATTATTCATCAGCCACAGCTAAAAGATATTTTTATCAGCTACTCCTATTTATCAGTCATAATCAAAAGTCATTAGCAAAAACCAATTCGCATGGATCCTCAGATGCCTTCATCATCCTCATTGCTTGGATGCTGTGGACGGAAAGGTTTTAAAAACAACAGGAAAGTCACCAAATACTGGTTCTAATTTTTTTGTTAGAAATTTGGCGTATGCCACTGCAAATTTTGACGGTTTATTTTATTTTGTAAAGAAACATCATGCAAATTTTCACGGTTTATTTTCTTTTGTAAAGAAACATCGTGGCAGACCGGCCGGGCCCATTCGATCAGTGTCAATGTATAGTTCTACACAGTGCTGTGCTTTGGCTGTGGCTCCGTCGTTGCTGGAAGTTCAGAACCATGTGTGCATTGTTGCCATGTGGCAGATATTTACCTACCCACCAATACCATAGTTTATGTATCCAACATATACAATCCTGGGTTTAAAGTTTTAATTGCTTTAACCCAAGTTAATTAATCCGATCCGACATGTTCGACCTAACAGAATAGTGCCTCTGTCCCCTAACTGTGTGGCAGGCTAAGCTTTGCGCAAATCCTAATCAACCAACCGCGCGCACATGCGAGCATACCAGCACCCCCCTCACATACTTGTAGTTAATTTACAGTCCGAATTACGTGCACGGACACCTACATTTGGCGCAAAGCATTGCATGCTCCTAATGGCAAATACACTAAAAGCAAGTCCAATAATGATCTTATAGCCAAGTTAGACCCTGTTTGGATACGCTTAAAATCCGATTCTGGTAGAATTAAGTGAGAATCCCACCCAAATGCTTTGATTATTTTTCGATTCTTTCAACCGCCGCGGTGGGAAAGATCGGCATTTGCACTGGGAATCCAAAATCCTGTACCGCGAGCCCAAGGGGTCGTTTCTTCCACCGCGACAATTCTTCAGACTGCAGATTCTTCAGACCGCGACTTATCAGAAAATCCTGATCAAATTAAAATCGATTCTCAGATAAGCGTATCCAAACAGGGCCCTAGTCAGTATTTTTGTTGATGTGGAGGAGAGAAGAGAGGACAGAGATGAGAGCTTGGCTCTCATGCAAGCAACAAGCTGGGCACAGGAGCCTATGCAGTGGTGGGCTCAGATAATAAATGTATGTGAGGAGGAATAGGAAAGAGAATGTGAGACATGGTACCACATAATAATAAAAAATCTTTTGTAGATAAATAGAAGACAAATTATTGTATAACTTGACTCTTATAACTTGACTTATAACCAAACACTTGACTCTATTATTGGACTTGCTCTAATTGCATCGGTTTGGTATTCGTGAAGTACAGCTCGAATAAAGCCTAAATGTCCATTCATACTGGCTATAGCAGATGATTTTAGCTAAAAATAAATAAGTAGTGATTGAAAAAAAACTAACATTGATTTATGTACTGTGTAGCTGCTGCGGTCATACAAATTTTTACACTGCATTTTGCATGAGCGCTAAAGATTTTAACATTCGGACAAGTGGCGGAACTAAGAATAAAATATAGGTAAGACAGACTCGCAAGCGTGAAGCAAACAATATTACTCAAAAGCAAAATAATTCATGATCAAACTATGTTGTAATCTACTAATAAGAGTATATGATGCAAAATAAAAGTAACTACAATTCGCATATAAACATGTGTAGATAATGGTAGGATATTGAAAAATATAGTCCACAATTATAGATGAGTTATAGAAGAAACAATCTGTCAACTGTGAAAGATAGATGGATAAATTGTGTCATACTTTGAAAAAAAATGGTATAAAAATTTAACACAGCCAATGGCCCATTTCATTTTCAAGGACTCAGGAATTTTGACAAATATCTAGAGTGCAACATTCAGAGCGTAGGGTCGAATGGTAGACCACGAATCTACGACAAACTAAACTGTCATTTATGCAAATGTGTGAGTCCGATGAAACCACTGGGCATATGCATCTTCTATACTCATTTGTCTCATTAAGCAATTACCGTTTAGCAGTTCACACTTAGGCTAAAAAAAGTAGACTAGAAACTAAGTACATATGGGCTTTTATTTCCATCCTTCCTGTTAAGGGTAATTACTTTAATTTCTCATTCTAATGCAAAACAGTGTCCTAAGCGTAGGAGATCACCACAAAATCATAAAAAAAAACCCAATTGACAAAATAATTAACAGATACAGACTAGAAAACAAAGACAAGCACATCGTAAAATGAATCAACCAATGACTTGCTAATCCACCCCCAACAACTTACAAAACCCACTATGGCAATGATGGCATCCACCAATAAACTGGAATCCATCCCTATCAGCTCATGTTTAGATATCACACAACCAAATAATTCGAGTGATCGTGACAAGTGAAATCCAACACAGCAGCAATCATCCATATCCAACGTACACAAGCATCCGCCAATCACCAATACTGCAGACACGGTTATCATAGACGGTTCAAAAACATCATTGCAGACGGTTCAAAAACGTCATTGTAGACGGTTTCGTGAGCCGTCTGAGTTTATGGGTCAGTAATGATATAAGGTCACCACCAATGGTTTTTGAACCTTCTGTGATACACATTATTATAGACGGTTATTAACTCATAACCGTCTGTGATAGTTGACTATCCTAGAAGGTTTGTAGTAGAAACCGTCTGAGATATCTCATGAATCATAGATGGTTTCAACTACAAACCGTCTGTGATAGTTGACTATTTCTGAAACTACAAACCTCATGTGATATTCTTTTGTATTTCTAAATCTATTTCTGTTTGTGGCTAGCCTTAGGAAATGCTAGCCATACCATCTGAAACAAGTAGAAACACAACAATTATATATACATCCAATTCATATTCATTTCAGAAACAAGAACATCTATTCCATAAATCAACTAACTCCAAAGAAATAAATTAACCATCCATGAACAAATACACACATGTACAATTAAGCTCAATCTTATTCCAATCAAATTCATTCTACATTGTGGAACTTCCTATCTTTGTTTATGATCCTAGACATCAAGAAGTATGCACACTGTCCTCGAATTTGTTAGAGCTTGGCCTGTTGCAATGCAGTTGTAGCGATGGTTGCAACCTGTCGGTAGAAAAATCAATGTCGTGCATATATATAAATAGATAAGTATGAAATAATCAATGCAAGATTAACAAATCTGAGGATCATTGGTCTTCACAGAATTGAGAAATAGTTCCATATTGTGGCAAACATAGAATCCACAGGTGTTACCTGGTGGTACTGCAAAAATAGAATTTGTTAGTTCGAGAGGCATTACTACGAAGTGTTATATAGAATTAATGTGTACTAGCAAATACTAGGAAATCTAGATCGTATCGCAGGGTGTTGATCCCTTCCTTGGATTTTTGTACAGGAGCAATGTAATTGGCGAACGACCTACGAGATTCTAAAAAGTTAGTCTTAGTCATTGGGAAGGAATTAAGGAAAGATTACAATATAGTTATCTATGGAGAAAATGTATTTATCTGTCAATTAATTGTCAGACAATGGTGAAGTCGGTTTTGGTCTTCTTTAGGGAATCAAGGTATATTACTCTGTTCCATTTTGGTATAATTACAATTAGAATCCAATGGAACCTACATAGATATGTTGTCATGGTTATTAAACCTAAGTTCGTGTTGCTTATAAAGTACAAATCAACAAGTATAGCCACTAGTGTAGTACTTATACCTGGTTGTAGGGTATAAGTATGAATTCCTTGTTGTGGTTAGCCACCAATGCCATTGTTATGTAGCGCTCGACGAAGGATGCATCCTCCTTGATGATATGCATGGGGACCAAGTATTGGTCAAGGAAACCTACCGATGATTTTGTTAATCTGGCTTTAGTCACCATGTATACACACACACACACAAAAGCAATGAGTTATATATGACATTTCGGAGTTACATAAACATAGACCATGATTGTACGCACTTATGATATCCAACATCGAATGATTGAGGCGTCGAGAGCGTCGAGGTTGAAGAGAAAGAATAAGTTCCCAAAAGTCACCATGAATACACAGTCATGAATATCGTACTGAAGATTATGTGGCCTAAACTTGACGGTGACACCCGAACGCCGTTGTTCCTTTGGCTTATTGGCCTGTTCTATGTACCATGCATGCAATCTCTAGCAAGCCAGTCTTAGGGTTTGGAGATGCTCTATCGGGACGACCAACGGCTCATCTAGCACGAATTTCTTGGCCAACAGCAAGTAGGGGGTATCATCATCAGTCTTCTTTGCTTTGCCCATACCGCCTCGGTTGTTAGAGGTCAACTTCACAGTAGTCGACTGGCCATGGGATATAGATGCATGTGATGCACCGCATCCTTGCCACGTCAGTGCAGGTAGCTCTGGTGGACTTGTCACTGGTGCAGGTAGCCCCTGTGGACTTAGTACTGGTGCAGGAGTCTCCAGGCAGATGTCTCTCTTGGGCTATTAGATGAATATTCTAATGGCTTGCCCTAGAGTTATGACTTCATCGTTTGGGGGCATCTGTAGCGAAATGACATCAAAATTGGTATAAATACCATCCACATTCACTTTTGCGAAACCTAACGCTAGAGTTACACCGTACACCAAGGTCCCGGCACCGGATGGATACGTCTGGCCCCAAGCAGCGTACAGGGCAACATAGGCATTTCTCACTTGGAGCTTACACTTCGTAAACACCTACATAATCATACAAAATTAACATGCCTATCAATAGATTGAGCATTACAGAGATAATAATTATTACTAGAATGTCATCGGTAGGAAATCTGTGGTTGCTTTCTGAGTTATGGTTGGACGCGCAGCTACTTCGATGGTTGGGGGCTAGCTAGCATAGAAGCGGTGGCAACTTCTGACCAATTTTCCTTATACCTTTGCATCTCATCTCTGACGACATCAGTGATCTCCTCTCTCAGAGATACCTTAATCTCCTTTTGTAGCCGTGCCTCACACTCGGCTTTGGCTCTCTTCCTACTCTGGTATGCTTCAGAGTCCTTTAAGAAATCATGTTTCCAAGGAATATAAAGACCAAAGCCTCTTATGCGACCTGGGTGCTCCTTGTTTCCCAGGGTCGCGAAGAGTATATTTCTTTCCTTGACTGCTTCGAATTAGCCTTGGGAAGATTCTACACTCAGCGCTTTCTGCAAGAGACCGACATGTTATTTCACTTTCTATGAAGTTATGGAGTAATTGCAAACTAGGTAATTCGATATCTTACCAAGCGGTGAGACATTTCCTCATCTGTGGGGTTTCGAAAGGAGATGGCCCCTAACGACATGGTAGATGACCTCACTCTTATCCAGTTTCGAGCGTGCTCATCAGGGATCCTAGGAAAATACCTAGTGGTGCTGAGTTTATGGGGGTGTGTGTTTTTTACCTGAAGGGCCCTATGTGACACACTTTCACTCCTAAAATTATTTGTTGTCTTCATCACAACAAACTTTTGCCATTGCGGTTCTAGGAATGGATACTTTTGGAAGAGTGTCAGATCCTTCTCCATGCATTACTTGATAAGCATGCTCTTGAAGTTCTTCCATGCTTTGCATGCCGCTAGCAACGCATGTCTTCGCTCGGAGGCTTGATGTTCTTGTGAGATCTCGAACGAAATAAAAACTTCTAACAACTCATTTTTCTGAACTTCAGTCATGTTCTTCCATGAATTGAACATGATGTCAATCTATTCCTGTGCAACTATTCTGACAATTCTTCAAAATACAGACACTGCTCGGTGAGGATTGAGAGGGGTTCAAACGCATCGACATTCGTGATGGTAAATCGGCCCTCAGGCATTTTTGATAGTCCTCTTTTATGGCGCTTGGATATTTCAGAAGATGGTGCATCACAAGCATCCGACGATGATGGCGAAGAATGAGCAAACAACATCTTCAAAAGATAATAGAAGTGAGCAATTCTTAAGCATTTTGACCATTTTGAAACAACAATTATTAGGAATTTTGAAACAACAATTGTCAGGACAACATCACACACTAAATCAAGACTATGTAGAGCATGAAAACAATTAAAACCAGCAAGAAGCTCATGTTTTAATGTGATTATCGCTCTCAGTTGTAGAGTTGCTCAAGATTCACTCTTGGCCTTCTCAATACTTTGTCGAGCTCTAAAAAGTTTTCAACTGAACAATTCACAGAAAAGTTCCCAACTCACAAGGAGACTACTTACTGCCAGTTAACTGAGTAACAACATGAAAAAATGACCACAAAACTGAACTTTAACACTCTAGAGACTTGATCAGTATAGAAAAAGCATGATTACTGAATCTCAAAAATAGCAAGGATTCCTCTAATATTGATGTTTAACAGCTCTAGAAACCTGATCAGTATAGACAAAGCATGGTCATAGAACCAAGTTCAACCAACACAACCTGACAGTAAGTAACAAAGATGCCAGGGACCAAGAGGACAGTAGGATACAATACAATTAGGGCTCAAAACTAAACTAATTAATCAATTCAAATTTTATCTTAGACAAGTTCTTCATTGAGAATTGAGCCCACTACACAAGCATCACTTTGCAACTTCTTTCAACCAGAGATAGACAGTGATAAACCACAAAATAGCTATCTAAAACAGATCAAGCAAAGTGTAAATGATGAACTACCGGAATACTCACAACACTAATGGCAATCGAAACCACCGAGAAGAACTAGGGCAAGGCACACACTTAGCACTAACCTAGAAAATCAAGCGCCTCGTTGTGTCGGGCTTGGGGGAGGAGGCGGTTCTGGGCTTGGGGGAGGCGGTGTGCTTGGGGGAGGAGGATGGTGTTGGGCATGGGGGAGGAGGGCCACCAGAGTTGGGGGAGGCGGCATGCTCGGGGGAGGAGGAGGGCACCGGGCACGGGGGAGGAGGGTCACCGTAGTTGGGGGAGGCGACGACAGGCTCGGGGGAGGCAACGTCGGGCTAGGGAGAGGCAGCGTGCTTGGGGGAGGAGGAGGGCCACCGAGTTAGGGGAGGCAGCGATGGACTTGAGGGAGGTGGTGGCGTTAGAGTGGGGGCTGGGACAGTTGCGTTAATACAGTGGGGGAAAACCCTACAGTGCAATATATATAGGGGAATAATCACACATGGTTCTTAACTAGAACTGTCTGTGATATTTAACATCTTAGATGGTCATCAATTACAACCATCTATAATAAGCAAATATCATAGATGGTTTAACTTTAGACCTGTTTGTGAAAATTAAACATCACAGATGGTTTTACTTTAAAACTGTTTGTGATGTTTTGGGCAAACTCACATATATATGAACACAGTCTCATATACATTTATAAAAGCAAAATCACATATATATATATATATATATGACACAGTCTCATATACATAAATGCAAATTCACATATACATACACACATTCTCACATACATAATTAATGCAAATTCACATATATATCACACGTTCTCATATACATAAACGCAAATTCACTTCACATATATATGACTCATTCTCATATACATAAATGCAAATTCACATATGTATCACACATTCTCATATACATAAATGCAAATTCACATATATATCGCACCTTCTTATATACATAAAAGCAAATGCACATATATATCACACATTCATCTCATATAAATATATAAATGCAAATACAGAATGTATGACACATAAATATTTCATTCATCATTCCACTTGCTTATTTCTTTTAAAAATTAGCCCTTCATGATGATCGATACGTATGTAGCTAGTTTCATCACGTTGTTCTTTCTCGACCCTTATACCGCTTTTGAAAGGAGGCAACTCGTCAAATTGATATTGATTTTATTCTTCCTCGTCTACTACATTCTCAACTCAAACAATCTTTCTTTCGTGGTGCTTCTTATTTGCCTGGTTGGTTACATAGAAAACTTGATCAATTTGGTTAGAGAGTACGAATGGTTCATCTTTGTATCCGACATGTTTGAAGTCCATGGTACTGACACCGCACTTGTCGACTTTCACCTGTCAGAGATAGACCCAATGGTACAAAAACAAGAGGATCTTGAAAAGCATGTAGTCAAGCTTCTAAATCTTCTCTATGAACCCATAGTAGTAGTTTCTCAACCCATCGGTACTGAACGCATCTATGTGTGGTTAGTGCTCTTTACATCTTGAGCTTGTGTATAGAATGTGTATCTATTTATGTCATATCTTTACCATGTCACAACTATAAATATTAGCCCTTTTGCCAACATGTCAGTAAATCACTTGACGGGCTCCTAGCGAGTCGATTCTTCAATCATTGGTTGAACTGACTATTGTGTTGTCTCCTGATCCAAACATATATCCTTTCTGGATTCTGTTGCCACACCACGTCCTTGTGCTGGTTGATATATGGGGACATTTAAGTCATGTGTTGCAAGACTGTGTGTTAGACCATGTGGTGGTCATGGATTTATTGGTGATGAATAATTGACTTTTAGGTTACATTAAAATTTGTGTTTGGAAAAGTTTCGGTCGACGCTCTTTTACAGAATGGAATTGGTAGACTATGCCATGGTAGTACGAGCACCGTAGCACAACTACGGAAGAACGACCACGTTTGGTTTTGACCACGTGTAGAATTTCAACCATGTCAGATTTTGATCACATCAAGTTTCGACCACGGCATTTCGACTATGGTATTTTGACCACATCAAGATTTGACCAATACGTTTTGATCACGGCAAGTCGACCATGGCAAATTGACAACGAGCATCAACCATGTCACATCGACCAAGGCACAACAACCTTACTTGGTCGATGATGGTAAATTACAGTATTTTTCCATGGTCATAGCTATAGTCACTGGTTCGTACTCGATGGTCGTAGACTTCACAGACTGCTATCATAGTCATAGACTTCGCAGTCTTGTTGTCATAGTCGTAGACTTCCCGATCTACTGTCACTGTCTTCAGTTTTTCAGTTGGTTGTCGTAGACCTCATAATCGATAGTCGAAGGCTTTCACGATCAGTAGTCATGGGCTTCATGGTCAGTACTCGTAAACTTCAATGTCGGTATGAGTATTTCAATCCTTGCGTTCTTCGAGTACTTCCTCCAGTACTTGTGTTAGGCCAGCGAGATGACTGGCTAGTGCATGATGGTCAGGTGGTCATGGTACTCGATAGTCGGTACTCAGTGGTTTTGTGGTCGGTAGAGATGGTATTCCTAAGTGTTTTGTGTGGAGTGATGGTATTTTATGAATACTTGTGGTTTTACAGTACTCAATAAGCTAGCGGTCATAATGAGTAGTCTGAGATTAATTTCTGGATAGCGATGGAATTGGTGGTCATGGAAGAACTAGTTGATGTTGGTGGATGATTTGATTCTTGTCTATGTATAGACGAGGGTGAGTAATATGTGTGTGTGCTGATGTCAGTCAAGTTGTGGAGAATTGTGTCGGTGGAAAATATTTTTTGCATGTGCAGGTTGGCGTGGAGGCGATCATGGTCGGTGAGGAGGAGGATCGGGACTAGGAGGGGAAAGTCTGAGGTCTAGGTGATCGAGGATGTTATGTGAGGTGGTTAGGCTTATGCTAGAGCGTATGGAGATCAAAGGTGGTGATGTGTGAAAAAGATACAGAAGGTGCGGTATTGGAGGCTTTGACATATGATGATGATGATGCATAATGAAGATACAGGAGGTGCTGTCCTGGAGGCTTCATCACGTGGTGAGGTTGGAAACGTTACAGAAAGAGTCTGTAACAAGAAGGTTTAGAGATATTGAAAAACCTATGTTAGGAAAAGTTTCGGGTCCCTTGGTTTTCGGTAGAGATAAGGTTTTGAGTCTGTGTTTGAGGTGAACATGGTTTGGACTTTAGCCTATAAAAGCAGGGAGATGCTAAGGGCTAAGGTGTGGGTTTTTGGTAAGGCTTTTAGAGAGAAAGCTTGTGGGTTTTTGATAGGGCTTTCAGGGAGAAAAGCTTGTGGGTTTTTGGTAGGGGTTTTAGGGAGAAAGTTTGTGGTTTTGAGCAAGGCTTTTGGGGTGAAAGCGTTTGATGGTTTTGAGAGGGCTTTCATCGAGAAGGCTTTTAGGGGTGCTTGTGAGGGCACTTTGTAAATCCACAAAATTCCAGCAACAAAGATAGTCTTGAATCAATCTATTTCGTGATTTGTTTGAAGAGTGCTATGATTGCTGGTAATTTGGATCTTATAACTCGTTCAAGCAATTGATACTGGAGCGTTCGAAAAGCTTCTTCGATAGTTATGAGACTCCAAAAGGTGGCGACAATCATTCACCCCTCTTTGGTTGCAGTATTATCCTACAAGTGGTATAGAGCAGGTTGCGATGGAATCAGAGAGGTAAGTGAATCGTCCCCCCATGTTAGATGGTACTGATTTTTCTTTTTAGAAGTATTGTATGCAATCTTATATTGAGACTCAAGGTAATGATGTTTGGTAAAAGGTTTCTTAACCTTATGTCATTTCTACTAATGTTACTACCGAAAATAAAGAAATTATTGATATAAATGCTCGTGCTCGTGACTTGCTCTTTCAAGGAATTTCTCGCAAAGAATTTGATCATGTAGCTCATATTGCTTCTGCTAACTTAATCTAGAATACTCTTTGCAATTATCATGAAGGAATGACTAGATTAAAAAAGTGCGTAAGAATCTTTATTAAAAAGAGTACTCAGAATTTGCTATGAAACCGGGTGAATCTATGGATGATCTTTTTGCTTGTTTTAAGAAGATTTTGTGTAACCTACATGGAGTTGGTGTTATTCCTATTGATAAAAATAATGCTACTAAGATTTTGAGGTCTTTAGATTCAGATTGGTTGATGGTCATCACGACTATTAATCAAACCTTCGATTTAATACTTTTACTATGGATGATCTGTACTCTAGATTAAAAATCTATGAGATGGAAGCTTTGCCATCTAAGATTGATAAATCTTTATATTTAGCACTTGTAGCTTACCCCGTGCAAGTTGTTTCGTCGAGTTCTTTGCCTTGTATTTTCTTGTTTGCTTTGTCTTCTTTTTTAGAAGATAAAGTTCGAGCAGTTTTCTGAAGAAGACTTAGTATTAATCTCCTCACATGTGTACAAGGCACTCAATAATCTAAGGTTGAGAAAGCAAGAAGGAGCTCCAGGTCTGATCAGCTACTTGGAGTGTGGCGAGCCAGGCCACATCAAGATAGATTGCCTCAAGCTCAAAGGAAAAACATTCAAGGAAGACAGGAATTATTGTCGTTGACCATCCAAGAGTAACACCAAGGGTGAATCTTTCTGTCACAAGGTTTTAGCAGCTATTGAGCACCTTGATCTGAGTGATGAGGATTTTGAGAGCTGCGATGATGATGACCACGATGATAATGATGCTAAAGGCAAGAAGGGCACCGACAACTTCATGGGCATGCGCTTCATAACAAACAGTAACAACAGTGATGACAACTACATTCTGAGATGAAAACTGCTAGATCAATTAATACAATTAACCTGGTTCAACTTAGAGATGCAACTGATAGATTTGACCAACTTAGACTGGTACATGATTCTTGTGTTGGAAAATTTAAACTTGCTAATGATGAAATTGATAACCTTAAGTTTAATTCCTCTAGAACATGTTCTTAGTGTGATTTGCTGTAGGATAGACTTAACTCATCTCAGGAATCAATTCAATAAATGTTGTATCATGAAACACTCTCTTGCTCTAACTACCCTAAGCTTAACACTGAGATAGAAGACTTGACTAGACAACTTATTAATTTTGCTGAAAAAAAAAGATTGGCTTAGTCTAGTACTTCTAAGAATTTAGTAAATAAACCTGGTAAATGCATGACCTGTCCTGTGTTAGCTAAAGAAAATGAGTATCTTAAGGATACCTTAGAGAGATTTTCTTTTGGCAAGAAGAATTTAAATATGATCCTAGACAAGTCAAAAATAAGTGTGAAAAATCATGGTCTAGAATTTAATTTTATTGAGCACGCTAAGAAGAATCCTCCTAAGGTTGTTAAGCTTTTTGAATCTGGAAAGTTTGGAGTAGAATTTGAACCAAAACAAATTATCTTTAAATCTACTGGTATTGCAAGGGAGTTCTTTGCCAAAGTGAGTACTGTGAAGGTGAAAGATATGACCTCTCATCAAGTCAAGTATCAGTATACTCATTGTGGTAGAGAAGGCCATTTGGTTCAATCCCGCTTTAGAAAAGCAAAGAAATAAAAGAATGACAGGATGAGGAAGAGTGTTCAACCAGTTGTTTCTCATGGTCAGACCAATGTGGTTGAATAAGATTTTCGACTAGTTGTTTCCCATGGTCGAACTAACTTCTTAAGATACTTTTGATCAACAGTGTCTGCTCATTTAGACCGGTTAGGAGTCAGACCAGCTTCACTCATACAGTAAGATTTTTTTGACTAGTCTTTCCTACTCGGTCAGTTGTCAGACTAGCTCTGCTGAGGTCAGACCACCCCATGGTCAACTGCCTCATCAACAGGCTGGTCGAAATATGTCTAATGCTAATGCTTCACTTTAATCTTTCTCAGTGCATGCTTTTTCTCTTGTTCATATTGTCTAACCCCAGTACTAAGATACCGATGATTGTTCGTACTTTGTAGACTTGTCACAAGAGAAAGGAGAACATATGGTTGATTGACTCCGGTTGCTCTCGCCACATGATCAGAGATTCATGATGGTTCTCCTCCCTCACTTATGACCCCAGTGATGAGATGACACTTTTGATTGGGTATATTTTATGGTCTCTAAGGATGAAGCTTTCAATCACTTTCGAGGGCTAGTTCTTAGACTTGTTAATGAACATCCAGGAGCATTTAGAGCAATTAGGAGTGATAATGGAACTGAATTCAAGAATACATCATTTTCTTCCTTTTGTGCTGAAAATGGTTTAGACCATCAATATTCATTAGCTTGAGTGCCTCAATAGAACAATGTAGTCGAACGCAAGAATAGAACCTTAGTCGAAATGGCTAGAACTATGTCAGATGAACAAGCTACTCCTAGGAAGTATTGGGTAGAAGCTATTTTGATTGCCTGTTATATTTTGAATAGAGTATTTTTGTCAGCTAAACTGCATAAGACCTCCTCTAAGCTTCGTTTTGACCAATCTCCTTCTGTTTCTCACTTGAGGGTGGTGGGATGTTGATGCTTCATTCTTAAACTTGGAAACCTTGATAAATTTGAATCTAGATCCTCAGATGGCATCTTTTTGGATATGTAGCTCACACTTGAGGTTATCATGTACTCAACTTAGAAACTAACAAAGTCGTTGAGACCTGCGAGGTCACTTTTGATGAGGTTAGTCCTGGTACTAGACCCGATAATGCAAGTATACAGGTCTCTGACACACTCGAGGACATCTTCAATGATTCCAACAACGGCAACAAGGACTTCCCAAGTCACTCTACAACCACCTATATGGCCACTCCTATGACCATTCATGGGGTAGAGACTACTATGACTACAACGACCTCAGTGACTACATCTACGACCACTCCTACAACTACTTCACAAGGTCCTCTGTGTATTCAACAAAGCCATCCTTCTGAACAAGTGACCGGTGAGTTAAATGAGAGAGTTTTCCATAGCAGATATATCTTCAATGTTTCATATGCCCATTCTGCTTTTGTCTCCTCTTTTGAACCCTAAGATGTAAATCACACTTTATCTGGCAAGTCTTGGATTAATGCCATGCATGAGGAGTTAGAGAACTTTGAGCACAATAAAGTCTGGATGTTAGTATCACCTCCTCATGGTCATAATGTAATCAGAACTAAATAGTCATATTGAGGAGGAAGTTTATGTTAGACAACAACATGGTATTGAGAATCCTAAGTTTCCAGATCATGTCTACAAATTGTCTAAAGCATTATATGGTTTAAAACAAGCACCCAAAGCATGGTATGATATGCTTAAATCTTATTCGCTAAAAAATGACTTCCAAATGGGCAAGGTAGATAAGACTTTGTTTTGTCTCAAGCATGGCAATGATCTTTTACTCGTTCTGATTTATGTTGATGATATCATCTTTGATGGTTCCTCTCATGCTCTTGTTTTCAAGTTTTCAGATACTATGAGTAGGAAATTCGAGATAAGCATGATGGGAGAGCTGCCATTCTTCCTAGGCTTTTAGATCAAGCAATCAAACTTGGGTACTTTTATTCATCAACTAAGTACATCAAGGATCTACTTCATCGTTTTGACTTGGGACCAGTCAAACCAATTTCCACACCTATGGGGTCTACTGCTGTGTTGGATCTTGATGAAGATGGAGAGCTTGTTGATCGAAAGAAATACAAAAGCATAATTGGCTCACTTTCATATCTCACTACTTCGAGACCAGATATACACTTTGCTATATGTTTATGTGCTTGTTTTGAGGCTTCCCCACGTGCTTCACATCGTTAAGCGGTAAAATGAATTTTCAGGTATCCTCAGTCAACATTAGAATTTAGCTTATGTTACTCTTCTTCATCATGTCTTAACTTTAGAGCTTATTCAGATGCGAATTTTGGGGTTGTCGAACTGATAGAAAGAGTACCTCTGGCACATGTCACTTTTTAGGCACATCTCTTGTTTCATGGCTTCTAGGAAATGGTTGTTTGTTGCACTTTCCACAGCTAAGGCCAAATATGTAGCCACTGCATCCTGTTGCTCTCAATTGCTTTGGATGGCAGCTACTCTTAAGGATTTTAGCTTAGCATTAGATGGTGTTCTACTTTTCTGTGATAACACTAATGTAATTAGTATGCTAAAAATCCTATGCAACACTCAAGAACCAAACACATTGATATTGGTTATCATTTTCTTAGAGATCATGTGAAAAGGGGAGATGTTGTCTTAAATTTCATTGATTCGAGATCTCAAGTTGCCGATATTTTTACAAAACCACTTGATTCTTCTCTTTTTGGTCGTTTGCAGAGTGAATTGGGTGTGTTGCATCCTATGGGATTATTTTGAGAGGGAGCTTGGTGTTTAAATGGTTCGGAAGCTTTGTCTGTTATACTCATCAGATAATATATCAAGTCCAAGTCCTTGAAATCAAATAATTTGTAATAGTGTTGTCTCTATCATGTATATTGATATGCTATGTAGCATTGATCTTAATAGATTGTAATAAATTTGCTATACTTGACTTAAAAAATGGGACATGGTAGAACACCTTGACTAGATTGGTTAGAGATATCACTCTGTGATGTTTATTTAAAAGAATTAATTTGATTCTGAGTCTTCCTTTAAATCTTTGCTTTAAAGCTTGTATGCTTCATATTGCAATCTCTTTATGTTCACTCAAGTTGGCATGTTATAAAAATTTGAGAAAAGGAAAATTGAAAAGATGTATGCTTCAAACATGCCATGGTTAAACAAAAGAAAAAGGACAAAAAGAGCTTGAATAAAAAGAAGTATGCTTCAAGCATGCCACCATGTAAAAATATATATTTGCTACAAAGATGGTATTATGAAAAAAGTATGCTACAAGCATGCCACATGCCCATAAAAATGAGTGTGAAGCTATAGGTTGCTATGTGAGGTTGCTAGTTCGATCAGATTTGAAGCTTGCTTCATTTTTAGGCATATTCTTTTAGGTGTGATATCCCTTTGTAGTGTTTACAGATCGGTTTGGTTATGGTCGTAATGCCTATCATTAATTCAATTTGTTTAAACATGCTAAAGACCTGATTAGACTTGCTTTATGGTGTTATTCCTGCTAATGAAAATATTGCTACTAAGATTTTGAGGTCTTTAGGTTTAGAGTGGTTGATGATCATCACGGCTATTAATCAAACAGTCAATCATGATACTTTTACTATGGATGATCTGTACTCTTGATTGAAAACCTATGAGATGGAAGCTTTGCCATCTAAGATTGATAAATCTTCACATTAGTCTTGTAATTAACCCCGTGTAAGCTGCTTCGTTGTGTTGTTTGCCTTGTATTTCCTTGTCTGCTTTGTCTTCTTTTTCAGAAGATTAGTTCGAGTAGCTTTTTGAAGAAGACTTAGTATTAATCTCCTCACGTGTGTACAAGGCACTCAACAATCTAAGGTTGAGAAATCGAGGGGGAGCTCCTGGTCCGATCAGATACTTTTGAGTGTGGTGAGCTAGACCACATCAAGATAGATTGCCTCAAGCTCAAAGGAAAAGCGGTCAACGAAGACAGGACTTATCGTCGTTGACCATCCAAGAGTAACACCAAGGGTGAATCTTTATATTGCAAGGTTTTAGTAGCTATCGAGCACCTTGATCCGAGTGATGAGGATTTTGAGAGCTAATATGATGATGACCATGACGATAACGATGCCAAAGGCAAGAAGAAGGGCACCAGTGACTTCATGGGCAGGTTGGCGTGGAGGCGATTATGGTTGGTGACGAGAAGGATCAAGACTAGAAGGAGGAAGTCTAAGGTCCAAGCAATGGAGGATGCCACGCGATGTGGTCAGGCTCACACTGGAGCGTATGGAGATCAAAGGTAATGATGCGTAGAGAAGATACGAAATGTGCAGTCCCAGAGGCTTCGACACATGATGATGATGCGTGATGAAGATACATGAGGTATTGTCCTGGAGGCTTCGTCACATAGTGAGATTGGCAACATTATGGAAATAGTCTGTAATAGGAAGGTTTAGAGATTTTGAAAAAAAAACCGTGTTAGAAGGGGTTTCGTGTCCTTTGGTTTTCAGTAGAGATAAGGCTTTGAGTCCATGTTTGAGGTGAACACGGTTTGGACTTTAGCCTATAAAAGCAGGGAGATGCTAATGGCGAAGGTGTGGGTTTTTGGTAGGGCTTTCAGGGAGAAAGCTTGTGGGTTTTTGGTAGGGCTTTTAGGGAGAAAGCTTGTGGGTTTTTTGTAGGGCTTTCCAGGAGAAAACTTGTGGTTTTGAGCAGGAATTTTGGGGTGAAAGCTTTTGACGGTTTTGAGAGGGCTTTCATTGAGAAGGCTATTAGGGGTGCTTGTGAGGGCACTTTGTAAATCCATGAAATTCAAGCAACAAAGATAGTCTTGAATCAATGTAGTTCTTGATTTGTTTGAAGTGTGCTGTGATTGCTGGTGATTTGGATCTTACAACTCGTTCATGGAAATTGATACTCGAGCGTTTGAAAAGCTTCTTCGATATTTAGGAGACTTCAAAAGGCGGTGACAATCATTCACCCCCTCTGATTGCAGTATTCGATCCTACACTGTGAAATAGGTTTGAGCACACGCATCCATATCTGTGGTTATTGCTTTCCTTCTGATGGTCCCGATACCCTTAAGCCTCCTCTCATGGTGAGATAGAGGCACACCTATCGGTTCAACCCGAGCCATGTAATTGACACAGAACTCAACGACCTCTTCGGTTGCATAACCTTCGACGATGCTACCATCCGGCCGAGAAAGATTGTGTACATAGGACTTGAGGATTCCCATGAACCTCTCGAATGAGTACATGCTATGTAGGAACACGGGCCCGTATATTTTTATCTCCCACACAATGTGAACAACGAGATGAACCATGGTATCGAAAAACGATAGAGGGAAATACATCTCAAGATGACATAGAGTCGTCACCACCACGTCCTGCAGAGCATTTAGTCCTTTAGGATCGATGACCTTCTGTGCAATTATGTTAAAAAAATAACACAATCTCATGATTGTCTCTCATACCTTGATCGGCAAAATATTTTTAATTGCAATAGGAAGCATCTGTGTCATTAGCACATGACAATCATGAGACTTCATACCAATTAACTTTAAATCTTCCATCGAAAAAAGTTTCTTCATGTTGGCGGAGCAACCAGACGGAACTTTCACACAATGCGAGCACTAGCACAGTTTAGATCTCTCATCCTTGGACAGAGTGTAACAAGTAGGGAGAAGGTAAATTCATCCTTTGTTGGTCTTTGTCCGTGCTAACTCTGATATGATGTCCATATCAACCAAGTCAAACCATGTGTTGACACCATTCTTTGTTTTGTCATGAATATTCAATAAGAGAACAATCAAACGGTCACATACATTCTTCTTACGTGCATCACATCGATGCAGTGGCGAACTTCTAGGTGCTCCCAATAAGGTAAGTCCCAAAATATTGATCTCTTCTTCCAGACGTTCTTCTTATGGGTACTTGATTTGCATCCATTATCGAGCACAACATATAAATCCTTAACCATATCATAAACCTCTTTTCCTCTTAAATGCCTTGGAGTTGAATTATCCTCCTTCTCTCTGTCGATTTGTTTCTTCATCCTGCGGTATGGATAAGCCCTCTGAAGGAACCTAGGTGATGCATATACACGATTTTGCGTGAGTGCTTCAGCCACACACTCTCGGTATCATCTAAACAATGAGTATAGACTTTGGCCCATTTTGTACTCTGGCCTGACAGATTAGCAAATGCAGGATAATCATTTATAGTGTAGAACAACAAGGAGCATAAAATAAAATTCTCTCGTTTATACGTATCCCATACCTGTACCCCTTCGATCCACAGTATTTTTAGATCTTCCACTAATGGTGCTAGGTACACATTAATATCATTCTCAGATTGCTTCGACCCTTAGACAAGTATCGATAGCAAAATATACTTCCGCTTCATACACAACCAAAGAGGAATGTTGTACATGCAGAGAGTCATAGGCCAAGTGATATGTTTGCTGCTCATGTTACCGAAAATATTCATTTCATCTGTACTTAATCCAAACCATCCATCTTACACACCTTCGAGTGCCTTAACATTCCATCCATCTTACACTCCTTTGAGTGCCAACGCAGCAGTTTTGCCTCCTTTGAGTTCACAAAAACCGCTTCAAACGGGAATTACAGGAAGATACCATGCCATCTTAGCAGGAGGTCCTTTCTTCACCTCTATTCCCTCGCCGTCATCTGATTGATTCTTACGCTTATATCGGGATGCATTGCACACCGGACATACATGCATATTTGCATACTCTTTACGGTAGAGGATATAGTCGTTCGAACACGCATGTATTCTTTCTACTTCCATTCCTAATGGACAAAGAACCTCTTGGCTTTGCAGGTGATTTTGGGAAACTCATTTCCATCCGGAAGCATGTCCGCTAAAAGACTTAACAATGCCATGAAACTCTTGTTGGACCAACCGTTGCTTGCCTTCAATTTTAGTAGTTGAAGCACGACTGGCAACCTCATGTACTTTGACTTGCAGCACGTGAACACAGGTTTCTCCGAGTCCTCCATCAAGCCCCAGAATGATTAATAATTCTCATTATAGTTCCCTTCTACATCGCGAAGCATTTGATCCAGATTGTTATCATGAAGTCTATCCAAATCGGAACCACAATTGACATCATCTAACGACATATCACTCATGACTTCATTAGTGATGTCATTATTACTATCTTCCTGTGTAATCTCCTCTTCACCATGACTGGTCTAATGTGCAACCTTTTTTTGAAACCCCTTTGAATCAAGTACGCTTCAATCTGTGCTCGGTTCTTAAATATCTTCAGATTCTCGCTGTCAATGCATTGACAATACACATATTCCACCCCTTATTCAACATATCCTCCTCGACAGCTCTTGTAAAAGAATACACGTCATTAATGTACTCTTCACTCACACGGTTCTCAGCACACATCCAGCTTCGATCCTACATTACGCATTTAATAATTTAGTATTAAATGTTGAATTAATTAATTAATATATTAGATATATATGATCTAAAGTAGCTGTATGTCACAAGAATAATTAATTGAATTGAATTAAGTAGAAATAGATTATGAATTGGCTAAACCATAAACCATGTTAGATGTAAATAATCTTCTCTACATCAATCTAGCTAGATCTAAACTATTTTCAATTCTTCTTTCACCAAAAGCTATATCTAAAATATAATACAATTAGAAACAAATTACTAACCATAGATAGTCAAAAACTTATTGGATCTACAATCACTCTTGCAAAATCTGCAGTCTTATTTCACCAAATGGCCTCAAAACCCCACCTCCTCAAAGCAGTAAAGCTGTGAGAACAAATCTGGCACTAAAGACAAATCTGTGAGGGTCGACGGTCTGCAACTAATATAGTAAAATTATCACATACAGTTTTTAATACAAATCGTCTGTAATGATTTAATTATCACAGACGGTTTGCAATACAAACCATCTATAAAATATCATAGACGGTTCAAAGAAAAAAACCGTCTATGATATTTGGTAATATCATAGACGGTTCAAAGAAAAAAAATCGTCTATGATATTTGATAATATCACAGATAGTTATTGTTAATAACCATCTGTGATACTTCACTGATGGTTTTTACTATGAATCGTCTGTGATATTACGTCTTCACAGACAATTTTTAGTGCTGGCAGCAACAGAGATGGTGTCTAAATCAAAATCGTCTATGATTGTATTTAATACTCAAGGTTTTGGTTAACCATCTATAATGTAGCGTCTCGTATTAGCTTTTTTGTAGTAGTGCACTATAAGCATCACAAAGAAGAGGCATCTTTATGAGCAAGAAAGCTTACTAGTGACGCTGCAAGGAGGTTGCACTCCGCCGCCCCGGTGCCATTGCGCATCGCCTTCTTCAGCACCATCGTCATAGCAGGCTGTAGCCCCCTAGCCACCGGCCATCGCCGCACCCTTGGCCGCACTCCCCTGGCTAGTGGCCGTCGCGTCGCGCCCGTCGGCCGCTCTAGGCTTAGGCTAGGGTTTCACTCAGGTCTCGCTCTCGTCGTCTCAAGCACATAACTGCCCTCCGATCGGGGCCTTATACCTTCACATATCAGGCGATTACTAATAGCTGCTTCCATTGGGCCAGTGAGCCGTATGCTTGGCAAATGGCTCCTGTGTCGCACTGTGTCAGTCACGTCTAGTCGCCAGCTCGCCACGAAGCCAGGCTGTGGTACCATGCTCGTGCAGACGTGCCGGTCGATGATGTTAGCTCTGAAGGAGGATCAGGATTCTAACCGACGACGAAGCTCAGGTCGCCGGCCGGCCTCGTCCAGAGGACGGGTCCGCCACTGCTCCGGACAGTGACATCCAGCATGCGCGGGCCCGAGCACACATGCTGGAAAAATGTCGTCCTGATGCATGCATGGACCTTCCGGGCGAGGCCGGCCACTGATTCGGACAGTGACGTCTAGCATGCGTGGGCCCCAGCACACATGCTAGAAAAACGTCGTCCTCATCCATGCAATGACCAAGTTGCAACTGACTGTTCGTAATGATTTTCGTGAAGACCAGTCACTGTTCGTGATAATTTCACGGAGAAAACGGAGGATTTCGAATGATGCGTGCATGTAGAGCTGGGGGGTGAGAGATGTCGTGTATGGATACTCGCACACTGGTTATTCGGCAAACTGGAGAGAGGTAATGGCCACAGAAAATCAACTTCGATTTGGCTGTGCTAAGCATCACACACGAGCTGGTTTGTGCATAGATGACACTAAATTCAGGACCAGTTCGTGAATGTTGTGTAGTTCAATGTTGTGTGCTGTACTTGCTAAAGCTATGTAGTTACAAAAAACTCCTTGTTCGGCAAATTCTATATTCTAATACGTGGAACGCAACAATCTCTCGTCAGCAACACAGGTCAGAAAAATCAACAAGCCCAGGAAACAAATTTTGGCCGAAATTTAGCAAATTTTGGTAAAATTTGCTTTTCTTGGCCCATCCCAAAAAAGCCAAATCGACCAAAAATTTTGACTTGTTTAAATTTTTTTCGGCACATTAGAGCAACTCACCTACAGCCTGACAACTTAGACCATTCTCCTTCATCTCTCCCCATCCAAACTTGATCCGAAGCCATGGGGCGGCGGGAGGGGTGGCCGACAGGTGGCTACGCAAGGGAGGCGAGCAGCTGTGCAGGAGAGAGGCGGCCGGCCAGCGGCTACGCAGTGGAGAGGTGGCACATAAGTGGGCTGTGAGCACGAGAGGGAGGGCAGCACCGGCAAGGAGAGGGAGGCAGTGGCCGCAAAGGACGTCAAGGCAAGGGAATTTTTTTAGATTTCCTAATTTTTGAATATATTGTATTTCTTGAATTTGAACTGTTTGTTTAAGTCACACAAGGCGGGATCGTATCTGCAATGATGATATACGTGATAGGGTGGGGATAGTACCAATTAAAGAGAAACTTGTCCAACATCCATTGAGATGGTATGGACACTTCCAACGGATGCCTCCTGAGGCACCGGTCCGTATTGGAATTTTAAGTTGTGCTAAAAACGTAAAAAGAGGTAGAGGTCGACCAAAACTGATATGAGAGGAAGTAGTTAAAAGAGACTTGAGATATTGAAATGTATCTAAAGAATTAGCTTTAGATAGGAGCGCATGGAAGTTAACGATCCATGTACCGGAACCATAAGAAAGTTTACGGGCAATGTTTTATGCTCTCAGCTCAAATGGCAAGTTGTATGGTTTATGGTTTTTAGGGTTTTTGCATTGTAGGTTTTCAAGGCTCTCGACTCTTTAACCTTGAGGAGGTTTAATTCCTAACCTATCTCAACTTATTTAGGACAAAAGACTTTATTGTTGTTGTTATTGAATTGTTTGTTTAAATATTTCGACCGAAATTTGCCCAAAAATATCTGAAATTTTTGAAATTTCTAAAATTTTGTTTTTTCAAATGGTTTAGATAATTTTTTTCACCAAATTGTTTTCCCAAAGCAAGCCAAACACCGAACAAATTCAAAATGAAAGAGCTTTAGCTTAGTCCACGTTGATGCCAAACGAAACCTTATCTAACAGAGAAGGTGGCTGGGTACTTAAATAGTGATCCTTTTTTTTTTTAGAGAATTGATACTTTGCCCCTTAGTACTATACCGAGCTGGAAGAAAGAACAGAAGCGCGAAAGACCTACTAAAAGGAGAAAGCTCCTTGCTAAGAAGCGAACCTCCATATCAGAAACGCTCGTCAATCTCCATACCAGAGTCTCATGGCTGCGTTTTCTTCCTTTACAAATAGATTACAAATAAGCGCTTGCACGGCACTTGGCTCCTTCAAAATCAGCACAAACAAAAATTCATAATAATTGATGTTTCGTTTGATTCAAGATACCACAAGCAATGTTGTAGCTCATGCCGAATTAAAACCATACTATCAAAATTACGTTGGGATTTAGAAACAGCATTACTGCCTAAACCGATTTCATACAATGCTTTTGATGCTTGGTGGAGGACACGGAGCTACACGGGGGCGGCTTGTGGGGGAGGATAGGGAGGCGGCACCAAGCCGGTTGCCACAGCAACGCAAGGCCCCACGCTCGCTCGGTTAGCTCCTCAACTGTCCCAGCCGTGTGGTGGAGGGGCGACGTGGAGGACCCACCAACCTCGGGTGGCAAGGAGGAGAGGGAGGCGGACATCGTGGAGGAGCCAACGTTCTTAGGCGGCGAGGAGGGGATGGAGGCGACGCCACATGGTGGAGGGGTGACGGGTGGCTTGTGGGGGGGAGGTGGATAGGGAGGCGGCGCCAAGCCAGTCGCTGCAGCCGCACAAGGCCGCCTGCTTGGTCAGCTCCTCAACCGTCACTGCCGCGCGGTGAAGGGCGATGTGGAGGAGCCGATGGCCTCGGGCAATGAGGAGGAGAGGGAGGCAGTTGACGAGGAGTCGCCAGTAGTCTTGGCTAGCGAGGAGGGGATGGAGGTAGCACCACGTGGTGGAGGACCGACAAGAACCCTTGCTTGGGCGAGTGGAGATGGAAGAGATGGAATGGGGAATCGATTGATCAGTTTAATGTCCAGGTCCAGCTTGGTATATCCCTAAGGGGTAGATTGGTCATTTCACATGGTTAATTAAGCTTGCAACAATGAAAAATGAGCTAAAAATCCAAAGAGGGCAAACCATTTAGTATAAATTGAAAGATGGGGCAAATCATCAATTGAAACTAACTATGGAGTAAATGAGCTAGTGGCAACCAAAGAGTAGTTAAAGTGCTCAAATGATCGATCGAGCACGTGCTTGCGATGGCAGACAAAAGTCAGCTCATAAATCAAGTGATGAAATCCGCACGACGAGTTCTTAATTAATCGATCACCATTTTTAAGGCATGTAGGAGAAGGCAGATATGCTCCCTGACATGCAAGAGGGAAATAAGAGATTTCTCAAGGCATGTGCTGCCAACTATATATTCATGTTAGGTCCCTTAGGATCATCTAGGTGTAGATCAGAGGGTGTTCTAGATCGGATTCGAGAGAGAAGGGAAGAGGGAGAGGGAAGTACCGACCGTCCGATGCATTGGAGGAGGAGCTGGCCATCGCTGCTTCGTCGGTGACGTCTGCGCACGGGCAGCGACGGTCGGGGAAGAGGAGGGCGGTGACGGCGGCGTAGATCCGGTGAAGGGGCGGTGATGGAGCTTCCCGCCGCCGACTGCGCGTCCCTCTAGATCGGTCTAGGGTTTGTGTCGGTGAGGATTTGCGGCTCAAGCGAACCTCGTAACTTGAGCCGCCGGCCCCCACCCCTTTATTTATTGCGCAGCGACGAGGGCCCACCAGCCAATAGATGGTGGGCGCCCGATCGAGCGCGGATCAAGGCCCCGATTAGCGTTGGGCTAATCGGAGAGAGATCAATCAACATTCTCCCTTGATCTTATCTCATATCATACCTTTTCTTCTTTCCCATTTCATCACAGATTAGTGCATAGAGCATGCTTCATCGTCACGGTCAATCGCGATAGATTTAATGACTATAATACACATCTACGTTGCAAAGCAGATTCTTTAATTTTGGGCCCTTTATAGTCCAGAATCATAGGCTTTCCTTAAACCCATGCCAACTACATGTTCTCTGAACACGTTGGGTGGTAAGCCTTTATAAGCGGATCCGCTAACATCTTTGTGGTACTTATATGATCAAGACTTATGATATGATCCCGGACTTTATCTTTCACAATATAGTACTTTATGTCAATTTGTTTGGCAGCACCACTTGACTTATTGTTGTGAGCATACGTTACTGCTGGTTCATTATCGCAGTACAATTTAAGTGGTCTATTGATGTCGTCAACCACTTTTAAACCGGGTATGAACTTCTTTAGCCGATTCACACGCCCGTAGCCTCATAACATGCTACAAACTCGGCATACATTGTGGGCGATGTAGTGACGGTTTGCTTTGAGCTTTTCCACGATATAGCTCCTCCAATGAGAGTGAACACATATCCGGATGTCGACTTTCTATCATCTCCCACATAATCAGAATCTGTATACCCCACTATATGGAGTGAATCGATCTTACGTATGTCATCATGAGGCCTTTTGTTCCTTGCAAATAACGCAAGAATTTCTTTACCAATTTCAATGTTCTATTCGAGATTGCTCGAATCGCCAAGTAACCAGTAACAAGCGCTAAGTCGAGTGCGTACACACTTGAGCATCTGCAAGCTTCCGACAGTGAAGCATATGGAACCGATTTCATTTGATCGAGCTCAGATCTTTTCTGGGGCATTGAAAATTCCGTATCTGTAGCCCTTGACTATAGGTGCAGGTGAAGGACTATATTTATGCATACCAAATTTCTTTAAGACTTTCTCTATGTATGCCTTTTGTGACAGTCCCAATATCCCTTTGTTTTTATCCCGGTGAATTTCGATCCCTAGAACGAACGAAGCTTCACCAAGATCTTTCATATCAAAGTTTGAGGACAAAAACTTCTTTGTCTCCAATAGCAGACTGACATCACTATTAACTAGTAGGATATCATCCACATACAGGATTAGGAAGATAAACTTCCCATCTTTAAACTTTGCATAAACACAGTTGTCCTCTACATTCTCTTTAAACCCAAATTTTCTTATTGTACTGTCAAACTTCAAGTACCACTGTCTTGAAGCTTGCTTTAACCCATAAATTGATTTCTTTAGGCGGCATCCCATTCTTTCATTTCCTTCCACGACAAAACCTTTTGGTTGTGCCATGTAAACATTTTCCTCCAAATCCCCATTAAGAAATGCCGTCTTTACATCCATCTGATGTAACTCTAAATCATAATGTGCTACTAATGCCATTATGATTCTGAAGGAATCTTTACATGAGACTGGAGAAAAGGTCTCATTGTAATCAATCCCTTCTCTTTGCGTAAAGCCTTTTGCCACAAGTCGCGTTTTGTATCTTTCTACATTCCCTTGGGAGTCAAGCTTTGTCTTGTAGACCCATTTACAGCCTACTGTTTTGGCTCCTTTAGGAATAATTTCTAAGTCCCAGACTTTATTAGCCTTCATGGACCTCATTTCCTCTTCCATGGCCTCAAGCCATTTTGAAGAATTTTCGCTTCTCATGGCTTCTTCAAATGAGGTGGGATCATCCTCCATTTGAAATTTCTCTGTATGATAAGTCTGATAATCATCAGAAATAGCTGATCTTCTTACTCTTTGAGACCTCCTCGGGGCCTCCTCATTTGGTACATCTTCTGTTTGAGGCTGTTGTTGCTCCCCCTCATCTGTGGCAATGGGTTCTATAGGATCTGAAGAACAGTTCTTCATTCTCATTCATTGTTGCCACAAAGAGGAACAATAACAGTCTTGGCACCACGATGTCTTGCACCGTCGGTGCAGCGGCAGCAGTAGTGTGAAGAATGGCTCTTGAATCATCGGAGTGGGCGCATCGCCGCTTCTCTTCAAGGTCAATCTCTCGAGCTACCATGCTTCCCCTCATCATTTCATCCTCTAAGAAGACAGCGTGTCTCGTTTCTACAAACTTTGTATATCTGTCTAGACAGTAGAAACGAAAACCTTTTGACTTTTCAGGGTAGCCAATGAAATGGCAACTTCCTACTGTTTTGGGATAAAGCTTTCCAAGGTTTGGGTTAAATACTTTAGCCTCAGTAGGACTCCCTACACACGTAAGTGGTTTAGTGAGGAACTCTTCCCGTCCACAACTCAAATGCGGTGTTTTGGGCACCGACTTACTAGGCACTCTGTTGAGAATATGAATGGCGGTTTTCAACGCCTCCATCCATAAACTCAATGGCAGTGTGGAATAGCTCATCATGCTTCGCACCATATCCATCGGGTACGGTTGCGTCTTTCAGCTACTCCATTTTGCCGAGGTTCGCCTGTAGAATCTTTGGGCCACTATGCCATTTTCTGTAAAAACCTTGCAAAGGTCCAGAACTTGTCCATATGGGGTATGTCGATCGTAGTACTCCCCACGATCAGATCGTACTATCTTAATCTTTAAATCGTGTTGGTTTTCAACTTCAGCCTTAAATATCTTGAATTTATCCAAGGCTTCATTTCTTTCTTTGATTGGATAAATATATCCATAACGGGAGTAATCATCCGTGAATGTTATGAACGAGTCATAACCATCCACACTTTTTACAGGAAAAGGACCATAAATGTCTGTGTGAATAATTTGTAGAACTCTTATGCTTCTTTTGGCGTCTTTCTTAATTTTCTTTACATATTTTCCTTTAATGCATTCTCTGCATTGTTCTAGGTCTGAGAACTCTAATGGAGGAAGAATATCATTCTTAACTAGTCTTTCTATTCTCCCCCTCGAAATATGGCCTAAACGACAGTGCCATAATTTCAACGACGCATCTAGAGTTCTCTTTCGTTTTCTGTTTACATTCGTAGACGAGGATTCATTCACTTTCTCGCATGCGACGTTCCCATTATCGCATACGACATTCACATCATCACGTAATGATAACAAATAAAGCTCATTTTGTAAGATGGCAAGACTAACACATTCTTTATTAAACATTATTTCACATTTACCATTTCCAAAATGACAATCATAACCATCATTGTCCAAACATGAAACACTAATCAAATTTCTCTGTAAAGAGGGAACATAAAGAACATCTCTAAGTAAAAGAGTGAAGCCATCAGCTAGCTCTAATGAAAGATCGCCGACGGCTTCAACTTCAGCTTGGACCCCATTTGCGGCTTTAACGCATCTTTCTTTTCTTTGCGTAGTCCTCGTCGAACGGAATTCCTGCAAATTATTGGCAACATGAACGGTTGCACCTGAATCAATCCACCAAGTAGATTTTGAATATTGTACATACAGGGACTCATTTATGAACGTAATGATGTTCTCACCTTTCTTTGACATAATCATTTTCAAGAAATTGGGACAATCTTTCTTGTAATGTCCCTTTTTCTTGCAATGAAGGCACTGATCTTTGTCCACTGTGAAATTTTGTTGCTGAGGCTTATGCTGAGGCTTTCTTGTCTTTGAGGAGGAATGATTAAAGTTCTTTTTCTTGTTGTCCTTCACATAGTTGATAGAACTACCATGTGAGGATTTAATTCTTTCCTCCTCTTGCACACACATAGCTATGCACTTTTCTAAGTCCTATTTCTCGGGCTGCATGTTGTAGTTGACAACAAAGGTGTCAAACTCTTTCGGCAAGGAAGCAAAAATCAAATGAATAAAGCTCTCATCCTTGAGAGCCAAATCCATTGGTTTAAGCTTGGATGCCAAGTTGCTCATCCTTAGTATGTGCTCTCTTATACCACTGCCACCACCAGAGTACCTTTCTGTCACAAGCTGCTTAATCAGCTGTGTTGCATAAATCTTTGAAGAGCCAGTAAACTGACTCTTTATTTTCTCAAGGTACTCTGTGACAGTTTCGCACTATGCGATTGAGCCCACAATTGCAGGCTCAATCGTGTTCTTTATCACAGCCAAACATTTCTTGTTGGCAGTGACCCACTTTTTATGATCAAGATCATATGACATTTTTATGGGAGCATAGTCCCTCTGTCTGGTCTACCAAGCAGCATCAGCCTCATTTTCATCCCTCACCGGTGCCACAGGCTCTGTGGGACACGGTGTGGTGACTACCCAGTCCACCTCAGCCAAGATGAAAGCTAGGTCAATCTTTTTCTTCCATTCAGCGTAGTTGTCTCCTTTGAGAACCGGATATCCCGATGTAGCCCATCAAAGAGTATCCTCCGAAAACACAATTCATATCAAGTGAGAACATTTAAACATAATAACAACAACTGCATGCCTTGGTTCCAACGTTGGTTAAAATTAAAACATACAGTTTTTTACACATTAAATCTACATCACCGTTGGGCAAAAATAGAGATAATGCATAAAACTCATCAATTAAAATTATAATACTGTTATTATCAACGTTGGTCAGAAAATAACAATATCATAATTCACAACAATTCTCAAAAAATTAAATTCTCCCGTTGGTTCGAATTTAATTGAAAGAGTAATCAACATTAACTTTTGCAGCGGAAACATGAAAAATTATAAAATTAACTCTTACTCAGAAGCATTATTACTGTACTCATCTAATCTCTGGAAAAGTAACACGTTGGTGCAAAAATTTACAGAGATTTGATTCAAATTTTACTCAAATTCATTCAAAAAAATGCTTCTGAAAAAGAATAAAACTAAACACTGTGCAATTTGCCATTTCGGCCCGTTCCAGCGCAGCCACGGCCCAAGGCGGCCCGCTCAGCACAGCCGAGCGCGCGGCCTCACGCTTCCCCGCGCTCAGGCCGCAACCTGGGCCTGGGCCGGGAAAACATCTGCCCGCCTGGGCCGAAAGCGGCCCGCTCAGTCCTTGGCACGATCTCAGCCATCCAATTGAATCCGACGGCTGAGCGGCGATTTCGGCGGATCAAAACCCCGCTCGCAGTGGTCTCCCCCAAACCCTAGCTTCTTTTCTTCCTCTCCCCGCTCTCAGCGTCGCTGCCCGTGCGGAAACGCAGCGGCGGCGGCGACCTCGTCTAGCCGCCGGAGGAGGAAACGGCGCCACCGCGGGCCCTCTTGCTGGCGCGTGCGCTCCCCAGAGGGTGAGTGCGTCGCCGTCGAGTGGCTCTGTGTCGGCGCCCCTTAGCACGCGCCCTGGCCCGGGGTCCGGGGCGCGCTCGGGTCTGGTCCCGCGCGTCGACGGTGGCCTGCACGTCGGAGCTTTGGAGCGCCGGCGAGGCCACGATCGACGATGGTCAGGTAAGACCCAGCCGTTTCAGATCTAGGGTTAGGGTTAGGGATTTGCTTTGTCTTTTCTTTTCCGCACGCTGGTCAACCGACGGCGGTCTTTGATCTTTCCCCATCTAGATCTACGCCTAGATTAGGTGCTCTGATACCATTGTTAGGTCCCTTAGGATCATCTAGGTGTAGATCAGAGGGTGTTCTAGATCGGATTCGAGAGAGAAGGGAAGAGGGAGAGGGAAGTACCGACCGTCCGATGCATTGGAGGAGGAGGCGGCCATCGCCGCCGTCGGTGGCGATGTGCGCCTGAGCGGCGGCGGTCGGGAAGAGGAGGGCGTGTGGCGGCATAGATCCGGTGAAGGGGCGGTGATGGAGCTTCCGCCGCCATTGCACGTCCTCTAGATCGGTCTAGGGTTTGTGTCGGTGGGGATTTGCGGCTCAGGCGAACCTCATAACTTGAGCCTCCGGCCCCCACCCCTTTATTTATTGTGCAGCGCGACAGGGGCCCACTAGCCAATAGATGGGCTGGGCGTCCCCGATCAGGGCGCGGATCAAGGCCCCGATTAGCCGTTGGGCTAATCGGGAGAGAGATCAATCCAACAATTCACACATATTCTTCAATGTTTCTCTCCACATTTAATTTCAGTGTTGATTAATTATGGTCATCGCAATGTTGAGTTGTTTCGTCTTAATTTCATATGTTGTGTTAGTTAAATGGGAGCTCACAGGCATATGCCATGCACCTGGCATGTAGGGAGCTTATCTTAGTACTTCGAGATAATTAGCTTACTCAAAGGTGGAAGAGGACTCCAGTTTTTTAGTGCTTGTTTGGTCTGGCTCTTGCTGCCAATTTATTTGGAGAAGCTGAGCCGGCGAGCCAAACACTCCGCACTCCATTTGTTTTTACAGAATTGTTATATATCATGCATATGCCATACCTGCATCACAATTTGTACGTTTGCCCACCTTTGTCTCCATCTCTGGTCAAGCTAGCTCCTACCAGTTCATCTTCTCGAACAGCACAATGGTGGCGAGTTAGGGCCCGGGTTTGCCGGATTAGGCTTCAGGGTTCATTAGGGTAGGTTATAGAGGGAGACCAGGACAGTGGGAGGACCAGTGGTGGGCGGTGAGGCGGCGGTGCCGCCGGCCATTGGCCGTGGGTTGGAGGATGTTGGTGGGCAGTGGAGGTCGGTGAGGGCAACGAGAACCGACTAGCAATTAGGAGGCAGTGGGCGACGATCACGTCTTCGGTGGTGATGCCGTTGGAGACAGGGAAGAGGGCGGTGACGGTGACATCAAGAGGTGCAGATGCAGCTGAGGAAGAGGAGATGGGGATAGCGGCGTGGGAGGTGGCAGTGGCGGGGGAAGAGCTAGCTGGGGGTGAGGCGACGGTTGGGGAAGGGAATGTAGGAGGCGGCTAGGGCGAGATAGGACTTGGGAGAAGGCAATAATGCAGCCTAGTGTTAGCTTCATTCTAATATGGGTTGGGTGGAGGTGGCTGATTGGTTGCCCAGAATTCAAATGATTTTCAGCCCAATATTCATGCAAATGATATGTAGTCATTCACTTGTTTTTAAAGCCGAAGTTGGATGTGTATCAGTATAGGAATGTTGGAGCTACCTTTGGGTAGTTTCACCGGCTCTTCTCTACAGAAACTAGCTTCTTCTGACAGTTTCTATTAAAGCTAGCTTCTAGAGTTGGAGCTCGGCCAAAATAGTCCTTAAGCCCATTCTAAATAGCAATGCTTTTTGGTTTTAGAAGTCAAAAGCTATTAAAAACATTTTTTTCTTAACGTAGCTTTTTTCTTTTTTTCCTTTGCATTTCCGTGGAGATATAACGGTGTTTTTTTTCATTTTATCTATTTTTTCTTCATGTTCCTTTAATTGAATATATTAGAAAATGTAGCATCCGCTACAGTATAATTTCACCTAAAAGCCACAGCCAAAAATCGAAAGATATAACACTTTAGAATATGGCCTTAGTACTACTATAGTTCGCAGCAACTATGTTTGAGAAGCCACTTTATTTGGGATCTGTTTTTTTTTGTTTTTCAACTGCTTTTAACTTTTACCTTTTCTTAATCATTACTATTAATTAGACTAATAAATTACTGCTAAAAAGTATAAAAGAATAATCACTTGGTGGACCTTTAAGCTGGGAGAAAAGGTGAAGCCCCAAAATACAGTGAAGCACCTAAAGATGAGATCCAGCCAAAGTTTCCTGCAGATCCTGTAGTCATGTGGATGCACACAGTGCTAGGCTGCTTCTGAGACGTGAAAACTGTCAATATTGTGCTGTCGGGTAATGATTTGTGCTGGAGAGTTTGCATGGTACATCCTTGTTGAATCTTGTGCGGTGCTTTTTCTTAAAGGGGAGGGGCCCGAATGCTGGAGTATTTTTTAAACCAAAGCAAATGATTCGAGGAGGACTAGGTAGTAATTATGTATGTAGAGAAGAGAACTAGTATGGCAGAGTAATCGAGGTAGATGCGTTAGTTCATTCTCGTGCGGCACGTGAGATTAAATTAAGCAACGGTGGAGATTGCAAGCATTACGAAACGTGCTTTGATTAAGCGTCCTCGCTGACGACGTGCGATTAGGAAAAAACCGTGGTGAAAATCTTGCACGAAGGCCCAATTTCTAGCGCCCGATTCCTTGAATAATTTTAAAAAAAAGTTGCACGTGAAATTCATGCCTTCCAAGCGCACATGATTAATTTATGGCGAACGGTCACTGCATTAAACATTTAGATTCATACTGGCTTCGATGATGGCGTTTAGCTATAGTTAATAAATAGTAGTGGCTGATAAAATTAGCTTATAGCAGATGGGGGTGTTGGTATTGATTTTTGACTTTTTGCTAAGTGCATTATATAAAAAAAGAAAGCAAATGACGATACAACACAATACGCTACAACATTCGAATTGCCATACGACTTACGAAACTATAACATAATAAAAATACATAGTACGTTACAACATGCAAAAATGTAAATGACTGATGGTAGTGGCTAATGAATAACTGTAGCTGATAGAAATTTAGGAACTAAAGTGTTTGAATTAATTTTGACTTTTCTAAGTAGTAATCAAAAGACAAAGCCAATTCAAATATCCTCTTAGGCTACCGGGAACAAACTTATCTAGATACATATGAACGAGCTCGGGTAACGGGCCTACAGATCAGCAGTGTTCCTAGTATGGGCCTGGGCATAGCTATGTAAAGTTTACTTGAGCTCTTGGGCTAGAAAGACGCCGTTAAAAACGGCCCATATTAGTATGTAGATGTGTCTGAAATGACGGAGGACGTCGTGCAAAAGAGGCAGGGAAAGACATGCCCAACCCAACCGTACTGACACACAGACAAGCAACGGTGCCTCTCGTTCTCCGTCGCTCCATGCAGGCCTCCCGAGTTGTGCCAGCGCCGCGGCGATTGTCTCATCTCGAGTTCTAGTTTGGTATTGACCGCCGCTAATGACGTGGCATCAAGTACCAATGCTAGTTTAATTTATAATTCCAAGTTATATTCTAAAATTACATCTCAATTTGACGTTGTTTTGCAACAACAATAAACTCAGATGTCCATTTTTGGTCTAAAGGGAGGCTGGGCAAGAGAGGGAGAAACGCATGAGAAGTGTGCAGCATGGAGAGCACGGGTCGCGTGGAACGCATGGAAACGGACGCATGGGAGTCATTCCGTGTGAAGGGTGTTAAGGAACCGACGCTGGAGACCAGTCCGAGCGATTCCTCTGCTTAGAACAAGGACGAATCAATCACAGAATCACAGAATAATAGATTGAACACAGAGAGGTAGAGAGAACTCCTGATCTTTCTTTATTGCTTTAGATTGCATCGGGGTACATAATGAGGGGGGGTCTAGGTCCCTATTTATAGCCTACGGTGGGGTGCCCAATTAGATCAGGACTCTTGGATAGAGTCCAGGTTTCCTAACACTCCCCCTTGGGCACTCACCCAACATGCTCATGCCTCGTTAAAACTCCATAAAAACCCAGTGGGAAAAATTTGGAGAAAGAGTACATGATACATGTGATGTTGCGATGCACGAATTGCCTCATTAAAAACCTTGGTCGAGAAACTTCATGGAAAACTCGTCAAGGGAAAAAGAGTACAATTCACCCAAATTCATTTAGCTTTGTAAGACTTTGTTTTTGGGTACTTAATCTTCATGATCAAGATTTATTAGCGGGCTTGTGAGAATTCTCCCCAGATTCTGCACTTCTCTAAGTCTCATCATTCCAATTCCACGCACGCACCTTTCAAAGCTAGATGCGGGGTGACTTAGTGAATAAATCTGCGAGATTTTCACATGACTTAGTATGCGATGCTTTAATCTCGTCCATCCTTTTGCAATTCATGTGCATAGAAGAACTTGGGGTTGATATGCTTTGTGAGATGACTCTTCACATAGCCCGTTTGCACTTGTGCAACATAAGCGGCATTATCTTCATAGATAATTGTGGGGTTACGCACAATGTTCATCCCACATGACTGCTGGATGTGGTGAACCATTCGCGAAGCCAGCGCACTCTCGTGCGGCTTCATCTGATGCTATAATTTACGAGTGGTTCGTCGAAGTAGCTACGGGCTTTGCTTAGGCGATTTCCATGAAATTGCGGTTCCACCACACAGAATACATAGCTGTTTGTGACTTAGCGGTATCGCGGTCGGCGACAGATACCCAAAGATCTGCATAGCCAATCAAGTTCAGATCTTGATTCTTTCGTAAAACAATCCGAGGTCCTTGCTACCTTGGAGGTATCGGAAAATATCCTTTATGCCCTGCCAATGCCTTTTGGTGGGCTCTGCTGCTGTACCTTGCTAACGAGTTCACGGCAAATGCAATGTCCGGTCTAGTGCGGTTTGCTAAATACATGAGTGCTCCCACTGCACTCAAGTATGAAATTCTGGTCCCAGGACTTCCTCCCCTCTTCCCTTGGTGGAAAGGATCTTTTCTTCTTTGTAAAGACCTCTGATCATCGGTACTTCGAGAAATGCCTTCTCGAAGCCAAACCTTTCAAGCACCTTACAGGTGTAGGTCGTGATGTACCAAGACTCCTTGAGGACATGCTCAAGCTGCAAGCCTAAGCAAAACTTGGTCTTGCCCAAATTTTTCATTTCAAATTCGACTCCAAGTAGGAGCTTGCTTCTTTTATGTCTTGGCTGTCCCGATGATATTCAGATCATCTACATACACAAAGATTATCAGAATCCATTCAGGATCGCCGTATAAATACACAAGGACAGTCTTCATTATTCGTGTAGCCTTTCTTGCAGAGAAAGTCGCTCAGCGATTATACCACATTCTTCAGTTGTTTCATCCATACTGGTGACTTTACGAGTTTCACACATGCAGATTTCTATTTGCTCTGTCTTGATTCGGAGAGGAATTCCTTGAGGACTTTCATGTAAATCTCGAATCCAAGTTACCGTAAAGGTATGCAGATCACAACATCCATCAATTTCATTTCCAAATTCAAGTTCACCGCCATTGAGATCAAATATCTAAAGGTAATTCCACTCATGACCGGGAGTAGGTTTCTTCATAATCAACTCCGGGGCGTTGAGTGAAACCTTGGGCTACCGACCTTGCTTTGTATCTCACTACTTCATTTCTTTTATTTCTCTTTCGAACAAATACCCACTTGTGCCCTACGGGTGCACATGGGGAGGTGTGCGACATCTGACCAAACACCTCTATTTTATTCAGAGATAGCAATTCAGTTGCTAATGCCTTCTTCAATCTTCCAATCTGATCTTTTCTTACATTCAACGAGCGATGCGAGCTCGGGATCAAGATCGATGATTGTGGCAATATTCTTTGCGAAGTAGTTATCGATATTAGTGTTGTCCTATTCGAGGACTCTCCGTGTGCACATAATTTATAGCTATTTCTTCATGAGTTGCTACTTCTAGGCGATTGCTTCTTCCGAAGCTTCACCTTGCCCATCGCTTCTTTCAATTGCGGTGGCAAGTCCCTTTAGTTTTTCGCTCCGATGTGTGCGCACACATCCATGCCGATTTCTTCTTCCATGGATATTCGGATCCAGTATGCCCTTTCGAAGGTGTCATACTCATGCAGTCTCAAGCGGCTCCCTTCTCATTCAGGGGACTTGGTGATCGGTTGTGATAAATCTCTCTTATCCTTCTTCACGGGCGTCCCGGTTACTAAAGATTTGAGGAACCGGAGTTCTCGTCCTCTTTTTATTTTTCCGAGGCCTCGGGCGAGATTAGGATACCTTTCTTTGGTATTTCAACCCTCTCCGGTGCGATGCGTGCGAGCACATGCGACTTAGTCACGCTCTTCAAATCACTAAAGTGATCGGGCAGTTGATTTGCTAGTTCTTGCAAATCGATTGTCTTCTGGACTTCTCTATTCGCTTCACTAATGCGCGGGTCATCTGCATGAATTCCTGTGGCTTGCCATGTAATGTCTTCTGGACTTCTCTAGTGCGTGGGTCATCTACATGGATTCCCCAGGCTTGCCACGTAATTCCCCGACATTATCCATCAAGGGGTTGATTTCCTCCCCCTAATGTTGGGAAATTTTCAGTGCTGACCTTTGCGCTTAGTTGCATAGGCGGATGGATGTTATAGGCCAGCGGTCTAAAATTGATGAGATTCATAGCATGTAGGACTGCGTGTCCCAACATATAGCTGGCAAATTACTCTTATGCAAGAGGGGTCGGGCAATAAATTTAATTCTGTTAATTAAAGCCTCTGCCAAACCATTCTGGGTATGGACATGCGGTACCGAATGCTCAAATGTAATTCCCATCGCCATGCAATAATCATCAAATGCCTTTGAAATAAATTCTCCGGCGTTGTCCATTCTGGTGGACTTGATCAGAAACACATTTTCTGATACAAATGATCTGCGAGATCAATTTTGCAAAGGCGTGGTTTCTTGTGGACAACAAAACCCACATATGACAACTTCGAGGAAGCGTCAATGAGCACCATAAAATGGCCCTGAGATGGGCTGAATGAGACCGCAAATGTCTCCCTGGATGCATTTCAGGAATGCAGAGACTTCATCCTTCACTTTCAGAGTGGAGGGTCTAGTTATTTGTTTCCCGGTGGCACATGCAGGGCACACAAAATCTTCATGATTCGGGAAATTCTGCACATTAATATTATGCCCATGCGAGTTATTAATTATGTTTCTCATCATCCTAAAACCTGGGTGGCCTAATCTGTCATGCCAGAGACAGAATAGTTCAGAGCTTCTAAATACCGTCTTCAGGACAGTGCACGCTGCAGGCGCCTTAATGTTGGTATAATATAGCCCAGTTTCAAGAGGAAGTTTTTCTAATATTCTTTTGCCATTCTCTTCGCGCTTCATGATGAGCAGATATTCCTAACCGTACTCTTCTTCAGTCTCAACTTGGAAACCATTTGCGCGGATATTCTCAAAACTTAGGAGAGTTCTAGTCAATTTTGGGTACAATGAGGCTTCTCCAATGACCAAAGTTGTGCCCATGTGGCTCTTACGGAACCAATTACACATGTATCGCTTACGCGATTGTCGTAAAGTGCCGGTGCTCTTACGAATCGACTTGAAAATTCTTAGTCTCTCTTAAGATGATATGCATTTCTGCATGCTAGCTAAGCACACTTCCTTTATAGGCGCTACACTTGTTCTAATATAGGGTATTTATTAACATGTATGAGAAGACAATCAACACATAAATAAAATACACCAATATCAGAACATGTCATGCCATCATAAACTGAATAAATGAATGAATTATTCCAAAATCATCCAACCATCACGAGAAACAACAATTCTTAAGTACTATCCATGCAAATTCTAACATATTCTTCTACACAAAATAAATGACAATTAAAGCCAAAATGCATTGATGCACTAGACTTCTTCTCGCTATTTTCTCGGGGTTGACATTCTCTTCAAGAGAAATCATGGCGTTGGTCGCTTCTAGGTCGAGAGGGGTCTTGCTCCTAGAGGGTCTCAACCTCCATCGGTGCGGGCATTGCTCGAACTCTCCCCTCAACCGATGCAAATTGGGCTTCATGCGCCCTTTGTCATCCCGCTTTGGCTTCTTGGCCTTATTCTCTTGTGGTGCATCCGATTCGCCTTTACGGGTGCGCCTTACCCTTCCTTCCCTTTTCTCTATCAAGGGCTTTTGCTCCTTGTTGCTCCCAACGTTGGCTTCACGGCGGTGGAGCTCCCGGATGGTGAGTGACTTAGTTCTTATAGAGAACTTCGTCCACGAGCCTCCGTGACTTGCATCATATCAATCAATTCGACATATTCCTCATAGCCGTTTTGACGATAATTGTGTGCGGATTATCTTGCATTGGGGTGGAAGGATTTTCTCAATCTTCTATATTGGGGTATAAATCTGTGCAAGGCGAATTATTTTCCCGACCGTCTTAAAGTCGGCAAACCTCGATCGATCCATTCTTACTCGCCGAGAAAGAATGGTGTACTAACCTCAAAGAATGGTGTACTTTAGCCTCTCAAACCGCTTCTTGAGTGCGGTCCAGAGTGCGAGCGCGCTTTTCTCCGCCATATACTCATTCTTGAGAGTGAGGCAGAGGTGGTGCCTGAGAAAATGAAATGCCTGATCATTCTCCTCAGGTTTGGATTGAGCATCATTCAGTCCACCAATCCCAATAGCAGCGCGAGCTTCACGGCTCTAAGCACAATCTCGACATGGGATGCCTACGTCGATAGGTTTGGCCATCTTGGGCGACTCCTTAAATTCGATTCGTAATACTAGTCATCTAAGTGTGTATAAGTCTACTGCTGGTAGACATGCATGGAATAATTTACTGCGGGTAAATAAATGGTACAAAAGGTTCTCGCAATGTTTCAGATTTTTCTATACATTTTCTATAAATTTTACTGCTAATTCAGTGATTAAAAGCAATTTAAACAATTACAATTAACCAAAACAGTAAATAAATACAGAAAATACATAAAACAGTAATGGCACAAATAAGTAAGCTTCAAATGCTAAAAATAATGCAAAATTCAGATTCAGAGGCCCTTTTATGCTAAAATATGAAATTTCAGCAAATTCGCATTTTAGGGGTTTCTACGCAAATTTCGATTCAGAGGAGAATTCGCACAATTTTTCTGATTTACCGAGGGGTTTTCTGCAAAATTCTGGACCCACTCGCAAAATTAAGGACCTATCGGTAATTTTCAGAACTACCGAGGCCTTTTCTGCAAAATTCGGGACCTATATTAAAGGTTTAAGGGCCAATCAGTAAATTCAATATTCTACGGGATTTCTCTGTAAAATCGCACCATCCCCTCGGTCCCCCCCCTTTTTCGTTCACTCCCCGCTTGGTTTTTTTCCGCCTGCTTGGCCCATCGCTCATTGGCCCATCAGTGGCCCATATACCGCTTAAGGTGCGGTTAGGGTTTCGCCGATTTTTCCGTGGCGGGCGGCCGACCGGGTTGGGTGGCGGCGTCCGCATGGGTCGGCGGCGGGCGGGCGAGGCGAAGCCGCCGGCGGCGGCGGCGTTGCCGTGCGAGCGGGCGAGGTTGCGGGCGGCCGAGGTGGGAAGCCGGTGGCTGCGGCCACGGCGGAAGCCGATGGCGTGAGCCACGGCGGAAGCCGGTGGCTCGCGGCCACGGCGGAAGCCGATGGTCGTGAGCCACGGCGAAGCCGCATTGCGCGCAGATGGGAGGCCGCGCGGGTGAGTCGCGGCGGCGAGGCGGCGCCTCTGACGGCGACGGCGAGCGGCTCAAGGTCGGCGGCGATGGCGGCCGGCGGCGCATGCGGCGGCGGCGCTATCGCCTGCGGCGCAAGCGGCGCCCGAGATGCGGCTCGGGTGGAGGCACGGTGGCGGGTCGGGCCTCGAGCAGCCAGTGGCAGCGCCGACGTCGCGGCGTGGGGCGGCGGCGGCCGGCGCGGAGGCTGCCGAGCGCGGCGCGCCCATGCCTCGGGTGCGTGCTCGGGCGTGGTTGCGGTGTGCGGCCAGCCGGCTTCAAGTGGCGGCGCTCGGTCGGGTCCCCAGTTAGCGGCGGCCGTATGTGGGTGGCAAGCCGGCGGCGCGGGCGTGATCGAGACCGGCGGTGGCGCACACCGGTGGAGCCAATGGCCGAGTCTTGGTCGGCTGCGGGCGAGCGAACGGCGGTGAGCTCGACGGCGACGGACGGCGCCGGCGTCGGCCAACCTCGGGAGGCACGCATGCGGGCGCAGGCGTCAGCCGGTGGTAGGCCGAGGAACCGTCAGTGCAGGGGCGGTGCTTGTCGGTGGCAGCGGCGCTGCTCTGGCGCGCGGCTATGCCTTGGGTGGCGATGCGCATTCTGGCGCATTGGCAGTCCTTCCCTTTTTTTTCGTGTGATGCCATGCAGAGCAAAACAGAAGAAACAATGCCAATTTTCTTTGTACAGCGATTATGCAGAATCAAACAAATTAATTCAAATTTCCAATCTGCGATGCAATCGACATCTACCCCGGTTCGTAATCTACCGATCGACATTGTGCCGGCGATTTCAGATCTGCTCGCGGTAGATTTAGGGTGGATTTGCATCGTTCTACAGTGCAATCAACATCTACCCCGTTTCACAATCTACCGATCGGCATTGTGCCGGCGACTTCAAGTCTGCTCGCGGTAGATTAGGGCGGATTTGCACCGTAGAAATTCAATCTAGAACGCGAAAGAAAATGCGAATTCAAAAGCGATCTAGAAATTCAATCGTGCCGATGATTACCTCGTTCACCGAGCGAAGTCGTCTTGATAACGTGTTAAGGAACCGACGCCGGAGACCGATCCGAGCGATTCCTCGCTTAGAACAAGAACGAATCAATCACGAATCACGAATAATAGATTGAACACGAGAGGTAGAGAGAACTCCTGGTCTTTCTTTATTGCTTTAGATTGCATCGGGGTACATAATGAGGGGGGTCTAGGTCCCTATTTATAGCCTACGGTGGAGTGCCCAATTAGATCAGGACTCTTGGATAGAGTCCAGGTTTCCTAACAAAGGGAACAGTGTGTGTGCACAAAAAACGTGTGGGAGGAGTCCAAGCGAGAAACA
Organism: Dendrocalamus sinicus; assembly: GCA_036346575.1. Lineage (NCBI taxonomy): Eukaryota > Viridiplantae > Streptophyta > Magnoliopsida > Poales > Poaceae > Dendrocalamus > Dendrocalamus sinicus. The sequence continues at coordinate 10,935,864 of CM070670.1, forward strand.
AGGATGAGCCAGGAGCGCGTGCGTCAAATAGCGATCGGCCAAGAAAGAGGCAAGTTGCGTTGGCTTGGAAAAGAAAGAGAGAGAGAGCAAATAGATAGTGCCTCTGAGCTTGTCACCATGACCTCTGAGCTTCAGAAGCAATATAAGAACACGGATACCTACAATATGATTGTGGGTTTTAAAGGTATGTTTGAGAACCAAACAAGGGTTAAAAAGTATAACACCTCTAAGTCATTATTTGCATGTAAGTTAGCTGAAGGAACTTGGTTTTCCTCTTAGCCAAGAGTTGACTACTGATGTGATTCTCCAGTCGCTCCCTACGAGCTTTGAACTAGTCATTTTGAACTTTTATATGAATGGCATGGAGAAGTCAATGACCGAGTTGCATAGGATGCTTAAGTCAGTAGAGGAGAGCATTAAGAAAAGCTCTATGTTGGGTTGATCTCGGCTAATAACCTTCCGAGATTTTAGGGAGGCGTGCCTCCACCCCGCGCCTTGATCGGAGGCGGTTACCAACTAACTGGTTTCGGTCCCGGTCACCAGCGCCATATAAAAAGACCTAGGGTTTACGGCAGAGTTTTGACGCGCGAGTCATACTAGAACTCTCGAACCCTAACAAGACCGATCGAATCAGGGCGCTCAGGTGAACGAAGGCTGAAGCCCTCCTCCATCTTCGTCCACGGCGACCACATCTTCACCGCTTTCGGCCACCCCTACATTGATATCACCGAGCACCGACCTCATGGCATCTCACGGCTTCGGGTACGTAACTCACGCTTCCACTCTAATGATTAGCTAGGTGTTCATGCCTTTGATCTAGGATTAACGTTTAAGCTTAGTTCAAAATTTAACATTTGGTATCAGAGCAGTTTCTAGATCTTCATGAACCCTAATACCCTAAATTAATTTTTCCCGAACTCAGATTTGTTGATTAAAATTTTGGATTCAATGTTTGGGGCTCGGTTAGCAATTAGAAGGAGATGATTTCTTTTCTTTTGCAAATCCTAACGAAAAGCCCCAAGATCCCGAACCCTAAGTCCCCAAATTGAAACACTTACATCGGCGGAAATTCAATCAAAAACAAATTTTAGATCGGGCGGCGGCGGGGACCTTACGTTTTTGATCCCGCCGGTTGCGGGTGCCGCCGCTCCCCGGGCAATGCCGCCATAGCCGGCTTGCTGCTCCGCCCTGGAGCCGTCGCCGTCGCTCTCGGTTGCCGCGCGCCGTCGCCGCCTTGCTCCAGCGGCGCGCCGCGCTCGCCGTCTGCCGAGCCGCCTCGGCCGCTTCGCGCGAGCGCCGCCCGCCGATATGGCGCCGCCGCCGCCGCGCCGCCTCGCGGCGCTGGTGCCGCAGCATGCCGCTGCCGGCGTCTGCGGCCGTCGCGCGCGCCGCCGCCGCCGCTCAGATCCGTGCTTTTCAGGTGGAGGCCGGTTTTGTGGCTAGGGTTAGGTTTTTGGGTTGTTATCCCCGCTGCGCACTCCTGTAGGCCGTCCAATTTAATCAAACGGTTAAGATTTTTTCGGGCCGATTGCTTTTGGGCCGGCTGAAATCCTCAGCCGTCGGATGAAGATCCGACAGGCCGGACGAATGAGGTGATTTTCGCCTGGGCCGTGCGCGCGTGCACGTTTTATGGGCTGCACTCGTGCCCAATTTTGGTCCGGTTTTTTGTAGCAGGCCGGCGCGCACATTTATGGGCCCCGCGTTTGACTTTTCTTTTCTGGGCCGCGCGCATGGTTCGGCCTGCGCGCATGGTTTTTGGGCAGCCCGCGCGCGCATAATTTATGGGTCGGCTGCATGTTTTGGGCCTTTTCTTTTGGGGCTGGTAGCAAAAGTGATTTAGCTCTTTTCTTTTTCCAGTATAATATCTTTTGTTATGCTTTATGTCTTTATTTTATGCACTATTTATTAATTACTTTCGTTGGCCCAAATTTCATGTATCTTCACCTTATTATTATGTATAATCTCGGATTAAAATTGAACTAACGGGATATTTTAATTTTGAGATTTTTATGATTAATTTTGGCATTATGTTTACATATGGTTATATTCTGACCAACGTTGTTTATAATCATATGTCGCCATATTATTATGTTATATCTCTAATTAAAATCGAACCAACGAGATGTTTTAATTGGAGATTTTTTTTATGTTTTTGGCATTATGTATGCATATGATTACATTCTGACCAACGTTGTTTGTAATCATGTGTTGCCATATAAAATTATTAAGTTCTTTTTTCATTTTCTGCCCAACGGTGATATGAATTACAACTGTAGTTATGCATGTTATTAATCAGACCAACGTAGGGTTAATTACATGCAATATATATTCTTATGATATTTCTAATGTTTGCCCTGTATTTTGAAGTTCAGCACTTGATGCTTTAAACATTGCCGCCACTATTGATAACATTGAGCAGCTCATGAGGAGCAATTTTCACACATTAAAACAATTTAGTTGTCTTTGGAGTTTTGGACCTTGACTATGCCTTAGGGGTAGCCGTTCCCGTGGTATCCGAAGGTGAGCAGAATTATGTTGAGAAAAAGAAAATTTATGAGGCTAATGCTGAAAAATGGGAGCGGTCTAACCGCTTATAACTAATGATTATGAAGGCCTCTATTTTAGTCGGGATTAGGGGAGCAATCCCCGATTTCGAAAATGCTAGGAGTACTTGGTTTCAATCGAGGAGAAATTTAAATGCTCCACTAAAGTTTATGCCAGTATTTTGATTCAGAGGCTCTTAACCACTAAGTATGATGGGTCCAACAGCATAAGAGAGCATATCATGATGATGACCGATATGGCAAAAAAAACTCCGAAAAGAAGGATTTTACTCTTTATGTTGGCGGCTCCAACAAAAGGAAGTTCCAAGGAAACTTCATATCTATGAAAAAGCTGCAATTCTCCCCTAATTCAGACAAGTCGGGGCCTAAAGTGCAATATGCACCTAAGCCTCATGTTGCTCGCACCAGAGCATCTAAAGGGGGGAATGTTTTTTCTGCAAGCAGCCAGGGTATTTCCAGAAAGATTATGTGTGATGCTAAGCGTAAAAATAATGATGAGACTTCTTCGAAACTATGGCACTGCCGTTTAGACCACATTTCGAGGGGGAGAATGGAACGTCTCATTAAAGAAGAAATTCTCCACCCATTAGTTTTCTCTGACTCAGACCACTGCATGATTGCATTAAAGGAAAATAAGTTAAGCAAATAAAGAAGGGAGCTACTCGCAGCGCAGGACTCTTAGAATTAATTCATACTGATATTTGTGGTCCTTTTCCTGTGACATCAGTGGATGGTTTTGATACATTCATCACATTCTCTGATGATTACTCCCGTTATGGTTATATCTTTCCCATTAAAAGCTGATCTGAATCACTTGATAAATTTAAGATATTTAAGGCTGAAGTTGAAAATCAGCACAACCTAAGAATTAAAGTGGTAAGATCGGATCGTGGGGGAGAATATTATGGAGGACATGCCTCTTATGGGCAAATACCGCCTTTTCGCTAAGTTCCTTCAGAAAATGGCATCGTTGCTCAAAGATTCTATCTTTGGCGAACCTCACAGAATGGTGTAGCTGAAAGACGCAACCGTACACTTATGGATATGGTACGGAGCAAGCTTAGCCATTCTAGTTTACCAATTGGCTTGTGGATGTAAGCACTAAAGACAGCCGCACATATTCTTAATCGGGTTCCCAGTAAATCAGTACCTAAAACACCTTATGAATTATGGACTGGGAGGAAACCGAGTATGAAATATTTACGAGTGTGGGGCTGTTGTGCTGAAGCTGAGTTATTTAATCCACACATCAGGAAATTAGATCCTAAGACAGTAAGTTGCTATTTTATTGGGTACCCTGACAGATCTAAAGGGTGTCGGTTTTATTGTCCTGATAGGATAACTAAGTTTGTAGAAACAAGGCACGCTGTGTTCTTAGAAAATAACGAGGACCTGGAGCCCAGGAAAATAGATCTTGAGGAGAAGCGGGTTTATGTTCCTTCACCGCTCATCCCAGAGATTTTTATTCCTATGCCTCAGGCGGTTGCACCACCGATAGATAATACTGTTGTTGTACCCACTGTTGAGGTTTCTGAAATTCCTGATGTTATACCTAATGAAGAGCCTCAGCAGCCTCCTGAAATAACTAATGAACCTCTTAGAAGATCATAGTGGGAGAGAAGATCTGCCATCCTAAATGATTATGTTGTTTATATAAATGAAGATATTAATGATATAGGGAAGGTAGATGATCCCACCTCTTATAAGGAGGCCATAATGAGTGAACATTCTTCTAAATGGCTTGAAGCCATGGAGGATGAACTAAAGTCTATGAGCACTAATGATGTATGGGACTTAGTAGAAATTCCTGATGGAGTCAAAACAGTAGACTGTAAATGGGTCTACAAAACCAAGCATGATTCTAAGGGAAATATCGAAAGGTTCAAAGTAAGGCTCGTAGCAAAAGGCTTCTCCCAAAGAGAGGGGATTGACTATTATGACACCTTTTCTCCTATCTCAACTAAAGATTCATTCATAATTGTTATGGCACTTGTAGCTCATTATGATTTAGAGCTGCATCAGATGGATGTTAAGACGGCATTTCTTAATGGCGACTTGCAAGAGAATGTTTACATGGCTCAACCGGAAGGTTTTGTCGTGGAAGGCAAGGAGCATATGAGATGTCAACTTAAGAAACCCATTTATGGCTTAAAACAAGTGTCGAGGCAGTGGTACCTCAAATTCGATAAGATTATAAGGAGTTTTGGCTTCAAAGAAAAAGAAGTTGATAACTGCATATATGCTAAGTTCAAGGGGAGTAAATTCACCATTTTAGTACTTTATGTGGATGATATCTTATTGGCCAGCAGCGATAATGATATGCTGTTTAAGACCAAGAGATTTCTTTCATCTAATTTTTGATATGAAGGGTCTCGGTGATGCCTCTTATGTTCTTGGCATTGAAATTCACCGAGATAGGTCCAAAGGAATATTAGGTTTATCTCAGAAGGCATACATTGACAGAGTACTGAAGAGATACAATATGCATAAGTGCTCTGCCTCGCCTGCTCCTATTGTTAAGGGCGATAAGTTTGGGACATTTCGATGTCCAAGGAACCAATATGAAACTGATCAGATGAAGTCGGTTCCTTATGCTTCAAATTGTCGAAAGCATTATGTATGCTCAAGTATGTACACGTCTGATTTAGCTTTTGTAACCGGATGCTTGGCGATATCATCAAATCCAGACCGACCACTGAAAGCCGTTAAGAAAGCTTTGCGTTATATGCAAGCTACTAAGTATTTCATGCTCACATATAAGTTTTCTGATAACCTTAAAGTTATTGGTTATTCAGATTCAGATTTTGCGGGATCTGTTGATACTAAGAAATCCACGTCAGGTTATATCTTCACACTCGCTGGAGGAGCTACCTCGTGGAAAAGCTCCAAACAAACCCTTACGGCATCTTCAACGATGCAAGCTGAATTTGTGGCATGTTATGAGGCTACCGGGCAAGCTGTATGGCTTAAGAACTTTATCCCGGGACTTAGAGTGGTAGACAACATCTCTAAACCACTCACCTTATACTGCGATAACGAACCCATAGTCTTTTATGCAAATAACAACAAGTCAAGTGGTGCTACCAAACACATTGACATTAAGTATCATGTTGTGAAAGATAGAATTCAGGATCAAACCATAAGTGTCAAGCATATTAGTACTAAGTTAATGCTTGCGGATCCGCTTACTAAAGGCTTACCACCCAATATTTTTCGTGATCATGTTGCCGGCATGGGTTTATTGGAAAGCCTCTGATTCTGGATAAAAAGGACCTTAAAGCAAACCAACTCCCATTAAGTATAATGAATATCCATTTCAAGATAGGATAGTACACTATATGTACTAGGGTTGTACGGCACTTAATTGGCCATGCAACGCATTGCCTTGGTATGCTGTTTTATCGAGAATGGGCTTATGATGTTAGCCTTACGAGAATGTTGGGTTGATCTCGGCTAACAACCTTCTGAGATTTTAGGGAGGCGTGCCTCCACCCCGCGCCTTGATCGGAGGCGGTTACCAACTAACTGGTTTCGGTCCCGGTCACCAGCGCCATATAAAAAGACCTAGGGTTTACGGCAGAGTTTTGACGCGCGAGTCATACTAGAACTCTCGAACCCTAACAAGACCGATCGAATCAGGGCGCTCAGGTGAACGAAGGCTGAAGCCCTCCTCCATCTCCGTCCACGGCGACCACATCTTCACCGCTTTCGGCCACCCCTACATTGACATCACCGAGCACCGACCTCATGGCATCTCACGGCTTCGGGTACGTAACTCACGCTTTCGCTCTAATGATTAGCTAGGTGTTCATGCCTTTGATCTAGGATTAACGTTTAAGCTTAGTTCAAAATTTAACACTCTAATCATGTGATGATGGTTCAGAAGACTATCAACTTCAAAAAGAAGAATCATAAGGCTTTGAGCAAAACAAAGGGCATGGGAAAAACTCAAAATGAGATCTCGAGTATTAGATCTAAGGTTCAAAAGTTCAAGATTGGTGCTGCACCTGATGCCATTTGCTACCATTGCCAAGGGACTAGACATTGGAAGAGAAATTGTAAGAAGTACTTGGCAGAACTGGAAAAGAAGAAGGGAAGTAAGACTTCTACTTCAGGTAAAAATGTTATAGAAATAAATTTTGTTACTTCTCATGTTAGTTCTTGGGTATTTGATACTAGATCGGTTGCTCATATTTGCAATTCGATGCAGGGTTGATAAGGAGTAGGAGTTTGACAAGAGGCGAGGTCGATATTCGTGTAGGAAATGGTGCAAGAGTTGCTGCATTAGCTGTCGACACTTTACCATTATCTTTACCCTCAGGATTAGTTTTGGAATTAAATAATTGTTATTATGTTCCTGCCTTAAACAAAAATATTATTTCTGCTTCATGTTTGGGAGCAGAAGGTTATGAGTTCAGAATAAAGAACAATTGTTGTTCAATTTATTTGAATGATATGCTTTATGGTCATGCTCCATTGATAAATGGATTATATGTTTTAAATCTTGAGGATGTGCCTGTCTATAACAGTAATGCTAAGAGGTTTCGACCTAATAATTTGAATCCCACTTATATTTGGCATTGTCATTTGGGTCACATAAATGAGAAGCGCATGGTAAAGCTCCACAAAGATGGTCTTCTAAACTCATTTGATTTTGAATCATTTGAAACATGTGAGTCTTGTTTACTTGGTGAAATGACTAAGACATCTTTCACTGGTATAGGTGAGAGGGCAAATGACTTGTTGGCCTTAGTACATTCGGATGTATGTGGACCAATGAGTTCAACAGCTAGAGGTGTTTTTCAGTACTTCATTATTTTTACCGATGACTTTAGTAGATATGGATACATCTACCTAATGAGGCATAAGTCTGAATCATTTGAAAAGTTCAAGGAATTTCATAATGAGATATAAAATCAACTTGGAAAGATAATTAAAACCCTACAATCAGATCATGGAGGTGAATATTTGAGCCATGAGTTTGGTGATCATCTAAAGCAATATGGAATTATTCCACTGCTAACTCCGTCGGGAACACCTCAATGGAATGGGATATCTAAATGACGTAATCGAACCTTGTTAGACATGGTTCGGTCAATGATGAGCCAATCTGATCTGCCATTATCTTTTTGGGGGTATGCTCTAGAAACAACTGCGTTCACATTAAAAGGGTTCCATCAAAATCTGTGAGAAGACACCATATGAGATATGGACTGGGAAGCATCCTGGGTTGTGTTTTCTCAAAATATGGGGATGTGAAGCATATGTAAAATGTTTGACGTCTGACAAGCTCACACCTAAATCTGATAAATGCTTCTTCGTGGGATATCCTAAGGAAACTAAAGGATATTATTTTTATAAAAGGGATGAGAACAACGTGTTTGTTTCCTGAAATGGTGTCTTTTTGAAGAAAGAGTTTCTCTCAAAAGGAGTTAGTGGGAGCCTGGTGAGACTCGCAGAAATTCGAGAGACATTAGAAAATGTTTCAGCTCCCACTGAAACTCTACAGAGTGTACAAGATGTTGTAGAACTTGTGGAAGATGCACCAGCCCCACGTAAGTCTGAAAGGCCACGTCAATTACCAATAAGGTATCGACGTGACATTTTATTATTAAACAACGATGAGCCTAAGACTTATGAAAAAGCGATGATGGGCCTGAACTCTGAGAAATGGCGTGGTGCCATGAGATCTGGAATTCAATCCATGTATGATAATCAAGTTTGGAACTTGGTTGATCCACCTGATGGTGTAAAAACCATTGAGTGCATGTGGGTTTTTAAGAAAAGATAGACATAGATGGAAATGTTCATATCCATAAGGCACGATTGGTGGCGAAGGGTTTCAAACAAATTCAAAGTATTGACTACGATGAAACCTTCTCGCCCGTCGCTATGCTTAAATCTGTCCGGATTATTCTAGCTATTGCTGCATATTTTGATTATGAGATATGGCAGATGGATGCTAAAACAGCTTTGCTAAATGGAAATCTAAGTGAGGATGTGTACATGACATAACATGAGGGTTTTGTCGATTCGCAAAATGCTAGAAAGATATGCAAGCTTTAGAGATCTATCTATAGATTGAAGCAAGCTTCTCAGAGTTGTTACATTCGTTTTGATGAGGTAGTTAAAGGGTTTGGCTTCATCAAGAACGAAGAAGTGCCTTATGTTTACAAAAAGGCTAGTGGGAGCGTACTTATTTTTCTGATCCTATATGTTGATGATATATTATTGATCGGAAATGATATTCCTATGCTTGAATCTGTCAAGCCTTCATTAAGAAATAGTTTCTCTATGAAAGATTTAGGAGAGGCAGTATATATTTTGGCATAAAGATCTATAGAGATAGAACTAAAATGCTAATTGAATTAAGCCAAGATACATACATTGACAAAGTGTTAAAGCGGTTCAACATGTAGGATTCCAAGAAGGGTTTCTTGCTCATGTCACATGGTATTAGTCTTAGCAAGACTCAATATCCTTCGACACCAGATGAGTGAGACCGGATGAGTAAGATTCCATATGCTTTCGCTATTGGGTCCATCATGTATGCCATGCTTTGTACACGCCCAGATGTGTCATATGCTCTAAGTGTTATGAGCAGATATCAGTCAGATCTAGGCGAAAGTCACTGGATAGCTATAAAGAATATCCTGAAATACTTGAGAAAGACTAGGGATGCGTTCCTTGTTTATGGAGATGAGGAAGAGCTAGTCATAAATGGTTACATTGATGCTAGTTTCCAAACCAATAAAGATGATTTTCGATCATAGTCTGGGTTTGTGTTTTGTTTGAATGGAGTAGTGAGCTAGAAAAGTTCCAAGCAAGAGACGGTTTCTGATTCTACAATGGAGGCCGAGTACGTTGTGGCTTCCGAAGCTGCAAAAGAGGTTGTTTGGATAAAGAAGTTCATCTCTGAGCTAGGTGTGGTATCTAGTGCTTCTAGTCCAATGAATCTCTATTTTGATAATAGTGGAGCCATTGACCAAGCCAAGGAGCCTAGATCACATAAAAAATATAAGCACATATTTTGGTGTTTTCACCTCATTCGTGAGATTATTGATAGAGGTGATGTTAAGATATGCAAAGTGCACACAGATTTAAATATTGCTGATCCGTTGACAAAGCCTCTTCCACAGCCAAAGTATGAGGCGCACACAAAAGCTATGGGTATTAGATACTTACATGATTGACTCTAGTGTAAGTGGGAGATTGTTAGTGATATGCTCTAGAGGCAATTATGAAGATGATTGTACGTATCACTTCTATGTTTATGAACGTTTGAATAAAATGTTATTTTGTCCCTTAAATAAATATCTTTCGTATTGATCAACAAGTATGTGACTTGTTCATGAAACTCTTTATTCATGTTTTGATGTTATTCTAAATTACCCCTGATCTCATATCATTATGTGGGACGATTATGATATATAGATCATCATATATATTGATTGATAATTATGTTTCACGGATCATGGATATGAGATATCAAATCAATAATGTGGACACATGTTAGAGAACATGATGTTGGATTGACCCATCATGAGACCCTGCGAGAATTGTTATATTCTTAAGTGTCATTAGTTGGTCTCATACATAGTGCATGTAGGATCCTTAGACCTGAGGTTGTCATTGTTTTCTACATGTGTAATAGTTTTCTTAGAGGTTACCAAACACTACTCCATAACTGGGTGGTAATTAGGGATGGCAATCAGGCCCGGCGGGTATGGGTAGTGCTCGTCCATACCTGTACCCGCGACCCCGATTTACGCCCATGGTATACCCGTGAAGGACGACGAGCGAAAAACCTCGCCCATACCCGTCGCCCGCGGGTACCTGGCACCCGTAGGTATACCCGTTTACTCGCAAACTGAGAGTCACCATCTGAGAGTTGAACTAATGACATACACATATAAACAACAGCTGTTGCTAGGAAATATAATAGCTATCAAAAAAGTTTATAACAATCAATAGCAATTAGAGATACGAAAAAGTTTATAACAATCAATAGTAATTAGAGATATTGCTATGACTGCACCACCTGTCAATCTATATCGCGGGTAAACGAGCGGGGCGGGTACAGGTGGAGCTTACCCATACCTGTGCTTGTTTACCCGACGGGTAGAGTGTTCCCCTCATTTTCATACCGTGGGTAAATAAAATATCCCATACCCGGCTCCATTAGGGTATTTACTCACGGGTATATGGCTAAATGGACACAATTGCCATCCCTAGTGGTAATAAAGGTAGCTTTTAGGTTTGCTATGAAACATACGGAGGAATATGAGCGATCAAGATGGAATTTGCCCCTCTTATATAACAGGAGAGATATCTCTGGGCCCCTCGACGTGGTTGGATTAAGAAAGTGCATGACCATGCCGAATGTGGTTGAGGAGTCAATCACAACTGAGTAATCCACTATAGGTTTGAGTGAAGGATTGAGCTATCATAGGATTGCACGTTTCTCGCCTTGAGTTCGATCTAGTTTCATGAGGCAAAGGGATCAGTATATAAGCACTATATAGATTTGTCCGATATGATCTTTATCTGTGTTTGGGAGTCGTTATGTCCTGCTAGGGACCACTACTGACTTATGGGCTGGAAAGGAGTTTTGGCCCATGGCCAAACACACATGAACTTACAGGGTCACCACTTAATGGGCTGGAACGATAAGGAATCGGATGATAGTTTCCGAGTAGTATTTGATTTTTACTCGTATCAGATATGGATATGATTGGAGGCTATATAAGGAGAGGTGCGGGGGCTGAGGGAAGCATCCCGAAAACACACCCGTCAAAACCCTAGCCGCGACCTCTCATATCCCCCGCCGTGCACGCTGGTGCTAGCACATCAACGCACGGTGCTCCATCTCTAGACGTGTGAACTTCGGTATAGGTGTTGCTGTGACTGCAGCGCTGATCGGGACGATCATGAGGAGGAGACGTTTGGACAAAGGATGTTTGACTACTACCGCTATACCGACACGCTCTTCGTTGAATCGGCTGCTTCAACTCTACTTTCCCTTCACTGTGCGTCTAGTGATAATGATCCATGATCTCTTACTCGCATGGTTTTCTGGTTTACGTGATAGAAAATTTTAATCTATGGTAGAAAATGAGTGTAGCGGAAATGAGGATGCTGTGGTGGATTTGTGGTCATACAAGGCGGGATTGCATCAGCAATAATGATATACGTGATAGGGTGGGGGTAGCACCAATTGAAGAGAAGCTTGTCCAACATCACTTAAGATGGTCCGGACATCTTCAACGACGGCCTCCTGAGGCACCGTTACGTAATGGAATTTTAAGACGTACTGAAAATATAAGAAGAGATAAAGGTCAACCAAAATTGACATGGGAGGAAACAGTTAAAAGAGACTTGAAAGATTGGAATGTATCTAAAGAATTAGCTTTGGATAGGAGTGCATGAAAGTTAGTGATCCACGTACCGGAACCATAAGAAAGTTAGGGGCAGTGTTGTAGACTCTTGGCTCAAATAGCAGGTTGTATAACTTAGGGTTTTATCATTGTAGGTTTTATTTCAATACTTATATCTTTTTGATCTTGAGAAGATTTTATTTCTAGCCTATCCTAATTTATTTGGGACAAAAGACTTTGTTGTTATTGTTGTATACCGTAGCCTACCCGTATCCAACACCATGACAGGGGCCGGGCCTTTCTGCATTCACATGATGAAATACGCATGTTTATTAGTAAATGGAAAAATCTGTGCTGATTACTAAAGATATAATACCGTATTTGACGTGATGTTCCTTCAGAGCACGGGCTGCTATTGTCAGTGTACTATGCAACACCGCCATGGTGGAGCAATTGTGAAAATTCGACGTGTTCTTTAAAAATAAAATATTTATGTATATGTGAAAAGAATAGCTTATGTTTGGATAACTGGATTCACCTGCCACTTTTAATTTTAGACTGTCCCCTTAATTGCTTAATTTCCTTTAATGATAACCAGTCCCCTTAATATAGATAGGGGCCTAACAACTTAAGCAAACAAATCCCTTAAGAGATAGGAATCATGATATTTATCTGATAGCTAACTTAATGATATTCCATACTAATCCTTCTCTGGTTCGGCTGATCCTGGCGCAAGTGCGCCTATTATAATGACGTCCCAGTAATATTACAGAGCTAAACATTGGACAGTGCTGATAAATTAGGGACAAAAGCACAACCAATGAAATACTGCAGATCTAAACAACGGACAATGGAAAATGAAATACCACGACGCATCTAAAAATACACAACTAAGCATTTAAAGTTTCAACAGCATGGCATCGACTGCAAGGCTCCAAAACATTTAGCTCAACTGTGGAAGGAACTTTCGACTTGATGTATGTTTGGACAGCCAAGAGTGCTGTATGGGCTTCCATGAGAATACTCCTGCCCATTGTTAGGCATTTGCCAGCTTTGTTGACAGAGCATCTAGCAAAACCATGAGTGGTGTCCAATGTAAGACACTCGAGTGATGTTGTACTCTCAAGAATATGACATGTCAACTCAACCAAGCTCTTTGCAGATAAGAAACCAATGACCTTTACACTCTTGAGGTTGCCATGGTGGTGTTCTGGCATCCTCCTCATATCTGAGGGATCTCCAAAAATTGAGGCATGCTCCATGCGTTGCTGCAATACCTAAAGATGAAATGCCAAACTTGAATTAACGGTTCCAACAAAGTTACTAATATCTTAGCAGGAAGAACAGTGACTTACAGTCAAGATGAAAGTTTCCAAAGAAGGAGAAGCATCCAAAAAAGAAACCAGAGAAAAATAATCATAGTTCGGAGAAAAGGTCACTCCAGTAAGAGCAACACTCAAGTACTTGAGGTGGAGGAATCTGCTAGGCACCATTGGTGTATTGACCATCTGCATAAAAATGTCAGATTAATTATATTCCAATATATGACTGCTGCAACATCATTATATGCATATCGCTAATCTATATTCACCTAAAGTTTTAAAGTATATCTCACTGCCCGAATGTATGGTAAGAGTTTCAAGATTTGGCATGCTGGATGGAAGCTCAGCACGAGCATAACAGACGGCACCCGAGCAGGACCTGTCTAGGTTCTTTACTTGCAACGTTTCTCCAAGTGAGAGTTGTACATGGAGGTCACCTGCAAAGCGAAAACCATAGTTTTAAATCTTTGGCTATAGCTGCCGCTATAGCCCGCTATAGCTGTTTTAGACAGATGAAGCTATTTGAGTCTATGTATAATTTAGCCGTTATAGCCCGCTATAGCCTCATTTAGCTCCGCTATTAGCTGTTTGAGAAGTCATCCGCTAAACGTCATAGCCGGAGATTTAAAACACTGGCGAAAACTGGAGAGATTTGGGGCTTCGCTCTCTATCACTTGCAGCCTGATGCAAGTTAACACCTCCAGGTAGCTGAGCCGCTGCAGGCAAGGTATCTTCACGCAAATTATCTTCTTGCAATACCTGAGTTCCAACCGCTCCAAAGCCAAAGTATTGGATAGAATGCACCCTAACTCGTCCCCCATAATACGTACATCACACAGATGTAGTCTTGTCAGGCTTCTCAAGCAAACAAGCCCAACCGTGGGACGAAAGTCACAACAGACAAGGTGAAGATACCGAATCGAGTCTCCAGTTCCATCAGATAAAAGTGAGCTTGGGAAGTTGTACTTTCCCTTCATCGGACACAGAGCAACGGTGAGTTCTTCAATCCCTGGTGTAACAGCGGTCCGGAGCCAACTGTTGAGATAATAATAATCCGTCATATTGTAAAATGAATCAATTTGAAACTGCAGTGTCTTCACACCAATGCCTGAGTGGTTTTTCAGAATGCTTTCAACTTTGCTGGTGAAATCTTTTGCTATTTCATCCTTTCCACGCACATTTTCATTCAAGCCCAATATTTCCTTACTGAAAGTGAGGTTGGGATGGCATCTCCAGGAACGTAGAAAGGCCCGAGACAAGCAAGCGACTCGGGCAGCATCTCGCATTGGCATTAGGGAATGCATATGACACCAGATGTCCTGCATGCACAAGCATGGGAGAAAAACTCAAAATTGGAATTGTAGAGGCAAATAATTAGGGAATGTATATGACACCAGATGTCCTGCATGCACAAGCATGGGGAAAAAAATTCAAAATTGGAATTGTAAAGGCAAATGGTTACTTCAATTGGAGAGAGAAAAACAATAGAGCCATATGGAGGTAACATTCTATTGCAGGTGCTCCATGCATAATTGCACAAAGTGCACTGAAATTCAGAGATAGACAGTGCATTAGAATGTGATGGTGGCAGGCATATCGAGCATTCTATAGATATGTTTTCCCCTAAAAGTATTTTTTTGTGGCTTTACTAAAGAAAAATACACTGTCGTCAGTGGCCAGGGCTGATTAACTACTTCAAAATCTATTCTTACATTTTTACTAAAAAATATATTCTTACATGATTTAGGCATGGAGTAGTCAACGATATTTGTTTCTGTGCATTACTGTCAACCACAATGCATGGAGTGATGTTCTACTGAACAATAGTATGCTAGAAATAAGTCAATGTAGCAAAGAAACAGAAATAAACATGAAACTTCTGCATAGAGTACAAATGTACATCTGAATATCCAAACAGACGGAAAGGCCATGTAATAGAATTCATAAGCTTTGGCAGCTACGGTACAAGATACATGACAAAAAACTTTGTAACTAAAATGAGGAGGAGATAATAGATCAAACAGACCAGATAAAAGAATGGTGTCCTACAAGGATATGCAGATCAGAAGTTGCAATATATTGCTTGTAATGGAGATCACAAGTTACAGTTGTTGGACTGACAAAAATGGAACTTGATGATGCCTACCAAGTCTTATGGCCAACTTAGAAAACAACCATTTTATTAGACTGTATGTTCTAAGGAAGCTAGAACAGTATGATGTTTTATGGCAAACGCATGCCAGTAAAGGTGACGATGATAATATGGCAACCTCTTGGCTTTAAGAAATGCTTACTAATATGGATTGGAGGCCTGAAGACGATTGCAACATTATTATCTTTAAGATGGTGTTGCAATTGTAACTGATCTGTCAGCAAAGGCTAGTGAACATCACAATCACATTATCTCCAGGTTTGAGAAGTGGACAGTGCACAAGGTGGGAGACCATATGTTGATAGCATGTTTAAGAGTATATGGTATACTAGGGGCAAGTTGCACATTGAGGGTTCTTGCAGGCATAATTAAATAGCAGGACACTAAATTTAGACCACAACAATTACAACAAAAGAAGTGCAAGCAGGATATAGCTCTAGGCAGTCAAATCCTTAACAAGATACTGGGCGATCTAAGACTCAGGACAGACAGTTTTCTGCTGGGGAGTTAAATCTGCAGCAGTTGGAACAAAGCAAAGCTACCAATGCAGTGAGAATGTAGGAGATTACATCATTAAAAGATCAAATTATAATTTTTTTTTACAAAGCATATGTCCACCAATTTGTGCAGTTCAAGCAGTTATGGTGATATTTTACTTGCAATATAAGTCTTCAATTATTGACATTATATACCATACCTCGGAAGGTCTGGCCCTAAATGTAACTTCATTTGACCACCCTGAGAATTATCATCTTGTTGGCAGCCCTTTCTTTTCGGCTGTGAAGCAATCAATCCATCTGCAAAGAACCATGCATGGTTACGAATAATAGACATTGACATAAGAAAACAAAAAATATTCTACCACACGAATGCAGTTCACACAGAAACCCAGTTTGTCCCTCGTATTGAACTTTTGGGCAAGAACACTAACGACTTTACAAACCCCATCCTTGTTTCAATTGGGGGATACACTTCAATTGACCATAGGTATTTTTGCAAAACATTGCAATTTGGTGCTGAGTGGCCCGTACCAACTGCTGTGGAAGTGCCAGCAAATGATGCTCCTGTGCTTGCACAAATGCTCGCACTTCTACTTGTAGCAGCCATCTCAAATTATCAATATCCTGCAAATAGATTAAGAAACATTAGTAGCTGCTGTTGAAAATAATATGAAGTTCTAGAAATGAAACATCAAGAAAATGAATCTTTTAAGTCCAACATTGGTGGCATATATATATATATATATATATATATATATATATATATATATATATATATATATATATATATATATATATATATATATATATATATATATATAGGAAAATTACATAAGGCACCATGGTGCCTAGGCACCAACATCCGTACACGTGTATGATTGATAATTTTTTGAGTTTGGGTATGAAAATGTTTTATACCCTTGATATATTTATGGTAAGTAAGTTTTGAACTCAGTTCAAATTAGTTTGAACTACTTTTGAGTTCAATGCAACTACAAAGTGAGTATATACCATAAAAATAGTTCAAACTAATTAAACTGAAGTTGAATTTAAATTTTTCGAGTTTGACATCTCAAATATACTTTTATGGGTATATGAAGATACCCACATCAAACGTTATAAATCTCAAGTAAATCAACGGGTATTGATATTGGTGCCTAGGCACCATGGTGCATGAAACACTATATATATATATATATATATATATATATATATATATATATATATATATATATATATATATATATATATATATATATATATATATATATATATATATATATATATATATATATATATATATATATATATATATATATGGTGCAGATATTGGCATGAGAAAATGTTGAAATTTAGGAAATTTAGACATCGTGAAATAAGTTCTTAACAATATTATATAATGGACTTGCTTATTTTCAAATACTACAGTAAGGCTCAAAAGGTCATTAGGAGGTGTACGAAGTCCCAGTAAAGTTTGGATGATGAGATCAAAGTTGATAGGGTCATAGGGACAAGACAATGACTGTCAACCTATACAATGAAGGCTACATTCATTTTATTTTCATGTTTGATGTTTTAAAAATTCTGTAAATAAGCAATTATTTGCTCGATAATAATTTGTGAAATTGCCATTGTGTCAGCCAGTGGAGCAACCAAATGTGGATAAGGACCCTAAGGCTTAGCTAAAGAACAACATCTTGACATGTAAAGAGAACGAAATTACAGGAGATAGACTTGAAAATAGGGCCAAATTGTAGTGCTAAACATGTCCTAATCCAGTTTGTCTCAAATGTCACTGTACTTGCTCTCCCGCAACGAGGAGGAGAAAATTATGTAGGGAGATTCGGAACTAAAGAAACAAAGGAAATCGAGGCACTACATTCAATTTGACATGGTACTATTCAAAAACCATTGCATACAAGCACAAACAGCATTTGCTATGCCACAAGAACCCTCTATATCACATCTCTCTACTGGAAATGCTCCAATTTTAGCAGTCAGTTAATATGTTCATATGTGCTATTAGAGTATCTGAACAAAATACAGTGTATATTTCTGGAAAATGTATTTCTTATATTTAGCTTCATTACTTTTGCACCAAATGTGGATTTTTCTTTCATCATTCTCTGTTATCCTCGGGAATATGGTCACTTATAATTGTTAATGTGTAGAAGTTCTTGCTAAGGCTGCAGATGAAGCACGGTCACCTGGCTCTTCCACTATTTTGGTTGCTCACTTTGATGGGCAGGTACGTTATTTGGTCTAGATCTGGCACGCTTTTTTCTTATTTCTTCATGTTCAATTAAAATATATTTGTGATTATTGACTCATTGATAGTACAGGTCCTTCATGCATCCAATATTGGAGATTCTGAATTACTAGTGTTAAGAAATAGAAATATATAAGAAAACAAACCCAATGACTTTTGGAAGAGGCGCGGCGGCGCCGATGCAGAGGGGCTAAGAGGCGGGCGGCGACGGCGGTCTGTAGGGGCGAGGCGCAGCGCGCGCCGGCGTCGTGGGGCGCAGAGGCGGCGGCGGTGGCGGCGTCCGTGGGGCGGAGAGGGCGGCGGCGCGCGCCGCCGTTGTTTCGTGTGGGAGGAGAGTCGAGTGGATCGATGGGCACCGCACCGTTTGGCTTTTCGCGTTGGGAAAATTTGTTCAGTAGCACCAAAGATCACCTCTTTCGAAAATACCACTAAAAACGGGTTCGAAAATTACCACCGAAAGTTTCATTTTCTTCGATTTAGCATTTTGGACAAAAATACCCCCTCCTCACCTTCTCTCCTCTGCGCCGCCCCGCCTCCCTCTCTCGCCGCCGGCCTCCACGCCTCCTCCTCGCCCGCCTCTCCCTCTTCTCCCGCTCCCCTTCCTCTCCTCCTCCTCTCCCTCCGCCTCCCCGCCTCTCCCCGCCTCTCCCCTCCCCCCTCCTCCTCCGCTCCTCCCGCCGCCCCCTCCCTCGCTCCTCCCCTCGCTCCCTCCCGCTCCCCTCTCTCTCCTCTCCTGCATGCGGCCACCGCCGCCGGCATCGGCATCTCCGCCTCACACGCCACATGCACGCCACCCCGCCGCCTAGGATTTGTCGTCAGTCGGCGGCCGTGCCTCCGCGCCAAGACGCAGCGTATGCGCCGCCGCCCGAGAGGAGAGGAGCGCGGAGGGGGGAGCCGAGGAGGGAGCGGAGGGGAGGCGGCGAGGGAGGGGCGTGGCGAGGGAGCGAGGAGGAGCGGCGGGGAGGGGAGCCGCGGGGAGAGGCGGGAGGCGAGGGCGAGGAGGAGGGAGAGGAAGGGGAGCGGGAGAAGAGGGAGAGGCGGGGCGAGGAGGAGGCGGCGGCAGGCGGCGGCGAGAGGAGGCGGATGGGCGGCGCAGAGGAGAGAAGGTGAGGAGGGGGTATTTTGTCCAAAATGCTAAATCAAGAAAATGAAACTTTCAGTGGTAATTTTGAACCCCATTTTTTAGTGGTATTTTCCGAAAGAGGTGATCTTTCAGTCTACTGAACAATTTTCCTTCCGCGCTTGCTATGCATAACTCGAGAGACGGAGACTCGTGGTGCCTTTGGTTGAGCTTTTGGGAGCTGCTTTGCTTCCAAAAGCCAAAAGCCAACCAAAGGGTGGAAATCGGTTGCTTTTTCAAAGCGGCTACTTTTAGGTAGTCTGATTTGAAAGCACCTTGGACCACGCTTTTGGCTTTTGGCTTTCGCTTTTGAAATGGTGAAAATAGAGAGTCATTTCACAGCTTGTTTAAAGGAAAATAGAGATATGAGGTAAGTTTTATACTTGTTTGAACCAAACAGCTTACAGCTTTTCCACACCCACAACCTCACAGCAGCTTTTCCACAGCCCACAACCTACAGCAGCTTTTCCATGACTCACACTCACAAGCAGCTTTTTCAGAAGCCACAGCTCAACCAAACACACCCTCAGAGTCGGAGTCGGCGTTCTTACCGGATGGTGACCGGATACGGTAGTTATAAAAAAAAATACTCGGATATTTCTATATCTGTCAGGTAAAGACTTTTTCAAATCTGTTTTCGTATCTTCCAGATATTCAAAAATATGCTCTAAATTGTATCTGAATTAAAACGGACGGACAGACGGTCGAAAAAAATATCCGCACTGTTTGCACCTCTAGTTATTAATGAAGAAGAAACAAATAATATCGTGATAATGTTGTTGCTTAAGAGCTTGCAGTGATAACATTGTGAACAAGCTATAGATGGTAAGATATATTACAACCGAGATGAGTAGATGCATATTATAACAGAGACGACGGATCTAAGAGGTGGCTTACTACGGTCTTCGATTTGGCGACGACGTCGCTCTCGCTGCATGGACATGAGCAGATTCAACTTCAGCAGCCCTGTGATACGACGATACCTGGATCGAATCCGAAAATCAAGGGTACCAAGGCCTCTCTCTATTTTTTCCATTCTCGTCGGTTCATCTTCTCTCTCTTTCTCTATGCGCGTATTTATTTGAACCCAACCAGGCGCGAGGGGAGGGGATCCTGCTCCGTCTGTCTCTCTCTGAAATTCTGAATAGGTATTTGGAATCAACACGGCGCGAGGCGAGGAGATCTCGCATCCAACCAGGCGCGAGAAGAGGAAATCACGTCGACGCCGCCGGGCAGGACTACCTAACCTACCATGAAAGGGACTATCCATACCCTTCAAATGTAACTCCCAGTAGGCATCCACAGAATCATTAAGGCCTTGTGTTTATGCTTACAGCTATGTCTTTCATCTGGGTTGACAATTCAACCAGCTCCTGCCTATTCTCGAAACAAAAAAACATGCATAGATGAGCCAAATTCCTGCTCTACATTGGTCCTTGAAATGGTAATTCAGTGCCATCTTCTGTATCCTAGGAACATCCTACAAATACATTGCTCAGAAAAAATGTTGAGCCATTACAAACCAAGCTTACTTTCGATTTGAAGCATGACTGCACACTTGAGTATTGCGATGGCAGAATCGCTCTTTCCACCTCCTCCATCTCCAATGTCATCATAGATTTGGCCGGTCAGTGGTCCTTCTCTCCCTCATCTCCATATCTGCCTAAGCATTCATCTTCCTAATTCGACTTCCTTTGACCTACTACCACATCGTCTCTCCACCAGATCTAGAAGCAAAGGCAGAGCTGCGCCTCCAGCTAGGGCCCTCGGCAACGGCCCGAGGCCTAACTGAGATATTTCTTTTAATTTACTGTAGCAATTAATAAGTAAAGGTCTTGAATTTTTTTGTAGTGGACTAGGCCCGAGGCTGGCTGTTGGGCTGGCTACGCCCTGTCTAGAAGCATATCACCATTGACGCCTTCATCCTCTCTTGTGCTGAAAATGGTGAGCACATCGGAAGTATGCCGCCAGTGTGTTATCCATCTTTGGCGTTGCTATCCTGAACACCCGCTATTCTCCCTCTGAATCATCTCGAATTAAACCATTAAGCTGGACCAGAGTAATCTGTTGGTTGTGAAGAAAGTTAGTGGACCAGAGTCCTTTTGGGGAGCAAGCTGTAAGCATTGTACCTCTTGCTTCGAGCATTCACTGACTTCTCTAGAGATTTGGGGCAAGGGATATTCTCATGCACATAACTCCAAAAGAATCAGTGAAATAGTATAATGGAGCTCAGCATAGCCATAGCAAATTCCAATTGATCAATTACCCAAAAAAAAGTCTCACCTTTCCTACCTTACTGTCCCAAAAACCACTCGCCATCTGTGGTGC
Source organism: Dendrocalamus sinicus (assembly GCA_036346575.1). NCBI lineage: Eukaryota > Viridiplantae > Streptophyta > Magnoliopsida > Poales > Poaceae > Dendrocalamus > Dendrocalamus sinicus. The sequence goes on from CM070670.1 coordinate 10,957,496, forward strand.
ATCAAGCGTGATGTAATCCAGGGTACTGCAAAACAACGAGCAAAGAGGAATAGGGGTAATCAGAGCGCACGGATACTCAAAGGACATCAAAACCCAGCTCGGATCAAATCAAAAATCTAACTAAAGAAATCATGGCTAAGGATGCAGCAATCCTTCTCCTCCACGAGCTTGTTGGCGTCCATGGGCGAGGCCTGCGGCTACTGCTGCACGGGTAGCGGAGTCAGGTCGCGAGATTCCTCCAGCAGCTCCTCGAAGGGCATGAGCGTCGGACAGGGCGGTCAGAGAGGAAGGGGATGAGGGTTACAGGCTCGAGCTAGAGAGAGAGAGAGAGAGCTCCTTGGAGGCCCGAACAGTGAGCTCCCCTTGGCCTTCGCTGTCGAGGCGAAGGCGCGATGAGATTTGCCAGCGCGTTATCGTGTGGACTTCATCTTCTTCATCATCGACTAGTGCAATGTACTGTGCAGAGGGGCGGCGCTGGCCAGACGGAGATGGCCAGATGGGAGGGGAGGATTACGGTGACCACGTCATGCCCATACGCCAAACAACCGAGCCCAAAAGCCGCTGGAGTTCTCCGTTGGAATCGCCGTTGCCCATTTTTTGAAGAGCGTGAGGACTGAATAGGAAGAAGAAGGGCAATTTCATCTTTTCACAGTGTAGTTGACAGGAGACTAACAGCATATGGACGAAAGTGGCATCAGACGACAACAAAATTTCAGAAGCAATTTTCTAGTGGTATAATAGGAAAACTCGCATCTTTGCATGTCAAATTAGGAAATTTCTCTTATTTTAATAATATCCACTCAAAACCTCACATAAATTATCTCTTTCACCCTGCCCCATCTCCTCTCCTTCGTCTTCTTCTACTCCGGTGATCGGCTTCACTCCAATAACTAGATCGGTGGACCCCCGAGCACCCGAGTAGATGAGGTACACCTTCTTTTTCCTTTTCCACAAGAATGGCACTTGGAGCCCTCCTCATTGTGCACCAGTACCTCACTGACGAGCCTACGCTGTGGTACTCCCCAGTGTGGGGCACAGAGCCCATGACACTGCTCGTGGTCGTAGCTGCATATGGGTCTGTGGCTAGATTGGCTCTAGGGTGACCGCAGCCACCTTGGGCCGCGGTGAGAGCAAGCTCTACTACTACTGGAACTGGCTTACCACAGCGGCCTTGCGCATCAACAAGAATGCAGTGTCGCCCTGGTCAGTGTACTACGATGAGTGGGACTCCACCATGTCCACTGAGAAGAGCTTATCAAGATTTGATGACATGAGTGCCTTCTCCCCTTGCCAATAGCACAGAGGCCACTGGTTCCACTGCATGAGCGAGCAGACGAAATCCATATCACCCGATACATGTAGACCTCCTTATGCAAAACGCCATTAAGAAATATATTCTTAACATCTAGATGAGAGATAGACCATAGATGAACAAAAACAACTACAACAAGAGTGCGAACAGTGGTCATATGGGCAACAAGAGAAAAGGTCTCATTGTAGACCTCCTTATGCAAAACGCCATTAAGAAATATATTCTTAACATTTAGATGAGAGATAGACCATAGACGAACAGAAACAACTACAACAAGAGTGCGAACAGTGGTCATATGGGCAACAAGAGAAAAGGTCTCCTTATGCAAAACGCCATTAAGAAATATATTCTTAACATCTAGATGAGAGATAGACCATAGACGAACAGAAACAACTACAACAAGAGTGCGAACAGTGGTCATATGGGCAACAAGAGAAAAGGTCTCGTTGTGTTCTAGATAGGCGTTTTGCATAAGGAGGTCTACATGTATCCACCACCTGCATATTCTGTTCTAGATAGGCACGTTTGTCATCTCCGTTGTGCTCTTTATGTTCTCAAACATGCTTCTCGTGTCTGGTTTGTGCGTTTTACCTCAATGATTGCTGCTATTGATTTCATTATCAATTCCCATGATCCTGCTCTTTTTGTCTATGTCTCACCTCGAGGTAGGACATTACTTCTTTTGTATATGGATAACATGCTCATCACTGGTGATGACTCCTTATTCATCACATATGTGAAGAAGCATCTCAGTGAACAGTTTATGATAACTGATCTTGGTTCTCTTACATACTTCCTTGGGATTGAGGTCACTTTCACATCTGAGGGTTACTATCTCTCCCAGCAGAAGTATGTATAGAATCTTCTTGATTATTCTGATCTGACTGACACTAGCTCTACTGTGACTCCCATGGAGCAATCTCTTTAGCTTCAAGCCACTAATGGTGATCTTCTTAAGGATCCTACTCTGTATCGCCATCTTGTTGGGAGTCTAGTGTATCTTGTGAGCACTCGTCCTAATATTGCTCATGATGTTTATATCTTGAATTAGTTCATGACTCGTTCTACATATCTTCATTATAGTCACCTGATGTGTGTATTTGGGGTCGGTTCTTTTGGGCTAAGGCTTATGGCTTATGATTGTAGTTTTTGAATTTTGGTATGTTCGTGAGAGGTAATACATAGAGGAAAATAGTCGCATGCAATTTTGGTCAGTACAGCTGAACTCAGTATAGTTTGTATTACAATTTATCTATAGACTCCGTCTGAAAAACATACCATTTAATGGTGAGTTACTGTAGAAATGAAGGCAAAAATCTAAGCGTGAGTCCAAAAGATCTGAGCCTCAATGGCATGCAAAACATTCCAGCCACCCAACATGAGTTGCGATGATGCCAATTGCCAAGCCACTGATAGTTGACACCTCTCACTATCACCAACGATGCCATGCCACCATTGGATGCAACTTCCCTATTTTGTGGTTCTGTTCCGATCGGTATTCTTATGTGTCCTGCACCCATTCATTCTTGGTGGGGCCTACATCTTCTATCACTGACTGACTCTTCTTTTTCATTGCTAAACCAAATCAATACGGGAAAAAATAGGTCTCAGCCCAAGCCCTGCTATTTTGTATTTGGGTAGAACACAACATCACGCTGGCCGTTGTCTGTTGGCCTGCTTGCTGCAACATGGAGACGGCGGACACGTCCCCGAGGACCCCTATGGAGGTCGTGCCATTCGTGGACTCCACAGGGGCGGCTCTCGATTCTACATGGAGGTTGCTTGGTTAGTGACATCAATGATTCCGCACAGTGCATCGGGCGATATGGATTTCGTCTGCTCGCTCATGCCAGTGGAACTAGTATAATTGTACTTTTCAGTGACACACTCCTCTCACCACCAACTTGTCCCATGCACCGTGGGTTGCTTGATATGCATGGATGTGCCTGTTAGGTATCAACTGTAGTATCGCATGAGACAAACATGCACATCGCATAGCGAAGATTCATCGTTTCTTGCCCACTTTTACCACCCAACTGAGTTGCGATACAATACTATTGGCCCACTCTTTTCAGCTTATGACTTCTCTTGAACAAACAAACAAAATGATTTCTTTGTTATTTTTTGAAGTGACTTATTAGGACTATTTTGAAGTAGCTTATAGAATTATTAGCATTCAATTCGTTCATATAAATGCTCGCTCTAAGGACAAAAGACATCAGCCGTAGCCATAACCCATAAGTTGCAACTGAAATGAACATGCCCAATACTCTCTCGTCCATTGACTCTGACAGGTGCGACACCCTCGCCTGCATCATCACATCAACATATCACCTTCCATTTGCACCAACTTTCCTAAGTGGTGCTCTCTCCTATAAAAAGAAGCAATAGTCTTATAGCATATGCACATATCCACTACGACTTCGATATACTACAATAGATACTGTGATCATAACACATAAAGAAACTATAGAATACAGATATCAGAAGATAAGATATGGGTTCTTGCACCTCACACTGTAACATCCAAAATTTTAGAGTCTTTTTAAAGTTTTTTAAAAAATAAAAATAACAATTTGGATTTTCTTGAATTAATTAAAGCTTAATTTGAAGTTTTAGAAATTAAAAACATTCAAGGTGATTGAAATAAACTTCAATTAAATCAAAATCTATATTATTTGAGTTCATTGTGTTGCAAGGAATTTTTTGTATTTTCATGTATCTTTCTGGATTGATTTGCTTTTTTTCTAAAGCTCAATTTGAATTAAACCAATTTCTATTAATAAAAAACCTTGGAAATCCTGAAAATCCTCTTGGGCCCGATTCCTTTCTCTAGGTCCAATTTGCTTTTCCCGCCTCGGCCCTATCTGCCAACCCAACCCGCCTTCTTTGTTTTCCCCTCGGGCTGCATTCCTTCTTGGCCCAGTCACCTTGGCCTATTCCGCGCACCCGCAAGACATGGTGCAGCCATAGCCTACCATTTCCCATGCCATGCACCTCCTTGACAGCCTCGCCTTCCTTCTGTCTTGCTAACCACCATCCCCACCTATTAGCCCATGTCTTCGTCCTCCTTCCAAACTCCACCTCGCCCACAATGCCGCTACCCATATCTGTCACAGAGTCCTCTTTGTTTGACAATAAAAAGGCAAGCCAAGCCCAAAAAATTGGTACCTGAGCTGCCAGCTTCCTCGATCACACCTGCAGCTATGGGTCTAAGCATGGCAGGTGGATGCTTCCTAACATCCTCAAGAAAATCATATCCTAGACCTTGATTGAACTTGCAAATCTTGGACTGGTCTAGAATAAGATTCAGCTTCTTCTTGCCTCCTACAAATCTCTCGAGATTGTTCATAAGATACTGATACTCCCGAAAGAGAGAGGTGCAAGAAGAGCAAGGGTAGAAGAGACAGCAGCTGGTAAGGGAGTAGAAGAAGAACCAGTAGCAGCAGAGCGAATGGCTTGTGCATGCACAGCCGACTCAGAAGGGACAGTCCTACTGCTAGCCAATTGATTCACGTCGCTAAGCGTCTCTACCTTACCCTTGGGCTTCTCCCCCACATCCGCACACACACTACAAGCAACTGATGGTGGCTTCTCTAGAAGGTCCTTAGTTAGCTTCACATATTTTTCATCCAATGCAATTAAGTCAGATTTTAGTTTATCACAATTTTTGCATGGTGAGCTAACAGGGTTCTTAGAAGCATACTGAGCCAATTTCTTATTGTAGTTAATCATTTCTTGAAACTGTTTTGAGACAGATTCAAGTTCGGCAGTTAATTTAGGACAGTTCAAACATGAAGCAATAGGCTCAAATAATGAAGCTTGTAGTTCAGCAATTTTATGATCTGCCCTTTTTAGATTCATCTTCATATTATTACAATTTTCACAAGATTCGGGCAGATCTAGGAGCATGGTATAAAGACATCTAAAAGCATTGTCCTTATCCTCACATGAGGTGCAAGATATAGTCTCAACAACAGGGGATGAAAGAGGAACTACCCTACTCATCTCTAACTCAGCAAGAAGACTAATATTCTCCACCTTAATCATGTCTAGCTCAGAGGACACACTATCATGCAAGGTCCTTAGTTTCTCCATGTCACCAAGCAAAGCAGTACATACATCACAATCGTCACGGGAGGGAGCAGATCTAAGTGAAGTAAACTTCCGTGACAAGCTCTTTACTTCCTTCTCCAACTCGCTACACCTAGCTCTAGATCTAGCATGGAATCTACCTAGTTTAAGAAAAGCATCATTAAGTTGGTCGTAGGTGGGGCATACCTAGTCGGAGTCAGAGTACAGCTCGCTGTCGCTCAGTTCGCCCTCAAGGGCCATGAAGCACATGCTGGAGAAGTCGTCGCCGCCCTTGGGGTCTTGCTCGTTCGTTCCATCGTCGTCGCTCCACCCCTCCACCTCGCTGAGGTCGAGGTCGTCGAAGGCGGTGAGGACGTGGTGGAAGAGCTTCTTGGCTTTGACAAGGTCGCGGAACTTCTTGTTGCCTTGGGTGTGAGCAGGAGGCTTCTTGTTGCGATTCTTGTCGATGTAGTCGTTCTTGCTCACACTGCCGTAGTCGCCCTTGTCCTTCTCTAGTTTGGGGGCAATTTGCCCGAATGTGGTTGGGGCCACCACACTCGAAGCAAATGATTGGACCACTCCTCTTCCGATCTCTCACTCTCTTGTATGTGTGGGAAAACTTTCTGGCTAAGAGAGCGAGTTGGTTTTCGGGAAGCTGCTCTAACTGATTATCAGTTACGTCACAGAGAGCAGCTAAGGAAAAACCACCAATCAAATCAGAAGAAGAGCCAGAAGCTGAACTAGGATCGGTGACTAAGGCCATCGACAGTGACTTCGACCTACGAGAGACTATGTCAATCTCGTGAGTCTTGAGGCGTGAGTACAACGCATCAAGAGTCAGGGTCGAGAGGCCGGTCGTGTCTTTAATCGTGGTCACCTTCATCTCACAAACACGTAAATCAAGAGCACAAAGCATTTGGCGAGCGTTGTCCGAGTCGGGGTATGTAAGACCGACCGCTCGGAGGTTGCTCAAGATCTTGTGAAAACACGCAAAACACTCAACGAGGGACTCGCCAACGAGCATTTCAAACTTGTTGTAATCTCGCTTGAACTGGTCCTGTCGAACCGTCTTGATCTGGGTGGTGCCCTCGTGGTATGCATCGAGGGTCTCCCAGATGTCGAAGGCTGATGACAGATGAGAGATGTGTTGGACCGAAATGGCGACAGAAGGGGGTGAATGTCAACTTTTAAAATTTTGCCCCCAATAAGTCTCCACTTAAAGAATCACGTCTCCAATAGCTATGAAGAGCTGTGAAGGGGTTAAAATATGCTCTCTGGAAACTTGAGCACTCAGAGGAAATAGACACAGCAAAAAGAGAAACCAAAAAGCCACAACTTCACCAAAAATAGCAAGCAACACAGGCTGCCAGGGGGAGGCCGGTCAGACCGCTCTCACCTGGCCGGTTTGACCAGTCCTGAGGCGTCGGTCTGATCGCTACAGGGACCGGTTTGACCACCGGTCAGTGGGCGGTCTGACCGCCTGAGGAACTTCGGTCTGACCGCCACTGGCCGAGCGGTCTGACCGCCTCCTTCCCTCCGGTTTGACCGGGCAAGGGTTTCAGAGAACAGAAAAGCCCGAAAAACAGACTGCAACTTCAGAACTTCATACTCTCGAGAAAATTGAGACTTGCCACTGGGTTTTCTCAGCCCAGAACTGGAAGACTAAGACCTAAATAACATATAGGCCTTAGGAACCAAGAAAATTTCAACTCAACAGTAAGAAATCAAGATTTGGGATGAAAACCTGAAAACCAACAGAGGCAGTACCAAAAATCAAATTCCACTCCAATCCTTGAACCTTTGCTCATGAAACTTTGGGAATAGCTAATTAACAGCCTCAGGACTCTAGATACCAAGTTTCACGCCATCTTATGAAGGGAAACAAGATTCTCACCAAAACCCTAGAAATGAAAGTAAGAACAAAGAAGTCTGAAAATGGGATTCTTTGATTCGATCAATTTGCTCTAGGGAAAAATCAATCAAATGATCTTGAGGCACCATCCCAACATAGAGCAATCCATTTTACACCTTCTGGGCAAGAATCAAATCCAAATCACAAAAACTCAGAAATCAACAGAGAAGGCATCGAGAGATAAAACAGACAGAGAAGCAAGGACTCAAATCACTTCTTGACAGCATTCATTTCCATAAACACAAAGATCACAGAGGAGTCCCCATACATGATTGAATATAGAGGAATGATTACATGGGAGCTCACTTCTGCTCAACCCCTGTATTATGATGTTCCTTGCCTTTGCATTCGCCTCAACATCAAGCATGTTTCCAGCATTGATGTTCTCATCGGCCGGAACAACATATCGTACTTTGACCTTACGCCAGATGGCGTAGCCCTGAGCCTGGATGTTGGTCTCCATCCGGCTCTTCCAGAAGCCTTCTCGTGAGATTTTGCCTCCCCGTTTGCTCCATCGCCTTCACCAAGCCGCGTTCTATATCGTGCTCGCATCACCTTTGCTGGAGGAGCCTTCTCGTGCCATGCCACTATAAGCCATGGCCACACGGCCACTTTCTTCATCATCCTCGATGATTGCCGTTGGTTCTTGTTTCTCAGACCTTGTTTCTCTCGAAATTTTCGAACTCCTCATGTATGGCATTGACCCAAGACTTATCAGATAGTGCATGACTAACATCCTTGGGCTCAAGGTGGCAACAAAGGCAGAATGAAGACAGAAATGTGACATGCCAGACTTTGAGCGTGTGACTCGTTCAAAAAGGTCTCCAATCATCTGCTCAGAAGGATGGTCTTTCTGGATATGTCGAGGAGGTCCTGAATGAGAGGAAGAAGTGGCCTCTACCTCATGAGCTGATGAGCTAGGGACAGAACCACTAGCTCCAGAGGAAGCAGAAGGCATGGGCTGATCACCTGGAGGTGCAGTGGAGGAAGGCACCTCTAGGGGAGGATGAGGAACTGGATCGGGTAGACAACCCTTATCTCCATCGTCCTCATCATCCACAAAGATGGGCTCGGACTGCTCTAAAGAACCTGAGATATCAGGCCTAATCCCCGGACTAGCCTTGTCGAAGGTCACCTCACAGGTCTCTACCAACTTACTAGACTCGCAGTTACAGACCCTATATGCCCACGAAGAAGCCGAGTAACCTAGAAAGATACCATCACAAGAACGTGACTTGAACTTATCTAGGTTCCCAGACTTCAGAATGAAACACTTGCAACCAAATACACGAAAATGCGAGACACTGGGCTTTCGCCCATATCTCAACTCATAAGAAGTGCGATGCAAGTGTGCCCAAGAAAACTCTGTCAAACATGGCACGCGGTCGCAATAGCCTCAGCCCAAAACTTCCTAGGTGTAGAATACTCATCAAACATCATCCTGGCCATCTCGACCAAGGTACGTTCTTCCTCTCCACGACGCCATTTTGCTGTGGGACGTGCAGAGAAGAGAACTGATGCTCTACACCTGTCTCATCGCAAAACCTCTCAAAGTAGGAATTCTTGAACTCCGTGCTATTGTCACTGCGGATCGCTCGTAAGGCACCTGAGAGCTCAACAGAAAGCCTACTAAAAAGACATCAAAAATATGTAAACGTCTTATCCTTCGAGGCTAAGAAAAACACCCAAGAGAACCTCGAGAAATCATCGACCACGACAAGAATATACCACTTCCCTCCTGCTGACTGCACTCGATCTGGTCCAACAGTGTCCATGTGGAGCAGCTGTCCTGGTGCATCGGTCATAGTCACTGTGACCGGAGGGTGAGAAGCGGCAACCATCTTGCTGTACCGGCAGGGAGCACAAACAATATCTTTGACCATCTTGAGTTTCGGCAGACCACGAATGAGATCGTGGCCGCTAACTTGGGTCAAATGGTCAAATCCAATATGACCAAGTCTCCTATGCCAGAAAGTAAGGTCACGGGACTCAGAAGTAACTAAACACCGGAGAGGATCACCAGAAGACTCAGAAAAATTAGCACAAAAGATCCTCCCATAACGAGAAATCCCGCAAACCATACTACCCGAAGAATCAAGAATTTGCAAGCATTTTTCTTAAAGCTCACCTCAAAGCCGTCATCGATAAGCTGAGAAACAGAAAACAAATTATACTGCAGCTTACTAACCAAGGCAACATCTTTTAAAATAAAAGACTCATTAACGCGCACTGTACCTTTGGCGATGACGCGCCCAGACGAAGCGTCTCCGAAGGTGATCGTCTCATCACCTGGAGCACGGGCTAGGGAAGAGAACCAATGAGAGTCTCCGGTCATGTGTCGAGAGCACCCGGAGTCAACAAGTCAAACCTCTCTCTTCCCTGCCCGACGAACCTGAGTCAACGAGAGAGCAAAGTCTCAGTACTGGGGTAAATCAAGAGTAATTTTGGCACCCAATACTGAGTAACACATCGAGTAGAAGAAGTAGCCACACACGACTGACCTCTATCTACCCTACGCTCTCTGTCGCTCAAAGAAGCAAAAGGTCCACGAGCAGACCTGGAGCTATTATTGGGTCTGACTGCTATGGGAGAGCGAGTCGGAGCACCAGCAACATGCTGATCACGCCGCGAGTAGCCATCTCGACGGGGGAAACGAGATCTACCCTCAGAACGGTGAAAGTCATGACCAAAGGGAGCATGAGGACGAAAACCAGAAAACTCAGAAAAACCAAGTCCTCGATGCTGCCCAAACCTATCAACTGAAGCAAACCTAGACCTCGTGTTGGTCCTAGGTGCACTCAAGGTCTGGGGCTGACCCTGAATACGCCCAAGAGCTGCAACACGGTCTCTACGCGTGATCTTGGCGCGCCTGAATCATCGCTCGATCAAGTGTCCATCCTTTTGACAGAAGGTGCAACGATACTTCACCTTCTGAGAGGTAGAAGTAGCACGAAGAGGCTTCGCCTGCTGGGAGGCCGAAGCAACAGGTGAACTCACCTTGCTGTCAGAAATCCCTTGGGCAAAGCCCGCTGACTTAAATTGAACTTTCTCAGTCCTGGGCTTGACCTCGATCACACCTGCTATGGGTCTAAGCATGGCACGTGGATGCTTCCTAACATCCTCAAGAAAATCATATCCTAGACCTTGATTGAACATGCAAATCTTGGACTGGTCTAGAATAAGATTCAACTTCTTCTTGCCTACTACAAATCTCTCGAGATTGTTCATAAGATACTGACACTCTCGAAAGAGAGAGGTGCAAGAAGAGTAGGGGGAAGAAGAGACAGCAGCAGGTAAGGGAGTAGAAGAAGAACCAGTAGCAGAAGAGCGAATGGCTTGTGCATGCACAGCCGACTCAGAAGGGACAGTCCTACTGTTAGCCAATTGGTTCACATCGCTAAGCGTCTCTACCTTACCCTTGGGCTTCACCCCCACATCTGCACACACACTACAAGCAACTGATGGTGGCTTCTGTAGAAGGTCCTTAGTTAGCTTCACATATTTTTCATCCAATACAATTAAGTCAGATTTTAGTTTATCATAATTTTTGCGTGGTGAGCTAACAGGGTCCTTAGAAGCATACTCAGCCAATTTCTTATTGTAGTCAATCATTTCTTGAAACTGTTTTGAGACAGATTCAAGTTCGGTAGTTAATTTAGGACAGTTCAAACATGAAGCAATAGGCTGAAGTAATGAAGCTTGTAGTTCAGCAATTTTATGATCTGCCCTTTTTAGATTCATCTTCAGATTATTACAATTTTCATAAGACTCGGGCAGATCAAGGAGCATGATATAAAGACCTCCAAAAGCATTATCCTTATCCTCACATGAGGTGCAAGATGTAGTCTCAACAACAGTAGATGAAGGAATAGCAATCCTACTCATCTCTAGTTCAGCCAAAAGACTAACATTCTCCACCTTAAGCATGTCAAGCTCAGAAGACAAACTATCATAAGAGGTCCTTAATTTCTCCATGTCACCAAGCAAGGCAGTACATACATCACAATCATCACGGGAGGGAGCAGATCTAAGTGAAATAAGCTCCCGTGACAAGCTCTCTACTTCCTTCTCCAACTCGCTAACCCTAGCTCTAGATCTAGCATGGAATTTCCCTAGCTTAAGAAAAGCATCATTAAGTTGGTCGTATGAAGGGTATACCTCGTTGGAGTCAGAGTACAGCTCGCTGTCGCTGATCTCGCCCTCAAGGGCCATGAAGCACATGCCGGAGAAGTTATTGCCGCCCTTGGGGTCTTGCTCGTCCGTCCCATCATCGTCGCTCCACCCCTCCACCTCGCTGAGGTCGAGGTCGTCGAAGGCGGTGAGGATGCAGTGGAAGAGCCTCTTGGCTTTGCCAAGGTCGCGGAACTGTTGGTGATATGCCCTAGAGGCAACATGGAGATGTTGAATATATCACATACTATGTTTATGATACATTGCTTTGTTCCTTGAAATAGACATTATCATTATTGATCAATGAGTATGTGACTTATTCATGAGACTCTTAATGCCAAAATGTTGCTATTTCTAAATGATCCCTGATCATATATCATATGAGGAACAAATATGATTCAAAGATCAGCATATGTATTGATTGATGATCATGTCTCATGGATCATGGTATGGAGATACCAAATCAATAATATGGACATGTGTTAGTGAACATATGTTGGATAGACCCGCCATGAGACAACTGCAGAGATTCCATGTGTCATTAGTTGGTCTCAAGTAGTGTTTATGTAGAATCCTTAGACTTGAGATCATCATGGTTCCCAACATGCGTAGTAGCCTATTTTGGGACTACTAACCACTACTCCGTGAATCGGGTAGTCATAAAAGTAGTCTTCGGGTTTGCTATGAAACATGTAGTGGGATGTGAATGATCAAGATAGAATTTGCCCCTCCCTATGGGAGAGATATCTCTGGCCCTCGATGTAATGGATTATGAAAGTGCATGGCCATGCCAATGTGATTGAGGAGTCAATCACAAGTTTATAATCCATCACGGAATCGAGAGAGTGATTGAGCTATTAAGAGGATGACACAGTCTCGCCTTGTGCTTAATCTATATCGTGAGGCAAAGGGATTCGTACATGAGAACATTACAGTTCAGTGATATGATCTTTACGTATACTTTGGGGTTAATATGTCTTGCTAGAGGCCGCTATTAACGGGTGACCGGAAAGGTGTTTCCGGTCGCGACCAAGTATACGTGAACCTCTGGTCGCACACTTAACGGGTTGGAACACTAATTCGAATGTGATTCGGATGTGAGCTCAATTTGGATAGAGATCCGGATAGACTCCTATTGGGCCTCGGTCCACGAGGCCCAAGTGAGGAGGTCTATATATTTGGAGGCGGGGCGAGGATGTACGCTCGTTCCTCCCGAGCAAAACCCTAGCCGCCACCTCCCGAGCCAAACCCTAGCCGCTCGCGAGTCTTTGGTACACTCGCGATCGGCGTTCCACCCGGGCGTGTGGATACCGGTGGAGCGCGCTCGCGCGCGCGTTGATCGGCATCAACAAACTACAGATTGGATCCGCTCGTGGTGTGGTTGATCGCGTGGAGGAGACGATCCGTTGGGACGATCGGCTACTTCCACTACTACCTCGGCGCGTGGTTGGATCGGCTTCTCCAACTCTTCTTCATTGCGCTGCGCGTCTAGTGGTAACAATCTATGATCCTCCTTAGCATGATGTCCGGTGTGCGCGGTAGAAATTTTTATTTTCGCTATCGTAGCCTCGCGCGTTCCTTCAGGAACTTCTTCTTGCCTTGGGCATGAGCTTAGAGCTTCTTGTTGCGGTTCTTGTCGATGTAGTCGTTCTTGCTCACACCGCCGTAGTCGCCCTTGCCCTTCTCCAGTTTGGGGCAATTTGCCCGAATGTGGTTGGGGCCACCACGCTCGAAGCAAATGATCGGACCACTCCTCTTCCGATCTCTCACTCTCTTGTATGCGTGGGAAAACGTTCTGGCTAAGAGAGCGAGTTGGTTTTCAGGAAGCTACTCTAACTGATCATCAGTTACGTCACAGAGAGCAGCCAAGGAAAACCACCAATCAATCTCGTGAGTCTTGAGGTGTGAGTACAACGGGTCAAAAGTCAGGGTCAAGAGGTCGGTCGTGTCTTTAATCGTGGTCACCTTCATCTCCCAAACACACAAATCAAGAGCAGAAAGCATTTGGCGAGCGTTGTTCGAGTCGGGGTATGTGAGACCGACCGCTCGGAGGTTGCTCAAGATCTTGTGAAAACGCGCAAAACACTCAACGAGGGACTCGCCTGCGAGCATTTCAAACTTGTTGTAATCTCGCTTGAACTGGTCCTATCGAACCGTCTTGATCTGGGTGGTGCCCTCATGGTATGCATCGAGTGTCTCCCAGATGTCGAAGGCTGACGACAGATGAGAGATGCGATCGAACTCGCTTCTGCTCAACCCCTGGATTATGATGTTCCTTGCCTTTGTATTCGCCTCAACATCAAGCATGTTTTTAGCGTTGATGTTCTCATCGGCCGGAACAACATATCGTACTTTGACCTTACGCTAGATGGCGTAGCCCTGAGCCTGGATGTAGGTCTTCATCCGGCTCTTCCAGAAGCCTTCTCGTGAGATTTTGCCTCCCCGTTTGCTCCATCGCCTTCACCAAGCCGCGTTCTATATCGTGCTCGCATCACCTTTGCTGGAGGAGCCTTCTCGTGCCATGCCACTGTAAGCCATGGCCACACGGCCACTTTCTTCATCGTCCTCGATGACTGCCGTTGGTTCTTGCCATCGCGCCAATGTCATCGGGTTCGCCTCCTTAGCCACATCCAATAAAGCCCCTCTTCTTGCGCAATCTTGCTCCCTTGTTGCCGAACACCGTTGTGCCTGAGTACCGCCTCCACCACCATGCCATGTCATCGGCCGGTCTTGCCACCTTATCGCCACATCAGCACACAAGCACCATGTAGTTGCTGCATGGAGCCTGCATGGTGACATCCAAGCACAAGCCAGCACCATGTTCCATAGACCTGAACCACCATAGACTGTCTCAATGCTACGTGGACCCCACCTGCCATAGCATTATTCCATAGACCAAGTGCACCATAGACTAGTAAATCTTGCCATGAACTTGGTCCATGGACTGAGGTCCCACTATCAACCTCTAATTCTATTTTCCATAAATTTATTTGTTTTGGAAAATTCAAAAATCTATGGGGCCCACCTGTTAGAGACTAAACCTATTTTCTTTAGAAAAATAATTCAACCAAAAATCCAAAAATCCCTGCTGATGTCATAAATCTAATTTTCTTTAGAAAAATAAATATGGAAAATTTAGAAAAAGCCAAATATTGTTTTTCTTTGATTAAAATATTTCAAAAGCCCATTCTTCTCCGTCCAAACTCTGATTGATCTTATTTTTCTTCCTGAATTCATCTAAAATTGAGTTCTATCTTTTAGTTCTAGTTTTGTTTGTTTTGGATTTTACTTGAATTTAATTTTGTTTCACTTTATCTCTCATTAGATAACGTTATCAAAGGAGCAGAAGTAAGATCTGAAGTTGGTAACTGAGCAAAGCCCAGGCAAGTCATAACCTTTGATTATGTTGAACCCATTGTTTCAAATCTACTAATTATTATTTTGTTTTAAATTATTATGCATTTCTAATTTAATACAAAACCTTTGTACCTGGTAGTTATCAACCAATTTGATTAATTCCCACCTTGATAATTTGAATGCCATCATTCTATTGTCACTATAGGATGGTTAATTATCTAATGATACAATACTAGTATCCATTTGGATTGTACGTCTAGTATGCTTAGCCATGCTTACTGTTGCTTTTTGGCTTATCATCACATGTTGATCAAATAATTAATTTTGACGTAATGAAATATTGAATTCAGGTTATAGCCACTGCTATAAAATTTGTGTATCATGGCATGGGTTTGTCATTAGTCTTGGTTAAACCAAAATGGTTTTCACTTGGACGAGTGATCGTGCAGTAAACTAGGTGTTAATAACACATTGGGATGTGGAAGCTTCACCTGGGTAATATCTAAGGACATAACTTTATGCGTCATTGATCTAACCATTATCATCAAAGTACTTGAACACCAAAGAATAAAGCAATCGATCTGAGCAGACATGACATGCACTTGACTCTCCATTACTAAATTATATGCATGGACACACGCCATGACTCACAGATGTATGGACTCCCCATGACTCCAAACCAACACTCGCAACCATCTTAGCATAGGGTAGGTATGACCACTGTACCCATGACGGTCATACCGCAACTCCAAAGCCAGTACTTCTGCACCAGGGTTTAGACCAAAAACTCCAAAAAGACCTTATCTAAAAATAGCTACCGGCAACTACTGGCCAGTACTACTGCTCCGGCGGGAAGCCTTGAACCCCGCTATAGCAAGCCGAAGTAGCGTACTACCACCCCACCCATGCCATTTATGCAAACTTGTAGGAGAGTTTATGCCATTTATGGTAACTAAGGAGTGCCTGTTAGTCTGGTAGGAGAGTTCTAGTATTGATCATTAAAACCAGCTTTGGGAGACCCTGACTTCACTGATGGCGCATCGTCCTTTGATACTTGGTGCCTAAATGATAGCACCCGCTCTTTGGTATTTGTTTTCTTTTCTTTGGTCTCCACATTCACCTCAGTGAGAAGGACCTTCAAAGGGATAGGAACCCTTCCTGAATTAAACCTCATGCTGGTCGCAACACTCTCTTCATTCTGCTTATTTCTGTTAGACTGTGTGGATGGTCATGAATAAAGTAATGATAAATAATTGACATTTGGATTGCTTTGAAATTTGCGTTTACGAAAGTTTCGGTTGATCGCAGTTAAAAGTTTTGAATCTGAGTGGTTTTGATCAGTTCTAAGTGGCTTTGAGTGGTTTTGGAATGCTCTGAGTAGTTTTGTGTTGGATTGAAATCGGCGATAGAGGGGGGGTGAATGTCGCTTTTTGAAATTTTGTCCCCCACAAATACTCACGTTCAACCTTTATCTTCATAGCTATATGAAGCTATGAAGATGATTTAAGTGCCTACTGGAAAGTAGAAGAACCTCGACAAAATAAAATGACAAGCAAGCCAAGACAGCAGGGAACAAAGCAGAGAAAACAGCAGCTCAATTATACTAGCCGGTCAGACTGCTGTTGAAGGGCCGGTCTGACCGGTCACTTGCCTCCGGTCTGACCGCCCAACACATGGCGGTCTGACCGCCCTAGCATATCCGGTCTGACCACCCTGTATCACCCGATCGACCGTTAATCAAGATAGAAAACCACGAAACCGAAAATCTGCAGATCTTGGCGAGAAATCAGCGGTTTTCTTCCAATCTTTTTGGCCCTAAGCATCACAACAACAAACTAAATAAAGAGAGAGCCTTGGGAAACAGAGAAATCATACTCAAAATCAAGAATTTCATATTATGACAAAAATCTGAAATTGTTGCAAGAGCTAAACCAAATCCCAAATTATTCAACTATCTAGGATCCTTTGCTCATGGGTTTTGTAATATTACTACGGAAGGTTGACCTTAGCGGGCGTAACCACAGTGGACTATGCATTGTAAAGGCCCTGTGATAGTCTATTCAACCACATGGCTAAGGAATCATGTGGGGCAACGAGTAGATCTATCTCTTGTGGGTAAAGTGTGCAAACTCTGCAGAGTTAAAACTATTCGAATAGCCGTGCCCACGGTCATGGGCGGACATGGGAACTTACTCGAGATAGTTCTATTTCAAAATGCTTTATGAATGGGAATGGAAAAGTGAAGGGCGAAGGACTGCCCTGGTTTGGAATTGTCCTGGGTGTCGTCCCAGTGGTAAGTTAAGCGGCTATAACGCTGAAGAAATTGCTATATGGTGCAGATACCATGTAACGGTGGATGGAATCTGAATCGATATTAATAATGCATTTCCTTGTACATTATGATTTGTTCCAAAATTGCTAAGTCATAGGACTTTTTAATTAATTGTATTCAAAAGCACTCTACGCAAAATAAAATAGCCCGAGCCTCTCCTTTATTAAGCCATGCATACTATTTATTTGCATTCTTTGTATTGGCTCGCGAGCACGGGTCGGAGTGCTCACGCCGCTTTGCGACAAAATTCAGAATCAGGAATCAAATCACCTCGCCTCAGCAACAAGATTGGACAAGCTGACAGAGAAGATGAAGATGTCAAGGGCTAGGTCGCGAACCTCCAGTTTGCTGCCTGTGGGCATGTCCTGAAGGTCCCACCTGTGTGCTTCGTTCTTCCGCTGCTGCAATTTAATGATTTCGGCCTAATCGGCCCATGAGTAAGTCTACTATTAAATTTTACGCTTCCGCATGATATGCATTTTGATATTCATTACTGTAACTGTGAGCACTATCTACTGATCCAGGGAATAGTGCAGTAATCACAGAGGAATTCGGATGTTAATATCTGGGGTCCGACAGCGATGGTATCAGAGCATATCGACTGCAGGTCGTGGCCTAGTTAGCCTGGTCGTTAGTCCATGACTAGAATTATTTTCTCAGTATCTATTTTCACAAAACTAGGTGGTATTGCTCAATCTCAACTCTCTTAGATGATTCCCCCTTACCTATATGCTACCCTAGCCATTTTACTTCTGAAGCTCTCTTACCCAAATTCAAAGTGATGAAAATACAGTACTTCTCTTGTAACCACTCTATGAAAATACGCCTTAGGCCAAGAATTGTGAAGCTTACCCTTGAGACCTAATTGTTTTATTCTGGGGTGAACTAATAGTGCGAATTTTGGGTAAATGTATCGGTGGAGTTTAATTGAATAGATTGACCGAGACGGATGAATTAAGTAATTCAGGAGAACTAGAAAGTGTGAAACTGACTAAAGGATTGCACACTGATAAATTGTATCATTCCTGGAAGATGTTTGCAACAATGGAATAATAGGATATGATCAATAACAGGAAGGACTCACTAAAATTGTGAGAAGTTGGATAACAGCTATTGGAGTACAAACTGGATTAAATTATGTTATTCCTGGAGGATGCTTACAATAATGAATAAATTCAAAGGTTGATAATAAAGATTTAGGATGGTTACTAAATGAGTAATTATGATTTTGAATACAATCTCGGATTATTAGGAAGTCCTGATACACATGACACTGGTGGATTTAAAAGTAATAATGATGGATAATTGAGGAGTAGATATACAATAAAGATTCAGGTTGATCATTTGGAGAAGCAAACTATAGATTTGGATCGGTGACACCAGATGGATTATTAGGAGTTCACGATATGAAAGTCATCGGTGGATCTAAATAAAGAAAGCTAGATCTTCATAGGATTGGAAAGCTGATAAAATTGGCAATTGATGAACCTAAGATTGGATTTATAAAGATATGGTGGAAATTCAGGCACATATTGGAATTTGGTAACTTCGATTCGATTAATAAGAATTTTAAATGGAAGATGGCTGTTTATGGTAACCACATAAAGAAGTTGGTGGATTCATGATTGATCATAAGAGGGATAATGATAGTGTGGAGTCTAGGAGAAATAAATTGGTGGAGCGTAATTGAATATACATGCTAGATAGATGATTTAAATGATTTTTGGAGAATTAGGGAGTGCAAAGGTATTTGCTGATTATGACACTGATAATTTAAAATTATTGGGAGATGTTGACAATATTGAGATTAATAGGATTGGAACAATTTCTAGATGGATGAATTGAATTTCTGAGAATATTGGAGGAATCATAATAAGTAGTGGATTATAATCTTGATAAGTGTATTCTCGGTGGAGGTATACTAGTGAATTAGTTAGTGATAGATAATGGAAAATGAGATTGATTATTAGAAGAATGAATTTATGGTTTTTGAGTCAATAAC
Organism: Dendrocalamus sinicus; assembly: GCA_036346575.1. Taxonomy (NCBI): domain Eukaryota; kingdom Viridiplantae; phylum Streptophyta; class Magnoliopsida; order Poales; family Poaceae; genus Dendrocalamus; species Dendrocalamus sinicus. Next base: position 10,976,655 of record CM070670.1, read on the forward strand.
AAAAAGGATTGAATATGATTGAAAGTCAAAGATTTATGCGAGACTTAGATAACCATGACTAGGTTAATGAAATGATGGATGATACAATAGGAAGAGTATGATTGGTGGATCGAATACAATAAATAATCTCCTTCGCTGTTTGGAGTCTTAGATGGCAGTAATACTATGAACAATTAATGAAGAAAGATAACCTAAGTGCAGTTTGCAAAAGTGGAAGTTAAATTATAAAGGCCATTGGATTCTAAGCCTTACGTACAAAAAAATCATATGGGAGTGACTTGATTCATGATGGATAGTTGAATGTTGGAAGAGATTAGGATACAAAAAATTCTATTTAGCCACAAGGATCATTTAAAAAAAGGAGTGAGTGCTAAAACCAGTGAAACTACCCCCAAATACTTTCCACTTCTTTCTATTAATTACAAAAGGAAAAAAAAATTGATCCTTTTCTCATACCCCTACTCCAAATATTAAGGTTAGGAACGTCAAAGATGATCATGAAGATAAGATGGTCTCGTTTTAGACGGATCGTGCATATGAACCCCGCACCTCCTATGTGTGTTCCCGAGTAGACGTTGTATGGTTGCAAGATTTTATTTGGCTCGTGTCTGTCTTCTTGCCCTTGGGCGTCCTATTTATGATCCACGAAAAAGCTTGCTTTTAAAAATTTGTGTGGTTACAGATCACCCCACTTACGGGTATTTTCCTTTAAAGTTAAATGGGTTAGAACATCTTAACTCCGCGATTTAATCCTCATCTCATGCTATTCCCTCTCACCTTTTCTGAAAACCCCATCGGATCCAAAAGAAAGAAATAACAAGTAACCTGAAACCAGGGCAATCAAGAAGAAGTGAAGACTCTGCAGCCTTCCAGTATTTAAGGAAAACAACATCACTGTGAAGAAGGCCACCCGCCAATCTCGTGATGACCCAGACAGCTAGAGTACAATGGATGATTAGTGACAATCGTCATTTATTTAAGGGGGGTAGCCCTATGAGATAAAATGTCAAAAAAAAGGGCAGAATCAAGGAGCAAGCACCTTGAAGACGACGACCTCTCTGGAAGAATAAGGATCTCCTCTCTCCCTTTTGCCTCCTTTAAGTGCAGGTCCTCTCCCCTTCTGTTTACCCCTACGACACAGACCATTGCTACCCACCTATTAGTAAGGAAATTCTACAACCATATGTCCAATAGACGATACAACTACTCCATTCCACGACGACATGAAGACAACAACGTCAAGGAGCAAGTATTTGGAAGTCTACGATTTATCCAGAAGAACAAAGTTTCTCTCTTCCCTTTTGATTTCTCCAAGTGCTAAACCCTATTGTGCAGATCTTATCTCTCGGTGGAGCTAAAGAACTATACGTCAAGCAACACCTCGAAAACCATTATAACCCACCTCCGTTCTTTCTATTCTACCGGAATCTCGGGGTCGAGATTCATTTAAGGGGGGTAGGTTTGTAACATCCCCAAAATTTTGAAATTTGAAAATGTGAAGTTTTTGAATTATTTTGCAATATGCTTATTTGAATTTGGAGTTTATGATGTTTTTCTGAGAAATTTGGTAAAGGTTCCAAAATTTAAAAGGATCCAGAAGAAACAAATACAATTAATTAATGGAGAATTAAAAACTTAAAATGCGAATATGATAAGATAATCCATAAAAGAAAGGGAGAAACTTGGCTTAAAAATACCAAATCTCATTCTAAAAATAATGGCATGAATAATAATGAAAGCAAGCAAATAAAACATATGTTGATATAGATGTAAATAGAGATATTAAAATTCGCATCTTCAAATTTAGTGCCAAAATATATTTAAATATAAATAAAATAAAAATATGTATAAAAAAAGAAGAATCGAGTCAGCCGCCATCAACCCGCCCAACCTTCCTTCCCACCCCGCCGCCCAGCTCCACCTCTCCTCCCGCACGCGGCTCCTCTCCCGATCGCACCTCTGCCGTGGGCCCCGCTCCCACCTCTCGCCTCCTCTCTCGGCCGTTGGGCCTTCTCCTCCCAGCACACACGCACGGCCAGGCGCTCCCATGCGCAAGGCAGTGACCCAGCTCGCCGTCTCGCTCGCGCCCGGCTTTCTTCCGCCTCGTGGCGACTATGCGCGCGCCGCTCCGTCTTCCTCCCGCCTGTCCCCTCACGCCGGCTCCTGCGCCTCTCTCTTCTTTCCTTTTCTCCTCCTCGCTTTTTGACCGAGTGTGCGCCCGTCGTCCTCCTTGCGTCAGCGGCGCCTGCTCCCGTCGCCCTCCGCGCCCCCGCACGCGCCTCTCTCCCCTCTGCCGTGCGCTCAGATTCCTTCCTCCGCGTGGCAGCCATGCGAGCCCGCCTCCCCACTGCTTCCCGCACCGCCCACCGTTTTCCTCTCTTTTTCCGCTACCATAAGAAGCTTGGCTTCCTCCTTGGTCACCTGCACAGCTCCTCCACTTACATGGCCATCCCACCGTGGCAGAAACTCTCTCCCCGAGCTCCCCTTTGTTCCCTCGTGCCCCAGCCGCCCCTAATTGGCCCCTCTTGTTTTGTAGCTTACCGGCGCGTCGTTCTTTCTCCAAATCCGGCGACCCTCCTCGCCGTCGGGCGAGACCACCGCCGGCCAATTACCTCCGGACAAAGCACCCCGAGGCCCCCGAGTTCGATTCCAGCGCCGATTGGGGAACCGCCACACGTCTCCTCGGCACCGAGTGCCCCTCTCCGCCGCCGGACCCCACCGGCGGCTCGCCTCGGTGCTTCCCGGCTCGGCCAAACCCACGGTAGGTTCCTCCGCTCCCTCCCGCTCAGCGAGCTCGAATTTCCTTCCTCATCCCACCAATCGCGGCGCATCATTCCACCTCCGCCACCGGCCACCGAGCCTTGCCGACCCGCCCGCCGCCGCCCCGGCCGTGGTGCCGACTCGTAGCTCCGCCTAACTCCCAAAGATTCCGTTCTTCCACTCGCCCCAACCTCCGGGCCCTTCCTCCGGCGACGCCGCCGCCTACCGTGCGGCCGGCTCCTGCTTTTGGGGCTCCAGCAACGCCTTACCTTTTCTCGCTCTGTGGAAGCAACCATATCCGTCCGTGGCCTTCGCCGGTTGGTTATCGACATCGGCCGTTAACTCAAGGGTCTGGGTTCGATCCACCACCGCACCCTTTTCTCTCATTTTTATTTTAGATGTTTGTGGTCATTTCCAATAGGATAAATCAAGGAAAATAGGGAGTAATTTAGAGAAACCATAAACGTTAATTAGAAGGTAAATAAGACTATTGAGATTTTAAATTTGGAACTAATCCGTGGGAGTCAATAAATTTTATTGGGATGTATATGAGGCTAATTAAGGTTTAATATTTGATTAAGTACTACATATGACAAATTAATGTGTCCTAGCTAATAGTCCAAAAATAATTAGTGGTTTTAAAGGTATTGATAAAAGATGACTTTAGTTAATTATCCAAAGACTCATAAAAGGTATTGGACATCACGTTTAACAACAACAATAATAATATTAAAGGATAATTTGCATAGACATGCCATGTTAGAAAAATATATATATTTGAGGCAACTATAATAAAGAAAAGTGGCTTGGTTAAAGATCCAAATTTAATGAAGATACCTTTAATTATAAGTAGCATAGATGCATTACCATTTAACATGCTATCATTAAATAAATCCCGGTAGTGGTTTAATTTAAATAGCAATATTAAAGTATGTCCTCGTATGATAACCCTTGCCTAGGTAATGGTATAGAGAAGCTAATAAAATTTATTAGGATATATATGAGCTTAATACATGTCTAACCATGGATACTTTAATCTTACGAACATATAGATACTTTGAAGTAAACAGGTAATTATTAATGCAAATAATTAAGGTCACATAAAATGATACTTACCAAACATAGCTAAATTAGAAATAAGGCTAGGCCTAATAGTAATTAAAGCATGGATAAAAATGATAATGGAACCATTAATTAAATCTTGATACTACATTTAGTAAATAGTAATGATGAGCATGAAATAACAAGTTAGGACCCATATGAGTGGATCCTAATTCAACTTAAATTTAGCCTAGCCATGAATGAAGATACATAAAATATGATAATGGGATTATTAAAGATTTATAGAATAAGTACAGATCTCATCCGTTAGCCAAGTTGCCTTTACCATAACCTAAGTTGCAAGGAATACATACCCACCTGACTCGTACTTGATACATAGGTCTATCCTAACCCATGGAACTTCCTTGATAAATACGAAAATAATAAAAGAGGTTATTAATAAAAAGATCGAACCTCGCCTTTCTCCAATCGGCTACGTTGGGCCACTTCTCTTCCAAAGTAAATAACTCCTGTAGATACTTCCTCCTTTTGATCTCTTATTATCCTAGAATTTTCCCTCACGGTAAGGCTATTCAGATAACTCATTCTCTCACCCAAACCCAGCTCTCTGCTGTGTTTGCAACACACTAAGCCAAATCATCCTCCTATTCTCAAACCATAATAAATGCATAATTTAAAGTAAATCGGGCATTTAAAGTATTCGGATTTATTTGTATCTTTTGAGTTACTTGCTTTTATTTGGATTCATCGTTTATCGCGTAGTTAGAAACCGAGTCCCAAGAATGAATGGATCAAGCAAGATCGAGATCAAGTTGAAGATAAAGGTGGAAGCTCAAGACCATCAAATGATATAGCTTTGAGTGAGCTCAAGATCGTAAACCGCGCCAAAGTAGTCAATACTTTGATCATGTTGAACCTCGTTTTCGCAAATTACTTTTGTTTAAATTATCAAATTGCATGCTGTTATGTTATATGCAAATACATGTTAATTTAAGATTCTAGTTATAACCCATTGTGTACTTGGTTAATATTACCCTCCTTTGAAATATTTGAACATGTGAACATTGTCGCCTAGCACAAATTATACTAGTAACCTTTCAAAATAAGTCCGTAATTGTATGCCATGCGTAGTATTGTTTAGGTACTCATGGCGCGAGCGCCAAGCATCACTTTTAATCATGAGAAAAGTTGGTTGGGCAATCATGGTGATAATGACTGGTGTATGTTGGATATGGTTATTTTATATTCCCAAAACTCTTAATTTGCTTTAATATCTGAGCGGATGGTTTGGGGCTAGTATGTGGTGCGAAGGAATGCACAAAATTGTGGAGTGTGGTAGAACCGCCGATAATACTAAGGACTGAATCTTGTCATGTCAACCCGTGTAAAACAAAGTACAACCACAAGGCGGCAAAGTGTAGGCGGGGTTAACTAATTTGTGTAGCGTCAAGGTGGTTACGTGAAGGTATGACCACGAGCAAAGGAATGGATGCGTAATATTCTCGCCTTTGCCCGTGATGGCTCACGAGGACCCTTCCGCGTATGTGTAATATTACTACGGAAGGTTGACCTTAGCGGGCGTAACCACAGTGGACTATGCATTGTAAAGGCCCTGTGATAGTCTATTCAACCACATGGCTAAGGAATCATGTGGGGCAACGAGTAGATCTATCTCTTGTGGGTACACTACAAGAGATATAACCTTCTACGACAATTTTCTCATGACGATGGCTAAATTTGTCGCTAAGTCATTCTGTTTTATGACGTTTTTTGGTGGGAGTATGACTTTATGACGAAAATTATATGTCCGTCACTAAGATCTAGTAGCAGTCGTCGTAAATGAAAGGATTTCCATATTATGACGAACTGCAATTTGTCATGACATGCCAACAGACAATCGTCACAATTTATTATTTAAATTTTAACATGATAAGGTCAACTCCACGTATCATATTTTGGAATACAAATTTTTTGAATTGTCCAAACTACACGGATGGAGAAACAAATAAAAACCAATGTTCTAGATCTCGTTGAGATCAACAATGTTGTAGTTGATGACTTTTTCATTTGAAATTGTTTACGGTCCTAAAATTATGTTTAAAGTTCTCACATTTTGAAATTCAAATTTTCTAAACTACCTCGGATGGAAAAATGAATAGAAGCACAGTTGTAGATCTTGATGAGATCTACAACTTTGTAGTTGATGACTTTTTCATTGGAAATCATTTATGGTCCCAATAGTCTATTTGAGTTGTCACATGTCGAAATTCAAAATTTTTAAACGACCTCGGATGGAAAAACGACCAGAAGAAAAAGTGTATATATCAACAAGTTATAAAACTTTCCAGTTGAAACTTTTTTCATTTGAGTTCGTTTAGGGCCTCAAAGAATCATTACAATATCTAGAAAAGTAAATACTAAAGAAAAATATCATCTAATCAATCACAGATGACTTTGGGGTGGAGTGGTTAGGGCACCCGTGTAGCTAAAAACCGTCCCCAAAATTTTCAGCCGCCATCGTCTTTTTCTCCCCGCCACGCGCGCGCTTCTCTTTCTCCTCGCCGACGCCGCGCACTCGCTCTTTCTCCTGATTCCAAATTTTTCAGCCGCTGCTGTCTGCGCGCTCGCAATAACAAAATCGCTGTGTTGCGCGCTCTCACCGACCAATCCTCCCAATCGTGCGTGCCCTCCAAATCTCGCCGCCGCCCTCCCATCCGCTGTCCACCCCAAACCTCACGCCACCCCCCGCCGCACTCACCTCTCTCCCCGACGACCCTCACTCTCCGGTGACGTTCCCTCCCCCGGCGATGAGCAAGCTGCACCCTCCCTCCCCGACGACCCTTCCTCCCGGGCGAGCCTCCTTGCCCGGCGACCCTCCGTGCACATCATGCCTCCTGGAGGTCAGAAAAGGGGAGGAAGCAACCGGCAACCAACAGGTAAGGGTGCCGTGGATTTGCTAGCTAGCTGTTGGGTGCTCTAATTCCTTCCCCCTCCGCGTGCCTCGATTATTAGTTAGGGTTTGCTAGATTGCGAGGTTGAGCCGCATGCCCGAGAGGGAACAATCTCGGCTATTTATTTAATCTGTATGGCTAGAAATGAGTGCTACAATATTCGATTAGGGGCTGAGATGCACTAGCACTAGCTGTATTAAAATAAGTATGATGGGGAGGCAGAACTTTTGTTTCGATATTTATATAATGGACCTTTAAAATTGGTACCTACATCACACTAGTATGTAGTTTCACTTAGCAATGTGAAGATCACACTAGTATGTAGTTTGAAAGAAACTTGCTATCTTCACTATTAGATTGGATGTTCCCATTATCAACTTTTCAAACATGTCAAAATTATTCATGCAGCAGGGCCTGTCTGCTTGTCCCCTTGATTGATTATGTAGCCTAGAACTTCTTGACATTGTCATTTTCTAAATTCTGGATAAGCATTGAATGGAATTTTTCATTTTCTAAATTCTGGATAAGCATTGAATGGCATTTTTCAATGCAACTACTGGATATAAAAGGCGTCCACATTATGGTTGAATAGTTTATGGTATTCTGGGTGCTGAGTATAGGATAAATATGAACCAATAGTCACTTGTGCACTTGTTGGTTTTGAACTTTTCATATTATAAGGAACTTTTCCAAGTGCATTCCATTATCACCTTGTCACAGCAGAAGTTGCTAACAACCATATGCATGCATTAAACATGCAGCACTTGCTGTAGGCTCTTTTTTACAGAGGCATATAATTTCATTATATTCCAACTTTCTAACTATTCTTAAATGATTTTACAGAGGCGCCTACTACTGAATATGAGCGTTTAAGGGCTGAAGAAATAATGAGAAACAATCGAGAGCTACAAAGGCTTGGTATCAACACATTAGTGTCCATAGTTAACAATGCATCAGTGAAGAGAAAGGGTGAAGACCGTGAAGTTTCTGGGTCGTTGTATACTGGTGAGGAGAGTGAAGACTATGAAGAAGTGGGGGTTAGCAAGGTAGCTAGTCTTCTAAGCATATGTTTGTTTGTCCTTTATTGTTTCTCATTATGTGTCGATGTCTTTGTTTACCAAATTTGGCACCAATTCTGCTTGTTTTCTGCCTATTGAGGCTTCACAGGTTGCTAAGGTTGCACATACAAAGAATCCAATTAGTTCTGGGAACATCTCTGTTAGAGGAGCATAAGCATCAAAGAGAGTGGTGGCACAAGCACCTCAGGAACAACATGTGCCTGCAAGAATGACTAGGCAAAAAACAAGGGATCTAGCCCCAGCTTTGAGCCCAGATCCACAGGAAGTGCTCAACTTAGGCCTGTCTAATGCCACACCCACACATGATCCCTCCCAGCAACAAGACTTGGTTGGCATTACAGATGAAGGCAAGTGACTGTATCTACCTTGTGCAAACCTTTCACTTTTTTCATTATTTGCAATTTATTCTGATGTAATGATTAGTTTTTAGTAATATCCTTTGTCCACATGTGACTGTATCTACTAGTACAATGCTGAATGCTAATATTAGTATGTTATTGTCATAAATTTAGTGCCTTCTAAATTCAGTTGTATTTTTGTTACATGTAAATCTATGAACCGATGCTGCCATTGTATTGTCATTTGTGCTTCACACCTGTGTAAATGTATGAAACCGTGCTGTATTTTTGTGGTCAATTAGTACAATAGCAAGAAATATTCTTTTTTGATAGCTTACATACATGAGTTGCATGTGTACTGCAAATAGCAACTACGAGATTAACACTAACATTATATTGTTGTTAGGTGCACTTGCTGCAAGAAAAGATCCGGATAGGATAAGGGGAAGAAGCGTGGCGAGAGAACTAGAAAGGCCAAGTAGAGGTTATGCATGAAGATGTCAATCCATGTTTCAAGGGAACAGACGGCCAAAGGCACCTATCCAAGCCGCCAAGCTTGCATCGAGGGTGGGATCGCACTTAGCAAAGCACATACCAATCCTTACACACCGGAAGGAGTACAAGAACAATAAGTCACATCTTGAAAACTACATTGGCAAAATTGGTGTAAGTTAAATTCAATTCGCTTGTTTCATCAAAGTTCATTCAATCCTTTGCATTCGCAAATTCTAATTTTCATGCTCTTTACTAGGCCCAAGTCAACATTGACACCGATAGTGACGCAGTCCAATATGCATGTGCTGATTTGCTAAGTGTGGACAACGCCGATGAGGCACAAGCTGAAAAAAGTACTTCAATGGGGTACCAAAGAAGTCAAGTGAGGACTACATCGCTCGTGAATCATATGATCGACAATGAATGGCAAGCCTTAGTGCAAATGTGGTCAGACTCAAAGCACAAGGTGCGACCAACCTCCAAATTTCCTGAACTATGGTTATTCCATATGCTTTGACTTGTGCCATATGTAACTAATATGTGAGCATATTTTTATGCATCGATTTAGTACTGTTTTAGATACCTTCATTATCTGGTTTCTTTAGGTCTTGACATGTGATTTTTTTCTTGTGTGTAGAAAATGTCAACCATGTATCTTTGTTAAGTAAATAGCCCAAGAATTTGATCACTAAATACCTTTCCCTGCTGCCCGACATCTACTCGCGCCCTTCTATATTATTCTGCATTTGTCATGTGTGCAGAAACACTTAAACAAATGTTTCATGTGCAGGACAAGTGCTTGAAAAACCAGCAAAATCGTGAGAAAGTACTGCTTCAGCACTGCACAGGATCTCGGTGTTACATTGCACAAGCCCATGTCTTGGTAAGAAACTAAACAACCAATGATCAGTAATGAATATATTGTGATTTTTGTTTCAACCTAATTGTTTGTAATTCTTTGCAAATAATTTAGAGACAAGAGAAATACAAAGATGTAGAACCCACTGCGATTGATCTTTTCAAGGACTTCCACTGCAGCAAGAACAAAGGATTCAATGAGCCTATCAAGAAAGCTATTGTGAGTGGTTGATTCCTTTATTCTTCTTTGCTACATGATGTACATATGAAAAATAGCTTTGTGTGACATGTGTATAAAACAGTTCATACTTCATACACGTTCTAGTCGATGTTCAAAGATGTTGCAAACTAGTTTTGTTCTGTTCCCATAGTTCAGTGTAATTGCTAAAGTGGTCATCTTGCAAATGTATTCAAGATTATTTTCTAGTGTCCACAAGTCCATTATTTATATCTCAAAGAACAACACTTTCCCGATGTTCTTATCTTTTGAGTAAGATGTGATGTGTTGTTTTATACTTTTTTGGTTGATTCATTGAATGCAATGATTTAAGGAAGCGACCAAGAATGCACATATTTTTATTCTTTTCTACATGACGTACATATGAAAAAATAAACCGCACACAAGATTTAAGCCTCAATTGTAATTTTGTTTTGCTAGGTGATATGGAAACGATCATGGCTAAACCAAGACAAGATGGAGAGCAACCAAAGTCAGCAAACCATGTTGTTTCTCAAGTTGTGAAATCGACTACGTTTCTTCAAGTTGCAGGAATTCAATCAAACTCAATAATAGCTCTAAAGGTGGCACTTCCAAAGGTACAATCGCATCAAGTCCCTACCATGCATGCCCTCTGAAGTTATTTTCAGACAGATTTGTGCTTCATCAAGACATAGAGTATTGATATTATTTTTATTACCCAAATTATATGTTCAAGTGTTAGGTATCCAACACCAATTTTAACAGGCTGAATCTTAGAAAAAAAGCTGCCTTGTGATGCATATGCATTTGATATAAGGAATAAATGCCTAGCTGTTCAGTTTGATTTAGGAATAAATACCTAGTTGTTCGGTTTGAATCTACTAGTACCTAGCTGTCCTGCTCTTGCACATGAATTGTTGTCCCCTAGCTGGGCATATGCATTTGATTTAGGAATAAATACCTAGCTGTTCAGTTTGAATCTACTGGTACGTAGTTGTCCTGCACATGAAACAGTAAACCCAATTTGAATTTATTGGTACCTAGCTGTTCAGTTTGCACATAATACTAAAGAAATCAACTTGTATGGTCTTCATTCACAGGTGCAAGAGCTTCAAGCTGAGCTTGAGATTGAGAAACAATCAAAAGAAGACCTTCGGCATGAGTTCGAAGTCATGAAGAAAGAATCTGAAATGGCAATGGACACTTTAGAGAAAGAATCAGAAATGGCATTGGCAAAACAAGCTGAGGAGATCAAAAATTTAAAAAGGCATCACAAGAAACCATGTCCTTCCTTCGTCAAATGCTAGGTCCTAGAGATGGTTGAACTTGGTTTGGTGGCAGTTGTTTACACCTAGGTACTAGTAGCTCTAACTTTTGGACTGTCTTCTGATTGCATTGTTTTGCAACCTTTGAGCTGTGCTAGAAGTATTGTGCGGCCTATGAACTTTGAACTTGTGGCTACTATAATTTTGGTCAGTGCATATGGTCTGTGAGATGTATTGTGGCCTGTGAACAAAACTTGTATTCTGACCTACTATTGCTGTCAGTGGATATGGCCATTGAAACATGTATTGTGGCTTGCTGTTGTAATTTTGGTTGGTGAGTTTGAACTTTAGTTAACTGCTGAATGGTATGATCAATTTGTGGCCTATATTTTATTATGTATTTGCTTGTGTTGATCTGTGTATTGATTATGGATTTAGCCCATAGATAATTGTGTCGTATATTATATCACTACATTTGGACCTTGAATTGAGCCTAAAAAGGGTCTTAAGAGGCCTTTTAATGAATTATGACAATAAAATTCATCGCAATATCTTGCCATGTGGCATTATGGCACTTGATAGTTAGCGACGTTTCTTCCTGAAACAACGACAATATGGAGATGTCACAAATTTTGTGACAAAGCAGTATCGTCAAAACTTTAGCGACGAAAAAACTCGTGTTCGTCACCAAAGGTGTTTAGACACGTCAGATAGGCGACAAATGCGAATTTGTCACGCAACCGTCACAAAATCCATAACTTGACGTAAATTTACTCTTCAATGACAAAAGTTGATTGTCGCAGAAGCTCAGGTGTGTTGTAGTGGTAAAGTGTGCAAACTCTGCAGAGTTAAAACTATTCGAATAGCCGTGCCCACGGTCATGGGCGGACATGGGAACTTACTCGAGATAGTTCTATTTCAAAATGCTTTATGAATGGGAATGGAAAAGTGAAGGGCGAAGGACTGCCCTGGTTTGGAATTGTCCTGGGTGTCGTCCCAGTGGTAAGTTAAGCGGCTATAACGCTGAAGAAATTGCTATATGGTGCAGATACCATGTAACGGTGGATGGAATCTGAATCGATATTAATAATGCATTTCCTTGTACATTATGATTTGTTCCAAAATTGCTAAGTCATAGGACTTTTTAATTAATTGTATTCAAAAGCACTCTACGCAAAATAAAATAGCCCGAGCCTCTCCTTTATTAAGCCATGCATACTATTTATTTGCATTCTTTGTATTGGCTCGCGGAGCACGGGGTCGGAGTGCTCACGCTCGCTTTTGCGACAAAATTCAGAATCAGGAATCAAATCACCTCGCCTCAGCAACAAGATTGGACAAGCTGACAGAGAAGATGAAGATGTCAAGGGCTAGGTCGCGAACCTCCAGTTTGCTGCCTGTGGGCATGTCCTGAAGGTCCCACCTGTGTGCTTCGTTCTTCCGCTGCTGCAATTTAATGATTTCGGCCTAATCGGCCCATGAGTAAGTCTACTATTAAATTTTACGCTTCCGCATGATATGCATTTTGATATTCATTATCAGAATCGTGAGCACTATCTATCGATCCAGGGAATAGTGCAGTAATCACAGAGGAATTCGGATGTTAATATCTGGGGTCCGACATTCACCGACTCATCGAAAACCCCTTCTGCCCCTCAACCATGCCCCAACCACATCGGAACACCATCGCCGTCGTCACCCGAGCTGTGCCGTTGCTCTATCTCATTGCCAGCGGCCTCCTTTTCCCACCAAACACCACAGCAGGTACCATTGGAATCCCGTTGCTCCCCTCTCCATATTCCACGCTCCGCTAGCCACTGCGCACGCTATAGTGCCAACAACCATCAGGCCCAGAGCGCCACTCGCCGCCGGTGCTGCCATGTCACCCCGCCTAGCCCATGTGGCCACCATATGGCACCGCATGGTGCTCCACCTTAGCGTCTAGACGCCACACGAGTGCCACGTCGTAATTTCCCTGCCTCATTAGATCACACGCACATGTGGCAAGCCATGTCAGCAAAACTTGCCATGTCATATGCCACGTGTAGGGCTGACATCAGCATGACATCAAAAATTAGAATTTCCCATAGAAATTTAATTCGACTAAAAATTAAATTCAATGCCGATGTCACAATTCTCATTTTCTGTCATAAAAATAATTCCAAAATTCCTTGCTGACATCATCAATATCTTTTCCTTTTAGAAAAATAATTTTGGAAATTCCTTTTATTCTTTTTCTATAGGATTTAAGGTTTTAGAAGCCCATCTCCTTCATCCTAGCTCCGATTGAGCCTATTCAAATTTGTAAATTCATCAAAAAAATTCCAATCTACCCATTTTGCCCTCCTTCTTAATTTTTGGAGTATATTTCAATGTTTTGAAATTTATTTGACTTTAGGGAGTTATTTTAACGTGTAGACTGCGATGATTCAGAAGAATTATTTGACGACGATTCACATCAATTCACGGAGCAAGTCCGCTTGCATATTTTTATTCAAGGTATTTCAATTCAATTTTAAACGTAGTTATTGCCTACTTGTTAATTCCTTCATTGATATTGATTTTTTGACACCTTGTCACCCTAGAATAATACTTTGGTTAGTACACTAGTATTATTAGAGACTTTTTTGTAGCAAATGCTAAGACATGCATAGATATAATTTTAGGTTTGGGATACCTTTTCACATAAAATGATAAGGTTTAAAAATATATTCTTGACTTCAGTGAGTCAAGAAAGTCTATGAAATATTTCAAAAGAAAATATAAACTTGGTTTAGACTTAGGCAAATGTTTAAATGGCGGGTGCTTGCTGGTATGCATTGTTGTTCGGTGACACAATGTTGATTTCTATGCACAAGGGGTATGTGGGAAGTGTCTAAATCAATTAAGGACTGGTCTGTGAGCTACTGCTGCAAAGCCCTTTTTGTACTACCACAAACTGGTATGGGACAGTCCTGACTGACTAATTTGCATGTCCCAACCTAAGTCTCTCTATAGGTTGAAAGTGAGCGTGGCGTAGGCCATGTGAAGTCTCATTCGGCTCAAGAGGGGGTCCCGATCTGGTAGATTCCTTACTGAGATAAAACCTTAGTGTTGCTTTGGTCAGGGTTGAAGGCTTTGTATTGTAAAGGCCTTGTTATGATTACTCAGTCACACGCCTACGGAAGTGTGTAGTGGCCAACATTACGAGATAATCATATTTTTATAGGTAAAGTTGTACAACCTCTGCAGAGTGTATGAACTATCCTAGATAACCGTGCCCATGGTCATGGGCAAGCTGAGTAAAGTTTTTCATGGATTAGACTTTATTTTTTAAAATAGTTTTTAAAAGGCTTATGGATGGATGGAATCCATATGAGATCTTTTGAAAAAGATGGCCTGGGTGGGATGTCCGTGGTTAGGTTAGTGTGGGGGATGGACCTACACTAACGGTATTAATTTCATTTACAATTACTGTCTTTATTTACTGTATTAAATTTAACAATTTTCAATCTATTTATTGTATTTCTTTAAAGTACTGTTTTACGCTCAAATAACCCTATATGCCTTCCTTTGTTGCCTGTATTATTATATTGCATTCTCCTGTGTGACTTACAGAGTACAAGTTTACTCACCCTTGCTATCACATCCCAGAGGAGGACAGCTTCAACTATGGTGAAGACCTAGATGAGTAGGCCATGTCTTAATGTCATTTGCTTGTGCGTAGGCTTAGTGGGCTTCTTTCGCTTCAGTGTTTTCTTCTGTTGCTATTATTTAAATTTGTCTTATGGGTTGTCGATGTAAACTTTGGCCATCAAGCCTATATTTAGTTAATAAATATCATTATGGTTGATATTTATCTTTGTTGTCTACTGTGTGCACTAACTAATCCTGGACTAGTGTGATTTATACAGAGGATCCAGGAGTTGTTGCTCCAGGGTCCAACAAAGATGGCGTGGAGATGAACATGGCCAATGACGAGGATGACCGAGACTATGATGGGGAAATCTAAGGTCCAGGCGGTCGAGGATGTCACGCGAGGTGGTCGGGCCCATGTTTGTGATGAGTAATTGACACGTGTTCTGGAAAGTTTGAGTTTGGTTTGGTTGGTTCGCGCCAAGACGGTGCATGGCGCAGTTTGGTTCGGTTGGACCTGGTCGAACGCGGTTGAACGTGTTTAGGTCGCTTGTCCTTTTTCTCGATCGCTTGTTCAGGCTATTTTGCGTTGAGTATGGTTTACTGATGCTTATGTTGGTTATGCTGTTTCGAGCGGTGCTATGTGACGGTTTGCTTGTCTGTGTGACTGCAGGACTTCAGAGCTAGGTCATGGTGAGGCGTGGGAGGACCAGGACTAGGCACAGGAGGTGTTGAGGTCCAAACGGTCGGAGACGTCAAAGATGATCGAGGCTGCTCAGGTGGCTGCGAGTCGGGAGACGAGGAACTGGAGCTACCGGAGGTGTGTAACAGCCCAGCTGTTTCTTTCAAAAAAAATTCAATAAAAAAATTTAATTTAATTTAAAATAAAATAAAGTGCTTTTTGGTTGCCAAATTTTATTTGCCTGTTTCTAGCTTTAAAAAGGCTTTATAAAAAGTAATTTAACTAAAAACATAAAAATATTACAAATAAAGGGGTATTTCAAATTTCTATAAAAAATACTATTTAAAATTAATTATTTTGAAGCATTTGGCTTTTATTTGGATTTTTTGTGCTTTTCTGGATTTTATTTCGAAGCCTAAAGTAAGAAAATTCATTTTAAGAAGTTTTATTAAGCCAAAAAGAATTTATTTTTACTTTTTCCTAAGTTATCCTTGAGTTATAGTATTTTTTGAGAATTTTCTAGAATTTAAAAATCAATTTTGAGAGCTATAAAGTATTTTTGTAAAAAATTAAAAGTCCAACTTTAAGTTAAAAATATTTTTCCTAAGTCTAAAATAGCTCCAGGAATTTTTTCTATGAATATTCTGGAATTTTTAAACATTATTTACTATTTTCTAATTATTTATAAGTTTTTTTGTATTTTCTGAAAAACTAATTCGAAAATTAAAATCGGATTGTCCTCAGGCTGCCACGTGGCGCTCTCTGGTTAATTCTGCCCCTTCGTTGATCTAATCCAAGTCGTCCGTAGTCACTTAACCGTTCGGCGACCGAGATCACCCACCCTTGCCACATGTCGTCCATCGGGCCATCCACCCCATCCCCTCCTCTCTCTCTCACCGACAGGTGGGCCACCCTTGTCATATTCTTCTTCCACCTCCCTCCATCTTCCTCCCTCCTTCTTCCTCCTCCAGCCGATGCCATGAATGCACCGCCCGAGCTCTTAAATGTTGTCGTTACCTCTCATCTAGCCCGGGAAATGACACCATTAAGTGCCCTCTTCACTCCCGCGTTCATTCTCGCCCGTTTCCCCTCCTTTAAGCCTCTTTATCCCCGCCGTTTCAAGCCACTTCCGGCCGCTTAAATCCGGCGAGTAACCGGCCGCCGTTACTCCTCCCCGCGCATATTTAAACCCTTCCCCAAGCCCATCCTCCCCTCCTTTTGCCTCCCCGTGCACCGAAAGTCCTTTGCCCCTCTCCCCTGCGCCCGAGCTCCCCGAGCCGTGATTCTCATTTGCCGCCAAGCGAGCTCCGGTGTGAAATTGCCGCCGCCCCGGGTACTTGCGCACCTCGCCGACGCCATCTCCGCCTTCCCCGTGCGTCGGCGACCACCGTCCGCCCTTTGGCCAAGCCCCAAACCCGCCCAAGCACCGCCACGCTGAACTCGGACCGGCGATCGAACCAGTGGAATCACTGGTTCACCAGTCTAACTAGCAGTTCACCGGTTGAACCGCCGGTTCGTTCACATGTCAGCACTCAGCAGAGTAGACTGATTGAGGCACTGAGCCACTAAGTAGAGGACTCTCGAAGCAGATAGCAGATTCGGCAATGTTTGAGAATTTAAGAGTTATTCAAAACAACAGCATACATACAGCAGAAATTAGAACAACAGCATACATACATGCATAGTAACAGCAAGTGAGCAAGGCAGGAGCCGCACCACAAGGCTCAGGGTCTCTCTTAGGCCATTGTCCAGCAAGCTCAGAAGATGGTGTCCTGTAGAAAGCAACAACAACATCAACCTCTAGGACTAAAACTCCACTTGCAATTGATAAAGCACCTCCCATGCAATAACCAGTAACACCAACCTTGACTGCTCGTTTCGGCTTTAGCTTATGGCTTCTCACTTCTAATTCACTATTCATTGATTTCGTCTTTTTAGCTTTTAGCTTTTTTAGACTTTTTTATCTTTTCTTTTTTCCGTATTTGTTTGCATTGTCCATAATGGGTTAACCTGTTTTTTTAATTTTTTTTAAATTTAATTATGTTAAATAAATTATCAATAATTATAGTGTAAAATAAATAGCTACAGTGTAATTCAGCCAGTCCTAAGTAGGGGTGGCAACGGGGCTCATCCCCGACGGGACCCAATCCCCGTCCCCGATCCCCGTGAAATTAAAATTCCCCGAACCCCGGCCCCGGCCCCGGGCTCGGGGCCAAGTTAAACCGTCCCGTTCCCGACGCGACCGGGGCTGACGGGCAAAATTCCCCACCAACAGATTAACATATACAAGCAGCAATTCAGCATAACAAAAATCAATAATTGCAATGCATTCAGATTGAACTTGCATTCCCAGATGTCGACATTGCAATGTTCTAAATGAAAAAAAATCTATCAATGCATTCAGATTTGCAGTACATGACATTCAGATTTGCTGGTAGCATAAACACTCATTACTCATATTCACAATTATCAATTTGCAGTACCAACTATCATCGCTTTCTATACCAACTATCAATGCATTGATTTGCATTACATGACATATTCACAATTTCACATACTATCAAGGAAATGCGGACATCACATCCACATATTCTCGTAACAGAGGCGAGAGAAGATGAGTATTGAGTACCAGAGGAGCGATGAAGGCTAGAAGCTCGGCTCGGTGGGCGTCGTCGGTCGCAGATCTGTGGAGGAGGGCGTCGCGGTCGCAGATCTGTGGAGGAGGCGTCGCCGTCGCCGAGGAAGGGAGGAAGAGAGCGGCGGCGGGCGGCGGGGCCGGCGCGCGGCGGGGGCCGCGGGGAGGGGCGGAGAGGGAGGCGAGGCGCCGGGAAGGGAAGGGAAGAGGCGGCGGGGGGCGCGGTGCGGCGGCGGGGAGGAGCGGGGGAGGAGCGGAGGCGCGGGGGAGAAGAGGCGGCGGGAGGCGGTGGTGGAGGGTGGCGAGGCCGGCGCGCAGATGGGGCGGCGAGGAGAGGAGGCGGCGCGCGGGGCGGGCGCGCGCGGGGCGGCGCGGGGGCGGGGCCGGGCCGCCAGGGAGGGCCCAGGGCGGCGGGGTAGGCGTCGGGCGCGAGGAGAGTGTTAGCGTGGCTGGGTGAGAGAGGTCGGCCGCCTGAGGGTAGGGTTTTTGGTGCCTTTTATATGAAGTGTAGAGACCCCATGTCGGTGATCCTCGACGGTTAACGGGACGGTGATCACTTCCGACCCGCGCCATCCATCCCGACGGGACGATGATTTACCCACGAAAATCCCGCGGGAATAAAATCCTTGAGACATATCCCCTAATAGGTGAATTCACCGTCGGGGATTATGGATCGGGTCACCATTGCCAACCCTAGTCCTAAGTACAGAGTAGATGCAAAATAAGGGTGCGGGGTGGGCCCGCTCCCAGTCACCACCAGCTGTGCCGTGCCCCCTCCCCTGCTCTGCCCTTAATCACGAGAGGGGATTAGCAGCCGCGATTAGTATAGTAGGCGCGGCAGCTCATTCCCTCAACCTCTATGCACGGCTCTCCCTGTCCCCTGACGCCTACACCACTCGCAAGAATTCTCTCCGAAGTCGCAACGAGAAGAGGGCAGGTCTGACAAAGCTACAGCAAGCAGAGAGAGAGAGAGAGAGAGAGAGAGAGAGAGAGATGGAGAACCGCAAGGAGGTATGTACGAACTGCTTCTTCCCATTCCCCTCGTTCCTCCCCCGAACTAGCGAAGAATCATCGTTTCCTCTGTTTCTTGAAGTAATTTTTACCTGGACTCCGGAGTGGTTGTGTTGTTCCTTGTCGCTACAACTTTCACCTGGGAAAAGTAGACTAGTGCGATTTTTGTGTGGGTGTGTATGTGCTGTACAGCAAAAGAGGATTCACATGAACACGGACACACGAGGGGAGCAGAAGCTTCTCTTTCCGTCCAGAATCCATAAGAAGAAGATGCAAAAGTTTTATTAATCTTTGGCAGTCCCTAGTCTGACAGTTGAGTTCACCGAAAAGTGGAGCAGAAATCACACGGGGCGCGCGGATTTTGCTTTCTTTAGCTAAACCGCCAAGAAACCAAGCGGTTCTTGGCAATGGCTGCTTGGCTAGCTAGGCTTGATTTGCGCGGAGGATTCATGGCTAGATCAGTCCTGAGAAGGTGTCGATGGCCGATTTCTTGCAGGAGCAGCAGGGGGGAGCGGTGGGGTGGATGACGGTGCCGGCGTTCGGGGAGTGGGACATGAAGAACGGCGCCGAGCCGGACTACTCCATGGACTTCTCCAAGATCCGCGAGATGCGCAAGCAGAACAAGCGCGAGCTCTCCCGGGCCAGCCTCGGCGGCGACGACGACCTCCTCGCCCAGCAGCAGAAGGCGGCGGGGCAGCCGCAGCCGCAGGTCCAGCCCGCCAAGGCCGACTTCGCCCCTTCCGCCGCGGACGACCACCACCGGCCGTTCCATGCCGCCCATGACGACACACCCACGGTAACCCTTTTTTAACTCATCATGCATGGCTTGTGTGTTGCTAGATTGTTTACCTTACCTCCATTATTGGTAGTGTCTTTCACCTTGTCTTGATTGTCTCATCGAAATTTGAATGGTCGAGTAATGGTGGGTGCGAAATTGAAATGAAATATTGATTAAAGGGTACCAATTTTGCTCTAGAGAATTGGAATTTCGTGCCAGAATTTAGGATGAACCTTAGAAAATTTTTATTAGAAAATTGAGGTGAAATGGGACGCATATGCCGTTTGAACTGCACCACAGAGAGACGATGCTGGGCTAGTGAGTTGGTAAAGGGGAGAGTAATACCTAGACAACAGCGCTTGTTCTAGGATCTGCTCAATTTTATAGAAATGAGGAACATAGTACATATTCATCAATCCATGTAATTTTTATATGGTAGTGCATGCACGGGCCCATCTGAGTATCATCGCATCCATAGAATTGTCATGATAAGCAATTTAGTAGTAGTGTAACGACCTGTTATGTGATGAGGGAGATGGGGAGGCTGGCTGAATCAGATGAGGCCATTGCAGATAGCACAGGCTACTGCATCCAATTATGCACACGCAGTGGACAGTAGTAGTAGTACTTGTCACAACTTGGATGATAAGGACAGGCCCATAAGTTGTTTCACAGCCTCCAAATCTGCATTCCTCTTAATTATTAGTTGTACTGATCTATGGGCAACGCCGTTGTCCATTAGAGAGGTGAAAAGGCTATCAGGGGCAAATATTTAGATTTATAGTTGTACTTGAAGGTGTACAATGTCGTTGTCCATCAGTGGCAGGTTTGAGTAGCTTCAGCATGATGTTGTCCCAACTGCATTTAGAGCTGGTTCATCGGGAGCAGAAATGTTAAGGAGAGCACTGCTGAGTGTATGAACATTTCTTTTGTTATGAAACTGTAACATCTGTTGATATGTGGGTTTACATGCACGAAGAGAATGCAAGGGGTCTGCCTGTTAGATGATGATCCAATTAGCATTTGGAGAGTTGGTCCACTGGGGACCTAGCAGGACATTCCAATGCATATAGATAGCCTTTCGTGCACAATTTTGCCCTATCTTATCGGTTTGTGTCACGGTTGTCACGGCGTCGCCAAGACGACGCCTAGGCGCCCTGGCGGTCCAGGGAGATGCCATGGAGCTTCACCGTGACAACCATCCTCTCCCACTCCCTCCCATGGCTGCCTCCCGTCTTCCTCGGCTCCGGCTGACGGGAATGGCCGGATCTGGTTGGATTGTAGGGAGGGGAGGCAGCAGGGAAAGGAGGCACCGGCGGGGAGGAGGCGCCGGGGAGGCCTTGAGCTCAAAAATGAGGTGAATAAATCAATTAGAGGATAAGTAGCCTTAAGGCTAAATACGCGGAGAGATTGTGACTGACAGGTGGTTATCGAAGTATTCTTTAGGGGAAACTAGTGTTTAGTTGGCTGTGATTACGTGCAACTGGTTGGTGGCATCTCGATGTCATTTGTTTACTATTCTATTTATGTCCTACCCGATGAAGAATTAAAGTTGATATTAATATAGCAGACAGTTATCTTTGTGAGTCATAGTTTGACATGGGCGAATCCAGGAGAAAAAGTCATTATATTGGGATCACTATAGGTGTGAATTAGGCAAGAAACTTTGTAATATCATGACAAGCATAAACTTTTTCATTGTTTAAGCTAGATGGCATCGGGTTGAACCCAACCCTCATATGCTGGATCCGCCCCTGAGTTTGGCATTTGAGCTGAGACTTTCGGCCATGTACCCATCAGGGCAACATTTATTTAGGCAGACTATCAGGATGATATTTTCAAAGTACAAGCAGTTGCATGTTCAACTTTTCCTTCTCTCTGCATCATGTATTCCGTTGCGTATGATTGGCCATTGTTAGCGACTTCATTTTGCATCATGCGCTTAGTTGTACATAGTTGACCAACGTTACTATACACTAACCTATGAGTCCATTCCATTACTATTGATGCAGGGAAGGAAGAAGTTCCTTAGCTATTTACAGTGCTGTATCAGAGCCTGATGAATTGTGAACCCTGCCTGTGTCACAGTACATAACTCCTGCGCAAACAGCTTTTAGGTTTCTTGGGTATTGTAAAGTTTGCATAATTTGTAGTCTCCTCCTGTTATGTAATCCTGCTGCTCTGTTGAGACAGAAAAAGGACAAAATGTGAGGGATGAAAGGCGCATTTGTTCATGCTGTTTTTTGCAAATGGTTTTCAACTTCTAGTGCAAATTGTTCATCTTTGGAGGAAGGGTTGAATCTGAAGGTGCATGATTGATTTGATTGTTGGTTGGAGAACAAAATCTGCACCTGTGATGGTATCTTGGTTTGGTATTGAATGATTGTTCCTGTTCTCTCTGTTCTAGTAGTTTGTTTTTGTTGTGGAACCTGGTATACATCTCTGTCTAGCGTATTGTCCCTGGAGTCGGCTGCCTGCCGTAGAAGCAGCAACCTCTTTGACAACTAAACACAGCTCTTTCCATGTGACTAGTTAAGTGCATGTATGTTGCTACGGAAGCGTAGGATTTAGCATAGCTTGTCACGCGAATACCAAATTTAGCTCCCGAATCATCGTAATTCTATTTGTAGCCCTCTCCTCGAGCACGGGACTATGAAAGTGCGACGTGTTTAGTGGTGCGGTCCGGGAACTCATGACTCAAACTGTGCACTGGTCTAGTCGTGAGCGTGGTCGTATAAGCCGTGGTTGTGGTTGTAAGGCATGGTCGTGGTCATAAGGCGTGGTTTTGAGCGTGGTCGTAAGCCGTAGTTGTGAGCATAATCGTATAAGCCGTGGTCGTAAGCCATGGTTTACGACCACGCTCACGACCATGGACCATGTTGACGACCATGACCACAGCTTACGACCACGCTCACGACCACGACTTATGACAAATCCTTGTAAAAGTACTCAGATTTGATAGAATCATCATAGCAGCCTCCAGTTCCCGTGTGCAGCTACGACCATGGGCTACGATCACAGGCCATGACCATGAGCTACGACCATGAACTATGACCACTGCCTACAACCACCATCTACGACCACTGGCTTCGACCACAGGAGAGGGGCTGCCACTGGAAGCGGCGGCTGAGCTCAAGCACCATGCGTGGGTCGAGTTTGATGGCCTTGACGCTGGCCTCAAGCAGCCGTTTGGTGAGGTTCCCCATGCCGGGCCCTATCTCGAGGACGGTGTCGGTGGGCTTTAAGCCAGCCTTGGTGATGATGGAGTCCACCAGCTTTGAGTTTTGTAGGATGTATTGACCCTTGGAGTTCTCGAACTAGATCCCGC
Organism: Dendrocalamus sinicus; assembly: GCA_036346575.1. NCBI lineage: Eukaryota > Viridiplantae > Streptophyta > Magnoliopsida > Poales > Poaceae > Dendrocalamus > Dendrocalamus sinicus. Next base: position 10,999,711 of record CM070670.1, read on the forward strand.
CCCACAGCCGCACGCCACCTCCTCCGTGCCGCTTCTTCTAGATCTTGCCGCCCTCCATGGTGGTGTGCTCGGGTTCCCATCGCTACCGCCTGAGGAGGAGGATGCCATGGTGGTGGAGAGGCGGAGGTGGTCTGTGGCACGCACAGGGAGTGGAGGGAGATAAGAGGAGTCTAGAAGACCCGCCGCCCGAGAAGGAGGTGGTGGTGGAAAGGCGGTGCTGGTCTATAGTGCACCGAGCCCGCCTTAGGCACCACCACAATGCGCGCCTTCGGAGCTCGAGAAACCGCCGCCGAGGTCAGGGAATCGCGGGGTGCGGTGCCTAGGCGCGGTCAAGAGATGAAGAGGGGTGGGAGATCGTAACTGATGCTATAACTGATGCTAGAAGTGGAGGAGAGGGACAGTTGATCGCCAAAGAGAGAGGGGAGGGGAGGAGTGCGAGACAGATGGTGAAGATCTCATTGTTCAGATCAGATGGCTGTAGAGAGAGAGAGAAAGGATAATGAACCTACTACCACCAATTCAAACTTTTAAGTAGTAGAGATTATCGTTCATGATCTCTAAAGTAATCTAATTACACTGAGCTATTTACTCGTGTTAATCCATATAAATTAACTATTATTCCTGATTAGTGTTCGTGTGAAAATTGGAAGGTCTCACGAGAGAAAAGAATAGCTTGTTCTTCTTGGCTTATTTAAACTTATAGATTATGACTTCTCTCGAACTAAGAAATGAGATGATTTCTTTATCGTTGTTTAGAAACAGTTTATAAGGATAGTATTTTAAAAACAGCTTATCAATTTTCACCAAAACTAAAAGTTATAAATTGTAGTTATAAAATACAAACTAAAAGAACATGCCAGAGTTCCACTGACGTGCCGTGGGTTGATCTGGAGTTATTGACTTTCCATTCCTATCTCTACATATAGCATAAATTCAAAACATAGCCCCTACGAATCCTCGTCCAACGGTCATGTCGTGGAGAGAGACGGTGCCTTTGCATCCAACGGTCGGAAAGAATCATTCAAATAGCTACGAGGCCCTTCTGTTTCTTCCATTTCCATCTCAACCCCCACTTCTCCACCATCTCTCCTGTTTTCCCCCTTCCTCGTTGCTTTACTCCAATAAGGCGAGCAGGCAGCAGCAGATTCCTTGGCGGCGACAAGGACGACAGGAGCCTCCTCCCTCGATTTGATTCCAAGCTCGTGCGGGGGCCTAAGGCCTCCGTATTGGGTGCAAGCCCTCTCGGCATCGATGGAAACGAGGAAGACGAGGCGAGGCGTTGAGGCGGTGGCGCCTCGTGTGTTTCCATGGTCCTCTCTTCGGCTTCCTCCAGCATCGCCTGCGTCCCGATGGCCGTGAGTTGGTGGGCTAAGGATGTGGCGACGGTGCAGGGGCGCATGTGGCCGAGTGGCCGCCCAATGCAGCCGCGGTGGCGTTGGCTTGGGCGGAGCACACGAGCAGTTCATAGGACCGCAAGCCCTCCATCTCCTCGGAAGCGATGACGGAAGCAACATCGCCAACGATCGCTAGCAGAAGTGGTAGGCGCTGGTGCATGGTGCCTCATCTCTCTCCAGTTCCCCTCCTATTCTGTTGGCGTTGCTCGCCTGATCGTCTCTCCATGGCCATTAAAGGGTGGGTCCGAGGATGTGGCTGTGACGGGGGAGGATGGAAGAGGAGAAGATACTGGTGAGAGGTGGAGTAGAGTTGGAGCTCGATCTCCATGTTCGTGGCCAAGTCCCTGTTCACCGATGGCCCAATTCGCCAAGTTTTACATCCTCTGACCAAGCGGTGCCCAGGCGCGGTCAAGAGATGAAGAGGGTGGGAGATCGTAACTGATGCTGTAACTGATATTAGAAGTGGAGGAGAAGGGCAGTTGATCGTCAAAGAGAGAGGGGAGGGGAGGAGCGCGAGACAGATGGTGAAAATCTCATTGTTCAGATCAAACGGCTGTAGAAAAAGGAAGGAGAATGAACCTACTATCACCAACTTAAACTTTTAAGTAGAAGAGAAAAAAAAAAGGAACAAGAAGAGCCTGCTTGTCCATTATCACAACATTTTCTTGTGTGTGCCCACAAGAAAGGGACTTGAGCTGGAATTGGAAGCCTGCAGATAATATGGCATCGTGTGTGGTCGTCGCATCTGCTCTCAGTTTTCAGTGTATTTTCCATTGTTTTCCGGTACATGCCAACGGAAGTAGGCAGAAAATGAGACTATGGGTAGTGTACTACTGTTTATAAAATACTAGTTATTTCAAAAAAAAAAAACAAAATACTAGTTGAAAATACACCAACTTGGTAATGTACAGGTTTTAATTATACTACTACTGAAGTTTCAGGGTGAAGTGGTAGTCAGCAATGTTGACAGAAAAGGACATGCAGGATGGTGGGGATCCATGGAATCTGAAACCGGTATGGAAGACAAGATCTGCGTCACTGCGTCCACGCTTGGTACCCTACCCTGAAAGGGAGGAGAGGCTAGGGCATCATGTGCCGTGTTTCATGGTGCAAGTGGAAACTACGGTTCCTACTACTTATTTTGATTTGACTTTCTGATATCTGGTTTATTTTTTATTAGTTGTAAATTTCGTTTTTTTATTTTTGGCTTTTTTAGCTTTTTTGTCGGTTCTCTTTTTTCCGTATTCGTTTGCAACTTGTTTTTTGTATTTTTTTAAATTTTTTTAAAATTTAATTATGTTAAATAAGTTAATATCAGTTATAGTATAATTTTAGCCGGATACAATACAATTTCAGCCATAAGTTATTTTTTTCAAGCGAAATGAACGGGTTGGGGAGCGAAGGACTCTCTCTCTCTCTCTCACGCACAGCTGAGTGATGATGAGCAATTGATGTGTCTAGTGTACCTTACCAGTCTTCTCGAACTGCTGGTGTGGGCACCACTGGCGGAGCTACAGGGTGGTCCTTGTGGGCCGCGGACCACCCTGCGCTCGGATAATGAGGCCTTCATGTATTTGATCATAATGCAAAACTTGTTGAATCACAACTACATTTACCTCCCGCTAAATCATTTAATTTGCTCTATATGTGTCAAGCTAATGACACGCAACTTGGGAATCTAGATGTACTGATAAAATCGTTGGCTAGCTTGGCATCTAGATGTACAATAAAATCGATGACTAGCTTGGCATGTTCATATTGAGCAACGATTGATGGTTTTAGCTAAAATAAATAGTAATGACTAAAAAGCTTTTAGTGGGAGGATACGAGTGGTGGGAAAATAAAAAGAGATGCGTGTGCGAGACAGGAGCGAGAAGAGTGAGGTAGTGATATGTCCGTGTCCCATAACTTATTTTCGGGATGAGAGAAATAGAGAAATTATTTTAGAAAGTTAAATATTTATATTACCTTCTTTCTTACGTGAGCAAGTCGGTGTAAACGGTCTCGTAAATTTCTTTGAGGTGGGTATTTGTTGTCTTAGCTTGCATTTGCTCCAAATGCGGCTTTCAGGAAGTTACCCATGCAAGCAAACTCTTCTGATCTACTCCTTTATAAAATGTATATTTTAAATAGCTTTGTCCATAAATATAGAATGTATTTAATGTTCTAATATAAAATTAATGTGATGTTCTCTTTATATCCTGACAAGAAGAAGAAGTAGTGACGTACTGTTCTTCAACTACTATGGATATGTAATATTTCAATTCTATGTTAAGAAAGCTATATTCGTCTATTTTATGAAGTTCGTATGTCCTTTTTCCCTTAATTGCATTTCGTAATTCATATACTTGTGTACCGACATGTTAAATTTATAGCGGTTAAATAAATTTTAGACAATGGACCACCATAGTTACAAATCCTGGCTACGCCACTGGTGGGCACCTTCCATCCTTTTCAAGAACATGAGCCCAAAACAAACACTGCCGTCAGGGAAAATGGAGCCTGAGGAGGGGCTCTGCGTAGTGACCAAGCTGCCCAACCATTTATGGGGACAGCACCGTTTGTTTCTTTTCACTTTTCGCGCCAACTCGTAGTTCGTCGTTAATACAGCCGGCGAGGGACTCCAAGAAGAGCGTGCTACCTTGCAAGTTTCGCCATGCATTCCTCCATGGACCTGCCCGTGTAGGTATAGCCCCTCGAGTCTGCCGGCCTCGGTCGGCCATCCGGCTTGCCGAACAGGGACGCTACGGTCACCAAGGCGCCGAAGGAACCCCGGCAAGTGGTGCCGCAGGCCCGTCGGCACGCGCGCGACAAGCAAGCGGCTGATCGGCGCGCGCGTCTTGCTGCTGGCCGGACGATCGGGAGCTCGCCGAATTAGGCTCGGCGTGGCCTGAGAATGTGACGCGGCGGAGATGCTCAACCGGAATGAGAGCCCGGCCGGCAAGCGTGATGCGCAGCCTGGCTCCGCGGTGCGAACATCACGGCGAGGGTGACTCGCAAGGGGCAGAATGGATGCCTGGCGTGATGGAGTCCGTCCGCCTCATCTCACCGACGACGTGGTCGACGTGCCACGACTGCGGCAACCGCCGGAAGGAAGATCGAAGTGATCCATGCAATTTTGTCACGACTCACAACTGCTCCTGCAATCTGAGTCCGCGGCAACGGCAACTGCCACGACTCACGAGGGAATTCAATTAATTTAATCTGTAAGATCTAGATTTTGTCTGCGTTTCAATCTCAGTCCGGTGGTGAAGTTCATCTAAAATCTTGCTCTTGGCCCAAGTGATCCATGCGATCGTGCAGTGTTAGCCAACTTCAAATTAAGTTCAATGAAGCGATTTGAGTCGACTTGGAGTCCAAGTTGAGGAGCTCGATCCGATCCCCGGCGTCCGGCGAATGACGACGCTCGCGGCATTCATCTCGACTCGAACCCCTGTCAGAACCAGCAATTGTCTGAAGAACTGAAGGAGGAGAAGAAAGTCTGAAGATAACGCTTCGACACTCCAGGCTAGCTGCAATTGACGGTTAGGATGTCATCACGCCCTTTGGAGGGATATCAACGGTTCCTACTCCCTTCCGCAATAGCTGGTTGATGATTAAATAGTCTCACTATGATGAGAAAATTGCTATTATAGGACGCGAAACAATGAACTTTGCTATTATAGGACTCCAATCGTTGACTTCGCTAAAACGACCTTTCAAGCGTTGGCACTTTGTTATACATGACATTTGATCATTTTAATCACTTTTCTCATCTAAAGTACATGTATTTTACCATGGGATGACATTTTTGCCCTTGTGTGTTTGGAGGGCAGGTGCCGCGCGTGGGCACGTCATGCCAGTGCCACTGCGCAGCAGTTCTTTGCCGCTGCTGCTGGCAGGCTGGTGGCAGCTTCTTGCCGCCACGGGGGGCATACATGCTCTGCGTACATGCATAGTTATCACACTAACTGGGTGAGGCAACTTAGTGGGCTCTACTCACGTGCATAACTGCACGTATGCATCGTATTGTATGTCTCATATATATATATATATATATATATATATATATATATATATATATATATATATATATATATATATATATATATATATATATATATATATATATATATATGTATATATATATATATGTATATATATATATATGTATGTATATATATATATATGTATGTATATATATATATATGTATATATATATATATGTATGTATATATATATATATATGTATATATATATATATGTATGTATATATATATATATGTATATATATATATATATACATATATATATATACATATATATATATATATATTATAAATAACAGGGGCACCTAGGTGTCTGGACACCTAGTCTCCCTACCTTTGGATTGTTTTTAGATGCGTGCTAGTGTGATTGAGACTTTCCATCCATGATTAAGACTTTCCTTCCATGATTGATTTAGCATGCCTAATATATTACATACCATACATACCATTGCTCTAGCACGTATCTAAAAGCAATCTAACGGCAGGGAGCCTAGGTGTCTAGGCACCTAGGTGTCCCATTTCAGCGTCCTATATATATATTTCGATTACTACTATCCGAGCACGGCGGCAACAGAGACAGGCCACGCAAGCCTGTATGCCCCGGCGGCGGCGGCAGTAGCCAGCCTGCCTGCCCAGGGCACCTGCTGTACATGCCCACGCGCGGCACCTGCCCTCCAAACACACAAGGGCAAAAATGTCATCCAATGGCAAAATACATGTACTTTAGATGAGAAAAGTGATTAAAAGGATCAAATGTCATGTATAACAAAGTGCCAACGCTTCAAAGGTCGTTTTAGCGAAGTCAACGATTGGAGTCCTATAATAGCGAAGCCCATTGTTTCGCGTCCTATAATAGCAATTTTCTCCCCTATGATTAATGTTAAAGACTTAATTACTTGGATGTAATTACCGTAATCCCTTTTTAGACTTAATGTTGGATGATGTAAGTACTCATATATATACCCTTCTGCGGAGGAATGGAAGATATTATTCGCCGTCAAAGTTATTACACTGTAGCCCTAGTTTACTTTAGCTCTAGCTGCTCTAGCGATTTTTCACCTTTGCTGTCCAGATTTCTGTGTTCTTCTACTTCCCAGACGGATTTCTTCCCTGGGATGTGACAAATTGGTATCAGAGCCTCATCTTCCTCGGCAAAGAGTGGTTGGGAGTGATTGGGTTGGGGTCTTCGGCCTGTAAAATCCCCAGTCGCTTTCAATCCGAATCGGCGCTTGAGCTTCATCTTCCTCGTCAAATCCTGGATCCCTCCGATTTGCGGCAGCGGCTTGGATCGGCGGAGCTCGCGCTAGCTGTCTCGGTCCCAGCTGGCGGCGGCTTGGATCGGCGGAGCTCGCGCTAGCTGTCTCGGTCCCAGCTAGCGGCGGATTGGATCGGCGCTTGGTGAAGGTTCCGGGCTCTACTCCGGGTAAAATCCCTAAACCTTGTTCCGAACTGCGGGAAGATGACCAAATCAATGACAAGGAATGTGGTGGAAGCGTCCGAACTCACAGTTGTTCGGCAAGTAGCTACGGCGGCCAACTACAAGGCAGATATGATTCAACGCCAAATGGGAGATTTGCAGAAACAGGTGACAGGACTGCAAGATCGGATGAATCGGATGGAATTATTACTTCAGGGGTTAGTATCTTCACAAGCGAGAGGGCCAGAACATGCAGCGGGAAGAAGGGCCCCTAATTTGCGACAACCAGAAGAGCCCAGGAGCTTACCAGAGATGGTTCAACCGGGTGAACTTGAGATGGAAGTGACAAGGAGGATATTTTTCAAGGTTACTGATTGCAAATCTGCCAAGCTCTATGGTAATGTCAACTATGTAGATGAGAGGCATCGACACAGATATGAGGTAAATCCTGATATGGTGCCAATATTCGAAAATGCCGGACTTCAATTTGTTGGCAAAGATGAATCTAGTAGGAGAATGGAGATCATTGAAATACCTGATCATCGATTTTTTGTCGGTGTCCAATTCCATCTGGAGTTTAAGTCAAGACCTTCGAAACCTTATGCACCATTTGTCGGACAAATTGCTGCATCGTCTGGGCAACTGGACCATGTGCAGCAAGACAGCTGCAATGGTCACACTATTGCGGCCGAACATCCGCTCAACAATGGTTCCTTGAAACCCCTAGTACACCTGAATGGGCATGCTAAGAAGCATGCTAATGGTGTAGCAAATGGAACCTACTATGCGGACGGCAATGGTGTGCATGGGTATTGTTTTTCGGGACAATTGGCTGAGGTGGAAGCTCTACAAACTTACCAAATGCAGTCAGATGGTGAAAGAAATGAAGTTAGAGACATGTCAAATAGACTTGAAGCATGTGAACTTTCAGCTGCTCTATGCAAAAACTCATCTGATGCATCATTTCCAGTAGTTAGCAAGGAATCTTTACTGCAAGAAATGTTCTTTAGTGCCAAAACTACATCAGGACGCCTACATTTGGCTAAGGAGTTATTGAAGCTTCCTCCAGTTGTTCTTAAATCATTTGCTGGGTCTAAAGAAGGACTAACTACACTGAACTCTTGGATACTTGATTCACTAGGGAAAAATGCTACTCAACTGTTGCGTCATTGTGTGCGCTTGCTTGTGCGTGTGTCAACCGATCTGCTAGCTGTTCACTTGTCTGGAATTGGGAAGACTATAAAGGAAAAGGTTTGTGTGCATACAAGTCAAGATATACGTGCTATAGCTCGCCAATTGGTCAGTGTGTGGATAGAAGTTTTCCGAAAAGAAAAGGACAGCAATGGTGGACTCAAATTGCTGCGTCGAATGCCATCAATTGAATCGAGTAAGACCAGGAGTAAGGATCTACAATCAGGAAAACCTACTTTGCGCATGCCAAATGAAGCTTTAGATAACCATAAAGGAGCTGCACAGCATGTAAGGTCTTCTGGGAGCCATTCACCGCACAAAACAAGCAAGAAGCCTGAGAACAAGGCTGCAAAAATGGAAACCATGATGGCTACAAGGTCTGATGGTAGCTCACTTCGTTCCCAAAAGCAACATCATGATCTGGAACCTAAGGTGGATAATGGCATGGTTATGTCCGAGGAAGAAGCTGCTGCATTTGCTGCTGAGGAGGCTGCTCGAGCTGCTGCCATATCAGCTGCACAGGCATATGCATCTGTAGAGGCTGAGATAAGTGTGCCTCGCGAGCTTCCAAAGATACCATCATTCGATACATTTGCAATGCGTGATCATGATTTGGATGAGTCTGATACAAGAAAGAAAGTGTTAAGTGACAACCTTCGGAGACTTGAATGCATATCAGAAATTGATTCCAGGAATGGCAAGGCTAAGAACTCATTGGCTGATCACGCCAATTATGCTGATGTTGACAGCTCAAAAATGACTGGTGATAACTGTACACAGAGGAGCTATTCAAACGAGAAAACCTGCCTAATAAATATTAGGGATAATTCTGCAGATAGTGGAGCTGTAGACAGTCGGTTTACGAGGGCATGGGTTGATACTGATACAATCTGCATTGATGGTGTCAAGGATCCTCTAGCCATTGAGAGGTGGCAGATGCAGGCAATGGAAGCAGATAAAGAATTCTACAGCCGGATACGTATAGATGAAGAAGATTCAATTAGCCAAAAGCAGACATGTAGGAGTTCTGTCTCTCAGGTTGTAGAAAGCAAACCTGCATCAGAAGGGCAGTCACGAGGCATAGAACATATAAGACAGGGTCTTATAGATTTTATAGCCACACTGCTTATGCCACTATACAAAAGTAAAAAGATCGACAGGGATGATTACAAGACAATAATGCGGGAAGCTGTCACCAAGATCATCGAGACATGCACAGAAGGAGAGAAGGTGATGGCTGCTCACGAGTTTCTCGATTTTAAAAGAAAAAGTAAGATTCAATCCTTTGTGGATAAGTTGGTTCTGACATTGGATATGCTGGTTGAGGAGGAGCTAACAGCTCAAGTAAGAGAGTGGATATGCTCAAGAGACATTGGGACTGTTAATGTTTCAGATGTTCTTTCTAACTTCCCTGACATATCAATGGAAATGGTTGAAGATATTATGGAGAGGCTACTTAAAGATGGCTTACTTTCCAGAGCAAGCAAGGATGGTTATGCTGTTAACAAGATTACTAATCCCAGAACGCCACACATAAAGAAAGAGCTCATCATGCATAATGCCTCACCTACTGAAGGAACCAAAAACGACAAAGGTGATGCTCAATCCAGGGAATTGCTCCAACGTGTATGTGAATGCTTTGGCAAGGAGCGATGTGAAAGATTTGAGGATTGCATAACTTGGGCAAGACTGGCATTTGAAGATTACTTCGCTAATCGTGTGAAGCAGCTAACATTCACATTTCCTGAAGATGCTGCCACCAGCACGGGTGCTCTTTTCTGGTTTGCTCCCAAGCGTTTCCCTCACCCGCTGCAACTTTTAGCTATTGATTCATCTCACATTCACTTCATGCTGGCTGCTTCCATATTGAGAGCGGTGTCTTTCGGGATCCCCATACCTGACTGGGCAAAGAACATGAGTGATCTGGCTGATACAGTAAGTAAGGTTGTAGTACCTGAATTTGAGCCAAAGAGGGGGGTTAAGATTGAGACAGATGAGAAGGCTACTAACTTCTCCAGTGACTCAGTTGACGATGCTGCTGTTATTGAAGATCTTTTAACCAAGCTGGAAACGAGAGCTTTATCTCGCAGTGATAGACTGGTGACTCAGTGGTGGGTACAATGGGAGAACCTGCTTTCAGAAGAAGCAACTTGGGAAGACGCCGATTTCATCAAAGGAACATTTTTCGGAGTCTATTCACAAACTATTAAGTCCTGGTTTCCTGATCAAAGCACTTGAGGACAAGTTTGCTGCTGAGGGAAGGGCAATGTCAGAACCAGCAATTGTCTGAAGAACTGAAGGAGGAGAAGAAAGTCTGAAGATAACGCTTCGACACTCCAGGCTAGCTGCAATTGACGGTTAGGATGTCATCACGCCCTTTGGAGGGATATCAACGGTTCATACTCCCTTCCGCAATAGCTGGTTGATGATTAAATAGTCTCACTATGATTAATGTTAAAGACTTAATTACTTGGATGTAATTACCGTAATCCCTTTTTAGACTTAATGTTGGATGATGTAAGTACTCATATATATACCCTTCTGCGGAGGAATGGAAGATATTATTCGCCGTCAAAGTTATTACACTGTAGCCCTAGTTTACTTTAGCTCTAGCTGCTCTAGTGATTTTTCACCTTTGCTGTCCAGATTTCTGTGTTCTTCTACTTCCCAGACGGATTTCTTCCTTGGGATGTGACAACCCCGGCCCGTCAGGTTCAAAGTTCAGACGCTGTCGCAGAAGCAGCTCGTGCACGTATTACACGTTTCGCCGGAGTTGCAGGCCCGCCGCGGCGGCGGCCCGCATGCGCATCGATCCTCACCAGTCTACCCACCGCCGCACCACCACCCAAACCCTAACCACATCGTTGCCGCCGGGCGAGAAGAGAAGATGTGTCGCCCGCCTGGAGCACAAATGGTGATGCGATCCAATGATGGGAAAATGCAACACTTATATTTAGGGAAAATGCAACAATTATAATTAAGAAAAATATCAAGCAGCCGACGAATAGCAGAGAACCTTCAAGACTTCGTGACATGGAGTGGCAAGTAACTTCCATTACTCAAATTTCAGATCGCACATATTAGCGGTGGCAAATAAGCATCTTGTTTGCAAATTCAAAAGGGTTAGTGCTTTGACCTTATCTTCTTTTAGTCTCGACACAAAAACAAGTCAAAAGCCATATCGTACTAACTTTCAAAATCCATTCATTTCGCTAATTTAGGACATATTAACTAATTAGAAACTCATTCTACACATCAGAGAAACGTTTTTTTTATTGTAACTCCCGAGTACATCGTATTAATGCATGCCTCACTCTCTGTTTGATGTATTCTTGTACGCAAAATTCATAATATAAATCAGAATAATTAAATGAAATAAAGGCACAATGGCTGACACGTAAGTCAATACTGTTGACACATGACTTGAGAGCAGCGTACAAATTTCGTGAAGCGAGACTATGACGTACGGCCCCATGTCTTGTCAAATATTTTGCTACGTGTAATATATGTAATATTGGACTCTTTTGATTGGGTCCGTGGTACGGAACATGAAGGTTCAAACAGATCGCAAATACAACATCCAGTTTAATAGATATGGTCTTTAAATATTAGAGATCAACAAGTATAAATCAGATGTTTATTCGGCGTTAGGTATAGCGGCTTCTTCTTTTCGGCTTTTAGTTTATTTGCAGTAACTAGTTTTTAAATAATATATCTTTTCAAAATGGAATATACAGGTTGATTGTATTAGATATTGTACTGACTTTTTCCATATTGGTCAAAATCGCATGTGAGTGACTTGTACTCTCTCTCACTAACAGCCGGAATTCAAAATTTTAAACCAAAAGTCACAACCCAAAATTTCCTTGGATTTCTTAGATTTATTTACTTTTTTCTAGAGCTTAATTTCTTTTTTCTTGTTTTCTAAAATTTGGAAATCTAAAAATCTAGATTTTCCTTTCGAGCCAATTTCCCTTTTTTTTTGGGCCCATCTCCCTACTTTTGGCCTGGTTCGCTTTGTGCGCCTTAGCCCATCTCCTCTCCCACCTTCATCCTGGTCTAGCGTGGCTCGTCTCTGCTCCGCGGCTCAACTCCGCTCGGCCCGCGCCTTGGCCTAGCCTACCATGTGTCACCCACAACCAACTCGCCTCCTTTTTCTCCTTCTCCCACCACCAAGGGGGCCCTACCTGCTAGACCCTATTCATCGTGTTCCACACAGTTGCCTCCCTTGTCTTCGAAGTCGCCATGACGCCCAGTCGTAGCCGCATCAAACTCTGCCTCTTCCGTGTATAAAAAGGCATGGTATGACCCCCCCCCCCAAAAATAGGTACCCCGAGTAGCATTCGTCCTCGCATGTGTGCTGCCATCACCTTCTGCAGCGTTTTCACCACTGACCGCCATGGGAGCCGAGAGCAAGCTTCGTCGATCCACCAAATCGTTGCGTCTTTGCCGATTTGGAGCACAACATGGAGTGTTCCCGAGTAATCTCATCCAAACCACTCAAGGAATTGAATGAGGAGCTGTCATCAATGAGATCCAAGCTATCTTCTCCACCACTGGCCATCTACCTCCGCCATCCAAATTCGCCACCACCGGTGAGCCCTAGCCTTCATCTTCTTCACCTCCATGTTCCCCGCATCACGTTCCATCTTGTGCTCCCCTTGCTTTCACCGGAGCATCACCACCGTGCTAACTTCAGCAAAGCTGAGCCCGCTCCGTCGTTTGCTCACCGGTGACCTCACTCGTCTGCTGTGCCCACGTCATTGTCATCACCGGGTCACCCTCTCTCTATTTTGGCCTTTGCAAGTGCTTTATCGACCATCATTCGCTGTCACACTGTCCACTCGAGCTTACGCCGCCGCCTAGCTCACCTCGAGTGACCTTATTGGTCATCTATTTCCAATTTGAGCCACTTGATCGTGTCCTAGTGGTTTTGTGATCATGCCGGTGACTTCATTGCACCATTACTCGTTGTCTTTCACCATCGCCAGCATTGAACAGCCGTGGTCATCGATCTGCCTATGCCAGTATCCGTGTGGCTAGCCATGTCAGCGCCCTTCTCTGGTGTGGTAAGCCGTGTGGCTGCCTATGGGGTGCCTCCCATTGCCAAGCTACGTAGACTCGGTCTACATGAGCCAATCCCTGCCATGTGGACCCCTCAGACTTGAGCACTATTCCAAAGACCTTGTCCACCGTGAACCAAGGCTGTAATCCATCAACCTAGTCCATTGTGAACCAGATCTATCCATGAACCCGGTCCATGAGCCATGGCCCATTTTTAGAATCTAATCCTATTTTCCATAAATAAATTAAATCCCAAAATACCCAAAAGCGTAGTAGACACACCTGTCAGCCATATGGTTTCTCCCTCCTCTATTAATTTCTAGCATTTTCTCAGCCGATCAATCTTTCGAGAGTCCGTTCTCCTCCATTCGAACTCCGATTGATCCGATTCTTCTTCCTAAATTCATGTAAAATTGAGCTCTATCTTTTGGTGTTGGTTTGGTTATTTTTGGATTTTATTTAGATTTATTTTTGTTTCATTCACTTTCTCTTTCATTAGATAACGTCTTCGAAGGAGCAGAAGTAGGACCTAAAAATCAAGAAGAGATAACTGAGAGAAGTCAAGGCAAGTTATGACTTTTGATCATTTTGAATCTATTGTTTAAAATATAATTATCATTATTTTGTTTTAAATTATTATGCATTGCTAATTTTATTACAAAACCTTTGTACTTGGTAGTTAATACCCAGTTGTTCAATAACACATGCTTTGATAATTTGAATGTCATAATTCCATTGTCAGCCTAGGATGCCATGATTCAATAAGACTTATTTGGGTTGAACTTCTAGTATGTTTAGCCATACTTATTGCTACATTGGGCTTATCATCACATGTTGATCAGTTAATTAATTTTGTCTTAATGAGATATTGAATCATGGTTGTAGCTATAGTTATAAAATTTGTGTACCATGACATGGGTAGTATCATTGGTGTTGGTTAAATAAAATGGTTTCATTTGCGCGAGTGATCGTATAGTAAAGGAGGAAGTGTGGTCGGCACTTTTGAGATGTAGATACCTCACTTAGGTAATATTTAAGGACTTAACTTTGTGCACTATTGATCTGAACCTTACCGTACAACCACATGTCTAGTATGGAATAGACCTAACTGATTAATTTGTGATGTTTCAAGTTTGGTTTCGCCACTATGATGAATGTGAGAGCAGTCGTAGCCATTGTCTCACATTGGCGCAAAAGGGGGCTTTTTTGTCAGACCTAGATTTTTCAATCTAGAATCTCCTGTGAAACATTGCACTATTCTCTGGATAAGTAGGTAGTGCTCTGATGTGACGATGGCCCGATCTTCCGAGAGGTACTGATAAGTCGATTGTGGAGATCTCGACGTTGATGATCCAAAGGCTCCGACCAAAACAGATCGAACCCTCGCAATCACTACACCATCGCTCGTTGGTTATCAACCGTGCGAACACGATTGACCTCGCCAAGAAGGCTATCTCCTGCAAGCGAATCGAGAACACAAGCAAGAGAGTAAAAGATGCAATCTGAAATTGCGAATAATATTTAAGTTCACAAGTTGGGGTTCCTCAAACCGAACATGCGCTAAACCGCTAAGCAGAATAAACTCTTAAGAAAAACCGAGGAAAACTAAAGGGTGCGACCTCCTTAAATAGGAGTGGGGGAGGCCGCACTTATCTAACAAAAGGGGATGTGGTACTATTCATGGGTACTGTTCACGTGAACAGTACACCCATGATTAGTGCAGGCCCAAATAGTCTAAGTGTGATTACAAGGCCCAAGGCCCACTTTGACTCGGACTGGAAAAGTGACGCCACTTGTTTTGCAGTTTCTGATCGGCTCGGATGGAATTTTGAGGTGAGACCAGATTCATCTGAAAGTAGACTCCAAGATCTTTCCAACGAGTACTCACGGGCCCCGAGAAGTCTTCTGGATCAAAAGTTATGGCTGTTTGAAGTTGGCCTGTCAGGCTGAATCCGAATTGATCTGGAGGCCGAATTGGATTCCAAAACTTGTCCAACTTGAACCCTTGCTTCAATTGGTTCCAAAGTGATGTGGTGCTACAAATATATATATATTTTCATCATTAGGTAGCATCATATTCTCATTTAAAATATGTTGAAGTTGAAGAAACGAATTCACCTTTAGTTCATTCTTGATATTGGCCGCTATAGTCGTACGTGTTGGTGGCGTGGTCACATCATCCTCCCCTTCTTGATGGAATACCGTCCTCGGTTTTAACATATGTGTAGTGTCACGTATTGCATGATCTTGATCATAAATCTTGGTGTATGATAACAAACGCAACAAACTCTCATTATGTAATATCATAAGTTCTTTATCAAATAAAGTAAAATCTCTTTGAAACGAGCTCACCTCATAATTTAAGTGATGCGTAGGAGCTCTTGTAATTGTAACAACAAGTAGAGCAAATATGGTTGTATCCATAGGATTCATGTTCTTATCATCCTCCCTTCTTGCAAACAAAGCCGTCCTCGGCTTTTGATAAGCTGAAAATATGGTAACAAAGAAGCCAAGGTGTATGCATGGTATATGTATATGTCATCCGTTTTAACAGTTCTTCGTTGTTGCACAATTAATGTTATAAAACAGCAATGATCATAAAAGCTCATTGTATTATTAACCCAAGAGTAATCATATATGTTAATGAGCAATTCAAAATTTCTCACACAATAATTATTGCAACTTGTTTTGCAAATGTAAGTGAAGCATTTATGCAATTCAAATCTTTGATTTCAGTAAACTTGTAGTGGTGGCATATATGGACAAAACTACAACCTTTGGAATCAAGCAAAGTTCATCCATATAATCGTATCTCAATCGAACAATAGTAAATTCATCTAGCCGGGTGAAGAGATTTGTATGTTCTGCCATAATTCATCATCTTTATTCAGATTGTCCATACTAGATAGTACAAAAGAGATGAACACATAGGCATTGGATGAGTACTAAATTTTACTTCCTCTCACATTGAACATGATTCAGCATACAAGAATTGTTGTTCCAAATAGCAAGTCTCAATTCATCAATGGGATCACAAGTTATGCATATTCGATATACAAGAAATTGATTTTCCACACCATAATCTCCAATCAAATTAAACTTATATCCAGAGTGTAGACACTAAACAAGAATTTCGAACATGTAAGTTCAGAAACTTTCTCCATAGCATGTGACAATTTCATAGGTAGATCCAACATGATGTAACACAATGAATTAGCAGGAGAAATTCTAGTCAAAACTTCTTTATGTGTTATTAATTCGACATGTGCAAAATTATGAGAATTTAGATCAGCACATGGTTCAATTAAGTCAACACAAGGAACATCAAAAGAGTACACTACAGCGGTATATACTCACAAGGTTGCTCTATGTCTTGTTGTAGCACCAAATCATTACCGTGAGCGATGATAGCACCATGTTCTTTACCTTTTGGCTCTCCTCGATGATGCAAGTGCATCCATCTCCTTATCTTCATTCTCAACCAATGGGGTTAGTGATTCAATCAGCTTATGCTCCTCTTCGGCATTGTTCTCAATCGCAAGGTTAGCTGCAAGAGCATATTCATCCTCAACATCACTAGCACTTACATAACCACCATCTTCTCGTCGCAATGTACGCCCGTGACTTGGGCAATCTCTCATGACGTGGCTCATCCCTTTACAACGGTGGCACACAATACCCGTCGTGCGCCCGTGGAAGCAACCGATGAAGAGCTCTTTGCTGGTGTTTGCACACTAGTAGATTTGCTCGTCTCGGTGCGCGTGATGGTGGCGGCGGTGCTGCTGAACGCGCCCTACTCACGAGAGGGCAGCAGCTCGAAAAATAGGAGGTGGGGCTGTCTTGGCTTGCCCAGCGCCGATCTCGATGTAGACGCACCTCCAAAGTTCCTCCTTGTCCTTTGTTGCCTACCCCGCAATTCTTTCTCGCCAAACAAGCAAGCTGGAACAATCTATTGATATCATTATACTCTTTGTAATCAATTATGTTCTGAATTTCACGCCTTAAGCCCCCATAAAAACGATCCATCTTATCCTCCTCATCTTCTACAACATTACAACGCAACATGCCTATTTGTAGTTCTTGATAATATTCCTCATGCATTTATGACCTTGGTCTAAGCACTGCAATTTCTTATGCATTTCATGTTTAAAAGCAGGAGGAACAAATCTAGCACGCATAGCTTCCTTTAATTTATCCCATGTATTAGGTGCTAAACAAGAATTAACTACATGAGTCCACCAAATGATAGCACGATCTTTAAATTCACTAGTAGCTTGCCTGACTCTATGCACTTCAGAACTAGATGGGCATTAAATTTTTGTTCAACTGTCATCTCCCAATCTAGATAAGTTTCAGCATCATAAGTACCCAAAAGATGGTAGGGTAAATTTAACTTTAGCAATTGGTTTATCATTAACACGAGCATTGTGGTGCTGAAAATTAGTACCTCCCATACCATGACGGTTTTGATGTAAGCGGTGTCGTGCATCTTGGCCAGCAAATGCAGCGTTGGCATCACGGTTTTGTCTCTCATTATCATCTCCCTCCTCGAGATCTTGGCCTGCATAGTGATCATACTCGCGTCCATTGTTTGGTGGCCAATTCACCATTCTTTCAAGGCGTGCAGTGAGTGCTGCAAATCTCTCATTGATGGAGCGTGTTGTAGCTTGAAATTTCCTATCGATGTCCTCGAATGGTAGTGCGTTGTTCATCCAAAAGAGTCATGAGCTCTCCTTTAAAATACACTCTTGATTATCAGACGACTCACCTGTCATGGTTAGTGGAAAACAAAGACAACACAAAGGTATTACCCCTATCAACTACTAGGTGGTGGAAGGTGGAATCACACATTCTCAAACATCTTACCACACTCTTACAAGTGTTCTTACCAATGCAGCAGGTGGTACAACCGGTGGCTGGTTCGTGATACCATGTCGGCGTGGAGTACGATTGCAAGAGGGAACCTGTTCGATCAAGAGTAGGTGTAGCTTGGAAGGCACAATATGGTAGCAATGGAGAACAATCAGTTCATTTCAGAATTGCATAGAATTGAATTATAGTTCGTATCTAGCACTTAGCCTATGTTGCTGATCAACCAAGGATGGAAGAAGGCTAAGAATAAGTGTATGGCAAAGTGTGGGAGTGGTAAATACAAGATAATTCAATCCAATGCAATCTGGAATTGAGGAACACAAGGATTGACCCAAAACTGAAAACTGAAGATTTCTGTCCACTGGACAGTATGTAGGTATTTTGGCCGTAACTTTTTTTCAGATGCCTATTTTTCACTGATTCTTTTTTTATCTGTTTTCTGACGGCTTTTTCTACAGATTTTCTTTTGGGGCCAACTTCGGAAACCCGACACAGAAATTCGCACAAAAATCACAACTGCTGACTATTGCAGATTCACAACAGATAATTAGGTCAACTTTCACCGCACATATCTCTTAACTGCCTGGCTGGAATGACGTGAAATTTTACAGATAGATGGATAAGGAAATTTTGAATCTAATGGCGGTGGTCCCACTCAAAAATAATCTCGGAATCAAAAGATATGATGTTTTTGGTGGCGGCTGCAGAGGAAGGAAAGATCAGCCGAAATTGGAAATTAGGGTTTGGGTTGGGGAATTTTTTTTTTTGGATTTTCAATGGAACAAAGATATGACCAGCAACTAGACAATACTATGACGGACACAAATTCAATTTAGCAAACCAAAACTAACAGATTGAAAGGCACAACGGGTTTGGACAGCGGAAATTAACTCTTTTGTGGGGCAATTTTTTTTCTGAACTATAGGAAATAAAACCAATCTACTAACTAAGGATATAAGAATTACCTCACGGGCAACCGTTGCTCGATACCAACTGATGTGACGATGGCCCGATCTTCCGAGAGCTACCGATAAGTCGATTGTGGAGATCTCGACGTTGATGATCCAAAGGCTCCACCAAAACAGATCGAACCCCTCGCAATCACTACACCATCGCTCGTTGGTTATCAACCGTGCGAACACGATTGACCTCGCCAAGAAGGCTATCTCCTGCAAGCGAATCGAGAACACAAGCAAGAGAGTAAAAGATGCAATCTGAAATTGCGAATAATGTTTAAGTTCACAAGTTGGGGTTCCTCAAACCGAACATGCGTGAAAACTGCTAAGCAGAATAAACTCTTAAGAAAAACCCGAGGAAAACTAAAGGTGCGACCTCCTTAAATAGGAGTGGGGAGGCCGCACTTATCTAACAAAAGGGATGTGGTACTATTCACAGGTACTGTTCACGTGAACAGTACACCCATGATTAGTGCAGGCCCAAATAGTCTAAGTGTGATTACAAGGCCCAAGGCCCACTTTGACTCGGACTGGAAAAGTGATGCCACTTGTTTTGCAGTTTCTGATCGGCTCGGATGGAATTTTGAGGTGAGACCAGATTCATCTGAAAGTAGACTCCAAGATCTTTCCAACGAGTACTCACGGGCCCCGAGAAGTCTTCTGGATCAAAAGTTATGGCTGTTTGAAGTTGGCCTGTCAGGCTGAATCCGAATTGATCTGGAGGCCGAATTGGATTCCAAAACCTGTCCAACTTGAACCCTTGCTTCAATTGGTTCCAAAGTGATGTGGTGCTACAAATATATATATATTTTCATCATTAGGTAGCATCATATTCTCATTTAAAATATGTTGAAGTTGAAGAAACGAATTCACCTTTAGTTCATTCTTGATATTGGCCGCTATAGTCGTACGTGTTGGTGGCGTGGTCACATCATGCTCATAGGTACATTACTGCATCATCTAATACATCGCATGAAGCATAATAACCATAATATTACATAACCGAGTTTGAAGTACACCACGTCGGGTGACAGTTTTACACAAGGGCCGAACAGGTCAAATGTCTACATTACAAGATAACAGCGAAAGCAAAAGCATAAGTAAGACCATAATCCACAGGTAAGCGACTGAGGGGTAAATGTGTGCAACATATACTATCTAATCCTAAGTAATATATGTGCACATAGTCTCCATTAAGTCTACTTGTCTAGGACCCGAAATCGAAGAAACCGCCCTAATTTCCTTCGTTGTTTCCTTCATCTGCGGCAGGGGCATCTTCATAAGTGTAGTGGTCTTGGGTTCCTACTTCTGATTTTGGTAATGCGAGTGTAAGTACAAATCTATCGTGCTCCGCGAGCCAACACACAGTATGCGATAAGTAACATGCACGGCTTATCAAGAAAAGGCTCGGGTTATTTTATTTGCTATAAATTTCTTTCAAATTGCTACATAGAAATTACCTAAGATCGAGCAGTTTGAACTTAAAACATAATGTGAGTAAGAAGGCACTAATAATAGTGATTCAGATACCATTCACCGTTACATGGTTTCTGCACCGTATGCTAACCTTTCAGCGTTATAACCGCTTATATTATCCCTCGGACAACACCCAGGGCAACATAAATCAGGGTTTCCACCACCCTCTACTTTTTCAATTCCACCCACAAAGTTTTTGAAATAGAACTATATCTAGTTAAGTTCACATGTCTGCCCTTGATCGTGGGCACGACTATTCGAATAGTTTTGACTCTGCAAAGTTAGCACACTTTACCCATAAGAGACAATCCGCTCGTTACCCCACACGATTCCTTAGTCATGTGGTTGAGTAGATCATCACATTAACTGTTCAAAATACCTCGCCCCTTCCATCATCTCACCCATATGAGCTTCTCCCACTTGCGGCGGGTCCCATAAATTGTGCGGGATGTTCTTCCCCTATGCGGCTAGCAGCTGGACTACCCACACCGACTAGCACACCGCGGAAAACTTCACCCTCTATGAGTGTCCCATTCAAGTCGTCACACAGACAGCCACTTACACTATCTCACCTTGTTGGACCGAAATGGCGACAGAGGGGGGGTGAATGTCGACTATTAAAAACGACCCCCAAAAATTACCCACAAGAGAGAATCCCCCTCTATAGCTATGGAGAGCTATGAGGTAGAAGAAATACACCCTCTGAACAAACAACTAAACCAACACAGGGAATAATCGAGCAATAACAGCAGCAAACAAAAACAAGAGAATCAGCACTCAAGAACAACCGGGTGGTCAGACCGCAGTGGGCAGGGCGGTCTAACCGCTCTAGCTACGCCGGTCAGACCGGTGGCACAAGGCCGGTCAGACCACCGTCCTCACGCAGGTCTGACCGCTCCTCGGGTGCAGACAACAGAGCAAGCCGACTGAGACTCTGAAAGTTCAGGATTTTGCTGAAAACAGGGAAAAGAGAGAAAAACCTCTAATCTTTTCACAGAAAAATACTAAGGCACTATTCTAAACATCTCTGAGGCACCAAACAACATGGGAATTTAACTGAAACTGAGGAATTTCAGATTAGAGCCCAAAAACTGAAAATTACAGAGAGCAGTCCCAAAAACTCAAATTCCCATCTAACCTTTGATCCTATGGCCAAGAAACTTTGCAGATATATTAGCAATAGCCTAAGGACCAAAGAGTCCAAATCTCAGCCTACCTTCTCCAACTCGCTACACCTAGCTCTAGATCTAGCATGGAATCTACCTAGCTTAAGAAAAGCATCATTAAGCTAGTCGTAGGTAGGGGATACCTCATCGGAGTCGGAGTACAGCTCGATGTCGCTCAGTTCGCCCTCAAGGGCCATGAAGCACATGCCAGAGAAGTCGTCGCCGCCCTTGGGTTCTTGCTCGTCTGTTCCATCGTCGTCGCTCCACCCCTCCACCTCGCTGAGGTCGAGGTCGAGGTCGTCGAAGGCGGTGAGGACGCGGTGGAAGAGCTTCTTGGCTTTGCCAAGGTCGCGGAACTTCTTCTTGCCTTGGGTGTGAGCTGAGAGCTTCTTGTTGTGGTTCTTGTCGATGTAGTCGTTCTTGCCCGAACCGCCGTAGTCACCTTTGTCTTTCCCCAACTTGGGGCAGTTTGCTCGAATGTGGTTGGGGCCACCACACTCGAAGCAGATCATGGGTCCTCCTCTCTTTCCGTCCCTCCTCTTGTAAGCATGGAAAAATCTCCGAGCTAGGAGGGCTAACTGCTCATCCGCAAGCTGCTCTAACTGATCATCAGTTATGTCACAGAGAGCAGCAAGGGAGAATCCACAAGTCGACTCGGAAGAAGGTCCAGAAGTGGGATCGGTGACTAAGGCCATCGACTGCGACTTCGACCTACGAGAGACTATGCCAATCTCGTGAGTCTTGAGGCGTGAATACAATGCGTCAAGAGTCAAGGTCGAGAGATCGGTGGTGTCCTTGATGGTAGTCACCTTCATCTCCCAAACGCGTAAGTCAAGAGCCGCGAGCATCTGACGAGTGTTGTCCGAGTCGGGGTATGTGAGACCGACCGCTCGGAGGTTGCTCAAGATCTTGTGGAAACGCGCAAAACACTCATCAAGGGACTCGCCAGCGAGCATTTCAAACTTGTTGTAATCTCGCTTGAACCGTCTGTCGGATCGTCTTGATCCGGTGGTGCCCTCATGGTAAGCATCGAGGGTCACCCAGATGTCGAATGCCGACGTAAGATGAGAGATGCAGTCAAACTCGCTTCGGCTTAACCCCTGAATGATGATGTTCCTTGCCTTAGCATTCGCCTCAACATCAGCCATATTCCCGGCATTGATGTTCACTTTGACCTTACGCCAGATGGCGTAGCCCTGAGCCTGGATGTAGGTCTCCATTCGACTCTTCCAGAAGGGATAGTCGATCCCACTGAAGACCAGGGGCTTGGTCGAGTACTTGTCTGTCGCCATGGCTCTAGACACCGGTTAAGATCTATTGAAAAGAGCTAACCGGCTCTGATACCAATTGTTGGACCGAAATGGCGACAGAGGGGGTGACTGTCGACTATTAAAAACAACCCCCAAAAATTACCCACAAGAGAGAATCCCCCTCTATAGCTATGGAGAGCTATGAGGTAGAAGAAATACACCCTTTGAACAAACAACTAAACCAACACAGGGAATAATCGAGCAATAACAGCAGCAAACAAAAACAAGAGAATCAGCACTCAAGAACAACCGGGCGGTCAGACCGCAATGGGCAGGGCGGTCTGACCGCTCTAGCTACGCCGGTCAGACCGGTGGCTCAAGGTCGGTCAGACCGCCAGCTGCCGGCTGGTCTGACCGCCGTCCTCACGCCGGTCTGACCGCTCCTCGGGTGCAGACAACAGAGCAAGCCGACTGAGACTCTGAAAGTTCAGGATTTTGCTGAAAACAGGGAAAAGAGAGAAAAACCTCTAATCTTTTCAGAGAAAAATACTAAGGCACTATTCTAAACATCTCTGAGGCACCAAACAACATGGGAATTTAACTGAAACTGAGGAATTTCAGATTAGAGCCCAAAAACTGAAAATTACAGAGAGCAGTCCCAAAAACTCAAATTCCCATCTAACCTTTGATCCTATGGCCAAGAAACTTTGCAGATATATTAGCAATAGCCTAAGGACCAGAGAGTCCAAATCTCAGCCTACCTTATGAAGGAAATCAAAGGTTTACACCAAACCCTAGAAATGCCAGAAACCTGAAAAACTACAGAGATGTGCACAAAAACCCAAATTTCTCTTCAATCCTTGAACCTTGGCTCATGAAACTTTGAGGATGGCTAATAGATAGCCTCAGGACTCTGGATACCAAGTTTCATGCCATTATATGAAGGGAATCAAGAACAGCACCAAACCTTAGAAAGCAAAACAAGAACAGAGAAGCTCAAACAGTCAAATCTAAGATTAAACTTGATTTGCTCTTGGGAAAACTCGATCAAATGACCTTGAATCACTATCCCAACATAGAGCAATCCATTTTGGGCCTTCTCAGCAAGAAATAACTCTAAATCACGAAAAGAAGAAAATCACCAAAATGAAGAACAAAGAACAGAGAGGCAGTACGAGAGAAAACTTCAGAAATTTCATTCTAATCAAACAAGGATTACATATGAGTCCCCATACGCATGGACATTAGAACAAGGATTGATTATATGCAGTCTCAACTCATCCTCTCCCACTCCCTAAGCCTCAAGAACACACACTACATGCTTGCTTGGGAGGAACACACACACACAGAGAGAGAGAAAGAGAGAGGGAATGAACGAGGGAGACACTTCCTGCTGCCCTCAACCACTAAAGCCTCAAAGCAAACAACCTCTCCAAAGCCTCTTTTGACCAAAGCAAACCCTAACTCTCTCCAAAAGCCATGGAGTGCATACAGCCACTCCCACCTATTTATAGCCTTTGGCTAACGGGTCTCCACCCCGTTACGCCCGCTAAATTCGAACGGAACCGGCCTCCACTCGTGCAGCTTTGCGTTTTTACCGAAACGCCCCTCCTGCACCTTCCGGGAAGCTTCCGCATTCCTTGTCGTCCACGACTCACAATCACCTCGAGTTCACGCCGTCTTCGACACATCCTACCGTTCTGACCTCAACGCCACCTGCGTCTAGTCCGGTCACCTCGTGTCTCGCCATGACTCCACCTTGACGTCCTACAGCCATCACAAACAAGAAACATGTCAAATAGCACCACTCGATACATGAAAGCATAAATGCATTAATGAAACACATTAAGCATGAGATAGCTCAAACCTGACAAGTTGACATAATATGCATCCTAACCACTTTGACCAAGTCCGACCGAGCCTGATTGCACCACGCAACGTCAAGGTCCGAACCAACCAAATCAAACTCGACTTTCCTAAACCGATGTCAATTACTCATCACACACATGGGATGACCTCCACATGGTCTCTCAATCTCCCCCTTGATGAGTATATTGACAAACCCAGAAAAAGCGCAAAGTTGAGTTTATTTTGAAGAGTCCAATATGGTCCAACGGAAGAAATTGAAGCTAATGACCATGTCGACACAAGGAGCAAAAGAAAGAGCAAGTTTTCATCAAAGCTCCCAAAATGACTTTTTCTATCACTAATCTCGGCCTTTTGGCAATAAACACATCAAGGATACAAAAGAGAGAATATGACATGACATTTGATGAAATGGCTGAAGTTGATTTATTCTTAGCATTTAGAGCCATGAAGATTATCCAAAATGACTATATGAGAATTACATCAAGCCATAACACATAAGGATGCTATCAAGATCATGACAAGACATGTATAATCAAGCTAAGCCAAGTAGGTCACAATCTGAAATTTAGTTCAATTTCTTAGCATGTCAAGTCATCCATGATTATAGTCTAGCTAAAGGTATCCAAAGATGATGCAGGCCATGTCAATAGTCTAAGTGAAACCAAGAAGCTAGTGTTGAGCCAATATAGAGTGCGACAAGTTCTAAAATGATACATTTGTTCAAGTACTTGTAAATTTTAGCAAATTGAGTACAAATGACATAATTTGACTTTAGAAATCACATGATTGTTTCCAACCAGATTTTTGTTTTAGTCATGTGCTAAATCTCAAGCCTTATGCGACCACTCCAAGCAAGAAGCTTTAGAAGATGATCTTGGTCATCCAAAACTCCCCCTGAGTTCATGCCTTGTGCAATGGCAAGCCGTCTCATGAGAAAGAATTGGTGAGATCAATTTTTTCGCACAAAAGAGATCTTTTTACATTCATAGATGGTTGTACTAACTTATGCAACATTAAGAACTAGCATAGCTCAATTTAAAGCTCAATAGATATTCAAGACTCAACTCAGCCTATTTGACATGGCATGAATCATAAAAGGATAACTAAAGAAAGACTAGTCTCAAGAACTAACATGACAAGTTTTAATTCAAGTTGAGTAATTTTAATTAACTCATCATGGCAAAAGCTAGTCTACACATATGAAGTCATGATCAATCTAGCAATGAAGCATAAATCATGGCAAGATGTAAAGCGATGTAAACATGTCATGAAAGGATAATAATCAAGGCTCCATGTAGTTATATTACAATGCGGAATGCTGAAATGCAAGGAAATCCAGCTCCCCCTCAACATGTGATGCAACTTTTAGTTCAAATAGAGTTATGTCAATAATAAGCTCCAGAAGCTCCCAAATGAACTCCCCCTGAACCAAAGCTATAAGCAAGAGAAGCTGGCAAAGAAATTCTGAAAGGGTAGTCCTTAAAGCATAGACGAGATAAAGATGATACTATGGCTTAGACTGACTCTCATCTACCCCATATGACTCCAGGACTATCGACTGACCACCTAACACACTAGAGAGCAAACACGTACCCCGTCTATCCGAGGGTGGTCCAACCCTTGCTAGAACCTACAAGACGTGAGTGAGCTCAATCTAGTGAGAAAAAAATAGCTAATAAGTAGCATCCTAGAATCACAAGATAAGAGCAAGAAGTCTAAACGCTAGACAAGAAGACCACTATAACCTATGCTAGAAGGACTAAACACAATGCACCCCGAATGCAATGCAACAGATAGGAGTAAGAGCATAATTAATATAAAAAACAGTAAAGCCCAAAACCCCCCCCTCACAACAGTCCATAAGGACAAACCACCCTAAGCTCTCCTCGCAAAGCTGAAAACCTAGAACTATCCAAAGGCTTGGTAAAGATATCAGCCAACTGGTGGTCACTCTCCACAAACTGGAGCACTATGTCACCCTTCTCCACATGGTCTCTAAGGAAGTGATATCGGATATCAATGTGTATGGTCCGAGAATGCTGCACTGGGTTTGTAGCAATGTTTATCGCAGAAGTGTTATCACAAAAGAGTGGAACACTGTCGATAACTAACCCAAAGTCCCGTAGGGTCGAGACCATCCAGAGCACCTAGCTGCAAACAATCGGCGGCAGACACGTACTCGACCTCTGCGGTGGATCAGGCAACACCGGATCGCTTCCTCAAAGACCAGAAACGAGAAGTGCCAATGAACCGGCAGTGCGAAGTGCTCTTCCTATCTATCCTACAACCAGCAAAGTCGCATCCGAATAAGCTCTCAAGGAAAGACAGATGAGGAAGAGTACCGATACCATAGTCAATGGTAGCTTGAAGGTACAAAGGATGCGCTTCACCGCTGGCGGTGAGATACGCGAGAGAAGCTCAAACCGAGCACAAAGACACACGGCAAAGTGTATGTCCGGTCTCGATGCAGTGAGGTACAAGAGGGAGCCAATCATGCTGCGATACTCCTTCTGATTAACTGACTCGCTGTCCTCATCTGGGTCGAGTGAGGCTGAAGTAGCCATAGGAGTGGACACTGGCTTGCCATCACTCATATCAAAGCGCTTCAGGAGGTCTCGAGTGTATTTGCCCTGATGCAAGAAAGTACCCTCCCGAGTCTGCTTGATTTGGAAGCCAAGGAAGAATCTCAACTCGCCCATCATGCTCATCTCAAACTCCGAGCTCATGACATCAGAAAACTGGGAAACGAGAGCATGTGAAGAACCGCCAAAGATGATGTCGTCCACATAAATCTGGACGAGCAAAAGATCAGTACCATGCCGGTGAATGAACAAGGTCTTGTCTACTTTACCCATCTCAAACCCATGACTCAACAAGTAGGACTTAAGCCTCTCATACCAAGCTCTAGGGCCTGCTTAAGTCCATACAGCGCTTTGGAAAGTTGAAGACAAGGTTTGGGTATTTGGGGTTATCGAAACCTGGAGGCTGTCTCACATAAACTTCTTCCTCAATAAAGCCATTGAGGAAGGCACTGACATCCATCTGGTACAACTTGAAACCCTTAGAAGCCGCAAAGGCAAGCAGGATTCTAATGGCCTCAAGTCTAGCTACAGGGGCAAAGGTCTCCTCGAAATCTAGACCCTCAACCTGGGAGAAGCCCTGAGCTACCAGTCTACCCTTGTTTTGAACAACCACCCCATCCTCACTCTGCTTGTTCTTGAACACCCACTTGGTCTCAATGATATTGTGACCTCGAGGGGGTTCAACAAGCGACCAGACCTTGTTTCTCTCGAAATTCTCTAGCTCCTCATGCATGGCATTGACCCAAGACTCGTCTTAAAGGGCATGACAAATGTCCTTGGGCTCAAAGGAGGCAACAAAGGCAGAATGGAGACAGAAATGAGACATGCCAGATTTTGAACGAGTGACTCGCTCAAAAAGGTCTCCAATAATCTGCTCAGAAGGATGGTCTTTCTGAATATGTCGAGGAGGTCCAGGATGAGAAAAAGAAGTAGCCTCTACCTCGTGAGCTGACGAGGTAGGAACAGAGCCACTAGCTCCAGAGGAAGCAGAAGGCATGGGCTGATCGCCTCGAGGTGCGGTGGAAGACGGCACCTCGGGTGGAGGATGAGGAACTGGATCGGGTAAACAACCCTCATCTCCATCGTCCTCACCATCCACAAAGATGGGCTCAGACTGCTCTAAGAAACCTGAGATATCGGGTCTAGTCCCCGAACTGGCCTCGTCGAAGGTCACCCCACAGGTCTCTACCATCTTATTAGACTCGCAGTTCTAAACCCGATAAGCCCGTGAAGAAGTCGAGTAACCTAGAAAGACCCCATCACAAGAACGTGACTCGAACTTGTCTAGGTTCCCGGATTTCAGAATAAAGCACTTGCAACCAAACACACGAAAATGAGATACACTGGGCTTTCGCCCATATCTCAACTCACAAGAAGTGCGGTGCAAGTGAGCTCGAAGAAAAACTCAATTTGAAACATGACACGCGGTCGCAATAGCCTCAGCCCAAATCTTCCGTGGTGTAGAGTACTCATCAAGCATCGTCCTGGCCATCTCAACCAAGGTATAGTTCCTTCTCTCCACGACACCATTTGGTGTGGGACGTGCGGAGTGGAGAACTGATGCTCTACACCTGTCTCATCGCAGAACCTCTCAAAGTAGGAATTCTTGAACTCCGTGCCATTGTCATCGCGGGATCGCTCGTAAAGCACCCGGAGCTCAACAGAAAGCCTCACCGAAAGACCTCGGAAATGTGTAAACGCCTCATCCTTCGAGGCTAAGAAAACACCCAAGAAAACCTCGAGAAGTCATCGACCACGACAAGGACATACCACTTCCCTCCTGCTGACTGCACTCGAGCTAGTCCAACTGTGTCCATGTGGAGCAGCTGTCCTGATGCATCGGTCATAGTCACTGTGACCGAAGGATGAGAAGCGGCAACCATCTTGCCATGCCGGCAAGAAGCACAATTAGATCTTTGACCATCTTGAGTTTCGGCAAACCACGAATGAGGTCGTGACCGCTAACTCGGGTCAAATGGTCAAATCCAATATGACCAAGTCTCCTATGCCAGAAAGAAAGGTCGCGGGACTCAGAAGCAACTAAACACCTGAGAGGATCACCAGAAGACTAAGAAAAATGTAACACCCCATTTTCAAAACCTCTGCCTAATGTAAAATCCCAAATGTATGTTAATGAAATTAAAAGCTTTTATTCTCGCCATTATTCTTTTGCTTCCAAATACATATATATGTATATATGTATATATGCCTATATGTGTATATCCTAGAAAATGCAAGAGTACTTAAAAATAAAAACCTTGCTCCATCTCCAGGGAAGAAAATCAAGTTAACCTTATAAAAAAAAAGATATACTTCAAGGTTAAAGAATTCAGGAGGCTAAGAATGTGAAGAAAAGATATATGCATGTATATATGTATATATGCCCGTATACATATATGCGTATGTATGTATGCTAATGGTAGGATTTTTCCTCCCAAGCCTTTCCAACCAAAGACTTCGTTTCTCCTCCTCTGGCCGAGCGCGCTTGTCGCCATTTGCACCAACTTCGTCGGCGAGTAAATGCGGTGTCGCTCGCGTCTTGGCGCCTCTCCTCGCCATCGCCCCAGCGAGGGCGGTGCTTTCGTCACCTCCCGCGTCCCGAATGCTCGGACTGCGCCCGGCCGTGCGCCCATGTCCTACGCCAAGAGTCGCCGTGGTCCTCCTCGCCATCGGTCACGTTCGTGTGCAGATACCGCGACGGCTCGACGCCACCGCTGCCTCGCAACACGCCGCCGTGTCTCCCTTGGCGCCCAGCCTCCTTTCCCGCCTCCATAAGGAGCTCCGAGCCGTGCCGCACCCTCGCCAAAGCTCGCCAATCGCCACTCTCGGCCACCTCCTCTCGCTTGCGTGCGCCTCGGCAAGTTTCCCTCCAAGCGCAGCCGGTCGACGGCCGGTCCTCCCGCGACTTTCCCGCGCTCACCTCTGTCTCTCTCCCTACTCCGGGTCCAATTGCCTCTCATCCTTCGCAGCCACCGGCGAGCTCCTCTTCACCGCCCCGCTCTGGGCCGTCTCGAGAATCACCGCGTCCGGGCCGATTCGCCGCACCTAAAGCCGCCGGACACCCCGAACGCTGTCCTCCTCTCGCCGGACCCGCCGCCATCCCCGCGCGCGCCGCCGTGTCCCTCCTCACCGCTAAGCACGTTCCGCCGCCGCCCGCCTCGCTCCACCGCCGCCGCCGAGCTCGGTGAGCTCCATGACGCCCGAGATGCTCGTGCCAGCGATTGACCCGCAACGGCCCGAGCCGCCGGCGCTCCTCCCTGTCTCCGCGGCGCTTCACCCGCCGCCGCCCTCGCCCGGCCGGGACCAGCCGAGGCCCGCCTCCCGAGGTGCGCACCGGTCGGGCGACCCGCTTCGGCCGACGCCGCCGCACCTCCGCGCTCCCTCCGCCGCCGGTGGGTTCCGCCCTCCTCACGACCGGGCAAGCAGAGGGGACAGCAGCCGGCTTAATGCCCCCTCCCACCGAATAAATGCCCCAATCATTCACTTAATAGTTGTCCTAACCGATTCATTATGATGTCCTGAGCCAGCAATTAAGTAAAGTATTAACCCTGCTAATTAAGGCCCACTGTCCGCAATGGATTTCTTTATTTTTTCGGATTTTCCCAACATTTAAAACTTCAAGACACTGTAACTTCTTAACCCTAACTCCGAACTTAACAAAACCAACTTCTAAAATTTTGTAAAATCAAGACCTGTCTAATGGTTCTGGTTTGGTTCAATTTTGAGTTCGTTTGAGTTGCTTTATTTTATTTGGTTCTTATTCGGCTCTTGTTTTCTCGTGTTGCTTTTTCCGGTTTCTCCCGTCCGAGTAGAGTTCGACGACGCGAACGAGACCCCGCTTGAAGCAGCACAAGACCCGCAAGCCTTCGATCCAGGCGAGTCAATACTTTGATCATTTTGCGCCTACATTTTGTGAAACTATGTTCGTTTAAACTATAAAAATTGCATGCGTTATTTTATGTGCTAAAAATATGTAAGTCTTAAGGTAGATAATAACCTTATGCCCACCTAATGATATAATACGTCACGAAGAACATTTGAACTCCCATGATCATTGTCGCCTAGATGTAAACACTGAAATGGTAGTTATACGACTTATTATTGCCATGCTAAAATTTGTCAAGTCCAGGTTCTAGTAACCTCGTTAATCACTCTTTAATCATGAACACTAGATTTGGGATAGTCATGGGATGTACATGGCTGAACAAATATGTTGATTTGTGTTATGCTTCTCAAAACCCCAAAATTGCTAAACTCTGTTTGGGCGGATGGTAAGAGTGGTGGGTGTGGATGTAACACGTGGATTGTGGAATGACCGCCAAACAATTTAAGGACTTAATCTTGTGTGGACTCTCCGTATATAAAAGACAACCACAAGTCGGCATATTGTAGGCTTGGCTGAATAATTTATCAACTCTCTAGTCATTTCACGGAGAACGTGTGTAGGTGGGTATGGAAGCCCCACTTGGAAAGGGACACCGGATGTAGGTGACGTTGCCTAGGATAGCGTATGTGGAGAGTGGAGTCCGACTGCGCTAACCTATGGTGGACATCCCGCACAACCTATGGACGTAACCCCATAGGAGTGAAATGCTAGAGTGTGAAGTATTGTAAAGGCCTCGTGATATTTTCTCGATCTGCATGTCGAAGGAATCATGTAGAACCATCGGGACGATTATCTCTTGTGGGTAAAGATGTACGTCTCTGCAGTACTACACAAACTATTCGAATAGCCGTGCCCACGGTCAAGGGCGCATATGGAAATCTTCCTCGAGATAGTTCTGCTTAAAAACTTTTGTGGGTGGGAGAAACTGTCAAAGCGGATGTAACCTGACTTTGGTAATTTATCCCGGAGGATGTACTCGATGTTGGTATTAAGGTGGAAGTAACCTGCTATTCAAAAAGTTAAGCATTGGTGGATGTAACCATAACATAGGGTGGATGTAACCCTAAAATATGGTGGATGTAACCATAAAATTTGGAATTGGAAACTACTCCGTTTATTGTACACTTTTAGTATTTAAATCATAAGTTCTTGAAAAATGCTAGGTCATAGAAATTTTAAATTATGGTAATTTCAAATGTCGCTTTATGCAAATAAAAGAACCCGAGCCACCCTTGAATAGCCCTGCATCTATAATTATATGCATTCTGTGTGTTGGCTCATGAGCACGGTTGTTTGTGCTCAATCTCGCTCTTAACCCCTTTCGTAAGATGTGAATCAAGAGCACTACGCTTATCATGAGGATCGGGATGCCAAGGAAATGAAGATGGTGGTTATTAGAATAGGCCTCGGTAGTCTTGCCTCTCGCCTCATAAAGTTGACCGTGCTAGTTTTGGCGGGTGCCTTCGTTATTAGCCGTGTCCCCGGTTAATAGCGTTGGTACTCGGGTTATCCCACGCTGCTGTGGTGAGTTGTGCCCCTACGCTATGTATGCTTCCGCTTTTATGTATTGTAAGACATTTGGCTTTGTGGCTCTATTGTAACCACTGCCCGACGTGGTCTATTTGAACTCGTATTGTAATGTATGAATTTATCGTGTATGAAATGATGCAGCGATGTATCTGTGAGCATTATCTACCGATCCAGGAATAATGCGGTGTTATCACAGAGGATTCCGTATTAAACTTGGGGTCCGGCAGAGCTGGTATCGAGCATACGATCAGAGAAACCTTAGCTAGATGGTCACGATTTAAGGTCCGAGTCCTATTTACAAAAACTATGAAAAGCTTTTACAAAAATATAGCGTATATCGCTTTACTCAACTCTCTTAGTTTCTATACTCACCCAAAATTTCTTTTGTATTTTCATCCGTCCTAATCTATTGGTGTTCAAAATTTTTAGATGGCCTGAGCTGCACCGCTTGGTCCATGCGATCACATCTCCCATGGGGAAAGCGAAGGAGGGTTCGCCGAGATCCTGCGGTCGACTCCACCCTCGGTCCCCTGAGGTGGACTAATGTAGGTTAGACAAGAGTATTGTCTAGGCGCCTTTTGTTGGTGTGTATGCACACTTCCCGCATGTATCCCCTTATGTACCCAGCTAGTAGACGTTGTGTATGCGGTGTCATGACTTGTGTAAGCCAGATGTCGTGCACTACTGTCATGTAATACCTAACCCCCCTAATGTAATGAATTATCGTAGGCATAATGCCTTGTGTTTTAATTGCTTCTCTTTCGTTTGGTTTTATGTTGTGCCATTAGGGGGCTAGCAAACCCTCATATATGTCTTTCCTTCTTTCTTTTAGTCTCTAAAACGGCTCTAGATTGTTCCAGATGGCTCCCAGGAGGGCTGCTGCTCGTGGTAGGGGCCGAGCCCCAAGGACCGCAGCTCGTGGTAGAGGCCAAGGTAGAGGCTGTGGTTTGAACTTAGCTTGGCCGTTAGTGTTATGACTAGATTTGTTCCTTCAAAATCTAATTGCAAAAATATAAGTGTTGCTTATTCTCATCCCTCTTAGAAGATTCCCTCTTATCTATATGCTGCCCTAGTTATTTATACTTCTAAAGCTTTCTTATCCCGGATTCAAATAATAAAAGTCCAGCATTCCTCTTGTAAACCCCTTTCGAAAACCTATTTTGGGCCAAAATCGCAAAGATTAAATTTGAAATTTATTTTTTAAAAAAATTGTTTTAGCCTTGGAAGTCAATTATCAAATTATTTATAAAAGTTCATTTTCAGACCCCTTCCCGCAAACCTAACCTTCCGAGGAAAACTTTCTAAGATTTAACTTCCAACCAAATTATTCCAAAGGTTTGCTCTGTTCCTCGCACCCATGTATAAATCTTGGTGGATTCATGTCAATCATGAGATAGAATCAATGGTATGAATTTCTAGTTGAAAAGTAAGCGGACCAGTTTGAATGGTTGGGTTGGCTACATGAGTACTGATTTGATGATTAGGTTGGCTAAATTAGTGGGCCGATTTAAAATGATTGGATTGACTAAATAATTGGATTGGTTAAATAAACGGACCAATTTAGACGATTGAATAAGTGGACCGATGGAATCTTTAGAGAAATATGGAGTGTAATAACAATTGTTGGTCTGCAGCTTTAATAGACAGTATGAATCCAGATGAATGTTTACAATGGTGGGATAATAAAGTATAGTCGACTACCGGGTGGATTATTGGAAATTTTGGAGACATTAGGAGATGTCATAATAACCATTGAATTATAGATTTGATTAATAAACATTGTCTCGGTGGATGTCTATGCCAATAAAGTTGTTGCGCACAAGATTGTAGATAGTGGGATTGATCACTGGATAAATGGATTATGAGTATGCGTTAAAGATGGAAAAGATTGGAGTATTAAGAAACCATAATACAAATGATATCGGTGGATTTACAGCGATGTATCTGTGAGCATTATCTACTGATCCAGGGAATAATGCAGTGTTATCACAGAGGATTCCAGGTATTAAACTTGGGGTCCGACAAAAAATCAGCACGAAAGATCCTCCCATAACGAGAAATCCCGCAAACCAGACTACCTGAAGAATCAAGAATTTTGTAAGCATTTTTTTGAAGCTCACCTCGAAACCGTCATCGGTAAGCTGAGAAACAGAAAGCAAATTATACTGCAGCTTACTAACCAAAGCAACATCTTTCAAAATGAAAGAATCATTAACGCATATCGCACCTTTGGCGATGACGCGCCCGTAAGAAGCGCTCGAAGGTGATCGTCTCATCACCGGAGCGGGCTAGGGAAGAGAAGCAACGTGAGTCTCCGGTCATATGACGAGAACAACCGGAGTCTACGAGCCAAACCTTTCCCTTTCCTGCCCGGCGAACCTGAGTCAACAAAAGAGTAAAGTCTCAGTACTGGGGTAAATCAAGAGTGATTTTGGCACCAATACCGAGTAACACGCCGAGCGTATGAAGTAGTCAAACACGATCGACCTCTATCTACCCTACGCCTCGTCACTCAAAGAAGCAGACGGTCTATGTGTAGACCTGAAGTTGTTGTTGGGCATGACTGCTACAGAGGAACGAGTTAAGACACCAGCAACATGCTGATCACGCCGCGGGTAGCTATCTCGATGGGGGAAACGAGATCTACCCTCAGGACGGCGGAAGTGACGACCAAAGGGAGCATGAGGACGAAAACCAGAAAACTCGGAAAAACCAAGTCCTCGATGCTGCCCAAACCCATCAACAGAAGCAAGCCTAGACCTTGTGTTGGTCTTAGGTGCACTCAAGGTCTGGAGTTGACCCTGAATACGCCTGATCACAAACACGGTCTCTCCGTGTGATCTTGGCGCGCCTGAATCATCGCTCGATCGAGTATCCATCCTTCTGACAGAAGGTGCAGTGGTACTTCACCTTCTGAGAGATAGAAGTAACACGGTGAGGCTTCGCCTTCTAAGAGGCCGAAGTAGCAGGGGGAATCACCTTACGGTCAGAAATTCCTTGGACAAAGCCTGCTGACTTAAATTGGACTTTCTCGGTCCTGGGCTCAATCTCGATCACACCTGGTGCTATGGGTCTGAGCACGGCAGGTGGATACTTCCTCATATCCTCATAGAAATCGTATCCTAGACCTTGATTAAATTTGCAAATCTTGGACTGGTCTAGAATAAGATTCAGCTTCTTCTTGCCTCCTACAAATCTCTCGAGAGTGTTCATAAGGTACTGACACTCCCTTACCTTCTGCTACTCCTTCTTCCCCTGCTCTTCTTGCACCTCCCTCTTTCGGGAGTGTCAGTATCTTATGAACACTCTCGAGAGATTTGTAGGAGGCAAGAAGAAGCTCAATCTTATTCTAGACCAATCCAAGATTTGCAAGTTAAATCAGGGTCTAGGATATGATTTCTATGAGGACATGAGGAAGCATCCACCTGCCGTGTTCAGGCCCATAGCACCAGGTGTGATCGAGACTGAGCCCAGGACCGAGAAAGTCAAATTTAAGTCTGCGGGTTTTGTCCAGGGGATTTCTAACAACAAGGTGATTCCACCTGCTGCTTCGGCCTCTCAGAAGGCGAAGCCTCCCCGTGCTACTTCTACCTCTCAGAAGATGAAGTATCACTGCACCTTCTGTCAGAAGGATGGACACTCAGTCGATCGATGCTTCAGGCGCGCTAAGATCGCGTGTAGAGACCGTGTTGAGTCTCTTAGGCGCATTCAGGGTCAGCCCCAGACCTTGAGTGCACCTAAGACCAACATGAGGTCCAGTTTGCTTCGATGGTTTTGGGCAGCATCGAGGACTTGGTTTTTCCGAAGTTTTCGGTTTTCGCCCTCATGCTCCTTTGGTCGTAGCTACCGCTGTCCCCGAGGGTAGATCTCGCTTCTCCGTCGAGATAGCTACCCGTGGCGTGATCAAGATATTGTCGGTGTCTTGACTCGCCCTCTATAGCGCTAAGCCCAACAACAGCCTTCTGTCCGCATACGCACCTTCTAGCTTGTTGAGTGATAGAGAGCGAGGGTAGATAGAGGTCGACCGTGCTTGACTACTTCATTTGCTCGACGTGTTACTCAAGATTGGGTGCCAAAATCACTCTTGATTTACCCCAAGATCGAGACTTTACTCTGCTTGACTCAGTTCACGCGGCGAAGGGAAAGGTTTGGCTTGTAGACTCGGTGTTCACGACACATGACCGAGAATCTGTTGGTTTTCTTCCTTGCCCGTGCTCCGTGATGAGACAATCACCTTCGAGACGCTTCGTCCGGCGCGCCATCGCCAAAGGTACAAAGGCACGTTTATGATTCTTTCATTTTGAAAGATGTTGCTTTGGTTTGTAAGCTGCAGTATAATTTGCTTTCCGTCTCTCAGCTTATCGATGACGGTTTCGAGGTGAGCTTTAAGAAAAATGCTTGCAACATTCTTGATTCTTCGGGTAGTCTGGTTTGGATTTCTCATTTTGGGAGGATCTTTCGTGCTATTTTTTCTGAGTCTTCTGGTGATCCTCTCAGGTGTTTAGTTGCTTCTGAGTCCCGCGACCTTTCCTTCTGGTATAGAAGACTTGATCATATTGGATTTGACCATTTGACCCGAGTTAGCGGCCACGACCTCATTCGTGGTTTGCCGAAACTCAAGATGGTCAAAGATCTAGTTTGTGCTCCTTGCCGGTACGGCAAGATGATTGTCGTTTCTCATCCTCCATCCACAAGTGACCATGACCAATGCACCAGACACCGCTCCATTTGGACACGCTTGGACCACTCGAGTGCAATCAAGCAGAGGGAAGTGGTATGTTCTTGTCGTGGTCGATGACTTCTCGAGATACTCTTGGGTGTTTTTCTTAGCCTCGAAGGATGAGACGTTTACACATTTCCGAGGTCTTTTTAGTAGGCTTTCTGTTGAGCTCCCGGTGCCTTACGAGCGATCCGCAGGACAATGGCACGGAGTTCAAGAACTCCTACTTTGAGAGGTTCTGCGATGAGACAGTGTAGAGCACCGCCTCTTCTCCGCACGCCCCACAAAGAAATGGCGTTGTGGAGAGAAAGAACCGAACCTTGGTTGAGATGGTCAGGACGATGCTCGATGAGTACTCTACACCGCGGGAGTTTTGGGCTGAGGCTATAGCTACCGCGTGCCATGTCTCAAATCGAGTTTTTCTTCGGGCACACTTGCACCGCACTTCTTATGAGTTGAGATATGGGCGAAAACCCAGTATCTCTCATTTTTGTGTGTTTGGTTGCAAGTTTTTTATTCTGAAGTCCGGGAATCTAGACAAGTTCAAGTCACGTTCTTATGATGGGATCTTTCTAGGTTACTCGACTTCTTCGCGGCTTATCGGGTTTGGAATCATGAGTCTAGCAAAATGATAGAGACTCAGGAGGTGACCTTCGACGAGGCCACCCGGGACTAGGCCCGATATCTCGTGTTTTTAGAATATCCGAGCTCATCTTTGTGGATGATGAGGATGATGGAGATGAGGGTTGTCTACCTAATCCAGCCCTCATCCACCCTCGAGGTGCCTTCTTCCACCGCACTCGAGGCGATCACCATGCCTTCGCTTCTTCCGAGCTAGTGGCTCTGTTTCTACTTCATCAGCACATGAAGTAGAGGCCACTTCTTCATCTCATCCTGGACCTCCTAGACATATCGAGAAAGCTCATCCTTTTGGGCAGATTATTGGAGACCTCTTTCGAGAAAGCTCACACGCTCAAAGTCTGCCATGTCACTTTTCTGTCTCCATTCTGCCTTTGTTGCCTCCTTCGAGCCCAAGGATGTGTGTCATGCACTTTCTAACGAGTCATGGGTTAATGCCATGCATGAAGAGTTAGAGAATTTTGAGAGGAACAAGGTCTGGTCACTTGTTGAGCCCCTCATGGTCACGATGTCTTGGGACCAAGTGGGTGTTCAAGAACAAGCAGAGTGAGGATGGGGTGGTTGTTCGAAATAAGGCTAGATTGGTTGCTCAGGGGTTCTCCCAGGTTGAGGGTCTCGATTTCGAGGAGACCTTTGCCCCTGTAGCTAGACTTGAGGCCATTAGAATCCTGCTTGCCTTTGCAGCTTCTAAGGGTTTTAAGCTTTACCAGATGGACGTCAAGAGTGCCTTCCTTAATGGCTTCATTGAGGAAGAAGTCTATGTCAGACAGCCTCCAGGTTTCGAGAACCCCAAATACCCAACCATGTCTTCAAGCTTTCCAAAGCTTTGTATGGACTTAAGCAGGCCCCTAGAGCTTGGTATGAGAGGCTTAAGTCCTACTTGTTGAGTCATGGTTTCGAGATGGGTAAAGTAGACAAGACCTTGTTCATCCGCCGGCATGGCACTGATCTTCTGCTTGTCCAGATTTATGTGGACGACATCATCTTTGGCGGCTCTTCACATGCTCTCGTTTCCCAGTTTTCCGATGTCATGAGCTCGGAGTTTGAGATGAGCATGATGGGCGAGTTGAGATTCTTCCTTGGCTTCCAAATTAAGCAGACTCGGGAGGGTACTTTTTTGCATCAGGGCAAGTACACTCGAGACCTCCTAAAGCGCTTTGACATGAGTGATGGTAAGCCCGTGTCAACTCCCATGGCATCTTCCGCCACACTTGATCCGGATGAAGACGGTGAGCCAGTTGATCAGAAGGAGTATCGTAGCATGATTGACTCCCTCTTGTACCTCACTGCCTCGAGACTGGACATACACTTTGTTGTGTGTCTCTGTGTTCGGTTTTAGGCTTCTCCTCGCGTATCTCACCGCCATGCGGTGAAGCGCATTCTTCGGTACCTTCGAGTTACCATTGACTATGGTATCCGGTACTCTTCCTCTTCCTGTCTTTCCCTTAGAGCCTACTCGGATGCGACTTTGCCGGTGTAGGATAGATAGGAAGAGCACTTCGGCACCGCCGCCATTGGCACTTCTCTTGTTTCCTGGTCTTCGAGGAAGCGATCCTGTTGCACACCCACCACAGAGGCCGAGTACGTTGCTGCAGCCAGTGCTTTGATGGTCTCGACCTGCGGGACTTTGGGTTAGTTATCGACGTTGTTCCATTATTTTGTGATAACACTTCGCGATCAACATTGCTAAGAACTCGATGCAAAGACTCCGGATCAAGCATATTGATATTCGCTATCACTTCCTTAGAGACCATGTAGAGAAGGGTGACATCGTGCTCCGCCAGGAGAGTGACCACCGCTTGGTCGGTATCTTTACCAAGCCATTGGATAGCTCTAGGTTTTCACCTGGGAGAGCTTGGGGTGGTTTGTCCTTACGATCGCTGTGAGGGGAGCTTTGTGTTTCATCGCTTTATTATATTAATTATGCTCTTGCTCCTTTCTGTTGCATTACATTTTGGGTGCATTGAGGTTAGTCCTTCTAGCATAGGTTAGAATGGTTCTCTTGCCTAACTGCTTAGACTTCTTGCTCTTATCTTATGACTCTAGGATGCTGCTTGTTAGCTATCTCTCTTTTCTCTAGGTGGAGCTTACTCACTTCTTGTGGGTTCTAGCGAGGGTTGGGCCACCCTCAGGTAGACAGGGTACATGTTTGCTCCCTAGGTTGTTAGTAGACCAGCTGATAGTCCCGGAATCATATGGGGTAGATGAGAGTCAGTCTGAGCCATAGTATCCTCTATATCTTGTCTATGCTTTAAAGACCGCCCTTTTGGCTTTCTTGCCAGATTCTCGTTTTTACTGCTTTGGTTCAGGGGGAGTTCATTTGGGAGCTTCTAGAGCTTAATTCTGACATAACTCAACTTGAACTAAAAGTTGGCATCACATATTGAGGGGGAGCTGGATTTCTTGCATGTCATTCTGCATTGTAAATATCTACATTGAGCCATGATTATTATCCTTTCATGACATGTTTACATCGCTTTACATCATGCCATGATTTGTGCTTCATTGCTAGATTGATCATGACTTCATATGTGTAGACTAGCTTTTGCTATGATAAGTTAATTAAAATTGCTCAACTTGAATTAAAACTTGTCATGACAGTTCTCGAGACTAGTCTTTCTTTAGTTATCCATTTATGATTCATGCCATGTCAAATAGGCTGAGTTGAGTCTTAAATCTTTGTTGAGTTTTAGATCGAGCTATGATAATTCTTGATGTTGCATAAGTTAGTACAATCATTTATGAATGCAAAAAGATCTCTTTTGTGCGAAAAAATTAATCTCACCAATTCTTTCTCATGAACTCAGGGGGAGTTTTGGATGACCAAGATCATCTCTTTAAGCTTATTGCTTGGAATGGTCGCATTAGGCTTGAGATCTAGCACATGTCTGAAAATTTTGGTTAGAATCAACTATAAGCTTTAAAAAAAATTTATGACAAATGTTCTTAATTTGCTTAATTACAAAAGAACCAAGTATTTCAACTATTGTCTCATTTTTGAACTTGTAGCACTCTATTTTGGCTCAACATTAGCTTCTTGGTTCCGTTTAGCTTATTGATATGGTTTGCATCATCCTTGGATACCTCTAGCTAGACTTTGATCATGGATGACTTGACATGCTCACAAATTGCACTACATTTCAGATTGTCATCTATCTGGTTTAGTTGGCTTATATATATCTTGTCATGATCTAGATAGCATGTTTATGTGTTATGGCTTGGTGTAATACTTCATGGTCATTTTGGATAATCTTCATGGCTCTAAATGCTAAGATTGAATAAATTTTAGCCATTTCATCTTGATTCTCTCCTTTGCATCCTTGATGTGTTTATTGCCAAAAGGGGGAGAATAGCGGGAAAAAGCCATTTTGAGGAGTTCGTGGAGCTTTGAGGAAAACTTGCTCTTTCTTTTGCTCCTCTCGTCGACATAGTCATGAGACTCATTTGCTCTTTCTTTTGGACCATGTTTGACTCTCTTTCTCAAACTCAAACTCAACTTTGCGCTTT
Organism: Dendrocalamus sinicus; assembly: GCA_036346575.1. NCBI lineage: Eukaryota > Viridiplantae > Streptophyta > Magnoliopsida > Poales > Poaceae > Dendrocalamus > Dendrocalamus sinicus. The sequence goes on from CM070670.1 coordinate 11,041,258, forward strand.
TTCGGTGTTTGTCAATATACTCATCAAGGGGGAGATTGAGAGTCCATGTGGACATGCTCCATGTTTGTGATGAGTGATTGACAGTTACTTTTGAAAGTTTGAGTTTGATTTGAGTGTTTTCTACAAAGTCGTAGCTCTGTTGCTGTGGTTGTAGGTCTTCAAGAGGGCGTACGACCGGTTTTGACCGTTGTTGTGGCTCTCTGGCCGTGGTCGGAAGGCTGTACGACCATGTTGTGGCGTTTACGACCACGTTGTGGCGTTTACGACCACTCTGGCCGTGGCCGTAGGTCACCAGGGAAGTTTACGACTGGTTTGGCCGTGGTCGGAAGGCTATTCGACCGCTGGTCGTGGTCGGTCTCGCACGACCACGCTGCCCGCGGTCCGAGGTCGTAAGTCAAAGCCACGATCGCTGCGGTCGGCGTCGGCGCCGAGTGAACGATCACGCTGAGGAGTCGGACCGCTCGGGGCGCGGTCGCCAGTGATCAGCTCGGTCCAACGCCTCGGTTGCGAACGGAAGGGTCGGAAAGCAGCGCGCGGCGGCCGTGGTCTACCGAGGTCGTAAGCGGTAGGAAGTGTCCAAAATCGTGAACATGGTCGTAGACACCTTGAAACCGGTTGTTTGACCAGTAGGATCGATCGCTTGAGCCGGAATCGGTCGATGGATTTGTGGTGAAGTCATAGACCTCGTGCATTGATGGTTCATCATTTCGACCGGTCGAAATGCGCTTCACTTTGTGGTTTATGATTTGAGCTCTGTTTCTCTGGTGCAGATGTTTGTACACATTGTGTTTGGCGGTGCTATGAATGTTTGCTTGTCTGTGATAGTTTGCAGGACTTTGAGACTAATTGTGGTGAGGCATGGATGGTCGAGACTAGGCACAGGGGTGCTGAGGTCGTGAGCGACCGGGAGATGCCAAAGACGATGAGGTCTGTGAGGTGGTTGCAAGCATGATCGGCAAGGCAGGAGGAAGCTTTCGGGAAGGCAGCAGAGTGGCATTTTGGAGAAATGCGGAAAGCTGTGTCTCTGCCAATGCACAGGAGTTGTTGGAGCTAACGGGCAAAGTAGTGGAGCCATTGGGTTTAACGGGTAAAGCACTGGAAGCTCGTTCTCGCTAGTGGGTAAAGTGAGTGGTAAAACCCGGTGTTAGGTGGGGGTTAACGGGTTCTCCCCCTAGCAGAAGGCTATAAATAGAGAGGGTAGAGCTCGGGTGCTCGGTGAGATTCTGATCCCCGAGTTGCTCTGTTCTTCCTTATTTATTTGTGAGTGTGTGGGTTCTCGGGATGGAGCAAGTGTGCTCATGTATCTCCCAGTTGGAGTGGCTGTAGAAACCTCCATTATCAATCATTCATCTCTCTTCCTCTATATTGAGTTTTTTTTCTTCTTTTGTTCTGTGAATTGTTTGATTGTTTTGTTTGTGCTTTCTCTTCTTTATCCTTTCCCATGTATGTCTGAGATAATGGTTCTCATTTGTGCTCTGGCTTTCTTGATCTGAGCAAGTTCTTTGCTCGAGTTACCTTGCTTTCTTCTTCCCAAGAGCAGAGATTTCGATCGGGTCCTTGTGCGACTGGTCGTGCGTCTCAAGTTACTCTATTCTTTTTCAACCATGCCTTCTTGTTAGAGCACAGTCATGTTTAGAGTCTCTTAGCTATTTGTCTCAAGACTTTAATGTTATTCGCTTTTGAGTCCTGCTGGTCGTGCGCGCTCTCTCTGTCTTCGGTCGTTACTGTGTTCCTTCTTTTGTCGATCGAGCAATCCATTTTGGGCCTTCTCAGCAAGAAACAACTCTAAATCACGAAAAAAAGAAAATCACCAAAATGAAGAACGAAGAACAGAGAGGCAGTACGAGAGAAAACTTCAGAAATTTCATTCTAATCAAACAAGGATTACATATGAGTCCCCATACGCATGGACATTAGAACAAGGATTGATTATATGCAGTCTCAACTCATCCTCTCCCACTCCCTAAGCCTCAAGAACACACACTACATGCTTGCTTGGGAGGAACACAGAGAGAGAGAGAGGGGATGAACGAGGGAGACACTTCCTGCTGCCCTCAACCACTAAAGCCTCAAAGCAAACAACCTCTCCAAAGCCTCTTTTGACCAAAGCAAACTCTAACTCTCTCCAAAAGCCATGGAGTGCATGCAGCCACTCCCACCTATTTATAGCCTTTGGCTAACAGGTCTCCACCCCGTTACGCCCGCTAAATCCGAACGGAACCGGCCTCCACTCGTGCAGCTTTGCGTCATTACCACCATGACTTCCTAAACCAGTTTTTCATAATTGAAAGTGATGTTTTGGGGCATATTGGAGCCCTCGAATATCTAAGCAGTACTAAGCATGGCGAATAGCCGTAGACTTATTTTTGAAAGTTCTAAAATTATAGTTTTCGCTAGGGTGACAATGCTCAGATATTCAAGGGTTTCAAATGAGAGTAATACTAGCAAATTCATTAATGGGTATATAATTAGCAGCTTGAAATCGAACATAAATTGGAATATAAAATAACATCATGCAATTTGATAATTTAAAACGAAATTAATTTGCATAAATGTAGGTTCAACATGATCAAAGTATTGACTCTCCTTGGTCACAGTTGACTTGGTCTTGATCATCGAGGGTGGCTTCGGCTTCTTCTTCTGGGTCTCGTACACTATTTTTCATTGCACAAAAATTTAGATAAAAATTAGCAAACCAAATAAATTCTCACAAAAATTCAAATGAGCTTCAAAAACTATGGTTTCAGTTACGGCGGCGTCGGAATAGGGGAAAGGGGTTACGGTGGTGCACGGCATGGAAGTCCAATTAACTCACAAGGAAGCATCACGGCGAGCTCAAGAAGCTACCTCGGGGGTCGACGTGGCTCGGGAGTGGCTGTGGTGGTCCGGCGGCGTGAGGCGGCGGTGAGCAGAGGGGGCGCACGGTGTGAGCTCGGCTTAGGCGACGAGAGGTCCGGCCGACGGCGGGGATGGCGTTGCGGGGCTCCGAGGATGCTCCGGCTCGGTGGAATCGACCCGGCATAGCTCCAATCGGCGGCTTGCCCGACAGCTGGCGTTGAGGAAGAAGGGGTTCGAAGGCGAGCTGTGAGGCATGGGAAACCAATTCTTGAAAGTGGAAGATGGAGGGGAGCGGCGCAATGCGAATGGAGGTCGTACGGGGTTTTATAGCCGGCGGGGAGGGTTGGCAATAGGCGGGCGGCCGATCGGTCGTGTCTGAGTCAGGCGGCGGTGATAGAGCGGTGACACTATAGCACTCGTGATCAGGTGTGACTGCACACTGTAGAGGCAGCAGGCTTTGCGCCGCATAGACTGAGGCAAACGTGACGGGGCGGAGAACTGTGGGCGGCGGCGGAGATACTATGGGCGGCGACGGGGATACTGTGGGCGACGGCGGTTCTCCCGAAGCATTGACCAGGGTGACGCAACAGTACGGAAAAGCGGTGGGCGGTGGAGACTGTGGGCGATGGCTACTGGTGGAGTTTGCAGGCGCGGCGAGGGAGCGAGCGGCGACAAGGCGGCGAGGCGAGTCTTCGGCGCTGTCGTGCGAGCGGAGGGAGAAGAAGGGGTGAGGTGGGCCAGCTCGGCCAGGCCGAAAGTTCCTCTCTTATTATTATTTTTTTATATACATAGGTACATGTATATATATGTATCCATTTCACATTTTTGTTCATTTATTTATCTACTTATTCTTGTTTCTTTATTGTTAGCCTCATCATTGTGTTTAATTGTTCATTTAGTATGGTACATATATATATATTATTTACCTTTGTTTATTTTTATTATTATTACTAAGCCCAAGGTGATTTTTAAGTTTTGATTCAAATTACACCCCTCCCTTTTGATGGATCATCTTTTCAGATTCAATTTTTAAAATATAAATTTCTATTATTTTCACATTTCCTTCTTGGCTTTCTATTAGTTTTGTTTTTATAAATTTCTTCAATTATTGGAACCTCAACCAAAATTCAAGATAAATACATAAAAATCCATATATCGAGAAAATATGTTCCAACATAATGCAAGGACTATACATTTCCCAATATTCAAAATTTTGGGATGTTACATTTTTCGACTAGGTGGTCAGCCTACTCAGCAGCGAAACCTTAGCATACAAAAATGGGTTAAGGTTGAGCATTGTAAAGGCCTCGTGATAATCGCTTAGTCGCACACCTTTGGAAGTGGGTCAGACAGATATTATAAGTTGACTATCTCTTGTGGGTAAAGTTATACAACCTCTGCAGAGTGTAAAACTATTCAAATAGCTATGTCCCTATTATGAACAATGTTCAATGATTTCAGACGAGGAGTAGAATTTCATAAAAACTTGGTTAGGTTTTGGTTGGGAAGTGAATGGTCAATTTACTTGTGGTTTATTCAAATACCTTTGAATTATTTACTTGATAGTCATTTTTAAAGTTCACTTTCAATCTGTTTATTTTATTTACTCTAAAGTATTGCTTTTTGCTAAACAACCATTCGACCATCCTTTGATAAGCCTTGTATCATTATATGTTGAATTTTATTACAAACAACTTGCTGAATGCTCTATGTATTCTTGGCTATGCCCTTTGTTGTTCAGTTGCTGAGGAAGAATCATATTAGCCAAAGGTATTTGAAGGAGGATTCTTCAATGGCTTCACGGTCACTATGAATATCTTTATTTTTCACTACTAGTTCTTGTTAGGCCCTTCAGACTATTATTTGTAAGCTTGGCCATAAAATTGCTACTCTAATAATTAATAGTATTTATGTCTTTTCACAATTAATTGTGATCATGGTCGATATTTCATCTATATTTTCACTGTGTGCACTAGCGTGATCCTAGACTAGTATAAAATACACAGGAGAGTCTGGATTTGCATATTCAGGTATCGATACACTACTACAAAAAAAATATCATCACAGACGGTTTAAAACTATCATCACAGATAATTTTTTTGAACCGTCTAAATTTACGCGTCAGTGATAATCAAAGGTTATCACAGACGGTTTATGAGCCGTCTGTGATAAATAGATCATAGACGGTTTATAACTAGAACCGTCTATGAAGAACACTATCATAGACGGTTCTAACTACCAACCGTTTGTGATACTCACACATCACAGACGGTTCCAGCTACCAACCGTTTATGATGTATGAGTATCACAGACAGTTGGTATATAAAACTGTCTGTGATACTTCCCCATCACAAATGGTTTGTGGTTCGAGCCGTCTGTGATAATTCTTCACAGACAGTTTATACTACAAAACCGTCCGTGATAGTTCATTCTATACCTATTTTTTTCATTTTTCAGCTAGCCTCAGAAAATGTTAACTATATCATTTGAAAACAAGAAAATACAGCAACAAACATAGTAACACATTCTATTTCTATTTCTATTAAGATTAGAGTCCACCATTACAACATCACAAGATATCGAGTAGGTTATCCATAGCACTGCATACACAAGAGGACACTTACAAGTTTACAAAGATAAACTTCATGGCTACAAATTCAGAAAAATGTTTATACTACAAGAAACTTTAGGGTAATACAAGCTAGACTTACACAACCTTCATTAAACTACAATCTAAAACAAGTAGTGTGGGAAAATTTTCAAGTGGCAAAAACAAAAAGGCAATGAACACTATTTTCAATTTCTATGACAAAATCAACAACTTCTATGCCGACGACTTAGAATAGTGCAGATTTGCCATTGCCTTCTTCCTTTCCATCTTGCCTTTTTGCCAAACCCCTTCCCACCCTGGCCACGCACAAACGAGTTGGAGTAGTACTGGTGGTATTGGTTCTTCGAGTAGGCAGAGGGGGTTAATAAGGGGCGAGAGGTGGGGAGGAGAACGGTGCATGCCGTTCGATGCGGAGAGAATGGACGGGTGAGATCGGGATCCTAGGGGATATGTCGTGGATCATTGACATGGTGGGGTATCACAGACGGTTCATAACAAAATCCATCTATGATAATAGGAGATATCATAGACGGTTTATTACAAAAACAGTCGATGATAATGGCATCACAAAGATAATATATCGGTACAATATAAATAGCTAATCTCAAAAAATAAAATAGCAAAATTTTATATAGCTTATATACTCATTGAAAGGTTTCGACAAGATCTACAACTTTACAGTTGAGGCGAAACCCAAATTTCGAAGGGAAGATAAAATTTTTTTGGCAAAAACAGAAACTAAAAACTTAAAAAGCAAATTTAGGGCTAAAGGTGGCCAATTTTGAGGGTCTTAGAGGGCGACTGGTGCAAGCGGGTCATTTTTTTGAATTGGGCTCGTTGATAGCTATCCAACGAGTACAAGAACATCGAAAACGGACACCGTATGCAAAAGTTATGCCCGTTTTACTAAAGGTGTCTCAAAACTGAATTCTACTCGGACTTAGGCGGGAAACATATCACAGATAGTTTTTAATACAAACTGTCTGTGAAGTATCACATACGGTTTAAGATGGACTTAAGCCCATTTTGTTAAGCCTTGTGTCTAAATAACTATATTTTTTCAAGACTTGTGGAGTACTCTATGTACTCACTTGCTACACTCAAAACCATCTTAGAGAACTATGAAGATGCAGAAGGAGACTAGGTCGTGCTTCCCTAATCAATTGCTTATTGTGTATTGATGGGTCATCTTCATAAGGCCTGTTCTTTCTGGCTGAAGCCTATGGCTTTTGGCTGCGGCTTTTGGCTTTTGGGTTGATGGTATGAGACATTACAGAGTAACAGAAACTCACATACAGTTTTTGCTGATATAAATGAAGTTGATACAGTATGTACTACAATTAACTAGTAAACTCTATCTTGAAAATATACTTTATTTAAAAACTAATTACTGTAGAAAAGCCGAAAAACAACTTTTAGAAGCTGAAAAGAACATGGCCATAGTTTTATTTTGCTTCTACTATGTTTTATATGTTTGAGAGGTCTTGTAACATCAACTGTAATAAGGCCACAAGACTAATACTCTTTATTATTGCAATAAAGCATTGCTTGGTTGTGTATTCATCATTGTTTAGTTATGTGCACTAACTTTAATCTGGGACTATTGCAATAATACACAAAGGGTTTGGATCTAGGAAATATGGTCCTGACAGAGATGGTATCAGAGCCCATTTTGTCAGTTGCCTATGTTCCCCGTGCCTCCCCTCACCGGCACCTGCGTCTTCCTAGGCTGCCGCCACCTCCTCTGCTTCCCTACTCTGTTCTCTCCTCTATCTCTCTCTATCTCACTAACAAAGGGACCCCACTATCATATTTCTTTTTATTTCTATTTCCGACTGAATAGAATATTCCTTTGGAATATTCCCTCATTTCTCTTTTTCTAGATTTTCTTTCCCGTTAAAACTTCTGATAGCCTGTTCTCGATTGTCCAAACTTTGAAACAAGCGTTTTGATTCCTAAATTCACATAAATTAATAATCTACCTCCCAGTACCTATTTTATATTTTTATAGTTTTATTTGAATTTATTTGTTTGTTCTCGTTTTGCACGTTTAGACACCGACGTTGTTGAGTTGATCCAAGATCAGCAAGAAGAAGTACCAACTCACTCCAATGAAGGCAAGACTTCCTTGATTACGTTGATCCCATGTTTTGCAAAGTTATTTATTATATTGTTTAAAAACTATTATGCATAGCTAATTACATAAAATGATAATTCAATTATTAGTAATTAATTAAATCCTACTTGAAATGACTCTCATTGATATTTGAAATCCCTGTACCTTTGTCACCATAGTTGTAACAGCCCAGCTGTTTATTTCAAAATTCTCAGTAAAAAATTAAAATTAATTTAATTTCAAATAAAATCAAGTGTTATTTGGTTGCTTGAATTTTAGAGATTTTATTTGCTTGCTTTTAGTTTTAAAAAGGCATTTGTCTAAAGTTCTTTACTTATATATATATATATATATATATATATATATATATATATATATATATATATATATATATATATATATATATATATATATATATATATATATATATATATATATATATATATATATATATATATATATATATATATATATATATATAAATTATTAAATAAAGAGTATTTTGAATTTATATAAAATACTAGTTCAAATTAATTATTTAAGCATTTGGCTTTTATTTTGATTTTCTATGATTTTCTAGGATTTTAAAATCAATTTCAAAGCTAAAAAGTATTTTTGTAAAAATTTAAAGGCCACATTTAAGTTGAAAATATTTTTCTTAATTCTAAAATATTTCCATGAATTTTTGAATATTTTTTGGAATTTTTAGACTTTATTTACTATTTTCTAAGAATTTTTTAAGCTTTCTAGCATTTGTGAAAATTAAAAATAGCATTTTAAACCCTCTATCTCTCCTCGGTCGACACGTGTCTAGCCCAAATCAAATCCACCCTACGCCTTGGTCTAATCTCGACCGTGCACTTTCACTTACCCCTTCATTTCGGCTCAACGGCTTGGATTCAATCCATTGCCGCCCGGTCTCATCCACCCCGTTCATTTTCAATTAAACCCTTCAAGGGTCCCGATTCTTTCTCTTTACCATGTGGCCATCATCCAACTGTCCGCTCTCCTATCTCTTCCATATCTCTCTTCTCCCGCCGTAGCCGCCATGGATGCCCCGCCGAGCTCCATTTTTCGGCCAGCCACTCCTCCCAAAACACCGCCCCGGTCTCCTCTTCTCGCCTGCACCTCACGCCTCCCAACTCCGACCATAAATGGCCGTTCCTCATCGTTTTCGCACCCGAACCGACTTCCCTCCCCCATGAACTCCAGTGAGGATTTACTCGCTGCGCCGCCCCTCTCCCCTATAAATCCCCACCCCGAGCGCCCCTTTCCCTCGCATCTCCTCCCTCTGCCCTTCCTCGGAGCTGTTCCCTGCCCACGCCGCGCCTCTGCCTCTTCGGGCCTCGGCCGACTCCGGCGAGGAATTACCGTCGGCCCGGAGTGCCCCTCACCTCGCCGCCTTCCCCGTGCACCGGCGACCGCCCACCGCCCCTCTGCCGAGCCCCAACCTTGCCGGAGCGTCGTCACACCGAAAGCCAACCGCCACCGCCGCTTCCTCCTCGTCGCCGGCCATCACCAAGCCTTGCCGAGCCTGGCGCCAGGTGGGAATCGGATCCCCGTCGCCTCCTCTCCCTCCTCTGTCCCTCGCCGGCCACCACCGAACACTGAAGCTCCGGCGAGCCTGCGGGTTCTGAGCGCCGCCAGCTGGTCCGTGCCATGTCAGTAGCCGATGACATGGCCGCCACATGGCAGCCGACGTGGACGCCATGTGGGAGCCACGTCAGCCAATCTCACCACGTCAGACTTTAATTCACAATAAATAATTCAGATTAAATATTAATTCCCTGTTGACGTCGTAAATTGAATTTTCAGTACAAAAATAATTCCAAAAAATCAGCCTTTTCCATTTTCTCCCTTTTTAAACTTCCGGAAGCCTGTATTTCTTCATTTTAACTCCGATTGGATCCGTTCAAATTTCTAAATTCTTCTAAAATCCTAAATTACCCATTTTTATTTGAATTTTGTTTGAATTTATTTACTTTGGTTCTTCGCGTGTAGATTATGACGATCTCGGAGAGCACGACTTCGACGACTCGCACCAGGACCTTGAGCAAGCCAAGTTACACCCTTGATCATATTGATCCCAATAATTTAAATTGTTTATGTTGTTTTTGAATTATTATGCATGCGTACTTTTATTCAAATCTAGTTTAAATTTTAGTTATACCTAAATCCTTTGTATAGCCAAACTTGACATTGAACACAATTATGCCTTGTTACCCTAGATGAAAACCTAGTTAGTACAATAGTATTAACTAGACATTTGGTAGAATTGCTTAGCCATGCTTAGAATAATTATAGGTTGGGATAATTTTTCACAGAAAATGATAAACTTTTAAAGAATATTCTTGACTTTGGTGAGTCAAGAATGATTATGAAATATTTTTCAAACAAAATATAAGATCTTGGTTTAGACTTAGGCATTGTTATGGTGGTGGGTGCTTGCTGGCATGCATTGTTGTTTGATAACTCAATGTCGATTGCTAGGCACAAGGGGTATGTGGTTAGGCCTAAGTCAAGTTAAGGGCCGGTCTGTGAGCTACTAATACAAAGTCACACCGTACTACCACAAGTCTGGTATGGGACAGACCTGGCCTAATAATTTGTGAAATTCCAACTTAATCTCGCTATAGGCTAAAAGTGAGCGTGGCGCAGGCCGCGAGAAGTCTCATATGGCACAAGAGGGGGCTGCAACATGTGGATTCATGTTGTGGTGAAACCTTAGTGGCGGCATGATTAAGTTGACAACGAAACATTGTAAAGGCTTTGTCATGATCTCCTCGCCACACACCTAAGTTAGTGTGTTAATCCAGTGGCAATATGGGATGATCATGTCTTGTGGGTAAAGTTGTACAACCTCTGCAGAGTATATAATCTATCCTAGATAGTTGTGCCCATGGTCATGGGAAAGCTGAGTAAAGTTTTTCACAGATTAGACTTTGTGTTTGAAAATGGTTTATGAAAACCTTATGGATGGATGGAATTCATATGAGATCTTTTTTTGGAAAAGATGGTCCGGGTGGGATGCCCGTGGATAAGTTGGTGTTTGGTCAGAGCCTGCACTAATGATATTATTTTGTTAAAATCTTGTTTCTATCTATTGTATAAAATTTAGTTTTTGAATCTACTTACAGTATTTACTTCAAATTTTGCTTTATGCTCGATTAACCTTACTATGCCTTCCTTTGTCAATCCATATGCATGCATCAACTCTGCTAAACTCCTGGTGTAACTTGTGGAGTACTTTATGTGCTTACGTTACTCAATTTATCTTCTTTCCAGAGGAAGCCTTCGACGACTACAGTGAGGATTGCAACGAATAGGCCACGTCTTACAGTCATTCGCCTGTGGGAAGGCTGGATGGGCTGGTACTTTATTTATCTTCTGCTGTCTACTTTTTGTTTGGGCCTTGAGCAGTTATTGTAAACTTGGCCATAAGGCCCATACCTTGCTATATAATAAAGTGTGGCTGTTATGTGGGATATGCATCCCTGTTAACCCTGTGTGCACTAGCTTTTCCTGGGATAGTGCGATTTACACAGAGGGTCCTGGAGTTGTTGCTCCGGGATCTGACAATAGTATAGATTACTATTGATAAGGAGTACATTATTACGGTTAGTTTAGAATGGTAGAATTGCTTAGACGTGCTATTTTAGTCGATATCATTGATTGTGTGGAAAAAATAAATACATATATTCTTAAAGGTCATTTTACCAAATGTTTGGCAATAGGTATTGCCATTGGTTTATAAAATAACATAAAATGGTAAAAATTATTTTAGACTTAGGTACATGGTAAGATTTGATTGGTGCATATTAAGCATGAGATCTTGCATTGTGAAAGTATTACCCTGGTTAATTAAAGACCAATGCTTGTTCACTACCGTACAAGACACGACGTCAGGCCAATGCCAATAAGTTTTCATTGAATCTGAGCCAAACTCGATTCCCTGTCTTTGGCTCATAGTCCTTTGGTTCATAGCATCATCGACGAATCCCGAGACAGCAGCAGTGCAAAAGCAGGCGACGCCCAAGAAGCATAAGAAACCGAGAGTAGCAGCGCATTTTCCCTCAGTCCTAGCATATTTTCTTTGGTTTTTCATCTCCGATCTAGAGTCGCAGATCAAGCCACAAAAGTAGAGAGAAAATCGAGACCTTTGTTTTTTTCTACAATCTAAAAGCATTAATGGGACGAAGATAGAGCACAACGCAAAAGCAAAACCCCTGATTCGGTTGACGCCAGCACGTGTAGGAGAGTAGCAAGCCATTGGTTGGGTACAATAGGAGGCTACAGGCTGCCAGTAAAGCTAGCACAATAAAAAGGAGAGCAGGGCATGAACCCCAAGGAGAAGCATCAGTAAGGAGTTTCGCTTATTTTTAGCTAAATTTGTTACGTGCACCCGGGAAGTATACAAGGAGATTTTATCATCCTCAACTCGACAATTTTTTACTCACCTCAACTTCATACTGAGCGTCGATTTGTGCTCTACCTCAGTGAATGTTCTAGTGCTAGGACCACAAACATCAATTGGCAATTTTTCGATGATTCATCATCTTCTATGGGTTACTGCGACAAGATTCGTAGATGAGGAGTTCAAGGTGGGGTTGCAGGTTTTCAACATAAATTGGGCTATGCTTGATCAAGGAGACTTTTAAAAAATAATATCAGTTGAGGGGACAACTGATTTGGTGTTTTATTCATCGTTTGGATATGTCACAATTTTGGATCGCTTGTGCGACCATTGTGGAGGTTTTGACCACATTCAATTTCAGAAGTTTGATGACACCCTATGGTAGCTAGCATGATGCTCTCTAAAGTTTTGCTATTTGAAAGTGGAGGTTTTGCTCCAATTTAGTTTGAGATGAAGGATTTAAGTGCAAGGAGTTTGTTTTTGCGTGGATACTACAACATTTGTTCAGTTAGCATAGTTGGATATAAGGGGTTTACTGTAGTTTATACTCTATTGACAGTATAAGAGTTCCATTTATCCAGACAATTTTATATGAACAGTTTCAACCATGTCATGGAATTTAGTTACTTTTGAACCCGACAGTTTAATGTATGTGATGGCCACACGTGCAGTTGCTCTTTCTATGAGTGTGGTTTTCTGAATTCAGTTACTTTTGAACCCGGCAGTTTAATGTATGTGATGGCCACACGTGCAGGTTGCTCTTTCTATGAGTGTGGTTTGCTGAATTCAGTTACTTTTGAACCCGACAGTTTAATGTATGTGATGGCCACACGTTCAGGTTGCTCTTTCTATGAGTGTGGTTTGCTGAATTCAGTTACTTTTGAACCCGGCAGTTTAATGTATGTGATGGCCACACGTGCAGGTTGCTCTTTCTATGAGTGTGGTTTGCTGAGTTTTGTGTTCCAGGTGGAGCTTGTCAAGATTCCATGAAATAAGTTCTTCGCTATCTATCCAATGCCATACGTGATGTTTTGACTTATGTCATTCGATGATTGAGCATTTGTTTTAGGAAGTCAGTTGCATAGACTCAAACTTTTACTGGGTTATGAATTGTTCAAGACCTAGATTTGTTCGTCTATTTTGTTGATAGCTGTGTGTTTCAATTTACATTCATAGAATTAAATTGATTGCTTGTCATCCTAGGTTTGCAAACCTTCACATAGCATTAGGGTGTTGGTGCACTTAGGTGAACGTAATTGATTTAGGCTTTATTTGAGTTAAACCAAATTGAATTAAGCTTTCACATTGTATACTTGGTTTTAGCCAAATAGAAATTGATAAAAATTAGAAGAGATTTTTAAGACCGCCTATTCAACCCCTCTAGTCAGCCGAGCTGAGACAATGAGATTGTATGCTGAGCTGGTAAGTATCACGATGACAATCTGATAGATGCTTGAAGTTTAGGGTAATGGCAACAATAGCAACAGGTGTTGACGTGATTTGACATAGATAGTAGCAACAACAAAAGGTGCCAATGCAATTTGGCACAGGCAATGGTGTGGTCCCGAGGCAAATATTGGTGGTGTCACACACGATGAACCAAAACGTCGAGGCAAAAATGCATGACAAGGAGTGGCAGGGGATGTGATAGAGCATGTTAGCCATGGACCGCCACTCTCACCCCGAAACCTAACTTATCTATGCCCAGTCGCCGTTCCACACATCGCCACCCCCTGAACCTGAGTCTGAACTCAAACACCAACCATATCGATGTTGCCCGCCAAAAGGATAAGATGTTGCCCTGCAGCACGAATGTCTAAAGTTGGATGTGCTTTACAAGTTCGTCCTTGTTTGAACACACCTGAAAGCAGCATCTTTCCTACTTTGGTAAAAAAAAATTCATGTTTCCCAACTATGTGGTTTTTACACATAGAAAAAATGGGCATTAGAGGGTTTGAGAGGTAGATTTCAAATTGCACACCTTTGCAGAGCGAATAAGCATCTTTTTCCAAGAGTGGGCTGAATCTAGATGAGTTGGCTAGTCATATGGAACCCAGCCTGAGGCCGATACGATACCCGTTCTTTTAGGCTGCGACTTATGGCTTATGGCTGCATGTTATAACTTTTGAGTTGTTTGTACGAGAGTACGAAGTAACATAAACTCACATACGATTTTGACCGATATAAATGAAGTTACTATAGTCAGTACTATAATTAATTTATAAATCCCACCTTACAAAAGCATTTCATTTGAAAATAAAAGTAAAAAAAAAAAAGCAGATTTTAAAAGTTAAAACGAAGACCGCCGGACTGATCACAAGTTCACAACAGAGACGGGCGCGCACCACGCGCTGCTGTTCTGACAGGTGGGTCCGTGGCTTGCGGGACCAGAATGTCAGCGAGATTAGCGCACTGAGAACTAGCTCCTGGTGGTGGGGGTAGAAGCGTCATTGCACAACTATTTCGCGTTCCCCTCCGCCTAGGCATGCTCTCCTGCTACACCCGCTGACACGTTGGTCATGTCGGAGATGTCCCACATGTCAGCGAGGTAGTAATAACAGCGGTTTATGTCAGTGTGCGATCAAGTATTTCGGCTCCATTCCCCAAAAGCCCGCTCTCTCCGAAAGTTTCCTTATCGAGCACAAGAGAAGCTTCAAATCCCAATCCCTCCAGCGCGCACGACGGCGAGCGGCGCCGAAGGTGAGGCCATCCACCATCGCCGCCACCTCCATCCACCCCGTACTCCTCGCTCGCTCGCTTCCGCTTCCTCCCTCTACCGGCCGGTGCCTCTGATCTCGTCTCCTCGTCTTTGGATCAGCTTTGGCTTGGTTGGTTGGCTTCGGCAGCAGGGCGTCGGAGAGAGTCCCCACGGATTTCTCGCGGCGGTTCGTGTAGCTTCGCCGGAGGCCTCGCACGGGGGATGAACTGGAGCGTCGCGTCGTGTCACGGCTTCCGAGGCGTCACCGGAGATTCCCAAACCTAAGGTACTGGCTCCCAATCGGCGCAAATTTTGGCTTACGTCCTCTGATTTCGCTGGGGTTTGCTCCTCTCCCGTGGTGGAACTGTACATTCTACCTGTCGCAGAGGTACCATCGGTTGCTATCAGATACTTGCTTCGTCCATGGATCTCTCTGTTGGATTGTTTTTGTCTCGGAACTTGTGCTTAGCTGCCGCAAGCGTTAGATTGTCCCAGTTCTTTGTTGTAATGTGTTCGACCTGGGTTGTGTTGCTTGTGGAAGAAGATCTCTGAATGGCGAGGGAACGTTTAGTATGTTGCTATATGATGTAGCTACGCTGTTACGTTTTCTGATTTAGTATGCTTATGAGGGACTGGTCCCAATCTTTCACCAAGTTGGCTAACTCTACCTGTTAGATATGCACTTATTGCCTGCAGTCTGTTCAATTTGAGCCTCAGTTTAGCACTTCAGTGGTCAATCAAAATCAGTTGTGGTCTGTGGAAATGAGTAATTTCAGCCACCGTAGTAATTTAGATTTGGCATATACAATGCAGCTCTACCACAGTAGCAGTTTTTTTCTTGACAAATATATATGATGCAGTTCTGTGTTCATGTTCAGTGCTAACTCTTTTGGGCATGATTCATATCGTATTTCCATAAATGATTTTGTTAAGTTGATACTTGTGTTGCTTTTATTTGGTCGGCTAGTTAAGGATCAGTGCAGTCCTTGGTTCCATGCAAGCATCCCCGCCCCCGAAACCATGTTTTCACCTTTGCTCATAGCCTCATACAGCTGCACTTTGCAAATGTGCTGCCAAACATGATTTCTTAATGATGCTTCTTTGCAAGAATTCTGTATACATTTGTGAAGCTTTCACACTGGTGGAATCTTATCACATGCAGCTATTTTCCTATTTATCAGGTTCAACTCTAGTTAATTTGGTATATTGTTATCTCAGAAGCTGCACCTATGGAAATTGAGCTGCAGAACGTCCAGAAAGTGAGTAGAATTTTCCCCTGCTAAGTTATAGGATGTGCTTCCTTTTCATGTTATCCTTTCAGCTCAGCTGTTCTTTCATTGTAGCATTCAACAATTCATGCATTATGATTGTGTATAGGCTACATCAAGTGATTATTGGAGTTTGGCCAGCAACCAGTATCCATCTGGTAAATTCCCTAAGGTCTCAATTGGCACCACAATTCCGAGAGCAGGTCCTGTATCAAGAGGCAGAGATGCTGCTACTACCCCTGCATTTGAGAGGAACTTGTCTCAGGGAACTAATGGAAGATCTAGACCCCCTAAAGGTGATAATGCTTCACTCCGGATCTCACCAGAAGCTGCAAACCATGATGGATCTGCTAAAGAGGCACCTGAAGCTGTCCCTGTTAAGGTTTCTGTATCACAACCTGATGATAATACACGTGAACAAACGGGAACCTTTTCCTTTGGAACAAGAGAACAAGGCAGCCAGCTCGACCAATTTGGGAGGTCACCACTTGTGAGTTCTCAAGGAAAGCGCCAAGTGGAATCTGCAGATAAAACCAAGGCCAATAGCGAATTACTCAGGATGAAACTGTGGGAGATCCTTGGTGGCACTTCACAAAACAAGCAGGCTGTTGCATCACCAAACCCTGAAGGCATTGAGACACCTGACAAACCTAAAAGTCAAACCGCCAATGGGCCCTCTTCAGGAAACAATCAGGTTTTCACTTCACCTGTTCCTGATAACATCAAGACGCCAGATCCGCTGAACTGTCAGACAGCGAAGTTTACAGAGTGTAAACCATCCTCTGATCCAATTGAGTCAGATTCTGCTAGTCCACAAGTAGTTGAAATAAGACCTGTTACCAGCTGGTTAGGGCGCAAGAAAGCACCCACAGCCTCCAAGCAGCAGGAAAAGATCCGGAGTGCAAAGAAACCATTATCGACTTTTTGTTCTGCACCCAAGCAGAAAATGCTGGACAATGTGTTTGCTTTTAACGAGAAATGCACACCTAAAACAGTGGGGAAATCTGCAATTGTTGACTCTGGGAGCTTAAGAAATCTTAGAAGCTTGAATAGGAAGGCTAGAGTTGAGCTTAAGAAGATACATTATTCAGACAGGATTTCCGATAAGACCACACAGGATGTTAAGGAAAGAAAGCTACCTTCTAGAAATGCATCATCAGAGAATAAGAGAGAAAAAGCTACCTCCTTTTCTTCTTTGTCCCGAACCGGAAAAACTGCTGAGAGCTGTTCTAGAAGCCCTATTAGGGAGAGGCTGAATAAGATGGCTAAAGTTGGGCCTCGGAAGATGCAGTTTTCAGAAAATTTTCTGGCCAAGACACTAAATGATGGTGAAGATAATCTCTCTTCTCAGAATATGTCATCGAAGAGCAAGGAAAATTATTGTTCTTCATCGCCGCATTGGAAGGAGAATGATAATTTGAACATCCCTGAAGCTTCAGACAGAAGCCCTCATGAGCATACAGCAGCGGGAAATAATTTTAACTCGCCACTTTATGGTGCTTCTAATCCACCACCTGAACCGAAAACATACCCATGGGAACATGATGCAAGTCCTCAGATAAATGGTAAATTTGGAGATAAAAAGGTTGCTAGTCCATTGGCAGACAAATTCAGAGGCATGCCAGATGACTTTGCAAGTCCTACTTTTGCACCTAATGTAAATGACTCCCTGCAAAGGAGTAAAATGCTAGGTGATGACCTATACAACCCCAAATATCCAAAAAGTGTCAACAGGTCAAGATCAAGTTCCTATGCCTCAGATCCAGAATCTGAGCCATTGGTATGCTTGAATTCTCTAAAGCATATTCCAACCTTAATAAATTGGTTACAGAATAGTTTATCTGTTATCACTAATTAGTGTATTCTGATGTCCAGGACGAAATGGGTAAAACCGATGAGTTACCTGACAGTGAATCGCCTAATTATCCAGAGGAAAGAGAGAACATGAAACAACCATATCTTTCACCCCTTTCTCCAATTGAAGATGAAGGGGCTCAAAGTTCTATCCCAAGCTTTGGAAAAGGTCAGCACACCAACATTGCCAATTGCCATACACTTTATACAAGCAAAACAGTAGTTTTGCTAGATTATGTTATGTTCCTTTTGCATTAAGCGCTACATTTCTAGAAGCAAAGGCGACAGTGTTAGTTTATAGTTTAGTATCCCCCTGTTCTGCATGAGGACAGTGCTTTTTTAGACAGCACATTCTTCTTTCCATGTATTTACATATACATATTTGTGCTATACATCCTTTTCCATACATAAAAAGAATATATATATGCAAATTATGCTATAAAAGCAGATTTTTATAAAATTTTTCATGGAATTCACTTTAGAAGTTTAGAGTATAGTATAGTTATTATTAGAGTATGCTCAAATAGATAAATAGGTATAACAACGCTATTAAAGTAGTATATGAGAAATGGGAGGAGTATGGAACCATCTCTCTCTGCGAACGGGCCTCTAGCGTAATGGATAAGGGCTCTAGTAGCACCCCCCAGGTCCTGGGTTCGACTCCCAGTGGGAGCGAATTTCAGGCTGGGGGAAAAAATCCCCTCGCCTGCTACCACACCAAAGCACAAGTCTAAGGCCCACCCAGGTCGTTGGTCGTTCTCACACGGGCGATGATGCCGCTGTGTAAGGGTGGAGCAGAGGTTCGGGGGTTTTCTCGATCTGCGTGAGAGGATCTTCTTCTTAAGCAAAATGCCCGGGGCCGTCTTACCCCCTGCAAGTCGAGTTTTTTTTATGGAACCATCTCTCTCTCTCTCTACACACACACACACATATATATATATATATTCAAGTGATTATCTCTATGTATGAATTACCAGTTTCATCATAGGGATCAACACTTTCAGTAATCCTATGATTGCATTTGCTGTATTTGCATAATTTTTCATAGCAATCCTCCCATCACTGATTAATCACCATCAGCGTCATATGATTGATGTTTCATATATGATGTAAGCTTTGTTACCACCTTTGCCGCTTGTTTGTATTGTGGAAATTATGACTTGATTATTGTATGCTTCACCAATGTTCAAACAATTGTGTCGCACCAGACTGGTAAGCATATTTGCAGGCTTGGTAGTGGTGGCGCAGTTCTGTGATAATTAACAAGTTAGTGCATCCACTTTTATTGCTAAACTTCTTGATGACAGTTGCACATTGTGTGACATGAAAAATGAAGTATATATACAAGTTGTTTGCTTTTGGGGTTATTATTTTGGCTTCTTTTAATTATTCTGCCCTATTAAGCTGTTAGATATTTTTCAAATGACCCACTATTCCAATTTTATTGCATGCAAATCATGTTCACAGGTTTGAGTTGTCCATGCAAAATTTCTATTTTTTCAGGCTTTAGAATAAGTCTCTCCAAATATATAGTCATGACTTGCTGGTATGCTAACAAGCTACACCCATTTTTAAATATTTTAGGAAGTGCTTGCTCAAGAGAAGACATTCAAATTGAACTTATAGTTTGTGTGACAAGTGGAATAGCAGCAACATGTGGCATATTCTGTCATGTGCATGCATGCTAGTTT
The DNA here is from genome assembly GCA_036346575.1 of Dendrocalamus sinicus. Lineage (NCBI taxonomy): Eukaryota > Viridiplantae > Streptophyta > Magnoliopsida > Poales > Poaceae > Dendrocalamus > Dendrocalamus sinicus. Next base: position 11,060,748 of record CM070670.1, read on the forward strand.
ACATACATTTTGTTAGTATTGTTTGCTATATTGAATTTGCTGTTGCTTTAGTTATTTGACTGCATTAGTTTTAGAAGACTAATATCTGGAGCTAAAGTTCTTCACAGATGTTCTTGGAGATGTGTAAATTACAGTATACATATATCCTAAAATTGCTTACTGGTGGCATGTTACTTATTATTACTTGGTTCTTCATGTGCAGGATATAAATCTCGCAAATGGCTTTCAGATGTTGACAGCCCCGATAAATCTCCTCTTAAACATTTGGATGGGAAATCACAATTAAAAGAGGGTAGAATGGTCAAAAGACACTTATCTTCGCCTACCCCTTTTGCCACTTCTGGTAAAACTGCTTACTTTCTTGCTTTGCTTTCATGGTTTGCAGTTCATAACTAATATGTCCTTACTATTTTTTCAGGAACGCAAGAAACTATCATGTCAGACAAAGAACCAGAACAATGCCCAGAAAACTACCTAACCAGGTGTGCCTTAAGTTGTATTAATAAAACAGATATATCAGAGATTGCTAGTGGCTTTAATTTCATTTCTTGACTTCAACCAGGGCTTTTGATCAATTAGTAGTGGTGCTGGGAAGGTTCCAAACCAAGATCAAGTCTGAAACAAGCAATAAAAGTTCTGAGATACTTGCAGCTACTGGAGAAACAATACGCCAGCACCTTGAGGGGGTTGAGGTGCAGATGCAGGCTGATGTGTAAGATACTAAGATCTTGTGCCAATGCTACCTAGAAACTACACTCTCTTATCCGCATATGCAAAATAAATTTGTATATTGGCTTGATACAGAAAGTATATTACATAAAGTAGAGGTATAGCTATTTTTGATAGATGTCATTTAACTGTGCTTTCAGGGACAAGCTGGTCCATGCAGGCAAATCTAAAAGGAAACATCTAGAATCAACATTCGAAGGTACAACTTCCATTATGTACTTATGTTAATGCAACAATTAATTGGGGAGCTCTGTTTATTGTGAATTATATAAGTTTATAACAATGGGATCCATTAGTTGGAATCCCTTCAGAAAGCAGTTAGGGTGTGTTTGGTTCGTGGATGGAGGTTGTATCGTATATCTTGACTGAGTGGATGTAGGCTGAGTAGAATCGTATTTCAGAAAAAGAAGATGTTTGGTGAGGTTGCATGAGCGGATGCAAAAAAACTGAGATGCTGTTTGGTTGAGCGGATGCAGTCTACCAAACCTGAGAGGCTGACACGTGGGACCGCATAAGATACACTACATCAACCCATCCAGGATGGCCAGTTAAGCTCATTTTGAGCGTATCCACCCATCCAGGATGAGGACGTATTTTTGCATCCGCTTATGCAGACTGCATCCACTCATACAGGCAACCAAACAGACTCTTTCTCAGATTATACAGATCCACCCAGCCAGGACGAAGGAGATTCAGGCAACCAAACACACCCTTAATCTACTAAGATGTGATATACTGATGTTTCGATCCTGTTACTGAAGTCATAACACAGCCATTGAAGTCGTAACATTTTGATACTCATGCTCCACCTATTTGGATTATTAAAGTCAAGCAACATACAAACTCTTTATTCATCAGTACAGAACCATAAAATGTTTGGAATCTAGAGCAGCTAAACAATTCAAGCTTTGAGTATAAGCAGAGAGAACCATATTCTGTTAGTTGTGTTCCAGCATGTTATGTATGGCCTACATATGCTTAACTTCAAAGTACATACTAGAATGATAACCAATGAAGCAATTATGAACGTTGGACACAAATAAAAACTACAAACCTGAGGTTGCATAGGTTGATTTGGTTCTTGCAATCCAGGGTTCAAAATCTTGGCGGTTACTGGCCGGTAACTGCCGGTTACCGTTTTTACCGGTGGAGACCGGTAACCGAAAAAACCAGCCGGTATAAATTTTTTTATTTTTGAATTTTTGCCGGTTTTTTTTTCCGGTTTTCCGGTTACCGGTCGGTTTTTCCGGTTACCGGTTTTAAAACATCTCAAAATTCAAATTTTGTTTTTCAAATTGTGACCGGTTTTTCCGGTAACCGGCTAGTAACCGCCCGGTTCCATTACCGGCTGCCGACCGGGATTTCTTCCGGTTCTGGCATTATGCAATCTCTTTCATCACCTGCATATGGAAGCATAAAGTCAATGCAATGAAAGATTAGTATAAGAAAGGCTAATGTAGCATTTCTTTCAAGCCGCCTTCAATATCCAATACGATTTGGTATTTATCTTCTTTGTTATTTCTATCTTTTTGGACCTTGTATTGTATATGGAGGTAAATCCCAAAACTTGTTAATCCTTTATAATTTACCAGTGATCTAAAAGGCGGCATTAGGCAGCCGCCTAGGCGGGCCTAGGCGCTAGGCGGAGCCCCGCCGCCACGCTTTGCCCAAAATCGGTGAGCTAGGCGGCGAGCCGCCTAAACGGCCGTCGGCGGTCAAAGGCGGCCATCGGTGGGGTCAAAGGCGGGGTCTAGGGCAGACGTAAGGTGTTCTAGGGAGAGAGAGGCACCTGGAGATGTCTTGTCAGCTCACGTGTTGTCGGCCGTTGTCATCGCTGCAGCCGGATCGCTGCCTCTGTCGCCGCCGCCGTCGGATCTGCCGTCGCCGCCGCCTCCACCGTCGCCGCAGCTGGATCCGCCATCGATGTCGCCGGATCTGCCGTCGATGCCGCCAGATCCACTGGAGCAGCGGCGGCGTTGGGGGAGAAGGCGAGGTGGCGCTTGGGAAGAAGGGGAGGCGGCGGCGACGACATTGGAGAGAGCAAAGGTGAGGGGAGGGGAGGCGTGCGGGAGAGAAAGAGAGAAGCGGTGAGAACGGGGGGGGGGGGGAGAAGAGGTAAGTGATCGGCGGGGCCGGGGCGTGCGAAGCGGTGAGAACTGAGAAGTGAACGGGGAGAGAGAGGAGAGGCAAGGGGAGGTAAATGGGCTGGTGGGCCGGTTATATGTATAAATAGTCCTAAAGATTAAATAGGCTAGGGAAAAAATAAAATAAAAATTAATAAACCTTAGTTTTAATTCCACTGCCTAGGCCCCGCCTAGGCCCTCTAGGCGTTAGGCCCCACCTCGCCTAGCGCCTTCTTAAACATTGTAATTTACCTTGTTTTCCTGCATGTCTTTTGCTGTTTTTCTTGAATAATGTTAACTACTCAGATGATGTAATCTGAACTTATGTCTTCTGGTTTGCAGAGCAACAAGAAAACTTAAGGATTCTTCATGCGAAGATCAAGGAGGAGGTCAACCAGCAGTTGGTCGGTTGCAGGAACTCTCTCGAGGATTTTGAAGCCTATCATGCAGAACTTAAGGGAGTGGCTGACAAGCAAAGTAAGTACCTAACACTGGAGCTATGCAATTGAAGCATTTACTTGATGGGCCATTTCTTACCTATGGACACTGTACCAATAACCAAAATTCTGAAACCATATTAACCTTTGTGAAAACTGAGCCTTATGAACTAGAGATAGTTGTAGGCATCAGTCATCACCATTGGAATGCTCTACTTACAAATTGGTAGCATTGTAATATATGGTATAGTTGAATCAGCATTTTAATTATATCCTTCCAAAATTATTTTCCGCTTAAAGTTTTTTTCTGAACAATATGGTTAAATCACGTGTTTAATTGAAAAGAATGATACCCCAATCTGCATGTCAAATGATTGTTAGAAATATTGACCAGTGAAGAAATTATTGTTTTAGTTATCACTGAGATGCATATTATGGAGTGGTTAATATCATATCCAATTCAAGGAATCTGCTTATACTTTAACGTGTTCCTTTTTCTAACCATTGGCCATCTGAATTACCACTGAACCATGTTGTCCTTTTATGACTACATCAACAGAAGCGTCGCACAAGAAGCTCCTCGCAGATGCTGAGAAAACAGTAGGCTCTCAGCTCAACGACGTAGAAACCAAAATTGCCGAGATCCAGAAGGTAAGCCAAACGCAATTATCAAACCCCAATGATGCCATATTGTAACACCCCGCCGATCCTGTAGGCCTAGAGTGTTACCATCATTGCAAAGTAATATCATTTTTGCACAGCTACTAAGCATTTTAAGAAAATTCTCCTTTATTCATCAAATAACGACCAGATACACCATGTCATTTTAATCGATTGCTCTAGCATACTAGTAGAGTCTATAATATACTGACAAAAGGTGATACAAGGAGTGCTGCTGGTTCTTGAAATTATTCCTGTGCTATTCCCGTCCGTGCATAACGTCTTCAACGGTTACCTAAAAAAACAAACAAACTAAGGGTGAGTCCAGAGACTTAGCAAGCACATAATAAAATAGTAGTGTTAACATATCACTTTAATAATTTTCATTTCTGTCAACTGTATAACATTACCTCTGTATCTATTTTACTGTTATCGCTTCCTATTTCTATGAACTGTTTATCATTATCTTTGTAACTATTTTACTGTTATCACTTCCCATTTCTGTGAACTTTTATTACTATCTTTATAACTATTTTACTATTATTATTTTTAAGCAATGCAATGCATCTGCAACTGTATCACTGTTCTGTTCTGTTTTCATGCAATACGCCTGTAATTGTAGCTTATGCCGGTATAGCGAAGTGTTCATCCGTCGATGACCCACTCAATCCCCGTCCTCTTTTATACGGAGATCCAAACTCTACTCCCGTGGAGTACCTACCGAAGTAGGTTTTGTTGTCTGTGTATGAGTGCAATGCATGATGCAACATGCTTTCACTGTTGGTACTTAATCATAGGCAACACTCATCAAAGTATGATTAGCGCGTAATCATAAGTACTGTAGAACATGGCACAGAAGACATAAAATACCAATCATTCACCATAATCCACTGTTCTATCATGCACTTGCCTGGTTAACCTCAGGGACGATGTGTGGACGGCTTCGACCTGGGACCTCCACCTGTACAGACGTCAACCCGGCTCAACACATCATATTGAAACCAGTGTTTAAGCGAGCGACAACTCTACGTGCATAACCCAACTCTAGCATAAACGCACGGGGTTAAGGGCCCATCGCGTAAGTACCAAACCCCCATTTTCTTTTCTTTTCTTTTCTTTTTCTCTTCTCTTCTTTTTCCCTTCCTTTTCTTCTCTCTTCTCTTTTTTTCTTCCCTTTTTCTTTCTTTCTTTCTTTTTATCCTATCACCCGGCCGAACCGACGCTATCTCCTCATTTCTCTCGCCCGGACGGCCCGGGCGACTCCAAGGCGATGCGGCGGCGCGTAGCCGGGCTCGAGCGTCGCTAGCCCGGAGCTCGCCGCCGACGGCTCCTCCGCCACCCCGGCCTTCTCCTCACCCCTCCCCTTTCACTTCCTCTCTCTTACTCCCGAATCCAGCCGGCCATGGCCAGATCCGGCGTCGCCTTCCCCAGATTCGGCCGAGAGGCTTGGCCCTCTTGCGACGCCGCTCCTCCACGGGTTCATTGGCCATGGCTCGCCGCTGACCAGGAGCCCAACGTCACGCCGGCCTATTGCTTGGCCCTTGTGCATGCACGGCGAGGCGCTCAACGCTCCCGCGTCGCCTCCTGTTCGGCACGGCCTTCTACGCCTCCGACCTCGACCTCTGGTGCGCCTGCACCCTCAAGGCTCGGTCGCCTGAACCTCCGCGCGTCACCGTCAGCCGTCGCCTCCAGGCTTTGGCCGCTCCCTACGGGTTTGAGCTCGCTGGCCACGGCTTGCAGCCGGCCGGCCACCCCTACTACCAGGACAATCCTCTTCCCTCCCCCTTTCTACTCACATTTTGTTTTAGCTTCTTCATTTTGCTTGCCTCTATACTCGGGCACACACACGGTTTGGGGAAAACCTACGGGTGGTCGCCGTGACGGGACTTGGCAGGGACATGCGTCGAGGAGCATGCAACCCCGACCAAGGGCGCACGGCACCCCCTTTGGGCTTGCTGCTTGTCTCGTGCCAAGAGTAGGGAGGGTAAGAGTTGGAGGCCTACTTGATGATGGCTAGAAATGAAGGCAGTCGTTGACAAAGGTTGTGGGGGTTTGGATGGCGAGTGCAACAACCTCCTCTTATCATTGCCAATGATGTTGGCTTGCTGTCGCAGTCCTAGCTCCTCTCCTTCGTCTTCGCCTCCTTCCCTAGCTCTTGTCCGGCTTCGTCTTCCTCACTGCCTCTCTCTGTGGTGGCTCTGGTCGTTGGGGCTTTTGGGCTATGGTGGTGGTGCAGCCTTGTGCTCTCTTGGCTTTGCTCTAGCCTTGGGTGAGAGGGAAGGGAAGGAGAACGTTGCGAGTGTGGCTTCTGTGGCAGGCGTGGCTGCGTGTTGGGTCATATGGCCATGTCTTTATGTATGTTTGCTCTCGGTTGGGAAATGGAATGTGGCTGTGGAGAGGTTTGCCTATACTGTGCCAGCTTATAATGGCATGGTTTCTATGTGACGCTCAAGTCACTGTGGGCTTTTAGGACTTTTTGGTCCAACCGATGGGTTAATGGCTCCTCTACTGCGATAGGTAAGTTGGTAAAAAGATAAGAATGGAATTTCCTGCCAGATGATGAGAACCCTAACGCGAGACGGTGCCGGCTGTCCCTGGACGGTCTGGGAACCTCTGAGAGCGCTACTTTTATTCGGTTTTCTAAAAGCCGATGGATCTGACGGCAAAACTTTTTTTGATCTTTTTTATTCTCCCTTGGATTATTTCCATTATTCGCGTTACTTCTCTTTTGCAATTTAGTTGTATTACACGTATCGATCAAATGCTCACCTGTTCATGACCGAATTGTTTTGCAGAGAGCGCGGAAGAGGATGAATGGCCTAAAATACGTGCTTAAGGAGCTTATTGTGGAAACTGCAGATTGACCAAGTTCGCCCACTCGATACAACTACATAGCCAAGGTGTAATGACTAAGACGTAGAGAAAGCACATTACAAATAGATCCACAGTTCCGTTTACAAAGGGTATAGGAGAATGGTGTCAGAATGCATATAGGTTTCTTACAAGTTGAACTTTGCCAATACAGTAGTAGTAGGCTATCCATAGTATCATTTCATCCATTCTAGCGCCGTATAGAGTTTTGCTTTGCCTGACTGGTGTACCGGCTAATCATTAGCGCTGGTATTGGGCTAACTTACCATCCGGAGGACCGCCATATGTAGTGTCTTGCAGCGGTACATGAACCAGGAAGCAATTTCTTTGTGTACTGCTTTGGTTCGTTCTTTCCAGACTCATCCGGAGTTGGGAGTAATGTAAAGATGCAGTGCAAATGCTTCCATTGGATTTGGTCCCAATGTGCCATGTGAATGTGATAGTAGAAAAATCAAATGGACTCGTTTGGTGATATCTTTGATTCCTTTTTTTCTCAGTGGTGTTTTTTGCACAGGAGTACAAATTGTCGTCTGATGTTGTATTTGGCATGATTTACTGCTGGAATCAGAAGAAATGAGAGGACAATTTCCTTTAAAAAAAACGTGAGGACAATGCCCTCAACATTATTTCAACCTGTATGTATGGGAACTAACCATCTCCCTTGCAGATCCCAGGACTGCAATGAGAAATCTTCACTAATTCTGTATGGTTCTACATATATAGTATATCGCTAACCTAGGGGAATCTCCGTTAGAGAGACGCTTATTGTAGCCACCCCTGCGTCTCAAAGGACCAATGATGACATTGGGGAAACTAGTTTTCTTCTGATGGAAGACGAAAAACCATCAGATGGATGATGACATTGGAGGTACTAGTTTTACTATACACCACCTATAATTTTAGCATCAGACACTAACTTCGTCGACAACAACTTATCAATGGAAGTCTGGTTGCCCCGTCGATGTCAAGCACCGATGCCACATCCGGCTGTTTGGATCGACAAACCTTGTAGACTTGATAACTTCCGGTATTGGCAAGTAGACGTTGTGCGTGTTGCATACTCCGGTCGTGATGCCGCTGAACCCGGCAAATGCGCCATGAACCTGCAAGTACCATCAGAGACTAACAGTCAACCGAAATTACCAGAATTTGTTATGAGGCAGGCAGACAGTTAGGAGAAGCGGTCTCTTACAGCGTTCTGACCAAGCACCGTGCATAGGATGGCATCAGAGGCATTGGCACGCACGGCACGGACCATGTATGTAGGATCGATATACTTCACATCAGAATGAACACCTATTTCCTTGAAATGAGACTTGATCTGTGGCATGGTGCGATTTAAGTTAAATATGGATCATTCACAGTACGTCCATCAAAGTGCAGATCATTCAATGCCATGGACAAACCTTCTGTTGAAGGTGCACACCGATATCACTAAGTACCATGTTCCCTGAAGCATCCGTTGCGTTTGACTTTTGCAGATATTCCTGGAAATACATTGCAATATTTCTTACACAATTCTTGTAACAGAATATACAGAAAATACTAAGCAATTTTCCATTTGATATGCAAAAGAGTCCATTCCTAAATTCAAGAGATCCCTGGTAATAACATGCAAAATCACTCATACTAGCAGTGAGGTTCCTATGAAAATAAATTTTCAATCTGAATGTAAGCTTACCTGCCCAGCTCCTTCAGCAACACAAACCAGAGCAAATCCCTTGGTCTCTATCAAGTGCTCAAGGTGTCGAAGAACTCCGTTCGGCCCATCAAGAGTGAATGGTACCTTCATTTGGATTATCGATGAGTTAGATTAACCGTAGTGGTGTAGCAAGTAGGAAGTGCATAAACAACAGAAGAGTTGAATAGTTGATACCTCAGGTATCAGGCAGATATCTACTTGGCCACTTGACAGGGAAGCATGCATTGTGATAAAGCCGCTGCTTCTTCCCATCAGCTTGACCAATCCGATGCCATGAAATGCAGAATGTGCCTAAAACATGAAATGTTAACCACAAATATCTTTTTGGGTGGCAACTAATATATTTTTGCTGTCAGACATGCATGCTTGACAGCTAGGTTGCTGAAATGAATCACCTCAATATATGCAGAGTTGATAGCTCTTTGTGCAGCTTCCACTGCAGTATCAAATCCGAATGTCTTGTCCATCAGTAGTATGTCATTATCAATTGTTTTTGGGACTCCCACAATTGACACCTTCAGTTTTCTCTTGCGGCACTGGATTAAAAAATTTGCCAAAGAAACAGACAGATGTAAGTATGCAACCATCCACTCATGCTATATTTATCCATAATTCCAGATTGAAATGCTATAAATGGGTGAAGGTCAGATAATTTATTTGTTTATTATAATCTAGGAACACGAGAGGTTTCGTTCTGATGCAATGAAGACAGAATTTAACATACCTCCTCATGTATAGCATTAGCTCCTGCATGAGTTCCATTTCCACCTAGTACAAAGAGCATGTCAATCCTCCTGGCCTGGATGTGGTTTGCAGAAATCAAGCTGATAAGTTTCATGTACCAACTTATTTCAAACATATTTTGCAGAGTACTAGAATAACAAATACATGCCTGGATGCTGTCGACAATGTCTGAAATGTTTGCCCCACCACGAGAAACTCCTAAGAAGCTGCCACCAGCAAGATTGATATTTTGGACGACATGTCTATTAAGCTGATGAAGGAAAAGAGCCCACAAGATTACCATACCATCAATATGATGAATATTGTTTCCAGATACTTGATTAAGTACAGAAAGCTCTTACTGGCACTTCTGATAAATGATCCTCAAAAAATCCACGGAAGCCATGCTGTATCCCAACAATGTTTTTCACCCCATATTTTTCAAGTGTAAGAACAATCTACAAGAGTGCAAGCAGAACACAGTTGAAAATTGGGAATGGTGTTTTCTAGAAGAGATTTTCTCAGAAGATATAATCATAAGACAGCCTAATTAGCTTCTATTTTTCTGTACAGGGAGTGAGACATCAACTTGTCCGGTTCTATTCTACCTGCCGTATAACATCATTGAGGCCAGGGCAAAGTCCACCGCAGGTGATAATTCCAGCCTTTACATATTGAGGCTCAAAATATATTTGTTTACGTGGGCCAGCACGGTGCACCCTGGAAAACATAAGACCTTGTGGTTAGGGAAAGAAAAATGATTTGCCACAATTCAACATTTGAATTTGTGCACAATGTATTACCATTGTTCAATCCAGCTGCAATCAGGGTCAATGCAGTCAGCTCCAGCAGATGTTGGTGAGGCAAACTTAATAACCTGAAGAAGCGAGAGGTTTGTAATGAGAACATTTGCTTCATTTACTGAAATTTACCTTAACTACAGAAGTAATCCTGCACACATGCACATTAAAATTTAAAGTCGTTAATACATATGCACTGCATTCCCAAAGTGCAAAAATAAATGGCACAGAATATATTTAGGTTAACAATTCAAATTATCTTCAGATAGCCAGAGAATCTATTGAAGTAATTGCTGTGGAGATGATCCATGTTAGGTAAACCTGATCACTCAATGCTGAAGTATACCTTCAAAAGTGCTCTATCATCATCATTCACATAGCCGTTCCATGATTCTTGCAAAGAACCATTAACATTCTCCAGAGGAGTCCTGTTGTGAACAAAGCAAGCCTGTTACACACTTAAACAAATCCTAAAGAGACGCTTCAATCACCAACAGTGTAGACTAGGACAAATGAATTAAACAGAAAAGGAAGGAAACATATGTTACCTGCTCTTGAGGGAAAATGTTGTTGGCCTCGGTTCCACATGGATTACGTCACTCAAGTGAGGCAAACTGAACCGCCTATCAAAATCCTCGTGGAATTGCTTCTTCCAATCCGGATTCGAGAAGTCCACTTGCGGGCAATCCACGGATACGGCTCTGACGACCAACTGACTCGCTGCTCTTGATTTCTTATCATATCCCACACATCGCAAGCGATTGCAGCCAGGTACTCCAAAACAACCCAGGTGCTTCTGACCTGAACTAATTGAGCCAGCATAGTCTACCGGCGATGCTAGAGCCATCGTTTAGATTGCTCAGCATGCAAAACCCTGTGAGACAGGTTCCATCTTTCTATCAGTATCAGATGATGGTAAATGCTTAAGTATATTCATAAATTTTCCAAAATCTTGCTATATAGAAGCTACCAAAGAATAATAAAAAAGGCAAGAATTTCCCTTCACTATAGGGACCAAAGTAATAAGCTTAGAGTTTATGCTGAGACTGACCTGCCCCCTGCCCCCGGGGAACACGGAGTTGATCTGCAAATGCTCCAAGAAATTTGGAATTCCAATTTGTCCGGATTAAGATATAAGAAAAACAACGGTACAATATTAACATGCGAACATATGGTTCTACAAAAGTAACGACTAGATGCTAGACTCTAGAGAAACTTTCTTTTGCACCCCCCAAAAACATTTTCCCCTGAACCATGAATAGGAAACTATATTCGCGAATCATTCTCACTCCATGTCACTCGCCAATCACCACGATTACCTGAAAAGAGCTATATACCTAACCACGACCGAACCTGTAGCAAACCCAACCAAACGAATCAAGAAACGCACCTCTCCTGCCCTCGACTCTACCCTGCCAGCCAGCGGAGGAGCGCTCGCGTGCGAAGTGACCAAGGAGCAGGGGAGAAGTGGCGGACGAGGCCACCTATTATAAAAAGGAGGCGCCTCGATGCCTCCGCCTCGGTTTCTTGGAATCCTTGTAGAGGAAAAGGAATCGAACTCTTGTAGAGGAAGAAAGACGGACAAAGAAGAGGAGGGCGGAAGCAGTTGGGAGAATCAACGAACTGGAAACAAAAACGGCACCCCCAATTCGACCAACGGGGGTGGGGGAACAACTGCAGAAGACGAAGGAAACCGGAGAAGTCAGGGGAGGCCAGCCGCCACGCGCGATCGATCGTTTTCGGCCTCCCTTTCTTTTTGGGGGGTGGTTGGGTTTTGTGGTCGCCTGCCCGGCCGCCTGGGGGGTTTGTTTTTTTTCGTTTAGGCCACTGGAAAGATCATGATTTGTACAGAGCCCATCTTGTGAGATTTCTTCTCAGTTTTTTTTTTAATTTCCCAAATGGGCGTAATTGGTTAGCATGGTAATATTAAGGTTCTACAAATGAACTTGGGTGTGTTTGGTTGTTAGGATGGAGTAGGATGGGATGGGATGGGATGGGATGGTTCCACAAAAAAAGTGGAACCACATGGTTCAGCATCTAAGAAGAATATTCTCTAAATTTGCACAGGCTCATCCCACTTTGGACCATTCCATCCCACCCTATCCCTCAAACCAAACACATGGATAGGCTTGGTCAAAGGAACCATCCCATTCCATCCCACTCCATCTCAGCAACCAAACACACCCTTACATACTGTGTTGTTGGGGATTTCTCTACCAATAAACTTTTACGTACTGCGCCGTTGCCTTTAGACACATGTCTACATGAGTGTCACATCTAGTGGCGAATCCGAAACGAAAACAGCCAAAGGTCACCATATATTTCACCACACACACACATACACACATTAGGTTTAAAACGTAGGGTACACAACTATACATATACTGATTTTGATAAGGTAAAACAAAATTGATCTGAAGTGGATCTATTCTTTGTTTCTACTCATTTTTTTGTGCACTTTTGGAAAATCATTAACAATTCTAGGAAAATTAATAGGAAAATCAATAGAAGATTTACTCATTGCATTGCATCGCTGTCATCAATCGTGCTCACTTTGGGCAGGATCGAGCATTAACAGCGAAAGCTGACAAACTTGATCGGTATTTCCTTCATTACTTTTGTAAAACGTCGTTGTGGCGACCTGTTGGAAATGATATTATTTCTTTCACCAATAACTATTGGAAATTCTAGTTTTGCTGATTATTATGCTTCTTTTTTATGGCGGTTGATTGATCTGAAGTCGAATTTTCTGGCGGTTGATTCATCTATTAGATTTTGACTAATCCCAAAAAGATAACCAGGTCTTGATGTAATTAATTTGTCATGCAACCGGTGTCATCCACTTATTTTTCGCTAATTAATAATTACTCTGCATGAATTCGGTTATGAAATTTAGACATTTGTTGAGCACCGACGTGAAAATGCACATACGATTCTCGGTGGACTTTTGATCTTCTTTGTTCTTGTCCGGACATTTCCATGTTTCCATCGGGTCAGATATTCAGATGCTCCTAGCTTTGACCATCTGAATGTCCTCTTCATACAAGAATGACGAATATCAGTTTGCTTTGGTCACCAACACATGGAGCATCAAGTGTTGTTGTCAATGCCTCTCCAGTCCAACTGTCCAAGGCATCATGTATTTTCAAGTTTTCAATAACTCAAGGGCTGATTTTTCTCCCTGCAAGGACACATGTTTGGACTTTTTTTCATGAAGAAAATGCGTTCTCTCCGTTAGCAATTCATCAAATACGTAATGTTACTGGTTGTGAAGCACATCATGAGCGGAAGAGAGAGTTCATCGCTCTCGTTTGATGCTGGATCCAACGGTTACAGGTGTCGAACAGCAACGGAAGACAGAGGATGTGCTTCCGAATTTTGAGTGTGTCCGTTTCATCATCGGGGCCGAAAGATTGACGGGACCAAACGTAGAGGTTCCCTCTGAAACAAGAGAAGAATAGCGAGAAAGAAACGAGTCATGAAGTTTGGCGGGGAGACAAGCGCGGCACCTTCCAAGTTGCAACCACGAAGCCTCACGCTGGAGCTCACCAAACCTCGCTTCTGGGCTCTATTTGAAATAAGGCGCAGTCCAAACAACCAGGCCCACATCTTCGATCCAATCACGTGGCCCATCCAATTCTGCTCCGACGCGCGAGATTGAGATTTCCGCACAGCTTTGCTCATTTGGCCTGTACCAAATGGCTTTTACTTATACTTTTTAAGATGGTGACAGAAAGTAGAAACATTGATATGAATAACACATATAGTTTTGATATCGGGAAGCCGTCTGGAGAAGCAGCTTCAAAAAATTACTTTCGGCTTCTAGAAAAGCCAAAGCCAAAAATCACCAAAAAAAAAATAAAATAAATAAAACAGACCCTTTTTTGAAAAAAGAATAGACAGAATCTTACTTAGGATATCAATTTGTCGAATCTTAAATATTTTTCGTAAAAACACATGCTCAAATCAAAATAATAATTTGTTAGAGGGCATAATATAATTCTAATGGTCAATATATGGGGACCATGTGAAAAGGTCCATAATACTGTTACGATGAACCATTATCAATTTATAGAGTAAAAATTTAAATTTTACTAAGTTTACATTTTGTTAGGTTTGCTGTCAGACAAATCGGTTTGATCGTTGGCTAACTGCTAGTCTGATCGCTGGCTTGTTGCTCGTCAGACTGCAGGTGTGTTATGTGTTGCCAGTTAGACCGTTCCGGACAGACCGCTTGCCAGTATGACTGGAGTTTTGTTGTCGGTTGTTATTTTCCAGAATAGGTTATGTTGTAGGGGTGGCCCCCACCTAAGTCCAGCCGGCCTGTTAGAAGGCTATAGCCCAATATAGGACATATGTAAGGACATAAATACCCTTGAGGGGGTTACTCTGGTGTAAGGGCAAGGTTGTAAAAACACTCCCCATGAGGATATATATACGATACAGGCCATGGAGAAACCCTAAGCATTGCTCACCTAACTCTCTACTACCATACTCTCTCTCTCTATTTGGTCTGTAACCACAACAGTTGGAGCCGTCCGTGGGGACGACAAGAGCAAGCCTCAAAGATCCGAAGGAGGATGGCACTAAAGAAAGCTTCATCGTCGGCGGCAAAGAAGAAGGCAGTGGGTGCGACGAAGTCTCGCGTCAACACCAGGGCTTCGGCGTCGGCAGTCGCAGGCGTGGACGGCAACGCGGGTGCGACGGCCACGAACATCGGTGTCCACGGCATGACGGCCGACCTCGCCATTGCTGCCACGACGGCCGACCCCGCCATTGCTGCCACGACGGCCGACCCCGCCATTGCTGTCACGACGATCGACCCCGCCACCATTGCCGCGACGGCTGACACCGCCCCACGCGTGACGAGTGATCCCACCGCGGGTATGACGGCCAACGCCGGCAGCACCGGCCGGGTGGTTGGAGACGACAGCGCCGGTGCCCACGTCGGCACGGCCACCGCCCTTGCACCCGGTTTGGGAGCAGCGAGCGGTTCCGGCGACAACGCAAGCCTCGTCTTCGACTCTGGAGTCCACCATGCCGGCGCAGCAGGCAGCACAGGAGAGCGGGCCGTGGTCGTCGCTGTCATGGCAGCACGACCAGGTGCGCCGACCGCCCCGGCTACGCCTACGGTGGAGAACACCCTGCTGGCGGCCCTCGGCACACTCCAGCAAGAGTTGGCAGATCTCCGCGGGGCCATGCAGGATATGCAAGAGGCTCGGAGTCACCAGACCCCACCGGTGGTCACGCCGGAGCCCACGCCGGAACAGGCGGTAGCCGCGACGCCCCTACGTCTAGTCGTGTCTCGCTGCGACGCGTGGACCCAGAGTCCCCACTCTCTGCAGGCTTGCAGCAGGCGGCATGGCCGGAGGACTTCAAGTTCCCTAGTGCCATCGAGTCGTACAAGGGCGACACTGACCCTTGGGAGTTCGTGCGTGTGTACGAGACCGCCATCGAAGCTGCCGGCGGAGACGATACCACGAACTATGTCGAGTGCGTCGACGTGGACCAGCTCTTCGCGATCAAGCAGAAACCCTCGGAGAAGCTCCGGGAGTACTTCAAGCGCTTCGCTAAGGTCCGCTGCCAGGTCAAGGACGTCAACGAAATAACCATCATCAACGCAGCGGTACAAGGTCTTCGCCCGGGGTCGCTGGCCGAATATAACACGCGGAAGCCAATCAAGACGGTGGCGAAGCTCTTCGACAAGATGGGAGAGTACGCCAGAGTGGAAGAGAATGCGCGGTGGCGCCAAGGTGACGACTCCGATACCAACCAGGCGGAGGGCTCGGCAAAGAACGAAGGTTCACCGAAGGAAGGCTTCTCGAAAGGCAAGCGCAAGCAGGAGTCATCGAAGGACGCCTCCGAGCGCAAGGACGCCCAGCACAGGGACCCGCCGAGTGATAAGCCTAAGCGTGGCCAGCAGAAGTCTCGAAGAGCCCGCTACGTCTTCGACATCGAAGGCGGCTCCGAGGACACTGCCCTTGCTGGTCGCGGCGGCAGAGCTCGCCGAGGCTGGGGCCGGGGCACGGTCGGGGTCGCGACGATAGGACTCGCGCAAAATACGATGACCACCAGCATGGCCTATGGTGTGAGGTACATGGGCAGGGTAGCCACGACACGCGCGCATGCACCACCATCGCTGCACTTCGGCACAACGTTGCCAGGGACAGAAACCCCGAGGTACAACCGCCCATCATAGCCCATGTCTAGCATCCCTTGGAAGGCCCCATGCGAATCCAAGATCAGGAGTTGCAGCCTTAGGAGGGCCCCCTGCGGATCCAAGCCCATGTGCGGCAACCCTAGGAGGGCCCCCTGTGGATCCAAGCCCATGTGCGGCAACCTCAGGAGGGCCCCCTGTGAATCCAAGCCTCGGAGGGAAGCCAGTGCAGAGTCATAAACGTCATCTCCGGGGGCTCCTCGCTGGAGTTCGCTTCGGCGCGGCAACGAAAAGCCTATGCGCAGAGACTACACCACGTGGCGGCATACCCGGCATAGGCACCGCCGGACTGGGCGCAGCACGAGATTACCTTCACGCCCGCTGACGTCGAAGGTGTGGAGTTCCCCCACCAAGACCCCCTGGTCATCCAGGTTGCCATCGCGGGATGCGAAGTCAAGCGTGTCCTAGTCGATGGAGGAAGCTCCGCGAACATTTTGTTCGCGGCAGCCTTCAACCAGATGGGGATCCCCCGGAGTCGCCTGGGCCCCTCGGGAACCCCACTGCAGGGCTTCGGAGGTCAGCCCCTGAGGGCGCTGGGCCAGATATGCCTACAGGTCTCCTTTGGCCAAGACAACAACGTGAGGAGTGAACACGCCACCTTCAACGTCGTCGATATCCCGTACCCTTACAACACCATATTGGGGCGACCAATCCTCAATTCTTTCAGGGCAGTTCCACACCATGGCTTCCTATGCATAAAGCTCCCCGGTCCGCGGGGCATTATCACCGCCCATGGTGACCAGGATATGGCTCAGCGTATAGAGCTCGGCACCAGAGGTCCGCATCATGAGGCTCAACGGAACGCCTAGGCCGGGCATGTCCGCGCAAGGATCCTTGGCGGTCTCAGAAAGCTCCCACGTGGATTGCTCTGGCAGTAGAGGCTCCCACCGTGCCCCGCCTCGCCGCTACGGCAACGACAGCCGCCGCCATTCCTGCCCTTGAGCGACCAGTGGTTAGTACCTCGTCTTTTGTAATCGCTCACCCGCGCAAACGGGAATTCAATAAAGTTCACCGTTTGCAAAAAAACTCGTCTTGCTACTTGCAAAAACGCGCGAAGGTTTGCCTCTGCGCGCACTCTCCGTGAGTATAAACAAAGACACGCGTTCGTGCGCGCACTCTCCGTGAGTATAAACAACGACACGTGTTCGCGCGTGCACTCTCCGTGAGTATAAACAAAGACGTGTGGGGGGACGCCTCCGTGCACTCTACGGAGTATAAATAAGACGTAGCGTCGAGGCTTACCTCCGTGCGCACTCTACGGAGTATAAATAAGACGCAGCGTCGAGGCTTACCTCCGTGCGCACTCTACGGAGTATAAACAAGACGCAGCGTCGAGGCTTACCTCCGTGCGCACTCTACGGAGTATAAACAAGATGCAGCGTCGAGGCTTCCCTCCGTGCGCACTCTGCAGAGTATAAACAAGACGCAGTTCGAGGCTTACCTCCGTGCGCACTCTGCGGAGTATAAACAAGACGCAGCGTCCAGGCTTACCTCCGTGCGCACTCTGCGGAGTATAAACAAGACACAGCGTCGAGGCTTACCTCCGTGCACACTCTGCGGAGTATAAACAAGACGCAGCGTCAAGGCTTACCTCCGTGCGCACTCTGCGGAGTGTAAACAAGACGCAGCGTCGAGGCTTACCTCCGTGCGCACTCTACGGAGTATAAAGAAGACGCAGCGTCGAGGCTTACCTCCGTGCGCACTCTACGGAGTATAAATAGGACGCAGCGTCGAGGCTTACCTTCGTGCGCACTCTATGGAGTATAAGACGCGGATGCTATCCCTGCGCACTCTAACGAGTATAAACAAGACGCGGATGTTCCCGCGCACGCATCGGCATCATCCCTGTGTGTACTCTCCCGAGTATAAATAAGACGTGGTTGATGGTCCCACGCACTCCATGGAGTATAAAAGAAAAGAGAGAAAAGGTGCAGCAGAGGCTTGCCTCTGCGCACCCCGAAGAGTATGCACAAGGCGCAGCAGAGGCTTGCCTCCACGCACATTCCACGGAGCACCGGTAAGGCTCAGCAGAGGCTTACCCCTATGCGCATCCCGCGGAGCACAAACTAGGCGCAGGGCTGTTGTCCTCGCGCGCGTCCCACGGTGGCGAGTACGGGAGTCACCAGCGCTGGGATCCACTTCGAAAGGAGATGAAGCACGCGGAAGTCTACCTAGCGTACGAGCGTGAAGTACAATCTTGCAGGTCTACCGAGGGACAGTGCGGTAGTAACAACTAACAGAGATGCAGGCGAGGTGCTTCAGCTAAAATCCCTTTCCTGTATTAGTCGGAGGATGTTTACAAAGGGGGGTGCAGTAAAAGTAAAATACATAGGCGTCCTTGGATGCTCACAGCCGCTACTCGGCAGGCTCCTCCTTAACGTGCATCCGCGCTGAGACCTCGCCTGACGAAACCCGGGCCGCCCAAAAATCCAGCGACTCCTCGGCTCGTTGCCAGCATCGAAGATGCCGTCGGGTCACAAGGTCAGAAACTAGCAGCTGGTCCCTGTCGGGTAGCTACTCGGAACATAGGGGTATGCTAGTCAGAACATGGAGGCAATTCCTACTTTATTCATAAAAGGGGGCACGCGTATTACAACGCACGCCAACACACGAGAACCCCGGTGTCACACCTGTGGGTTCACGCCACACCCCGAGGCTTCGGTGCCACCTTCGTCGCGCCGCGGGACTTCATCCAGCCACCGGCCAAGGTTCCCCTCGTTGTACATGGTCCGCCGTAGCTCAATCTTCGTTGCGGCCTCCCCGATGTACTCCCACATCCTCTCGTGGAAAACCCGAACAGCGCAGCGGACAGCACGCACGGCACCTGACATCACCCCAGCCCCGGCCGACATCTCCAGTTGGGGGTCAGCTAGCCCGTCGACGTGCTGGCAGCCCTGATGCCGTAAAAGCGCACATACCAGGCACGAGGTCACATAGGAGCAGTGGTTGCCGAAGGACGTCGCGGCGTTGCGAGCAAGGTTGGCTGCATCCCCGATCCGACGAAGGGTCCACAACAGCTCTTCGGGCCCGAAGGAGCGGGGCGGCACTTCGGCGACAAGATCTTCAAGGGTGCCTTCCAAAGCCAGCATGGCATCCCACGCGGCCATCGAGGCGTTGCCCAAAGTCTGGTCACGCTCCCCAAGGAACGCGGCGAGATGACCTTTCTCTTTCTCCAGCGCAGCGATTTGCTGAAGTAGGCCATCCCGCTCCACCGCGGCCTCTTGTCGCGCCGCCTTTGTGGCCGATAACCGTGCCACCGCCACAAGCGCTTCGGTATGTGAGATCGCCTCCGCGCGCTCCGCTTCTAAGCGGTGGATGCGGCCGTCCTTGGCGGAGTGCACCTCCTCAGCTGCGCGCAGAGCCTCTTCGGCGGCCCGCAGTTGGTCCTCTAGCGCCCCCGTTCATGGGCGTGGGTCGCCTGCAACGCCCGGGCAAGGACAAGGGTCTGTACGACAAAGCGGTCAGCAAACCTCCAAAGGGCCACATGTCGCTAAAAGGTCAGATACTCACCCTCATTTTCGAGACCTCCAGGGCATCTCCAAGTGCTCCGACCCGTAGGACAACAGCGCCTACTGATCCAAGTTCGTGGCCGCGTTGTCCGCGACACCCCGCCACGCTCCCAGCACTGCCGGTGGGGGGATAAAGTCCGCTAAGCCCGGGCGCGCGGCATCTGAGACGGCGGCTTCGGGAACGTCGGACGCCCCTCCAAAAGGAATGTCCCCGTGCCTCGAAGGTTGTCCATGCTCCGGTAGACGTTCCGCTGCGAGGGGAGGTAGCGGTTAAGGCCCTACGAACGCAGTACAAAACTATGCCAAGTGAGTTTACCTTCGGCATCAGCCGGTGGACTTCGCCGGGATGTCCCCGCAGCCTCGGACAGGATAGCAGGGACGCCAGCACCCTCGGACAAAGCCGGCCTTATGGGCCGGGGAGCCTCCATGTCGGAGCCCAACACCAGCAGGTCCCGGGCTTCAGCCGCCATAGCCTTGGAAGGAGCCGTGGGGATGTTGGGCCTAGGGGCCTCGGTGTCGGAGTCGGAGTCCCACAGGCTCCCGACCATGCCCGCCGCAGCAAACCCTTTCCTCGGACGAGGAGGCGATTGTATGCGCGGACGCTTTACCTTGGGGGAGTAAGGCGGAGACCTCGCCCTGGTGACCGCCGCGGGTGTGGGCTCTACCCTACCAACATCTGTAGGCGGCAGCTCCGCCTCAGCAGCTGTCACAGGCGGGAGTTGCGCTCCGGCAACCGCAGGTGGGGGCTCCGCTCTAGTAACCTCCGTGGGGGACAACTCTGCCTCGATGACCATCGCAAGCGGAAGCTCCGTTCTAGCAACCTCCATGGATGGCAGCTCTGGTACTGTAGCTGCCACGGGAGAAGACTTCGCCTCAGCATCACCCGCGAATGATAACCCCACCTTAGCGACTACCGCAGGCGACGAAGCTTCCCCCTCCCGATCGTCCACGGTGCACTCCCAGTCCCCGGCACCGCCCAGAGACCCCTCGCCTTTGTCCTCCGCGCTCGTCCCCAGATCCGAATCGGCATACTTCGCCGAATCGGAATCGACATCCACCGCATGGACGGGAGCAACGGCAGCTAGCGCGTGCGGCCGCAGAAGACCGAGCTTTCTAACGAGACGACGGTCTTTTCCCCTTGGCACCGTCATCTCGACGGCGAGGTTGGCTTGGGGCTGGAGGGGCGCGCTCCGGCACGCGAATGCCCAGGGCCTCGCACACGCGATTATCCGCCCCAGCTCCGCCTCCGCAGTTGCGGCTATGCGCAAGTCGTGCTCCCTGGTCGTGTACGGCCCAAGGAACACGCCAACCGCGCGCTCCGCGTCCTCCAGGCGCATTCCTATACGAGGCAGGAGGCGGGGTTAAAAAGACAGTCCAATGGGCAGAAGTGGACAATAAGACTCCATCAAGACTTACAAAGGTCGGAGGGTTCCGGCAGCGAAGACACGGACGTGCGGACATTGTCGCACCGAAGGCTCCCAGCCTTGAGCCGCCATTCATGCGCGAGCAGCGCCACGCCGTACATGACGAACTCCTCGGCGAGGTCGCGCATATTGAAGCGGGTGGTGATCCCCACGAGCCTCCGCGCTCTTCGCCTGTCCTCGTCATCGATTCGTACGTCGGGCGTGGTGTTGAACGCCATCGGCCGGCCCGAGCACTCGAGGCCGCTACCACTCGCCACACGGTGGTAAAACTACCGTCTCATCCAATTCGGCTCCCACTTCGCCCGGGTCGAGTTGGCAGGGAAGGTCTTCCCGCATGACAATCGCAGGACAAAGTTGACGCTGCCGAAGTTGGAGAAGGTCCCGTCTTTCCGCCCTTTTGGATGGCATCGCGCGTCATGGAGAAACGCGAACATCGAGGCACTGGGCCAGCTATACACAGCGAGACGGGCCAGCACGTTCGAAGTCAGATGTGCCAGCTCCAGCCCGAAGGTCCGCAGGACGTCGTCGACAATTAGGGCGGCCGTGATGCGAAGCCCGGCTTCAAAGTAGGCGACGAAGACGATCGCCTCTGACTTCTCAGGGCGCGATTCCGCCTCGTCGCTGGCGGGCAGTCGTACCTCCCGGCGGTCCGACAGCTTCCCCTCGCGCAGCAGCGTGCGGATTGTCTCCTCCGTCGCAAGCGTGGGGCCCAGGACGCGGGAGCACGGACCCTCCATCTTCTCCGTCGCCACCCACCATTTGTCTACCTCCGTTGAATCACGCCTCTCGAGCGTGTACTCCACCTCGACCGGTGAGGACCGTTGGGAGACGGCGTTATCACCGATCGTCTGAGCGTGTTCTTCACCATGTGCCATCGCTATCCGCGAACTAGACGACGACGGGGGCAGCACGGTGGCAAGGAAAGCAAGAAGAGCAGGAGACAAGAAGAGGGACCAGAAGGAGTGCGGAGGAGATGTAGAAGTAGTGCCATAAGGGGTATTTAAAGCCCCTTCGTCTCCCGCACTGCCGGTAAGCGTAACCGACGGGAGACGAACCGCTCGCCTCCCCACGATGGAAGCCGAATCGTCATGGCCGCCCACGCGCGTCGTGCACGACCGCAGTCGTGCAAGGGCCTGACACCGCACGACGAGCCAATAGCGTCCTGCCACGCGTCCGCTCCCTCAAAGGACAAATACTGCTCGCGTAGCGTGGCGCATCCTCCCGCACGTGTCGGCGCGATTCTCGGGGCCATCAATGCAGCAGTGGGAAGCTACGGGTCAGTCAACCTAAACATCAACCTCGACGGGGTTTCCGCTTCAGCAATGGGACTCCGGCTCCGGCCTTGACCCCGCCCCCGTGAGGGGCCACCTTGCTACGCACCACAGGTCTGCGTAGCAAGCCCGAAGACGACCTCAAATCGGCGCCTACTTCGAGTGAGGTCTCGCGCCGATCTGGCCTCCTCATGATAGGACGCCCCCGGCGGGCGGAGTGCGGGGACGAGCAAGCACCGGTCTAACCCACAGCGCCATCCAAGCACCGTCCTCGAGCCGCGGGATACCATCTGGCCCTACGATCCCGGGTCCACACGAAGACTTCGGAGTCTACCCCGATCAAGCCCGCACAACGACGCCGGAAGCCACCACGACTCCGAAGTTCGCATAGCAACTTCCTGGCCCCGACCAGTGGGGGTCCAACCCCCGCGCCCCCATAACCAGGGAGCGCGACTACCGATCTACAACAAGCTTTGACGTGTCCTCATAAATAGGCCGCCTTTTGTTCATCAATGCTCGCTGATATTAGCGTTAGTAGACGCAATCATCAAACGCAGATGAACAAAAGTAGGCCTACTTGTGAGAAGATAACCGCGTGCAAGAACAAGATGAGCAACCGGGGACGAGGGAGGAACAAGATGAGCAACCGGGGACGAAGGAGGAACAAGCTGTGGTACCGCCATATTTATACCTATGCTCAATCGGCAGGTAGCCGTCAGGCTGGCGGAAGGCCAACCGGCGGCATCCCAATCGACGGAACTGCAACCAGCGGGTGCTTGGCAGTTCGGCTCCCTGTGATCGAGGAGCGCAACCGCTCGCCAGCGAGGAAGCGCAGATGCAAGCCGCTCGACAGCGCATGACACACCAATAGCGTCTCGCCACGCGTCCCACCTCTCTCAGGAAAGGACGCGTGACCGCAGTCGTGCGACCGCTGGCAGACCATGATGCACCAATTGCGCCTCGCCACGTATACCCTTCTATTGGGATAGCATGCATGGTCGCGGTTGCCCGCCCCCTGACATCCCAGGGGTCGGCGCGATTCGCGTCAGCATTCAGACAGCGACTCCGGGCCACGAGTCGGTTGGGCTACATGTCGATCCCACGTCTATAGCGTGACCTCGAACAGCACTCCCACGATGAGCTCGCCTCGGACCTGTCTTTGGGCGAAGCCCCCGCACTCGACTGCGGTGTCAAGCACGGCAGTTGGTCCCGCCCGATGCCTCGACCGGTCCGTGACAAGAGTACGTCTCCGCTGCGACTTTGAATTCGACCCCGCCACTGAAGGGCCCTGCGGGCGAGGACGGCTTCGGCAACCCGCCCAGTGTTATACCCTCGCTGTGGGGCGGAGACTACACTAGGCGATAAGGCTCCATCAAACAATACAGAAGTTCATAGGCCATGGGGACGGAGGGGGCCAAATGGCTTGTCAACATGGCTTCGGCCCGTGAAGCCCGTCACCATGAGAGGCTCCTGTTGTAGGGGTGGCCCCTACCTAAGCCCAGCCGGCCTGTTAGAAGGCTGTAAAGCCCAATATGGGACATATGTAAGGACATAAATACCCTTGAGGGGGTTACTCTGGTGTAAGGGTAAGGTTGTAAAAACACTTCCCATGAGGATATATATATGTAACCACAACAGGTTATTTGCAATGTGTTCAATTGGTCTGACTGACCTCTAGTTGGCAATCAAATTGGCCCAAAAAAAATTGGTTATGTGATTTTGGAAAATTGGCCTTTGGGTGGTTTGAATAATGTTTGGTTAGTGCATTAATATTATATCAAGCATATTTTAGCTAACGTGAGTCAAGTTGTGAAGAATTTGTGCTCAAAAACGATTTCTTTGTCTTTGAATGTGTAGGAAGCTTTGGAGTCAATAATGGTCAACAGTAAGAATTGGGGCTATGCTCATGGAGGAGAGAGGCCCAGAACGATCAAGAATGTCGGATGAAATGGTTGAGCTCAAGCATAGCACAAGGAAAGCGGGAAATATTAAAGGGATGGTTCAAGTGACGGGTTGCACCAAATGGCTTAGCTAGTCTAAGTGAGCTATAGTCCAGTGGAACCGAAACGAGAAAGACTTGACGATGTGTGGCAAGCCGTTAATGCACCTACACGTGGCAAGCGTGGTGATTGCTTGCAATAGAAGATGAAGACCAAGTCAAGGTGAGGGTATTTTGGTAATTTATCAAATAATGGAAACTTCATTGGATCAAAACCGTGGCGCTTGAGCGGGCTTGGTAAAATGGTTTAGGTCAAGGTGATGCTGAGAAGATCAAGTGGATCAAAAGCTAAGGACTTAGCGAATTTGGGTTTATGTGCTTTGAAAAGCGTGTATAAGTTAAAAGTGTGTGAGTAAAACCTGTGTTATGTCGGGTTAACGGATTTTTTTCCAAATTTGCTACTGGATACATAAGTTGGTGATGTTGTCCCATAGTTAAGCAAGCCATGATGGGGCTCGGAGGCCCACATGTGCTGGGGAGCATGACAGAGCCTACCGACTGCGCACTGACGGCCATCCGTGGGTTGACTGCTGCAACCATGAGCTGGCGATTCTACTCATCATGGTAAAAGCAAATTTAGCCAAAATAGAGATTTTTCAACATATAGAGTTTGATACCAATTGATTTAATTTAATTTTGGTCATAAAGAGTATGAAATAAACATATGTAACCAAGAGGGAATCTTAGGTAACTAAATGAAAAGATATTTGAAACATATTCAAATAATTTTACTCATGAGTATACCTTCACAGATAGTTCTAGTTACGGTACAAAAGCACTTTGCTATAGAAAAGCCAAAAGTTAAAACAAAAAAGAAGAGGCTCATAGACTTAGTTCAAAACAAGTGCATGTGGTAACAACATGTTTCTTAAATGGATACACTAATACTCTTCAGAAGTGTGATTGAAAGTGAAGTCATCACATATTTGTCACTTTAGCAATTTTTTTTTCAAAACTGCCCCCTAAATGCACGATTTTTAATTGAAATCTGACCCCTTTGTGACCGTGGGAGCAGCGACAGATGATACATGTCACTTGCCAATCTCCCCTGTCGCGGCAGGTGATAGTAACCGCAGTAGTGAGCTCCAGCACAGCAAGCATTGGCGAATTGCACGGGCTACAGGTAGGTGCCACGCCCCCAGGCTTAGCAAGAGGGTGCTGAGCACACCTAGCTCGACAGGAGGATGACGAGCACACCCAGCTCGATAGATGGGCGACAAGCCAGTCCTACCGTGTGGCTGCAGGTGGGTGCTGCGCCCCATAAGCTTGGCAGGAGGGTGCCGAAAACACCCAGCTCAGCAGGTGGGTGGCAGGACGGTCCTATCGAGCTCGTTTGTGCTGCCGCGGGCGCTACCACCTGCCGCAACAGGGGAGCTCGGTAGGAGACACTTGTTACCTATCATTGCTCCCACGGTCACAGAGAAGATCAAATTTTTTTTAAAAATGAACATTTAGGTCCAATTTTGAAAAAAAAACTCGGTACAATGCCAAATATGCAATCACTTCATTGAAAGCGATGTTGTTGTCTCAGCGCCAAATAACCTAGCGCCAAGCTGCAGCACATCAGCACAGTTGAACTACTGTCGATGTGGCCGACGCGGGTGATGTGGCACCTTGCTCAGCGCCAGATGCGTTGGCCATGAGATCAGCGCCGTTCGTGCTGGCGCTGAGAAAAGAGTCATTCCCGAAAATAGTTTGGGTGTGTTTGGTTCGTGGATGGAGGTTGCATCGTATATCCTGGCTGAGTGGATGCAGGCTGAGTGGAATCGCATTTCAGAAAAAGAATATGTTTGGTGAGGCTGTATGAGCAGATACAAAAATCGAGATGTTGTTTGGTTGCTCAGTATGAGCGGATGCGCCTACCAAACTCGAGAGGTCGACACGTGGGACCGCATAAGATACATCGCATCCACTCATCCAGATGGCTAGTGAAGCTCATTTTGAGCGTATCCACCCATCCAGGATGAGGGCGTATTTTTGCATCCGCTCATACAGGCTGTATCCGCTCATACAGGCAACCAAACAGGCTCTTTCTCAGATTATACGGATCCACCCATCCAGGACGAAGGAGATGCAGGCAACCAAACACACCCTTTATAGATAGGTCTATTTGTGGAAATAGAATAACAAAAGCCAAATAAAGACAGGACACGTTCTTTGTACTCTAGCCGAAGGAAGCACTTTGCAATTTTATTTTTTTTAGAAAAACAAAACACAAGTTGAGGCTGGGAAAGCAAGCGAAGGACGAGCTTTTCTGCTTTCTGGAACGTGAGGAAAAAAAGAAAATCTAGTTCGTTTACTTTGTTTGGATATGGTTTGATCTCCTTAATTATATGTTGATTATCTTTAGCTCTCATGGATCCTAGTTGTCGGGCTGTGCTGGAGATGCATCTATGAGGGTTTTTTTTTTGTCGTTTGTGCTTGTTTTAGATGGTTTGTTTTTTATTATTCCTTTTGAGCTTATGTATCTGTCGTCTACGAGAATTGTGTCATCTACTAGCTTTTGTTATCTAAGGCGAAGTATACAGTGAAAACCGCACCCTAAAGCGCATTTTGCAACCACCACACCTGCTGATGTTAATGATATCCTCCCCATCTCGCACCAAGATGGTCGGAAAGTTGTACTAGCCACCACGTGGCAGCGGTGGACACAGCGGGATGTTCGGCGTAGACCTATGATTTCACACTAGATGTGTATTTAGGGTTACCTCTTTCCACCCTCTGCTCTGCGCCCTCTCCACTTATTAAGGTCTCTTCTGTTTAACTTTTAAAAGTTACTTTCAATTTTTATATAGTAACTAACCTTTAAATAGAGTATTTTTCAACACAAAGCCTATAAGTTAATTGTAGTATATACTATAGTAACTTTATTTATATCGACCAAAATCGCACGTAAGTTTCTATTACTTTATACTCTCTTTCAGAAACAACTCAAAAGTCATAAGGTGCAACCATAAACCAAAGCAAAAAAGAACAAGCCCTCTATCCACTGCGGCTCCAACAAAAAAAAGAGTGGATAAGTTTAAGGACAGTTAGTGGTCATTTGGGCTTATAAGCTCAGGCTTCCGTGTTTTTTACGCTACAATAGTTGAAAATGCACTGTAGTTGCTGTTAGCTTTTCAACGTAATTAAATTAATAATTATATATATTATCACGGAAAAATACAAAGGAATAAGAGGAAAAAAAATACAAAAAAGTCAAAAAACTAAAAAAATACAAAATTCAGAAGTTAGAAGCCAGAAACTAAAAGTAGAAACTCATTAGAGCAGAGCCAAAAGGTACTCTATCCACTGCGGCTCTAAAAAAAGTGTGGATAAGTTTAAGGGAAAAATGACTAGATTGAAAAATTTATTAAATTCAGGCACTATTTGATAGCACACTAGTTATATACCCGTGCGTTGCAATAGAACTCATTGAATATATAGAAAATCGTGCTATAGAAGAGAGTTGTTCTGATTGGTTGAAAAGTGGACAATGGTGAAAAATTGAGAGAATAGAGCGACTGGAGGAGAATGAACGTATAACTACTAACTTGTTTTTTTTATAATAGTAAAGATAATTTTTGGACGAAAATGGTCAACATGCACTTGGCCAGAGGTTCAGTTACTTCAGTACGAGGATAAAGGAGGGATCAGAGAATAGTCAACAGTCAAGCCCACCTATGTAGTATGTTCACGTGTTGAGTCGGTGATATGCGGGTCCAACAACAAGATTTTCAGGACTCATCCGGAAAACCGCCGGGCACGCTCTAGCAACCGCCACGTGTATAGGCTTGGGCATGATTTTCTCCTACACTAAGGTCTTTGTGGGACATTATTCTAACCAAACTCTGAAATATGTCTTCCGGATTCTTGATTCCAAAAGCTCATCGCCAACATTTGACGTGGGCCATCTTTTAATTCAACACGTACATATTAAAAATTTATTTAGAAACTCACCAAAACTCCATTTATGATGGACCTTTTGAACCATATAATAATCATGTTCTTTTGAGGTGTGATTAATGGCTTTTGGCTATGGCTAATAGCCTTTATCTGCTTTTTTTTAGATGGATCGCGAACGACAAAGATGTTGACGTGGAAAGTACATATAGTTTTAGGCTTAGAAAACAGTTTAGAGAATTCGCTTTAAGAAATCATCCTGTTTATTTTGATTTTTGAGAAACCAAAAGCCGAAAGATAAAAACCAAAAGAACATGGCATTAGTGTTGTTTTAGTTTAGATAGTTAGATGCAAGGACCAGGGATGTGTTTGGATGGTGTCCCTAATTTAAAATTTTAAGAATACTTACAAGTGCTATTATGTCTAACTGTAGCGGCACAAAATTATTTTTTTAGAGGAGCGAGACAAAACTATTGTAAAAATCAGCTCATTCATCACCTTAAAACCTACGAAAGTAGATTTTTTTTGAAAGAAAATGCCGGGAGTATTTTTCCATTGTTAGGAGTGCATGGATACGAATCAAACAAGCCCATAAAAACAAAGCTACAAAACGTTGGTGATTTGGTCTTAAAAAAGTGTTACTTTGGCGGTCTGTTTCCAAGCCAGCATGAGTTGAGGTTCTCCGTTCTCCTACTTGTCCAAAGTGGTTCACTAAAGAACCTAACAGAAAAAAAAAAGAGTGCACCACCCATAATGGGATGTGATAAAAGAAGAGCAAGTTGACTCTAAAGGAGAAATTTCCAAAGGGCAGAACTTTCTAGAAGAGAAACGTGGAGTTGGACATGTCGAAGTCTGAGTTGTTCCTGGACTGGTTTGTAGTATTTTTAGCCCTCTGTTTTATCTAGTGGCAGCTGAATCCTTTTTAGCTTTTTCTTTTTAAAGCTCATAGCAAAAAGAAAATCAGTTTAGAGTTTAGACGTGAGAAATAAGACAGGTACCATTTTTTAGCTACTTTAATTCATGGATGGCAAAAAGAAATGAAAAGAAAAGAGAACAGAGGTGAACATAAGTGCATGCTCAAGATAGAAATGACCAGGGAACCAGCTGCAAAGCAATTCTAGCTATATTCTTTTGGACTTTTGGTTTCTTCAAGAGTTAAAATAAGCATGACGATTTCTTGAAGTAAAATTTTCAAATAATTTTCTGACTCTAAAACTATGTATGTTGTCCGCATCATTGTCTTCATTGTCCACTGTCATTTCAAAAAATACAAACGAAATCCACCAGCCACAATCATAGCCGATCTAAGCTTGACTGCTTTTCACTTCAAGTATTGGGATAACCTTCTACCGTTGTAAACTTCCCGTTTGTACTTTTAGCCTGTTCAATCCGTTACACTGCGTTGCAACCTCAATAGCGAAGAAGGCACCCATTACGCAACCTTGTGCGTACCACTATATTCTGTTTCTCATCAAATAAGTCCTTATGAGTTCCAAAAAAAACCTTCTATACAATATGATGATGCACCGTGCATACTTACGTTCTTTTCTTATACTAGTTGGATACCCGTGCATTGCTACGGATTAAAACATAATCGTAACATTTAAAAAGTCTAATTGCAAAATGATAGGGAGCAAAGGAAATACTCTAAAATTAGTCTATCAAACAAGGACACTATAGATCAGTGACGAAGCTAGGAATAAAATTGAGGCTAGGCTGAATCTTTTGTCGGACTAAACTAAATTGAAATAAATATAGTGTTTTACTTTTTACAGAATTTCAAATTCATATAGAATCACGCGCGATGGTCGACAGCTTCCGACTTACGATGACGAGGTGTACTCGAGGGCTCCCGATCTACGACCACGAAGTGTGGTCGATGTCTTCTGACTTATGACCATGAGGTGTGATCGACGGTTTCCGACTTACTTGACGGATTTAAAAACTTTTAAACATGTTTGTATGCATATTCTAAAAAATTTTATCACCCGTGAGTTTTAAAACAAGTAGTATGATAAATTTTAAAAATCCGTAGCAACGCACGAACATTCACCTGCATGCAGCAAGTGACAGAAGACATGTAATTACCACATGTGGGTAAGTGCACAACTTCGCAGAAACGCATATCATGATATCTGCTCTACAACTATCAACGAGGATTGACCAATAACACTGTATGTAGAAAGCTGCAAAAGCAACATATCAAAATCTATGTCATAATGTGCTGTGTGAGTATGACCAACTGGAATGCATACCTGCGATGACCCTCAACCACTTTAGCCATATTGCCATCATATGTCGGAACAAATATATCACTTTCTAAAGAAACCAACTAATCCAGCGTTGCCATTTGTGACGAATGGTTCAGGAAGAACATTAGATCGGAAGGTTCCAAAAGTGTCTCTTTTCTCACCTATACATCATTGTTAAAAGCAAAAATGAATCAGCAAGGAAAACAAGAAGAGGTGAGAAATGGTCGTATAACACAAGTGTGACTCAATAGAGATGCAACATGGTCCATTGTGTCCATACCACATTCGGATAAGCTGAAGTGAGAGATTCTGCGCTTTCCACCATATATTTCTCCAGCCGCAATGTATATTTGCATAGTTTTATCGATGTCCAATGCTCTGAGGACAAGAGCAGTCTCCTCTGGCGTCAATGGGCAAATGCCATCTTTTCTTTTCAAGTCTGAGTTAATGATTTTCTCTTTCCACCACGGATAAGCATACCTGAGGCCAACAGTAGTTTGAAAACTATTGTCAAAAGAGTATGTCCAGTTGACAGGTTTTAATGCCCAAATCTATAAACAAGAATTAACCAAAGAAATACAACCATGGGTTTAAATTATAATGCCAAAATATTTACCTCATTCTTGTGAGCTCTTCTGCCTCTTCATCACTGCAACCTTGTGTACAGCCAAAGAAAGCCAGCATATCTATTTCATAACGTAAATGAAGAACCAAGAAAGGACCATTTTGACGAAGTATCCTAATTACTCGCTTGCCCAACTCTTCTATTTGCGAGGTAAATCTCAGAGAGGCATAATTTACTCGGCATCGCAGTTTCTGAATCTCCAAAGGTAAACCGTTATTTGCTAGCCTGGCATCAGTTCTATTCAAATGGAGAACCTTGAACTTCCGAATTAATGGAAGAATCTGGTTCAGATTTAATCAACTATTAGCTTATTGAATAAACGTTGTGATCCAAAGCAGTCTTAATATAATGCAAGATGAAAATTACCTGATTATGGTAATAGGAGATATCAGACCAGCTGATAGGTGGCATTGAGTGGAACATCCCAAGTTCGACTCTTCGCTTTACCCTTGGGGGCAGTTCTCTCAGTATGCGAACTTCATCTCATAAAGCGGTTATAAAGTGTTCAACATCAAATATATCTTGGAACTCACTGCAAGACAGAATGGATCACTCATAAGCACAAAACCCATTAATAGCTCAAGAAATAAATTAGGCAAAGCAAGTTAATATCAAGGTGCCAAACTGCACCTTGGATCATTCCAAAATGAAGTCTTATCCAACTCTGGCACGACCAAAGTAACATTCAAATATCTTGCAATTACAACCATGTCACATATCTGATGAAACAAAATAATAGAGAAGGGAAGAAGCCAATGTTAAGAGTCAAGAGTAGTAAAGCACATTCCTTAAGAAATTTCATGAATAGAGAATAGAGGTTTTCCAATACTTATCGCACTCGCATTTGGTTAAGCCCACCATTGCATGAAACCATCAAATAACCATTGTTCCTATAGATTCTGGATGACAATGACAACAACAAAACATCGTGGTCAAACTCAAATATAGCACACGCATGGCGCATTACATACCGTAGGCAAAGCTGTAATGGTAACAAATAAAGCATTACTATTGTAGTGATGTACATTCAATATTTGTGTGGAAACAGGAAAATCGAACATACTTTGCGTCTTTGCCTGTTTGCCAGTCACTCGGTCATGCAAATACTATTTTTCCATGTGGGGAAGGACATATAATTATCAATCAAAATACAATGCACAAACATGAACATTGGTGTAGAACGAAAATCAATAGGGTTCTCCTTTGTTGAATTACCTAATAATGGAACAAACATGGAGTTAATTTACAAATTGTAAACGCTAGAAAAGGTCCAACGCAGTTAATTCACGGACGGAAACCTTGCTACAGTTACCCAAAAGTTGCTGGGCATTTCCTTTGCTATCCATGTGAATAATGATAGGCGATTATGAAAGACAAAAACATCAGTTAGAGTCACGAATGGTTGCCACCCATCCAAGCATATGCAACCCACTTAAAAAGTATCATCCTAACATGGAAATAACCCAAAACACAAATCTCATGTGCTGACTACAACGACCAGAAGAACAAAAATTCCTGACCTACCAACCAAAAGGAGATCCCACATTGCCCAATCTTACAAGATGCTGTGCAAACGACATTACCACACCATCCAGCCTAAACTCCAAATGAATTTATTGATTCAAGAATGCGAAAAAGATACCAACCCAACATCATAAGCCATGTGCCGAGACGTGGTCGCACGCAAGGAAATGCTCTCTCAACCAACGGCGGCAAAATAAGTTGAGTCGCCGCGCGATTGTCGTGAACTCCGGGATAAATATTAGCTTTTACTTTTATCTTTTACTTATAAATATCAAAAACTAATACAAACATCCGTTTATCTACTTTTTTTTATTATCATCTTGCTTTGGGGATAAATCAAATAGTCACAGTGCATCACACAATGCACTCTTATCGTTCTTGTTACACATATATATCTCTCTTTTATTTTTTCCACCACTTCCTCTTCTTTTAAAAGTCATTTCTTTTAATCATTACTATTTATTTTTAATAAATAATTATAAGACAACTAAAACCATAATACAAGCTAATACGAACATTCTGTTTCGTTTGCTGGTTGCTACTGTGGACGTTGGCTCCTTGCCTTTTGATCCAGTGATCCTCTTGATACCCGTGATAGGCACCTTTCAAAAAAGGTGCTTGATTCTGAAGATGTAACAATAATATATTGACAATGATGTATGCAACAATAATATATTGAAAAATATGACATTTTGCAAAGTTCATATTTAGCCGAAAATACAATACACTGCCTATGAAGTGAGTACTTCTTTATAAACAATGTTTTTGTGAAGATTCCACGGTATTCATCACTTGGTTCTGTGGCCTTATCTTTCTTTGCAACGACAAGAATTTTTATGTTCCTCCTAGAAGTGGCCCTTGATAAAGCGACATACAACCGGCCGTGAGAGAATACCGGATTAGGGAGGTAGACACCGACATTTGGGATGGTCCGCCTCGTGCCTTATTAATTGTCATAGCAAAGCTCACCTAATCGGAACCGCTTCTCTTGAATCTAAAGGCAAACATCTCATCATCGGATGGGCACAAAGGTATCCGAGGGAGAAATACCCTTTTCCCAAAGATGTTGTCCTAGCACAATCTCAGATCTATAGCATTCCTTTGGAACCCTCGGACAACCAACCTTGTCCTGTTGCATAATCCATTGGCGGGTCAATGTTCCGTAGTAGTATGACAGACAATTTATCTTGAGCCTCGGTACATGCGGCGGTAGCCCATTAGGTGTCAATGAGTTTAAAAATTCAGGAGGGTAGTAGTTGTGTGGGTCATCCTCCGCACAATCGAAGCTATGGTATACCATCTCCTCCCCATGAAACAAGTCAATCATCTTCATATTAATATCATCAACATACTCATTTCGTGTCGATAAAATGGCCCGAGACGTGATGTAGTTTGGATCTGAAAGATTCTCATCCAAGGTCGGGAACACACTTTGTATGAGTGTGTCAAGGTCGTTGTCGTTGCTGGTACATGGAACACATATATCATCAGGAAGACGTACATAGCTATGCTCGTCAACCTCCTCGGTGCCGTTCCCAATGCGGAGTAGGTATTCTGCGAACCATGGATCACTTTGGGCCCTCATGTTACGGACAAGCCTAAGCTGCCGCATGCACCCCCAAAGATAGGATTTACGAAGTGTCGCATCAGTAATTTGAGGCCTTGATCCCTTCCGAACAACCGGTAGCACTTGTCTAAAGTCCCCACCAAAGACCACCGTCTTACCCCCAAATGGCACATCCCTTCGGCCCATGATGTCTTGCATGCTACTGTCTAGCGCCTCAACAGCTTGTCGTTTTGTCATCGAGGCTTCATCCCAAATTATTAGTGACGCTCGCTGAAGGAGCTGGGCAGTCCCACTCTGCTTTGTGAAGCTACAAACAGCCCCATCTTCAATGTTCAGTGGGATCTTAAACCTTGAGTGTGCGGTCCTGCCTCCAGGCATTATGGATGCAGCAACACCTGATGTTGCGGTTGCCACGGCAATCTTTCCCTCACTTCGAACCTTTGCAAGGAGTGCTTTATATAAGAATGTCTTCCTGTGCCACTGGACCATCTACGAAGAAGACACCACCATCACAATTGTCCACCGCAGCTAATATCTCGTCAGACGCACCCTCCGCTCGGTGTTCAAGAATGATGGAAGAGACAAATGCTCATGGTCAACCCGGATTATCGACTCCTCCATGATCTCCCTAGTCTCATTGGTGTTGAGCGAATCATCAATCTCGGGTAGAGGAAATGTTGTTATGTCCTTCCCCATCGATTGGAGCATATTCTTGATATCCAACAACACCATTTGCTCAACCATGCGTGAGCATGAGTGCACATGATGGTAATCTTCCGCCATTCCTTCAAAGTGTTTCTCCCAAAGGCCACGCACGTTATTAGGCTCACAAAACACTAAAATTGTTGCAAAGAGTCTCCAAGAGCAGATGGCATCTCGGAACAACTCGGCCTCACTAAGGCACTCGTCAAGGGTGTTGTCCGCCTCAACAAGCCCTCTCTTTTCAGCAGACTTCACGAAAGAATGGATATACCACCCCATCTACCGCTCGGAGATCTTCAAATGACGTGGCACCGTTACATGGTTAAGGAGAACCCCGAGATAGTATCGCTCCTTTCGCTGGATGTGCTGACACGATTCTGCCAATCTGTGTTCTTTCTTCCCTTTCCTTCCACCGCTTTGGCCCCGCCAAAACAAATGCTGATGGGAAATCCTTATACAAGATGCCACGAGCTCCTTCATTAACTTTATTCATCTCAAAATACTCACCAACATGGACCTTTCAGAGCCATGTCGTTCGACAACATCGTGGAGATCTTGTCTAGCACGGAATGAGACCATGTGCATGTTTGGGAGGTGTAGTTGTAGCTGCATCACAGGTGGGGAGACCTTGCTAAGTTCAAAGCTATAGATCCTCCATAATGCTTCAGGTGGGGTAACCCACCTTGCATCCCTGAACTGTTTGATCTCATCAATATTACCATTGCTATCGAGCTCATCAAGAGAAACTGATGCTCGATCATGCCCCTTGTAGATGTACTTGAAAAGATACTTCACGGCTTTTATGCTCGAGCGCACTCCACATTGATGTGGCAATTGAACGTCTTTAGGAGGTAAGGATTGTATGGCACAACCCATCTATTGTCTAGCATTTGTCCACGAACCTTTGCCGGACGGCCATCATCTCTTCTTCTATAAACAGGGTATGAGTCCTTTCCCTGTAAAGTAGTACTATTGAAAGGGCGCGGGTAATGGCACTTGCATGTGCCATCTTGCATGCACACATTCTTGGGATTTAGGAGCCCACAAGGACCATGCATCATGTGTTTGACAACCATCTCATATAGCTCTGGGTATTTGTTTTTGTCTGGTAGCTCAGCAGATATGACACAATCATATTGTTCTGGACAAGTGAGCTTGTACCGTCCCTCCATGATTAGAAGGAAGTGCACGTGTGGAAGACCCCTCTTTTGGAACTCAACGACGTACACATAAGCAGCCACCTTACCAAGGATGTGCTTCTTGAACAACTGTTCCTTGAGGTGCTCTAGTTTGGCTCTGAATATACGCACAATGAGATCTGGGCGGTCCTGTGGGCATTGACCTGGTTCTAGCTCACGTATTATTTCATCCCAGTTAGGATTACATGTCATTGTTAGGAAGATGTCTGGCTTCCCGTACTTCTGCACTAAGGCCATAGCATCCCTGAATCTTCTTTTCATATCTCTCGGGCCCCCAATGAATGATGCTGGAAGAACAATGTGTTTTCCCACCGCATCGGCTCGACTCTCTCCAGCTTGTATGCTATCAACCACGCCTTTGTACAGGTCGGCACGTAACTCCTTTTGGTGATGCCTAATGTAGTCCAACCGGGTACTCTCAACCTTGATGTACATGTCAACCGCATATTGTTGGAATAGGCGTTTGTCAGACAAGATGGCATTGAAAATCCCACGACGCATTTGGAATTTATAATGGAGTAGTCTCTGGCGAGACGCACAACCGACTATTCAAATCTAAACACAAGATTGAGCCACTTAATATTAGGCCGCGAATAAGCACAACAAAAAGGATGTGTCATGGAAAGTTAATAGAAAACTAACCTGGATCCTCAAAACCATAATCATCACCATGTTCTCGAATTATATCTTCAATGGGCACACCATCCTTCGGATCTGTGGATGCCAACCAAGCTCCTCTTGGGAAGAAGAGTGGATATGATAGAGGGTCGTAGCATCCATAGTACGGTTTGATGTTGTATTTTTCATTGTTGTTCCCATATAGGATAATGCTACGGTCAAATTCCCTACGTAGCTCATTACCCTCGACCCACACAGCAGCCACCTCCGATGTTATTGGTCTATTATATACTTGTTGGTCCATCCTTATATCGATGTTTAGTGAGACACGATATTCCTCAAGATTTTCAACCTTGCCAAGGTTGCGGAATGTCTCGGAGTAGGGATTTCCCCGAAGGATATTGACTAAACTCCTCATGATTGCTTGGTCAAGGTTAGGTGAGTGACGAAATCGATGATTGAGGTTGGGATCATCGTCATAGAAATAGAGCTCCAAATGATTTGGACCAGAGTCCCTTTGGCCAAATGAATGTACATTATGGTAAATCTGGCCATGTGCCCTGAAAGTGTAAACCCCTGATCTCATGTTGGTGTAGTTCTCATCAAGACTAACGCCTAAGGTAGTGAAGGAGAAGTGGCCGTTGAAAAATCTAATGTTATCTCGAAAATGCCTTGCATCAGATCTGCACTCGACCAAAGCCTTCTAAGTTCAGTGGAGGTTCAGCGTAGCTAATTTTATTTTCCCATTTCGCAACAAAACCCTTCAACTCATATTGAAATTTCTTTGCACCGCAA
The DNA here is from genome assembly GCA_036346575.1 of Dendrocalamus sinicus. Taxonomy (NCBI): domain Eukaryota; kingdom Viridiplantae; phylum Streptophyta; class Magnoliopsida; order Poales; family Poaceae; genus Dendrocalamus; species Dendrocalamus sinicus. The sequence goes on from CM070670.1 coordinate 11,098,377, forward strand.
TGGCTGCGATCACACGGTCTTTAGCACATGTGTGCTATTTGGTATGTTACTGTAAACATGTTCATAGGGATCATGTTGGACAGATGCGTCTTCTACATCGTTCGAATCTATGTCTTCTCCCACATCCAAGTCTGAATGGGTTAGAGTATAAGCATCCAGCTCGGGCTATCCATGATTAAACAATGATTGACAAAAATAAAAATAATAGCTCCACCGGCAAACATGTAGTACTCCTCGTCCATGTCCTCTTCAAGAATTGTATCTAGATCTACAACCACTTTTAGATGTGAATACATGAGCAGAATGATATTTTTCTTTGTAAATGAGTGCTAAAATCAAGCAAAGAAGGTTACCATCATCCATATTTGAAATATTGTGGGTTTGGCGCCATAGTGATGAATTTTCCATGGATGAGGTGCCACCTCCGGCATTCCATGGATGAGGTGCCACCATCTGGCATTGCATTGCGAGAGATTCAAGACATGGTGTATCTCGCCTAGTTGCATAGTTTGCATTCATTTTATCTAGGAGTGCTTTCCTCTCCTCTGGTGGTAAACATTTCTTAAGTGCTCTACGGCGTGCATTCTTCTCTTTTCTCTCCTCTTGTGTCAAACTCTGCCTACGAGCTCTTTGATTGGCGTTCCTCTCCTCAGGTGGTAAATTTTGTCTACGTATTCTTCTATGAGCATTAATCTCTTGTCTCTCCTCAGTTGTTAAACTCTGTCGACGTGCCTTTTCACGATCTCGCTTTGCTTGCCTTTGTTCAGGTGTAAGTTTTGCATACCACCTGTTTTGTCGATCACGTCGCGCTTGGATTCGTTTATATGCAGCTATTTCATGTTGGATATTTTGTTCACCAATGCTTGCTTTCCCTTGCTCACGAGAACGCTTTCGTCCTAAGATATAACCAAAGTAAATTTTATTGATGCATATTAAAAACATATTTTTCCCATATATATAATGTGTAGCTAAAGGTGGTACCCTTTGAGCTCTCTCCTTCTCCATGCAAGTTAGTTGAAGTGAGAGTACTATGAGCAAGAAAAGTCATAGATGCTTCGTTCAAAACTTCCTTATCCAAGGAAGCATAATTTGGGCTTACACCATCCGATGGTTCGTGTATTACGAGCCCTGTTGGAGTTTGTGGGATAACAATGGGGTAAGATCTCATTCCCTTTGCCAAGTTTTCATCCAGCACTGTTCAAAATATTCATTTAAAATATTAATGCAAGCTCATGTTTTATTTTGAAAACTTGCACTTCAAGAATTACAATATAGGAACCTTTTTTCCCTTTGAGATCTTGGCTTGATGGCTGTGACATCTTGCTAAAACACCTTTCCCTAAAATGAAAGGTGTAAGACAAAAAAATAATATGATACAAATGGCAAATTTAGCCTCGTCGCAAGGATATGGTTGTTCAAAACATAATTTCATCCCCAAAGAAAATAAATTATACTGGCATGTACAACTTTACAACATTCAAGATAATTACATAGCACAAATTCCATTATCATCGTTACACGAAATAAGTAATAAGTGGTACAATAAATGACATGTATAACTTTACAACTTTGAGTCTGGCCAGATGGTGGATCTGCTATAAGAACTATGTTATCTTGAATATGCTTACTTCTGCAACTATTTAGTGCATTTGGAAAGAAAGAAATGAAGCTTATTTTCAGAATAAGAAATGGTTTGGTATGCAGGTTATTCTGATGAGAATAGCATCGACGTTAAAGAGCTGGAGGGTGCTTTGCCAAGATACACAATTGCCGGCGATGGATCAATGTACCTCGTCAATTGTGAACAGAGCAATGCAACCGGAGCGCCTGAAGTGGAGAGAAGATGATGCTAAGACTGAAGGTGTTCAAAAGGCAACCGAAGGAAAACTCGCAGCTGAACACAAAGGCCCAGATCAATTAAAATGATCATGCATGGCATGAAAGAAAAGTACCAATGTCTGTTCTTCCCGTTCCAATGAACAGCGCACACAAATGCTATTGCAGCAAGTAGAGAATATAAATGCTGCTTACAGCCAATTTCCCACTGGTAATAGATGTTGTAAGACATAACGTTTTTTTACTTCATGCATATAAATATATATGTAGAAAATAAGTAGAAATGCAGTTGATGTTTCAAAGGATGTAACTCGCCTATATAAACTTCATAGCCATTGTTCATCGAGGTTCACCCAATTAAAGCAATCCAAGATGTGCTCCATGGAAGACAGATTAATTCATGATCATGTTCAAATTCAATACCAGCATAAACATCATATAATGAGATAGCCAAATAGACCACCTTAATTTGACAGATATAGGCATAGCCTCCTTGCCAACAAATATTTAAGATACATATGAATTATCCTTTGCAACCCTCATATAAAAAAAAGGGGCAAAACCAATTGCATCCCACAGAATCAAGTGCAGACCAGTTTTTTTAGTTCCCTAACCCCAGAAAACATGCTTCTTGTGTAGCCGTTGTCCTAGCAAGATATCCTCGTATTGCAATCAAACCGAGATGACTAAAAGAAAGAATGGCATGGCGGTTCCATAAGCCAAATAACGTGCTAGTTAGACATACTCAAAACCAAACTAATCGGCTTTGGAATCCCAACAGATCCACGTTGACATTTCAGCAAACACCTCACGCACATGAGAATTTAACACTACTGCACCACGTTGACATTTTAGCAAACACCTCACGCACATGAGAATTTAACACTACTGCATCTTTTTACACAAGGCAGGCGAACTCACGGTCAAATCTGGGTGGAACCTTCGAATGAGTAAGGGAAGAACGACCGGAGGCGCTAGCGATGGGTGAGGCGGAGGCCGGCGGAGGGGCCGCGGTGGCAGCCAGTGGGGGCACAGTCGCCTCCTTCCTCTCCCCCGCCGTAGCCGTGCCTCCTCCTTCCTCCGCCCCCTTCCTCTCCAAGCCAGCCGCCGCCGCAGCCGCGCCTCCTCCTACCTCCGCCCCCAACCGGTGAGAGAAGACGGACGCAACCTGCAGCCGGTCTTGATGAAGTCCTTGAGGGTGGCGGCGCGCAGGGTGTTCTTGGCGCGGCAGCCGAATGCGATGCACAACGCCGTCAAGATCGCGCTCTTCCCGCCGCGCGCACGCGGAGAAGAAAGGGCATCAAGGCGCGGGGAGGAGAGAGGGGTAGGGTTTCGTGGAGGCGCATTGCCGCTCGGCCGGTGATGAAGTTGACGCGAGTGGCACATGAAGTTCTCAAGCGGATGCGGAGATCGTCCCGAGGCGGCAAAGACGGGGTGGGGAGAAGCGGGCGGCATGGATGCGAAGGAGCCGAGGAGGAGGCGGCGACGGCAGCGGCGTGGGAGGAGAAGGCGAGGTGAAGCGCAGAGTGGCGGCGCGCGGGGTGGGAGGAGAAGGCGAGGCGGAGCGGAGGAGCGACGGAGGAGGCGGCGGCGGCGGGGAGGAGGCGAGAGAGCGAGGCGGAGCGGATCTCGCGCGGCAGCGGAAAACCGAGGGGCGGGGGGGGGAGGAGCAGCGAAAACCGAGGGGCGCGGTGGGGGGAGGAGGAGGCGGCGGCGGAGTGGGGAGGAGGAGGAGCGGGCGGCGCGCGGGGGGGGGGGGAGGAGGAGGAGGCGGCGGCGCGCGGGGGGAGGAGGAGGCGGCGGAGCGGGGGAGGAGGGAGGGGCGGCGGCGCGCAGGTGGGGTGGGGAGGAGGAGGAGGCGGCGGCGCAGGGGGGGGGGGGAGGAGGAGGAGGAGGCGGCGCAGGGGGGGAGGAGGAGGCGGCGGGCGGGGAGGAGGAGGAGCGGGGGCGGCGCGCAGGTGGGGTGGGGAGGAGGAGGCGGCGGCGCGGGGTGGGGAGGAGGAGGCGCGCGGAGCGGGAAGGAGGAGGAGCGGGGAGACGGAGGCTTCGCGAGTGGGGGAGAGGAGAGCGGATCGCGGAGGCTCACGCGTAGCGTAGCGCAAGTTTTTTAGGAGGACAGTGAGCGTAGGATTGACCATCACCCTCAACTCGTTCTTTTATTAGTTTAGATATGTATAAACTAGTTACGTACTTGTGCGTTGCAACAGAATTCATTAAATATATAGAGAATCGTGCTATAGAAAAGAGTTGCTTTGGTCGATTGGTAAGTGAAGAATGATGAGAAGTTAAAAAATAGAGCGGTTGAAGGAGAATGGATGTAGAACCACTAACTCATTCTTTTATAATAGTAAAGATACTAGTAAATAATCGTCGTACACCCCTTGGTGATCACATTCTAAGGTGAAAACACTACAAACTCTAAGAAATCTATTCCAAGGTTTACACATTATATTGTCGTTGTAACAATTGTTCTTAGCACTTTTGCCATTGGACAGGTGGCCCAGAAACGATATACCGAGTTGATCCTACTTGTGGCGCATGGCTCATCGGGCCCCACATTTTCAGAACACACACTCCATCTCTTTTGAAAGTTCATCACTTCACGATGACAATCTCATGAGGGCAAATGCCACTAAGCAGGCTAGCTAGCTTGCACGGCAGTATTATCTAAACTTGGACAGAAAGAAACCAAGAAAGGAGCACTACAAAAATTGTAGCCACACATAAATCATGTTTGTGTTAGTTTCTATTTGTAGCTTTTGTTTAGAAAAGTCAAAAGCTAATGTGAATATCCCGTTTCTCAAACCGGCTTCCTCACTCCTCTCGCTACTGTCTCGCTTCGGGGATAAGGCAGGTACCACGGGTGCATCACGCACCGTACTTCTCTTGCTCCCGTCATGTATACGTATTTTCTCTCACTTTTTCTGTCACTTGTCTATTCCTTCTAAAAGATACTTCTTTGAGTAACTACTATTTATTTTAAACTAAAAGCAATAAATCATAACCATAAGCTACATGGCCTATTTTTTTTGGCTTATGGCTGCGGCTGATGACTTTTATCTGAAATTTTTGAATTTTACGTTGTTCGTGACAGAGATTACGGAGAAAGATACTTGTTTACGATTTTGGCTAGTACAGATATTAGATTTTTAATGTGTACTATAATTAACTTGTAGATCATGTCTTGAGAAAATATTCTATTTAAAAGTTAGATGCTATAATAAAAGATAAAAGTTGTTTCTAAGAACTATAAAGAATAGGTCTATAGCCTGCTAGATTAAGTGAGGTAAGACTATGGGAGAGGGAAATGTATTCGACATGCAATGCAAGAAACCAAAATGTAAGTACCAGGACCACACGATCACTCGTCAGTACATTTGCATATATCATGGCCAAGCCCTTTACGTCTGCCTTAAAAAAAGAAGCCATTTATGTCTGCACTTTTGTTGTACGGTTTGGAGTTCACCAAATAGCATTTCCAGAATGAGGCCTCCTAGGTTTTGGACACGAATGCAACCTTTGCAGGGAGATTAAACCAAGTTTTGAAGGTAGCCACCGATTGGTTGCCAGGTAAGGCATCCAAGGAGAAGATAATGAGCCAAAGAACTGAGCTTCGAGTATGGCCACAAACGGGCTGCCATGTTAAGCTATGAGAACCACAGATACCAGCTGAAATTACAAAAGTTGATAAGGCAACTATATGCCAGGGATATCGTTTCTCGCAGGGTTCTCTCTTAATTTCCACACAAGAGAGGGTGGCTTTTGCAACTATTTCTAGCATAAAATCTTTTACTCTCCCTAGTCAATACAACCTTGCAAAACTGCAAAACCATGCAACTTATTGCATCAAACCGATCGCAATGAAAATCTAGACCGTCGATCGCTCGATGGACGAATCACACATGATCGCAGCATTGAGGCCTCCTAGGCTTTGGGCATGAATGCAACCTTTGCAGGGAGATAAAACTAAATTTTGAAGATAGCCATGAATTGATCTCCAAGTAAGACATCCAAGGAAAATAATGAGCCAAAGCACCAAGCTTCGAGGATCACTACAACGAGCTACCATGTTAAGAAACGCGAACAATGGATGCTATCTCAAATTACAAAAGTCGATAAGGCAACCATACCAAGTATACATATCCTGATAAAAACCTTGAAATCTCCTCTCAAGGAGATGCCTCTCCTAATTTCAACATAAGAGAGGGTGACTTTTGCAAATGTTTCTAGCATACACCATTCACATCTCCTGGTTAATACAACCTTAGCTAACTGCATAACCACGCAGTTTGTCCCATCAAACCGATCACAATGAAAATCTCAACCATCGATCGCTCAAATCAGACGACAAATCATATGCAAACGCAGTATCGAGGCCTTACCTTACGGCTCCGTTTGGAACGGAGGAATTTAACTATAAATAGATCAATTCTAGCGCTTGAGCAAGAATTAGCAGAGGGTGTTATCTGCAAAAAGGGCCAAAGAGGGTTGCAAGCAAGCAAACAAATTGCACCCATGCGTTGTGATGTCATGTGAGCAACCAACGGGAGGGTGCCAAGCGAGGCGTGGGAAAAGGCGAAGTGGGGAGGAGAATCAAAAAACGCACCCTTGAGGCCACAAGCCCAACTTGTGGCTCTCGACCCGCGGCGCCCAGCCTACGTGGCCCCCACCCCCCGCCTGCCTCCCCTCTTATACCCATCCGCATGGCACCGCAGCGCAGAGCAAGAACCCAGACTGCTTCCTCTCCCTGGTACAATTCCACAACTTCCTGCTGCACCTTTGTTTGTCTGTGTTGCTGCGGAGTGCAACAACAGTAGCAGCAGCACAAGGAGCCCGGCAAGAACGCGAGCAAGAGGGCAATAAAAGCCAGGAGCTTTTTTTGCTGGGGCCTTAAGGTGTGTGTGTGTGAGAGAGAGAGGTAGAAGGAGGTTCAGAGATGGGGGAGTGCAAAGGAGGAGGAGGAGACTGCTTGATCAAGCTGTTTGGAAAGACGATCCCCGTGCTGGAGGCCGGCGACGTCGCCAAGGTTGGTTTTGCTCGATTCGATCTCGTCTGAATTGGACTGGTTGTAGGAGCGGTTCTCGGTGTTTCTTGATTGGGTTCCTGGACTAGAAGTTGGGAGGGAATTCGATTGGTCTTTGCTGACCTGACAAGTCCTGAGATGATTGGATTGTAGCTGGGAAAACTTGTTTGGTTGAAGGTGGCTCCTTGCCTCCTGGGAGATTAGTGGAATTTTGTTTCTAAATGGATTAGAGTAGCTCCTTTGTTCTTCAAGTAGTGTAATTCGATTGAATTTGAGTGTCATGAGACTTAAGGAGTCTGAGGTGATATGGTAGAAGTTTTCATGCTTAGTTTCAGTATTTGTACGTAAAAAGTGAATGGCTCTTTTCCCCCCTTAATTGCCTTGAAGGATTGTATCCTTCATTGTTATTAACCGTATGAGGGGAAAGCTAAGGTTTATTATTCTCTTAAAATATGGGGAAAAAAGACTTAATTTACTGCAAGTTGGAGTTCTAAAGCTATTTCTAGGACATGTTAGGCTTATCCTCTAGCCTCCTGATCTTTGCCAAACCATGTCCTTAAGCTCTGAAAAAACAATTTCTTCCCTTACGGCTGCGTTGATTGACAGAACCAATACCAAATATAAAGCAACAATATCTGATACCTTGGGAAATGGAAACTGAATTAGTACTATAATAAACAATGAGAAAAAATAATATTTTCCCCTTCCAAATTTGCACTCATGGGAAGCAGACTTTTTCTCTTCATTTTACAAATATAACCAGTAGAGTTGTGGCGTGATCTTCTAATTCAGGCAAAGAAAGCTGCAAATTTACAACTGTTTATCAAGAACTACAGTAATCCTATGAACTCAACAGGAGATTTCTCTGTATCATTCCAGGATCTTCAGCATAGTGGCAGTAGCTCAACTGAATCCGATGCCCAAGAGAACACGCATCACGACACCACGGATCCCTCTCCGCAGCCGGAGGTCGTGGACGCCGAGGACCCGGCCGCCGCGGACAGGAGCTCGCCGCCACAGTCCGGGGACGCGACCAACCAGAAGGAGAAGCTGAAGAAGCCCGACAAGATCCTGCCGTGCCCCCGGTGCAACAGCATGGACACCAAGTTCTGCTACTTCAACAACTACAACGTCAACCAGCCGCGCCACTTCTGCAAGAACTGCCAGCGGTACTGGACCGCCGGCGGCGCCATGCGGAACGTGCCCGTGGGGGCTGGCCGGCGCAAGAACAAGAATTCCGTCGCCGCCTACCACTTCCTCCAGAGGGTCCGGGGTGCCCTGCCCGGCAACCCTCTCCGCGGCCCACCGGTGAAGACCAATGGCACTCTGCTCAGCTTCGGCCATGACGCGTCCGCCTTGGACCTCGCGGAGCAGATGACCCACCTGAAGGAGAAGCTCATCCCGATTGGCGACCGAGCTGGGAATACGGGCGACAACCCGTCGATGGGCTCTTGCAGCGAGGTATCAAGCAACAGAGACGACGAGAACCAGAGCAACAGCAATGAGAAGGTTACTGTAGAGAAATCTGCAAATGGAGTGCAGCATCCAAACATGAACGGGGGAACCATGTGGCCATACAGTTGTGCTCCATCTCCTGCCTACTACACCTCTAGCATAGCAATCCCGATATACCCGGCTGCGCCGGCTTACTGGGGCTGCATGGTTCCCGGAGCTTGGAGCCTTCCATGGCCGGTCCAGTCCCAGTCGCAGGCCCCCTTGTTACCCACCACTGCTCCTTCAGTCTCCTCAGGTTCGAACTCCCTCACACTCGGCAAGCACCCCAGGGAAGGTGATGAGGGAAGAGTCCATGGCAATGGCAAAGTGTGGGCGCCAAAGACAATCCGGATCGATAACGCCGACGAGGTGGCCAGGAGCTCAATCTGGTCGCTCATCGGGATCAAAGGCGACAAGGAGGAGACCGACACCGGCGGCCATAAACGTGCGACGGTGTTTGAGCCAAGGCGTGAGGTGAAGATGGCGAAACACGCGGTGATCACGAGCTTGCCGCTCTTGCACGCGAACCCCGTCGCGCTTACGCGCTCAGCGACCTTCCAGGAGGGATCTTGAAAGCCATCTGCAAGATTTTTTTTTTCATGCCGCCTTCTGATATAAACATGAGCTTAGCCTGACACTACTGAATTTTTGTGCATCAGAGGATTGTAAACTAGGTATTGGGGGGAAATGGAGTGTATAACATAGCTACTTGTAAGACTTGTAATAGGTAGAAATGTAAATAGAAATAGCTATTTGTGTTGGAGAAAGACCAGGAGATAAGGTCCCTGGTTGTAGATAAATAAATATATAGATGGAATATTTGGCTTGAGGCATTTCATTCTTCAGCAGCTTGTTTAACAATACACTGGATTCACGGTATGCGTAGGATATATTCTGGTACACTTTCTATTTGTCTGTTTTCTTTCATATTATACCAGGACTGGCAGGGACAGCAGAAACAGTATCTGATTTCTTTGTTGCTTTCTCTGCATCATTCCTTTTGCATTTTTCTTTCTTTATTTTTTCCCCTTTTGGTTGAGATAATTGGACCATGAAAGTGGTGCAAAAAGTGAAGGCAGGCATGGACAAAAGCAGGGAAAGTGACAAGCAACTGCTTGTCCAATTGCCCCACTGACCTTAAAAGTGAAAGCTGAATATCCTTTACATACTGCCAGCTCAGTACTACAAACAGTCCAATCAATAAGAAAAGGATACAGAAAAGAAAACAAACAATATATGGAAATGCTAGATCTAGTGATAGATTGGAGAGGGATCGTGCGGGAATTTATTTTTTAGAGGGGACATTGGATTCAAATGTTTATTAATCCTAAATTAGGGTACTGATAACCTCATGAACAAACTGATAATATGATTGAATGTTGTTGCACAGATAAAAACAGATTCCGAGAAAATAAAAAGCATTTTTAAACTCCCCATGCGTTGATACGACGCAGGGCTTGTTCTTTTGGCCTGCGGCTAGTGGCTTGGCTGTTTGTGTGAGAGAGTACGGAGTAAGAAATACTCGCATACGGTTTTGGTCGATTTAGATAAAGTCACTACAATATTTATTACAATTAACTTGTAGATCTCGCTTTGAAAAGACACTTTGTTTGAAAGCTAGTTACTGTAAAAAAAGTCACAAGCCAGAAGTCGAAAAGAAGGGACTGCAATCAAGAAAGCTTATTTTTTACAATATATATTTCATCTATAAGAAAAATCATGACGATGTGTAGACTAAAATCACTTTGTAAGCAACCAGAAAACAAACGGTAAGAGATGTAGTGGTTAACAAAACTTCCTCTTTGTTAGGTAACTACCCAGCTTTGAAATGCTTCAAAACATGAATAATTACCACCGTGGCACCATTCATACTGCTTTTTTACCCGTTGACACCATTCATACTGCTTTTTTGCCCGTTGACATTTGGCTGGTGCCATCTCCACTAACGCCACTGTCAACCAATTCAATACAGTATTATATTTGACCTAAATTCAGACCACAAAGTCCATCTAGATGTCAAATTGTCAATATATTGATTAGAACCAATGTTCTATAAAGTGATAAGCGGTAACTAGTACTACTACCACATAAAGTTCATCACAGACAGTTTAGAACCATCATCACAGACGGTTCCTTGAACTGTATGAATCAATGGGTCAGTGATAATAGGTGTTATCACAGACGGGCTTTGAATCGTCTGTGAAAACCATATCACAGACTGTTCGGAATTAGAACCATCTGAGAGGGTATACTATCATAGGCGGTTCAAAACTAAAACCATCTGTAAAGGTATACTATCTTAAAGGTTCATCACAGACGGTTCAGAACCGTCATCACAGATGGTTCCTTGAACCATCTGAATCAATGGGTCGGTGATAACAGAGGTTATCACAAATGGGTTTGAACTGTTTGTGAAAATCATATCACAGACGGTTCAGAATTAGAACCGTCTTTGAAGGTATACCATCACAGACGGTTCGAGACTAGAACCATCTGTGAAGGTATACCTTCACAGACGGTTCTAATAACAAACCGTCTGTGATGAAGACATATCACAGACGATTCAGAATAAGAATCGTCAATGAAGGTATACTATTATAAATGGTTCCAATCACAAACCATCTGTGATGAAGATAAATCACAAACGGTTCAGAATAATAAGAATCGTCTGTGATAATTCTTTCTATACCTCAAAAACTAGCTGCGTACCTAAAATTTTTATAGAGGGCATGACTAGCCTCAGGAAATGCTAGCTCTCCATTCCATATATCACATCTATCGTGATTATGTCATCAGGAAATGCTACCCATGCTCTCTGAAAGCGAAACGACATATTTGAATTTGAATTCTAACTCTGAATTATATATAGCACTACATACACAAGAGAACACTTATAATTTTATAAATATAAGTTTTACAGTTACAAATTCAAAAAGATACTACACTACAAGAAAATTCAAGCTAATGCAAACTAGATTTACACATCCTTCATTAAACTACAATCTAAAACAAGTGGTGCAGGAAAATTTCAAGTAGTAAAAATAAAAAGCCAACGAACATCATTTTCATCTTCTATACCAAAATCAACAGAATGCCGCACTTTTAGGACGTAACAAGCAGAAGCCCCCTGCCAATGCCGGCAACTTGGAATAGTGCAAATCTGCCATTGCCTTCTTCTTTTCCATCTTGTTTCAAGCGAAATTTCAGTTGCCCTTACTGAACTCCTTCCCACCCTTGCCGCGCACAAACGAGTTGGGATAGTATTGGTGGTGTTAGTTCTTCGAGTAGGGAGAAAAGAATTAATAAGGGGTGAGAGGTGGGGAGGAGACCGGTGCCTGTCATTCTATACAGAGAGAATGGACGGGTGAGATCGAGATCCTGGGGGAGATGGCACGAATCGGTGATGTGGTGGGGCGAGATGGAAATTTGATATAATTTTACATAGATGGTTTGGATTACAAATCATCTATGATAGAGATATCACAGACAGTTCTTAACAAAAATCATCTATGATAATGGGAGATATCACAGACAATTCTTATTAAAAATTGTCGGTCATAATAGCCAAACGGTAGATCACAAAGACAATATATCAATGTAATGTAAATAGCTAGTCTCAAAAGATAAAATAGTAAAGTTTAATATAGCTTATATGTGCTCGTTTCAAACGTTTCAACGATATCTACAACTTTATAGTTGAGGCAAAACCCAAATTCTGAAGGGAAGATCAAGAAAAAGAGCAAAAATAGAAACTAAAAACTTACGACACAAATTTGGAACTAACGATGGCCGATTTTGGGGTCTTAGAGGGTGACTAACGCAAGCGAGTCATATTGTTTTGGATTGGGTACATCGTTAGCTTTCCAACGAGTACAAGAACGTCGAAAACGGACACCGTATGCAAAAGTTATGTCCATTTTACTAAAGATTTCTCGAAACGGAATTCTACTCGGACTCAAGCGGGAGATTATGAAATTTTGAGGGATTGCGAGGCGGAAAACATATCACAGACGGTTTTTAATTCAAATCGTCTATGATAATTTTATTAGTGCAGACGGTTTATAATACAAACTGTGTATCAAGTATCACAGATGGTTTAAATAAAAAAATCGTCTGTGATATTTTGCAATATTACAGATAGTTCTTGGTAAGAACCGTTTGCCGTTTGTGATATTTCACAGACGGTGCTCACCAAGAACCGTTTGTGATATTATCTCTCCACAGACGGTTTTTAATGCTGGTAGCAACACAGACGGTCTCTAAACCTAAACAGTCTGTGATTACATTTAACACTGACAATTTTTGTGAACCATCTGTAATAAGACGTTTAATATAAATTTTTTTAGTAGTGTAGACGATCACAAACACTACAGCTCAAGTGCTGAGCACTTGATGCCTTAATGGTAAGCATGCTTATCTGAAAGTTCACACCGAAGGGATCTGCTTAAGTGCCACTTAAACAGCCTTTGCCACTCAAACAGCCTTTTGGGACATCGCTTAGTGAACTCACACTGTACGCACAACTCAGTGTGTGAATGAAAATAAACTTTCAGAAGAGAACTTAACCATAAATTTGAACACTTGAACAGTGTGTTAAAGTGATAAGACAAATGTTTTGGCCTTCACTGCCTGTCTGAGCTGTGTTTCAGCTGATGGCTCAAAAATTATTAAACATATGTTTCGTGAGCCGCACAGAAAAAAATTTTAAATACAGTGTGGCTTAAGAAAACATCCATGCTTTCTTATGCAATGTCTATCCTCAGTAACTTTCGGCCATGTTATAAAACAAGTGAAATTATCCTTTTTAACGTTTAGAGGTCAAACCCAATAAGAAGTCGCCGCGTTGCTGCCTATATATCGTGAGCACCTCCTCGCACTTTTTCAAAGTGATGCACAAAAAAAAAACTTAAGAAAACCATTAACTTTGGAAGTGAACTTTCCCATCAAAGGCAAGTAAAGGAAAAGCAGCCAGAGTGGCCTTAGTGGACTCAAGAATCACTAGGAGAATTCTAACTTCCTAGTTCACAACCAGTACTTAACAATTTTATCATGCTTGTTTTGAATGGTATTTTTATATGAAGTCAAGGTTAAATAAGAAAAGTGCATAAGAAAAGATAGGAGATAGTGAGATTCCAACCAACCCACTATCGACATGCAGAGATTTTTAAGCATGTCGTTCTCAAAAAGGGGAAAAAAATACAAAAGTAAAGGTAAACATGCCCTGCAAATGACGCATAATTGATGTGTACCAGTGAATTGTTAGCGATCACACAAGCTGCTCCAGTGTTTGCTAATAGGCAATTATCTAAAAGGTGGAACTGGTCAAGATTTTAATTAGTCTCTGTATGGAAAAACCACACGCAATAAATTGCCGTGCTCGTGTGTTCATATGATTTTCAAGTCAAAATTTCACTAGAATCAAAGCTTCAATCTGGTCCTAAAAACACACGCAGAAGTAAAATTAGAATGTTGAATTCAGATATGTAAGGATGCAGGAAAACAAATACATGCATGGCATGGAATGTTAAAAAGTGGTTACTTTTGATTTGATCTCATTTGTTTTCCACACCAACCATAACTGTCAGCTGATTATGCCTCAGCTATGACTGTCAGCTGCAAGCCTATCATGGGGGAAAAGGGAATGACAGCATATATATTCGCGTATTTGCAATATAACAGCATATAGGTTACTTACAATATTCTCCAACTCAGTCGATGGCATCAGAACAATTTTCAAGATTGAAGTTTCAACGCATCAAGATGACAAGAAATGCCGAAAAGGAAAAGCTCTTAGGATAGTACCAGTCGTTGTCTCTTTGGTGGCAGCATTATACAGCTAAGGCCTGGCTTTTGCATAATCTTCATGTCGGGAGTTAGGTTGATGACACACCTCCATGCGTCATCCAGTATCATACGCCTTTGGATATAAATGCCATCTCAATCAATTCGCATGGGAACATTGCTGTGTATGAGCACGCAAGTCACAATTCTTCATAAAGAAATGCGTAGAAATGTCGCATCGCAATTGAAGCAAACCCATGTCTACATGTTCATGTTCATCACACCTGTAACGCAACAGTCGAATGCAAAAAGGGGGCAAAGGATGCAATCGATAGGAAGTGGAATCGGACGAATTAAGAACAAAACCCGCAAAATGTTCATGATGGCTAGTCTTGGACAAGCCAGAATACAAAATGATGGTTACACAACTAATAAGAGCACACAGAGGCAACTTCTATTTGTAGATCCTACTTGTCATGTTATAGTTTAAACGATCATCTGTGCTGGCGACAGAGAAGTGGGGAGTGATACTTCTGAGAAGTGGGGAGTAGACAGTTGAGGACTCACCCCTTCACCTTCCCAACGCCCCAGCGCCGACTCCCACCTCTACCTCTCCATTTCGCCTTGCCGCCGCTGGAGCACGCCGCCGGTGGCTTGTGCGGGTGCTAGGAAGGCGGCGGCGGGGCTCTTTCACCTGGATCTGGACGGCGGCCTCCAGATCTGGGCGATGGTTTCGAGGCGACAGGGTCTCTGTGGAGGTCGACGGCGGAGGCTGAGCGGCGTGTGTGGCAGCCGGGGCCGGAGCTCGCCTCCGGGCGTGCGGGGGCGTGGTGGTGGTGTTGGCGCTTGTGTGGAGCTGTGTCGAGGAGGCGCGCGCGCTCTGCAGCCGGCCGGATCTCGCCGCATCGAGGTGCCGCCATCGGTGTGCGCCTCGGCAGCCGACGCTGGATCTGGTTGTGCTCAGATCCGGCGGTGGTGTTGAGGCCTGGCTCGGTGAGGGTCGTCGGAGTCGGCCTGTTTCTTCGGTTGGCGGCGGTGGAGGAGGTAGGCGAGAAGGAGGTGGGGTCGGATGAGCCCACGGCAGCCAGCAGTGTCGAGGGGGCGGAGGCGAGGAGGAGCTCCTGATGGCGCTCCGCATGAGCCTCCAGGGCTCGCTGCCCGCGTAGCCCGAGCCCAAGCGCAGCAAGTCCCCGCCGCCTGCCGAGGTGTCGCCGGAGGCGGAGACGCGCCGCAAGCAGCGGGAGCTCTTGGCCGCCGCCGCTGAGAAGTGCTTACGCGCGGCCGCATCGCCCACTTCTTCGTGGTGGTGCCGCTGCCGCAGCTTGGTGGCGGTGGAGCTGATTCCTATCCTGGAGGCCGCGGAGGAGGTGGAGGTCGAGCCGGAACCAACCGGGGCACCGATGGAACAAGCGAAGGAGGAAGTGAGGCAGGTGGAGGTGGAGGTGGAGGAGGAGGAGGAGGAAGGGGAGGATTTGTCTCCGGACGTTGCTGAGAAGCGGTGGGTAATGGTGTTTGGGATTCAAAGGCAGTGTTGGCGCAGTGGAGCAATCAGGGCATCAGCGTCGAGGAGGTGTGACGGCGCGCTGCAGCTTGGCCTGCCGTGTCTCATCCATGCCGAGATTGCCAGCAACGTGCGTCGCCGGCGTGCTGGCGCCTGGATCAGGTCGAGCGTGGGGCCGGCGGCGGTGCTGGTCGCCTGAGCCCGGCATAGGTCTGGCTGGAGGCCGGATGCTACGGTTGGCGGTGGTGGTGGTTGGCCTGCGGTCCTATCGTGCGGCAGGCGGTTTGGCTGCTGGGTGCCTGAGGCATCCCGCGGCGACCGGTGAAGGCTTAGCTGGCAACGGTGCTTGGTGTCCGGCGTGGCAGCAGGTAGTCCTCTGTAGGCGTCGCTTAGTGGGTTCTACAGAGGCGGTCATTGCAGGAAGCGGCTCTACATGGATTTCAAGGGTGGCTATGCCATGGCCTTGAGGTGTGTAGGACTCCGGTGTGGTGGTGGCGGTCTATTTTGTGTGTGGGTAGTGCGTGGGGTGCTGTGGAGATGCTGGCGAAAGCCTTGCCGGTGTTCTTACCGGTCCCGACAATGATGACGCCTTTGGGCGCCATTTTCCTTCCTGGAGGTGTTGTCATGGCACTCCACAGCCCTCCTGTGTTTCTGATCTCCAGGTGAAAACCTTGCCTCGGTGAGGCGGGCGGCGTTATGACCCTAGTCGCTCCTTGGAGGCGTCGCCTAGGAGGTCCTTCACGCAAAGTAGTCCGAAGTTTGGATGGCGTAGTCGGTTGAGGATAGGGTCTTGGTTGTAAGCAAGGGCGGTGAAAAAGTTCTGAAGTTTAGTCTTTCTAGCTTTTTTCATAGTCCTTAAGCTCTTTTTCTTGTTGTTGTATACTCCTCAGTTATGAGGCTTTGAGCCTAAGAGCTCGTGTAACATTTGGCTGTGTATATCCCTCGTGGATATAGAGGCCGGATTTTATATCCTTTATCTAAAAATCTGTGCTGGCAAATCAACATATGCTAGTAGCTTCAGTGGTTTCAGTATGCAAATACGGTAACAAGGAAACCTTGCAGAGAATGATGATGATTACCGCTTGTATGATGAGCCGATTGTAAATTTGTAATGGATTTGGATTCCAGAATGGCAAGGTTTCATTCTGATGAATCACTAAAGTATCAAATAGCAGTTAAATAAATGGATATACTTTGGACAACTGCAGCCATCAATGGAAGTTTTCCTTGTTAGACATGAATCTGGTACTTGAAACTAATTGAGGTAACTAATTTGCTCAGTGATCGAAGCCCCTTCATGAATTGAGGTAAATAATTTGTTTTCTTACTCATTCTACAGAGTGCAGATTCGAGTATCCCGGGAGAAAGAAGCCTGCTCACAACGTGCACAATGAACACTATAAACGGGGAAACAGATGAATCCTCAATACCTCACCCCTAAAGCCTACATTTGACATGTTTAGGCAAGGGAATACCTACTAGCAAGGCATATCTGCACCTGCAAAATTTGGCAATTCTCCTATCTGCTCTTCATCTGAAAGAAAGAACGTGCGCACATGAGAAGTGCCCCATATATACAAGAGAAGTACTAAGGAACGGTATACCGATCCTCTCTCTTCTCTACTGCCGGTGTCACCCTCCTTCAACTCCGGTGCCTCCCGACGGGTTCACCACAGCCCCTGGACGTAGAGGAAGGTGGTGGTCTGGCAGTGGGCGGCGGCGGAGGGCGTCGGGTGGCGCAAGAAGGAGACATGGCGAGGCGGCGGCACGGTGAATTTTATGTTGGGTAGGGTGAGGACGGTGGGGGAGGGGAAGAGGGTGGTGCGGTGAGGCGGTGGGGTCGCCGCCGGCTGTCGGTGGTGGTGGAGGGGTGGGGGAGGTGGGGAGGGTGGCAAACACAGAGAAGATAGAGGGAGAGGAGGGCGACGGTCGGCGTCGGAGTAGGAGAAGAGAGGGGGAGGGGAGCGGAGCGGTGGCGCTTCGAGACAAGAGAGAGGGAGGGGAGGGGCGGTAAAAGGGGAGGTATGCTGTCGGATGCTTGTCGACAACATACCATGGTGTAGTATTTCTCTATATACAAACCTCAACACTCCAAGAAACATAACAGAATTAGTAAGAATTGCCAACGAGCTTGTCAGGCGGTGGCACCGTCATTCTCTAGGCACCGGCAGTGAAGGAGTGCGGTTCGGCTCAGCGCTGGTGACGAAGGAGTGCGGTTTGGCTCAGCGCCAGATGCCAGGGAAGGGGGCTTCCATTGCTCGTTGGATCAAGAATATACGCCCCAGATGGACTATCATGGGAGGCTGGCCCAACTTGATTGTCCAGCTTTCGTGTCTTTGCATTTTTTTGTTACGTTGTCATCTCAAACTGCTAGCTGCTTGATCCGACAGACCTAATTGCACAGGTTTCATTCTGTTAGAAATTGGCCCATTTAATTATGGCATATTTCCTTAATTCCAAAGCATGTGTGGTTTAGTACCATATTGTTAAGGTAAGGTGAGAAAGACCGATTTATAAGGTAGAATCCTCACCACTCCTTGAATATGAAAAGAGATGGTATGAGGATGGTTCTGTCTAGTCACACGCGCGCGCACACGCGCACGCGTATTCGCATATTTTCGCGTGAAAATCGCGTGACTTGTGACTTGTGCACCTCCATACTTCCTCTACTTTCTGCTCTTGTGCTGTTGTGCTGTGCCGTCTGAACCTCGTCGACCTTTCTTCCCGGCGTGCACTTGGAAGGAGGGAGAGCGGCTATCTCCGAACCGTTGCCGCAGAGAGTACCTGCGCGGGGCGGCAATAAGGTTTCGGCAGCGATTTGCGCTGATCGCCACCGCACCCGCATCATCTGCGTTACGATCGCGTCAAGCTCGCGCGCTTCCTGTTCTTCATCAGGGAAAAAGTAAGTCGTTCGCGAGCACGTTCGACTTTGTTACTATATTTTCTTGAGTATATTCTGAAATATGATGAGTAGCCTACTGTTAGTAGTAAGTTTTGCATCACTAGTTTATTGTGTTTGTCTCCTAGTAAAATTTGGAATTAAAATATTACCCACATGTTCAACACATTCCTTCCTTAGCATATCTCGATACTCCCTCCGTTTTCAGAATACTTACCCCTTTTCACTTTTCAAGATCTCCAAAATTAAACTTTAGCTGCTAATTGTATACTAATACATTTATAAATTATTGCGGCAGCAATTTGACTCGATCTGGCCAGTTAAGCAAGCCCAAAGCACAACAAAGTGATCGGAGGGACAAAACGGTCATTTAGGTGGCCTAAATACTAGAAATTGATTGAAAAATGCACCGAAAATGCTAGAATGGCGTGAAAATGTATTGCACATCCTATATAGTGGTGAATAATTGATTACGTTCTATATAGTTGCAAATCCTAAAAGACCAAAAGAATTGGGATTCTTTTTGCTAATAGCCGTATTAAATTTTAACCCTTTCTAACCCAACCTAGAAATTGATTGAAAAATGCACCAAAATGGCTAAAATGACATCAAATGTATTGCACATCCTATAGAGTGGCAAATAATTGATTATATTCTATGTAGTCGCAAGTCCTAAAAGATCACTCTATGGAGTGAATGAAGTGGATCGGTTGCCTACAAGAAGATGAATTGTGATTCTTTTTGCTAATGGCCGTATTAAAATTCTAACCTTTTCTAGCCCAACCTAGGTGCCTAAGGTTTATGGCTGTCGGACCCAGATTTAGCCAATCTAGAATTATCTGCGAAACCACTGCACTATTCCCTAAATCAGTAGATAGTGCTCACAAATACATCACTGAATTATTTCATACATGATGTAAACCGTACCATACATTAATATTAGAAAATATCAGAGTTCAAATAGATCACGTCAGGTCAAGTTTACAATAGGGCCAATTAGACCAAATGGATATATTACATAAAAATGGGTGGGGCAGCGGAAGCAAAAGGGGAAGGTACATCTCACCACAGGCAAGCGACTGGGATGACCTGTGTGCAACCGATATTAACCAATTAATTGAATAATATTAGCGCACGCAAACATTGACATAGTCGGCCATGCTGGGGTGAAACCTAGACTACTAGAGCCTAAACTAGTCTCTATCATCTCCTTCACCATTAGCTCCTAGAATATCGTAATAGGAGTAGTGTCCTTGATCCGTAGGCTATGAAGGATTTTTTGAGCGAGGGCGAGCACAAGCAACAGTACTCTACAAGCTAGCATACGGAATGTAATATTTATACATGCAAAGTTTAGCAAGGGATGCTCGGGTTCTTTTATTTGCTAAAGGCAATATTTGAAAACTACCATAATTAGAAATTCCTATGAGTTAGCTTTTAAACTAATTCATGTTTTATAAAGAGAGTGAAAGTGTATAATATTTATAGCGGTGTAAGTTCCATCCACCTTTTACGTGGTTTCATCCACCATATATTTAATTTTGATTACTAGGGCTATATCCACCCAATTAATATTACTGGGTTACATCCACCCAGAAAAATTCAAAACCAGAGTTATATCTACCCAATGAGTTTTCATCCTAGCCACAAATATTTTTGAAATAGAAACTAACTTGAGTAAGTTCCCATTCCTGCTCTTGACTGTGGGCACGACTGTTCAAATAGTTTATACTCTGCAAAGAATGCGTACTTTATCCACAAGAAATAATTAACTAGTTATGTTTCACACAATTCCTTGGATATGTGAATTAAGAAGATTATCATAAGGTCTTTACCATGCACAACCCAGTGTAAATTACACCCGATAAGATTTCATCTGAGGGTGGTTACATCCACCATACCCAGACGCCCTCTTGCACCACACGACGGCTTACACCAACGACACGAACCGTGTCCACGACAGCTTAAAACCAGTGGCACGACTTGTGGGTCATTCCAATGGTGCAACTCGCACTGATAGATACAATTTATTTAGCCAGGTCAACACTATTATACACTTGTAGTTGTATTGTTTTACATTAGGAGGTAATCACAGTATTAAGTCCTTGCATTATTTGGGTGGTACATTCCACAATCCATAATTCTCGTGTTACATCCGCACCAACCATCATACCATCCATCCAGATATGGTAACAACATGTTTTAGGGTTTTGAAGAGCATAAAACTTAAGTTATCCTAAAATACCAGTTATTTCCATCCAATGACTGCCCTAAACAAGTTTCATATTTAAAAGATGATGATTTAGGGCATTTGATGCCCTAGTACTTAAGCAAGGCTAACTTGACGCTTAAGTACGACCAAAAACTAGTAAAGTTACCTGATAATTATTTAGGATGACAAGAATCATATGATTCAAGTATCAGGGATGGCATAATAATAATACTACAATATCAAGTAGGCATGTAACTATCTTAAATTTGACATACAATTGCATAATAAATTAAGCATGCAATTTGTTAATTTAAATAAACATAAATTTGCACAAATATAGGTTCAATATGATCAAAATATTAACTCACCTAGCTCAAAAGCATGTTGGTCTTGGAATTCTTGTGTTGCCCCAATATGGGGCTCTTTCGCGTTCTTGTACTCTACTCGGACGATCGCATCGAAAAATGAACAAACAAGCGAGCAACCAAATAAATACAAAAAATTCAAATTAACTCCCAATTAAACAAAACTAGTGTCATTAGATAGTTCTTGAATTTAGAAAAATTTAGAAATAAATTTCATTAAATTTGGAGTTAAGACTAGCGAGAATGGGCTCTCCAAATTTATATTTGGATTAAATCCAAAAATAAACAGAGGAGAGAAATTCTCTCTGACACTAATTTAATTAAAAATTTTGAATTACTTTAATATTGAAAAAAGGCTAAGGGGCTGATAGCAAGGTCCCATGATTTTTAATTAAAATTTTGATTTATTTTATAAAAGAAAAAGGTCTTGAGGCTGATATGTGGGACCTTTGCACTATGTAAATTGGGCTCATATGTCAGTGGCTCCCATGGTTTTGAATAGTTTTAAAAAGGATTAAATGCCAGCAAGGTCCACTCGTTAATGGGACAAGACTTAACTAAGCAAGGGGGTCTACATGACAACAACTAATTAACAAGGGCTAATGGTGGTCACTAAACTAATTAACATGGGGTTTAATCCTTAATTATGATGCTACAATTTTCTTCCTCCCGCCGAGAATGACGTGGCTCACCATCAGCCATGATAGATGGAGGCAAGAGCCAAAATGGGTACCTTGACCCAACGCGAGCCTCTATGTTAGGCGGCACAGGTCAATTCGGCTCCTAGGGTGGTGAGCTTGGGCGACGGTGGACGCCTGAGCATGGCACCATGGCCATCTATGATGCTAGGGTATGATTCCAAACTAGGGGAGCACCTATGGGCAGAGATGGACTCAGTGGAAGGGAAAATAGAGCTCGAGGACGCGGAGGTTGGGTTGTCAATAGAGAGCTAGGGAGGGGGCATTGTGGGTGGCTCGCCGGAGAGGATGACGTTAATTGGAGATGGTTGGGGCTGCTTTGGAGTCCTTGGGTGAGGTCTAGCCACAGGCAATTGGTCAGAGGAGCAGTGGAGCTTGAGATCGCTTGGGGCGATGGAATGTCTAGAGGTGGGGAAGAAGCTGGCTCAAGTGGGGCTTAGGGGTGATTGAGGCCGAAGGGAAGTAATTGGAGGTGCCAGGAAGGCAAGGCATGGCTTTATAGTGTGGGGAGGGGAGATGGCCATTGGGGCGCTTTGATGGCCCATGCAAAGTCCCAAGGCGATGGTGTCCGATGTACAACATGGCACAGGGGCAGAGCTGGCAGGGTCGACGTCTGGTACGAAAGGGAAGTAATGGTGCGGACAACTTGGTGGCAAAGGGCAGCCAGGAGACCCAGGCACGTGGGGCGAGTGCAGACGCAACATGGCACCAGGGAGAGAAGGAAGAGGAGGGGCTCGGATGGGATGGAGGTGGCGCAGAACTGGTAAGTAACAGTAGCACACTGGCGTGGAGCAGATGTAAGGTGACGCTGGAGCGAACGCGACATGTGTGGGTCGGGCGCACGGGGGCGCGGCCAGGAGTAGTGTTGGGCGTGCAAGCGAGGTTGTGCAGTGGCTTGGCTAGCGTGGTGCGCCACGGGCTAGGCCAAGGGGCCGTCTAGGCTAGGCCGAGCCCAAGTGAGCCAAGCTGAGGTTGGGTGGGTTGGGCTACGCCCAAGGGGCTTTCAAAATTTAAAATTTTGAGTTTTGAAATAGCATTTCGAATTGTAATTTGAATTTGAATTTAATTTTTTTTGAATTACACACAAGCATAAACCAACCCAAAATGGGATGTTACAGATCCTACCCTACTTAAATAGAATCTCAACCCCGAGATTTGAACTATTTTGAGAACAGGAATAGGTAGCCTATCCTGAGCTGATCCTCACACTCCCATGTAGCTTTTATTTCCTAGTGGTTGCTTCACTGAACTTTGTAAAGATAGATGATCTGGTGTCTTATTTGCTTCTCCATGATGTCAAGTACCTTGATTAGATGCTCCGAGTACGTCAGGTCTTTTTGGAGCTTGATGGCCTCTACTGGGGTCTGTTCTTCGGGTACTTTGAGGTATTTCTTAAGTTGCAAGACGTGGAACACATTGTGGATATCTGCTAGGCTTGCAGGTAATACCACTTGATAGGCTACCTCTCCACACTTGGCGGTGATTAGGAACGAGCCTATACCTTGGTACAAACTTGCCTATCACCTTAAACCTCTGAATGCCTCAAAGGGGTGATACTTTGAGGTGCACATGATCTCCAACTTCAAAAGTTAACTCCCTGTGATGATTATCAGTATAGCTCTTTTGTCTGGATTGAGTAGTTATAGGTGTTATTTGATTAGTCAAACCTTCTCTTCTGCCTACTTAAGAGCATCTGGTCCAAAGATATAACCTTTCCTAGCTTCTAACCAATGCAGAAAGGTTTTGCACTTCCTACCATAGAGTGCTTCAAATGGGGATATTTTTAGACTGGATTGATAACTGTTGTTATAGGAGAATTCTACATAAGGTAAGCACTTCTCTCAATTTGTGGTAAATTTCAGGGCATAAGCCTAAAGCATGTCTTCAAGAATCTAGTTCACTCTCATTGTTTGCCCATCGATCTAGGGGTGATATGCCGTGCTAAAGGCTAGGTGGATTCCAATGCATCATGTAGACTAGCCTAGAAATGCAAGGTGAACTAGGAACCTCGATCCAAGACTATTATCTTGGGTACTATATGCAAGCACACGGTGTTAGCCATATGCAACTCGGCCAATCTATTTCCCTTATAGGTGGTTTTCATAGGGATAAAGTGGACAATTTTAGTCAACCTATCAACTATGACCTATATAAAATCATATCCAGACTTAGTTCGTAGTGGGACAGTAATGAAATCCATTCCAACTTCTTCCTACTTCCATTGGGGAATCTGTAGGGGTTGACATAGTCTGCAGGTCTCTGGTGCTCAGCTTTGATCCGTTGGCACAGATCACAACATGCTACGAACTCATCAATGTCTCTCTTCATATGAGGCCACCAATATAGGGTCTTCATATCCTGATACATCTTAATGTATATGCTGAGCTAGAGGCTTCTTTGAGTATCAAGTCCTTGAGCTCCTTTTGGTGGGGAACAAAGAGACATTTCTTGTACCATAGGATTTCTTGTTGATCTTCAATTATCTTGGGGGCTTTCCTCTTAGCTATGAGGCATTGAACCTCTGGACTTCAAGATGTTCTTCTTGAGTAGTCTTAATCTGCTCTTCTAAGGTTGGGTGTACTTCCATAACAGCTAAGGTGCATTGCTCTACTAACTCAAGGTTGAGTGCTTTCAATTCATTGTAGAGCTCGGGTTGAAGTTCTCGAAGCATGACATTGTTGTAATAGGGTTTACAGCTTAATGCATCAGCCATTATATTAGCTTTCCCGGGATGGTAATGGATGTCTAAGTTATAATTCTTGATTAGCTCTAACCATATTCTTTGCGGGAGGTTGAGGTCTGCCTAAGTGAAAACCTACTTGAGACTTGTGGTCCGTGTAGATACCATAATGATTTCTGATCAAGTAATGCTGCCAAATTTCCTGGGTGTGCACCATTGATGCTAACTCCAGGTCATGGGTTGGATAATTATCTTTATGGGAATGGAGTGGTCTGGACACATAAGCCATGACCTTTGCTCCTTGCATGAGCACGTAGCCAAGACCTTAGCACAAAGCATTACATTAGACTTCAAAATCCTTGTGTATATCTGGCAGGACTAACATAGGGGCAGTGGTCGACTTTTTCTTCAATTTTTGGAAACCCTTTTCACAAGTATCTATCCACTCATACTTCTTTTCTTTTTTGGGCAGGTAGGTCACATTGGTCTGGAAAGCTTAGAAAATCCTTCTATGAAGTGTTTATAGTATCTAACCAACCTAAAGAAACAACGTACTTCAGTCACTGAGGTAGGTTACTTCCACTCCAAAATAACTTCTGCTTTGGATATATCGACTGCTATTGATCCCATTGAGCCAAAATTCTCACTTGTTGTACTTGGCATATAACTGGTGTTCTTTAAGCTTCTCTAGGACTAATCGCAGATGTTTGACATGTTATTCAGTGGTCTTGGAGTAAATTAAGACATCATCTATAAACATAACCACAAACTTGTCTAAGTATTCCATGCATACTTTGTTCATGAGGTTTATGAAGTAGGCTAATGCATTGGTCACGGTGAATGACATGACTGTGAACTCATATAGGCCATATCAGGTGGTAAAAGTCATTTTGGGGATATCTTCAGCCCTGTTCTTGAGTTGGTGGTATATTGACCTTAAGCCTATCTTAGATAATACCAAGGCTCCTGAAAGCTGATCAAATAGATCATCGAATACTGGGCAAGAGATACTTGTTCTTGATGGTCACATCATTAAGGGCTTATATAATCCAGCATATTCTGACGGTTCCATCCCTCTTCTTTACAAAAAGTATTGGCGAACCTCACGGGAATGAGCTAGAGTCTCTTGGCAATTGGGGCGGTCCTTGGTTTTAAGTTGATTACAAACTTTATGTCTATGTCTAGTGGCATGCCAGGTAATTCTTTTAGAAAAAACCTCTAGGTAATCCTGAACTATAGACATTTCTTCTAGTGGCATATCTTCGAGGTGATAGATTGCACGACCCAAAGAGGGACGATCCATAATAACTTTTATTGTTAAACTAGGATACTTGGTGAGTAACACCTTTCTATTGGCATAGTCTATCATCCTTGGTATTTGGCCAACCAATCCATCTCTAGGATGATATCCAAAGTTTGGGATTGTAGCACCATGAGGTCTCCTAAGAATCCAAAGTCTTTCATGGAAATCTCTACCCTGGGGCTTACCAACGTAGCAGTTAAGGGTTCTTTGGGTGAACTAAGTTCCACCGGTTTCCTCAACTTAAAGGTTGGCAATTTAAGCCTTTCAACAAACTTCCTCGATATGAAAGAATGAGGAGAATCAAACATAACATGTGCAGGTACTGACTTCACAGAAAACATATCCATTAGTACTCCGGTAGCTTCCTGAGTTTCTTTTGCAGTGACGTGATTCACATGGCCTTGGTTTGGTGTTGAGGCAGTCCTGGATGTTTGTGGGGTTTGATGGCTTTTGCTTAGAGTTGATGCTTGACCTTGAGTCGGAGTGGTTCCTAGGTTGAACTTCACTGGGGAGACTTGGCATTTGGGCATCAGTTGGCAAAGTGCCATTTCTTTCCACAACTGAAGCAATGGAGATGAGCTATCAGGTTGACTGTAGCAAATTGTCCTGAGGTAGTACCAATTAGGCCTAGCGGTACTACCACACTTAAAATTTAATGACTAGTTCAGATGCATTAATTGCATACAAAATAACCATTGAATAGTAGGTGACTGATACATGGCGGTAGTTCCACACCTACTGAATTTTGTGGAATTTTATCCCAAACAGTCGAATTTATGGTTGGGGGCTATAAATACCCTCTCAACAAAACCATGGCTCCAACTCTTGACCTCATTGAATACACTAGAACCATTAGTGCACTCTCTACTACTCAATTTGCTTATATTTCACTTTGAAGGTAGTTCAGAGTATTAAAGTGCATTTGTATCATTTGTTGATCTTTTGGCACTTAATACTTCCTCAAGCAAGGACTGTGATTTGTTACTCTTTGTGTTTGTCGGTACCTAGACAACTTAGGAGAAGATTGTGTGGTGATCACTTCAAGAAGATTGTGAAGAGCCCCGATAATGGTTGTGAGTGGTGTGGTGCTCGCCATCTCTGGAGCGGAGGAAGAGCAATCTTAGTGAAATTGAGGTCTATAGGCTTAATTTGTGGAGCCGGTCCAATTCGTTTGGACTTACCTCAACGTGGACTAGTAAAACCGACAAGTCTTAAATACCATAGGAAAAACATCGCGTGTCTTCATTGTGGTTATCTCTTGTCCTTACTCTTCCGCATTTACATTCCTAGATATTGAATTGATTATCTTGTGTAGCTAGAATTATATTTAGTAGAGACATTGCTTGTGATGCCCTAGAAAACTTGGTCATTTAGCTCTTGACATGTGGTAAAATCTTTAAATTGCTCCTTGCTGTTAAAATTCTTAACTTTAGGCAAAAATTTAGTATCTCCAATTCACCCACCTCTAGTCGGTTATCCTTGATCCTACACCTGTAGGGGCAGAGGTGGAGCTCATGGCGGTGCTATCGGGGTGGAGACGGAGTGTGTAGCAGCGACGAAGCTCGATTCGGCCAAAATCGATTCCAGAAGTCACTTCTAAAAGCTAGATGTTTGATTCGGCTTTCGACTTCTGGAAGCTAAAGCCAGAAATTGAAGCCGTTTCAAATGCCCCTTAGTTAGACTAAGGCAATTTATTTTTTGAGGGGTTGAGCATCTTTTTTTTGAGTTGTCTGTAAAGTTTTTCTAATATTTCTAAAAATCTATCTATTTTTCAAACATACCAAGTTAGGGATATTCAAAGCATCTCTACCTAAAAAAGGGGCTGGATTGATTTAGCAAGGTCCACTTTTAAACAAATTTATTGGAAATATTATGTTACTATACAATATCAATATTCCAATAATGTTTTATTCAATTAAATTTATCTTTAGAAAGACACTTATTTAATTTCATATTGTTTAGGGATATTCGAAGCCTCTCTAACTAAAAAAAGGGCTGGATAGATAGCAAGGTCCACTTTTAAACATGTTTGCTGAAAAATATCATGTCACTATACAGTATCTCTTTATTGCATATTTAAATAATGTCTTATTCAATTTAATTTATCTTTAGAAAGCCACTTATTTAAATTTCATACATGTTAAATATTGCGCTGCATTGAAATGGTTTTTCCTCAGACGATTTAGAAAAAACATCAGAATCGACAGAGGCTTATTTAGCATAATTAAATTTAAAAAAAATTTAAAAATATAAAAAATATGTTAGCCCATTACGTATAATACAAACAAATACGGGAAAAAAAAGAACCGACAAAAAAGCTCAACAAAAAGCCAAAAATTCAGAAAAAGACGAAACTTATGAATAGTGCCAAATAAGCCCGTAGTACTGTAGCGCAGCCATGTTGATCGCGCCTAGCATTTCATTGTTATCCTTTAAAAGTGCACTTTAGAATAAAAAACTAGTGATGGCATTAATCATGGCTTCATAATATGTCATAAATAAAACAAAACAAGTAGAAATTGAACGAAGGGGAAAAGAAGACAAGACATAGGATCACCTCCCAAAGAAGAAATGAAGGGAAAAGAAAACAAATGCTTGGTTCCTTTAGATTTATTATTTGTGATTTTTGGTTTTTACGGTAGTAACTTGTTTTTAAATAATATGTGTTTCTAAGATAAAATTTATAAATTAATTATAGTAAATACTATACAGACTCTAGCTATATCGGCTAAAATTATATATAACTATCTCAGTCTTCTCACTCTGCAGAATTAAGAAGTCATACGCTAAACCTATAAGCGACAGCCACCAAAATAGGATACCCCAAGCAATCAAAACCAAATAAGGCAAAACTAGGGTTCCTCTCCTGCTTCTCTTGCTGGCTTGATGCTACCACCTACTCAACTACCTTCGCTTCCTTCCTCTCCACTCCATTCGAGCCCTCCGCCCCACCACCGGGCACTCCCGACCTGTAAGTTTTTGTACGATTTCCCCATCTTCTCCCCCAATTTCTCACGCTTCTCGAGAATTTGGTTCCTTTTCTCTGCACTCGCCCGCAAATTTGGTCCTTTTAGGTGCTAATTGGGTCGAAATTTGTCGTCTTTTTCTTTTTATCCGCTGGCGCGGGGTAATTATTTGGGGAGCGAATTCCGAAGAAACCTGCATTTTGTGTAAGCCTAACTTCGTCTGTACCTGGGCCATCGAGATTACGGGTTCTTGCTTTGCTGTATAGATTTGTTCATAAGAGTATTTCCTTGATGCATTGTTGCGTTCTGAATTTTCGAAATAATCATGTTAGCTTTGCCTCCTTCCAGGTTCCTTCTGGTATTTGTTCCTGCAAGGATTTCTTTGAACTTATGGTTCCCTGAGATTGAAGTAGCCACAAGGCACCTCTGGTTGTCTGAATAGCTCTGGTGTGGGGTTTTCAGCAAGAAAATCTGCAAATGAGTGGGATGTAGGGGCTACTCGGGGTTCTGCATTACAGGTTAACCGGGATGGGGTCACTGTGCTGCGTGGCGGCGCGACCCCATGGGACTAGCACAGCTAGCCGAGAGTGGTCCTCGATTGGCCGGAGTGATCCGCTCTGGGGGACCAACGCTGGCTTCTCGCCACCACTGTCGAGGTGGGAGTACCGGATCAATTCCGAGGGCTTGTCTTATGGATCCCATGGTGACAGCGGGGTTGCTGCGAATTATGGTTCATCACTATCCTCAAATAGTAAAGAGGCTAGTAGGAGCTGGGGGACGAGCGAGCTTCAACCAGATCATCGTTTTTCTACCTCAGAGGGTGCCTTTTCATATTTCAACAGCCCGGATGTTAACTTCCAGAATCACCACATTACGCTTCCTATGCTGCAAGATTCTAGCATTGATGAATACGTGAGAGGTAAGTGTTCTTCGAGCAGCAGTCTTTTTTTAATGCTTTCTGATGTTCCAGCTGCTTTTGCTATTAATACTTTCTAGGTTTAAGCATGCCCCAGTTGTTTCAAACATGACATCCATACTGTGTTTCCATTTACTGTATTGACTATTGAGTATGCATCAATTCAACAGATTTACTTATGTGCCACTTTGCCCTCATCTGCTATTTGATTCCGATTTAGATGTGCAGCAGCTATATAGCTTGCCGACAAGAACAAGAATGCTATAGTTTTTACTTTTATTGGTAGCCTTGTAGTTTTACTGGCCATTTTGGAATAATGGGAACTGTTTGCCATTGCTGTCCTGTGGTGCCACCAAGTATCAAGCACTGCATAATCCAGCAAAATTACATGTTTACAAATTTACTGCATACCACATTCTTGCTCAACAAATGCAGATTGTACCCCAAGTTACTTTCTGTAAATCACAAGCAAGATGACAAATTGTTAGCTGATTTTTTGAGATCATATGTGTGCCAAATTATATAACCTTTAACCCATCCCGCCATAGCAAAACTTGTTGACAATGCCGATGAGCATGACAGTATTCTGATAACGATTAAAATAGATACTTAACATCTTGTGAATTTCTTTGTGTGGTGGATAAAGTAAACTGTAACCAAATCCAATGTCAGTGAGCATGAAAGCGTATAAACTTTGTTTCTTATAGTTGACAAAATCTCTCACTTAAACTTTGTTGTATTTTTGTTAACAAAGAGTGTTTTAGAAAACAAATGTGAGCAAAATCGAAATTGGCTTAAAGTATTATTCTAGGTAACTCTCAGTGTGGGTGTTCCTTATTTGACTCTAAAGTAGTGGAGTTTACAAGTCTGGTTTAACTATCAACAGCCTTCCTGCTGGTATTGGTGCCGATACATATGATGAGATTTCAGTGTCTTAGTGAAACAAGAGCCTTACTGGCTTGAATGTAGAATTAACTCCTGAACCAGCTGATGTGCTGGACTTTTGGGTGCGAGTTATTTTTAAATTCTCAATTATGATTGTTAATTGATAAGATATTCGAGTTGAATTCCATGCTAACTGGTGGTTTATTTTTTTGTGACAATGATTGATCTCCGGTCAATTCTGTAGTATTGATTTGGATTTTACCATTGACTCTAGTGATGATCATTGCCTGTGCACATTCATTTCAAATGATACAAGTTATTATATTAAGATGAGTTGACCCCCTACATGAATAATTGGTCTGCTATGTCCATTTTAAAAGGTTCTCATTTGGTGCACTACATCATAAGTTCATAATTAATACACGTAACTGAGTTGGGATTTCAAAATTGGGGAGTGAAAATCACATGGCCTTCACCATTTTGTTTGTAGAAATTTGTTACCACACTTGGACTCTATCATGTGTTTGCATATTTAGTTCCAGATTGCTTGTTGCTTAGTTTTTCATGATGGCTCCTGGTATCAGAAGTACTTAGTCTTTATGTTAAGATGTCTAGCTGAAGTGTCAACCCTGTTGTTAAATGCCTTTTAGAGATATATAGGCTGGTTAGCTGCTATTCACCACTACCCTGATTTAGGATTCATCATTTATCTCTAAGGCTCCTTCTGGTCAGGAATTACAAACACTGTGCTCATGCTCAATGCTTATGGGGCCTATTCTTTTCAGCTTCTAAAAGTTGTTTTTCCCCTTTTCTACATAACTAGCTTTTAAACGGACCATCTTTTCAAAATATAGTCTACTAGTTAATTGTAGTACATACTGTGCCGACTTTATTTATATTGGCAAAAACCGCACGTGAGTTTCTGTTATTCTGTAATTTCTCGCACGAATAGCCTAAAAACCACAAGCTGCAGCTAAAAGCCATAAGTTTCAGCCAAAAAGAACATGCCATGTTATCTTTGTTTACACTACGCTTGAGATGTTTGGGTATTGCATGCACTACATGATTTAGATTGATCCAGCAATGGTGATATGTTGAAGTGTGATCAGTTAGATTGTTTGTATTAGAAACATATGCACCATGGGTGCTTTGTCAACTTGCTAGGTTTCAGGTCCCGAATCCCAACTCGACTGAAAACATCTCTTAGCCCAAATTAATTGACGCAAGATAACTTAATATTCCCCTGAAATATGTGTTCCTACTGGAGGAAGGTAAAATTTGTAAATCTTCTACTAGTTTTATAAAACAAAATTTTGCTTATTCTTACCGCTTGTCATTCTATTATAGTATTATATGCGTGGGTTCTAGAGTGTAGATTTTAAGGCCCCGTTCCAAACAGTGATGGCTTCTGACTTCCAGAAGCCAAAAGTTGCTTAGAATACGTTGGTTTCTTAATGTGTAGATCGGTTACTCTGGATCTGTTCCTTCCCCTAACTGGTGCTCTCCTTCTCCTAGCACCGTTCTATTTCAAGTCGTCGTCTAACCTCCGACGGATGTTATCCTGTTATGAACTAAGGTTCATGATATTTTTCTCTTCTTTTTCTTTTTTTCTTTTTCCTTTGCATATAAAAAGCAATAAAAACCGCTAAAAACCGGAAAACCTGATTAAAAAACCGATAAAAAACTTGGGAGTACAATAATTGATGCATATTTAGTTCGTACAATAGGTAATCTAACGCAAAAAAGGTCAAAACTAACCTAGGAAGTGCATTATGCAATCATAAATGTAAATTTATATTTGAAACATTTCAGCCGGTTTTTTTGCTACCGGTTCCCACCGGTTTTTCTATCCCTGCTCTCACATCTCACGCTTTATATCACCACTAGGTAGTATTAAGCAGGGTTGAAAAAACCGGCGGTTACCGGCCGGTAACCGCCGGTAACCGGATATACCGGTCGCAACCGGGATTTAAAATACCGGCCGGAAATTTTTGAATTGAGATTTGAATTTTTGACTTGCTAATGCAGTGGGTATATTAGTTTGGGTATTGTTTTTGATATATTAGGTTGATTAGCTATTGTTGGAAGTAAAAAAAGGGTGAATTATTGTGATAGGCAGTTAGTAGTGGTGTTGGCAAACATGTTGGGTCCATTGTGCTGGAAAGGGCATTGGATACTTGTCTTTGAGAGTGTTTTGCAGCATTTTAGCACTAAAGAAAGGGCAGCAACAGTTGGCACATTAGATTGGAAGAAGAAATCAGCATCCTGGGGAGAAGGGACTAGCTGTAGCACGCGAGAGAGAAGTCAAGTAGTTGCAGCAAAATGGTAGAGGAGAAGAGGAGATATGGCAATTTACAAGGTTTTGTTATATGTCGAAACATCTCAATTACTTTTGGTCTCATAGTTACAACAAAATATTTCAATTTAGGGCAACAAAAGTGAAGCTTTTGGGGTAGTTTCATGTAGTTTGATGGAGCTTTTTTACAATGGATTAGTTTGATGTAGTGGAGCTCCAATTTAGGGCAACAAAATACTTCAATTTAGGGTTGAGAAATTGGATCCAAATATTTAGCCCAACCTCCTCATTCCACCGGTTTTACCGGTTTTTTCACCGGTAAAACCGGTTCCCGCCCGGTAACCGGACCGGTTACCGGTCCGCTCCCGCCCCGCAAAAAAATTGCATTTGATGAAATTTGACCGGTTGCAAATCCGGTTTTACCGGTTACCGGGCGGTAACCGGTACCGCCCGGTGGCCGGGATTTGTCCCGGTTCCGGTTTTTTCATCCCTGGTATTAAGTACTCCCTTCGTTTCAAAATATAAGACATATAGTTTTTTCAGTTTTGTTTCAAAATATAAGGCGTGCATGCTACTTTAATGACATCTTCTCTCTTTTTCCCTCATTCATCTTCCCTCTCTCTTCAATATTTATGAGTAAACACCCACCCACACTATTGTATCTTATTCCCAAGACATTAACACTAGGGACATTATGGTCATTTCCCTCCACCATCCTCTTGGTTTTAGAAATTTCTTAATCTCCGTGCGTGACCAAAATACACTATATAAAAAGATATGGAGGGAGTATTACCGATCATTTTAGATCATATTTGTTGGTATTTTCTCTGTACAAGTCCCTCTCTGATTGTTGTGTTCTTTCTTTTCTTTGGTTGCATCATTTAATCCATCTGAAGAACACTTAGTTTTAGGCAAGTCTTTCTTGACTTCTTGTACTTATATGGCAACAGTCAAAAACTATCAATGCTTTACCAAAAGCTTAGTCTTCAAGCTATTTAGGATTGTGGCGCAATTTGAGTGATGTTGTCATGGTTGCAGTTTCTATGATTATTCTACAATATTATCGACAGCATGAGTGCACAACAGCACATTTGCTACACCATTTAATCATGTTCACATCTCTTCTAAGTTTCTTTTGTTTTTTAAGATTATTCTTTGGTTCTTTGCGCCTTGAACACATGGTAAAGTGCTTTGTGCATGATTATTTTGCTGTGTGTTTCTACTGGATGTGCATATACAGTGTTTTTTTTATTGTTTAACACAATTTTTGTGTATCCATCACCCCTTTTGCACATGGGGGCATGGGCATGTTCATGCAACCTTTTCCAATGTGCTTTGCAACAAGATCAATTGTATTAATTTGAGTTAACTGTATTACTGTGCAGTCTCGGTGGCTGAGCCGATAGGTGGATTGTTATTGTCAGAGGTATACCATATGCCAGCTTTGTGTTCGTCTTATAACTAGTTCATTACTCTCTCCAGGCTTCAGAGGACTTGATTTTCTCCTCTCTGTGTATGTGTAGGGAATGTCAGGGCAGCAGAACAGTGGTGGTTCCACCTCCTCTCGCTCTGATGGAAGTGAGTATGATATTGTGCCTAAATCATACTCATCTACACCACGCAACTTCCCAAGTCGCCGATCATTCCTGTCAAAGCCAATTCATCCTCTATCATTTCCAGAACATGCGCTAGAAGGGCAAGAAATCCATAGTCCTGTTGCCAGTGCAAGCTCCAACAATCCTTTACGCTCTGAGTTCAAGGGAATAGGAGAGCTCCGCTCTTCGGGTCTCATGGACTATGCCAGTGGCAGTCATGGGGAGTCAGGAAATTGGAGTGCTGCAAGTAGCATGGATCTTACTGATTTATCTGAACGACCAGAAGCTGAACGCTCTGGACCACTGCATTCTAATAATATCATGGAGAGGACAAGGTGTGACCTTTGTGAGAGGTTGTTGTCCAAGAGATCGCCTTGGGGTTCTCGTCGAATTGTCCGTACTGGAGATTTACCAGTTGCTGGTGTGCTTCAGTGCTGCCATGTCTACCATGCTGAGTGCTTGGAGAGGACCACTCCCAAGGGCCAGAAGCATGATCCTCCTTGCCCTGTATGTGACAAGCTGGCTGGTAAAGATACTGAGCATCGGTCAATTTGCAGGTTAAGAAATGGATTCCCAAGATTAAGATCGCTAGGGGAAGGGCCTTCAAGAGTTTGGAGCTGTGCTCAGGCCGGTGATTGTGTCGCTGGGGCTGTCCAGATACCGAGGTCAAGTAGCATCGCACTGTTGAGTCGGAGTGGTCACAAGACGCATGCCTCTTCAAAGGGAGAATCCTACAAAGACTGGGCTGAGACATCAAGAAATGCTTGATGTAGCTCCCTAGTGCCTTGCCGTAGGTATTGGTCATGGCCTTGCATTATGGTCTTGTTATTGTCACAAGGTCGATGTGTATCGCAGAGTCGCAGATATTGCCATGGTTTAACGGTCCGGCTAGAAAATGACGTAGATGTGCCTATGTAACTGACTAAAATTTTCCATTATCAATTATCAGGGCTGCCACTTGTGCATAAAGGTCGTAGATCTAATTCTTGTGTGCGCGCTCAAATTCTTTCTGATGAAGTTGTATGTGCTGGAAATGTTAAGAGAGAATCAGCAGATGTACCGATTTCTGTAACTATTCACAAGGATCTACGAAATTACCACAATTATCTCTCCATGATCTCTTCGTTGTATGGTTGTAATGTTGTGGGTATTGCAATGAGTGCACTTTCTTAAAAAAAAAAAGAACTTGCGTCTCAAAAGAAAAACTTGTGGTGGATGCACGCGACTTCTGACGTTAAATTGAGACATTCTTTTGGCTCAAATCGTTTGAATTGTATATATAACTTCAAACCTGAACTCAGGGTTTGAGTTGTCCCTGTGCTTGTGTGCCATTTGAAAGAAGCAGCACAAAATTAAACCATGTCAAGCCCAAATCCAAAAGATGCAATTTTCAGGTGTTTGCGAATATTTTAGCAGATGATATGACATTGCTTGGTTGTGAATGCAAATTACACTTTTTGAGGGTTGCATTGCATGTTCTCTCATCTAATTCGGAAGTACGTGCAGGAGGTGTCCGAGCGGCCGCTGCTCCCGCCACTTCTCCAGGTTCACCAATACAACCGCTTCAAACCGCCAAGAGCTCTATATAAACAGCAGATGCTCCTGTGCTTCTTGTTGTTGGACCGAAATTAGCGACAGAGGAGGGTAAACGTCGACTTTTAAAAACAACCCCTCAAAAGTAATCACACGAATGACCCTCTCCAATAGCTACGACAGCTATGAAAATGGATTTCAACCTCTCTGGATCCTCAAACTTGCAGGAGAAAAGACGGGACACACAAATAACAGAGATAAGCCAAAAGATTGGAAGATTATGGCTGCATAAAGCAATGGCCGGTCTGACCGCCCTAGCCCAGCCGGTCTGACCGCCAGCTAGTGGCCGGTCTGACCGCCCTCTTTCCTCCGGTCTGACCGGTCAGCAATTTCAGAGAGCAGCAGAGTCCGAAAAT
Source organism: Dendrocalamus sinicus (assembly GCA_036346575.1). Classification (NCBI taxonomy): domain Eukaryota; kingdom Viridiplantae; phylum Streptophyta; class Magnoliopsida; order Poales; family Poaceae; genus Dendrocalamus; species Dendrocalamus sinicus. The sequence continues at coordinate 11,134,776 of CM070670.1, forward strand.
CAAACAGCAAGAATGCAGAGTTTCCAGACTTTGAACATCAGTGCAATTTGAGGTTTCTCCTTGATCCTTTTGGCCCAGAACGGCAAGGAAATGATCACAATAGCCAGAGGAACCTAGGAGACCAAAGAAATCCAACTCATGACCAAGAATTTCAGATTTGGGACAAAATCTGAAAACTACAGAGAGCAGCAACAAAAACTCAAATTCCCATCTAATCTCTGATCCTTTGACCATGAAACTTTGAGGATAGCTACTTAATAGCCTCATGACTTAAGATACCAAGTTTCATGCCATCTCATAAAGGGAAACAAGAACTACACCAAAACCCGAGAAATGAGATGAAGAACAAAGAAGAACAAAACTGAGATTCTTGTGATTCAAACCAATTGTTCTTGGAACTAGCTGACCAAAGGGTCTAGAAATGCAATTCCATCTCTGAGCAACCCATTTTGCCACCCCTCAGCAAAAATCAACACAAGAACTGAAAAACAAGAATCAAGCAGTGAGGGCATCGAAGGCAAAAACCAACAGAGAGCCAGGAATCCAATCAAACCCAAACAAAGCCATCTCAGATTGACATTGAGGATGAGAGATACATGATTACAAGGGGTATCAACTCATATCATCCCTACAATCCTATACATGCTTGGAGAAATCAAGAACTCACTACATGCTATACTCAAGAACTCATGCCAGAGTCTTCTCACGTAGTGGACACACACACAGAGAGGAGACAAAGAAGGAGACACCCTCTGCCTCACACAACCACTCCTCACCAATTAAAGCTCCAAAGCAAAACAACCTCTCCAAAGGCTCTTTTGACTCAAGCAAAACCCTAACTCTCTCCCAAAGCCATGCACTCCCTCATTAGACATCCATGCACTTGAGAATCCCTCTCCTATTTATAGCCTTTGGTTAATGGGTCTCCAACCCGTTACGCCCGCTAAATCCCGAACGGACACCGCTTCCACCTGTGCAGCTTTGCGTTTTTACCGAAACGTCCCTCGTGTACCTTCCGGGAAGCTTCCGCATTCCTTGTCGTCCAAGCCTCGTAACCACCTCGAGTCTTCGCCGTCTTTGACACATCTCGACCGTTTTGACCTCGGCACCACCTGCGCCTAGTCCGGTCCTTCGTGCCTCGCCACGACTCCGCCTCGACGTCCTGCAGCCAACACAAACAAGAAACACATCACATAGCACCGTTCGACACATGTAAACCTCATTAGCATCAATAAATCATAGTCAAGCATAAAATGCCCAAACGTCCAATCGGGAAAAGGTATATATGCAATAAGGCCGTTTAACCATACCTGACTGCGCCAAATACCGACCTGGCACAAACCACTCAAACCAAACTCAATCTTTGCAACATACTTGTCAATTACTCATCATAAACATGTGGTCACCTCCACATGGTCTCTCACTTGTGTTCTTGTTTTTCCAGGTGATCGCATCCGGATCAATAGTTATCAACATCCGGTAAATGTCAAACTCTGTTTCTTCTCCCATGATCTTTTATTGGCTATTGCATTGCGACTATTGCGCCTTTTTATGGCCTCAAATATTCATTACATTTGTTTCTATAAATAAAGGAAAATTTTCGCTGTAGTAGATGAGAGTACCTCAGCAGGAGCATGGCTGAAGGCAAGAAAGGCCATCCACGGCTGAACGAGCGAATCCTGTCGTCCCTCTCAAAGCGGTCCGTCGCTGCGCATTCCTGGCATGACCTTGAGATAGGTAAAAGGGCATACCCGAAGTACTGTACTATCCATGGTGTTCTCCTTTCAGTGTAATTCTGAAGGTTCATGGAGCTGATGCTTCATTTTATCCAAATGCTAGGACCTGGAGCCGTTTTCAATGTTGTAAGCATCATATACATCCTATGCCTTGTCATCCTGGGTAAAGTAAAGCCAAAATCATTGCTTTCAGATAGATCAAAACCTTGCATGCTTGTCGAGATCACAAAGGGGAGTAAAGTAGGAGCTTGACAAGAAGACTGGACTGATCAAGGTACACTTTCTCCACTGAAGTTTCAGCATGGTGGTGTACTATTTTAATCAGGAAAGCGGAAAAATCTGAGCATTTTTTTTTCACAATTGAGAATATGACAAGCTGCCTCTCTAGGTCGACAGAGTTATGTACTCATCGGTCGTCTATCCACACAACTACGGTTTCATACCACGGACGCTGTGAGAAGATGGTGATCCAATAGAAGTGTTGGTCTTGATGCAGGTGAACATGGCTACTCATGTTCAGTTTATCTACCTCAGTGCTGTAGGTTGTATAAGATGATGTCTAAGTTCTAATTCAGCCTACACCTGAACAGGAACCGGTGATACCTGGTTGCTTTCTTCAAGCTAGAGCCATTGGCCTTATGCCTTTTGAGTAATCAAGCAAGACGATTTTTTTCAGTGTTTGCTTGTGAACATTTCCGTCTCTCACAATGTTGTTGGCCTAATGGTGCACTTGCTTTTGGAACATAAAGGGTGAGAAAGATGATAAGATCATTGCAGTGTTCGTTGACGATCCTGAATACCTCCACTTCAACGGTCTCAAGGAGCTCTCCCCCCACCGCCTTGCTGAAATCCGTCGCTTCTTTGAAGACTGTACATTCCATTTCTTCCCACATTGCTTGGATTTATGACGATGATAGCACCACGATGATTCCTGAGTGCTGATGTTTATTCGATGTTATCCGTTTGCAGACAAGAAGAATGAGAACAAGGAGGTTGCAATGAACTTACTCTTGCCACCAACCACTGCTCAGGAGGCCATTCAACACTCGATGTGAGTTCTTCCTGAAATAACTTTATAAGGAGATCTTTCTGTCATCAATCAGCAATTGGCAATGCAAATGCAAATGCAACTGCATATGTGTATGCCTCAACATGATGATGAGATGCAAAATGCCACCGTCTTCAGTTAGCTGATTTTACTTCCTTTCTGCTTTTGCCAAATCTGCCCACCTTTGTTGTAAATGTGAAAAGGTAGCATTCTTCGGGTTAATAAAAAATAGCTAACTATTTTAAGATAAATTTCTAGTTAAAAATAAATAATAATCTTATTATTGACTAACACAATGCTGTTTCAGGGACCTATACGCTGAATACATCCTGCACAGTTTGAGGCGCTAGTCATCGTTGCAGATGGAAAAATCGGTTTCCCGGTCTCGTAAAAAAAACAATAACCAGTCTCCTGGATAATGCTGCTGCAGGAGCCATCTTCGCAGTATGTTTGAACCAAGGGATAATGTTATTCTTCTGCAGATTTTTGCAGAACATTGGAGTCAAGGGATCATATTATATTTCTGTATATTTTTTTGCAGAATATTTAATATCAACACTTGAAAACTTGTCTGCTTGCTTTCTCTCAAGTGTGTAGTTCCAATTGCCTTTACAACTCTCATCTTACTGATCATGCATGATAAGATATTCTTTGTTGTGTTTTAAATTTATAAATGTTAATTGTATCGTATGATGTTTCCAAAAAACAGTTACAACAGAAAAACAAAACATTTTTCATGCAATCTGTAGGATCGAATACCACAATTAGAGGGGGGGTGGTGAATAATTGCCTCCACTTTTTGAAATCTCTTAGTGTTTGATGAAAGTTTCGACCGCTTGGCACTCAACCGCTCAGATGTCGTAAACTCTTACCAGTTGTAAACTTTGACGATGGTTTCGACCGCTCGCTTGATCTTCAACCAATGTGCACATACTCGAACTTAGAGCCCTCGTCCTATTCACTGAGAAGAAGGATGGGACTTGGCATATGTGCATAGATTATTGTGCTCTTAATCGGGTGACTATCAAGAATAAATACCCTTTGCCTCGTATCGAGGACATTTTGATCAGTTGAAGGGAGCCAAGGTGTTTTCCAAAATTGATCTACAATATGGGTATAATCAGATTCGAGTGCGGGAGCAAGATATTGAAAAGACAGCTTTCTCCACAAGGTATGGGCACTATGAGTATAAAGTTATGTCCTTTAAACTAACAAATGCCCATGCTATCTTTATGGAGACGATGAACAACATGCTACACAAGTATTTGGAGGACTTTGTGGTTGTGTTCATCGATGATATCCTGATTTATTCCAAGACGGAGGAAGAGCATAAGCAGCATTTGAGGCTTGTGCTTGAGACTCTAAGGAAAAATTAATTCTTTGCCAAGTTGAAAAAGTGCGAGTTCTAGATTTCTGAAGTGGGCTTCCTAGGACATGTGATCAACCATGAGGGCATTTTAGCAGATCCAACCAATATTTCTACAGTAGTAGACTGGAAGAGACCATCCAATGTTAAGGAAGTTAGAAGTTTTCTTAGTTTAGCTGGTTATTATCGGCGTTTCGTGAAAGATTTCTCCATTATTGCTAAGCCAATGTCTCAACTCACGCGGAAGGGTGTGAAATTCCAGTGGACCGGTGAATGTGAGCGCAGTTTCAATGTTTTAAAAGAGAAGTTGGTAACTGCTCCTATTCTCACTCTTTCTGAGCCAGGGAAGCGTTTCACGGTCTACTCGAATGCATCGCGAGTGGGTTTGGGTTGCGTGCTCATACAGGATAACAAAGTGATCGCGTATGCCTCGCGGGAATTAAAGAAACATGAGCAGAATTACCCTACTCACGATTTAGAGCTGGCTGCAGTGGTTTTTGCTCTAAAGATTTTGAGGCATTATTTGTATGGAGAATCCTGTGATATTTTCACTGACCATAAGAGCCTCAAGTACATCTTCACTTAGAAAGAGTTGAATTTGAGGCAAAGAAGGTGGTTGGAACTGATCAAAGACTATGATCTCACTCTCCAGTACCATCCAGGTAAAGAAAATGTGGTTACTGATGCCCTTAGTCGCAAGACGACACCCTCCGTAGGTTGTCTCATTGCTGACTTTGAATGGATGGGAATTTGCTATTGCTATGCCGGTACAGCATAAGTAGAGACACAGTTGTTACTGGAATCAGCAATTCCATAACGGGTGAAAGAAGCGCAACAGCATGATAGGTTGCTTCAAAAAGTGAGGAAGCGTCTCGATGAAGGAAAATCGGAGGACTTCGGCCTTGATGAGTTGTGCGCATTACGGTTTAGGGGCCGTCTTTGCGTGCTACAAAAGGATCAAGTCAAAGATGATATTTTGAGAGAGGCTCATCGTACCCCGTATACGGTACATCCTGGTGAAACCAAGATGTATCGGGATTTGAAAAAGAGCTTTTGGTGGAAGAGAATGAAGGTGGATGTCGTTCAGTATGTAGCATCTTGTAGGATTTGCCAACAAGTTAAGGCTGAGCATAAGCGTCCCGCTGGACTAATGCAGCCTTTAGATGTTTCACAGTGGCCATGGGATGATGTTATCATAGACTTCGCAGTCGGCTTGCCTCGTACCCAGTGAGGTAAAGATGCAATTTGGGTAGTGGTGGACCGATTTAGTAAGTCCGCACACTTCATCCCCAATTCATACGATGAATTCGGCGAGTGATTTGGCACCTGTCTATGTGTGTGAGATAGTGAGATTGCATGGTGTGCCCAAGACGATAGTTTCGGATAGAGATGCCAAGTTTGTCTCCAAGTTTTGGGAGAGCTTGCAAAGTGCTTCGGGTACAAAACTGCAATTTAGTACTGCTTTCCACCCACAGACGGATGGGCAGTCCGAACGCACTATTCAAACAGTAGAGGACATGTTGAGGTCCTGTGTTTTATCATGGAAAGGTAGCTAGGAGGATCAGTTGGCACTCGCGAAGTTTGCCTACAACAACAGCTACCACTCCAGTGTTTGAGCCGCGCCATTTGAAGTTCTGTATGGGAGGAAGTGCAGATCGCCACCCTGTTGGGATGCTGTAGGCGAAAAGGTAGTTCTAGGCCCAGATTGGGTCCAACAGACAGTGAAACGAGTGGTAGAGATTAAACAGAATCTGCTAGCTGCCCAGAGTAGGCAGAAGAACTATGCGGATATTAGAAGGCGAGACTTAGAGTTCGAAGTGGGGGATCATGTGCTTTTAAGAGTGTCTCCAACTAAAGCAATTGTGCGATTTGGTATCAAAGGGAAGCTTAGCCCGCGGTACATTGGGCTATTTCTGATTTTGGCATGAATTGGAAAGTCGGCATATCGTTTAGATCTTCCCGAGTCTATGCGAGGAGTTCATAATATGTTTCATGTTTCTATGCTAAGAAAGTACTTAAGGGATCTGGAATATGAGATTGTTCTAGAACCATTGCCCCTTAAGCAAGACCTAACCTTCGAGTCCCGTCCAGTTCGGATTCTGGGGAATCGAAGAAAGTGTTGAGGCACAGAACGTTAAAGTATGTGAAAGTCCTATGGTCGCATCAGACTGAGCGAGAAGCGACGTGAGAATTGGAATCTCGCATGCGCAAGAAGTACCCGGAGTTGTTCTCCACGGGTATGAGTTAAGAATTGTTTTCTATTTGGCTTAGTTTGTTTATTTTTCATACAGATTACCGAGATTTAGAATTCAAGGTCGAAGGCCAGATTTAGCCAGCCCAGGCCATCCCGCAACCCTATAAGAGAGGAAAGAGCCAGGTGGAGGAGGAAGCAAAAGTCAGTTTTGCTTCTCTCTCCCGTGCTCACCTGCATGTTGCCGCTCCCCCTCGCCTTGCTGTCACTGTTGCCGCTTCACCTTGCGCCGTCATCACCGTCGCCGCCCTGCTCGTGCCAGCCGTTGCCCCGCTGCCGCTCGCGCGCGCGCCGCCGTCGCTTGGTGCCGTCACTTCTCGGCCACATCCCGCCTTCCTCATCACCTGCTACCGCTGCCACTCCACCCCGTGGACATGCCTCGCCTCCCTTCGCCCCGCAGCTCACCGCTGCTCCCTGCTCCACTCGGCCGCTTGCCGCGCAAGGAGGCAAGGGGAGAGCCGGGGGCTGGCTATGAGGGGAGAGGGTAAGGCGGAGCCGGCCGTGAGGGAGAGAGGAGGGAGCCGCCGGTGGAGTGAAGAAAAGAGAGGAGGAAGGGAGCACGGGCCAACTGGAGAAAGAAGAGAAGAAAGCCAGGCGTGTCGGTGTTGGAGAGAAGAAAAAGGAAGAGGGCACCGGCAGAGTGAAGAAAAAGAGGAGGGAGGAGCCGGCCGTGGAAAAAAGGGGCCAGGAGAGAGCCGGCTGGTTGAAGGAAAAAAGAAAGAGAAAGAGAAGAAAAGAGGAAAAAAAGAGAGGGAAAATCCATCGCCAGATCTATCAGATCCGGCCAAGGAAAGGAAGATAGAGCCTCGATCCAGTCGTTTGGGGCCAGGGTAACGCCTCGAAAACCCTTCTCCCTGCTTATTTTACTGAGTCGGGCATAAGTTAATATATCAATAATTATTTACTAATATAAATGCCTGATCGGTGCAATTGGTACGGCCACTATTTATCTGGTCGATCCGTGGCAAGAGAGGAGAGGGAGGAGAGTATAAATTGAGGTTAAATAGTGTAATCGATTAAAATGAGATTAAGCGTGTAGAAATCAATTGGCAAGTATAAATAATGAGATCGCTAATTTTATAGAATGGTTAAATATCGGGACAATGAGAGGTTGCCCGGTGGGACATGATTTGATTATGTCGGGTTGGACGTTAGAGCGATATCATTTGCTCGTACATGAATGTATTGCATGAGTGATGAATTGAGATGATTAATGCTTGTTCAGTTGGCAGTTCGAGTCTGGTGTCGTCCACGCACCGTCCGCCAGGTTAACAGGCAAGTGCATAATAAAGCGGTAAATTCGGGTAATGTTTGTTGTTAAATGGATGATGATGTATTGCTTACCATATTGTGGTAAGTTAACTATTTCTGAATGCATGATGAGGAATGATGAATATTGTTTGTTGAGACATGACATGTCGATATGCATAAATGGATAACTTGCATTGCATGCATGTCATGAAAAAAAGATAGTGTTGTGGTATCATTGGTCCACTTTGTGTGGACGCTACACGGGAGTGGAGATTGAGATCCCCGCATGAAAATGACGGGCTACTGTGATCCCCGTATGAAAAAGGATGGGCTTGTGGTCCCTGCATGGAAAACAAAGTGGGCCTGGGTGAGCATCGACGGGTGCTCGCTCTGCTATACCGGTATAGGCTAAAGAGATCAAGAGAGAGGAGCATGTGCATATGCATAATGATTGATTGATAAAAGCTTAAAGAGTTTAAATGGTAACAAATGGTGATTGAACTTATGATAACTATGGATTGATTTGTGAACCTGTTATTTACTGTTTTGCTTTGTACTTGCTGAGTCTCCGGACTCACCCTTACTTTGTCGTTGTTTTTAGGTGAATGATGGCGACATGCATGGAATGGGTATAGTCCTTTTGGCACTGTACTTATGAAATAACAGCTTAGCCTTACACTGAGTTTTTATGTTTACTCTAGTGTTAAGTCTTTTGTGGCTCGCTGTGAGCCGTGGTAGTGGGTCTCCATGGTTGTGGGACCCAAAGCCTGTTTATGATATGGTTTGTACAATATAAAATTAGTTGGCTTATTGCGATTATCCGATATTTATTTATTGTTGTCTCCCTGTGGGTAACCAAAACAAAAGAAGAGGTGCTGCTAAAAATTGGATTAGCATCACATCTTTGAAATGGTAAATGTGTGGTGGTAGCATCCTGGGCCCTGTGGAGGGCCGGGGTGTTACAAGGGAACCTCGGTGACGGTGTGGCTGATTTCGACGAGACGGAGGCGGAACGCACCTGGGGGCTTGGTGCGGCGCGGCACGGCGGAAGCCTAATCCCCCCGGTTGGGTCTTGGTAAGCTCTCAGTCCCTCTCCCTCTTCCTCTGCTCTTGGTCGCCGACTCACGGCCTTCCCCTACTCTTGGTCGTCACCTCGCATGCCTTCCCTTGTTCTTGGTCACTGCCTCGCGCGCCTAGGCGCCGCACGACTGTTGCGTCTGCCTGGCAGACCGTCACGCGAAGGCCGCCTTGGCCCACCTTGGACCACCTCGTACAGTGGCACCCAGCCGCCCAGTGCCTAGACGGTCGCCCAGGCCACCTTCTTGAACAGTGACATAAAGTTCAGACATGTTTATACAAAGTTATATGTAGTTTCTGATGCATCAGATCCATATGGAAATTTCTTGCAACTTCATATCCTAGACATCTAATCTCCCAGAGTTCGTCATGTAGGGCTTGCAACGTGATGGCTTCTACCTTCTGCTACTTTTATTCATCATGGCCTTCTGCACGAGTCTATGAGATCCTGTTGATTTTTGGCATTAATGAGAGTTCTTTATCTCTGCCTCTCGTTTGTGCTCTAGTTCTTTATTTCCCTTTCATAGTTTGATTGTATTGTTTGAAACCCATGACGTGAGTGTGTAACAATTTGACATGGTTGCCTATTGGAAGAAGCATCGACGTTCTGATGATGCGTTTGAGAGCTAACTTATAATTTGTTGCTTGATTGAATGTTCAAAAAGGAGAGAAGCCTTATTGACAACCCCCCCGGCGGGGAATCGGATTCTCTACAGTCGCGTACGGCGACTGTAGAGTGAATTCACGAATCTCAGCCGTTCGATCGGGAAAAGAGCGGATCAGATCAGTTTGCTACAGTAAATTTACTGTAGCTACAGTAAAATTTACTGTAGCAAAAACTGATCTGGTCCGCTCTTTTCTGATCGGACGGCTGAGATTCGCAAATTCACTCTACGATGCCCGACGCAATCGAGAGAATCTCATTTCCGGCGGGAAAGCGAATGTGTTTGTACGAGGGATCAGAAAATTTTGCGCAATCGATAGCAGTATACGTTAAAAATGTATTTGTACGAGGGATCAGAAAATTTTGCACTAGCTTGTTTTTCCATGTTTCAAATTATTTACAATTTTTAGTACAATTATTTAAGAATATGGAGAAATATGCATGAACTGGGCAATTTGCCCAGGTTTCGCGGAAAGCTGGTTGGGAATTGGTTAATTTGCCTCATTCGTATTGACTTCTAAAAGCTGATTTTTTACAGTAAATAATTTTTCTATCGTACCTAACTTTCAAATAGAGTATCTTTTTAATATAAGATTTACTAGTTAATTGCAGTATACACTATAGTGACTTCATTTATATCGGTCAAAATAGTACATAAGAGTACTCTTTTTTCGTATGACTCTCTGTAAATTATCATTCATAAGCTAAAGTGAGAGATTATCAGCAAAAGCTAATATCAATGGGCTGCCATGTTGATTGTGGGGGCTAGCCAGGGGGAATATCCAGCCCAGTTGGAAAACACCTGGACTCCCCAGTAGGATGCATCTGCTGTTGGCTTATATGAAATGAAGGGTGTAATAATCTTCTGTGGTGTCGCTGTGGTGGCAATGTTCATGTGTTAAGCTATGACCTACGTGTTGATAATATCTTCACCATTGTCATCATCGTCCGACATCTCCGGGATTCGAGATTGTGGACTACGAAAATAAGAAGAAAAAGGCAAGAAGTTTATTATTTTTAGCTTCAAGGATAGCCACGAATAATGTTGGGTTATCTCGGTACTCGATCGGACCTGTTCGATGATTGAACTTCATAATCACTTAATAATTAATATTTTGAGATTTCTGAAGAATATTTGGCAATTGTTTTCATATATAATAATATACGGTGGGGTCCATAATTGAACTTTATGAGATAGAATACATAGACATGATGTGGTCCAAAAGTTTATACGTCCCTTTGTTGCCTGAAATATTGTATGAAACATCATAGGCGATATTGTTCAATTTTTGTGGAGTTCTTTGTTAGTGCTAGATTACTATATCATAGTAACACCATTTTGTGCGGTTCTTACAATTTGGTCAGTAGAGCCCACGTGTCAAGACAAACAGTACAATGTACTCAAAAATGTAAGAGCGAGGTAATAGAGAGAAACACCGCACACCTTCCATTACATTCAGTTGGGGTTAAATACAACAACCGGGACTCAACACTACTAACCAATCCTATAATCTAGGCATGATGGGATGATGGAGCCGGTGGACAGCCGTAATAATAGGGAGGAGAGAAGCCTAACCACTTGATCCTAACTATATCGCTAACACCCCCCTCAGTCTGTACATGGGAATTTTGAATGCATAGACTGTCTCTGAACTCTTGGAACAATGGTGTAGGCAATCCTTTGGTCATGATGTCTGCAATTTGATGCTGAGTAGGAATGTGCAGAACTCTGAACTGACCAAGGGCCACTCGTTCTCTGACAAAATGTATGTCAAGCTCGACGTGCTTGGTCCGGCGATGATGGACGGGATTCTCAAAGAGATACACTGCTGAGATGTTATCGCAATAGATCACAGTTGCTTTGTCGACATGGACATGAAGTTCCCGAAGCAGATTGCGCAACCAACAACACTCAGCGGCGGCATTGGCGACTCCCTGTACTCGGCTTCGGCGCTAGAGCGCGACACCGTCGGCTGCCTTTTGGAGGACCATGAGACAAGGGACTCACCGAGGAAGACACAATATCCCGAAGTGGAGCGCCTGGTGTCTGGGCAGCCTGCCCAATCGGCGTCAGAGAATGCCTTCAGTTCGGTCGACGCGGAGGCTGAGATTCTCAGGCGCTGTCGATGGTGCCGTGGAGGTATCGAAGGATGCGCTTCACAAGATTCCAGTGAGCCGCCCTCAGCGAGTGCATGTATAGGCATGCCTGATTGACAGCATAGGCAATGTCTGGACGCGTGAGGGTCAGGTATTGCAAGGCGCCTGTGATGCTTCGGTAGAATGTGGCATCCGTTGCTGGATCGCCGTCGTGATGCACGACTTACGCTTGGCGCCGGCAGCGTAGTGGCGGTTTGCGATTCGTCATCTTTGGCGCGATCGAGGATATCCTCCGTGTACTGAGCCTGCGTGAGGAAGAAGTCGTGGTCGTCACGACGCACCTGAACGCCGAGGAAGAACCGAAGCGCACCGAGGTCCTTGATGGCGAATTCGCGACAGAGATCATGAACGATCCGCTGCAGCAGCACTGTTGATGACGCCGTCAGGATGATGTCGTCGACATAGACGAGGAGATAAGCCAACGCATTGCCGTTTTTGTAGACGAACAGCGACGAGTCAGAGCCGGTTGGTGCAAGGCCGATGGAGCGCAGGTGCACGCTCAGGCGTTGGAACCATGCCCGCGGTGCTTGCTTGAGGCCGTAGAGCGACTTCACAAGGGGACAGACGTGATCGGGTCGAGTCGCATCGACGAAACCGGCCGGCTGATGGCAGTAGACACGTTCCGCCAGGTTGCCATGAAGGAACGCGTTCTTGACATCCAGCTGGTGTACTGGCCATCCGCGTGAGACGGCGAGGTGGAGTACCGTGCGGATCGACGTCGGCTTGACGACCGGGGAGAAAGTTTGATGAAAATCAACCCCCGGCCGTTGTGAGAAGCCGCGGATGACCCACCTCGCTTTGCGCCGCTCGAGAGATCCATCGGGATGAAGTTTGTTCTTGAACAGCCATTTGCCGGTGATGACATTGACGTGCTGTGGGCGCGGTACGAGCGTCCACGTCCCGTTCGCCTGCAGTGCATCGAACTCAGCTTGCATTGCCGCACGCCACTCCGGATCACGAAGAGCTGCACGAACGGAAGGCGAAGGAGATGTTGGTGGCACAGCCACAGCGATGTTGGCGTACTTTGGGTTGGGCACGTGAATGCCGTCCCGCGCGCGGGTGACCATGTGGTGGCGAGTGGGCACCGCGGGCGCTGGTGTCGGTGATGCCGGTGTCGTGGATGCAGGAGGCGATGCTGCAGGTGCTGGCGTTGGTGCTGCTGGCGTCGAGGTGGGATCAGTTGTGTCCGGTGTCAATCGCGGCGAGGGATTCGGCGATGGCGTTTGAGCAGTTGACGGGGAAGGTGCTGGCGACGACGTCGTGGGCGTGCCCGAGTCTGATGGCGCCGAAGGGGCATGCAGGGGCGGTCCCTCAGTCGGTTGAGGATCCGCGTGGCGTGCCCGAGGAGTGCGCAGGCGCCGAGCCGGAGGCACCGGTAGCAGATCCGGGAAGCACAGTGATCGCCGTGGCGCAGGTGTTTGACTTGGATCAGAGAGCTGCACAAACGGAAAGCAGGATTCGTCGAAATAAACGTGACGGGAGATGATCACAAGTTTGGTGTCTGGGTTGTAACACTTGTAGCCACGCTGATCGAGGGGATACCCCAGGAAGATGCAGCGAGCAGAGCGCGGTGCTAACTTGTGCGGGGCCGTGGCTTCAGTGTTAGGATAGCATAGGCACCCAAATACACGCAGATGGGCATAGTCAGGTGGAACACCGAACAGGAGCTCGAATGGTGTGGAGTTGTGGCGAGGGCGACAAGGGCGGCGATTAAGAAGGTATGTGGAAGCGGCAAGTGCATCAAGCCAGAACGAGGGTGGAAGAGAGGCCAGAACAGTGTTGATGACGAGCGTCGGGTCGAAGACGGCAGCGCCGCAGTCGAAGAGGGTGTCAGAGAGGCGCTTGAGGCGGCCACAGTACTCGCCAATGGACATGTCTCCTTGAAACAGGCTGTGGAACTCCTGCTGGGCGTAGACGGCGCGCTGGAGGCTGTTGTCGAGGAACTGGCCGGTGATGGCGGTCCACGTGGTGTAGGCGGTGTTGCGCGGCTTGTAGACATCGCTCCAGATGTCCTTGGACACCGTGGAGTAGAGCCACAAGACGATGCAGGAATCCACCTGCAACCACTCAGGATCGTCGATCATGGCAGCCGCGTCGATGGTGCCATCGATGTGGTTGACAAGGCCAAACTTCTTGAATGTGAGTTCAAAGAAAGATCGCCATTGTCTGAAGTTGCCCTCATCGGTGGAGAGAATGACAGGAACATGGCTTTGGATGTTGAGAAGAACAATGGTGGAGGTCGGGGGAGGGACGGGTTCAGCAGCGTCGGCGAAGGGGTTGGTGCCGACGGAGGAGATTGATCCAGTCGGACTCGCCATGGCCTGAGCAGCGGAAGGATGAAAGGAGGATCAGGAGAAGTCTGATACCATGTAAGAGCGAGGTAATAGAGAGAAACACCGCACACCTTCCATTACATTCAGTTGGGGTTAAATACAACAACCGGGACTCATCCCACTACTAACCAATCCTATAATCTAGGCATGATGGGATGATGAGCCGGTGGACAGCCGTAACAATAGGGAGGAGAGAAGCCTAACCACTTGATCCTAACTATATCGCTAACAAAAAAGAACGCTTGTCCAAGGAAAGTGTGCGCCTTTGTCTGAAACGCATGAATTTCAACGAAGCAGCTCTATTCGTATATAAACGCTCAAAAAATTCCCATGAACGTGGCGTAATGTTTTTCTTAACCAAACTTTAGGGACTGCTACTAATATGGTTTTGTTCTTTTGGTTATACCTGATGACTTTTGGTAAGGTTTTTTGAGACGGTGACGAACGACGAAGACATTGATACGGATGAGGCACGTGCTGGCAGGCTCGAGAAGTCGTTTAAAAAACAGTTTCAAAACACAGTTTGAAGAAGTCACTGTCTACTTTGGCTTTCGGAAGCCAAAAGCTACCTCAAAAGCCCCAAAAGAAGAGGGCTATATGTCCTTCCAGTGCTAGAGTCGATCTACACGTCAGTGGAAATTTGTACAGATTTTCTAAAGCAAAATGCTTGTTTTTGTCAGGCGTTCGCAAGGTCTCTTAGTTTGTGAAATGGGGATAGAAATGCATTAACTGCATAAACACATCAAGAACACCGCCCGCTTCGAGCGAGGGAATGAAAAGGTAGCATCCACTCCCACTGAATTTAGGGTTTTATACGATTTCTTGGGAGAGTCTTGTGTTATAAATGGACCTTAATTTGCCTCTAGAGAGAGAGTTCAGCAGCTAACATTCACTTGATTGCGAGCAAAAGAATAAAAAGAGTCGCATAAAACGTCATTGAGATTTGAGACATAATCTGATTGGTGCGACCTACAAAGACCCTCCAAAATAAAGGTCAAAAGACGGCCCAAGAGGCCAGGGTGCAAATGCCGCGCTTCCCGTGGAGAAGATTAGCGTGGATGTGTTGAACGCTCGTGTGTATCCTTAATTATTCCTTCTTTTGTCGTAAGAAATGTCAAATCGCAATGGCCCCATTTGACTCTCCAGTCTCAAACTTTGGAATTGGATGCAGCCAAATCATGGATCTACTAGCTAGACAAATTATCAACCTAGTTTTTTTTTAACTTATGGTTTATATCTTTCCTCGAGTAAATAAACTAGACGGTTTTTCTACCATCGATTCGAAGTGATTTATTAGGACAACCTTTTCGAAACGATTTATTAGTATTTGATTAGTTCGTAACAGTCAAAAGCCATCGGCCACAGCTGAAATGAACCCACACATCATATTAGGATCTGAATTGACTTGGCACTGTATAATGTCCTGGTAATCTTATGCTCCTTTTGTTAGTTAGTACTGAGTGACCTGTGCTAATCAGAAGAATCTATGCATGATGCAATCATGTTATGGTTGTGCTAGTTGAATATTTGTGAACTGTGAAATGTAGAACTATTAATTTTCAGCCCAAAAAATTACCCCTTTTTGCATCTCTCAGCCATGTCCTTCCCTTTGCATCGATCCCCATCTTTCATCAATCCTTCCAAAAGGCCTAAAACTGAGCTGCTACATACATGAAACAACTTCTCCCTGAAACAAACAAACAAATCTCAGATAGTACCTTTTTCCCGTCTCCTTACCTGTCATTTCGCGCGAAAATGCGACGCTTTCTTAATTTCTTTCTCGCGGATTATACGTCGAAATACGCTAAAAAGTTATTTATTTTCTGCACCAAATCTCTTATGTATATATGCACACAACAACCTTATCATCTCAATCCATGTCTTACCAGGAGACAAGCATCCTTATGCCTCAAATTTCCCTTGTCTTACATGCCCTAATGGACAAGAAACGACCAATGTTTCCCTGTCCCCTTGGCATGCATGTCACTGTCTGTCTTGCACTGCAGAACAGCTTCAAATCAAGTGTTTAGGAAGTGCATCAAAATTATTGCATCAATTCCTATGACTTGTGGATGGCAAGGCACCAACCACCCACCTCCATTGCAAAAATTGCACTAGGTCTAAAATTTTCAAGAAATGCTGCAAAAAAAAAATGTAAAAACACATGGCCCTCAGTGCTCCAACCACTCCCTCTGAATCAGTTCAGAACCTCATTATCTCCTACCTGTTGCCTTCACAGTTGCTTCACAGAGACAAATTAGCATTAAACTTTTTTGTTGAATAATCAAATCATTTTATTCTTATAAAAAAGTTGGTGAAATTTATTTATATAACCTTTTGTGATGTCTATATAAGTGTGGATATTCACACCATTTCTTTGTGGCGCATAGTTGATACTACCAGCACTAGTGTTTGAGTGCACCAATGGAGCACTCAAGAAATGGTAATGTCAAGGTGACACATGAGCAGGTGCTGTTTGGCCGGCGCCGGAACGGCGCCTTCCCCACCTACCTCGACCTCGTCCAGGAGGCGGTCGACACCGGCGCGGCGCGGCCACTGCCGCCGCAGAGCACGGCGAGCCGGAGGCGCACGTACGCCGACGGCGAGCTCGACGTATTCGCTGCCGAGCGGTACTTCAAGGGCGCAATGGACGGCGACTACAAGGAGGCCGCCGCCGCGGTGGTGATGCCCGTGGAGACGGCCGCCGCGGTGGTTGTGCCCGCGGAGAAGGCCGCCGTGGTGGTGGTGCCCGCGGAGACGGCCGCCGCGGTGGCGAGGCCGGCCGTGGCGGTGAGCAAGCCGGCGTGGACAAGCGCGTCGGCAGCGAGCACCGGCTCTGGGGCCAGCGCCAACAGCCAGACCGTGCTCCTCCGGGACGAGCGCCGCCGCTTGCCGGGATACCGCGGCAAGAAGTGCTGCCTGCAGGTCGGCGTTCTCCTGCGCTCGTGCTCCGGGAAGCGGGCCGTCGGCGTCGACAGCGTCGCGGCGACGGAGGCCGCCGGCTCGGGCGAGCCGTGGTCGAGCAGGATCGAGTGGTACAGAGACCTGAGGATGGAGAAGGGTGGGCTCGGGCTAACCGGAGATGGCAACCATGGCGTGGTCGCTGGTCTCCCGCCAAATTTGAATATTGGCACGGCAAAAGTGGCAGCCATAGGGAGGGAGGTGGTAAGGGAGGAGAAGGTGGCCGAGTACACGAGCGCAAGCTTTAGGAGAAGCTTCACTCTCCTGGCTCCGGTCAAACTCAGCGTGCCGGCAAACGGCGGCGCCAGCGGTGTCGACGCAAGCATTGGCAGAGGCGGAGGCAACGGCGACGAAGATGACGTCGGAAGCGAGTCGAGCTCGGACCTGTTCGAGATCAAGAGCCTCATGATCGACGACTGCCCCTACGAGCCCAGCGAGGCGAGCATCCAGTGGAGCGTGGTGACCGCGAGCGCCGGGGACGTGTCTGTCGCGTCGGAGCGCGGCGGCAGCGGCGCGGGTAGCGTCGGGAGGGGCCCGGTGGCCGTGAGGCAGCAGCACCGGGACCGACCAGTCGGGCTGCTGACGGGGTGCGTCAGCCACAGTACCGTGGACGTGCCGGCGATGGCCGCCGTGCGCGGGTTCCCCGACGCGCCGGCCGCCGTGGCGATGCGGCGGCGCGTTGATGGTCCTTCCTAATATGCTGCTTTCTGTTCTTATGTCCATTCATTCCATCTTGTTCACTACTTTATCAGATGTACAAAAGACAAAAGGTTGTAAATTGCACCGTAGGTTCTTAAATCTGTATAAAGTACAAACGCTTGTCTTACTAAACCTAGGGATTTGAAAACTCATATTAAGCTGAACTTGCACAATTAATCCAACAATTGTATTGCGTAGAGATTTCTTAAACTTAATTGTCGGCCAAAATCCATTGTCAATACGAAATTCTCACGACCTAATTATCATATTTTTGCATCAGACGGAGAAAAAAAAATCGAGTTCTCAAGTTCACAGGCCCAAGTGAGTACATCCATGTGAACTAACAATAGCCCGCGATGCAATTTACTCCCTCGAATGAACAACCTGATCCATTCCATCCGGCCGTACTCCTGAACATGAAATCTAGCAAAAATCAAAGCCAAGACGTTAACAACTCCAACGGATGCGACACGGGCGTTTTGGTCGTTGGCAAAGACGTTTCATTCCGTATCCATCACCACAGCAGTCGTGTAATGCGACCTCGGCCGGAGTGGCGACCATGCACACGCCTCCTCTCAATCGAACGAGCCGGATTGGATTTTTTTTTACTAGTAAATTGCACCAGAGTACACAAATTTGTGGATTGGCTGCATTTAAGTCATAGAAAAATGAAATAGTGTATTTAGATTAATAAACTTGTTAAACTATATAAATGAAGTCCAAAATAGGGTTTTCAAATATGACAAAGCATCCAAACGGCACTAATGCTTATATAACATTGATACAGACGTTGACATGGAAAGGTAAAGACCTCTAATTCCACCCCACCGTCTATGCCCTTCTGCGTATCATCAACGCCATTCTAAAGTGTTAAAAGTATTTTGGTTTTGATTGAGAAGAAAAGTTGTGAGTTTGCTGTAGTGATAGGATTAATTACCAAGTGAATTCTTATTGCTTTCTAGTAACATGAGGTGCATATGGAGCTAATGCAGTTGTTAGTAGATGTAGATGGAGAAAAAAAGACAATGAATAGGAAGGCGACAGACCCGTCCACGTGCTCCAGATCGTGTCGGCCAAGCTGACTACTTCCCGCAATTCCTGTTCGAGGAACACGTCTAGTCATCAAGCGACACTCCTTTATTGATGTCATCTTTTTCTTCCGCCATGCCTCCTAGCGGATCATACTGCTCCCACTTCTCGACAAGAGGGCGCAGCCAGAGACCTAAAAGCGACTATCAATGCACAGAACTAAGTTACCTACTATTGAACTTTCAAGAATAACAAAAGAAAACACTAATCACCAATAGACTTTATTGATGTGGCCAAAGAGTATTTACAATAGTGTGAATGAATGTGAATGATTCTGTTGCGTTGTTGGAGCCACGTAGGCCTCTCTATTTATACAAATCTAGAGTGTAACAATTAATGTTTGAATAGGTTCCTTTTTATCTTCACGCACAAGTCTTTCCTGTGTCTTGAAATGCTATATCATTTGTCAAACATCGCAGCTTATCAGAAACACTATTAACCACTCACATGTTGAGTTAAAAATTCACGTGAAAAACAATATCAGTCCTAACCAATTAATACTTTGTTTCAGAAAGCGACCAGTTAATGATCATAATTGGTCTTTGTTTAGCTGTAATCGGTCTTCGACCAATTATATTTATTAAAGGGAGATTCTTCTTCTATGTGCTTGTAGGCTAGACAAGGTACTTAGTTGACCCTAACTAGGTAGACCTAGACAAGGAGTTTTATTTTGACTCCTGTTGATCGAATATATTGATCTAGTCAAGAATCCTCGTCAGCGGCCTATGGGAGCTCGACCGAGAGAGTGGGAAGAGAGTATATAAAAGATAGAGAAAAGTGGGTGAGAAGAGAGAAAGGAGAACTGCCACATACATGTCACATAAGTATTAGCGCCACATGAATGCCTTGTCAGCTTTGCAAAATCTCTTTTTGACTACTTTTGCATGGTTTAACAAGTTTGTTGACCTAAATGCACTGTTTTATAGGTTAGTAACTTAAATATACCTACCTCACAAGTTTGTGTACCTATGATACTATTTACTCTTTTTCTTATCCATACCAGATATGGCTGGTATCACACGCCAAACGGAATGAATCATGGATGTATCGACAGCCATGCAGCACATTACCATGCCCTTAGTTAGGCTCCTGTACTTTTCGTTTCCTGCAAAATATTGAAGAAAAAGAAATGGAATAGAATTTGGTGTGTGAGAGGTGTTGCCTTGGTGTTAAAAGTTGTTATTATTGTAGGACCGAAATGGCAACAGAGGGGGGGGGGGTGAATGGTGCCTTCAAAACTCCCCAAGTACTTACACAGCAAATCGAGTGAAAGAACTAGTTTCTCCGATCGAACACACGTAGTCGTAAGCCAATTGATGGACGAACACCACGTGGTCGAACACTTGCTCAAGCCGACAAAAAAAAATCAAACAGAGAATACTGCGCGGATAAAACAAGAACGGAGAAGGACTCGCGAAGAAGAGTAGAGAGAGAAAGATAACAAGAAGAGCAAGCTCTCAAAACAAATAGCAAACACAACAAACACTACATCTCATAACAACAGAAATCATCTCGAGGAAGAGAGATGAATGATTGATCATGGAGGTTTCTACAGCCACTCCATCGGAGGTTCAAGAGCAACCGTGCTCTACCCAGAGACAACTCACGCAAATAGAGACGAAAAATTCAGAGTGACTCGGGAACAACCTCACCGAGCATCCGAGCTCTACCCTCTCTATTTATAGTCTTCTTGCTGTGGGGAGAACCCGTTAACTCCCACCTAACACTGGGTTTTACCACTCTCTTTACCCAGCGAATGAGAACGAGCTCGGTGCTTTACCCGTTACACCCAACGGCTCCACCGCTTTACCCGTTAGCGCCAACAACTCCGTGCTTTTGCAGGGGACACGGCTTCCTTTGCAGCTTTCGCATTTCTCCAAAATGCCACTCCGCTGCCTTCCCGGAAGCTTCCTCCCGCCTTGCCGTCCAAGCTTGCAACCACCTCGCAAGACTAGGTCTTCTTCGCTTCCCTTGGTCGCTCGGACCCGACACCGCCGCGTCTCGTCCCGACCATCCCAGCCTCGCCAGACCTGTCACCAAGATCCTCTGGCAGCTCCAGCTCCGGTTCCTCATCTCCTTGGCTTGCAACCACCTTGAGCCCCAAGTCTTCTTCGGCTTCACTTAGTCGTTCTGGACCTCAACATCTCCCATGTCTAGTCCCGACCACTCCAAGCCTCACCAAGACTTGTCTCAAAGTCCTGCAAACCATCACAGACAAGCAAACCATTACATAGCACGGCTCACAATAGTATTCAATCACTTGAGCCAGAAAACAGAACTCAAATCATACTCTTACCAAGTCGATACCACCTACGACCCGATCGGAAAAAGAGAACAATGAATGCACACGACATACGACCACAAAATCAAGCCATACGACCAGATATGATGAGTCTACGATCATCGCTAACTTGCTACGACCACCCACAACTCGCTACGGCTTTAACGCTCAAAGTCTACGACTTCAACCAAAGTCGTTACGACCAATCGAAAAGATAAACCAACAAATGCACAAGGTCCCTGACTTCATCACAAAGCCCTACGACCAATTTCCAGCTCAAATGGTCAAGTCTGCAGGTCACACGACCGATTCCAACTGCGTGCAAGCACGTCCGACCACGCCAGACTGCTCTCAATAACGTAGTCGTAGAGTGCCGACTACTCACGTGGTCGTAGATTTGAGTGCCGACTTCGACTGCAGCCCACTACAACGTGGTCGGCCGCATTCGACTACGCCAACGTGATCGTAAACGACACGAATGACCTTCACCAAGCCCAAAATGGTCGTATACGCTACAACGTGGTCGTAAATGGTTCTACTGGCTTCCGATAGCGCACAACGTGGTCGTGAGACATCTCGGCTGGGTTCCAATGCGGCAACATGGTCGCATTTGAGTCATTTCGACCATGACCAAGATACGACTAAGGCAAAACCGGTCTTAAACTTCCCCGAGACCTACGATCACGCCAAACGTGGTCGTAACCTATTTCGACCACGACCAACGTGGTCGTGCTGGCCTTCGACCACGGCCAACGTGGTCATGCTGGCCTTCGACCACGGCCAACGTGGTCGTAACCTGCTTCGACCACGACCAACGTGGTCGTACTGGCCCTCGACCATGGCCAAAGTGGTCGTAGACCCCTCGGGTGACCTTCGATCACGCCCAAAGTGGTCGTAACCAGTGCGCATGACTTTCGACCACGACCAACGTGGTCGTGATAGCTGCAGAACACTTCGCTAGGGCTACGACAATGCAGAACTAGCACAAACCTGAAAAACTAAACTCAATCTTCCTAGAACAAGAGTCAATTACTCATCACAACCATGGGGTGCCCTTCACATGGTCTCTCAATCTCCCCCTTGATGAGTATATTGACAAAACCAGAAAAAGCAAGAAGTTGAGTTTGAGTTTGAAGAAACCAACATGGTCCAAAGAAGGGAATGAAACTTATGACCATGTCGACAGAGCAAATTGAACCCAACAGACTTTTTCTTCTCTATTCTCCCCCTTTTGGCAATAAACACATCAAGATGCAATAGAGAGAATATGACATGTCAATGAATGAAATGGCTGAAGTTTGATTATTCTAAGCAGTTAGAGCCATGAGAATTATCCATAATGACCAACAAGTACTACACCAAGCCATAACTCAATAAAACACTATCTAGATCATGACAACATATATATAAGCCAGGTAGAACACATGGATGACAATCTGAAATGTAGTGCTGTTTGTGATCAAGTCAAGTCATCAATGAGCAAAGTCCAGCTAGAGATATCCAAGGATGATGCAGGCCATGTCAATAAGCTAAGCGTAACTAAGAAGCTCAAATTGAGGCCAAAAAGAGTGCTACAAGTCCGAGAATGAAGCATTTGTTGAAGTACTTGATTCTTGTTGTGGCTTAAGCAAATTGAGCACAAATGACATATTTTCTTTTAAAACTGAAGGTTGTTGACAACCAGATTTTTGTTTTGTCATGTGCTAGACCTCAAGCCTTATGCGACTACTCCAAGCGATAAGCTTAAGAAGATAGTCTAGGTCATCCAAAACTCCCCCTAAGTTCATGCCAAGTGCAATAGCAAGCCGTCTCATAGGAGAGAATTGGTGAGATCAGTTTTTCGCACAAAGAGATCTTTTGCATTTTTAACATGTAGTACTAACTTATGCATCATCAAAAGACTACAATAGCTCAATCTAAGGCTCGATAGAGATTCAACGCTCAACTTAGCCTATTTGACATGGCATGAATCATAAAAGGATAGCTAAAGCAAGACTAGACTCAAATGCGAGCATGACAAGTTTTAATTCAAGTTGAGCAATTTTAATTAACTTATCATGGCAAAAGCAAGTCTACACATATGAAGTCATGATAAATCTAGCAACTGAAGCATAAATCATGGCAAGGTGTAAAGCATTAAAGCATGTCATAACAGGATAATAATCAAGGCTCAATGCAGATTGATTATAATGCGAAATGCTGAAAATGCATGAAATCCAACTCCCCCTCAACATGAGATGCAACTTTTAGTTCAAGTTAAGTTAGGTCAATATTAAGCTCCAGAAGCTCCCAAATGAACTCCCCCTGAACTAAAGCAATAAAAAATGAGAAGCTGGCAAAGAAAATCCAAACGGGCAGTCCTTAAAGTATAGATAAGATATAGAGACAATTATGGCTCAGACTGACTCTCATCTACCCCATATGACTCGAGGACAATTGGCTAACAGTAAATCACACACTAGAGAGCAAACACGCACTGCCTACCCGAGGGTGGCCCAACCCTCGCTAGAACCTACAAGAAGTGAGTGAGCTCGACCTAGTGAGATAAGAAGCAGCTAATCCTGGAAGCACAAGATAAGAGTTAGAAGTCTAAGCATCTCGGCAAGAGAAGCACTCTAACCTATGCTGGAAGGACTAAACCCAAATGCACCCCGAGTGCAATGCAACAGAAATGAGACAGAAGCATAAACAATAGTAAAGCAGTAAAGCCCAAAGCTCCCCCTCACTACAATCCGTAAGGACACACCACCCCAAGCTCTCCCCGCAGAGCTAAAAACCTCGAACTATCCAAAGGCTTGGTGAAGATGTCAGCCAACTGGTGGTCACTCTCCACAAACTGGAGCACTATATCACCCTTCTCTACATGGTCTCTAAGGAAGTGAAAACGAATATCGATGTGCTTGGTCCGAGAGTGTTGCACTGGGTTCTTAGCAATGTTAATCGCAGAAGTGTTATCACAAAAGAGTGGAACAACGCCGATAACTAACCCAAAGTCCCGCAGGTCGGCCATCCAGAGTACTGATCGCAGCAAATGGCCGCAGAACATACTCGCCTCTGCGGTGGATCGCGCAACACCGATCGCTTCTCGAAGACCAAGAACGAGACAAGTGCCAATGAATTGGCAAGTGCCGAAGTGCTCTTCCTATCTATCCTACACCGCAAAGTCCGCATCCGGCGCTCAGAGGTCACGAGTGTACTTTCACGATGAAGAAATGTACCCTCCGAGTCCGCTTGATTTGGAAACCAAGGAAGAAGGTCAACTCGCCCATCATACTCATCTCAAACTCGGTGCTCATGACATCCGAGAACTGTGAAATCAGAGTATGAGAAGAGCCGCCAAAGATGATGTCATCGACATAGATCTGGACGAGCAGAAGGTCATTGCCATGACGGCGGATGAACAAGGTCTTGTCTACTTTACCCATTTCAAACCCATGACTCAACAAGTAGGACTTAAACCTCTCATACCAAGCTCTAGGGGCTTGCTTAAGTCCATACAAAGCTTTGGAAAGCTTGAAGACATGGTTAGGGTATTTGGGGTTTTCGAAACCAGGAGGCTGTCGGATATAAACTTCTTCCTCAATGACTCCATTAAGGAAGGCACTCTTGACGTCCATCTGGTAGAGCTTGAAACCCTTAGAAGTGCAAAGGCAAGCGGATTCTAATGGCCTCAAGTCGAGCTACAGGGCAAAGGTCTCCTCGAAATCTAGACCCTCAACACAGGAGAACCCCGAGCTACCGCCTAGCCTTGTTCGAATAACCACTCCATCCTCGCTTTGCTTGTTCTTGAACACCCACTTAGTCCCAATAATATTGTGACCTCGCGGGGGCTCGACAAGCAACCAGACCTTGTTCCTTTCGAAATTTTCTAGCTCCTCATGCATGGCATTGACCCAAGACTCGTCGGAAAGAGCATGAGAAACATCCTTGGGCTCAAAGGAGGCAATGAAAGCAGAGTGGAGACAGAATTGAGATAAACCAGATTTTGAGCGGGTAACACGCTCGAACAGGTCTCCAATCATCTGCTCAGAAGGATGCCTTTTCTGGATATGTCTGGGAGGTCCTGGATGAGATGAAGAAGTGGCCTCTACCTCGTGAGCTGACGAGGTAGGAACAAAGCCACTAGCTCCGGAGGAAGCAGTAGGCAAGGGCTGATCACCTAGAGGTGCGGTGGAAGACGGCACCTCAAGGGGTGGATACGGACTGGATCGGGTAGACAACCTCATCTCCATCGCCCTCGCCATCTACGAAGATGGTCTCGGATCGCTCTAAAGAACTCGAGATATCGTGCCTAGTCCCCTGACCGCCTCGTCAAAGGTCACCTCACGAGTCTCTACCAATTTGCTAGACTCACGCCTGCACCTATAAGCCCGCGAAGAAGGCGAGTAACCTAGAAAGATCCCATCACAAGAACGTGACTCGAACTTATCTAGGTTCCCGGACTTGAAATAAAGCACTTGCAACCAAACACACGAAAATGAGAGACGCTGGGCTTTCGCCGTATCTCAACTCATAAGAAGTGCGGTGCAAGTGTGCCCAAGAAAACTCGATTTGAGACATGGCACGCGGTGGCTATAGCCTCACCCCAAAACTTCCGCGTGTAGAGTACTCATCAAGCATCGTCCCGACCATCTCGACCAACGTCACGGTTCTTTCTCTCCACAACGCCATTTTGCCGTGGGGCGTGCGGAGAGGAGAATCGATGCTCTACACTGCCTCACCACGAAACTCTCAAAGTAGGAATTCTTGAACTCCGTGCCATTGTCATCGCGGATCGCTCGTAAGGCACCGGGAGCTCAACAGAAGCCTCTTGAAAAGACCTCGAAATGTGAAAATGTCTCATCCTTCGAGGCTAAGAAAAACACCCAAGAATACCTCGAGAAGTCATCAACCACAACAAGAACATACCACTTCCTCCCGCCGATCGCACTCTCGAGCCGGTCCAATCGTGTCCATGTGGAGCAATTGTCCCGGTGCATTGGTCATAGTAATCGTGGACCGAGGGTGAGAAGCGGCAATCATCTTGCCGTGCGGCATGGAGCGCAAACAAGATCTTTGACCATCTTGAGTTTCGCGCACCACGAATGAGATCGTGACCGCTAACTCGAGTCAAATGGTCAAAGCCTATATGACCAAGTCTCCTATGCCGAGAAAGAGAGGTCGCGGGACTCGAAGCAACTAAACACCGAGAGGATCACCGGAAGACTCGGGAAAATCAGCACGAAAGATCCTCCCATAACGAAATCCCGCAAACCGGACTACCCAAGAGTCAAGAATTTTGCAAGCGTTTTCTTGAAGCTCACCTCGAAACCGCCATCGTAAGTGAGAAACGGAAAGCAAATTGTACTGCAGCTTACTAACCAAGGCAACTTCCTTAAGAAAAAGAAGCATTAACATGCATGCACCTTTGGCGATGACGCGCCGCACGCGCGCTCCGAAGGTGATCGCCTCATCACCGGAGCGCGGGCTAGGAGGAGAACCAACGGAGTCTCCGGTCATATGACGAGAACAACCGAGTCTACAAGCCAAACCTTCTCCTTCCCTACCCGCGAACTGAGTCAAACAGAGTAAAGTATCGCGATCTTGGGGTAAATCAAGAGTGATTTTGGCACCCAATACTGAACAACACGTCGAGCAGATGAAGTCGTCAAGCACGACTGACCTCTATCTACCCTACGCTCTTTGTGACTCAAAGAAGCCGAAGGTCTGTGAGCAGACTGGTCGCATTGGGTCCGATCGCTATGGGAGAGCGAGTCGAACACCGCAACACGCCGATCACGCCGCGGTAGCTATCTCGATGGAAGAAACGAGATCTATCCTCGGGACGGCGGAAGACACGATCGAGGCAGCATGAGGACGGAAAACGAAAACTTCGGAAAACCAAGTCCTCTATGCTGCCTAAACTCCGCAACAGAGCAAACCTAGACTCGTGTTGGTCTTAGGTGTACTCGAATCTGGGCTGACCACGAATACCCCTAAGAGACTCAACATGGTCTCTGCGCGATCTTGGCGTGCTCAAGCATCTCTCGATCGAGTGCCCATCCTTCCGACGGAGGGTGCAGTGGTACTTCACCTTCGAGAGGTGGGAGTAGCGAAGAAGCTTTGCCTTCGAGAGGCCGAAGCAACAGTGGAATCACCTTGCCGCCGAGATCCCTTGGACAAAGCCCGCGATTTGAATTTAACCTCGCTGCACTGGCTCAACCTCGATCACACCTCCTAAGATAGGTCCGAGAATAGCAGGTGGATGCTTCCTCATGTCCTCATAAAAATCATATCCTAGACCTTGATTAAATCTGCAAATTTTAGACTGGTCCAGAATAAGATTAAGCTTCTTCTTGCCACCTACAAATCTCTCGAGAGTGTTCATAGGATACTGACACTCCCGAAAGAGAGAGGTGCAGGAAGAGCAAGGAGAAGAAGGAACAGCAGGGGGTAAGGGAGCAGATGAAGAACCAATAGCAGAGGTACGAATGGCTTGTGCACGCACACCGACTCGAAATGGACAGTCCCATCGCTAGCAAGTTGGTTCACGCCGCTAAGCGCCTCAACCTTACCCCGGGCTTCTCCCCTTCAGCCTGATGCACAATACAAGCGGATGGTGGCTTCTCTAGTAGGTCCTTGGTTAGCTTCACACATTTCTCATCCAATGCAACCAAGTCAGATTTTAGTTTGTTACAATTAATGCATGGTGAGCTAACAGGGTCCTTAGAAGCATACTGAGCCAACTTCCTATCATGATCAATCATTTCTTGAAATTGTTTAGAGACAGCTTCAAGTTCAGCAGTTAACTTAGGACAGTTCAAACATGAATCAATCGGCTCAAGCAAAGAAGCTTGTAGTTCAGCAATTTTATGATCTGCCCGTTTTAAGTTTATCTTCAAGTTATTGCACTTTTCACAAGACTCGGGCAGATCAAGGAGCATGGCATAAGGTCCTCTAGCGAGAATGTCCTCAACCTCACATGAGGTGGGAGAAGTAGTCTCATCGGTAGTAAGTAGAGTAATGACCATCCTACTCAATTCTAACTCAGCAAGCGCACTAACATTCTCCACCTTAAGCACATCAAGCTCGGAAGACAAACTATCATGAGAGGTCCTTAGTTTCTCCATGTCTCCAAGCAAGGCACAACATGTATCACAATCACACGGAGGGAGCGGATGTAAGTGAAGTAAGCTCTGTGATGATCTGTCTACTTCCTTCTCTAACTCGGTACACCTAGCCCTAGCTCTAGCATGAAAATCTCCTAGCTTAAGAAATGCTTGATTGAGCTGGTCGTAGGTGGGGCATACCTCGTCCGAGTCGAGTACACCATTGTCGCTTGAGTTCGCCCTCGAGGGCCATGAAGCACATGCCGAGAAGTCGTCGCCGCCATCCTTGGGCTCTTGGTCACCCGTCCCGTCGTCGTCGCTCCATCCCTCCACCTCGCCGAGGTCGAGGTCGTCGGCGGTGAGGACGCGTGGAAGAGCTTCTTGGCCTTCCCGGTTGCGGAACTTCTTCTTTCCTTGAGCAGTCTTGAGGGCTTCGTGTTGCGGTTCTTGTCGGTGTAGTCGTTCTTGCCCGAACCGCCGTAGTCACCTTTGCCCTTTCCCGGCTTGGGGCGCTTGCTCGGATGTGGTTGGGGCCACCACACTCGAAGCAAATCACGGGCCCTCCTCTCTTTCGTCCCTCCTCCTTGTAAGCATGGGAGAATCTTCGAGCAAGGAGGGCTAGCTGCTCATCCGCAAGTGCTCTAACTGATCATCAGTTATGTCACAGAGAGCAGCAAGGGAGAATCCGCAAGTAGACTCAGAAGAACCGGAAGCCAACGTGGGATCGGTGACTAGGGCCATCGACTGTGACTTCGACTTGCGAGAGACAATGTCAATCTCGTGAGTCTTGAGGCGTGAGTACAACGCATCAAGAGTCAAAGTCGAGAGGTCCGTGGTGTCCTTGATGGTAGTCACCTTCATCTCCCAAACACGAAGGTCGAGTGCAGCGAGTATCTGTCGAGCGTTATCCGAGTCGGGGTACGTGAGACCGACCGCCGAGGTTGCTCAGAATCTTATGAAAACGCGCAAAACACTCATCCAAAGACTCACCAGCAAGCATCTCAAATTTGTTGTAGTCGCGCTTGAACTGGTCCTGTCTCACCGTCTTAATCTGGGTGGTGCCCTCATGGTATGCATCGAGGGTCTCCCAGATATCGAAGGCGGACGAAAGATGAGATATGCGGTCAAACTCGCTACGACTCAGGCCCTGGATTATGATGTTCCTTGCCTTAGCGTTTGCCTCAACATCATGCATATTTCCAGCATTAATGTTCTCATCGGCAGGAACAACAAATCTGACCTTCACCTTCCGCCAAATGGCATACCCCTGAGCCTGGATGTATGTTTCCATTCGGCTCTTCCAGAAGGGGTAATCCAGGCCATCAAAGACGGGAGGCTTGGTCGAGTACTTGTCCGTCGCCATGGCTCTTGAGACCGGTTAAGATCTATTGAAAAGAGCTAACCGGCTCTGATACCAATTGTAGGATCGAAATGGCAACAGAGGGGGGGTGAATGGTGCCTTCAAAACTCCCCAAGTACTTACACAGCAAATCGAGTGAAAGAACTAGTTTCTCCGATCGAACACACGTAGTCGTAAGCCAATTGATGGACGAACACCACGTGGTCGAACACTTGCTCAAGCCGACAAAAAAAATCAAACAGAGAATACTGCGCGGATAAAACAAGAACGGAGAAGGACTCGCGAAGAAGAGTAGAGAGAGAAAGATAACAAGAAGAGCAAGCTCTCAAAACAAATAGCAAACACAACAAACACTACATCTCATAACAACAGAAATCATCTCGAGGAAGAGAGCTGAATGATTGATCATGGAGGTTTCTACAGCCACTCCATCGGAGGTTCAAGAGCAACCGTGCTCTACCCAGAGACAACTCACGCAAATAGAGACGAAAAATTCAGAGTGACTCTGAACAACCTCACCGAGCATCCGAGCTCTACCCTCTCTATTTATAGTCTTCTTGCTACTGGGGAGAACCCGTTAACTCCCACCTAACACCGGGTTTTACCACTCTCTTTACCCAGCAGCGAGAACGAGCTCGATGCTTTACCCGTTACACCCAACGGCTCCACCGCTTACCCGTTAGCGCCAACAACTCCGTGCTTTTGCAGGACACGACTTCCCTTTGCAGCTTTCGCATTTCTCCAAAATGCCACTCCGCTGCCTTCCCGAAGCTTCCTCCCGCCTTGCCGCCCAAGCTTGCAACCACCTCGCAAGACTAGGTCTTCTTCGGCTTCCCTTGGTCGCTCGGACCCGACACCGCCGCGCCTCGTCCCGACCATCCCAGCCTCGCGCACTGCCACCAAGATCCTCCGGCAGCTCCAGCTCCGTTCCTCATCTCCTTGGCTTGCAACCACCTTGAGCCCCAAGTCTTCTTGGCTTCACTTAGTCGCTCGACCTCAACATCTCCCATGTCTAGTCCCGACCACTCCAAGCCTCACCAAGACTTGTCTCAAAGTCCGCAAACCATCACGGCATAAGCAAACCATTACATAGCACGGCTCACAATAGTATTCAATCACTTGAGCCAGAAAACAGAACTCAAATCATACTCTTACCAAGTCGTATACCACCTACGACCAGTCGGAAAAAGAGAACAATGAATGCACACGACATACGACCACAAAATCAAGCCATACGACCAGATATGATGAGTCTACGATCATCGCTAACTTGCTACGACCACCCACAACTCGCTACGGCTTTAACGCTCAAAGTCTACGACTTCAACCAAAGTCGTTACGACCAATCGAAAAGATAAACCAACAAATGCACAAGGTCCCTGACTTCATCACAAAGCCCTACGACCAATTTCCAGCTCAAATGGTCAAGTCTGCAGGTCACACGACCGATTCCAATCTGCGTGCAAGCACGTCCGACCACGCCTGATCGCTCTCAATAACGTGAGTCGAGAGTGCCGACTACTCACGTGGTCGTAGATTTGAGTGCCGACTTCGATCGCAGCCCACTACAACGTGGTCGGCCGCATTCGACTACGCCAACGTGATCGTAAACGACCGAATGACCTTCACCAAGCCCAAAATGGTCGATACGCGCTACAACGTGGTCGTAAATGGTTGGTGGCTTCCGATAGCGCACAACGTGGTCGTGACACCTCGGCTGGGTTCCAATCGCCGCAACATGGTCGCATTTGAGTCATTTCGACCATGACCAAGATACGACTAAGGCAAAACCAGTCTTAAACTTCCTCGAGACCTACGATCACGCCAAACGTGGTCGTAACCTATTTCGACCACGACCAACGTGGTCGTGCCGCCTTCGACCACGGCCAACGTGGTCATGCTGGCCTTCGACCACGGCCAACGTGGTCGTAACCTGCTTCGACCACGACCAACGTGGTCGTACTGGCCCTCGACCATGGCCCAAGTGGTCGTAGACCCCTCGGGTGACCTTCGATCACGCCCAAAGTGGTCGTAACCAGTGCGCATGACTTTCGACCACGACCAACGTGGTCGTGATAGCTGCAGAACACTTCGCTAGGGCTACGACAATGCAGAACTAGCACAAACCTCAAAAACTAAACTCAATCTTCCTAGAATAAGAGTCAATTACTCATCACAACCATGGGGTGCCCTTCACATGGTCTCTCAATTATCGGTAGTTTGGTGCTTGCAAACTCTCCTTTCTGGAATGAGGCAGAGCTCCGGCCATTGTTTCAAAAAAGAAATGGAAAAGAAAGGTCGGTTCTTATCTGATATCTGTCTCTAATGGGTAAATGCGTGTCGTAGTCTAATCTGTTACGGCTTGCAAGGAACCTTGGTGTTTGTTGAAGCATGGGCATCACGTCCTTGTTCTCTATCTAACAGCTTTTCATCAAGGCATCAGAGATTAGCTAGGCACTCACTACTATATGTTTATGAATTGTTGAAAAAAAAATGTCCACAGAAGCATGGCGCGTAATCGTGACCAAAATTGTTCCTCCAAGTCTTTCTAAAGGAGTCTCCTCACGGGCACAGCTGCATCTCCAGCATAGGATACGAAGCGGATGGATGAGGGCATCCAAAATCCTCCCGGTGGAGTTGGGGCTAAATGTTAGGGAACTTTATAGTTTTATACAGTTTTTTTGGGTTCTGCGACTAAGTGCAGGGAATTCATGATAATCTTGCTTTGTACTGCTTGCTGCAAGATTGGTATGAAAGAAAAACCAGTTTCAAAGGATCTTGCGTACCTCATCATTGAATCATGCAAGTTCTTCCAAGTTCGATCAAACTTGCTCCTCTGATTTTGCAGACTACTTGTAATACCTGGGCCGGATTTGGCATAGTCCGGCCCATTCTATGCCCTATAAGAGAGAGATTTGGGGAGGGGAAGAAGCAAAAGCCAATTTTATCTTCTCTCCCCGTGCTCACTCGGCTGCTGCCACCTCCCCGTGCTCACCTGCGTGTTGCCGCTCCCACTCGCGTTGCTGTCGCCGCTCGCCACCCATCGGCGCTGCCGCTCGCTAGCCCCGGCGTCGTCGCTAGTCGCCCTCCGGCCGCCGCCGCTTCACCTTACTGCGCCGCCTTCGCCGTCCCCAGCTCGCGCGTGTTGCTGTCGCCCCCGCGCGCTGTTGTCAGTAGCACTACAAGAGATGTGTCATTTTGTGACATATATGGCATGACAAAGGGTCTAAATGTCACTAAATCATCTAGTTTATGACGTTTTTGTAGAGGTAATTTGACTTAGTGACAAAAATAATATGAATGTCACAAAAAATGTCATGATGCAAGTCTAAATCAATGTAGTGACAATATTTGTTGTGTCATTAGGGCTACTTTGCGAACGTCATAAATTAATGACAAAACTAGTGTGTCAGAAATTATTATATAAGCATGTAGTGACAATATTTGTTGTGTCATAAGGGCTACTTTGCGAATGTCATAAATTAATGACAAAACTGGTGCGTCACAAACTGGTCCGTCCTTTCTCAATTGACATGCGTTATTTTTATATATAATTATCTGTCATTTTACCCTCATATTCTTCGCATTTCGAGATCATTTATCATCATTTACACGTTTTTCAATAATTAATTGCTCAATTTGGATCATTTTACATTTTTTGTACTTTTCTGCAGGCCGGCGCGATCGAGGCGCATAAATGACAAATTAGGCATTCTAGGTTGCTCGCATGCATGATATGCGCGTCGACACGAGTGCGTAGGTTCTTTTCACGATGAAATCGGAGTTTCCAAGGGCCGGAACGAAAGAAGTATCATTGGGAGAAGGATCAATTTGTAAACCCTAGAAACCTGGAGGGCTAAATCGTAGAACTACCAACTTCTCCCCATTCGCCATATGACTTAGCCGCCAAAGCAAGAACTTGAGCCCGCTTCTCTTCTTCCTTCATCCCCTTCTCCTCCTCCTTCAACCCCCTTGCTCCTTCTCCACCTGCGCCGGCGAGGGCTGGGCCTTACCTCGCCGGTCGCCTCCTTCTCTTTGCCTGCTCCTTCCACTGCGCCTCTCTCCCTCCAGCACCCTCACCGCCGCCTTGCATACCTCCGGTCACCGCCGCCACTTCCCCTCACCTCTGCCTCTCCCCTTCTCACCTTCTCCTCATCCTCTCCTCCACCAAGCGCCGCCCCATCTACTCCGCAGCTCGCCGGGCCTCCTCTCTACTCCACCTTCCTCTACCTCACCGCTGCTCCTCTTTTCGCCTCCCCTCACCGCCGCCATCTCCGCCGCTCCTCCACCTCCGCGCCACCACGGCCGCCGACGAGGCCGAGCCTCTCCCTTCCTCTCTCCAACCGCGCCTCCTTGCCTCTCTCTGCCGCTTCTCTGGCAGCTCTCCCCTCCGCTCGCAGCCGCCTCCCTGCTCCACCGCGCCACCACCATCTCCCCCTTCCTCACCGACCTGGCCTCCCTTCTCCACTAGCCACACCAACCGCGCCGCCCCTCTCTTCCACCAACCGCGCCGCCCCTCTCCTCTTGCCCGACCTCGGCGCCACCCCTACCTCTCTCCGCCGCCTCTACTCCCTACTCCCTTCTTCTCCACCGCACCTCCTCCATCCCTTCCACTGTGCCTCGCCGCCACTTCTACATCCGCGCCGCCGTCCTTATCGGCTCCTCCTTCAGATCTGCCTCCCCGACACCCTTTCCTTCTCCTCTGCAGCCACCGGTCTTCCTAAATCTTCCTGATCCGAAGCCCTTCTCCGCCACCTCTCTCCACTGCTCCTCCGGGCCTCCTCTTTGCCCCACCTCGGCGCCGCCGCTCTTCGGTTACCACCGGCGATTGCCGCCCTTCACCACCTCCGGGCGCCGACTGCACCGATCTGCGCCACCACTCTACCGACACCGAGGACGGCGACCTCTTCTTCATCTTCTCCGACGTGTGCTCCTACGCCGGCGTCTCCACCGCAACCGACGGCATCAACCCCGCTTCCTCTTCAACATCACCGGCTTGCACCCCGTCGGCATCATCTCTCGCACCTTCTTCCTCCCGGTTGTCTAATTCCTTCCCTTTATTTCTTCTGGCTCTTAATTTCTATTACTCTGTTAAGTGATAATTACCATTTACACCGTGGATGTTGACTTGTGATATGTGATCTGTGTGATGGAATTATGCACTGTGATGGATGCTTGTGCTCACTGTGAAATGTTATTTGTGATGTATGCATGTGATCTGAGAATTTGTGATTATGCTCTGTTAGTTATTTCCAGTTTGCTCAATGTTCATGTTGCAGTAGTTTAATACTAGAATTTATGTTTATTTGTTATCTACTATGGTGTCGTGATCTTGTGTTAGTCATTTAATTGTATCTGTGATCATTGTTAGTACCTGTGAAGGTTTGTGAGCACGATTTAGCTAGCTGGCACCCGTCTCCTTCACCTTGCTTTCTTGACCCCCCCCCTCCTTGCTTCTGGATCTTCCCTTGTGCTTCTCGACCTTCCTCTTCTCTTCTATCTATGCCTTAAAGACAATGGATCATCTGTCCACTAATGTTTTCTGTTGTGGTTACGGACCAAACAGAGAGAGAGATGGTAGTGGAGAGGTGGGAGTGTTCTGCCTCATCCTCCCCCTCATCCTGATATATATATTCACATGGAGTATGCTTTTACAGTTATGCCCTTACATCCGTACCTCCCTATTAGGGGCACTTATGTCATTACACATGTTACTCTGTTCTTATAACCTCCTAACAGCTGCTGGCTTAGGTGGGGCCACCCCTCGACAGAGCCTCTCATGGTGAAGGGCTTCACAGGCCGGCCATGTCGCCAGTCCTTTGGCCCTCCGTCCCTGCGCGCTGTGAATTTCTTCAAGCTTGTGGTTGGGGAGCCCGAGGTCCGGGATGGAAGGTGCCTTGTTGAAGCGCACACGCGCGCTCCGTCCCCTACCCTTCGAATGGGTGGCGTGGAGGCCGGGCGCCAGGTCGGCCGAGGCACGCGCTCCGTCCCCTACCCTTCGAACGGGTGGCGCGAGGCCGGGCGCCAGCCGGCGCAGACGCGCGGCGCGCGCGCTCCATCCCCTACCCTTCGAACGGTGGCGCGAGGCCGGGCGCCTGTCGGCGAGACGCGCGCGCTCCGCCCCGCACTCGGCCGACCGGTGGCGCGAGGCCGCGCGCCATGTCGGCCGAGGCGCGCGCGCTCCATCCCCTACCCTTCGAACGGGTGGCGCGAGGTGGCGCCAGTCGGCGAGACGCGCGCGTGCTCGCCCCGCACCGCCGACCGGTGGCAGCGAGGCCGGCGCCAGGTCGGCCGAGCGCGCGCGCTCCGCCCCTACCTTCGAACGGGTGGCGCGAGGCCGGCGCCAGTCGGCAGACGCGCGCGCCCGCCCCGCACCGCCGAACGGGTGGCGCGAGGCGGGCACCTAGGTCAAAGCCGAGGCGCGCGCTCCGCCCCTACCTTCAACGGTGGCGCGAGGCCGGGCGCCAGTCGGCGACGATGCGCGCTCGCCCCGCACTCGCGAACGGTGGCGCGAGGCCGGCGCCTAGTCGGTAGACGACGCGGCGCTCCGCCCCTACCCGCCGAACGGGTGGCGCGAGGCCGGCGCCAGGTCGGCCGAGGCGCGCGCGCTCCGCCCCTACCTTCCGAACGGGTGGCGCGAGGCCGGTGCCTAGTCGGCGACGACGCGCGCTCCGCCCGCACCGCCGAATGAGTGGCGCGAGGCCGGCGCCTAGTCGGCGAGACGACGCGCACTCCGCCCCTACCCGCCGAACGGTGCGCGAGGCCGGCGCCAGGTCAGCCGAGGCGCGCGCTCGCCCCCTACCTTCGAACGGCGGCGGCGAGGCCGGGCGCCAGTCGGTAGACGCCGCGCGCTCCGCCCCGCACCCGCCGAACGGGTGGCGCGAGGCCGGCGCCAGTCGGCGTAGACGCGCGCGCCGGCCCGCTACCCGCTGAACGGGTGGCGCGAGGCCGGCGCCAGGTCGGCCGAGGCGCGCGCGCTCCGCCCCTACCTTCGAACGGGTGGCGCGAGGCCGGCGCCAGTCGGCGTAGACGCGCGCGCGCCCGCCCCTACCCGCCGAATGGGTGGCGCGAGGCCGGGCGCCAGGTCGGCCGAGGCGCGCGCTCCGCCCCTACCCGCCGAACGGTGGCGCGAGGCCGGGCGCCAGGTCGGCCGAGGCGCGCGCTCCGCCCCTACCTTCGAACGGGTGGCGCGAGGCGGGCGCCAGGTCGGCCGAGGCGCGCGCGCGCCCGCCCCGCGCTAAAATTGGAGCTTGGCGCCGATATTGTTGCGCTTTGGAGCTGTTGTGACCTTGCGACCGTAGTGCACTTTAATGGCGGCTGGAATCACGCCGACGCCGCCCGGCAGGTCGTCGCCGCCGCGCGTCGCTCGCCATTCTCGCGGGTGGGACACGCGCGATCGACGCATCGTGCGCCGTGGGATGTGAGCTGCTGCGTGACCGCGCCGTCGCCTCTTCCCAAGGAAGTTGGACGCGTGTTGAAGGCGTGGAGGCGCAGCGCCGCTTGTCACCTACCGCACGGCCCTCTAAGCCCCGGGTTCTTCTTTCCAAGTCGTGGACACCGAATCGCTGTGGGTTTGATCTGCTCGCGCTTCGAGCCACATGAGAGGCGAGCGGCCTTTTAAGGTGCCGTGTTGAGGTGGAGGCACCCTTGCTTGCTTTTTGTTTGTTTTGATCTCGCCGCTTGCTTCCGCCTGCTAATTGTAACGCCGCTTGCTCTTTTCCTCGCTTCGCTTCTCCCCGCGCGCAAGAGCGATGGCTAGCCAGACGACGCCACCTACCATCCCCGCAGCGGTTCCTTGCTCAGCTGTGGCGAGGTGCCCCATCCTTCCGTGGAGTACAAGCCGGTGCCGCGGGGCTCTCGCGGCAACAAGTGGTGGGGCGCCATGGAGCACTCGGGAGGCACTGCTCCGTGTGTTGGGGAAGAGCCGTGTGACCGGCGGGGACGCCGCAACGACTCGTGGATGAGAGGAAGATCGTGGATCGCGATGGGGCTCGCCACCCGTCGGGACGAGACGGAGCTGAAGCCCGGCAATGGAGGCGATTGTCTTTGTCGCGTTCTTCGATGCCGCCTTCAATGCCCTCCACGTTGTTCGTGGGCGAAGTCCTGCGGCCTACAAGTTGAGCTAGCCCAATCGACGCCCCACGCCATACTCCGCCTAGCTGTCTTCACATGGGCGATGCGGACGGGGGCGCCCCAACATGAGCTTATTCGCCACACCGCATGACGCACACCGCCGACCCGAAAAGTTGACGGGCGGTGTCCAACTCGGCGGTGTGGACTTCGTGCTCGGCGTCGTGTGCGACGTTGTTCCCGCGCCACCGCGCGAGGCAATGGGAGTCCTACCGACTCGGCAGTGGTTCTACTACACCGTGGATCGATAAGAGCGGAATGCAATGCCAAGGTGGGCCGATCTCGCTTAAAGACGCCGAAGTTCAAGGCGAGATCGACGACACGCCGAAAGCTACAGAGTCTTGTCGGTGTCGCCGCCGAATGAGCTCGCGCGACCTAGCCGAGGAGTTCACAATGTATGGGGCGGCGCCACTCGCTCCCGGGAAGTATGTTGACGAACGGCCCCGCGAGGACGGGTTCACCCATCCGATCTCGCCGCTTCGCCTCCGCTCCTTGTAAGTCGCCAAAGACGCTTTACGCGCGCCATTGTATCTGCTTGGTCTCCGCCGACTAACGTGATCTCTGCGCAGCGGCTCGGCTAGAAGATGCGAGCGCGCGTTCTGCGCGCCTCGCCCGTACACGCTAAGGAGCACCAGCTCGCGAGGCCGCAGCCAAGCGGCTAAGCAAGGGCTCGGTGCCGAGGAGCTTCCAGCCGACTCGGCATTCAGACGGCGATAGCCTCGCGGGTGTTATCCTCACGACGCGGCTCGTTCCGCTCTGCCGTATCGACACTCGCAGCCCTCGGCGACTAGCACACCGACACGGGCGTGCCACGGCGGTGGGCCCAGCCACATCGCCGAGGGGGCGCGCCTCCTCGAATCCCGGCACCTCTGCCGACGCCAACGAACCCGTGCTCACGCCATCGTTGAGCCGAAGTCGCCACCCGGGGAGCACCGCTCGCGCGAAAACCATGGTTGATGGTGCGCTATCACCGCAGCTGCCGGCGAGAGCGCGCCTACGGAGGAAACCGTGGGGCGACGGAACCGCACCGTGTTGTTGCCCGAAGAATCGCTTGCCGCCGCAGCGAAACGCCGACGCAGCCCCCGCCGCCCGAGGGGTCGATCACGCCGCGGGGCCTTGCCACGGATTACGGCGTCGGCGCGGCCGAAGACCTCTCGCCGACCACCGAGGCACCCGCCTCCCACTTGGCCGCCGAACGGCGCCACTTCCTACCGCGACGAGAGCGCAGGAGGTAGGCGTGAGTCCTTTGTTCTCATGACTTGCGAGATCGTCTCCGACCGCTCGCCATTCTCGCCAACATCGCAGCAGACGAGGTCTCCTGCACATGGCGAAGGATCGAGCAACGGAGGTATCGCGCGAAGTCCAAAGCTTTGTGCGGGTGCCCCGCAGTGTCCGTTCTCGCGTTGACGTGGCGCGCCTCGGTAAATCCCGCGCGTTGGGGCGGGGCTCGCCGCCGGACTTCCTCCTCGCTCGAGATATTTCGCGTCCTCACCACAGCCGCAGAGCGTGCCGCCAAAGGCCTTGACCGAGATGTTGTCGCCATGCGAGGGGATCTCCTAGCGCTTCGCCGCAGCCTCCGAGATGAGGGTAATCATGTGCGCTTCAGCTTGCAAGGTACCGCTGGGCGCTTTCGACTTGTTGTTTTTGCCGACGCTTGCCCTTAGCCGGTCCTTTGACGAGGCCCGTGTCCGGAGCGAGGGCTCGAAGCCGCCCGTGAAGCACACAATGCGCCACAGCAAGGATGAAGAACTTCGCTACTGAGAGCGCCATGGCGCCGCGACAACTCGAGGCCACGGAAGCTGGTGCGCCGCGGCCGAGGAGCTATCGAGACCGAATATGCAAATCCGACTCTCTGTATACCGCACTAGTCCAGATCACGCTAGTGCACACAATCATACATAGAGGTAATCATCACCACAATCACGATATTAAATAAGGGAATCTCAAATTATTAATCAATATCCAAAAGTGAGACCTTATGGTCAAGCTTACAATCTCAATAGCCTTAGGGCTTAACACAAATTAGCAATGAAAATCCAAATTAAACGTAGTGGCTAATCGACATGCCCACGGGCAATCGAGTGGGAGCGGCCTAGAACGCGTAGTCATCAAGTACTCGCCTCCGAACCTCCTGCCGGTAGTACTCCTCATCCTCAATCGAGCAACATAGGCGTAAAGCCGTGAGTACATTGGTACTCAAAGAAGCCGCTTGTAACAAATGATGCAATATAGTATGCAAGGCTTACCAATGGAAGGTCAAAGAGTTAATTTGCATAAAACAACATTTGAAATTACCATAAATAGATTGAAGGCGAATTGTAAGTAAAACAATAATGAATAATCAAAGGAATTGAAGTAAACTACTTATGGACCTCCCATCCACAAGCTAAACCCACCCGCTTATGGATATCCCATCCACAAGCCAAACCAACGATGAATTAACCATCCACCGACCAGCTACAAACTTTCCAAGAGTAACTATACCTCGTGTGAAATCACCAAGCATTGTCCATGACCGAGGACGCGGCTATTCGAATAGTTTTACACTCGCAGAGGTTGCACAATCTGTACCCACACGATGTGATTAGCCTCGCGCTAAGGAAATCACAACAAGGCCTTTACAATGTTCAATTCCAACCCAATCCCGCCGCTAGGGTTTCGTGATCACACCCCCTTGCGCCTCATGGAAATCAAGAACCATGTTCATCCCAAGATTGAAATTGAAACATCCCAAATTAATCAGCCAGTCCGTCCCATACGGATATGTGGTTTGCACAGTAAGACTCGGATCAATGGCGCACAAAGTTAAGTACTTAAGTGTACCCGCGAGACTTCCACATCCCACGAAGTGAATCCACACTTCCCCTTTATCGCATGATCATTCGCCCGAGTGAAAACCAATTTTGTATAATCACCGCCAATGACGCACCAACGCCACGGCACAAATTTTATAACGATGGCACCAACCACGATTCATCGTGGCACCAACCACAATTCAATATCTCATTAAGTCAAATTAATTAATCACATGTGATGATGAACCCTTTCGCAAAATAAGCAAGGCTAAGCATTCTAATCGTACCAACCCAATGTGACAAATAACATAGCATCACTAATTAAATTCCCAACCTAAGGTGACAATGGCATCATGGCATTCAAATTTAACAAGGAGGGAATTACTCAATTAAGGTGATAACTACCAATTACAAGGTTTGTATAAAAGTAGCGATGCAATGTAATTTAAAACAAAATATTTAACTAATAGATTGCAAACTGGGTTCAACATGATCAAAGGACACGACTTGCCTTGGCCTTGCTCAGTTGACGGCTCTTGATCTCCAAATCCGACGGCGGCTCCCTCGAATGCGTGATCTAACGAGAGAGAAAACAAAACGAAGAGACAAAATAAATTCAAATAAAATTCAAATGAACTCCAAAAATTCTCAAACCTGAACCAAAAGATAGAGCTCAATTTTACATGAATTTAGGAAAAAGAATCGGGTCAATCGGAGCTAGGACGAGGGAGAACGAGGCTCTGGAAAATATGGTTTTTAGGAAAAAGGCTGAAATTCGGAAATTACACTGTGCTGTGGACCGGGTGCACGGTGAGATGGGTCTACGGTGGACTCGGCGCACGAAACAGTGCGGGGACGACCGGGCGTGCTGACGGGGCAGCTAGGGCTGACGCGGCGGCTCACGTGGCGACACGTGTGCACGGTTGGCTGACGGGTCGTGACACGCAAGCCCTAGGGCCGACGTGGCAAGGCCGATCGGGCGCCGACGCGTGGCGGACGGCTCACGGTCTGAGACCGGATCTGACCGGTGGGTCCCATGCGGCAGAGGCTCGGCGCACGGTGGATCGGGTCTACGGGAAGACGAAGCGACGGCGCGTGGACCGGCAGCGGCGCCGAGGCGACGGGCGGCGAGGCTACGGCGGTTCGGCCGACAGAGGCGCCGCAGCGGCGGCGGCTCACCGGTGACGACGACGACGACGGCGGACGGCAGCGGGCGACAACGAAGCGGCGGCGACGGCAGCGGCGCGCAGCGACGCTAACGCGGACGACGGCGGCGCGCGGCGCGCGGTTCGGCGCGACGGCGATCGAAAGCGACGGCGAATCGGATTCGCCGGCGACGGCTCACCGGCAATGAGGCGACGCAGCGGCTCCCGGCGGCGAACCTGGGTCGGCGCCATTAAATACTCGGCGGCGGCGGCGGCCGAGCGGGCTCGCCCACTAGGGTTAGGGCGAAGCGACGCGCCTTGGAGGCGGAGGCCGACGCGTGGCGGCGGCGGCCGAGTGCGGATGCGGCGCGGCTTGGGCGGAGGCACTGGCCGGGCGGTGGGTGTCTTCGCGCCCACCTGGCTTTTAGGATTTTCTTTTGCTTTTCTTTTTCCAGAAATCCAAATAAACGTCAAAAAGCTCTAGAAAATAGCAAATAAATCCGAAAAATTCACCAAAAATACCAGGAAACTCCTTGAGACTCAGGGAACTCAAATAAAATATTTTTTGGCAAAAGTTATTGTTTAATTTAATCATATTAAATCTTTTTAATTAATAAAAATTCCAATTAAGCTTTAATTAATTCCAGAAAAATCCAAATGGTGAATTTTATTTTAAAAGCTTCAAAAAGGCTCTGAAAATCAGGATGTTACAGGAGCGCACGGCCTTCCTGCAGCAGATCGCCGTCCTAGAAGGGGAGAACGCCCAGCTGGCAGAGTTTGCTGCAGGGAATAGTCTCATCTTGGAAAATGTGTCCCTGTCGGCGTGGCGGGCCATGGAGTCTCTGAACCAGGCCCTCCGAGATCTGTGCGTCAGAGTGCCGGACACTACGCACAGGCCGGAGGCCCTGTCGGAGACGCTCGGGTTGATCGAGGAGGGGGCAGGGTTGCTCTTCGTGGCTATCTTGGTGCATGCTTCGCCCTCACCCTGCTTCACACTCGTGGGTGCAGACATACCCATAAGCTGGCGAATCCTCAACTGGATCCGCTCGGCCAACCAGAGGTTATGTCGGACGCCATTCGCTCCATCGGGCCTAGCTCGCAGAACTTCCATCAACGGATGCAGGGCGCCGGGAAGATGCGGCGAGGGTCGCCGTGCAGCAGACGCTGCATGGGGAGGGACCTCCTCCACGCTCGAAGGAGTCCTTCACGTCCGCGCGGCGGCGACGACACGGTTCGTCCCGCACCACGCCAAGGCTGAACGGTTGGTCGGGTAGGGCGGGGATGATGTACTTGTTCGTATGCTTGTAACCGTGTAACCCTTTGCTTTTATAATGAAACCGGTAGTACCTTTCTTGGTGTTACTCGCCGCAACGCGAAGGAAAACCTCCGCATCTTGTTTATACTCCACAGAGTATGCACAGGGACGGGGTCCCTGGCATGCGCGGAGTTCGCGTCTTGTTTAGACTCCGTAGAGTGCGCAGGGAGAACTTCCGCGTCTTATTTAGAGTCCGTGGACTGGCGCGCGCGGAGGCGAACCTCGACGCTACGATTTTCTTTATAGTCCGGAGACTCGCGCGTGCGGAGGCGGAC
This sequence comes from Dendrocalamus sinicus, assembly GCA_036346575.1. NCBI lineage: Eukaryota > Viridiplantae > Streptophyta > Magnoliopsida > Poales > Poaceae > Dendrocalamus > Dendrocalamus sinicus. The sequence continues at coordinate 11,177,797 of CM070670.1, forward strand.
CTCGACGCTACGATTTTCTTTATAGTCCGGAGACTCGGGCGTGCGGAGGCGGACCTCGACGCTACGTCTTATTTAGAGTCCGTGGACTGGCGAGTGCGGAGGCGAACCTCGACGCTACGACTTTCTTTATAGTCCGGAGACTCGCGCGTGCGGAGGCGGACCTCGACGCTACGTCTTATTTATAGTCCGTAGACTGGTGCGTGCGGAGGCGGACCTCGACGCTACGACTTTCTTTATAGTCCGAGAATCGCGCGTGCGAGGCGGACCTCGACGCCACGCCTTATTTAGAGTTCGAGATCGTGCGTGCGAGGCGGACCTCGACGCCACGCCTTATTTAGAGTCCGAGATCGTGCGCGAGGCGTCCCCGCTGCGTCTTATTTAGAGTCCGTGATCGCGCGTGCGTGCGGAGGCGGATCTCGACGCTACGCCTTATTTAGAGTCCGTAGATCGGTGCGTGCGGGAGGCGACCTCGACGCTCGCCTTATTTAGAGTCCGTAGACTAGTGCGTGCGGAGGCGACCTCGACGCCTTCGACTTCCTTTATAGTCCGAGACTCGCGCGCGAGGCGCACTCGACGCCACGCCTTATTTAGAGTCCGTGAGACTAGTGCGTGCGGAGGCGACCTCGACGCCACGACTTCCTTTATAGTCCGAGACTCGCGCGTGCGGAGGCGGACCTCAACGCTACGTCTTATTTAGAGTCCGTGGACTAGTGCGTGCGGAGGCGGACCTCGACACTACGACTTCCTTTATAGTCCGAGACTCGCGTGCGGAGGCGCACTCGACGCCACGCCTTATTTAGAGTCCGTGGACTAGTGCATGCGAGGCGGACCTCGACGCTTCGACTTCCTTTATAGTCCGAGACTCGCGCGTGCGGAGGCGCACTCGACGCCACGCCTTATTTAGAGTCCGTGGACTTTGTCCCGCTTCGGCGTGGGCAGAGAATGCTCTGAAACAGCAATCTTTATTGAACTCCCGTTTGTGCGGGCGAGCATCGTATAACAAAGGGCTGGCGGCTCTACGCTTGTTGTCTTACTTCTAGGCATAGTATCACCGCAACTTGTCCACATTTCACGTGTGCCGGAGGGCTTGTCCTTCGAGCGTGGCGGGCAAGACGCCCCTTCGGCAATGCCTCCATCACAATGTACGGGCCTTCCCACTTGACTCCGGCTTGCCGGCGGTCTCGCCGAGCGCCACTCGAACGAGATCCTGTGCTTGAATCCCGCGGGCATACAGAGCGGTCCCGAGCACGCATTGTTCGCCGCGCATACTTCGACATGGTGGGCGCATCGCCGCAGCCGCCGAGGAGGTCCAAGGACACACGACGCTCCTCTTCGGTGCTTGACGAGGACCCTCCGCGAGCCGCCTTGATTTCTCGGCCACCGCTTCGTCGCGAAAGGAGCTTGAACGGCGTGAATCCCGTCGCGCGTTACCGTTGTGCGGCGACCAAAGAACGCCGGAAGCTCGCTGGCCACTTGCCCTTCGCAACCCGACCAGCGCTTTTTGATGGCAGCGAGATGGCGCCATTCGCCTGCTCGACCGCCCGTTGGATCGGGATGCCCTACCGAGGCGAATCGGAGGGTGATGCCCATGCCGTCACAATAGTCTTTGAATAGGGTGGCGCCGAATCTGCAGCCATTGTCAACCGTGAGCTCCGGGCACGCCGGCGACATATGATGTTTTGCCGAGGAAGCGCCATGGCCGCAGGTTACTTTAGCTGTATGACCGCTTCCGCCATCCGGAGAAATACTCGGCCACGACCACCACGAACCGGAGGTCCCACGAGCTCGGGCAAGCGGTCCTACTATGTCGACGCCCAGCGTGCGGTGGCCACACCGAGGAATAGGGTTGAGGCTCGTCGGGGCTGCGGATGATGCGCGCCATCCATCGGCACCCTTAGCACCGACGGACGAGGTCCTAGGCGTTGGTGATGGCGGTTGGCAAGAAAGCCTTGCACGAGCGCCTTGCCAACTAATGACCTCGGTGCGTGTGGGATCCGCGCGCGCGCGTGGATCTCCGCAAGGAGCTCCTTTCCCCCCGATCGAGAGGCGCGCGCAGAGCGGTGCGCAAACCCTCTCTTGTAGAGTATCCTTCGAACACTGGAAGGACCTTGCGCGGTGCCGCAAGCGCCGAAGCTTCTGAGTCCTCCGCTCGGCGATGCCTTGCAAGAAATTGAAGATGGGCTCGCCAATCACCGCCGGCCAATGTGGTGGACGAGTGCGCGTCCCGGTTGTCTGCGCGATGGCCGCCGCACTAATATCTCGTGAAACGCCCCATCGGGGCGCTTCTTGGCCGTCCGCCTTAGCGAGGGCATCGGCCTGCTCGTTCTCCGCGCGGGGGATGGCCTTGACGGTGACGCCCAAAAAGTGCCTTTCCCTCGCCCTCACAGCCGCGAGGTACTTGGCCAACTCAGGGTCCTTGGCTTGATATGACTTGTCCACATGACCAGCCACTGCGCGAAGTCGGTGCGGACTAGCACCGTCTCGCGATCGCTTTGAGCCGCCAGCCAAAGAGCAGCGCCTCGTATTCAGCCGTGTTGTTGGTGGCGGGGAAGGCAAGGCGCGCCGAGTATAGCAAACGCTGTCCTTCGGGCGTGACGATCACCGCACCTACGCCTGCGCCCGCGACGCCGTAAGCTCCGTCAATGGTGAGCGCCCGCACGGGTCGCCGTGCGTCCTGACGGGTTGGGCGGCGGGGTCCATTCGGCGAGAAAATCCGCCAGACTTGGGATTTGATTGCCGTTCGTGAAGCATACGTCAAGGAGAAGGGGGCGAGCTCGGCAGCCCATTTGCCGATACGCCCTGTGGACTCCTTGTTGTGTAACATCTCTGCTAGGGGGAATGAGGAAGGCACTGTGATCGGGTGGGCCAGAAAGTAATGCCGAAGTTTCCTAGAGGCCATGACCAGCGTGGCGAGCTTCTCAAGCCGTGTATCTTGTCTTGGCGCCTTGGAGGCTTCAGAGACAAAGTATACGGTCGTTGCATGGCGCCTTCCTCTAAGACAGGACACCACGACGCGGTGGTGGTGCGACGCGCCGATAGAGCAATAGGGAGCCTCGGTGCTAGGGCGACCGAGTGGGAAGGCTTGCCGGTGCTCCTTGAGCTCGTTGAAGGCCTTCGCAATCTCCATCCCAACGAAATCCATCGCACCGCGAGTGTCTTGAAAATGGCAGCCCCGCTCCGCCGCTCGATAGGAAGCGCTTAGTGCTTGCCATGCGCCCCCGACCTCCGACCTCCTCGTTGTCTTGGGCGCTCCATACCCGGGATGGTGTCTACTTTGTCGGATTCGCTGGATGCCCCGTCCGGACACGAGGAAACCTAGGAGTTTGCCCGCCGCACTCAAGACACATTTGTCGGGGTTGAGCTTGATGCCCACCTTCCGAGGTTGTCGGGTCTCCGAGAGGTCCCGCCATGCGAGCAAGCTGCGGGTTTTGACCACCACGCCATCGACGTAAGCTTCAACGCTCCTCCCGAGTAGGGCGGCGGGGCAATAGCGACGAGGCGGGTAAAGGTAGCGCCGCATTCTTCAAGCCAAAGGGCATTCGGCGACGGCGAACGTCCCAAGTGGTGTGATGAAACCGGTCTTCTCTCGCCATCTTCGCCATGTACACCGGTGGTAGCCGGAATAGGCGCCCAGAAACTCATGAGTTCGCACCACGGTGGCGTCGACCACCGATCGATGCGCGGCAAGGGTAATTGTCCTTGGGCATGCCTTGTTGAGTGCCGTGAAGTCGGTGCACATACGCCAGCCCCGCCGCCTTTTGACTAGCACCGGTTAGCGAGCCACTCGATGGTGGACTCGCGGATGACCCCGCGCAAGAAGCTTCGCCACCTCTATCTTGGCCACCGCGCCGATCCATCGACATACGCGAAGCCTTTGCTTGACCGGCTTGGCGTCGGGCGACCGCCAAGCGATGCTCGACACTACTCGGTCTACGCCTTGATGTCCTCCGGGACCATGCGAAAATGTCAACGTTGTTCAAGCACTCGGAGTAGATCCTTCGACCCCGGTGGGAGCCCCTCGCCGATGGACACAAAGCGCCTCCGCTTTGAGCGGCACCTTCTTGACTCGCCCTCGGGCGAGGCTTGGGCGCCCACCAGGCGAAGGGCCCATCGTCGAGCGTCTTGAGAGGGCGTGCACCGACATGCGAACGCGCCGCCGACCTCGGCCGCGTCGCCGTGTCCCGATCGCCAAGACGATGATAACACCCTCTGGGCCAGGGAGCTTCACACACAAAAACACGTAGTGCGGGATCGCCTCGAAAGAATTGATAGCGGGTCGATCCAGTATGGCGTTGTAGGGATGTGGGATATCTACGACGTCGAAGATGACATGCTCGGTGCGGATGTTACCCTTGTTGCCCTCCCGACGGGCGTGGCCGGAAGGACACGTGCCCCAAGGCTGCAGCGGTTGACCCCGAAGCCTTGAAGTGGAGCTCTGGCCGCTCTAGCGGCCGGGGATCCCCATACGATCGAGGGCTTCGCGAACAAGATATTCGCGGAGCTTCCCGTCGACAAGGACGCGCTGACGCCACGCGTGCTATGTGGGCTGGATGACTAGAGGGTCTTGGTGAGGGTACTCCACACCTGGCGCCATTCACGCCGAAGGTGATGTTGCGGGCGGCATCCACAATGCGCCGCTCCCGGGGCCCTTGAGGAGGAGCCTCCGGTGATAACGCTTAACGGTGCGATGTTGCGCCCTCCGTTGCGGCGGCTAGTATGGGGCTACCCCTGGGTGCCCGTGTGGGCTCCGGCGGGGCCGAGGAGGCAGAGCTCGAGACCCGCCGTCACCCTCCGCGGCTCCATAATCGCGGTGCATGCCCTGTGTAATGATCACCGTAGCCGTGTACCTCGCACCACTTGCCATAGTGTAGGAGCTCTTGTTCTGCGTGGGGTTGGCCGCGCAATCAAGTCCGCCTTCGATCCCGGTCCCCCTCCATGAGGCGGGTCGGGTCCTGGCGGCGCTCGGTGTCGAGGACATGATGGGCCGCTTTGTGACTGCGCCGGCGCGGCTGAGGTTTATGCTGCTCCTTGAAGAGCCTTCCCGCACCCGGTGTCGCCGCCTCGAGAGGCCTCCCGGGGTTCTCGGCCGCGCCTCGCTTCGAGGAGGACCACCCGCCCCACTCGCGCGGCGCTCCTCATGGGCGAGGTCGAGGCGGTAATGCTCCGTCTTCGCGCATCCTCCTCCGCCGCGCATACTCGTCCATTTTGTCGAAGAGCTTGGCGATCGTCTTGATTGGCCTCGCGCGTTGTACTCGGCCATCGGGCCTGACGAAGGCCCCAGATGGTCGTATTGCGACGGTGGTTTCATTAACGTCTGTTGCTTGGCATCGAATCTTGGTGAAGCGCTTGAAGTAGTCCCGAGCGTCTTGAGGTCTTTGCTTCACGGCGAAGAGTTGGTCGCGTCGACTCGCTCGACATAGTTTCCTGGAAGTTGTTGTGAAGGCGGTCGCGGAGCTACTCCCACGCGTAGATGGAGCCCGCTCTATGGTAAAGAACCAAGAGAGCGCCACTCCTTGCAGCGCGAGGGGAGTCCTTCGCCGTGGTGTCGTCTCGCCGCGGCCTCGATCGTGGTTTCGTACACGCCGCACGAACTCGCGGGGTCCGTGTCGCTTTGTACGGTCGATGACACTAGGAAACTTGAAGTCTTCGGGCCATGCCGCCTGCTGCAGCCCCGCCAAAGCGGGACTCGGATCTCACGCGCGCCGTGGCACACGGCTAGACGTGGGCTTCGCGAGGGTCGGCGCGATTCTTGGCGCGCCCGCCGCTCCGAGCCTCTTGCATATCTCGGACAGCTCGCGAAGGTCCCTAGTTCCCGTTGGAACGCGTCGAGGGCTGCTAGTAGGCGCTTTCCACCGCAGTCCGCCGGGCCGCCGAACACCCGGCGGACGGGTCGGTGCGAGGACCATCGCCTCAAGATCTCGAGATCCGCCGGATGCTTCATTGCGGCTATCCCGGCCGCTCGATCTGCGCTGCCGGCGAGGTGGCGAGGTCGCTTTGTTGCGATGCGCGACGGGTTGGATGTCGCATGCGCGCCGGCAAGGTCGATCGTTGTAGTGCGGCGTCGACGCCGCGACCCTTACGCCACGCCGCCGGCTCGCCGATGGCCGTGCCGAAGGCTCGTATTCACGCGCGCCCGACCCAACCGCCTTCTTTCCCTTCGCCGCGATGAAGCTTTTTCGTGCCATCCTTCTTCTTGGTCTTGAGCTTGTCCTCGTCCTCCCCACGGACGGCGCCAACTGTTGTGGTTACGGACCAAACAGAGAGAGAGATGGTAGTGGAGAGGTGGGAGTGTTCTGCCTCATCCTCTCCCTCATCCTGATATATATATTCACATGGAGTATGCTTTTCAGCTATGCCCTTACATCCGCACCTCCCTATTAGGGGCACTTATGTCATTACACATGTTACTCGGTTCTTATAACCTCCTAACAGCCTCTTCGGGCTTAGGTGGGGCCACCCCTCGACATTTTCCTTTCTACAGAAAAGTGTCCAAAAACAAAGATAGCCGTGAGCAAGTTCAATACCACCGAGCGACAGGATCTCGAGCTATGTTTCTCAATGCTATGTCACCATAAGATAAACCACCGCATCTTTATATTCTGCTTTTTAGTTGAGATATTGAGGCTACAAGCGCTCTGCTCTTCGAGAGATGCAATCTAACTATCATAAAGATGTATCAAATTGCTATTATTCGAGAAATGGATCATTGTTGCTGTTCATGACTTGTCAATATGAAATAGCTAACTTTATCAATATTCAATTTGGTTCATAAATATTATATATGAAATAGCCGGAGCCCAATAAGGGCCTAATGCTTTAGTAAATTCTTTTCTTTGTTTGCATATTGATCACCTACACACATGATATGTTTACATACTACATTTGTTCTAGAGAGGCATGTTTGATCTGTTTTAGTGCTATGAATTTTCGTAGATACAAATATATCTATTCAGTTACTTGTTTTCCTATTTGCATGTAATTTGAAGCAAAATGTATGTTCGAGAGATCCATGAGCTTGAGAGCGAACTACATCTTGAGAAGGCAGGAGCAGCAGAGCTTGAGCACGATGGGTAATCTGCGAAGCGGTAGAGGATCGAATGATGCAGCAAGGAAGCATGCGTAAGAAACCGAGAAGTCGAGGAAGCAAGGAAGTGAGATCCAAGGCTTCCTTCGTTCCTTGTTTGGCACAAATTTGCATCATCGATCTTTGAGTAGTAAGCTCTCAAACTTAGGCTATAGATGAAATTTTGGTGGCTAGAGTTATCATTTTGATATGGATACTGTGATGAGGTTGAGACAACTATATGTGTTTTGAATTTGTGTTGAGACACTAACTTTATGTGTTTTGAATTTGGTGATGCATGAAATGCTTGTATTTAATATCGGACTGATTTGATTTGAATGTGTGTTGAGACAAAGAACTATTTGTGCATTTTGTTAGATGGTTTGAATGTATGGGCTGATAAAAATATATGGGCTCAAATTTGTGGGCTGAAAAAATATGGGCTGCAATCATAAAAATGGTACCCATCGGGCGAGAGAAAAAATAGCCCACCATCTTGTTTCACCCAAATAATTTATGACATTTTTAAATCGCCACGTCAACGTGACATCAACATTTTATGACGTTTTAAAATCTGCCACGTTAGCGTCACGTTAGCATTTTTATGACGTTTTTATATCTGCCACGTCAGCATTTTTATGACGTTTTTAAATCTACCACGTCAGCGCCACGTCAACATTTTATGACGTTTTTTTATCCTACGCGGCAGCTGCCTACGTGGCAAGGCCTAGGATTTTGTGACATAAAACAAATGTCATAAGTTATTGTGACATTAAAATGAATGTCATAATTTTTGTGACACGGACAAACAAGCGTCATTAAACAAATTTGTGACGCTCATTTTTTGACATAACGATTTTCGTCACACAGATGTCATAAAAGGTGAATTATGACATAATTTTAGATATTATGACATAAATGATATGTCAAAAAATGGCATTTCTCTTGTAGTATAGCCGCCAGTGCCGCCCCTCGCCCGCGCCTCATCTCACCGCTCTCGCTGTCGCCGCCGCTCCACGGGGGTGGAGGATGGGCCGACCAATCGGGAGGTGAAGGGGAGAGGCCGCCAGTTGAGGAGGGGAGGCGACCGGAGTGGGCTGCCCAACCAAAGAGAAGAGTAGGGGTGCAGCTGAGCAAGGAGACGACGAGAGCCAAGAGCCGGCCGACGGGGTGGAGGAAGGGAGAAGAGCGCCGACCGTGAGGGAGAGAGGAGGGATTCGCCGGCCGTGCGAGAAGAAAGAGGGAGGTGCCAATCGGCTGACGAAAAAAAAGGAAGAGCGCCGGACAAAGTGAAGAAAAGAAAGGAAGAAGGAAGCGCCGGCGGAGGAAAAAGGGAAAGGGAGAAAAGAAAAGAGAAGGAGGGAACCGGCCATGGGAAAAAAGAAGGCCAGGAGAGAGCCGGCCGGCCGGAAAAAAAAATGAAGAGAAAAGAAAGGAAAAAGAAGAGATAGAGAGAGAGAGAGAAACAAGAGAGGAAAAGTCTAATCCGCCACTAGATCTATCAGATCTGGCCAAGAATAGGAAGATAGTACCCCCGATCCAGTCGTTGGGGCCAGGGTAACGCCTCAAAAACCCTTCTCCCTGCTTATTTTACCGAGTTGGGCATAAGTTAATGTATCGATAATTAGAATTGATGCATGTGATCATTTAAATATCGTTTATTAATATGAATGCCTAATCGGTGCAATCGGTACGGCCAAGTGTAGATCTGGTTGGTCCATGACAGAAGAGGGAGGAGGAGAGAATAAATTGAAGTTAAACAGTGTAATCAATTAAAGTGAGATTAAGCGTGTAGAATTCGATCGACGAGTATAAATAATGAAATCGCTAATTTTATAGACTGGTTAAGCATCGGGATAATGGGAAGTTGCCTGGTGGGACATAGTTTGATTATATTGGGTTGGACGTTAGAGCGATGTCATTTGCTCGTATATAAATGTATTGCATTAGCAATGAATTGAAATAGTTAATGCTTGTTCAGGGTGGCGGTTCGAGTTTGGTGCTGTCCACGCACCGTCCGCCAGGTTAACAGGCAAGTGCATGGTAAAATAGTGGATTGTGATGAATGCCTGGTATTTGTTTTATGCCATGATTTATACCGTGTTATGAAATGATATCCCGGCTTATCTGTTGATTGTATTGCGATGAGTGATGCTTATGATTGAGTATCAACATTTGAAGAATGTTACATTCACATTGCACCATGAGCATCATGAAAGCTCTACGACGGTAGGCATCCCACGCGGTGGGAATGACAGGACCTACTTCGGTAGGCACCTCTAGGGATGGAGGCAAAGGGGCTTTACCGACGGGTTAAGCAACTCCACTATACCGGTATAAGCAGCATACAGTGGCGCATTATGTATTGCATTTATGAACCTACGACGGTAGGCCTCCCACGACGAAGGGGAAATCGAGACCTACTTCGGTAAACACCTCCAGGGATGGAGGTAGAGGGATTTCATCGAAGGGTGAAACAACTCCACTATACCAGTATAAGCTGCATACAGAGGTGCATTGCATCGCATTGCATTTACAGGAAACAAACAGGAGACAGGGAGGAAACCTAGAGATTCTAGGTTACAGTTCATAAATGTGATTTGATGATTACAGTTACAGAGATGATTTACAGTTTACAGACATAGAATTGATTTACATTTTATAGTTACGGACTTAATCTACAGTTTACAGTCATAGAGTTGATTTACAGCTTACAGTTCATGAAATTGATTGAATTGCTAAAATAATGTTATTGTTCTATCGTATACTTGCTGAGTCTTCAGACTCACCCTTACTTTGTCATTGTTTTTTTAAGAATCTGTTGAAGATGACATGCATGGGCAGGAGTAGCACAGTCGTTCACGTGCCATAGTGATTCACATATCATCTACAGTTGACATATTTAGTCTTAGATAGTCTGAGTACCTTTTTGGTAATTAGCAAATTTATACCTCTGTTGCACTTAGTGTTAAGTGTATCAACTTTTGTCATTTGGTTGGTATTTAAATAAAAGAATTGCTTCACAATACTGGCGGTGAAAGTTGAAGTTAGTAACATTACAGAGTAGATGGTAGCACTTTGGGCTCAGGAAGGAGCCGGGGTGTTACACTACTGGTCCTAGATGAGCTGCATCCAGATTCCAGAAGCTCGCTGCAAACCTGCAACATGTACCATGCAAGATTACCATTACACATTCGAAAAAATAAAGGTCCAAAGGATTGTGGCATTTCGGTTATGTTAATGCATTTTCAGATGGAAAAAAAAGACATGACTCATGAGAGCGTAAATAATATGCTTTTTGTATTTAAGGTTAGACCTCAAATCAGTCACAGGCTCACAGCTCGCAACAAAATATTTCTCTCTCCTCAATATGATTAACGTGGATATTAACTGACAAAATGTTACAAACTTATAATACATCCTCCAAATTTATTTATTAGATAGGCTAGGAAGGAGGCATTAACTAGGATCCTGGGATCAGACTATGCTGAGGCTGGTATTCTTATCGCCATCATCTGGAGGAGCCACGGCCTATCAAGGTCTGGATCAATGAAAGTGTGTGCAAGGAACTGCTCTGCTTCAACATCAAGCAATTGTCTACACCAAGCTACTCGGCTTGATGGGCGGGAGCCTGGCCCTGAGCATCTGCAGAAAAATAACGATAGAAGTGTTAAAACTGTAGCACACTGAATATGGTAGGCCCATAGCAACATATACATATACCATGTATATACCATTTAGTAGCTAGCGAGTCCTGAAGAACATTAACACCAGAACGACTCCAGAAGCATAAGTCTATATTTACTCATGAGGGATCAATCTATGTGAGTGTCAAGACAGTATTAAACTTCCTATTTAATGTAACATCATGTGAGGTTGATATTAATGAGTCAGATGAGAGTAGTCGCTGAATTCTGATTATTCCAGTACCTGAACTCATAGAAGCAAGCAGTCCGTTCATTCTCAGATTTGTCCCAATTATGCCACCCAGCAGGCTTAATGCAGCGATCCATAAAAGTGTGTGCAAAGACAACCCTGCCAAAAGGCCCCCATGGTCGACCCAGGAACATATATCCAGCTTCTCCATTTCCAGTAATAATACACCTGAGAGGGTTCATTCATTCAAGTGTCACAACAAGCAGGGATAAATAATGGCACATTAAAATGTTCAAACTACATATTGAGCCTATTATACAAGAAATGAAGCAACTCAAGTTTCAGCAGTTATGACAACGAGGTCTAAGTGACCTATTAAACAAACTACATAGCATGGATTAATAGTGAGTAAGAACGACCATGAGACAACTCACCTCAAAAATACATAGCCAGTAGATTCTGAAGAGGATTTCCGGCTATGAGCAGTAATAAACCCCGCTGATTTGCAATGGATATGGCAATGTTCCAACAGGGCAATAGAGTTACCAAAGATGAAGTCACAATTACCTTCGATGTAACAGTCTCTTAAATATTGTTTTCCATAATGTAAATATAATGTGTCCTGAATGATTTTTGGCGGGAAGTTAGAATCTCACAAATTAACAAAAGTAATGCTGATCATCGACCTGATTAATGAAGTGATTTAACCATGAGGTGAAGAAATAGACGCACTTGCCAACCAAGGAACCGGCAATTGTAGAAGGCGCACCTATCTGCTGTTACCCGGACTGCAACTGCCTGCCCAGACCCCTGCATCACAACCGGTACACATCAACATCCCACACCCATGACAAGCATGATAATCTCTTTCTGCAAGGAGAACAAGTGACAACCAGTACCTGGGGAGCCGAGTTCTCAAATGTGATATTCTCTGCAATGAAATCCTCCCCCTCCACAATGAGTGTTCCACAGCCAAATGTTCCTGTCCCAATAACCCTTGATGACTTTATAAGAGAAAAAGGCATAGTTGGTCAACTCGAGAGATATTATAATTATTCAACATACGCAAAAGGAACACCCTAAACATTTAGCAGAAATCTGCAGTCAAATTAGTGGGTGGCTAAACTTCTCTGCACCTACCTCTTCCTTCTCCAAAGGATAAACATACAATTTTCTAAATGTATAAAAAATATGATCGTTTACCTTACAGTTTTCTTACATCACCCATTTGTTCGTCTTTAAATCATTATAAGATAAAAGATGTGTCAACATGGGATGCATCATCTCAAAACAGCATGAAAGTAGTCGTGAAACGGTGTGACACACAGGACAGGGTATACCTAAAACTTCCATCAAGCATATAAATAGACTCCAACTCGTAACTACAATCTTATTCAATGCCTCGCCAGCCTACTCGTCGTGTCAATGGGGAAGGGATGAAAGCAACCGTCCTTGATCTCCCCAGTGCTGTATAGTGTATACAACTGTTCTGCAACTAGACTATGTGGTATTACAGCCCCGAACATGGCCCAAATTGGGCCAGGTGTTAGAGCACGCGAGTATCAAAGTGGATCTGACAGTGTAAAACAGGTAAGCGCAGTGCAGACCCATGTGCTTTGTAAAGCATTTGGTATTATCAGCGTGTGACAACATGGAAGCAGCAGTAACAGAGACTCTTGAGGGAGCAATTCGTTGCAGAGAATTTAGCACGGGCACGTCGACGCCACCCTGGATCGATCATCCGTTTCGGGTTTCCAATCGAGCCCGCATTTCGTCGAGCAGGGGCTGGGCGTACGATACGGGGCGGGCAGATAGATGGACAGACAACCATCGTACCTCAGCGTGCTTGATGCGGGTGGCGGTGTTGTCCCAGCAGATGACGGTGGCCTCGGGGGAGGCGCCGGCGAGGGTTATGAAGTTCCTGGTCTTGGCGACGTAGACGGGCTCCCGGTACACCCCCGGCGCGAGGCGGATGACGGTGCGCGCCCGGTTGCCCAGAGGCACCGCGTCCACCGCGGCCTGCACCGTCGGGAACGCTTCCCCGTCCCGTCCCCCCGGCGGCGCCACGCGGAGCACGCGCCTCTCCTGCTGCTGCTGCTGCGCCATGGATGGCCGTACCGTACGCGCTCCGGTGGCGCGGTGTCTGGTTTGGTTGGTGTAACAGTGGGGTGGTATTGCCTGCCGTGTGGACTGAGTGCGCGAGAGGGAGAAATAATACGGAGCTGTGTTTATTGGAGACGGACGGTTTGAATGCGGGAGCCTGGTCCGGCCACGTGGGCATGCAGGAACGATTGACTCCTCGCATGTTGCTTTCCTAGGGTGGGTGGCCCCGCGGGAGATATCCCCGTAAAAGGTGGGGCGAACGGGGCACGGACGGGATAGCCTTCTTCCTTCACGAGACCTGACGGGAATCCGTAAATATAAAAATATGTTTTTAAAATAATATATTATAGTTTTTAATATGAAATATTAAATTCTTTTATATATTTAACTAAAACTTAAATTTATATGTTAGAATATATATTTTAAAGTTATATTTTGAAAAAAGTATGCATAAATAATTATAAATTGATAAACCAATTTATATTACTACTTTTTAAAAATATTTAACCTATTTTATATCCTCCCGTGGGGGTCAAGTCCTCGCGGAGACTAAGGAAGGGGGGCTACGGCCCCGCCTCGCCCCCCACCCCGCTAAGGCTAGTGCGTCAAACTGATATTGGTGACTCTGGTTTGTGCTACGCTCTTTATTCTATCACAGCGTCTTGTTAAGCTTCGCTACAGGCTCTGCTGCTGAACTTGGTTTACACCACATTCTTAGCTATTCATGGTATTGTTATCTCGCCTGCAGTCAAATTGTACTATGTTAGGGCTAGCAGAGGTGGCCTTACTCAATGGTGATGAACAGTATGTTCTAGCAACATCAACATCTGTTGCAATTTATTTGTTGGTAGTGATTGAAAAGCAGAGGTATGAAGCGATGATGGAGACCCATACAAAAGGAACTTGTGGGAGGCAAAAAAACATTGTTGCTAATTTGTTTGTCATGTGGTGATTTTTTTTATGAGAGATTTTTTAGTGTGGACGAGGGATATGAGAGGAGAGGTGAGAGGAGATAGAGAATGTATCCCTGAGTATTTCAACTTTTTTTAGGTAGTAGAAATATTAATTCTTTTACAGGGTCCGTAGCAAATATTCTTGTTTTCCTCCTATTGGTTCACGCTGGCGTGTTGATAGGCTCGAGATAGAATTAGGGCCTGTTTAGGAGAGCTCCACCAGCTCCAGATTCACCAAATTCAGATCCAGATCCACTTTTCCAAGCCAAACAGTTCCAGCTCCAGCAGCTCCACCGTGGATCTGCTCCACCAAAACCATGGATCTAGCTCCAGATTCACCAAATTGGTGGAGCACCTCAAGGGGTGCTCCACCAAACTCAAATTGGTGGAGTTGGAGAAAATTACCCACCATGCCATCGATTACACAAAAAAGCGGTTCGCTTTTTCTTCTTTCTCGTCGCTGCGCCGTCCTCCTCGCCTTCGCCTCGCTGCCGGCCGCCTCGCCTCGCTTGCCGCCGCTCGCTCCTCCTCCTCGCTTGGCCGGCCGCTCGCCTCCTCCTCTTCTCGCCTCCTCCTGCTTGCGCCACTCCGCCTCCTCCTCTTTCTCGCTGCGCTGCGACCACCGGCCGCCTCGCCGCCGGCGCTCGCCTCCTCCTCTTCTCGCTGCTGCGCCAGCAACCGCGCCTCGCCGCCGGCACTGCGCGCCTGCGCCGCGGTATTTTTTTCATTTTGCCCCGACGCGTGGAGCCAGGTGGAAGTGAGATAGAGAGGAGGTGGAGCTGTACCAAACACTTTGACGAATCCCGGATCCACCATGGAGTCGCTCTCACGGTGAATCGGCTCGGATCCACGTTTTCGTGAATCGAAGTTGGTGGAGCTCTCCCAAACAGGCCCTTAACAACACTGGTTGACAAAGTGATTAGATTTGAAGTCTAAAACCATATATTCAAGGTCAGATGTCTATCGATTGGATGGTTCGTGCATCGGTATTGGAACAGATCGACGGCGCTCTATCTTGATCAAGGGGCTGCTGGATTTAACACTCATGCCCCTATTCCTAGGAATGAAAAATAGTAACGGATAATTCGTTTTATCCGATATTTATATTCGAGAAAACGTAAATGTGGTAAACAAAATTTATATTCGAAAATGTTCATATTTGTATTTTAGAATATTCATATCCGTATTCGTATTCGAGACTATTCGATTCGTATTCGATCTGTTTCTAGAACCCATTAAAAATCTGTACGAATTTTGTGATTCACAATTTGAATTTAGGCAGTTTAAAACCAGTAACCGGTCAAAAACCGGTGAAAAATCGGCAAAACCGCTAGGAATCCGTTTTATCCGATATTCGTATCTGAGAAAATCCGTATTCAAAAAATATTTGTATTCATATTCGAGAATATTCGTATCCGTATTTGAGAATATTCGAATTCGTTTTTGTTTTAAAAATATGGATTCATATTTGTATTTGAGACATTCGATCGTATCCGATCCGTTTCCACTAGGGGTGGAAAACGGTAACGGATAATTCGTTTTATCCGATAATTGTATTCGAGAAAACGCGAATGTGGTAAGAAAAATACGTATTCGAAAATGTTCGTATTCGAGAATATTCGTATATGTATTTAAGAATATTCGTATCTGTATTCATATTCGAGACTATTCGATTCGTATTCGATCCGTTTCTAGAACCCATGAAAAATCCGTACGAATTTTGTGATTCAAAATTTGAATTTAAGTGGTTTAAAACCGGTAACAATCAAAAACTGGTGAAAAATTGGTAAAACCGCTAGCAATCTGTTTTATCCGATATTCGTATCCGAGAAAATCCGTATTCCAAAATATCCGTATTCGTATTCGAGAATATTCATATCCGTATTTGAAAATATTAGAATTCGTATTTGTATTCATTTAAAAAAATATGAATTCATATTCGTATTTGAGACTATTCAATCGTATCCGATCCGTTTCCACCCCTAGTTTCCACCCCTACCTATTCCACAACTGATGGGCACATGGCATGGCACCCATCAAAGAACCACAACATTTGTAGTGTGGAAGACTAGAATAGAAGGACGACCTGTTGCCCATGAGGCCAAAAACCAAACCAAGGTAGTAGCAGCAGTTCGCAGTTGAGGCTGGCTTTTGTCCTCTGTTAAAGGAACTAGCTTTTGAATGATTTGTTTGTTTTAAAATAGGATCTATTAGTCGATTGTAGTATACCTTATATTGACCTTAGTTATACCAGCTAAAATTACATATGACTGTCTTCCCCTTCGTAATATCTTTCACGAACAACCAGAATTCAAAAACTATCTACCCTACTCTATAATACACCAAAATTTTCTTTACTAAATCCACCCCCTCAACCACCCCTACAGTCATGCCTAATCTAAGTCCACCCAGATTTATGTACCAAAATAATCCAACTTCATACAAATGAATGGCCTGGATCTCTCCTCAAGCCTTCTTCTCTTACTCATTGAAAATCCTAAGGTCAAAATCATTTGGATCATGCACATCACCGGAACCCACCCTGACGCCCACGCACACGCCCTCGACGACCTCGCTCCTGCCTCCCCCAACTGAACCCGTGCGCTCCTCGGCTCCTCCCCTCTGATTCTCCGCCGCCTCCTCCCCTCCCTCCTCCTCCTCCGCCGCCTCCTCCCCTTTGATATCTCCGCCGCTCCTCCGCCGTCGCCGCATCCCCTCTGGAATCAACTTTGCATGATGGAGACGGGCGCCGCCGCCTGGAGACGGAGCCGAACGCCCACCTTCAGCAGTAGCAATCAACCCCATCTCCACTCGATCCGAAGAAGTGGAAGCGCGAGATGATGATGAGGAGGCAGCGCCCCATCTCCACGCCTCTCGCGCGCGCTCTCTTTCGATCTTGTTCGCCCTCGCGCTCGGTGCCCTAGAATCTCGTCCTTAGCATGGAATCTTCTCTTGTTTTGGGAGTGACACTGCGACCAACATGGCTTGTGGATTGTTTGTTGCTTGTGCTGCAGCAGATCATCGAGTTGGGTGCTTCGCCGAGCTGCGGTATCGGCGCGCGCTTCTCCAGCGATGCCTCGGCTGCGGCGCAGATAGCTCGAAGCTGCGGCGGCGCTGGTGTGAGCGGCGGCAGGGGATGACGGCACCGGAAATCTGAGCAAGCGGACGCTGGAAAACCCGTCCGAGGAGGGTGAGTGTGATGTGACCTCAAATGCCTTATTGGATTCTTATGTAGGAGCAAAATCGAGGCAATTGCCTAAAATGGTTGATCTTGCACGACGCAATCGCGATCTAGCATAGTGCACATCTAGCGGATGGTTTTCTTGAGCTATTCCTTATCCAGCTTTTAGGCCTTGCACGCTTGCTAAGAAGCTCTATGTTGTTTGTTCAAAAAACTATGATTTGTAAGAGATGTGCTTTACCCAAAACGTTGTTACTTCCCTTGCACCGTATCGTGGTTGAGCTTTCTCCGCTTCGTGATCGGAGGAGGGATAGTTGTGCACTACGACAAGGAAAAGAAGCGCCACATTGAAGGTAGATTACTATTGTGAGTTGTTTTCGTTTGTTGTCATGCTAGGATTGCTGCCTCTGTAATCCATTATTGATTTTCTTGTTGTATCAAACCCATATTGGGTGATGGGCTCTGTTGATTTGGAAAACAAAGTTATGTGAAGTATTGGTAAAATATCATCTAGGAAGTATCACCTCTCTGAACTTGTTGCAGCTATGGTGGGGCAAGCTAAGAAACATTGATATATTGTCTCGTGCATTCTTTTTGTCCACAATCAATTGCTTACATATAAACAAACACATAAAAACCCAAAGATTTTCGTCAAGCTTTCCTATCATCCATGTATATAAGATGGGAAACCAAAATCCAATAGTTGCTGAGCTCGCCTAACTTCACGAACTTGCACAAATAAACTTGTTTACCTTTCGTAGGGGCATGACTAGAGAACTAATGTTACAATAATGTCCAAGAACAGCTTATTTGTACCCTTTATATTTTCTCTGTAATCATCGGTTTGCTTCCTACATAGCTGCATTTTATATGCGTATGCTTAGGAAGAAAAGGAGGAAAATTAAACTCATTAAATAAGAGATATAAAGGTTGTTGGCTTGTTGCTTATCTTGCTTTCTTGTTTCATCAAGAAAACCCTTATAGGTCGTTGAAATCAATGTCCAACACTTCATCCAAATCATATCCGACATTAGGAGGCCTAAAGCTTCTATAGGACAATGAATGCCCTATGTTCCATGCTATGTGCATTCGATATAATCTTTCCTTGGGTTCAGAATTTGCTATGTTTAGTATTTACCAAAACACTCTTTTTTAAACAAATGGAGACAGTGTTTCATGAAAGTTTGATTTGCATAATAGAAAGCGCCATCTTGTAATCCCGCTGTGCTCATTATTGAGCTTCTCATGGAGTTTTTTCCCAACCCATCTTTCCCATAATTGAAGAATAGAACAAGTCTTTGTGAAGCAAGAACCATCGATGAGGCACTGCAGCCATTGGTGGCCCATTTAAGCTTCTAAACCATAATGGGAAACCGTCACCAAAAGGATTTCTTGGGCAAATGGACTCTCTATATTTTGGATTCACACACCGCTCGACATTTGTCCGATGAACTTGAAGATGGCTGCAGCAATCAATAAAATGAGTAAGTCAATTTGATTTCTATGCTTTGGATACAATTATGTTGATAAATCATGTTATATGTGCTTATTATGTACCCAATCATCTTTGCGTCCTTCTCCTATGTAGCATGATGCTGCCACTGTAAATTTATTTATACCAACTAAAGGAGTTTTGTGTTATCATTATATTATTTGCTTACAACTTAGAAGGTGTGGCTGTGTGCTATTGACTACTGTAGCAATTTCAAAATAAATATGCATGACAGTTTGAAATGTACTTAAAAGATTATTTTTGTTTATTTAACTGAACTAATGAAAGTTTCCACCTTCCGCTGGTGAGCATGCATGTAGACTTGGTATCCTCACGGATGCGTTGGCCGAAGATGGAGAAAAGAGTCCCAGTGCAGTTGTAGATGTTGATGGAAAAGAGTGCCAGTGGACACGGGCCCGAAAAGAGTCCCAAAACGTTTGAGATAAGCGTAGATGTTGATGGAAACAGTGTAGATGTAGTCTTGTCTCGTGCGGATGCACAAAGTCGTTGGATCGGGCCCAAAATTATCATTCAAAAGGTTCACGTATCTCTACCACTCTATAATACACCAAAATTTTCTTTACTAAATCCACCTCCCTCAACCACCCCCACAGTCATGCCTAATCTAAGTCTACCCCGACGCTGCCTCCACCCCGTGATACCTGTCTCCACCCGAGCGCGCCCTCCGCGCCCAATCCCGCGCCTCTCAGCTGGCGGAGGTAGGAGGAGGCGCGGTTGGCTCGGAGAGGAAGGGGGCGGAGGAAGGAGGAGGCGCGGCTGCGGCGGGGGCGGAGGTAGGAGGAGGCACGGCTGCGGCGGGGGAGAGGAAGGAGGCGGCGGCGGGGGCGGCGTCGGTTGGGCGCGTAGGAGAGGAAGGAGGCGACGGCGGGGGCGATGATCCTCCGCAGCCGCGACGGCACGGACCGCATCACGGTGCCCGACGCGGCCTCCTCCACGGTCGGCGACCTGCAGCGCCTCATCGCGGAGCGCGTCACCGTGCTCGTCCATCTCGAGTGCCTCTCCCTCGACCCGGCCCTCCTCCTGCCCCAGGCCGCCGCCGCCGCCCCGCCGCTGCTGCTCTCCGACCCGGCCGCCCGGCTCGCTTCCCTGAACCTCGCCAACGGCTCCTTCATCTACCTCTCCTACCCATCCGACGCATGCTCCTCCCAGCCGTCGCCGCCCAAAGGCCTCTCCCCCGCCGGCTCTTTCGGCAAGAAGATGACCATGGACGACCTCATCGCGCGCCAGATCCGCGTCACCCGCCAGGAGGCGCCGCTCTGCGCCGCAGCCTCCTTCGACCGCGACGCCGCCAACACCTTCCAGCTCTACGTCGCCGAGGCGCTCGCCTTCGCTGTCAATGATGTGGGGATGGAGAAAGTCGTCGGTGGGTGAGTCCAATGATGTTGTCGCCCCTCAAATGATCAATCGTTATGTGATATTCATTATGTGACAAAAATATTTGGTTATACAATATATGAGACGTGAATCTTAATGAATCTGATTGTTCGTTTTATTTTTTACAAATTTTATCGTGTTTTGTATTTTACCGTAGCGTTAGCACGGGCACACTACTAGTATATCAAAATCTATAAACCACAACCCAAAATAACCCATCCCAGCAAGTTCAGTCCGCAGCTGACACACCAGGCAAGGCGATCGAGCTACTTACAACCGGTATGGCACGCACGCAACAACCGTTCAATGCGCAAATGACGAGGAGCACATGCATGATCTGATAAGGTGCGTGCAGGGGCAAGCAGCATATATGCCTTGCAGGATCACGCTGCGCGTGCCTGCCTTCTTTTCCGTGATCGATCAATGATCATTGCAGCGACAGTGATCAAAAGCGAGATGCCTAACAAGAGGGAATCTGTAACGCCCTCATCTCTAAAATTGTTTGGATTTTCTCATAACTAGTTAAACTTTTTCAGTTGCGAGTATCGTAGATGAGTGTATATCATTTCTATCACAAGCTTACGCATGAAAATAAAACATTATTACAAAATTAAGGCTTAGCAGTCAAGTTTTGCACTGTTGGATTAATTGGGTTTGGTCCATTTTAATTTAGCAATTAATCAAATGAAATTCCTAGGCCCATTATTAATGCTAGGTGTAAAAACTGTTTAGTCCCATATGGACAATTGAATGGGAGTTACACCACTTTAAAAGGTAGAACGTGGTAACCCCCTTGTGGAATTGGAAAGAGCCAATACACGCGCGCTCGCTCGCTCGCACGCCACGCCGTGCCGTGCCGTGCGCGCAGGCGTGTCAGGTGCGGGCGCGTTTTTCTTTATCTATTTGAAAATCGAACGCGATCGACTCCGGCAAGAATGGTGCGATTACTAGTGTATTATGGCTGCAGTTACTTTCGAGTAATGGATGCAGTTACTAGTGACTAATGGCTACAGTTACTCTGGCCTCTTCATTTTTGCTGTTACAAAAGAACTCTCCGCTCCATACGAGGGATTAGAAAGAAGAGTATTCTCGTTCTGTGTTGTTGTTGCTGTTCTCTGCAAGCTCCGGTCCAGTACCTTGGGCGCAAAGTGTTTTGGGCGAGTAGGTCTCCGAAACTCCGTCCGTTTGCGTACCTGCACGGGTAGACGAGCGATCAAGTTTTTGGGGAGCGCATCGGCGCGACTACTTAATCTGCGACGTCTACTTCCTGGCGGTGAACCGTTCGCGGGACTGCACTGCGAACATCATCCTGCATCAAGCTTCGTCCTGCATCACGCCTGGATCGACTACATCGAATAGGCCATCATGTCGACTGATGGTAATGGCGCCTCCGGTGTCTCCGGCACTGGCCCCGCCTGAGGGTATAAATTGAAAACTTTTCTGGTGTATTTATTTCTGTGCGCTATGAATATGTTAATAGATGTTTCTGTTAGCTTGTTCGTTAGCGAATATGAATACATCGTTGATAGATCACTCATGCATGTTTATGTCATGTTTTATATGTTGAATTTCTGGATTAAAATATGCCAAAAATTGACTAGATTTCCAACAATCCAAACACTTGATAGGTCTTTTTGGGTAGTTGGCTTTGCTGCGTCGCTTAAGCCTCACCCTCCGTTTGATGGTTCAAATTTTAAGAGATGGCGTGCACGCGTAATCCTGTGGTTTACTGCCATGGAATGTTTTCATGTTACACAAGGCAAGCCTGCTGAGCCTCTGTCTGATGAGGATGAACGCAAGTTCAATGCAGCAGATAACTTGTTTCGAGGTGCACTTGTCAACATACTGGCGGACAACATTGTGGATGTGTACATGCATTTGCCTACGGGCAGAGAGATGTGGAATGCACTTGAGGCCAAGTTCGGAGTTTCCGATGCTGATAGTGAGCTGTATGTCATGGAGCAGTTCTATGACTACAAGATGGTCGATGACCGTTCTGTAGTAGAGCAAGCTCATGAGATTCAGACGTTGGCAAAGGAGCTTGAGAACAATAAGTGCGAGTTACCGGACAAGTTTGTGGCTGGCGGTATTATTGCCAAGTTACCACCTTCTTGGTCGGATTTTACTACCTCTCTAAAGCAGAAGAGGCAGGAGTTCAGTGTTACTGATCTCATTGGCACTCTTGGTGTTGAAGAGAAGGCGAGGGCAAAAGATACTCGTGGCAAGAAAGTTGTCACGAGGAGGTTCTAGCGCCAATTTGGTGCGTAAGAAGAATCCTCGTGCTTTCCACAACAAGAAGAAAAATAAACATTTTGTCAAGCCCAAGGCTACTACTGAGTTTAAGAAGAAAGGCAAAGGAAAGGGCGGCCGCTTTGTGTGCGGTGATTCGCCATTGGGCTAAGGATTGTCCAGATCGCAAGGATAAGCGTAAGAAGTCGCCAACATGGTTATTAGTGAGGCTGGAGGAACATCGAGTGCGGTAATTATTTACCTACGCTTCTTTCTGCTTGTCAATCACCCGAGTGGTGGGTTGACACTGGTGCTAATATTCATGTTTGTGCTGATATTTCCTTGTTTTCATCTTATCGTGTCGGTCGAGGTTG
Source organism: Dendrocalamus sinicus (assembly GCA_036346575.1). Lineage (NCBI taxonomy): Eukaryota > Viridiplantae > Streptophyta > Magnoliopsida > Poales > Poaceae > Dendrocalamus > Dendrocalamus sinicus. The sequence continues at coordinate 11,200,463 of CM070670.1, forward strand.
CTCCTTGTTGATGGGGAACGGATCGCGCACTGCTCATGGTGTTGGTATGGTCGATCTGAAGTTTACTTCAGAAAGACCGTGCACCAAGAACGTGCAGCATGTCCTCCATAAAGAAGAATCTCGTCAGTGGATCTCTACTGTGTAGAGATGGTTTTAGGCTTACATTTGAGTCCAATAAATGTGTCGTGTTTAAGTATGGAACATTTGTTGGTAAAGGCTATGAGAACGGAGGTTTGTTCCGTTTTTCTTTGATGGATTCCTGTAATAAAGTTGTGAACCATGTGTGTAACGATGACGATGAGTCTAATATTTGGCATTCACGACTTTGTCATGTTAATTTTGGGTGTATAACGCGCTTAGCTAATATGAGTTTAATCCCGAAATTCACTTTGGTCAAAGGTTCTAAGTGTCATGCGTGTGTTCAATCGAAACAACCTCGCAAGTCTCACAAGGCAGCAAAAGAGGCGAGGAATTTGGCACCGTTAGAACTCATTCATTCTGATTTATGCGAAATGAATGGCGTGTTGACTAAAGGTGGAAAGAAATATTTCATGACGCTTATAGATGATTGCACTAGATTTTGCTACGTGTACTTATTAAAAACAAAAGATGAATCGTTGGATTACTTTAAGATCTATAAAGCTGAGGTAGAAAACCAACTTGAGAGGAAAATCAAGTGGGTAAGGTCTGATCGTGGGGGAGAGTATTTTTCAAATGAGTTTACTTTATTCTGCGAGGAACATGGAATTATTCATGAGAGGACGCCTCCCTATTCTCCCGAATCAAACGGGGTTGCCGAAAGAAAGAATCGCACTCTAACTGATTTGGTTAACGCCATGTTAGACACTGCGGGACTTTCTAAGGAATGGTGGGGTGAGGCTATATTGACCGCGTGTCATATCCTGAATAGAGTTCCTACAAAGAACAAAGAAGTAACACCATTCGAGGAATGGGAAAAGAAGAAGTTGACTCTCTCATACTTGCGCACCTGGGGATGTTTGGCCAAAGTTAACGTGCCAATTGTCAAGAAGCGCAAACTTGGACCAAAAACCGTAGATTGTGTACTTCTTGGTTATACTATGCACAGCGTGGATTATAGGTTCTTAGTTATAAAAACTGGAGTACCTGACATGCGTGTTGGTACAATCATAGAGTCCAGAGATGCTACATTTTTTGAGAATGAATTTCCTATGAAATGTGATGTACCTAGCTCATCTAGTCAAGAACCTATAATTTCCCTTGATTCTTTTATACCGATAGAACATGTTGAGGAAACGCCTATGGAAAATCCTGAGGAGGATAACAATGAAGTTACTCGAAAGAGTAAGAGACAAAGGACTGCAAAGTCTTTTGGTGATGATTTCATTGTATACCTTGTGGATGACACTCCAAGAACCATTGAAGAGGCATATTCTTCTCCTGACGCTGACTATTGGAAGGAAGCAATACGGAGTGAGATGGACTCTATTATATTTAATGGAACTTGGGAAGTCGTTGACCGTCCTTATGGGTATAAACCTGTAGGATCTAAATGGGTTTTCAAGAAAAAGCTTAGGCCTGATGGTACAATTGAAAAGTACAAGGCAAGTCTTGTGGCCAAGGGTTATACCCAGAAAGAAGGCGAGGACTTCTTTGATACTTATTCACCTGTTGCCCAATTGACCACAATTCGAGTACTACTTGCCCTAGCTGCCTCTCATGGTCTGCTCGTTCATCAAATGGACGTTAAGACAGCTTTCCTAAATGGAGAGTTGGAGGAGGAGATTTATATGGATCAGCCAGACGGGTTTGTGGTAGAAGGACAAGAAGGAAAGGTGTGCAAGTTGTTAAAGTCTTTGTATGGCCTAAAGCAAGCACCTAAGCAATGGCATGAGAAGTTCGACAGAACTTTGACATCTGCTGGCTTTGTTGTGAATGAAGCCAACAGATGTGTGTACTATCGCTATGGTGGGGGAGAAGGAGTGATCTTGTGCTTGTATGTTGATGACATACTGATTTTTGGGACAAACCTCAATATGATTGAGGAGGTCAAGGATTTTCTGTCCAAGAGCTTTGAGATGAAAGATTTGGGAGTGACTAATGTGATTCTTAACATTAAGCTACTGAGAGGAGGTGATGGTGGGGTTACACTTGTGCAATCTCACTATGTAGAGAAGGTCTTGAGTCGCTTTGGTTATAGTGACTGCAAGCCTGCTCCTACTCCTTATGATCCTAGTGTGTTACTGCGGAAAACCAAGAATAACAAGGGATCAATTGAGATACTCTTAGATCATTGGCTCATTGATGTATTTAGCTAGTGCTACGAGACGACATCTCGCTTTCTTTGTGAGCAAGCTAAGCCGATTTGTTTCAAATCCGGAGATGATCATTGGCGTGCTCTTGAGAGAGTAATGCGCTATCTAAAGGCAATCGTGAGCTATGGCATTCACTATGCTTTGGGTACCCAAAGGTACCGGAGGGCTCTGATGATTCAAACCGGATCTCGATCTTGATGAGATAAAAGCCACGAGTGGATATGTGTTCACACTTGGAGGTGGTGCTTTGTTTCCTAGAAGTCTTGCAAGCGGACCATCTTAACGAGGTCAACAATGGAAGCGAACTCACGGCATTAGATACCGCTCTTATTAAGGTGAGTGGCCGTGAACTCCTTATGGATTTGCGGTGGTTGAAAAAGCGATACCGCTATCCTCGATGAACCGTGATAATCGATCAGTAATTATTAAGGTGAATAGTTCTAAGGACAACATGAAGTCATCTAGGCATGTTAAGAGGCGGTTGAAGTCTGTCAGAAAGCTGAAAAACTCCGGAGTGATAGCGCTGGACTATGTCCAGACAGCTAAGAATCTGACCGACCAATTTACAAAGGGTTTATCACGTAATATGATAGATAGTGCATCGAGTGAGATGGGCCTGAGACCCACATGAGTCATACCACAGTGGTAACCTATTCTACGTGATCGGAGATCCCGTGAAGTAGGTGGTGAAACAAGCTGTTGGTTGATTGGGAGGAGAGACCTTTACAAGGCTCATTTCTTCAGTGATGCACTTCTCTCCTATTCTGTATGGCAGGTTGGTTTTTACCTCAATGTGATCCGAGTGGCTTATTTAAAGCAGAGATGTCGGCCTACAGGACATCTTAGAAGGAACACACCTATATGAGTTCGACTGCTGGTCACAATCTATGAGATTTAGGTGATTTCTAGATACTCATGAATAGGCATGGAGTATGACTTATATGCTCCAACCAGAGGGGATGCTTCAGGCAGCCTAGTACTAGTAAAGGAATTGAATAAAGCTTGTTCGCACAAAACTGTCAATTCAAGGCATAGTCCATTGTTCAGTTGTGGATGAGTGTAACTCCTTTCCTAGATGGATGTTCAACTTAACAGTCTCTATCGAAACACTAGTATATCAAACAACAGCAGAACTGAGAGCATTTCTCGTGTGCCTTGAAATTTGGTGGGGATTGTTGGATTAATTGGGCTTGGTCCATTTTAATTTAGCAAATAATCAAATGAAATTCCTAGGCCCATTATTAATGCTAGGTGTAAAAACTGTTTAGTCCCATATGGAGAATTGAATGGGAGTTACACCACTTTAAAATGTGGAACGTGGTAACCCCCTTGTGGAATTGGAAAGAGCCAATACACGCGCTCGCTCGCTCGCCTCACCACGCCGAGCCGAGCCGTGCGGTGCGTGCGCGCAGGCGTGTCAGGTGCGGGCGCGTTTTTCTTTATCTATTCGAAAATCGAAACGCACTGACTCCTAGTAGTAACGGTGCAGTTACTAGTGTATTAGGCTGCAGTTACTCTGGCCTCTTCATTTTTGCTGTTACAAAAGAACTCTCCACCCCATACGAGGGATTAGAAAGAAGAGTATTCTCGTTCTGTGTTGTTATTGTTGTTCTCTGCAATCTCCGGTCCAGTACCTTGAGCGCAAAGGGTTCTGGGCGAGTAGGCCTCCGAAACTCCGTCCGTTTGCGTACCTGCACGGGTAGACGGGTGATCAAGTTTTTGGGGAGCGCATCGGCGCGACTACTCAATCTGCGACGTCTACTTCCTGGTGGTGAACCGTTCGCGGGACTGCACTGCGAACATCTTCTTGCATCAAGCTTCGTCCTGCATCGCGCCTCGATCGACTACATCGAATAGGCCATCATGTCGACTGATGGTAACGGCGCCTCCGGTGTCTCCAGATCGCCCCGCCGAGGTATAAATTGAAAACTTTTACGTGTATTTGTTTCTGTGCGCTATGAATATGTTAATAGATGTTTCTGTTAGCTTGTTCGTTAGCGAATATGAATACATCGTTGATAGATCACTCATGCATGTTTATGTCATGTTTTATATGTTGAATTTCTGGATTACAATATATCGAAAATTGACTAGATTTCCAACATGCACAACGGGACGAGCGGCACAAAGTTATATTATGATACAAAATAACTCCACAGTTATGCCTGAATATAGAATAAACTTTAACACCAAGCATCGTCTACATCGTAAGGATCTTCAAAGTCTTCCTCAACGGTTCCTTCATTATTTTCCTAAGCATCTTCTGTTAATAGTTTAGTAAGCGTAAGTACAACTACCGTACTCAATAAGTTACATGTGGAAACACTATATAGCCACTTGCTAAGATTTTCAAGAGATGGAAATATAGTAGCTTTGTAGTATTTGTGGATGCAATTTTATTTGTAAACATTTTGTTTTTAAACATAAAATAACAAATCATAAACTTCTTAAGGAATTTAGATTTTCAACATCTCAATTACCAAACTTCAACATTTCCAAATTGTTTTCAAATCTACTCATGCTTCACTATTAGAATCACCCATTAAACATAACTTCATTTACCAGAAGTACGTCGTATTCGAATACCACATATTATGGCTCTGTAGAGTTGCCCAACTTTACTCACAAGAATTCTTAACCCTCGCGTCTGAGTTAAGAAAACAAGGTTATTTCACTGCTCATCTCCTTATATAGCCTCAACCTGATGACTAGGTACCCCCTGTCACGAAATACGGCGGCCTAACAGAGCAGAGCCTACCGTTGTGAAAGTATGGTTTTACCGTTTCCATACCACATTGTTACACATGCTGTTCCCTTTTCTGAAATAGTATATTATTTCCTTATAGTAGAAATGTAATCGATTTGAGAAGCTACTAAACAAGGTTTAACATGTCAACGCTTGTAGTTGAACGATTACTATATTCTTTACTTAGTATAAGGTTCTAGTCCTTACTTTTCATCAACCAGGTAACCATTCACAAATAAATATTTTAGTGCACTGCGGTGCTGTCACTACTAGTGTAAAGCAGTTGAATTTTTTAAACTACGCACTTTAGTAGGGTAGCAGCACCCACCAACCAGGGCACCACTGCCCGTGCACTCCTCCTCGACCATCTCAACCCACACGTCCCCTCTGGTGGCGCCTCGCCCCCCCCCCCCCTCACAACCGACACACACTCGGCGCATCCTCCTCGACCATCTAGGCCCACGCTCCTCCTCTGATGGCACCTCCGCCTCCTCCACCCCACCTCCCCACACTACCCCACTCAGTAGTGCCCACGTCGCTTGCAGGTCGTAGATGTGGCCATCACCTCTTGGTGCCTTGGTGGCACGACGCCCCTCGCCATCCTTGCCCATCAGCCTCGGTGGCAGCTAGGATTAGGATAGGTGGTAGTCGCCAACTTGCCTCGCATAGTTGCACATGTCGAGGTGGGATGAGTGTGTGGCACGAGGCTGTGAGGGAAGGGGAATCGGGGTGGGAGCTTTGGGCCTAATTAGTGCCTTACATGGGCTAGGCAAATGAATGATGCTGGACGCCGGACGGCTGGAGACTATAGTACGTGCACTGCTGCTGAACAAGTCGGTTTATTCGGCCTACTCGATTTCTAGCAAGGCAAAACCGAACTAATCACCGAACACCGAATAGCAAAAGATTTTCTACCATACTAATCACCGAAGGCAGAACAAACCAAGATATTCAGTTAATTCGGTGTAAAAAAAAGCCCACCACTGGTCCTCTAGCTGAAATATAAAGACGAGATTAATTTTTTTTTTGAGAGGATGAAGACGAGATTAATTATGAGCTCGAGATGAGAACAAAAAAAAAAAAAAGATAAGGCCGGTCCATAACCACCCATCTGAAGCCACGCTGATCACTCCAACTTCCTTACGGGTCCAGAAATCCTGAACCTGGGAATGCTGTATGCCGCGCACCCATGACTTGGGCCTGTTTGGATACTGCTGCCAGGCAGCTCAAGAGCCAGGTAAGGCCACTAGGCGTCCGATTTGCTATGCCTGTGGCTAGGATACCTTGCCTGGCAGGCAGCTACCAGCCAGGTCGTCATCCAAACAGCCCCGCTCCCGCGGCCCAATAGAAACACGGAGTCATCGTAGCGATTGTGAAGTTGCGGAGATTTTGCCATCGTGATCAACACGAAATATGAGCTTTGTGATAAAATAGGCTGATTTTTTTGGTTTATGATTGTTGGCTTATGTTACAGTAATTAGGTTTTAAATGATGTGTCTTTTAAGACAGAGTCTATAAATCGATTGTCGTAGACACTATATCAAATTTATCTATATCAGTCAAAACATACATGAGTGTTTTTTTCGTATCTCTTTTATGAATAGACAGAATTAAAAAAAACCCACCCACCGGTGCCAAAAACCAAAGCCCAAAGATGGAGCCCATCGCTTTTATTGGACTGTATTGGCTGGCTTTGGTTGACGTACAGTCCAGTTCTTTCTCCTTTTTTCGCTTTTCATTTAGTTGTTTTTTAAATGTTGTACTAGGCAAAATCTTTTTATTTCTCATGTTTATTTCTTTGTTCCACTATTCTTATATTAATATTTCTATTTGCTTAACTAATTGCCTTGATTTGTTTCACCAGTAATTTTTAATTGTTCTAATATAGTTCTGAATTGTTACACTAATAGTCTTGGATTGTTTTGTGAGGTTGTTTGATTTGTTCCATTAATGCTATTTTATTTCTTTGACTTATTCTATTTGAATTGTTCTGTGAGCAGTTTTGGTTTGTTCCAATAGTAGTCTTAAATTGTTCCACAATGGCCAGTCAGTGTGGATGGACATCTAGGATTGGTGAAAGATGGCACGAAGAAAATCTCTCCATGCAACACGTTCGCACGTAGCCCGGACGGTGTGGACGAGTTGGTTGAGTGGCCAAGTCTTAGTTGGATTGGATGTGTTAGAGCATCTCCAACAATGTCCTCTAAATTTCATCCCCTAAATCACTTTTTAGAGGACACAATCTAGAAAATAGAAAACTACCAACTAATCATCTCCAACAAATCCCCTAAATATGGTTCCCTAAATTAAAATCTGGGTCCACAAAAAACTACCAACTAATCATCTCCTCCCCCGTCCATTCCTTGCGAAAAAAAACGACGGCGGCGTCTCGTCCTTTCTCCCCGTGCGACGGTAATATTCCATCACCATCTGTATGAGTTGTTCGATCGTATCGCGCTAACAAGTCACCAAACCCATCACCTTTGTTAGCTTTTTGATCCTATCATTACGTACATGAAACATTCGATCTCATCATCTCTTTTCACTGTCCAATACTATCATTACCGTGAAGGCCATGGAATATACACTTTGCTCAATCAGTATATCTGTCATGATGAAAATATGTTTCTTTCACATAGTTCATTCATCCAGCCAAGATAAAATCTGCCATTACAGGATAGTAAAATTGAGCAAAATGATCATTTCATTTATGACCGACTATTGGACAGTAAACAGGTAGGTAGCAGCAGTATTTTGTATCAAACAAAGTCATGCTGCTGTAAAATATCAGCAGTCAGTTTGGCAATTGATGTGGTAAAAGATTAAGAACTTTACACGTTGACATGTAAGGTTGTCAACTGAAAAAAAAGTAGGAAAAAATTATAGCTTCTACTGTCTCATATATCAATCTGTAGCTTTACACAGACATCTTACCATCTCGGTGGTACAGTTTTGTCTTCACCACCAGCTCTGTCTTGACAAATAGAAGATTACATTTCATTCAATTCTCATTCAGATATCCTGTTATCCATTAGCATTAGACATTAGCTGCTACACATCCAATAGATGAACTTATAAGATCAATATTCAATGCCAAAACAAGCTACTTACATAAGCAAGCAATCCCGCCAAGCAATGTTTGTTTTGTTTAATAAATCTGAGAGGGGTACATTAGACATCTCCCCTTTCTGGACAAGAGATGCATTGAAAATTTGACAAAAGAGATACGCCAAGATCATGGTGTAAGGATGAAATACTAGAACCATTGAAATAAAAGCTGCTACACTTCACTAAAGAATTAACTAGCACTATCACGTTGAATACGCTCTTGAAGCCCCTTGTAGTACTTTCTTTGAGGACTATCCATGCCACTAGTATCAATCCTCATAATTCTCTCTTCTTCCATCATCTTCTTAAACTCGAACTTCTGTTTCTCAAGCTCAATTCTCTCTTCTTCCAACGTGAACGCTTGTTTGAACCTCTCTTCTTTCTTCAGTTCCTTCGCTGCATCATCCTCTCTCTTTTTAGCCCATAGATGATCTACGGAATCATAAAAAAAACGTTCACCTTTTTGACGAAGCTTTTCTTTCTCTTTCTTTCTCCCTAAAGGTCTTTCAAGTGAAGTTCGACATAATCCGGTTTGCATCCCGCTCTCAACTTCATGTGGCGAGAGGAGTAGATGCAGCGTGGATCTTTGCAGGCTTGAAAAGGGCGTGGTTTTCTGCTTTTATTGGATATTTTGGAGTTTGCATCTGAATCGCCTTTCAATCCACTTTGGTTGATTCTTCAAAAGATTCCAACATTGTATAAGCGTGAAATCCTTCTTTTGCTTATCTTCACTCTTATACACCACATGACTGCACTATCTACGAAAAGAAAACAAATATAGAACATTAGTACAAATAAGCTCGAAACGATGACATCAAACACAGATGTTTTGTAACTAGGTCTAACCTTATCTTCAATGGTCATACCACTTTGATTTCTATTCTCTATCCGACTTAGACAACCACAAAACCTATTGACAGATTCTTGAATGACAGTCCAACGTTTGTTGAGGGACTTATGAGAGCGATCTGAATCAAAAAGCCTGTTTGTATGGAAATATTCATAAATTCGATCCCAATATGCAGTACGAGCTTGATCTGTCCCTTGAATTGCATCCAAACTAATATTTAACCACGCCGACACCAAAAGACTGTCCTCCTCTGAACTGAAATTCTTGGTCCTTTTTTGGTTTGGCCTTTGCGATGTAGTATCATCGATAATTGGAAACTCTTCCTCTCCGGTTATCAAGTCTGTGAAATATCCCGTTCCATCCATACTTCCTGTACATTGAACAAAATTAGTATATGTTATATCTTACATGCAGATGGAATTTATGCTTGAGACGAACACAATTCAGCAGATGTAATTTGGTAGTCACGTTGCATTCGGAAACAACATCCCAAATATCATGGATACAGTGCATGCTGATGTGACTTTGATCGATGATTGAAAAATTAAAATTGGTAGTATAACACCAAAAGGAAGTATCTGAGATCCATCTGGACGACAGGAAAAAGAGTATATGTAGTATAATACTGTTTTTCAGGCCACAACCAGCTAACCAAAGGTCTGCCAATCAACTTGGATAAAAAATAGCAAGATGAGGCACCGGCTGTAGCAGTGAAGACAACCAAAACGCCACCTTTAATCACTCCAAAAAGAGCTCCAGCAAGTAATGATGCACAAGGACAACATATTGTCAACAAAAGGATGCTACTACAACTAGCAATACACAGTCCATTCCTTCCCAATTGCTATTTCTGGCTGCATGGTTCATAGGGCGACTATCCAATACAAATGCAAAGGGCAACTTAAGAATATAACCCAATTAGAGAGGTACTAGATGTTAAACTAACATTAGCTATGCAAACTTTAAGACAACACAAAAGATGACCTTTTGTGGCTAAATTTCATTGGAAATTAGTGATAGCAGTTGAAAATCTAGTGTTCCTATTAGACTCATTCTACTTGAAAATGGAATGGTTGAACAAGGTTACTTTGTCAGTAAACTAATAGAAAAATTAAGAAGTAGAATCAGTCAATGATTGTTCAGTCCTGACTGAACCATGTATACACCATGAATTGGCAAAACATAGTAAAAGAAACCATTAAGGAATCAACCATGGTATATACAAGGAAGACATTGAATAAATTTCAAGTGAGCTGGTATACAAGGAAGACATTAAGAATAGGTATTGCTAGAGAACTAGATGGAACATCCATTTTACAAAGTTTGAAAGACCTAACCAATCCAACAGAACAATAACACAATTGTGAAAACTTCAAGAGTATACTGGACATCAAAAGCAAGTACAGAAAAAGTGAACATGATGAAATACAAATGTTCTTTGATTCCTCTAAATTACTGCTGAAATACAAATGCCAAGGCAATGTAACTTAATATCCTTGCCACATCTTTCATCAAGATATTTACCTTCACCAAAGTAGGTGTACTGATGGAGGAACTCCTCCTGACTTGCAGCTAATTCCGTGGTCGATTCTTCGCCGCCAGAGTGCCCAGGAGCTGGAGTGTGGGCGTCTTCGCGGGTCATCGGCTGTGAGTGTGGCAGGGGATCGGGGGCGATGGCGTGTGGCGACCCTTGTGCGCATCCGGAGGCAGGAGCTCGGACAGCCCGTGGCGACCCTTGTGCGCATCCGGAGGCAAGAGCTCGGACAGCCCGTGGCGGTGGAAGACCCACTCTTGCAGGGCCGACGCGCCCAACAGGAGCGGCGGCTCGGGGTACCGGCGGCAACGGGGACCGGGACGCCGCAGAGGATGCTCGGGGTGGAGGCGGCGGTGGAGGCTCGTGGCATCGCGGTGTATGCTCGGGAAGGCGGATATGCGACCGAGGCGGCGGTGTGAACAGGGAGCCGGCGCTCGGGTGGCGGGCGCGGCGCGAGGGAGGCGAGCAGAGAAGCCGAGGCGGCGGGTGCGGATAGCCTCGGCGCGCGGAAGCGCGGCGCTTCGGCGCGCGCGGCGCGGGCGCGAGCGCAGCGCGAGGGAGCCGGACGGAGAAGCCGAGGCGGTGGAAGGCGCGGCGCTGGGTGGCGGCGCGGCGCGAGGGCAGCGGACGGCGCGGCGCGAGGGAGGCGGACGGAGCGCGCGAGGGCAGGCGCGAGGGAGCCGGACGGAGAAGCCGAGGCGGCGGGGTGCGGACTGCGTCGGGCGGCGGAAGGTGCGGGCATCTCCGAAGAATCGCGGGACAAAACCGTGAAGGCTTTCGGGGACGGCGTGCGTCCTCCAAATTTGGGGAACGAAAAAATAGGGAGGAAGTCCTCTATCTTTTTGGGGATCATTTAGAAGAGTTGTTGGAGCTTTTTTTTTACCTCCTCTTCTAAAATATAGGGGATATGAGCATTATAGAAGATTTGTTGGAGATGCTCTTACCTCCACACCGAGCGTTGTGGGTTGGGGCGACCAGTGTGATGGGCTTGGTCGGGTGGTGTGGTATGCTTGGTCGGCCGGCCAGCGAGCTGGGCTAGTTGGGCAGCCGTCGGTGCCATTTCCCGCTTTTTCTTCATGTTTTTCCTATTTTTTTTTGGTGATTTTCCTACAAACGTGTTGATATGCAATGTATATGGAAATAAGTGCATAAATGAGTGCAACACATGGATTAAATCATCATTTTACCATGCCTTTTGCAGGATTTCCGAGAGTAAAATATGGTAATTTGGCGTACCAACACTCCTCTTGTTCTTGTAATGATTCACGATGTGTAAGATGTATTAGCAGGTCAATGGGGTCAATCTTTGCCCAGCTAGATCATTTCTATAGCAAGAATCAATATCTTGCGTGGTGATCTTCTCAAAGAAGATTGTATGAAGACCCGACAAGTTGTGAAGATTGGAGCTTGCCTACCCAAAGCAGAAAAGAGGTACCACTAGTGGATTGAGGTATTTGGCTTAATTCGTGGAGCCGGTTCAATTCATTTGGGTTTACCTCAACGTGGACTAGGAGAGACCGACAAGTCTCTAAACACCATGGTAAGAAGGAACCACATTAATTGCGGTTTATTCTCTTATGCTTAACTTATATTTAAGCAATTTAGATTCATAGAATTAAATTAATTACTTGTCATGCCAGAATTGCAAACCTTTTACATAGAATTAGGTTGTTGGTGTACTTAGGTGAAATTAGTTGATTTAGGCCTTGTTTGTGCTAATCCAAATTGAGTTACGCTTCCGCATTATATAGTTGGTTTTAGCCAAATAGAAATAAAAGAAATTTTTTTAAAACCACCTATTCATCCTCCTCTAGATAGCCTCCTCGATCCTACAGATAGCCTTTTCGAAACAACTTATCGGCATTTGGTTTGTTTATACAAACACTCATACTAGAGCCAAAAGCCGTCAATCGTAGAAAAAAAATCCATATAGAGTCCTAAGCCATGTCCTGCGGATACGAATGAGTCGATGACCAAGCCAGACGTGATAACACTTGTATATTCTAGAGAGTACATAGGGGTGCTAATAGGTTTGGTTCAAACGGGGTGGATCCTTGTAACATCCCAAACATTTAAATCTTGAAAATGAAAGTTTTTGAATTATTTGCGCAAAGTATTTTCTTGAAATTTGGATTTTTAAGGTGCTTCTTAAATTTCGAAGAAGGTTTCAAAAATAATAATAATCATAACAATGATAATAATAATAAGACTAGAATAAAAGAAAATGTGGAAGTAAAAGAAATCTATAAACTTGAATTCAAAAGCTGAAAATATAATCCAACATAAGGAGGGCGAGATTCAAATTGAAGTATAAAATTTCCTACGGAAATAGTATTATAAAAGGGCAACCAAAAATAAATAAACAAAACATATGCAAATATATATACCAAAAGGACTAGCATGGTAAACAAAAGTATAACAGAAAATGGGTATATATATGTATACCAAAATAGGCATAAAGAAATATATATACATGTATATAAAATGAATGTACAAATAAATAAAATAAATATATAGGTGCCTATACAAAAATAGCAATGAGTAAATATATATATATATATATATTATATGTGTATATATCTACTTGTATATACAAATATGTATACATGTACACTAAACAAAAAAAAAAGAGAGAGAGTGCATCCGGCCGGCCGAACGGCCCGGCCCATTGCTTCTCCTCCCCGCCCCTTTTCCCTAAGTGCAGGCCCTCCCACTCTCGCTCTCAGGCCGCGGGCTGCCGTTCCAGTTCTCTGCCGCGCGGGACTGCCTCCTCTCCCTCTCTCTCTCTCTCTCTTCCATTCCTTCTTCCCCCGTGCGTCTGCGCTTGCACTGTTGTCAGCCTTCTGCGCGCGCGCCAGTGAGCTGCCATCGCGCCACTCGTCCCCTCCGCCGCCTGCCACTGCTCCTGCTCTGCGCCGCGCCGAACTGTCGCTATCACGCGCCCCCGAGCCCCGCGCCAGCTTTACCCGGCGGACCACTTCCGCCGCCCGATCCTCCGCCGCCCCGCCCGGTCCTCCGCACCTCCCCGCCTTTGCGCCTACAAAACAGCCCCGGCTCCCCTCCGCTTTGCCCCGCACCATTTCCTCTTCTTCCCCCCCAATTCTACCTTCTTCCCCGGAAGCTCCGCCGCCGCAATTTTCCACCGCCGCCATCCTTCCCGTCGATCCCTCCTCGATTCCTTGCCGGGGGAGAATCTTCACACCACCCCGGAGCTTCCCAAACCGCCGCCCGGGTTCCTCCTCCATCCCACGTCGCCGGCACCATAAGCCCACTTGCGCTGCCGTAGGCCACCGCTGCCAGCCATCTTCAAGCCACCTCCGACACGACCAGCGGCTCGGTAGGCTTCCTCCCGACCCCCTTCTACTCATGCGCCGGCCAATTGTGCCCTCCTCCCCACCACGCCGTTGTCGCACCGTGGCTACCCGCTGCCGGCCGTTCCGGGCTGCTGCCCGCCCGCCTCGCCGCCATCCCGAGCTACGCCACCCCCATTAGCCTCCTCGCCTTCCTGGGGTTCCGTTTCACCGGCCTGCCCAGCCTCCCCGGCCACCCCTCGCCGGAGCTCCCGCCGCTCGGCCGCGCCGGCTATTCCTCTATTCTGCCCCCAGTTCCGCCTCATCTCTTTTGTTTTAAGCCCCCCCCTCAATCACCGATCAGTGGCGGACCCAGGATTTTACCAAAGGGTATGCCACACCAAATTTTTCATATGCAATTCGGTAAAATCATTTGCCAATTCGGTAAATAATTGTAAAATTTGCACCGTAATTCGGTATATAGGCACTAAATAATATGATAAATCTTAAATTCAAGGATTAAGTTGGAAACTTACACAAATTACAATAAGAAAACAAAATTATTTACTTATATACCAATAATAAAGGAATTCATTCTAGCGTGCAGACATTAGAACCATAGGTCAGCAACTCCTCGCTCGTTTCGGCTTCAACTTCTAGCTTATTTTTCATTATTCATAAATTTTGTTTTTTTTTTTTGAACTTTTGGCTTTTTTTGAGCTTTTTTACCAGTTCTTTTTTTCCCGTATTTGTTTGCATTATACGTGATGGGCTAATATGTTTTTTCTATTTTTTAAATTTTTTTAAATTTAATTATACTAAAAGGCAGCGGTGTCTACTGCCCTGTATTCATTAGAAGCAGCAACACTAGTTCCGGTGAGCCAGATCCCAGGAAACATTTGTAGAGAAGCTACAATAGATGGTGCAGTGAATGGTGGAAAGAATCCCACATTTTATTGCAGTGGCAGAATATGGAATCTACAGGTTTAAGATATCAAAGTCACCCTTTAGTCCCATCAATTGGATCCAGCACCCAATGTCGCCCAGATGGACCTCCCTCAGACTTCCCGCTATCAATTGCAGAGAGGATACCTTCCTTAGAGAATGAAATGTTGTAGGAACCGTCCTCAAGATTGTTTCATTCACGAGATCAGTAATGTGTTCCAGAATTTCTTCAGCGCCATCCAGTAGTGGATCCAGAAAAAAATTTTAGGAGGGGCTGAACAAAAGCGATACAGTGACATAACTTCACTATGCCCCTCCTACACCATGTTGGATTATATGTGGGCCAAGCCCATATAATAAGAATAATTCCTATTAAATCTCAAAGGCCCACTCATGCAAAGGAGGCATGCATGTGACCTTTAGTACCATATTGCTAGTTCTAGGAGAGGAAGACCACCTTAAAAGGGATGGTGCACTCCTAGCCACTTGAGGCATGTGTGGGAGAGAACTAGAGGATAACACGCGCGCGCTCGCTCGCCTCGCCTCGCCGGGCGCGGGGCGGGCGGGCGGGCGCCACGGCACTGCGTGAATGGTCCGCCAAAATCCGCTCCAGTGCTTGCGCGACGCGGCTTCCTTTGCTGTTTTGAGTGGCGGTGAATCCGGATCGATTCTGTTGCTAATCCGGTTCGATTACGAGTTATGGAGAACGTGCGGCGTCTTGATCACGCGTCCCGGTCTTCTATAAATACGGAGCGCGCCTTCATACGAATATCGAAAATCAATCTAGGTTTTGCCTCCTCCATCCATTGTGCTGCGCCGTCCCACGTGGTCTACTCGTCCCGTCGCCGGCGTGCGCGCCGTTCGAGAGCAGTCTCGGAACCGCCGCCAAGTCTGCACCGGAGAGGCGAATAAGGTTTTGGGAAGCGCTCTGCGCGATCGCCGCTGTAGCTCGGCTCGTCTTCCTCGTCGTTCGCCGCGAATCGTCATCGACCGTGTCATCCTCACCGTGCTGCGGCGTCTACATCGGCAAATCGATCGAAACGAAACCATCGATGCGTAATGATAATGTTCTCCGTGTTAGATCTGTTCATGCACGGTTTCTGGTTTACTGTCTAGATCTTTTATACCGTGATGGTTACATTATTGTGCGTGCATGATGTCATGATTAATTTATGGAATAAATTGAACCTACATGTGCTTAGATTTTCAACAATCCAAAAACCTTATTGTAGGCACTGTGGTTTTACTATGGCTGGATTTGCCGATGCACTGAGGCCGGATAAGTTCTCCGGTGTGCACTTTAAGAGATGGCGGTCGGGGTCACTCGTGGCTTATTGCTATGAATGTATTTTGGGTTAGTAATGGCAAGCCTGAAGGTGTTCTTGATGCTGAAAAGCAGAAAGAATTCGAGACTGCCACTACTCTCTTTGTTGGATGCATTCTTAGTGTTCTTGCTGACCGTCTGTGCGAGGTGTATATGCACATGACAGACGCGAAGGAGTTATGGGATGCTGAATTCCAAATACGGTGCTCTCGATGCCAGCAATGACATGTATGTCATGGAGCAATTTCATGACTACAAGATGGTTGATAACCGTTCGTAGTAGATCGGGCTCATGAGATACGTGGCCATTGCCAAGGAACTCGAACTCTGAAGTGTGACTTACCCGACAAGTTTGTGGTGGATGTATTATTGCGAAATTACCTTCTTCATGGAGGAATTTGGAACAACACTCAAACACAAGAGACAAGAATACTCTGTTGAGAATCTGATTGGGTCTCTTGAAATTGAGGAGAAAGCTCGGAAAAGGACGTGTCTAAGGATGATGGAGGCGATCTAGTGCCAATGTGGTACGAAACCCTCAAGCAAGAACAAAGGGAAATTTGTTAAAACCCAACAGGACAACCAACTTCAAGAAGAAGAAGAACAACAATAATCGGGATGATAGAACTTGCTTTGTGTGCGGTGAGCCCGGTCACATGGCCAAGAAGTGCCCACAACGCAAAGGAAAGAAGGCACTGCGGATGACTTCTAAGTCCATCAACGTGACCATTGGCAAGGCGGAGATGGGGTGGGTATGGTAATTTACCTCATCGTTCTTTCGATTAGTCAATCTACCAATTGGTGGATTGATACAGAGCTAATGTACATGTGTGTGCTGATATTTCGTTGTTTTCTTCTTATCAGTCGCCCGAGATTCCTCCGTCCTAATGGGAATGGGTCACATGCTCTGCTCATGGTGTTGGCACGGTAGATCTGAAGTTTACTTCGGAAAGATCGTGCGGTGAAGAACGTGCAGCATGTCCCTTCTATAGACAAGAATCTCATTAGTGGCTCCCGTTTATGTAGAGACGGGCTTAAGTTGGTATTTGAGTCTAATAAAGTAGTCGTGTCTAAACATGGACATTTTATTGGTAAAGGCTATGAGTGCGGAGGCTTGTTCCGCTTTTCCTATCGATTTCTGCAATAAGATCGTAAACTATATTTGTGGCGGTGTGGATGATGAGGCTAATGTTTGGCACTCACGTCTATGTCATATTAATTTTGGTTTGATGTCTCGGCTTTCCAAGATGAATTTAATTCCAAACGTTTCCATCACCAAAGGTTCTAAATGCCATAGTCGTGTGCAATCAAAGCAACCTCGTAAGCCTCACAAGGTCGCGAGGAGAGAAACTTGGCACCACTAGAACTCCTGCATTCAGATCTTTCGAGATGAATGGCGTGTTGACGAAGGGTGGAAAGCGATATTTCATGACATTGATTGATGATGCAACTAGGTTACATTATGTGTATTTATTGAAAGCGAAAGATGAGGCTTTAGACTATTTTAAAATCTATAAGGCGAAGTTGAAAACCGCTTAAATAGAAAGATAAAAGACTTAGGTCGATCGTGGTGGAGAGTATTTCTCAAGCGAATTTGACTTATTTTGTGAGGAACATGGCATTATACATGAGAGGACGCCTCCTTATTCCCGAGTCAAATGGGATTGCCGAAAGGAAAAACCGCACGTTGATGACTTGGTAAATGCCATGTTAGATCTTTGCGGGATTACCTAAGGCATGGTGGGGAGGCTTTGCTAACGTCTAATCACGTATTAAATAGAGTTCCTAACAGAAATAAGGACAAAACACCATACGAGGTATGGATTGGGAGAAAACCATCACTTTCTTACTTGCGTACATGGGGTGCTTGGCGAAAGTTAATGTGCCAATAACTAAGAAACGCATAGCTTGGACCTAAAGCGTGGATTTGCGTTTTTAGGAAATGCTAATCATAGCATTGCCTATAGATTTTGATAGTTAAAACCGAGGTACGACATGCATGTTGGTACAATTATGGAGTCTCGAGATGCAACATTCTTTGAGAATATTTTTCCTATGAAGGATACACATAACACTACTAGTCAACCTTCTGAAATAATTCCCAGTTCAATCACATCACTGAACCTTTTGAACATACACATGAACTTGTCAATGAGGAGGATGATGTGGAGCTCCTAGAAGGAGCAAGAGACAAAGGATATTCAAATCCTTTGGTGATGATTTCACTGTGTACCTTGTGGACGACACTCCCAAGTCTATTTCGAGCGTATGCATCCCGATGCTGACATCTTTGGAAGGAGGTCTGTCAGTAGTGAAATGGATTCCATTATCGCTAATGGAACCTGGGAGCTGACAGATAAACCTTATGGGTGCAAACCTGTAGGGTGCAAGTGGGTGTTCAAAAAGAAGCTTAGGCCTGATGGTACTATTGAAAAATATAAGGCTCGGCTTGTTGCCAAGGGCTATACTCATAAAGAAGGCGAAGATTTCTTTGACACTTACTCACCTGTTGCTAGAATGACCACAATTCGAGTACTACTTGCTTTGGCTGCCTCACATGGTCTTCTCGTTCATCAAATGGGCGTTAAGATAGCTTTTCTTAACGGAGAGTGGATGAGAAATTTACATGGAACAAACTGATGGATTTGTAGTAGAAGGTCAAAAAGGCAAGGTGTTAAAGCTGTTGAAATCTTTGTATGGTCTCAAACAAGCCCCTAAGCGGTGGCATGAGAAGTTCGATAGAACAACGACATCTGCAGCTTTGCTGTCAATGAGGCGGATAAATGTGTATACTATCGTTATGGTGGGGTGAGGGAGTTATTCTATGTTTGTATGTGGATGACATCTTGATTTTTGGGACAAACATTAGTGTGATAAATGAGGTCAAATCATACTTGTCTCAAAACTTTTATATGAAAGATCCGGGAGTGGTGATGTTATTCTAAATATTAAATTGGTTAGAGGTGAGGATGGGATTACACTTTTGCAATCTCATTATGTGGAAAAGGTCTTGAGCCGTTTTGGCTTTTCCGACAGACAAGCCTTCTCCAACACCTTATGATCCTAGCGTGTTACTTCGTAAGAATAAGAAAATTGCTAGGAATCACTGGAATACTCCCGGATAATTGGCTCACTAATGTACCTAGCTAGTGCAACAAGGCGGACATCTCCTTTGCTGTGAGCAAATTGAGTCGGTTTACATCTAACCCGGAGATGATCACCGAAGGCGCTTGAGCGAGTGTTGCGCTATCTGAAAGGTACCTCGAACTTTGGACTTCACTATCTTTGGGTACCGTCGGTCTTTGGAGGGTTCTGATGATTCCAACTGGATCTCGATCTCGATGAGATCAAAGCCACTAGTGGATATGTTTTCACTATTGGTGGTGGTCTTTGTTTCATGGAGGTCTTGCAAGCAGACCATTTTGACGAGGTCAACCATGGAGCGAGCTTGCGGCACTAGACACCGCTATTGTTGAGGCGTAATGGCTACGAGATCTATTGATGGATCTACCTACGGTGGAAAAGCGATGCAAGCTATCCTTATGAATCGTGATAATCAAACCGTTATCGCTAAAGTGAACAGTTCTAAGGATAATATGAAATCGTCTAGGCATGTTAAGAGACGATTGAAGTCATCAGAAATTGAGAAACTCGGAGTTATAACCTTGGATTACATCCAAGCAGATAAAAACACGCGATCCCTTTACAAAGGGACTATCACGGAATGTGATAGATAGTGCATCGAAGGAGATGGGTATGAGACCCATGTGAGTTATCTATGGTAGTAACCCAAGCTATGTGATCGGAGATCCCGTGAATTAGGATCTGGGAAAAACAAGTCATTAGTTAGCGGAGGAGAGTAATTTCAACCTCTCTATGTGAAGATGCAATACTCTCGAAGCGCAAGGCGAAGTTGACTAAGGTCTTAATGTGTTCCATTGGCTTTTAGAAGCGAAGACGCTATCTGCAGAGCGTTCTTGAAAGAACACACCTATATGAGCCCGATGTTAGTCGCAGTCTATGGAGATCTTGGGTAATCTCCTACTAAGCTCATGAAGAGACCAAGGAGTATGACTTATACGCTCCAACCGAGGGTAGCCTCTTCGCGGCCTAGTATCGATTAAGTCTTTAAGTGAAGCTTGCTTGCACCAAACTTGCAATTCAAGGCATAGTCCATTGTTCAAGTTGTGAGTAAGTGTAGCTTGGAGTTCTAGGTGGATGTTCAACCTTAATCGGTCTCCATCGAAATCTTGATATATAAACAAGACATTGGAATTGTGCAAATCTCGTGGGACTTTGAGATCGGTGGGGATTGTTGGATTATATGTGGGCCAAGCCCATATAATAAGAATAATTCCTATTAAATCTCAAAGGCCCACTCATGCAAAGGAGGCATGCATGTGACCTTTAGTACCATATTGCTAGTTCTAGGAGAGGAAGACCACCTTAAAAGGGATGGTGCACTCCTAGCCACTTGAGGCATGTGTGGGAGAGAACTAGAGGATAACACGCGCTCGCTCGCTCGCCTCGCCTCGCCTTGCCGGGCCGGGCTGGGCAGGCTGGGCTGGGCGGCGGCGCGGCGCGCACGGCGCTGCGTGAATGGTCGCCAAAATCCGCTCCAGTGCTTGCGCAGACGCGGCTTCCTTTGCGATTTTATTTTCTTGTTTTGAGTGGCGGTGAATCCGGATCGATTACGGTTGCTAATCCGGTTGATTCTGAGTTATGGAGAACGTGCGGCGTCTTGATCACGCGTCTGGTCTTCTATAAATACGAGCCGCCGCCTTCATACGAATATCGAAAAATCAATCTAGGTTTTGCCTCCTCCATCCATTGTGCTGCGCCGTCCCACGTGGTCTACTCCGTCCCGTCCGCGGCGTGCATCCGTCGTTCGAGAGCGGTCTCGGAACCGCCGCCAAGTCCTCCTACCGGAGAGGCGAATAAGGTTTTGGGAAGCGCTCTGCGATCGCCGCTGTAGCTCGCTCGTCTTCCTCGTCGTTCGCTTCGCGAATCGTCATCGACTTCGTGTCATCCTCACCGTGCTGCGGCGTCTACATCGGCAAACCGATCGAGCAGAAACCATCGATGCGTAATGATAATGTTCTCCGTGTTAGATCTGTTCATGTACAGTTTCCTGGTTTACCTGTCTAGATCTTTTATACCTGTGATGGTTCTGTTATTGTGCGTGCATGATGTCATGATTAATTTATGGAATAAATTGAACCTACATGTGCTTAGATTTTCAACACACCATACATCCATAGCTAAAAATTTATGGGGGGCTCCAAGGGTTCGGTAGCGGTAGAGGGGCTCGAGCCCCCCGCCCCACCGCTGGATCCGCCCCTGGCGCCATCTTTTCTCAATTCTTCTGAGTCCTACATAAGTACATGCCACCAACTAATTACAAAATACTTATGTGTTTTACATAGAAACACGTAAACTGAAAGAGAAGTTAATTACCGCCTCAGCCACCAAAGAAAAGGAATCAGAAGGTGGTGCATCAATAATTCAGTACCAAACACCGTATGCAAGCACTTGTAGGTAAACAATTGCAGGATCAGAATGTACCATAATCAGCTACTGTGACAGAATGTACCATAATCAGCTACTGTGACAGGACTTCTATCAGCCTTAGACTGAATGTCCGATTGCACAATGTTCTATTGCACCGTCTGAAGGGGAAAGACACGGAACAAAAGCAATAAGTTCCAACTGCAGCATCAAGCATCCAAACAGTGAAACTAAAGATGCAATCACCCTATTAAAAAATCTCTGGCTTCATATGTAATAATAAGCCGATTACCATAACTAAGACTACCCACACTATCCCATACCAGCCATAAGGGAAAAATCATGAATATATCGTTACAGTCGATGCACTCTCATACACATTATACTGCTCGCCTTTTCCCAATTTCTTGATCATAGAATCCAAGAATCTATACTCAAAATGGAAAGCAGAGAACACGGTGTCTAGCAAGCGGCGCCCAGGCGGCTCCACACAACAACAAGGGAAGAAGAGATCCGAGGAGCACCTGACAGAGGCGGGCGGCGAGGGTGACGGCCTTCTTGGCGGCGGCGAGCTCGGCGGCGTAGGGGTTCCCGGCGGACTGCGACATGGTGCGGGCGGCGAAGAGAGGCAACGCGCGGCGGGACCGGAGGCGGATGAGCGGCGGGGAGGTGGAGGCGATGTGGCCGTAGGTGGAGAAGTGGAGGAAAGGAGGATAAGGGAGGTGAGCTGAGACGCTGAGGATCGAGGCGGGCAGGCGGCGCGTGCGGCAGGCGATTAGGCGCTGCCGGCTGGGCCCCAGGGTATGCCGTGGCCCACCCGGCATACCCTGTGGGTCCGCCATCACCGATAGGGCGGTGCCCGATTAGTCGATCGGTTGAGCCGCTCGTTGCAAGCACCGTGTCCTGTGTTGACGCCCATTCCGACATTTTGCTCTTAATTTTCTTTTAGCTATTCCAACTAGAAAATTATTATGAAATAAATCAAGGAAGTTAAGCTGAGTGATATGGGTTTAGATAAAGTTTGTGTGTACATCATAATAACAACCTCGAGTATGACCAATTATTCACAAGCAATACTAGCATGTATATTGACTTAAAATAGTTAAGGAATGATTTAATACGAGACCCTAACCTTTTACCAAAAGTATTAACATAAGGATGAGAGATTTCATAGTGAATAATTAAATAAATCTTAGCAGGTGATTAGTAAAATATTATAACTTGATACAACCAGCCAGACTTTACATAAATGAATTTATTTCTAGACTTAAATCGCCCTGAATAATAACTAAAAATATATAGGCTAAAGATAAGAGTTAAGTCAAAGGTGATCATTAACTGAAAATTTCGTTCGCCCATCAATTAGAACCTTTTAGGTCATCAGTCAATAGAGTAACCTTGCCAAATTGCATTTTAGTGAACGCAGTGCTACTAGAACCACATAAAATGATACGTCTCAAACTATTAGTAGTGTAAATTAATTAGATAAGCTAACATTAGTATACATCGCCTATGAAATCCCTACTCATGAATGGCAACACTCGACCAATAAACTAAACCCTGGCTAGATTCATACATCTGTGCATAGGACTAAACTGACTTGTGGAACTCCCTTGATAAATACAAAACTAATAAAAGATATTATAAATAAAGAGATCAAGTCATTGTATTCTACCGCCGGCCTTGCCTCAAATCACTCGAATCACCTATTAACTCAAAGTAAAACTAAAGTTGAGTTATTCAGATTTATTTGGATCTTTTGAGTTATTTGCTTTTAATTGGGTTCAGTCGTTGTCGCGTAGCTAGAAACGGGAGTCCTGAAGATTCTATGTAGCAAGCGAGGACGAGATCGATGTAGACCAGGGATTAACGATCATCGCATGAGACAACTTTGTGGGAGCTCAAGACCGCGGTAAACTGCGCCAGGCGAGTCAATACTTTGATCATGTTGAACCTATGTTTTCTGCAAACTATTTTTGTTTAAATTATCAAATTGCATGCTGTTACTTTATATGCAACTACATGTTAATTCGAGATCCTAGATATATGCCCCTTTATTTAATTTGATCAATACTACATCTCCTTTGGAATATTTGATTGTGTGAACCTTGTCACCCTAGCAAACTTATGATAGTAACTTTTCAAAAATAAGTCCCTAATTGTATGCCATGCTTAGTACTGCATAGATACTCAGGGGCGCTGAAACGCCCCAAACATCATTGTCATTTTTAATCATGAGAAACTGGTTTGGACAGTGTCGTAGCTACAGGCTAAACAGGAAGAGAGGGGGATCGGTAGGAGAGGAAGAGAGCTAGATCTGGAGAGGTGGTGAGAATGAGAGGATGCCCCCCCTTTGCCCCTCCCCGGGGCTTATATATGTGAGTGGGGTAGAATGGGAAATCCCCATTATACCCTTAGTATTTACAAAGGATGGGGGTACACCGGTATATTTACACCGTTATATTCCTCTACACTATTGGGCCTATTACATGTTGGACTAGTTGCACGCCCGATCACGGGGTTGGGCCACCCCTACAACAAGATACTCCTCGGCGGCCAGCGAGGTCCCGATGGGCGGCCGACGCGATCAACCACCCCACCCCGTTCCTCGGCGGCAAGCACGAGGTGCCGATGCAACCGATAGCTCGTAGACCCTAGAGGCCATGCTTATGAAGGAACCGGTAAAGCGCCGGAGACGTCGTCGAGCGCCGAAGACGTGCCGTCCCACCGAGGCGATGTCTACAAGGCGGACGGCGGAGTCGAGGCCGAGGGCGTGTCGTCGAGCGCCGAAGACGTGCCGTCCCGCCGAGGCGATGCCTACGAGGCGGACGGCGGAGTCGAGCGCCGAAGGCGTGTCGTCGAACGCCGAAGACGTGCCGTCCCGCCGAGGCGATGCCTACAAGGCGGACGACGGAGTCGAGCGCCGAAGACGTGCCGTCCCACCGAGGCGATGCCTACGAGGCGGACGGCGGAGTCGAGGCCGAAGACGTGTCGTCGAGCGCCGAAGACGTGCCGTCCCGCCGAGGCGATGCCTACAAGGCGGACGGCGGAGTCGAGCGCCGAAGACGTGTCGTCGAGCGCCGAAGACGTGCCGTCCCGCCGAGGCGGTGCCTACAAGGCGGACGGCGGAGTCGAGCGCCGAAGACGCGCCGACGCTGTTGTTCCCCTACCTTCGAAAAGGAGTGCGGCGAGGAGCGGGCGCTTGGAGCGTAGGCCGAAGGCACTCGCGCGACGCCGAGGTAGGGAGGCGAGACCGCCGTTCCCTACCTTCAAAAGGGTGCCGCGGGAGCGGGCGCTGGAGCGTAGGCCGAAGGCACTACGCACGCCGAGGTAGGGAGGTGAGACCGCCGTTACCCTACCTTCAAAAAAGGGGTGCCGCGGGAGCGGGTGCTTGGGCGTAGGCGAAGGCACTCACGCGCCGAGGTAGGGAGGCGAGACCGTCGTTCCCTACCTTCAAAAAGGAGTGCCGGCGGGAGCGGGCGCTTGAGCGTGGGCGAAGGCACCACGCACGCCGAGGTAGGAGGCGAGACCGCCGTTCCCTACCTTCAAAAAGGAGTGCCGGCGGGAGCGGGCGCTGGGCGTAGGCGAAGGCACTCGCGCGCCGAGGTAGGGAGGCGAGACCGCCGTTCCCCTACCTTCAAAAAGGGTGCCCGCGGGGAGCGGGCGCTTGGAGCGTAGGCCGAAGGCACTACGCACGCCGAGGTAGGGAGGCGAGACCGCCGTTACCCTACCTTCAAAAGGGGTGCCCGCGGGGAGCGGGCGCTTGGAGCGTAGGCCAAAGGCACTCGCACGCCGAGGTAGGAGGCGAGACCGTCGTTCCCCTACCTTCAAAAAGGCGTGCCGGCGGGGCGGCGCTTGGGCGTGGGCCGAAGGCACTCGTGCGCCGAGGTAGGAGGCGAGACCGCCGTTCCCTACCTTCAAAGGGTGCCCGCGGAGAGCGGGCGCTGGAGCGTAGGCGAAGGCACTACGCACGCCGAGGTAGGGAGGCGAGACCGCCGTTACCCTACCTTCAAAAAAGGGGTGCCCGCGGGGAGCGGGCGCTTGGAGCATAGGCCGAAGGCACTACGCACGCCGAGGTAGGGAGGCGAGACCGTCGTTCCCCTACCTTCAAAAAGGCGTGCCCGCGGGGAGCGGGCGCTTGGAGCGTAGGCTGAAGGCACTACGCACGCCGAGGTAGGGAGGCGAGACCGCCGTTCCCCTACCTTCAAAGGGTGCCGCGGGGCGGGGCGCTGAGCGTAGGCGAAGGCACTACGCACGCCGAGGTAGGGAGGCGATACCGCGGTTACCCTACCTTCAAAAAAGGGGTGCCCGCGGGGAGCGGGCGCTTGGAGCGTAGGCCGAAGGCACTACGCACGCCGAGGTAGGGAGGCGAGACCGTCGTTCCCCTACCTTCAAAAAGGCGTGCCCGCGGGGAGCGGGCGCTTGGAGCGTAGGCCGAAGGCACTACGCACGCCGAGGTAGGGAGGCGAGACCGCCGTTCCCCTACCTTCAAAAGGGTGCCGCGAGCGCGGCGCTGGAGCGTAGGCCGAAGGCACTACGCACGCCGAGGTAGGCAGGCGAGACCGCCGTTCCCCTACCTTCAAAAAGGCCCTGGTGTAACGCGCTCGAAGGTGCGACATCCAGGTGCCGCATCACTAGGGCGAGGCACTCCCTAGTGTCTCGGTCATCGCGCAATTTTTATAATCCGTAGTGCGTGAGGGTAATTGGTGCGTGCGGAGGCGGACCTCGGCGCACGACTTAATTTATAGTCCGCGGACTCTCGCGTGCGGAGGCGGACCTCGGCGCACAACTTAATTTATAGTCCTTGGACTCTCGCGTGCGGAGGCAGACCTCGGCGCACGACTTAATTTAGAGTCCTTGGACTCTCGCGTGCGGAGGCAGACCTCGGCGCACGACTTAATTTATAGTCCGCAAACTGGTGCGTGCGGAGGCGGACCTCAGCGCACGACTTGTTTAGAGTCCGTAGACTTGCGCAGGGACAACACCTGCGTCTTATTTATGCTCCGTAGAGAGCGTGGGGTCAGAGTCCCCGTCTTGTTTATACTCCGTAGAGTCGTGCGTGCGGAAGCTGAGCTCAACGCTACGTCTTATTTAAGGTCCGTAGACATCATGCGTGCGGAGGCGGACCTCGACGCTACGACTTCCTTTATAGTCCGTGGACTCGCGCGTGCGGAGGAATGCCTCGACGGTCACATCTTTTTTAAAGTCCGTAGACATCATGCGTGCGGAGCTAGGCTCAACGCTACGTCTTATTTATAGTCCGTGGACTCGCGCGTGCGGAGGAATGCCTCGACGGTCACGTCTTTTTTAAAGTCCGTAGACATCATGCGTGCGGAGCTAGGCTCAACGCTACGTCTTATTTATACTCCGTAGAGTGCGCGCGGAGGCGTCCCCCCGTTGCGTCTTATTTAAAGTCCGTAGACATCATGCGTGCGGAGCTAGGCTCAACGCTACGTCTCCGAGCGGAGTTGCGAAGCCAGGACCTTTGTCTTGTCGCGAAAGGTTGATGGCACGCGGAGGCCGACACGGATGAGTGCGGAGGCTTCGCGAAGCTAACGGCTTGAGCTTCCGCGTGTGTAGGATGCGCGTGTGCGGGATAACGTGAGCCTTCCCGCAGTGCCGTCCGCCCATCCGGCCTTGGTCCGTAGTGGCGTGCGATCACGGACACCGCCTGCGAAGTCCGTCGCAGAGTCGGAGCCCGTGTTGCGGGCGTCGTGCGAGGGCCGATGTCACGCTGCGAAGTCCGTGGCGCGGAGGCGTGGAGTCGGCTCGCGGAGGTCGATGTCGTGCTGCGAAGTCCTTCGCGAGTTGGAGCCCAGTGCCGGCGTCGTGCGAGGCCGAGGTCGCGCTGCGAAGTCGCCGCGTGGAGTTGGCTCGCGGAGGCCCGGCGGGGTCGATGCCGTGGCGCGGGGCGACGCCGAGCTAGGCTCCAGCAGCGCGGGTGAGCGAAAGCTCCTCGATGGCTCCCGCCGTCGGCACGTCTTGGCGACGGACGCCACGAATGCCGCCCGCCTTGCCGAGGGTGTGCGAAGCGCCGAGGCGAACTTCATCGTCGGCACCGCGCGCCTTGTGGCGAGCGTGGTCCGCGCCATGGCGCAGCGGCGAAGCTCCACAGACGCAATTGAAGGCATCGACGCAAAGATCGCCCGACTCGTCCATCGCTGCGGCGTCGAGGTGCGAGCTGGAGCGACACCGCCGCCTACTTGGCGGAGCCGTCGGGCGGGCGGGTTCCGCGTGAAGACGCCCGTGCTTCACCACCTCGCGGCGCACCCCATGCTCTCGCATCCCGTGGTGGAGGCATGACGGCACCTCCTCGAACAGCCTCGTTAGGCCGACGCCGCCGCCACGGACACCAGCGGTCTCGGCGGCGGGCGCACGCTGCGGTGCCGACAAGAACCGCGAAGCGCCCTCACCGAAGCTACTGCGAAGGCGGCGTGAGACGACCTCGGCTCGTCCGTCATCGCAAGCCGGACCAAGACAAAGACAGAGAAAAGGCTCGCATGCATGCATGAGTAGTACGTGATGGATTACTTCATGCATGAACCGAGAGAGAAAAACTCGTGTATATATATATATAGCTTGAATGCATGCGCGGATGTATTATTTCATGCATTCAGCGTGCGTGCGTGCGCTTCATGCGGATGCATGACGCGAGACTCCATATCATGCGAGACCGCGCGGAGGCCCGACATACAGGTGAAGCCCGTACATTTTCCCCACCAGATCTGCCAGATCTAGATCGAAGTGAACAAACTAACAACAAGATGGACTTATCTGTGATGCTTCACGATACGAGTAACCTGAGATGCTTCCATTCCGCGTTAGGAAGCTCCTTCTGTGGAGCGCCCTTGCGCGACTTCTCGCTCAGTCCCCACGGACGGCGCCATCTGTCGTAGCTACAGGCTAAACAGGAAGAGAGGGGGATCGGTAGGAGAGGAAGAGAGCTAGATCTGGAGAGGTGGTGAGAATGAGAGGATGCCCCCCCTTTGCCCCTCCTGGGGGCTTATATATATGTGAGTGGGGTAGAATGGGAAATCCCCATTATACCCCTTAGTATTTACAAAGGATGGGGGTACACTGGTATATTTACACTGTTATATTCCTCTACACTATTGGGCCTATTACATGTTGGACTAGTTGCACGGCCCAGTCACGGGGGGTTGGGCCACCCCTACAACAGACAGTCATGGTGGGAATGACTGGAATATTTTGACATGATTATTTTATGCTCCCAAAAATCCCAACTTGCTTAAATATCTGAGCGGATGGTTTGGGGGCTGGTATGTGGTGCGGTGGGAGCACAAAATTGTGGAGTGTGGTAGAACCGCTCAGGTACACCTAAGGACCGAATCTTGTCATAACCTCCTGTGTAAAATAGTGCAACCACAAGTCTGTAAAGTGCAACTTGACTAAGTAAATTTATCGAAACCCCCAGACTCATCTCACCGGTAGTGGATAGAAGTGGATACGCAAGGGCAAGAGAAGGCCTAAATGGACACCGAGTGGAGGGTGAAATTTCCGAGTCGTACTAGCGCTGAGGGGAGTGGAGCCCGAATAACGCTAGTAACCATGGGGAACATCCCGTGCATAGATGGGACCCACCGCAGTGGGCAGCTTTCCATAAAGTGAGATGACAAAAGGGACTAGATACTTTGAAAAGTCACTGTGATGGTCTGCTCAACCACACGACTAAGGAATCGTGTGGGGCAACGAGTTGATTGTCTCTTGTGGTGAAAGTGTACAAACTCTGCAGAGTCAAAACTATTCGAATAGCCGTGCCCACGATCAAGGGCGGACATGGGAACTTAACCAGATATAGTTCTATTTCAAAAATGCTTTATGGGTGGGATTGGAAAAGTGGAAGGGCAGTGGAAAGCCCTAATTTGAGTTGTCCTGGGTGTCGTCCCAGTGGTAATGTAAACGGTTATAACGTTGAAATGTTAGCATATGGTGTGGATGCCATGTAAAGGTGGATGGAATCTAGATCAATATTATTATTGCATTTTCTTGAACATTATGATTTTGTTCAAAACTGCTAGGTCTTAGAGAATTTCTATGTATTATGTTTCAAATAATGGCACTTCTATCCTTGCAAAATAAAATACAAGGGGGAATAAATAGAGTCGTGAGTAAAGGAGATAGATGTTTGTGATGAATACATAAAGATATTGGAAGATTCATGTCGATCATAAAAAGGACATGATAGAGTGAATTCTGGGATAAATACATTGGTGGATCTTAAATGAATACATAAGCTAGATAGATGATTTAAATAATTTTGGAGAATTAGGGAGTGCAAAGATATTTGCTGGATTATAACACTGATAACTAATATTAATTCTTAGGAGATGTTGGTGATAATGGGATGAATATGATTTGATCAATTACTGGATGGATGAATTGGATTTTTTTGGGAATTTGGAGGTATGATATCAATTATTGGAGTACAAATTTGATTAATGATATTCTTGGTGGATGAATACTAGTGAATCGTAGACTCGATCAATGATATTTTTGGTGGAGGTATAATAGTGAATTAGTTAGAGATAGGTAATGGAAAATAAGATTGATTATTGGAGGAGCAAATTATGGTTCTGGATCAATAACAAAAGGATTGAATTATTAGAAAGTCCTGATATAAGTGTTATTGGTGGATTCAAAAATAATTATAATGGATAATCATTAGGGTTTAGAAGTGGAGAGCTGATGAATAGAAATTACAAGATTGGATTATTAGGAACTTAGAACACAAAAGGATATTGGTGGATTCAAAATAATGACACTAGCTGCTTGGAATTTTAGGCAACAATTGATCGGTGGATTATATAGAGTATGATACTTACTGTTTGGGGGTTTAGGCAGCAATTGATTGGTGGATTGTATAATTGATTATATTCGCTGTTTGGAGTTCTAGACAGCACTGAATATAGAAAGTATGTTCGGTGGATTAATTAAATGATGTCACTCGCTGTTTGGAGTCTTAGACAGCAATCAATGAAGGAAGTGTATTTTGGTGGATAAAGTCAATTATAGCAATTGATAGGTGGAGTTAGGTAGCGACAATGACACTATGATTAAATAATAATAATGCTACCAAAAACGATTTTTGGCAAATAAAATAACCCTAGCCTCTCCTTTGATAAGCCATGCATACTATTTATTTGCATTCTGTGTATTGGCTCGCGAGCACGGTGGTTGTGCTCACACTCGCTTTTGCGACAAATTCAGAAGCAGGAATCGAAGATGTCAAGAACTAGGTCGCGAACCTCCAGTTGGCTGCCTGTGGGCATGTCCTGAAAGTCCCATCTGTGTGCTTCGTTCTTCCGCTGCTGCAATTTAATGAATTCGGCCTAAACGGCCCATGAGTAAGTTTACTATATATTTATGCTTCCGTATGATATGTACTTTGATATTCAGAACTGTAATCTGTGAGCACTATCTACTGATCTAGGGAATAGTGCGGTGGAATCATAGAAGATTCCGGATTGTAAAATCTGGGTCTGACAATCCTTAATTGGGTTGGCTTTGGATGGATGGAAACGGGTTGAAAAAGCGAACAGGTTAGGTTTGGGTACCTCATAAAAAGGGTTGTGTTAGATTGGGGTGAGGTGGGTTTAGAAATTTCGGGTTGTGATCAGGTTGTGAAAGGGTTCAACCCGTGGCATGGCCTAATGAGGTGGCACTTAGACTATCGATGGGTTTAGACTACCTATACTCAGTTATAGTTTCCTATAAAAGCATGTGAGAGCCACCTGTCCACTTGTGCCCACCAATTTGCGCAAAGTAGTTCCATACATACAGAATCATTTGAAACAAATTTTAATCAATTTCATAGAACTTTTGTAGGAGATTGAATTTTCAAATACTGAAGTTTTACGAAAACTTCATATAAAAGCATGTGGGGCCCCACATGTGCGCCTAGCCCTACCAATTTGTATAGAGTAGCTCCCCTAATGTAGAATTATCTTTAGTAAATTTTAATTGATTTAGAGAAACTTTTGTAGTGTGAATACGTGGTTGAAATTTTAAACACTAAAGTTTGACAAAAGCTTCCTATAAAGGCATGTAGGGCCCACGTGTATGCCTAGCCCTGCCAATTTGCATAGAGTAGTTCCCCTACACACAGAATCATGTCCAATAAATTTCAATTGTTTTTGAGAAATTTTTGTGGTGTGAACGTGAGGTTGAAATTCAAAATACCGAAGTTTTACAAAAGTTTCCTATAAAAGCATGTGGGGCCCACGTGTGTGCCTAGCCTTGCCAATTTGCATAGAGTAGCTTCCCTACATGCAGAATCTTCTCCAATAAATTTTGATTGATTTCAAGAAACTTTTGTAGTATGAACGCGAGATTGAAATTTCAAATACTGAAGTTTTATGAAAACTTCCTATAAAAGCATGTGAAACCCACGTTTATACCTAACCTTGCCAATTTACATAGAGTAGCTCCATTACACACAGAATCTTCGCTAATAAATTTCAATTGATTTCGATTAACTTTTATGGTGTAAACGTGAGATTAAAATTCTAAATACCAAATTTTTATAAAAACTTCATTCATAATTTTCTTTGGCTTAACCTCTCCCTTTTCTTATCCTTTACCCACTGTGTTACCCAAATTCATTGGGTATACATTTTTCCATTTGGATATTGGTAATATTATTTTAGATGGGTATGGATAAAATTAGATATCGATTTGGCTTACCCATGCTCTACCTAGTGGTAGCCCTAGATCCCAGTGACCACGTCCTAAAAGACGAAACCCGGTTGGCAAACCAATAAATTTAAGAAAAATCATTCAATCATCCATCTCCAGTGCAGTGGCTGTGGCATTATCCCGTGAATAAATGACAGATTGGTAAATGTGTTAGGAAGTGAGTTGAACCTATGGGTTCGGATTGGGTTAGGTTTAAGTGAAAGATGGTTTGAATTGGGTTAAATTTAAGTGGAAGGTGATTTGGGCTGAGTGGGGTTGTAAAAAATCTTTTATGGATTGAGCTAAGATAGAAAGTTGAATTTATCTAATATGAGTTGGGTTGATTTTAAGATGGATTTTAACCCAATAGCAGAACTAAGAGTACACAAGTAACTCCTTTGATTCCTATCGATAGTTTTCAAAAAAAAAAATTTATCGATGACTTGACGGCACAATATACCAACACGCTCCCTTAACGCGTAAGGGATCGACCCTACGGAATCGAAGTCCAATTCCAATTCCAGACTCCAAACTCCTATTCCAAACCCCCACCTCCACGGCAGCGCGGCATTTCGTCGAACACCGTCCTCCTCCGCCTCCTCCTCGCCGCCGCTACCGTCACGCCACCTCCCACCCCCACCTCTCACGCAAACCCCACCCCTTGCCTCCTCCTTCCTATATATCCGACACTTCACCACTTTCGACCACCTCAACCACCAGCTGACACCCAGCCCCCAATGGCGACGGCATCTGCATCTGCGTCTCCGCCTGCAGCGGAGGGGGCGGTACCGGAGGCCGGGGGCCCCGAGATCGCCTTCTTCGACGTGGAGACCTCGGTGCCGCAGCGGCCGGGCCAGGGCTACGCGCTGCTCGAGTTCGGGGCCATCCTCGTCTGCCCGCGCCGCCTCGTCGAGGTTGCCTGCTACGCCACGCTCGTGCGCCCCGCTGACCTCGGCGTCGTCTCGGCCGCCTCCGTGCGCTGCAACGGCATCACCCGCGACGCCGTCGCCGGCGCGCCGCACTTCCGCGACGTCGCCGATGCCGTGTACGACGTCCTGCACGGTGAGTGGCCGCGCGGGAACGCGTATCCTCTTTATTTTATTTTTACAAAATAGAACGCGTATCCTCTTTGACTTCGAGGATATATATATATTTTTTGTCCTCTCCCTACTTTTCTCCCTGCGCCAGGAGCTGGTTGCTTGGCTCCTGCGCGTCAAGGACATGGAAAAGGCGCCGCCTTTGATGCGCTTCTGTTTGTGCCTGAATTGCAACAGCCGAGAAGATCCCCCTGCTGTAGTGTGAATTGGGGAGCAGTAACGTTCTTAGACTGTGCAATTGGGTCAGAAATGACGACCTTTGATGCAAACTTTTTCGGCAATTTTGTTATGGTTAGTCATATGATCGATGGATGTGATTGAGCTTCCAGCTCGTGCTGTCCAAGGCTTGTACCTGAAATCTTCTGTAATTGTTCTCACATGTTGGTTGAAATTTCTACTTTTTCTTAGGAAATGGAAGGTAGTTACAAAATAAACTGTACAAAGAGTTTTGGGGAGTTGCCAAAACGCGGTTTGGTTTCTTATAAAGGGCTTCGCAGCATAGTCATTGGTTGTTGACTTGTTGTTCATTACTTTGAAATGGAATTCGCAAGAGCGGAAGTTAGAAACATTGTCTGAACCTCCATAGTTGTTTGTTTGTTTTTTTTTTTGCAAAACAGTTCTGACAGAAACAATCTTGTCAATTTTGGACAGGGAGAGTCTGGGCCGGGCACAACATCGTGAGGTTTGATTCAGCAAGAATAAGGGAAGCATTCGCTGAGATTGGCAGGCCACCTCCAGAACCAAAGGGGTTCATCGACACCTTACCTCTGCTTACCCAGCGGTTTGGGAGGAGAGCAGGGGACATGAAGGTATGCAACCTTGTTGGTGTATAATCTCTTGTAATTTTGAATCATAAGGACAGTTGGGTTTTCACCCAAGCTGCATAAAATCTGTGGCCTTTATTGGAAGTTCTCAGGGATTACACAGTACGTTCTTGTCCCTACAAGGAATATATCTGACGTTCTTTTCTTGTCTGTTGTATCCGCAGATGGCAAGCTTGGCAAATTACTTTGGTCTAGGGAGGCAAAGGCACAGGTAGATATCGTGTTAATCCAGATGTCATAATTGCATCTGAATTCTAAATGCTTCCTTTGGAAATCTATTTTTGATTGACACCTTTTCCCATTTGAATTGCAAGCACATATATATACCCTTAGCATCACTTCACTTTCTGGAGCTTGGCTTGCCAATTTGCCATCCACTAAGCAGTTATTTGGTCACCTAGCTCAGCCGAGCATATCTTTCATTGTGCTATTTGGACTAGTATCATACAATGCTGTCTTTGACCTCTCAACAATTCTTTTTTAGCAGCATCATGTCATCCAGGATCCCCAAATTCAATTCCCCCCGGGATCTTGCACCATCCCATTTCAGGTGGCTCATCTGAAAACTAGTATCCCGTAAAACTATGGAAGGACCTATAATGAATCTTTTATATAGATATAACACGCTGAACAGAAGAGATGTTACAATTATGTGGTCCATCAATTTTACTCCTAGTACACGTTAATGGCCACAGAACGAGTATCTAGCTGGCGTGAACGACAGCTATCGATCAGTACACTCATGATTTCACTTCATACCTTGCTCAGTTTTCTTGTTTAGTTTCATTCGCACATACTTCTGCATGGACAGACCATTTACTGTCAACTAGGGGATTAATAATAGTTATAAGTTGAGATTTCCCTTGTTTATTCTTTTGATTTTAATATTGCCAACACAAAACTGGAGTGAATGATCTTACACTAATTTGCTTTGCAATTTTATCAACAGGAGCCTGGATGATGTCAAGATGAATGTTGAAGTTCTCAAGTACTGTGCTACAGTGTTGTTCCTGGTATGTTTGCATTACTGCCTATTTTCCCATGCCTGTCTAACTTCATGAGCTGGAGATTTTACATATTTTTTTAACATAATAGCTGCACAGTTACATTGTCCAATGTTTCGTTGCCTGAAAGCACTAATAATTTTTTCTGACATTTTCCCATGCATTGGGCATCTGGAGTAGCTCAATGGACTATTGAGGTTTAATTATTGCAATATAGGTCCCATATGTTAATAATATGGAAATTGCAGCTTCATATAGAGAATTGCAATGGCAGGAGCCTCATGAATTGTTTGCACTTTTTGCTATTTTTTGTTATATGTTCCCTGTTTTGATTATTGTAGTTATTGCTTTTTTGCAATTCTTTTGGACGCCCAACTAGAAGTTGTAATTGGCAGTGGCAAACTCGCATTGAGCTTCACAAGCTTGAAGCACTGGTAGAAATAATACTCCCTAGGGAGTAGAATTCATTTATCTATTTCACTGTTCAAGATAATCTATTGGCTAAATCCTGAAGTTCTTCTCACAGGAGGCAAGTCTTCCAGAAGTGCTTACTGTTGAGAACCTGGTTGAACGTGCAATTACGAGGAGCCAAGCTAATGTAGCTGCTTCTCCTGAGGGATCAAAGCCTGAAGCGAACTCTTCACCTGATTCTTCAAAGCGGCAACGGACAATTTCTCGAGTTGACAGTGCAACTCCAGCTGGAGATAATCAAGAATCAATTGATCCTGCAACAAACAGGGAGTCTGGTGAGTTGATACCCCATATCGAGGAAATGATGTTGGATGCCACTACGCAGATGGATGCGAGTTCCAGTGGTTATTCTGGATTCCTTGAGCCGGATGATGTTTCAACTGAGTGCATCAAAATTTTTGTTGCCCCTTCCTACCAATTTGCTCAGAGAACATCTATCAAGCACAAAGATAGCCCACTACAACTTTGTTGTACTGGCTTGAGGGTCCATTTTGGAGTCAGTACAAAGTTTCTAGACAATGCAGGTCGGCCAAAGTTGAACATAGTGGTTGATATCCCCGAGAATCTCAGTAAAGTTCTTGATTTTTGTGATGATCTTGCTCAGAGGTCATTTCAAGAATCTGGTAGCACTTCTGAGTGGAGACCCCTGATCAAGAAGTATGGTTACGTGAATCGTCCAACTGTCCGCCTAAAGTGAGTTCTATTCTCCTCTTTTTCATTTGTAAAAGTGGTCATACTTTTCTGATCTTGTAACGCTGGACTGCCCTTGCAGTATACCTACCATTGTTAGCGGTGATGCTGCGATCTACTTGACAGATATATACCAGAAAGAGTCTAGTGGTAACATCCAGAAGCTTGTTTTTAGCAAGGTAGATGCTGCGGAACTGGACTCTCTGTTTGTTCAAGGGAACAAAGTGGACGCGTTCTTCTCTCCGGAAATATATGACTACCAGCAAAATGCTGGTATCCGGTTGGTTGCAAAGAGGCTGGTTGTACACTCCAAATAGCACCAGGCTTAGTTGTTATGATCCTAGTGCTAGAAGCTAACTCTTGCACTGACTTAGTGGCATTAAGTATTTAACCAATTGTAAATTATCATGTGAATGTGAATAAGATCTGACCAGTAGCAGATTGTTGATGTTGAAGTAGGAATTCAAATGCTGTAAAAGATTCTAACAATGCGTTCTTTATTTGTGAATGGAAAGATCATGTGTTATATTTTTTCCCCATTATATTCTGAACTGTATTCATTATATAGTATAGGTGCATGTTGCCTCGGACCTAAATGTTATATTGTTGTGACGAACCAATCTGTGCTTTAGCAGGAACCAGGAATTCTCACTAGTGCAAGTCATACGCTGGATGGGCATATCCTTGTAAGTAAAAATTGCATTTTCCCGTTCTCCAAAAAAAAAAAAAAAAAGAATTGCAGTTTCCTTACATCATCCTTCAGATTAATTTGTTCTCTTGGTTCACCATGGTGATTTTTAGCTGCTGTTGGCTTGATTATATTAGGCCTAAATGGTGAAATTTCGGTAACCAACATACTTCAGATGAGTTAATGTCTACCTGAACAAATGCTAGCGTTTGTAAACGTACTTCAGTGCGCTCCTGCGTTAGCTAGAGGTGGGCAAGCACAGCCTATTTGGACATCGTGCTTGGGCCGCCGCCTTAACCCAACGTGCTAGCCTGGCTCAACACGATCTAGCTTGGCACGTCTGTTAGGCCCATTTATTTTTTAATATTTATATAATTTTATTTATATATTTTTTGAATTTTATATAGTTAATTTTATAAGTATAAATAATTTTATTTTTTATTTTTTAATATATATTCTAGAATTTTCTTATATTTATTTAAAAATTTCGGACTGAAACAGACTAGTGGGGCCAAAACAGGCTAGCTGTGAGTACTTGGTCCGTCGAGCTAAATGGGTTCGTGCTGGTCCGGAACAGCATGACACGGCTTCCTGCTGGATTGTGCTTGGGCTGCCTCCTTGGCCCATGGGTCAGTATGGCACGACTTGTTTAGGCCAGGGGCCTTCATTAGGCTATAGCTTACCCTCCGTTAGCCGAAGCCCCCCACTCCCTTAGAGTCAGCCGGTGGTGCCATTGAGTCAGGGGTGTGTTGCTTAGACTTCCGTGCAGGCTGTGCCGAGACACTGCACGATGCTGAGGAGCGCCTACACCAGTCGACGGGTTAGATGACCCTGGAACGGGACGTGCCGCCAGCCCCTGCTTCGTCTGGCACCTTAGCAACGTCCAGACCTAGGCCAGCATCGCGCTCACCGACACCTCCCTCGCCACCTACTCTGCGGACGGCGCCGATGTGGACGCCGTCAGGAGGAGGGTGGTCGCCGTCGCGCAGCCACCGATAACGCCCCAATTTCGGTGCAGGACGTCGTGCGGCCGCAATGCCCGAAGTTCTCGCATTGCGGCTTAACAGTGTATCATGCCTGCTTATAAGCCATTTAAAAAGAGTTAATTGGATTAAAGTAAGACCTAATGGCCAGCTTTAACGACAATAAGGGCATTCAAGCCCAAAACTTAACTTACATACAAAAGAGCCAAAGAAAACTCCACAGGAACGCTTGAGTGCGGTCGTAACCCTAATGCGAAATCTTGAATTGCTTCCTTTTTCTTCTGGTATCTGTTGGGGAAAATTAGGCAAGCCCGAGTACTCCCACCCCGTACTCAACCAAATCACATGTGGAAATACTATATAACTAATTGCCAGGGTTCTCGGGTGGAGGGTGTATAGTGGTTTTATTATGAGGTGGATGCGCTTTATTTGCAAACAAATAAACTTTTAAAACAATTGCTCCTTAAGATCGGGGTTTTCATTATCGATAAGATCTCATCATTACTCAATTTAACAACATCGAAACACTACTTATGCCTTGTTTTGGAATCACCCAATTAACACACTTCATTAACCTAAGCACACGTATTCGAATACCATTTATTTCACTCTGCAGAGCTGCCCTGCTTTACCCACAAGATTTCTTAATTCCACGTCTGACATTAAGAAAACAAGGCTTTTCGCTGCTCAATTCTTTATATAGCCTCTACCTAGTAGACTTCCTCAATAAGCCCAGCCACTCGACTTACACCAAGAAGCTCAAAATACCTCTGACTTATCTCAGCCTACTATTGTGCGGCTCACATAACACATGATCGAGGTTCAGATCGATCGGTCAGATTGTTCAAATAACATAACCAACTTCCATACGGCCCTACTCCGCCCCTTCCGTATGGACTCAAGACGGTGCCTCCCGATCGCTGCCTCAGAGGTTCAATCGAACTTGAGCAGCTACTAGACCGTGGTTGACGATCAACACTTGTGGTTGGGCGACATCGTGTCTTTACTTAGCACAAGGTTCTTGCCCTTATACTTTTCCCGAGGTCCGCACCTCGGGCTCGTGGTAAGGCGGTGGGCGAAGTCCTCCACGGACCTCCACACCATTTTTACCCTAACTTGCACACCAAAGATCACCGCCTAGGTACGGTGTCCCATACCACCCTACCCTCTCGGGTTTTCAATTCTACTAGCCCACGGCTCACACCTTAGTAGTGTGACACGTTGAAGGGTACAAAGATGGCGAAACCGCCGCACGATTTCGTGCAACACCTTTGCCCCACACTGCCCACCAGCATTTCCGGTCTAGGGCACGGCGTCCCATACCACCCTACCCTAGATCCGGGTTTTTCAAACCTACCGGCCAACGGCCAGAGACACTTAGTAGTGTATCATACTGCATGAAATGATCTTGTATACATTTATATCATATGTTACTTCTTACTAAGGTTGTCAAGGTGAATATGGCCATCAAGGTAAATAGGGCTATTTATCAGTGGTAGGATTATCTAGATAGCATGTCATTCTAAATCTTTGTTTTAAGCAATTATTAGTTCGCAACTATCAATAATGAAAATACATTAAATAAATAATGTAATTTAATGGGATTCAATATGATCAAAAACATGTGACTTGCCTCTTGGTCCTTAGTCTCTGATTATCTTCACTTGATCTTCGGGGTGAGCATCGATTTCTTTAACTGCTCTTGTAGTCCTTCTGTTGACCAACTCGCGTGATCCGAGACTAGCGTAGAAAAACGAACACACATCAGTTCCTGCTTTGCAGAATGCAAGCTGGGAACAAAATACAATTAAATGACCAAAAAGTACATAAAGAAAATAGGCGGGGCGACCAAGGTTTAGGTGGCGAAGGATTTGGCTTAATGGAATAGAAATTAGGTAGTGGGTTCGGGACGACCGAAAATGTACGAAGGTTGTACATGTATTTCGACGGGCGAAGGAATGTATGGATGGTATAGGATCTTCGGTTTAGAGTATTTATCAAAGTTGTTTAGGGCTTTAGTGGTAGAGCGAGGTTGGAAGGGTGTAGATGTGCTTAAGCTAATAAAAGGCACAACTGTTAATAGGGTCTCGTTGAACGCGAACAAGTTTGGACTGAATTAGGGTTTGGAGCTTGGGTCGGATTTTTAGAGGTTCTATGGATTATTGGTATCCGATATGGGAGAATGGACCGGGTAGGCGATTTGGGTTAGGCGGCCAAGGTTCAATGGTGCTTGGTAAGTTGCCACGGCTATAACTGGATTTGATCGGTTTCGGGCAACTGAAAGATGTATATGGATTGGACAGATTTGAAGATCAAATCATAGTAATCTATACTTGGGTGGTCGATTCTTGAGTTAGATGGATTTGAATTTTATCAAGCTCCAATTTGGCGGAACTGGGAAATTTGAATTTACGGAGATGTGAAATCTATGATGTTTAGATTTGGCAAAAAGGGCAAATTCAACTTTAGCGAGTTGGAATTTGACAGAACAGAGACCAGATTTAAACTTAGGATATTTTTCTGGTCAAACTGGTGTATTTTGGTATTTTTAGGACTTGTGGATTTTTCTGGGATTTTTGGGGACTTCTCTGGAATTTTTTGGGATTTTTAATAATTTTTCTGAATTTTTAATATATGTGAACAGTGTCAATGCCGGCCCGGTTGAACAATGAGACCGGCTGGATTTTCTCCGCGCGACCTAACGGCGGTCGGCCGCTCATTACCGAATCGCGCGCGACGCCAACAGAGCGCGGCGCGCGGCGCAGCCAGTGCGGCGTGCACGCCCGCCCGATGGCGACACGCGCGCGCGGGTGGCCAGGATGCGCAGGAAGCGGACGGCCCGGATGGGGAGGCATTAACAGGCGCCCATGGCTAGGATTTGACCACGTCGCCCCCACTGGTCATCTTCTACCTCCGGCTCCTCCTCCTGGCAGAAAAACAGGGGAGTGGCAGCTCCGACGGGGCGACGCCGGTGGGGTTTCTCCGAAGAAAATAGTGGAGCAGAGAGGGGCGGCTTAGGTTAAGTAACCCATTTTAGGGTTTTAAGAAGCGAGGGAATGAGAGATGGTGGCTGGTAGCAGAGGAGAAGGCGGCGGCTCTTGCGGCGGCGCCATGAGCCCCTAGAGGCTCTCCGGGGAAATTGGGAGACATTTATCCATCTAGATAATGTCAGAATCATTATGGCGGCAGTGGTTTGGGTTGGGAAGTTCCACAGAGGGCCGTCCACGGAGAGGTGGGTTGGGTCGGCGGTGGACCTCGTTGGCGGAGCTCTTGGTTAATGTTAATGTCTAATTGAGTTCACCGGCGTATTTAGCATGCAAAGGAGGTACTATAACCCTAAGCAATTTGAAAATGGCGGTGAAACGAGGGAGATCACTTGTACGGCTTACTGGGCTCAGGGGACGCAATCGGCGGCAACTCGGTGGATTTGAGCTCAAATTGATGGCTCCAGAGGGTGCTAGGAAGTGTCGTGAGACGCTCTGCGATGACTGAGAAGCTCACAGCGCAAGGAGGAGTGGCAGCAACGGTGAGGCGGTTCGGGAGAGCTTCCAGCGCAAGGAGAAGCAAGGGAAGGGCTTTGGCGAGGTTAGCTAGCGATGTGGGGAGGCGGCAGGGAGCTGGCAAGAAGAGGAAGACGCGAGAAGGAGGCTCGGTGGCAAGGAAAAGATCAAGCACGGGATATTTTCAGGAGGGAGGAGCAACGGCGGTGGCAGCCGTGTGGGGTTGATTGCATCAAGATTAGTGCTCACTTTTCCCCAAGATTAGTGCAGATTAGGCTCAAGAATCTCAATTTGCAATTGAATTCGGAAATTCAATCAAACTTCAAATTTTGAAAAAATTCGGGGTGTTTCAACCAGCAACGCCCTTGCCCTCCTCAACCAGCTCGACCCCGCAAACCGCCGGTAGTTATCTCTGCATCACCCATGTCTGATGTCTCCTTCGTGTCCATGTATGGATTAATCACCACCAAATGCTTTCCTTGCTTCTTGTATTCTTTTCTTGCCTTTGTTTGCCTTCTTGTTAATCTCTAGTCACTGGTTTGTCTCATGCACTCGTGCTCCTCAGATGCTGCTGCTGCTAGCAAATAGAACCAGCTAGCACACATACTATATGCTTTAGTTTTGCTCAAACCGAGACAGACATAGTATATACATGTAAAGCTTTTGTTTGGCTGAATTGCCAAAGTTTCGAGTTGTAATTACCCTAGATAATCATCACCTAATGGCTAATGGTACATACAAGACTTGTGATGCTGGTATCTGAATAAGAATGTACTAGGTATTACCAGTTAGGTGGTGTTGCATCTCCATCCAAAACTCCGTTTCTAGCCTTCTAGTATACTCCAAATCTACAAGAATGTACTAGGTACTACCAGGCAGAGTATGTTATTTGTTGGTTCCATTGATTTGCTTAATTCTTCAGTCTGCCATACCATACCATAGGATTGAACGCATATTATAGTACACCCAATTAGACAATGGCAACTGATTGTATTCCAATGGAGTACTCTGAATTTTATATCCCACGGCATACATATGGGAATACCTTTCTAAATCTATGATCAATAACAGAGATCCCACTTATATCCCATAGCATTCTTCTGGACGATCATTTTTTGACCAACCAATTTGAAACCAAAATTTCTTCTAGTCCGCCAGTATTTGGTAATCGTTTACTTGATATTTTTTTACGAAGTGATGAAATTTACAATTTGTTCATAGATTTACAATAATGGAGAAGCGAAATCCTGACTTGTTTTTTGTGTTTGTCTCAATTTAGTTTAGTCCTTTAAGTTCATCCTACATTTTTACCCTGGTTTTGTCGCTGGCTTAGGCTAATAGAGTAAATGGGCCATACTGCGAAAGGGTCCCTAGCCCAGTGGTTAGGGGCTTGAGTAGCGCCCCTCAGGTCCTGAGTTCGATTCTTGCATCGGGCGAATTTCAGATCTGAGGGTAAAAAAATCCCCTCGCCTGCTACCACACCAAAGCACAGGTCTAAGGCCCGGCCCTGGTCGAGGTCGTCTCACGCGGGCAACGGTGCCGCTGTGTAAGGGTGGAGCAGGGGTTCGGGGGTTTTCTTGATCTGCGTGAGAGATCTTCTTTATGCGTGAAAGCCCGGGGGCCGTCTTACCCCCCGCAGGTCAAGTTTTTTTTAAATGGGCCATACCTAACGACCCAAATCGCGTCGTTTGAGAGTTAACTCAATTTCTATACGGTGCGAACAGGAATATAAACACCGAATGATGTAAAATATCAGAATGTGAATAATCATTGCAACTTGTAAGCACTAAAGGCCAAAAGGCTTGCCATGGAAGCAACAAAAGATTTTGTGATCATTTTGACTTCAGCTTTTAGCTTTTGGTTTATTTTTCACTATTCATAAATTTCGTCTTTTTTTGAACTTTTGACTTTTTGTTGAGCTTTTTTACCGGTTCTTTTTTCCCATATTTGTTTGTGTTATACGTAATGTGCTAACATATCTTTTAATTTTTTAAATTTAATTATGCTAA
This sequence comes from Dendrocalamus sinicus, assembly GCA_036346575.1. Classification (NCBI taxonomy): domain Eukaryota; kingdom Viridiplantae; phylum Streptophyta; class Magnoliopsida; order Poales; family Poaceae; genus Dendrocalamus; species Dendrocalamus sinicus. Next base: position 11,244,023 of record CM070670.1, read on the forward strand.
ATAAGCATCCGCACCATGATATTTTTCAACTATAAGCTACCAAAAAAAGCCCAAATGATCACCACAGTGCTTAGTAGCGATAACAAACCTGTGTTTCGGTATTACCTGCTTGCAAAACTGACTTCCCGGTGCATCCCAAACCCATGTAATTTGAGCTATTTGAAGCATGGTCTCACTAGTTCTGCTTCCTCAACTCGACGCGTGGCAACTTCCAGGTCCTCACTTGTCACCTGGTTGTATGGCGAATTGACGTTTACTACATTTCTTGAGTAGTGTGTCTAGCAAGTCTTGTTTGTGATAAATATAATGCTTCTTGCGTAACATCCACACCCACTCCGACAACCATCACCACTCTCCATAATTAGCTCGCCATTTACTACCATTAATATTTTCCAATAATGTAAATGTTATAAACTGTACAACAAAATAGACAATAACATGAAACACAAATTCAACGAAAAACTCTTGTAAAAAAACCACGGATACACAAAAGCAAAATTCACTCTATGGGAAAAGATTACAATAAGACATTTGTGCTTCTTACAGGCTGCTAGGGTACATGTATAGGACGAGAGAAACAAGTCCCGTAAGAAGAGAAAATCGAAATAGAGTTGGTTGTTACAGGTTGACACCACATCCTGCGCATATCCCTAGCACTGGTCATGCCACGTCTGGCATGATGCGATGTAGGGTGATCCTGTGGAACTCCACAGGGGGAGGTTGTTCACGAGGCCCTTCCCCTTTCTAGGGCGATGAGAGGTGCTTGCGATGCCTAAAGGCCCTGCTCGAGGTGAACAACGAGGACTACCACGCTGCCCTGACTCGAGTGACGAGGACGAGCCCTCCATGACCTCATAAGAGTGCTTCACCCCGCCTAGACTCGCCATCCTCATCGAAGGGCGGGCGAGTGGGCACAGGCATGCCGAGCATCTTGCATGCGCGGTTGTGGCGATCCCCTGTGATCAGGTCCTCCACTACGTCATGGTCTGCCCTTGTCTCATGCCTGAGTAAGACCACTACCACCATCTTTGCCTACGAGAGTGTCAATCCTGTAAGCCCCATGTAAGGGTCAGAGGAAGGCCGAGGGCCAAGCAAACATGGCATTGAAAGGGTTGTGGGAACTCACACTAGGACTTGGCAAAGCCCTGGAAGGAGTGGATGCCCCCGACGCGTCACCTTTCATGAGAGATAGGTTCCATCCCCGATAGAGGGTAGTATCCTCAGCATGCAATACTCCCTGATGGGATCATGCATGTTGAACTTCGCAGCAAGTCCCTACAGTAGGTGCCGATGCGCTTTGTCTTTTGGGCCCAGGGAAGACGAGAAGTGCAGTGAGCTGTCCACCAATGGCTTCTTCCTCGTATTGATGAGGCCAGAACCCTAGGTGGGGTAGTAGAACCACAGGTCCCTTTACGATTCCCACTTGGACTTGTGGGCCTTAACGAGGAATTCAAACTTTTGTTGACTACTGTGGAGCGGAAAGGCTATCACCCTATACGAAGAGCGTACGTTGTCATAGGCGTACATGACCAGACATGAAGCATAGTGGAGGAAACAAAAGAGCTTAGTGGAAGTATGCTTCACCCCTAAGCTCCCTATCACCCACTCGTGCACTGAAAGGTGGACGAAGGAGCCCAGGTTGAGGTGGAAGACCTCAAGGTTGAATGTATCGAGCATGTCCTTTAGCAACCCGATCAAGGGAATGTAGAGACAGGGCCTTGGGTTGGGACGGACCTTAGTTGTCTTGGGCAAGACGGCCAAGTTGGTGCTATCGATCTTGCCCTCCTTCTCCAATTGTTCCAAGAGGCCCCTCTTCATGTTAGAAGGGCCCAAGTAATGAGAAAATTTGATGGCCTTCTCGGGGCATTTTTGTCCCCTTTGACTATGGCCTTCATCTTCCCAACATCCTTTTGAGAGTGGGAGCCCCGCCTTTCCTATTGGAGAGACTGGTGGTGTCGCTGCCTTCTTCGAGGTCATGGCAAAAGGAGCTGGTTTAGACAGACGGAGTTCGTAGTAGCACTAAGTGGAAGTGTCTTGAGCTTGCTCGCGGTGCCAAGAGAAAGCTCGGTGATTCTATGGTGCACGATGGACCAGGGCGGAGCTCGACAGTCCAGGACGGTCAAGGCGCACTTCGGTGATCCGAAAGAGGCATGGTAGCCCTGGACACCAAGTCAGGCTAGGACAGACTTCGATGGTTTGGAAGGTGTGCAATGCTCTAGGATGGCTGAGGCAATGGACCCTAGAGGTGGTTAAGGACGGTTAAGGTGACAAACCCTAGAGGTGGTTTAGGACGATCAAGGCAATGAACCCCGGAGGGGTTTTGGGACGCCAAAGCAAGGGATCACGAAGGGGCGCCAGGACAGTAAAGGCAGCAGTTCAGAAGGCGTGTGACAACAAAGGTGTAGAATCAAGAAGGTCGACTAGAGGGGGGTGAATAGACGGTCTTAAAATTTTCTTCTAATTATTATTCTCTTAAAGACCTATTCTATTTCTTTAAATCAAGTATACAATGTGGAAGCTTAAATTAATTTGGATTAGCACAATTAGTGCCTAGATCAAATAAGTTCACCTAAGTGCATCAACAATTTTTGGCTATGTCAAGATGTGCAATCCTAGGATGATGTCGAACCTAGATTTTACAATCCAGAATCCTCTGTGATTCCACTGCACTATTCCCTGGATCAGTAGATAATGCTTACAGATACAGTACTGAACATTAAAGTACATATCATGCGGAAGTGTAACTATAATAGTAGACTTACTCATGGGCCAATCAGACCGAAATCGATAAAATGCAGCAGCGGAAATGGAACTCGCAGGTGGGACCCTCAGGACGTGCCGGATGGCACTTGGCAAACACGCTGAGCAACTCGTCGGTGATTTTGAGCTAGATATGGTAATTTTAAGCGGAACACACCGGCCTCTAATCACGCATAAAAAGAATATTTTGGGCTTTTTTTTGCTCCCCTTTCTTGTTCTTGGTGGCGTCTATAGCGAAGAAGACCTTCCCGAACGAGGGCCGTCCAGTCCCTGGCCGGCAGTCGGTTCTTGAGCAAGCTCCTCCACTGCAGGTAGGATGCCATCAGAAGGTCTTTGAAATCATTTCTCAACCGCTCTGTTCGTTTCGGCTTCAGCTTCTAACTTATTTTTCAATATTCATAAGTTTCGTCTTTTTCTGAACTTTTGGTTTTTTAAGCTTTTTTACCGGTTCTTTCTTCCCGTATTCGTTTGCGTTGTCCGTGATGAGCTAGCATATTTTTTATTTTCTTTTTTTAAAAAATTTAATTACGTCAAATAAGTCACCTTTATCTACAGTGAAATTTCAGTCGCTACAGTACAATTTCAGCTATAAGATATAGCTTTTTAGCCCAACCGAACGGGGCCAAATACCCTTGGGGTCTTTGACTTTCTCATCCTGCGAACATGCAGCTTTCCGAATGGGGTAGGAATTCCATATTTTAACATAACCAGTGGCAATGGATGCTCTATCTCCAGCATAATAACTTTAGTTGGGGCAACACCACCACTGGGAAGTGCGAACCCACATGAAAGCGTCGGCCCTCAAAAAGACAATCCGTATGAATGCGCCTACGCGGCTGCTTCAGCGTAGTCTCCACCGTGAGTTTGGTGTGGTGATCGGTTCCGCTGAGAAGCTCATGGTTTATGGCTGAAAACACTGTAGCTAGCTGAAAAAAGCACTGTAGCTAACAGAGGTTTATTTAGCATAATTAAATTTAAAAAATTTAAAAATATAAAAAATATGTTAGCCCATTATGTATAATACAAACAAATACGGGGAAAAAAGAACCGGCAAAAAAGCTCAACAAAAAGCCAAAAATTCAGAAAAAGATGAAACTTATGAATAGTGAAAAATAAGCCATGAGTTTTTCAGCTGAACCGATCACCACCACTGTCTGAAGCTCTTCCAAGGCTTCAACCTGTAATCCTCTGAAAATGATGAATAAATTAACTCAGTCCTTTTTTCCGTTTTCCCCGGGACTCTTGGCTAGGGAAAAAAAGTTTTCCATGAACACGCAAGAAAATGCCATGCGTGACGAAAAATCAGTAAAAAAAAAAGTTCACATAAGAGCTTAAGATGTTGATAAAATGTGGGTAAAAATACTTCAACACTATGGTTGCTTACGATAGAGCCAGTAGTGTAGAGTTTCATCCTGATGCCTCCCAACCCTACACGTGTACTCGATGTTGGCTTGAAAGAAGAAATGAGCACGCGATCTCTTTGCCTCTCCAACCTTGACTTGGGAGCTTTTTTTTTTCCTTCTAGAGTTCAAACCTAGAGCAGCTACTGATGATCATAGTTGACAAGTAGTAACATCCTGAAAATAGGCACATTGAGGGCACATGGTTTCTTGTAGACACACACCAACCAGGCAACCACCACCAATGCCGCTTGCCGCCTATCAAGTCAGGGCCGGCCCTAGGCCTAGGCAGCAGGGGCGACCGCCTAGGGCCTACGAAAACTTGGGGCCCCTAGCCCATATATGTTAGTATGTATACATGCATGATATAACCTATGTGTTGAATATTGGATATAATTGATTAATGATTAGTTGGGTTAACTACCAAAGTCAAGTAATGGCTCGTTTGGCCTATGTTGTGCATCCAGCACTGAGCGCTATCAAAATATCCAAGCATGAACATTTATTGCGAGAACACATCAAGTAAGTCATCTACCAGATCCAATCAACCATGCACACCACATGCGCTCCTTGACCTCTCCACTCCTCTTTCGGTCTTCTCTTCCCCCAAAAAAAGTGCCGCCATTAATAGAGGAGAGCCCGATTTCATTGATTTTCAACCAATTTGCCTTCAATTTTTTTTTTCATTTTGTAACAGTTTTACTCGAAATCTCCTCATATAGCCGCTTCATATATGGTACATTTTTATGAATTTTTGTTCTTTGATTATCTGGTAAATACTACTCCAAGTATCCAACGCAATATCTACACTATCTAAAACAAAAATATTTGACTTTCTTATAACATCAGTTTCTTTTTTACATATAGATGTCCATTAGATCTAAGAGAGATTGGAAAAACTATTTGAACTCATCAATGCCACATGAAAGGTTGAATAGTCTCTCCTAAATTGTTTTGTCCTTAGTAGCACATTATAGTTTTCTAAGACTTATTAATAATATTAATGTGCCAGTAGATTATCGACAATGAGTACTTTGCATTTTGTAATGTACTAAGCCTAATATTGCCAATAAGTACTTTGTATTTTGTGACGTATTATCTAATGGTTACTGTATTGAACTTTATCTTTTACAATTGATATAAAATGTATTGTTACATATTTATATTAGAACGAAGAGTCGTATTTTTAACATGCCCTAGGGCCTACAAGATGACAGGAACGGCCCTGCTATCAACAAAGTAGAGTACTAGCCGGTTGGTGCTCAACTACTGCCAGTCTACTAAATTAATTTGGTTCTATTTTTTAAGGTAAGTCGGAGTAATATATATCATGTTACATTGCAAGAAAATCAAATATTTAATAGGAGCAGGTAAAGAACAGCAACGATATAGCAAAAGGTTTCATAAAGTTTCATGGAAGCATTTTAAAAGTTTTAGGTTACAATGAGTTTCGCACATTTATAGAAGTTTTAAGAAGATTTTAAGAAAGTTTCAACACCAGGCATAGGTCAGTCTAGCACGGCCCATTAGGCCCTATGGTGTGGGAGCTAAGCCAGAACGTGGGGGGCTAGGAGAGACCAATAGCGGATCTAGCAGGTGGCGGCAGAGGAGGCCGAGGAGGCGGAGGGAGTGGGGGCCAAGCCCGGGAGGGAGGGGCGGAGCAATCACAGGCGGAGCAACGAACTAGGTGGGTGGGTGTCAGATCCAGATTTTACAATCCGGAATCTTCTGTGATTCCACCGCACTATTCTCTGGATCAGTAGATAGTGCTCATAGATTACAGTTCTGAATATCAAAGTACATATCATGCGGAAGCGTAAATATAATAGTAAACTTACTCATAGGCCGATTAGTCCAAAATCAATAAATGGCAGCAGCGGAATGAAGCACACACGTGGGACCCTCATGACATGCCCACAGGCAGCCAACTGGAGGTTCGCGATCTAGCCCTTGACATCTCCATCTTCTCTGCCAGCTTGTCCAATCTTGTTGCTGTGCGAGGTGATTTGATTCCTGATTCTGAATTTTGTCGCAAAAGTGAGTGTGAGCACTCCAACCCCGTGCTCCGCGAGGCAATACACAGAATGCAAATAAATAGTATGCATGGCTTAACAAAGGAGAGGCTCGGGTTATTTTATTTGCCAAAAATCGCTTTTAGCAGCTTTGTCATTATTTAATCATAGTGTTATTGTTGTTATTGTTACTGCCTATACTCCACCTAGCGACTACCATAATCGACTTAATCCACCAAAATACACTTTCTTTATTGATTGTTGTCTAAGACTCCAAACAGCGAATGACATCATTTAATCAGTCCACCGATCATGCTCTTTCCATATTAATTGCTATCTATGACTCTAAACAACGATTATCATCAATTATGCAATCCACCAATCATACCTTCATTGCTGCCTAAATCCCCACATAGCGAGTATCACAACTTATATAATCCACTGATCAATTACCGCCTATAACTCCAAACAGCTAGCAACATCATTTATCTAATATCATTTATTTAATCCACCAGTATCCTTTGCATTCTAAATTCTTAACAATCCTTTCGTTATTGATCCACAACCATAATTCTTCAATAATCAATATTATTTTTCCATTATCTATCTCTAACTAATTTATGAGTATATATTCGCCAAGAATATCATTGATCAAGTTTATACTGCAGGAATTGTTATCATACCCCAAACTCCCAAGATCAATTCATCCATCCAGAACTTGTTCAAATCCTATTAATCCCAATATTGTCAGCATCTCCCAAGAATTTATATCAAATAACAGTGTTGTAATCCAACCATTACCCTTGCACTTCCTAATACTCCAAAGATCATATAAATCATCTATCTAGTCTAGGTATCCATTTGGGCTCCACCAAATTTATTTCTCCCAGGTTCCACACTATCATTTCCTTTTTATAATCGGCATGGGTCCACCAATATATTTATGTTTTTACCACAAACTTCCATCTTCATTACTCCCGACTCTACTTATTTCCTCATATATTTTACTTTGCGAGAAGAGAAAACATTTTACTTTTGCAATATGATACATAAAAATTTCCCGAGACCTAGCAGTTTTGAACAAAACATAATGTTCAAGAAAATGCAATAATAATAGCGATCCGATTCCATCTACCGTTACATGGCATCCGCACCATATAGCATCTTTCAAATTATAGCCGCTTAACTTACCATCGGGACGACACCGTGACAATTCAAATCGGGCTTTCCAACGCCTCCACTTTTTCCATTACCACCCACAAAGTTTTTGAAATAGAACTATATCTAGTTAAGTTCCCATGTCCGCCCTTAACCGTGGGCACGGCTATTCGAATAGTTTTGACTCTGCAGAGTTTGTACACTTTCATCACAAGAGACAATCAACCCGTTGCCCCACACGATTCCTTAGTCATGTGGTTGAGCAGATCATCACAGTGACTTTTCAAAGTATCTAGTCCCTTCTCTCACTCACCTTATGGGTAGCCGCCCACTTGCGGTGGGTCCCATCTATGCGCGGGATGTTTCCCACAGCCACTAATGTAGCTCGGGCTTCTACTTCCCGCAACGTTAGGACAGCTGGAAAACTTCACCCACCACTAGTGTCCCTTCAGGCCCCCTTGCCATAGCGTAGCCCCATCAATCCACTACCAGTGAGATGAGTCTGGGGATTTCGATAAATCTACTTAGCCAAGTTGTATTTTACAGACTTGTGGTTGTACTGTTTTACACAGGAGGTCATGACAAGATTCAGTCCTTAGTGATATCTGGGCGGTTCTACCACAAAACCACACTCTCGTGCACACCTGCACCATACCCCCGAACCATCCGCCCAAATAAATAAGCAATTTGAGGTTTTTGGGAATATAAAATAACCATTTTCAACATACACCAGTCATTACCACCATGACTGCCCAACCAATTTTTCTCAAGATTAAAAGTGATGCTTGGACGCTCAAGCGCCCACGAGTATCTAAGCAAGTATTCCAAAAGAGGTGTAATATTAATCAAACAAACAATGGGCATATAACTAAAATCTTAAATTAACATGTATTTGCATATAAAATAATAGTATGCAATTTAATAATTTAAACCAAAATAGTTTGCAGAAAATGTAGGTTCAACATGATCAAAGTATTGACTCGCCTGGCGCGGTTTGCCGTGGTCTTGTGCTCTCTCAAAGCTGTCTCATTTGAGGGGGCTACTTTGCTGGTCTTTTCTACACTTTGATCTTGGTCTTGCTTGATCAATTGATTCTTCGGAACTCCAGTTTCTAAATATGCGATACGCGACTGAATCCAAATAAAAACAAATAACTCAAGAGATCCAAATAAATCCAATCACTTTAAATATCCGATTTACTTTAAATTAAGCATTTATTATGGTTGGAGAATAGAAGGATGATTTAGGTTGATGTGTTGTCAGCATAGCGGTAGCTGGGTTTGAGCAGGAGGACGAGTTGTCTGAATGCTTTACTGTGAGGGAAAATTTTAGAAATACGAGGGATCAAAAGTGAAGATGTACCTACAGGAATTATCTGCTTTTGGGAAAGGAAGGTGGCCATACATGGCCGATTGGGGAAAAGCGAGGCTTGACCTTTTTATTAATAATTTCTTTTTATCATTTTTGTATTTATCAAGGAAGTTCCATGAGTTAGGTTAGACCTATGAATAGGTGCACAAGTTTATCTTAGCATTATTTTGTTGAGTGCTAGTGTTCAGGGCATTTTGGCTTATCGAATCAATTTTAGAATCTAGGTGTATAGCATTTTATGGGGTGACATTTTATGTAGCCTCAGTTTTCACTAAGCCTATTTCAAATTGAATTAGTATTCAGTTGTATGGGCCACATCGTGTTATTTCATGATCATCATTATTATTTATTAAATCTAGTATTAAGATTTAGTTAATAGTACCATTATTATCTTGCTTATACCCTAGCTTCTACTAGGCCTAGCTTTACTTCTATTTTTAGTTTACAATTAGCTATCTAGGCACAGCTTGGTATATAAGGTCATATTTCAATATCTGCGAGTTAGCAAAACCTACTATAACAACATATTTAATGGGAGCATGTTAAATATTGGGCATAGATTTTAATTATAAATAAGAGTAGTCCTTAACTTAGTGCCTTGATTTCATATCTAAATACAATATCCAAACTTTTAACTTTCTCTTGAATTTCCTTCCAATTAAGATCTTTACTAAATTCGAATATCTAACCAGAGAAACTTTTCTTTATTAATGCCCTTAAGTAATATTCAGTCTTTGAGTTAATTATCCAAATAGTATTAATCATTCACATATGCCAACTACTCCACATTTAAATATTAAACAATTTGGTTTTATGAGCTAATTAAATTTATTAGCTTTTCTAGGTTATTCCTAGGTGGGCCGAGCGACAAGGAGGTAGGGGCAGGTAGAGCGGCAAGGCGACGGAGGTAGTGGGAGGGGGCAGAAGCCGAGAGGTGGGCGGCGGCAGCTGAATGGCACGGCAGCAACAAAAGAACCGATGCCGGCTCAGAGCGACAAGGTTAGGTTTGTGCTATGGCCAAGGCCACTGAGGACCAATGCACTTGGGCGGCGGCATCCACCGGTGGCGACGCTGGTGGGGAGAAGGAGAACGAGAGTGAGACTACGGGAGACAAAAAGAGACTAAGAGACAAAAGAGGAGGCGGCAGCAGGCTACGTGCTAAATGGGTCATTCTTGGCCTATCGTGCTACACATGAACAGGAAGGCATGGTACGGCCCGTTTAGATACATGGTCCGTGCCGACATGGTCCATGCTGAATGGCCCATCTGGCTAGATCTATCATTCCTAGTTTTTCTCAAACTACTATTACAAAACGGAAGACTCAACAGTCTTGTTCTTTTTGGCTTTTCAGCGGCTTTTGGTTTTTAGTTTCTCTTAATAATTATATTCATTAGGCTAATAAGTCACAGCCAAAAGCTATAAGTTGTTGTACAAAAGAACATGCCCAATGACAAGCAAGGTGTAATGAAATTGTCTGGGTAAAAAGCAGCTGGTCTTAAGAGCGCCCTAAAGAAAGTTCCTACGCACAACTGAAAATGACGGTCGATGTTTTCTGAGGAATATTGTTGAGGTATCATGGAAATATCTAACGTCAATAGGTCAATCCACATGCAAAATTGCTGAGGACTGAGTGTTGCTCGGGTGGTGGAGCTGCCAGCGTGCAGGCCACCCACCTGGAATTGATCCTAACAAGTCTCATTTTCATGGGTATTGTTCATATGAACAATACTCTTTGGATCTCTATGTTATCTTAGCGTGTGCATTGGACACACCCACATATATATGGTGTAGGTGTAGTATCGCGTGTGTGAAAAAATGTAGAATTGTTGTACATCTATCGCATGATTATTTTTTGTAAATCATTCAAATTTTTGACATTACAATCTGGTAGGAGATTCCTGCTCTAGGGCATTGTCTTCCTCGCCGCCGATAAAGTCATGTCGGAGCACTACCGTCTTCAAAAGATGGGGGTGTAGTGGTTTTATTAAAGTATTTATTGATGCAATTTTATTTGTAAACATTTTTTAACATGAAATAACAAAGTAAGATCTTCTTTAGATATTAGGGTTTCAAAAACTTGATTACCATGTTACAACATTACCAAATCTACTTATGCCTCAATATTAGAATCACCCAATAAACACAACTTCATTTACTAGAAGCACGGCGTATTCGAATACCATTTATAATTGACTTTGTAGAGTTGCCCGGCTTTACCTATAAAATTTCTCACTTTCACAATGTCATGCAATAGATACGCAACAGTTAGCATGCGATTGAGTTGAGAAAACAAAGTGTTTCATTGCTCGTCTCTTTATATAGCCTCTACTCGGTAGGGACTAGGTAACACAGGCAGTCGACATTCCACTAGCCAATGCGGAAAGCGTGTGTCCCGAATCCTGTGTAATTCTACTGTTGTTAAGTATTGTTTTACCGTTTTCATACCACCCCCTTGTTGCACACGGGCTATTCCACGTCTAGAATCCCAACACTCTGTAAATATTTAATCGAGTTGAGCAAGTAATAAACCAGGTTTGACAAGTCAAAACTTGTAGTTGAGCGATCACTATGTTCTTTACTCAGCATAAGATTCTACTCCTTACTTTTCACTGAGGTAAGTTTCATCCACAAACTGTTATCCCAATGCTTTATGGCATTGCCACCCATCCAGTCCAAACCTCCTCCCTAGGGTAATGTCACAAAACCCGACCATCCAGTGGCTTCCCATGATGCCCCTTACCCTAGTACCATTTTTGCAATTCTACCGGCAAAGTGTCGTGTCACCTAGCAGTATGAAATAATTGAGTTTATAATCTACCATGGACATTTAAATAGTATATTTAGTATTGCTAAAGCTTGTCAAGATGAATATAGCAATCAAATAAAACATGACTTTTCCAATGGTAGGACATAACTAAGTATCATGTCATTTTAAACATTTATTATACGTGAAATAATAGTGTGTAAATAAGAGATAATAAGAATATTAATAATTAAATAATTAAAGGAATGCAAGTTCAAAATGATCAAAAACATGTGACTTGCCTCCTTGTCCATAGTCTCTGATAATCTTGCTATAATCTTCAGGTTGGTCACTGGCTCCTTTAACTGCCCTTTATAACTCTTCTATTGACCAACTCATTGGGTCCGAATACTAGTGTGAAAAATGAATGGAAATAAATTCTTGCTTTGCAAAATGCAAGCTAGGAACAAATATAATAAAATGCCCAAAATACACAAAGAAAAAGGGTTTAGGCGTTGCTCTATTTGGCTGAACGAAGATGGAAATGGGCTAGGTGAGCTCGAGACGGTCAAAATGTGTGTGTGTGTGTGTGTTTGGGATTTCGGTGAATAACTGCTGGAATAGTACTAGACACAGCTCGAAATGACATTTGGGTTAGCTAGGATTTTATCAGAGTCTCTTTAGGCTAATCAGAATTGAAAATGGGCTTCATGGAGTCAAAACTGTCAAAATGGATATATGTGTGTGTGTATTTCGGGTTTTTGAGTGAATAGTAACAGATTTACTGTTTATTGCGGGTTGGTACTATTCATGGCGGGTTGAGCTATTGCAATGTTGGATCGGTATTGTTCAATATTGGATTAGGTACTATAGTATTGAACCTGTATTGAATAGCAGTGACAGTAATGGCTTGGGCTGATTGGTTTAAATGGAATGGGCTGTCACCGTTTCGGCCTAGCCCAATGAACAGTGCTTTCTTCAACCTACAGTTGGCCACTGTAGTAGCCGAAACAGGGGGTTTTTGCGATGGAAATTTCCGATGCTACGGTGATCCCCGATGAAAAAAGATGGCATGAATGGCCTACTGGGGTTTAGGGGAACAAGAGGATGATGATGGATTGGTTGGCTTGACCTGGGATGACTTGGGTTGGTGTGTCCGCGGTAGGGTGGTTCTGGCTAGTGGAGGAATAGGTGGCCGACGAGCTACGGGGTTAGGCGGGCTATGGCAGTGCTTTGGTAGGGCTACTAAGGGCATAAGGAAGCTACAGAAGCCAGTAATTGAAAAGATATGAACTAGGTAAAGAGAATTGGAAACTGAGCTTACTTAGGCGTCTTCGGTGACGACGATAACACGACAACTAGCGAGGAGAATTGAGGGTGTCTAAGGCTTACTGGATGCCAATGCAGAGTCTAGGAGGAGGTCTCGGGCTTTTATAGGCGGGTTATGGTGGTTCGGCACAGTGGTGGCCTTCACTCAGGCTTTGGTGCGTGGACAGGAGAGAGGGCACAGGAGGCTTCGGGGCGGCTCGGTAAGGCGATGGGGAGGTCAGCAGGTGAGCTGGCACCTCAGGCGAAGGATTGCAGCGGTCAAAGGAGCAGGATGGAGTCAGGTCGACTGAGACAGGGAGTTGTGGCGGCAGCTTAGGGGGATGTGCTTGTCGTGTCCAGTGGTGTCAGAACCATTAAGGGCTGCTCAGAGGTGCTGCAACCGAGGTGTACGAGGTTTGAATTGGTGGGGTGGTGTTTGGCTAGAGAATAGGGTGGCATCATTTCCCTGTTTTGTCAGATTGTGAATAGTAAAGTCGGCTAGGATGTGGCACAAATGGCCGAGGAAGGCGGTAAGTTCAAGAAATGGGAGCACCAATGGGTGGAGAAGGTGGTGGGTTTGGTAAGGCTTCAGATGAAATCAAAATTTAGGGCAATTCAAAGTCATTTTGCAATTTGGGTTGTTTCAGGCTTGTGGGGGGAGGAGGGAAGGATCCACGGTGGGAGGCGATGGAGGCTTGCTGGGAAGCATCGCTGGCGTCAAAGGCGGTGGCACAGGGCAGCGTAGTGGCGTTGTGTCTATGGCGGCATGGTGGGAGGGAGATGGGAGGCTACCTGCTGCTGATTAGGTTGGGAGGTGACGCTTTAAAAGGAAATTGGGGAGGCAAATGGCCTTTGGATCTCAATCCAATGGCCGAGAAATCCGACTAATTTTCAACACAAAAATATGTCGAATCATGCATCAATATGTTCGCGATCATGTCCAACTCTTCTTATGAAGACCAACCATCAACATTTTCTGCTGATCTTGTGGTGTTTTTACACTCAACTAGCTCAATGTCTGTGCTTTGCTACGGTAAAAAAAAATTAAATACCTAGCATATAGATTTTTTATGACTACAAAGAAAATACGCACGCGCATACCATACGCACGCTAGGTATGGTATCATACTTCATTTAAGTTAGATCACTTATGTTTTTAGATAAACACAAAATGCAGAATTTACTGAGTATGACATGGTACTCTTATTTCTCGATATAACATATTTCAATTATGCAAATTTGATTTAACTTAACATCAAGTATGGCATTGAACTAGTAAACAAAAAGGCTAGAGTTCCAGTGAATTATTTATGGAAGACACTATTCCAGACCTAGAATTGCACTTTAATACTAAAGAAGAACATGATTGCGATTTATTGTTCTGGACAATTAACATAGTTACTCTGACAGGGAATCTTGGTCTGCATAAGAAGGCGTTGATAACTATCATCCCATCATGCACACACTACAAAATGACCCCCCTTTTGCAACGCAAATATACGTTGCTAAAAGTCCATATATACATTGATAGTGTCTATACCAACGCATCTAATATGCGTTACCTAAAGTGGTGTTGCAAGGATCTATTGCAACACTTATTTATGTGTTGGTAAAACTTACTAATAACCGTTGCAAAGTTGCAACGCATAATGATGGATCATGGCAACGCTTATATGTGTTCGTACAAACCATGAGTGAACGGCCTCTATGGTTTGTTGCAACATGTAGATTTAGTTTGTTGCAACACTTATATGTGTTGTAAGGAATAAACCATTCAGCCATTAATATCATATAATTATTTAATTTTTGAGACAAATATAGAGATAATCCATGTACAATTTATTGAGAAATGCAAGACCATCCAACACATAGAAAATAAGCACACTTAGCTATATATATATATATATATAGTATAAAGGATTTGTTGCATTACAATGAGTACCATCCACATAACTCATGACATAATTTTTGTTCAGAGTACAAGTTCCTATGTGAGCAAAATATAAAACATTAAGGGATCCCCTTAGTATGCCAGCAGCCCTCCTTTCTCCTTCCTTCAGTTTAGTCTAGCGTTCCACTGATGTGATCATGCATTTATCTTCTTGATCTACAGATGAAAGTTGGATTAATTTAATATGACACATACGAGAACTAAAATCATATTGGGTTATAGAAAAGACCGTACAAAAGTTGAAGGCCATGCAATAGTAACTCCTTCTATGTCTCCAATAACCTTGTAGCCTTTGTATGGTCGTATCAATGGTTCATCATCTACGATTGCAATACTAACATGCATCATCCAAAATTCTTTGCCTAGTGAACACCGTCAAGTTTCGTGTTGGATCACAACTTACTATTGTAGCCAATGCAACAGACTTATTTTGATTTTTCCAGCTCTGTAAGAATACTTGTGGTGCCAACCTGGTTCACATATATAAGCGTGCAAAAAATAAGTACATAATAGATCACACTACTTGCAAGAAATTAAACAATCATACCATCATTGAATTGGCGGTTGACCAATTTGTTGTGCCATGATGATGTTTCTACAAAAGTATATATGGGGATTCTTAGTCTCCACTGTAGGAACAACTAAGAAAAGGATATTATTTAGTTTTAAGAGATGTGTCGTATACACTAGAACGCATCTTGTTGCACTAGGCCTTGTTGAGATCTTGTTCTGCAGAAACAAGTCAAAGCAGATAACTTAGTAATGGAAAATAAGCATTTAACAAAAATATCATTGCTAAAACAATATTTACTTGGTAGTGAGATGCTTCAAGATTTGAGGAGTAGCAGATGTTTCCTTTGCCACAACCTGTAATATGTGCTAGTTTAAATACAACACTTTGCCCAACAATTTGATAAACTTCATAGAACAGAGTTATTTACAGATCACCTTGATTGCATTAGTACACTTGCTTTTATCCAACATAACATCATTGTGGATATGTTTTTCCTGTAATTAAGTAGAAATTACTAATCAATTTATGGAAAAGGTATGGTCTAGTAGAAATGATCCGCTTACGAAAGATATGATAAAATTGAACCTTCTGTGCAGTAGGAAGCCTGTTGGTATGCAGCACTTTTTTATCTTGGGAATTAGATGTCTTGATCTCCAGTTATATATGCAACACACAATTACAATGGGTGACTTACAACACTATACAAATGGTCATAATTTATAATTTATTTGAATGAAAATAGTAAATTCTCAATAGTAGAAATTATTTAGCATAGTATATAGTGTCATTCAGTACTAGACTATCTTTGTTCTAGAAAGAAACACATGTCAGAAAGTTGAAAAGTAGTGGCAATAATGGTATCCAAAGAAATGAACATAATATATTGCTTTGCATCCATGTGTTCAGTTTTGTGTGCAAACCTTATCTTTAGTACAATTATATTTGTACTGTGCTGCAGATCCTCGTGCTCCACATAATTATCTTGCTCGCCTATAGTGAATAAGAATAAATTAATATTGTCTTTCACTGACAAAATGGAATCGACAATTATATTTCATTTTTGTAGGAGAATCAAACAATTAATAATCCCAGAGCCACTGGCTCTATAAATCCTCAAGTCTGATACTTTTACTTTATTTAACTATTTGCCATAGTTACAACAAGGTACTCACATTTACGCTCTAAAGCAATGAAGTCAAACCTCACAAATACATGAGTATGAGAAATGACAATGCCAAAGTGAAATATTTCATGAGAAGTGTGGTGGGAAAGAAATTAAATTCCTATATGCTGAGCAAATGCAGGGAAATGAGCACAACAATAAGACACGGTACACTATTATGAAGCAACTAAAATAAAGCTAGCTTCCTAGTGAAGGTAACAAAACTGAGATAGGTTATTCATGCCATGTGCCATAACACGTATATAAATAAATAAGGTATTACATAATCAGTTAAGCCTAACGAAAATTCCTCAATTTTTTTCCAAGTAATCGATCAGTCAACAAGACAAGCACACCGATAGCGATCACGAGAAAAGCATGAAGTAAACACTAATGACTAAAGTTGAAACAAGGATCACGAAACTTGTCCGAAAGAAAAATCTACAACAGTGCTTTATGAATAGTTACCGTAAGCTAAAATTTATTGTGGTGGGGTAGATGAGTCCAGATTTGTGGCTTCATATGAGTGCTCACCACCTTCTTTACAGAGGAACCAAAAGAATCTTTAACCCAAAATACCTTACAATGATTAATCACTAAAAATAATTGTCATTACTGTTTCTTTGAGCTAACAAAGATCTATTATTCTCTGCTCCATAACATTCTCGCCTCTGCAAGTGCAAGGCACAGTCATAGTTAAATGACAAAGATAAAATTCTAGTTGAAGCGACAACCATTACTAGCTTTCGGTGGACCATAGTAAAAAGCTCTCATCCATATTAGTGCGCATACCTTCTCTCGCAAGACTAAGGTATTTGTAATGTGGCTGCAGATCATCATCCTCCACATTGTCACCTTGCCGATTCTGTAGTGAACTAAAACAAATAAATATTTGACATAAATCTGGTATGAAAAATTGCCAATTCAATTGTACCATTGTATCATTTAGTTGTTCATCCATGCTGGAATCTTGACTTTGAGGGTCACTATATACTTGCTGTTGATAGACAAAAGACTATAAATTAGAACCAGCTATTAAAAAAATAAATTTGTAGTAGATTACTATTTTTTTAATATTCCATAGAGGTACATACGTTTCGTTTCGTATTTGGCACATCAGCACAATAGCCATCTTTAGGTGCATAGACAGGATCATCTAAACATCCCTATATCAACAAATCAGAAGTTTAGTGTAGGAAATGCTTAGAATTCAAGTTTTTAAAATTTACCTGTTCGATTTGTTTTTGTTCCAAGGTTCTTGTCTTCTGTTGCAGCTGTAGTATAGTAGCATCTTGATTCCGGACACGGTGCCCAAGCTTCTCCAGTTGAAGTCTCAAAGATACTACATCCTCACTTGATGTTTCATCTAGTGAAGTCAGATTTACATTCTTAAGGTGCTTTGAAGTAGATAGGTCAAACACTTGATTAGGATTTGGAACAAGTCCCAAGCCATGTACATGGCCAGGCTTTTCTTCTCCTAATATTTTACTAAGTGCATCTCCTTTCCATGCAACCTTTCCTTGATTGGTCTCCGCTAAACCTGGCTGCTGCACTATAAGTTCCTTCAAATCCCCCTATACATAGCACCAATAGGAATTAAAATAACATGAAAAATATAGTGATGTAAACAATCAAAGTCAGTTTCAAAAAAACACAAGCAAAGTCAAGCATTCACAAATAATGTACCACATGTGCATTTGTGTTCTTCTCGCTTTTAGTCTGGTGTGTATGGATATACAAAACAGCCCTGTGAGGGTATTTCTTTTCAGGATCTTTTTCCCTCTGTGAACATGAAAATGGATATAAAGAACTTAATAATCACTACCATATAGATGCAGCAAGAGTACAAGTTAGAGTTGTAAAAAAAATTTACCAACTCCTCTCTGTTCCGAGCAAAACTCTTTGTTCCAGCTGTATGTGTTGACTTCTTCTTTGTACAGTTTATTCTGTTTTTCTTACTTATATCCTATCATATAATGATGAAATAGAGAAAAGCATTTAAGTTCCACAAATGTTTACAAAATCTATTGGGCATCGAAAACACATAAATATGAATCCAACAATATCCATGTACCAGTGCTTTTTGTGTTGTCCAATTATCAACAAGTGCAACCACTGATCAGGAATTATACCATTAGGAACATTACTGTGGTTAACTTTTGTGCTCTTATGCTCATCAAAATATATTGATTTCAGATTAGACTTGTGCCGCCTCCATCTCTCTCCAATGGTTCGAAGTATCCATTTTTCCATGCGAGAAGGGTACATGAATCTCATCTGCATATACCAATAACAAAAGACATAAGTAAAAAGGAAAGTAAAGTATCAAAAGTTACCAACAAGGTTATACGGTGTCTAGCTGAACTACGTACCTTCACTTGCTTAAGTATATCCTTCTTATTTTTTTTGTTCATCAGTGCTTTTTTCTTTCTTTCCTATTAGAAGTCTCCAATCCTTGTAGCTCAAGCTACACAAGCAACCATTCCTAGCCACCATGCCAAGAAATTTTCCTAGAAATCCAGCCTCTAATCCAATTGGTTGATCAAACTCATTGCATCTAACCACGATTCTATGACCTCTTGGAAGGTTCCAAATATCTTTCAATTTTGTCTTTCCACGCTTTACTCTGTCCTCAGTTTCATCTATGCAGTGTTACATTGCACAAAATATTCAATGATAAACACTTTTACAGATAACACGTTATGTTAGTAATAAAAATAATTTAAAGTAGGTTAGTAAGTACCGTGGAAATTAACCTCAATATCACCATCACTATCGATCCGATCTCCTCTAGCACTTGGATGAAGTTCGGATGCCTCGATTTTGTCCATGGCTCTCTTGTCCAATATGCTCTTCGACATATATTCATCATGGCTCAATTATGAGTTTTCTTCTACCCTTGCCATAGCCATTGCACAACATCATCAATGAAGTAAAAATAGTCACCAAATAGTTTCTAGCAAAAAAATGGAACAGAGAAAATAGTAAAACAACCTTCAACCATTCCTCGAAATATTCACATCGATAGGCATCTCAGTTCTCAGCAGAAATACAAACAAACTTAGGCCCTGTTTGGATACGCTTAAAATCCGATTCTGGGTAGAATTAAGCGAGAATCCCACCCAAACACTTCGATTATTTTTCGATTCTTTCAACCGCCGCGGTGGGAAAAATCAGCATTTGCACTGAGAATCCAAAATCCTGTACCGCAAGCCCCATCAGGATTATTCAGATTATTCAGATCGCAGATTCTTCAGATCGCGACTTATCAGAAAATCTTGATCAAATTAAAATCGATTCTCAGATAAGCGTATCCAAACAGGGCCTTAGAGTAGAAATAGATTGGACCCAATAGATCTACTTGTTTCAGTGGATGATCAAATACAATTTCATTTGGCAAGCAAAGACCATGGAAATCTAGAACATTACTAATATTAGGAATTAGCCCTGTTGTATTCAGAAATAGATGGGTACAAACACATCATAAATTAGAGTAGACCAGTGGGTCACGAGAGTTGGAATTTCCGATTTCTCGGTTCGGTTCGAGACTTGAGCGCTTCAGCGTTCAGCCCTCGGCGATCGCGATCGGCCGCCCTAGCCCCTCGGCTCACTCCACGCGGCACTCACCCTCCTCCAGTCCTCCCCCGCGTCCCCGCTCTGGCGCTCCCCGTGCTCCCCGCGCAGCCGCGCATGAGGGGTCGCCGTCTCGCCTACTCGGTGGAGGCGCCGCGCGCGCGGCGCAAAAGAGGCGCGCAGCCGGCGATGGGAGGCGCGCGCGCGCAGCAAGGCGACGGCCGGCGGTGAAGCGCGGCGCGCTGAGTCGATCTCGATGGCAGGGCGGGGCAGATGCAGGAGATGTGGAGTCGTGCGATGGGAAGAAGGAACCCACGATCTTATTGCGTGGAATAAGGAGCTGATGGGATTCAGTTAGCAAAATGGTGAAATATTATTTTTGTTACACGGCTCCTCTTTAATCTCTATGGAAGGTGGGGTCACTATGAGGCACCCCAACTATTATCATGACTTGCAATTTGTGGCACCAAAAATGGAGAGAAGCAGATTTGTGTGAGAAAAAAATGGAGGGAAGCCAAATAAACTGAGGTAAAGAAAGGCGGGAGTTAAAAGGGCAAAAAAAAGAATATGATGATATTATATTACTATTATACCTTGCATTAGAATTGAAGCGAGTCATCAACTAATTAAAGTAATAGAAAATTAAGGGATTTATTGGTTAGTCCAAATATAGTTTTTTGGATGGACTATTTAAGGACATCTCCTATAGTTCCTCTATCTAACCTTTTAGAGTCAAATTTTTGGTTTCCTACCTCCGTCCCGTAAAGTAAGTGCTTATATGATTCAAAATCTATCCCACAAAGGAAAAATATTATAGCTCAGCTTTTCAGATGGATTTATTGGTTTATTAGGATGAAGGTTAGCTTCTCACCTCGCCGGTCGATTTCCCATTTTACAGTAGGTAGTGAATACACCGTTTGGCTATATCAACATATACAAGCGAGCAGTCGTTCTCCGAATGAGCTGAAAATTTCACGCTGGACTCCCACCTGCACCGCTGACACGCCATTGCAATTCGCTGCCATAGTTCATTCTGTATAGCGCATGAGAAATCATGGAATGTAGTGACTACACCGTTTGGTTGTATCAACATATACAAGCGAGCAGTCGTTCTCCGAATGAGCTGAAAATTTCACGCTAGACTTCCACCTGCACCGTTGACATGCCATTGCAATTCGCCGCCATAGTTCATTCTGTACAGCGCATGAGAAATCATGGAAAGTAGTGAGTACACCGTTTGGCTGTATCAACATATACAAGCGAGCAGTTGTTCTCCGAATGAGCTAAAAATTTCACGCTGGACTCCCACCGCACCATCGACACGCCATTGCAATTCGCGCCATAGTTCATTCTGCATCGCGCATGAGAAATCATGGAAGGTAGTGAATACACCGTTTGGTCAGTATCAACATATACAAGCAAGCGATCGTTCTCGAATGAGCTGAAAATTTCACGCTGGACTCCCACCGCACCGGCGACACGCCATTGCAATTCGCCGCCATAGTTCATTCTGTATAGCGCATGAGAAATCATGGAAGGTAGTGAGTACACCGTTTAGTTGTATCAACATATACAAGCGAGCGATCGTTCTCGAATGAGCTGAAAATTTCACGCTAGACTTCCACCGCACCGTTGACATGCCATTGCAATTCGCGCCATAGTTCATTCTGCATACGCATGAGAAATCATGGAAAGTAGTGAGTGCACCGTTTGGCTGTATCAACATATACAAGCGAGCAGTTGTTCTCCGAATGAGCTGAAAATTTCACGCTGGACTCCCACCTGCACCGCTGACACGCCATTGCAATTCGCTGCCATAGTTCATTCTGTACTGCGCATGAGAAATCATGGAAGGTAGTGAGTACACCGTTTGGCTGTATCAACATATACAAGCGAGCAGTCGTTCTCCGAATGAGCTGAAAATTTCACGCTGGACTCCCACCTGCACCGCTGACACGCCATTGCAATTTGCCGCCATAGTTCATTCTGTGTCCCTTTGCGTTGCTTATTCGTTGTATCCACATAAAACCAAAACAAAATCTCTTTGTAGTTGAAACTTTTTCATTTGATATCATTTAGTGGCTTCAAACTTTGTAGAGCTCGATGATATTCAAAACAAGGTTACGAAATGTTGATAAAAAAATAATGTCCTACATATACTAACAAATGAATGTGTAGTCTAATGGTAAAGAGGTGTTCAGTTTGTTGAGGGTTGTGGGTTCAAATCTTGAAAGGCATTTTTTTTGTTTTTTAGAAATCGCACCTAAGCTGTGGCGCACCTGTAGCCATTTGATTTCAGTCTTATACCTTCAGTGTTAATATTTTTGTAGTTTTTTTTCAATATTTCCTGCCGACAGAGATGATGGGCCTGTTGCCACTGGATTTATGATGACATATAAACAATTATATTCTGAAATATCAAATTTCAAATGTAATCTCTGTTTTGCCGACACCATACAACTTGCGACACCATACAATTATATTCTGAATTCTCAAATCTAAAATTGTCACACACTGAACATCATGTCAAGAAATGGCAATAAATGTCAAGCCTATTCTTTAGGCTGCAAGAACCAAGAAGCCAGTTGCAAGGTTTAATCCTGGTTTTTTCTCCTAACATAGGCAACCAACTAAATCACTACTCCCAGCTTCCATCTCCTGTGAGCACTTCAGGTTCTCCAGTGAGCTCTACATGATCAGATAAGAATGATTGTTCAGATAAATTGTAGGGTTCAGAACATATAAGTTGCAGAGTTGCAGAGGTGCAAAGCTTTACAACTACCTTGTTGCACTCAGCTGGACGCGCAGGTCGGCTTGCGAGGGGGAAGCTGGTGATGAGGAGTTCTCTGCACGCCAAGAGCAAAGCGATTTGCTTACATCACAATGCAACACTCTGAATGATAAATACGTGCAGTGCAGTGCAGTTGAACTGGAATCACTGGCCTCTTTGTACTGACCTTTAACTTTGGCTTCAGGGACTCTATTGCAGCCCGTGCAATGTTGTTTGCAGCTTGCTGAAGCAAAGCATCAGAAAAAAAAACAAGCTTTACAAAAGAGCTTTTCTACATAGCATATCTAACATGTGAAGGCAGAGATATTCATTTTTGGATTAGAAGGATTGTGTGAACACTGAACATCATATTCTGGACCATGACCTGAGTAATACAAACAGTTAAAAAGAAACTTGTCAGCTGTTACAAAATCTTAGTACAACTATACAATATTGAACAGTAGAAAAATCAAACATATCTGACCTTTAATTTTGTTGAGCTATTAATCTTCTTGATCAGAACTTGTACTAGGATCTACATTTGTTCCCTCTACAGTTGTACCCTCTATATCTCTTCTAGCCCATGAATGAGTATTATGTGCATTAGCAAAAAGGTCCCCAAGAGTACTGACATGGTAAGGTTCACATTCTACATCATTCCATTCTTCTCCCATTTCAAATACATCTCTAGGCTTCATCTTCAATGCAACTGACCATCCTGGGTTGTTATGCTCGTCTTCGACATAGAACACTTGGTCAACTTGATTGGCAAATACAAAAGGCTCATGCTCAATCCTGTCACCCTTGTGAATTTGCTGTGAGAAATTCACAAGTGTACAACCAAACTTATCTGTTTGCACTCCCTTTCCTCGAGTGACATCAACCCATTCACATTTAAACAACACCACTGAGAATCTTCCATAATAGTCTAACTCAACTATATTAAGTATCCTTCCATAGTAGGTAATATCTCCAAGGATAGGGTTAGTATCCCCTCCAGAAGAATAACTTGATGTTTTGCAATCACAACAACTCCACTATTTTGCGTCGCCTTGTCATAACATTTAGCTCTAAATCTGAAACCACGGATGTTAAAGGCTCTGTGTCTTCTTGCTGCATCCAATGGGCCGCGAGCCAACCATCTAATGTCCTCATCGATGCTATCGCTACCATTTGTTTGCTCCAACTGCATGATCTGTATCATCACAAAATATACTTAAGTCAATTTTTCCTATTTTTTTGAAGAAAAAACAAACCATGATACCTACATGTTCTCTGAACCAATTAGGAAACTCTTTATTCTACATCTTCTCAATTGTTTTCAAAGATAGACGACGTTGACGATTTCTTCTTTTGAGATCAGCGGCATGCTCTCTAAAATGGAAATTAACATGGATTCAGTTTTAAAGAAACATATGTAATATGTTGATAGGTGTTAGTAACACTTACTTCAAGTACGGAATGACAAACTTCACAATTGTATAGTACATATCTATGTGCTTGCGCTTCTCTAGATCGGTTAAAATGAAATGGATGGTCTTCCCAATGGTTTTCCTATAGGAGGAAACAATGAGGAATCATGTCCATATAAGTTAGATTCAAGATGATCCTAGTTCTCATCATTCCTTGATGGTTTGTTATGCTTTGTGGAGAAAGCTTCCAGGTACCTAGAACAAAACACCACACACTCATCTGCCAAAAATGAATTTGCCATTGAAGCCTCTGGATGAGCTTTATTGCAAACATATGACTTCAGTTTACATAGGTACCTGCAACATATGGAAAAGCATCAATTTAGTAGGTTATATATAATAAATGATCCAAACAATGAACTTGTATTAGTTAGAATTAGTACCTTTCAATGAAGTACATCCATCGATAACAAACTGGTCCACCCATCTTACATTCAGTTGCTAAATGTACTACTAAGTGAACCATAACTGTAAAAAATCCAGGAGGAAATATCATCTCCATTTTGCATAGTGTAACTTTAATTGAGTGTTCCAAACGGTCAAGGTCATCAACACGAAGCACTTTCGAACATATGCCTCGAAAATAAGCAGACAACTCAAATATTACTGTCGTGATATCATCTGGAATAATACCCCTTAGAGCAATAGGCATCAGCTGTTGAAGTAGAACATGGCAGTCATGTGTTTTGAGACAAATAAGTTTTCCTTCAGCACAATTTACATATTTTGATATGTTTCCAGAGTAGCCATCAGGAACTTTTGTGTCTCGAAGCACTTTACAAAATGTTTGTCTCTCACTTTTAGACATAGCAAACCTTGCAGGTGGCAAGTAGAACTTGCCTGAAGGTTTTTCTTGTGGGTGGAGGTCCTCCCTAATGTTCATCTCTTTGAGGTCTTGACGAGCTTGTAAATTATCTTTTGACTTTCCATCTAAACCACATAGTGTACCATAACAATTTTCAAACACATTCTTCTCTATATGCATCACATCAAGATTGTATCGAAGAATATTATCATCCCATGAAGGCAATGTGAAAAGACTACTTAATGCCTTATAAGTTTTGACTCCTTGAAATCACCTAAAGCAATGATTTCATCCAAAATTGACGGTCATAATAAGTTTGAGGCTCTGTTCCAAGCTCCACTGTTCCATCAAATGAATTCCCATCCAAGCGAAAAGGATGGTCAAGAGGAAGAAATCGATGATGACCCATAAAACAAGATTTACGACCATGCTTGAGACGTTTGGACCATGCATTTTCACCACAAGGTGGACATGCAAAATTTCCATGAACCATATGAGAAGCAAGCATTCCCAAGCCCGGTAGGTCACTAATGGTCATTAGCACTGCTCCTCTCAAATCAAAAGTTTCATTTCTTGATGCATCATATGTTGACATACCATTTTGAAATAAATCTTTTAGGTCCTCCAAAAGTGGTTTAAGGAACACATGAATTCTATCCCGGGACTAGTAGAACCAGGAATTATTAAAGACAACATTAGATAATGCTCTTTCATGCAAAACCATGGAGGTAAGTTATATATTACCAAAACAAGCTGCCAACACTATATCTAGAACTCAACATCCCATACGGATTAAACCCATCAGTAGCTAAGCCAAATCGAATATTCCCCGCATCGACTCAATTTGTGGAAACTTTTATCAAGTCCGTCCATGCTTTGAGTCACTGGATGTCGTGCGCACCATCCTTGATGCGCTCTTCATCATGCCATCTTAGGAGAGGTCTGTTTCTTTGCACATAAACAGTCTTTTAGCCTCTCTTTAATAGGAAAGTATCTTAATACTTTACTAGGCGTTGCTTTCCTTCTTTGCTTCTTTGTTAGTTTGGTTTGAGTTCCATACCTTTCCACCTAGAAGCCTTGCACTTTGAGCAAAAATCATCATTTTCCTTGTCTTTCCAAAATAGTTCGCAATCATTTGGGCACGCATGAATATTTTCATAGCCCAAGCCAAATTTGGAAATAATTTTCTTAGCCTCATAAAAATTTTTGGGCAGTTCCTTTCCATTTGGAATAGCCTTCTGCAAAATACCAAGTAGATCACCTAATGATTTATCTGACCATTTGTTCATGGATTTTATATTGAACAAAAGCACAAGTAAAGTTAGCTGCGTTAATTCACATCCTGTCCATAAAGGCTTTTTGGAATCTTCAACCAATTTATAGAACTCTTGTGCTTCTAAATTTGGCCCACGACAGTGGATTCGAATATTTGCGCATCTGTCATAGGTATGTCTTCATACATGTGATAAAATGCATCATGAAGCAGTGACTCATGTTATCATGCCTTTCTTCATTCTGAGATTGTGGTTGTTGATCAACGGTGTGCTGCACTGAAGGGTCACTATGAAAATCCCATTCTTCATGCACTGAAGGGTCACTATGAAAATCCCATTCTTCATAATTCTCAAGTATCCCATTGCAGACCAAATGTTCATATATTTCATCCCTGGATAGGAGACTAGTATGCACGCATGTATGACATGGACAATAAATCTTGGTATCTTCGGTCTTATCTTTAAATGCAAATTCAACAAATCCTTCTACACCAGCTATGTACCGAGTAGAATCTTTAGGATAGCCCAAAAGAAGCTTGATGATTTTTAAATCCATTGTGAAACCATAAAAAGCTATTGCTGTATAAATAAATAGCAGCTGTAAGTTCATATTCATTCATCATCATATAAACAGCATAACCACATTATTATTATGATTTGGATCACCAGTTTAGCAAATCAGAGAAGTACTAAATAAAAAAAATCCATACATATTGTGTCGTCGACCTTGGCGGAGCAGTCGTGGTAGCAGGCCTTGACGTCCTCGTCCTCCTCATCCGGCCTGCGCGACACGAGCAAGCACACACTTAGATCGGAACAGCGAATGCTTGGCGCATCAAAATGAAATGGGAGGTCAGAGATTTCAGTTCAGCGGATGCTTTTATACTCTTCGAAAATTCAACTACAATGATCCCGAGCAGTTTAGCTATTAATCGGTGAAAATAAGCTCTTGGTTGCTTTAAAACTCATGCAACTTACTTCTTTTTTGAACTATGTAGTATGTACAAAGAAACACATTCCTTTCATAAGAGAATTTTCTTATTTGACAATACGTATGTAGACATTGTGATTTGTGAACCCAATTATTGGTATGTCATGACGATCAAAAAAAATTATTGGTTTGGCATACAGATATGTACACAGTTGAGCTATTATTGTTTCCTCTTGTGGGTTGAATCATAGTTTAGAGCAAATGGTAGGCGTGCTGGACCAGTGACTAAAGTTAAGCAAACATGGCCTCAAAGATCTCAGCTAATGGTGATAAACTGATAATGCACACAGTCAGCTTTCCCAACAACACCAAAAAGCTTAACATGCATGCAAGGCTCCTCATCTGGCTCCTCGGCGCAAGCATTGTCCTCCTGCGGCCTCTCTGTATCCTCAGGCTCCTTCTTCTTCTTGCTGGGCGCCTTGGCCGGCTTGGTCGCGGGTGGCGCGGTAGAGAGGAGGCGGGGGTGGCGATGCGGGAGATGCGGTGGGGCTGGGCGCCGCGCGGAGTCGCGAGAGGCGGCCGGAGGCGTCGCGAGATGGGAGTCGGCACTTGGGAGGGGCTGCGGATTGGGGATCGCTAGGTTAGGCCGCGCGAGAGGAGGCGGGGCGGGGCGGCTGGCGGCACCGCGGCGGAGTCGCGGAGGCGGCTGGAGGCGTCGCGAAGATGGAAGAGGATGGGACGACGCGCCACGGACAGAGAGAGGATTTGGGGAGCGGACGGCACCACGGCAGAGCGGCGGTGGCTGTTGTGGAGGGTGCGTACAAGATAGATGGGCCATGGGCTATATGCTCTACATCGTATATTTAAATTATATAACTAAGTTTATGAGGAGAACAATCACAAAAGACTAGCTGCTTGGTTGGTCAGTGTGTTATGTACGTAGTTTTGGCAGGTTGCGGGTTCAAAACCTATAAACGCGTATTTTTGTCTGTAATTTAATTAATGATTAAAGAGCAGCACCTGTGTACTATAATTTAATTAATAATGATTAAAGAGCAGCACCTGCGTACGGGAGCACCTACGCCTGTAGTACGGGATCACCAGGTGTAGCTCGGGGGAATGCTTGCAACAGTTAGTAAATGTTGCCACATCATTCCTTGCAACGAATAAATCATGTGTTGCTACATATCCATTGCTAAAGGGGGGTTTATCTTGTAGTGACAGCTGATTCCACCCATGCCTAGTAGGTAGACCAACTTGTTGAGCATAAGCGTTGGCCAAGACGCAAAAGATGCCAGCTAGGCAAAAGCTATAGATTTTTAGCCTTAAAAGCAGTTACACACTCATGGTCATCACGAGAATAGCCAGACTGACCATAAATATAAACCAAAATGGCGTATACTACACCACTCTCCTTGAGCCCTCGATTCCTTATGCCATCAAATAGCTTTGGGCCTGTTTGGCAACGGCTGCGGCTTATGACTTTTAGCTGAAAATTTTGAATTTTGGCTGTTTACGGTACAGATTACGGAGAGACGGATACTCACTTGCGATTTTAGTTGGTACAGATGTTGGGTTTTTAACGTGTAGATCATTTAACTTGTAGACTCCGTCTTGAGAAAATACTCCGTTTGAAAGTTAGGTATTGTAGTAAAAGTCAAAAATCGCCAGCTTCGAAGGAAAAGAACAGGCCTATCTCATCCCACTTCTCCTTCTCCCCCAACTAGGCAATGATTGTAATGAAGATTTTAGGGGTCAGGGTACATCCCTCCATCCTGCATTGCGGCAAAGAATGGTAAAGCACGTTTCATATTCCCAACCCGGCAATGCCATCGAATCAAAGCATTCCAAGTAGCAATACCTAGCTTGACCCCTTTTGGTCAGGGTCCAGTAGGAGCATGTAAGTGCACCGATTTTCAGCAGGTAGTTCTAATAATCAAGAAATCATTATTTCTATTAGTACCCAGGATAGTATTAATTAATTGCATAAACAATAGGAACAAGCAAGCACAACAAAAATGGGTAAGATTGTAGGAGAAGGCAAAGCCAATTGCTATCATCTTCCAGGCGAGGTATTTGATGGGCCCTCCACATTCGCCGTCGCCGGCGTGGTGTACTCCCCTCCGGCCTCCGGCACCTATGCCGCCTTCCTGAGCATGTCCCTAACGAACTCAACGACACGCGCCCTCTCGCCGTGGTCCCAGTAGAGCGCAATAGCCTTCTCGACGAGGTTGAACCCCGGATAGAGCCCAACGCAGTCCATCTCCCCGAGCAACGCGGCGACGTCGCCCAGCCCCCACGAGGCACTTGATCCAACTGTAGGTGATGGCGGCCATGAGCTCCATGGTCTCGCTGTCGACATGGTTGGCGTGGTGCAGCCAGTCGAAGACCTCAAGCGCGTAGTAGGCGTCGTGGTCCTCCTGCACAAAGTAGACGAGCATGAGCCGGAGCTCCCTCGGGGAGAGCGCCATGAGTAAGGCGTCATCAATGATGGTCTCCCATTCGAGGTGCTCGATAGGGGAGGCGATCAGGCGGTCTAGCTGCATGGAGCACGCGGGCGAAGAGAGGGAAAAGGTGGGGAAGGCGGTGGCACGGGAGAAGAGGGCCATTGGTGGGGTGTGGGGGTTGGGTTAGTGTGGGTGAGGGCAACGCGCGAGCAGGAGATCTTTGGGAGGGAGGACAGCATGAGCAGGAGATCTTTGGTGTAGGTGTAACCTGAGGAAAATTTAACTATTTGTCACCCTTATGACTCGAGTGGCAACAGATTTGTCACTCAGGCCCATTGTCAGTGACTCAGGTGACCCCACATGTAAGTGACAGAGTGAATTGGTCAATCTTAAGAGTGGCAAAAAATTGAATCTCCCATAACCTGAAGCGGGCTATGGCATCTGTGAGGTTTGGACCCTTGGATTGACGATGGACATCTAAATTTAATGGTTTTGAAAGACAAATGAACCACTGGTGGTGAATCACCACCATCAATTCTTTAAGTAGAAGAGTTTGTCCGATCTTGTGGGGTGTGTGATGAAATACAGCTTTTAGTATTTGTCAAAGCAGGCAACCATTGGTTGACAAAACTGTACACAACACCTAACAGCAGCTGAAGACGTGCCATGTCACCATGTAGTCAAATCTTGTATTGTTATAGAGGGTTAGAGGGGCATCACGAAAAGCATATCATCCATACATCAAGCTAACCTCATCACAAGATAAAAAATCCCAGCCACCACTATCCATTAAACTAATGGATACATTCTTTAAATCCCAGCCACCACTATTCGTTAAACTAATAGAGGGTTAGAGGGTCAAATCTTGTATTGTTAATCTTATTCTTTTTAGTTTTTCAGTGACTTCTACATTCTCTCAGCAATTACTATTCATTAAACTAATGGATACATTCTTTTTAACTTTTCAGTGGCTTTTGGTTTTTGGTCTTTCTCAGCAATCATTACTCACTAAACTAATAAACTATAGCTAAAAGTCATTAGTCGTAGTCTCAAAGAACAGGCTCATAAGGCGCAACCTAAAAGATCAGACCCACGCATATTCTTCTCCTCAGAGATGCTGGGAAAAAAATACCCTAGCAACGAATATATATTGTGTTTGTTAACAAATTCTTTAATATAGCATCTTATGTTCTCACACATATAATTAGCATCCTAAGTCCAAACAAGAAATTACAATACATTGTTACTTTTTTTTGGATATATACATCGTACTTCCAGTAATAGCCTGCCCAAAATAAGAACTTTTGCAACATCAACAGCTTGCTATACATAACTATAACAATTGATCTCCATTCATTTAAGCAACATACTAACATCCACTGATCAGATACCAAAATTTTCAGCACAATAACCAAGCCATATGAATTTCAATGTATAGTAAGCTTTAAGCTTATCACTTTTCTAATCTCGAAGTCTAGTCTGCCGCTACAAGCCGACAACATACATCATAAAGCAGTAAGCCAAAGGGGGCAATATACAAGATAGATAAGTACAGTGATCAGTGAGGCTGATTGTGGACATCCTACTTTATGAAACGATATCCACCCATGTAAACTTCCCTGCCTATTATCGAATAAACTCCCATTATACTAGGGATGCTTCTTCTCGGTTTTCGGTTTTCACATAATTTTTTGGACATCCATCTCCTACCTGATGAATAGCTTCTGATGTTGCCGGAATCTTGAATTGGAGCTTCTGGTAATCAAATGAAGAAAGATTTGTTTGGGCAATAAGCTTCTTTTGCAGCAATTCTGGTATGGAATCTAATTGAAATGGAGGTGTTGTTTTACTGATCTGATTGTGTTCCCAATTTACAACAGCTGACCTCAAACTTGTAGCACCTGACAATGGATAATGTGGCTCTTCAAGTTCCGACCTGCAATGGTCGACCACAAGTTTGCCACAAACGATCTGTGCTGGCCCTTCCGAGCAACAGTCTCCCACATGCGTTCACTATCAGTCTCAATACTCATTGTTGGGTCTGAGATATCAACAAGAGTGATGGTCATGTTGTTGCGGATAATGCAAAGCTTCCCATTTAATGACACCAAACCTGCAGCTTCAAAGGCACGCGAGCTGCCTAGATGGTGCTTGCTGTCCATGAATCTTGTCCATGTTCCTGTGTTTGCATCGTAAACTCTAAGCTTGCAGCCATCCCGGCAATCGGATGAATAGAGCCGGCCATTGAAGGAAATGCTTGGGTTCCGCCAGCCTGTAACCATTTCATCATCAATGGTTGACCACAAATTGGATGACGGTAGGTAGACTTCGCTCGTCACTTGGCGATGGGAATCGAGCCCTTTCAAGAACCAATTGCCATTATATACAACTCCAATGAAAGGCACCATCCCATTGTTCATTTCAGGGATGCAGGCCCATCTGTTTTTATTAGGATCATAAACTTCAGCAGACTGGAGAGTCCTTTGTATTCCTTCACACTCTCCACCAGCAACATACAGGCAGTTGTTTATGACACAAGAACCAAAAAAGTGTCGTTTCCGTAACATATCTGGCGCTCGGTGCCATTTGTTTGTCCGAGCATTGTAAAATACAACACGCCTCATAGAGCCCCTCAGAGGATCCTTACCGCCAAATAGGTACAGATAGCAACCACTCAGAACGGCACAGCCAAAGCCCAATGCTTCTGAATACTCTGGTGGAACTGGTGGGAGTGACTTCCAGAGCTGGTGCAGTGGATCAAAGGCATGCCAGGATATTTTCCCTTCACGGTCTCTTTTAAAGACATAAACCCATTCTTCCGCCATGCCAAATTTCTTGCGCAAGGAGTAAAAGTAATTCCCAGACAAAAGGCGGTTCCATCTTTTGCAAACTATCCGAAGATTGGGGTGTTCCACCCGAGGAACCCGTATAAGACAGGCAATAGCAAGGTCATCAGGAAGGCCTGGCAAAAGTGGTGCTTGAGTTCGGCATCTCTCCTTACGCGAGCTTCTTGGCTTGCGCTTGTTGGGTTTGACATCAGGTTGCATGCACAACTTTGCTCCAGGAACAAACTTTCTAGCATCAACAACAGTTTTAAGACCAGTGTCTAATCTGCAGTAGCAGGAGACAGACTCTACCTGAGAAATGCAATGATCAAACAAGTTCAGAAGTTGTGCTGGCATAAAACCAAAACACTGCATTGGCAAAAAAAACTGGAACACAGCAAAACTTCAAATGATATTTACTAACAACAAAGTTTGAACCAGCACAACTTGCCTACTGATCCTACTTTTAGCCAAACACAAAGATAAAATATTGTCCCATCCACCTAGTAGAACATACCACGCAGATAATATTTACATTGAAACAGCACCAATTTTCAAATCCACCATTACACTATTTAATTATGTGAAATATAATAAATTACTATAGTGGTCCAAGTTACAATGGATTGCCAGATAGATAAAATGATATGGATACATGGTCCTGAGTCCAGTTAGTTGGCTAAAAACTCCAAATGGACTCTTCGTGAAAAATCAACAACACAGCATTACAGCGCAACTAGTTTAAAAGAACTATGCTTAAGTGCAGGGCGAGTGGCATCCATTGGACAGCCTCTTCTATCATATGTGTGCTCTTTCAACTGGTGGAATAACGTATTGTATTGTACCTGAGGTCTATTCACACATTGGCATAGAGAAAACAATAGCATGTAGATCATCACATATGGTACATGGTAACAAATACACAAAGTCCAACTCTAGCAGTAAATCAAGGAGGTAAACAGCAAATTTTGAAATGCTAAATATAAAAAAATATATTTAGTGATAACTCTGAACTCACAAACCACACTACAACATGATGCAATGGATTGCGTGTTTTTCTTTCTTTTTCCAAAGTTGGTTTTTGTTGGCATGCCCCAAATAAAAGTTACTATGGATTAGGCAATTAGTAGCATGATAAAACTGCATTTTCAGCTCACTTGGCTGGATGAAGATTGCAGGACACATTTCCACTTTAGAAAATAGTTCAAAACTAAACGCCTCTGTAAATTACAAGCACTTATAATATAGATGGGTTTAGGCTTAGGTTTCGAAGAAAATGCGTAAAGCAAGAGGGAGTTGAGAGTCGGAAACCAATCAAATCATTAACAAGATGCCTTTCCTGTGCTCAAGCTGAGATATTTAATTTCCACAGTTTAAGATCACAACCATAGGAGGTTGCAAGCATTACATTAGCAGACAAGACCTCAGAATTCATGAGTAGGGCAACCCAGTTCAAGAACATGGTAATCCATGCTCAACAAGCGTGATATGTTCATGGTTATAGAGCCTCAGGAAATGTCCAGAGCAATTTGTAAGTAACGGTGTTCAAGATGTCAGTACTCAGTAGTCAGCTGAAAGAGGATACAATAGCATCACAGATATCCACCCACCAACCTAATTTTTCAGCTATCTGTGCAAACCCTTGATATGGTATGGAAAAGGATGATGATCTAGGTAAGTGCCTGTACGAGACAATTGCAACTTTGTAACCCCAAATGGCATTTGGCCAAATGCAAGGCCACAGTTGACCCAAGCCAGACACAAGGATGACTACATTACAGTGGGATGCATGAAGAATACAAGCCAAAAATACTAGTCTATCATCTGCACATCTCATTACCTGAGCAGAATACACGCCAAAAATCCTAGCTAATTGATAGGGGCCAGACGGAGCCCTCATAGAGCATAGCGTAAGCTCATGCAACTTCCACCGAATATACTTACGTATGGCACAATCCGTGTAGGGAGTCTAAGACGCAATTGGTCGAAACATGTAATGTCCCGCAGAATCCCATGTAGCATGTTCCTAGCTACCAAGAATTAGCATCACTCACGAATCAGCGCTAAGATTCCTACCGCGAGCCAATTGCGCGAAGAAAAATCAGATGAAAGCTACGCATATCGTTTCCACGGTCCATTTCCGCCGATTTCCCACACCCCTGTGATGCCAAACCCCCACAAGAACTCACCAAACCAAAGCCCCAAGCACCAAGATCCACTGCCCTCCTCCCTCCTCCCCCCACCACCCAAAGCCCCCATCTCGCAGAAGGAAATCCCCATCTTTCCTCTGAAAGATCACACCTCGGAACCCAACGGCAGCACCTTCAGCCCAAGAACCCCCTAAATCCGACCCAACAACCGCGCCTTCGAGCGAAGAACAAAAATAAAAAGGAAGCGGCGTTTGTACGGGGCTCACCAGCGGCGCACGGACGCGGACCACGGCGCCGGGTGGCGGCGGCGGAGCTCCGGCCGCCGAGTCCATCACCGGATCGGGCGGGGAATCCACGCGGCTTCGGCTCAGCAAGGGAGGAGAAAAATGGGGGTTTTGATTTGATTAATTGATTGCAAGGAATGGACAAGGGTAGACTTGGATTCAGTCAGGTCCCTCTCTCTCTCTCTCTCTCTCTCTCTGGGTTTGTGGGGTTGGGTTGAATTTTGGGGTCTGACCTGGCTTAGGTCAGAGATATTTTCCTTGAGAAAAAAATTAGGCAACTCCTTGAGAAAATGTTACAGATATTTTGGGTTTGGGCATTGGTTTTCTTTCATAGTTTTTAGTCATTAATTAGGGTAATTTGGCATACTTCCTCTTGCCCCAAAATATCATGTGGAGCAAAAAAATCAGTAAAAAGGGACCACACAAAAGAAATAAATGTTGCTCATCATATTCCTATTTTAACAAAATATCAAGTTGCTGCTAAAATTATTCTTCATCCCTTTTCACTTACAAGG
Source organism: Dendrocalamus sinicus (assembly GCA_036346575.1). NCBI lineage: Eukaryota > Viridiplantae > Streptophyta > Magnoliopsida > Poales > Poaceae > Dendrocalamus > Dendrocalamus sinicus. The sequence continues at coordinate 11,279,449 of CM070670.1, forward strand.
GGATGGCTAAATCCACGAAGACACGATCGAAAGCCAAAGAAATGATTACAGTGATTAGTTCCTTGCATGCATTGGCACAACTTTAGTGGGACAGCTTAACAAAACGGTCCATTCAAGCAATGATGCGTATTGCATGCCATGCAACAGCAAAAGATGTTGTCCACAAGTCATTAGTTCGTTCATTACATTTGATTTGATTTAGTTGATGTGCGCTGCCCTAAACAACACCTTTGCTTTCCTGGTCTGGTAAGCATCTTGCACGACGCCAAATGAGGAAAAGGGCGGCAAAGATATAGATTACTTTGTTATGTATAGTTCTACATTCTTTCAGATTTTAATATTGGATTTTATAAAAAAAAATACTTTAATATCTGAAAAGGTCTCCGCTAATTACTAAGACAAAGACCTGTAAGAGCAAGTATAATAAGAGGCTGTTAGTAGGCTGTATGCTGAGGTGGAGAAGAGAGAAGAGAGGTGTGCGGTAAGTTTACAGCCAGCTGAAGCACAAGAACCAAGAAACTTTGTGAGAGAAAAGGGTGGGTCATACAGCCTTTAGCTGGCTGTAAACTACTATATGAATGGACTGATAAGTAGGCTGTAAGTGTCCATACAGCCAGTTGAAGGCTGTATTATTAACCTTGCTCTAAACTTTTGTGTGTTTTTTCATTTGAGATATGCCTCTGCATGCATGTATTTTAAGCAAAGCAAGAATGCACGCAAAAGATGTCTTGGCAAACTCTACGTTGTGCGAGGGCTGTAGTCTCCAGCTGAAAGAGTATACATATATGTAGTAGTTAAAGTACGTGTCTATGCTTTATGAGATTTTGGCCTCTGTTCTAGATTAATCGTGTGCTAAAAATGTATTCACATTTGTATGTGGGCATATTGTAGGGTGTGTGAGTGTGTTTTTTCTTGTACTTAAAAAGGAATTTTTATGAAATGGTCTATCCATAGTTCCATGCTAGATCGAATGGTGCTACTGTGCTAGCTAGCGTGTCGACAGCTGAGATCGTCTATCTGAGTGAAAAAAAAACTGCATCTTTATTACTCTTGGCACTTGATTGGCTAGCAAGCTTCAAAGATAGGACGATCTCTCGACCAACAATGGAGTTGTCAATGCGGGGCAACTACTTTGGGTGTGAATGTTCAAGACCTTTGGTCTACGGTAGAGAAAAATATGACTACTAACTAGTGGATAGGAAGCGTTAGTGAGATAAAATCCATTGTCTGGTCATTACTGATTACTAAACGATATTAACAAAGAGTAGTGGAGTTCGGTGACTAGGGAACTCAAGATAGATTGTTGTATCACAGATTCAACACGTATTCCCTTTTATCATATAAAATAGAAAAAAGCCTACATTTCAGCTCTCAACTATAGCTAGGTCCATTTTCAACCCTCAATCATTCAATCATGAAACCATCTAAAACGAGTCCCTGAACATTCAAAACCGGATCACCCGACCCCCTCGGCGGAAATCAGGGTGGTTTTCACGTGATGTGGCATCCCCGCTGGCGACTTAATCCTAGTCAGCACCGTGCGTTACTGACTCCAAGTCCGGCCATCGTATGGCCGCTCCTCACCTCTCTCCCACCAGCATGTTCTTGGCAAGGGCTTCAAGTACAGCTGGTGCAGGCTGAGGTGAAAGCTAGGGCTTTGGGTGTAGCTGGCACGGGCTGAGGCGATGATACACATATTGAGCTCGCCAGCGATGGAAACAGAGAAAGGTGTTGTGGTGATGGCACTGGTGAGCTACAGGCGTGAAAGAGGCTGGGAAAGAAGGGTTATAAGAGGATTAGGACATGGGGTAAGGTATAGGACACCATGATTTGGGCAAAGAGGCATCGATGGGCTCAGATTTTGGAGATCAATGGTGGCAACTGAAAGGGGCGATGGCGAGATTACCATGTCCGTGGCCATTTTAGATTAATCCTTTCAGTGAAGCTATCCTAGGCCTCCCTTCCTCTCCTCTCCCTCAGTGTGCCACCGCCATCCTCCACCATCCCACCATGGCTGCTGCCACCCTCCGCCAACCTTCTCCAATCCACCTTTGCCATCATCAACCCCCCCCCCCCAAAATGGGATCCTAGTACTCGGGAACATCTCGTGCTCACCTCATCTCCGTCGATCCGCTACCTATCCTCGTCGTCGTCATGCGTTCTTGTAACATTTTGAAAACAACCCTCTCGAGGACCTATTTGTAATTAGAGAAAGGAATAAGTAAAAATGGGATATTTTGGAAATTTAGAGAAAGATTCATTTTTTGAAATGACTCATACGGGAGGAGTTGGAAACTGATTTGAAGTCGTGCCATGATAAAAGGGGACGTGGGGGGGGGAGAGGACCCAACCCTAGCCGCAGCTCCCTCTAGCCCCTGTGCTGGCACCCACCACCTCCCTACGCCTCTCACCGTCGCTCCTGGCCATCGCTCCTCCTTGGCACCGCCTTGCCCTCTGGGATAGCGTCCATTCTTACGCCTCCAACCGCAGCCACTGCTGGTGAGTCATTGCCACCGCACCGGCCGCACCAGGTTGCATTGTGCCAGTGTGCATCCTGACTATTCTTGCTGTCTTCTTGCGTTCCCCATTGTCCCGTGAGTTGCTCATAGGGTCTAATCGCGTCTCCTGGTGTAGGGGCTGTCGAGGATCACAGGGGACAGGTGCAACATCTCATTTGTGGGATAGTTTTGTGCTTGTGCAAAATTTCAAAAGTTCAGTTTGAATTTCAAAACTTTTTCTCAAATTTGTAGGGAATTCTAAATTTTGCAAAAAAAAAACTTCTCCTTGGGCCTCCGGCCCATTCCCTCCTCCTGACCACTCCTCATTTTCGGCCCATCGCCATCCCAGCCAACCGGGCCCCCAAGCTTCCCTCTCTTCCTCCTCCTCTCCGCTCTCCCCTGTTCTCCCGTTGGCCTGCACGCGCCAATGCCGGCGTGGTCCGGCCCGTGCCATCTCTGCCAGTGCTCCGCTGCGGCAGCACTCCCCCTCTGACTCGTCTGCCGTCCCCCGTGACCGCCGGGCCAAGACGCGCTCTACCACGGCAGCACCCTCCTAGTCTCCGCCTTCCCCGCGCAAGCTGCGCCCCGCCTCACTCGGCCGCGACAAACACCCTCGTCAGTTTGAGCGCGCAAGTCCCCTCTTCACTCCCCCCTGCCTCACCTCTCTCCACCACCTCTTGACCGACAAGACTCCCGCCTGGCCGTCCATCCAAGTCGCGCCATGCCACAGAACTCCAGCGTCGCACACCTCTCGCCCGCGCCACGCCACTCCGTAGTCCTCGTAGTCCCTCCGCGTGCCTGTGCCGAAGCTTCGGCCACCACGCGCCTGCACTGCAGCCATGCCGAAGCCGACGCCACCCGCACGGCCGTCACACCGCTGCACGGAGCTCCACGACGCCAGCCTCCCTCAAGGCCTATCAAAGGTCGTGTCGAGCCCCCATTGCTCTCCTCGCCTTCCTCTCGAGCTCATTTCCCCCTCCGCCATGTGCTCTGCGTCGTCGGGTTAACCCCGGACCTCTCTCGACCCTTCTCCGAGTTCGCCATTACCTCCTCTCTATCTCTACGAGCCTAAAGCTACGGCACTCCATCATCCCGGCGCTTCACCGCTCTGTTGGCCGATTCCCTCGGCTCCGAGCCTCCTCACCTCGCCGTGAAGCCATCCTCGATCCCAGCCCAGACCGCCGTCGCCCCAGCTCCGCTGGCACCATGCTCCCTCCTCCGCCGCACAGGTCCTCCGCTGCCAGCTCACCCTCGGCATCCCTGGGCCCCGTTCTTCCCTTTGGTAAGCTCCTGCATCCTCCTAGTAGCTCCCCTTCGAAGTAATTGGCTTCTAGCGCTTCGATCTGCTGTGGCGCCTCATGCCCTGTTTCACCGCCGCCTAGGATCGTCGCTGGCCACCACCACGGCCAAATCAGCCGGTGTGACTTCGCCCAAAGGTGTGTGCAAGGTCATGGAGGCCATTTTGCTTTTGCGTCCGCTCGCCAAGGTCCATACCACCGGCGATGAGCCGCGCCACCGTCGGGAGGGGAAGATACACTGTAGCTTAGTAATTAGCTTAACACGTGTAATTAGTTTGAACTAATGATTGTTTTAGCTAGCCATTAATTAGTCACTGACGTGTGGGACATACCCCTCTTAACCGCAGCCCATGACACTAGCCAGTGAGCCCCGTGGCCTTTAAAAATCTTTTAATCCCCAATTCTCGAAAGGGAAAATTTGTTCTGTAGCACTGAAAGATCACCTCTTTCGAAAAATACCACTAAAAAAACGGGGTTCCGAAAATTACCACCGAAAGTTTTATTTTTCTTCGGGATTTAGCATTTTGGACAAAAATACCCCCTCCTCACCTTCTCTCCTCTGCGCGCCCCGTCGCCTCCTCTCTCCGCCGGCCTCGCGCCTCCTCCTCGCCCCGCCTCTCCTCTTCTCCCGCTCCTTCCTCTCCCTCCTCCTCGCCCTCGCCTCCCCCGCCTCTCCCCCGCGGCTCCCCTCCCGCCGCTCCTCCTCCGCTCCTCCCGCCGCCCCCTCCTCGCCGCCTCCCCTCCGCTCCCTCCCGGCTCCCCTCCCCGCGCTCCCTCTCCTGCATGCGGCCACCGCGCCGGCGCCGGCATCTCCGCCTCCACACGCCCACATGCACGCCACCCGGCCGCCTAGGATTTGTCGCTGTCACGGCAGCCACCGGTCGCCGGTCCTCCGTAGCCACCTCGCGCCATGAGCACCGCCTCGGCCCGCAGCCGTCTTGCCTCGGGCGGCGCGCGCCACCGCGCCGCTTGCCTCCGTGCCTCGCGCCCGCAGCAGCGTATGCGCCGCCGCCGAGAGGAGAGGGAGCGGCGGGAGGGAGCCGGGAGGGAGGGAGGAGGCGCGGGGAGAGGCGGGGAGGCGAGGGAGGGAGGAGGGAGAGGAAGGGAGCGGGAGAAGAGGAGAGGCGGGGCGAGGAGGAGGCGAGGCCGATGGCGAGAGGGAGGCGGACGGGCGGCGCAGAGGAGAGAAGGTGAGGAGGGGGTATTTTGTCCAAAATGCTAAATCGAAGAAAATGAAACTTTCGGTGGTAATTTTGGAACCCGTTTTTAGTGGTATTTTCGAAAGAGGTGATCTTCGATGCTAAAGAACAAATTTTCCCTTCTCGAAAATAGGTCACTGTCGTGTGGGAGTACCTGGCCCCCACACGTCAGCCTCTCTGGGCCCATTTTCAATTAAGATAATATTTTTTTATTTAATTAAACAGTGGGGCCCACATGTCATTCTCTAAGGATTTATGGATAAAAATAATTCAAAAATTAATTTAAAATTCGCAGGCCACACCTGTAGAGAGAGAATTCTCTCTCCTCTGTTTAGTTTTTGGATTTTTCTTTCCGACAATAAACATTGAAGAGCTTGTTCTCCTTCGTCGTAGCTTCTAATTTAGTGAAACTTATTTCTAAATTTTTGTAAAATCAAGATATATCTATTGGTGCTGGTTTTATTCAATTTGGAGTTCATTTGAATTTTATTTTGCATTTATTTGTTTTTACTTGTTTGCGGTTCATTTTCCTATCTTCCGAGTAGAGTTCGAGGACGTGAACAAGCCCCAGATTGAAGCGATACAAAATCATCAAGACCAAGAAGCTTTTGATCTAGATAAGTTAATATTTTGATCATTTTGAACCTGTATTTCATGCGAATTACGTTCAATTAAATTAGCAAAATTGCATGCTTTATTTTCTATACAAATGTATGTTGCTCGTAAAGCAGTTACACAGCATGCCGTCCCTGACACTAGAAAAATCATTGAACCTTGTCACCCTAGGTAATATTTGTTGGACCGAAATGACGACAGAGGGGGGTGAATGTCGCTTTAAAAAAAATCCCCCTGAGTATCCACTTAAAAACTCTTCTCCGATTAAGAACCCACAAGAGAATAGTAGGCAAGGTAAAATGAACAATAAAAAACAGCCGAAAAATAAAGATCCAAGCTGATCAAGCTTCTGGCCAAAATCAAGAACTTTTCCAAAAGCCCTCAAAGCTATATGTCTACCTAAAGTCTCATGCAGTAGTTGGAGTTATCCGACAGACAAAAGAAGCAACGAGCAGAGCTGAAATCGGCCGAATAAAAGAATACCAAGCAAGCACCCAACTCAACCAGAATATTCTTGCAGTAGAGAGACATGCACCTGAGAGACACAAAAATAGTAATTGCCAAACTGCTCAAAAGTGCTGCATGCACAACCAAACAAATCTGAAAATAAAAGCAATACTTGAAACCTACAGTCACCTGTAGAAGTGAACTTTCGGTACAGCACTAGACTGAAAAGAAGACTTTATTGCTGGCTGCCAAACAGGAAAAATAAAACAGAAAGCAAGGCAAAAGGATAGTCCAAACTGAACACTGCAAGCACAGAGGTTAAAGTGCAGTTTTTCAGTAGAAATTCAGAGGTAATAGCAGATTTAAAACAACCAAACATACACTGAGACTGCAGCAATAAAGGAGAAGAACTAGCAGCAGACAACTTCAAATAATTTTTCTTCTTTTGGCTGCAAGATTCATTTCTTCTCGAGACTACTTCTGGCCAAAACGATCATTGCTTCTTGAGATTGATTTATGGAGAGATAAGGTAGACCAAACAAGGACAAAAGAGGATATTTATCATTAAGAACTTACTTCACGGGAGAGTATTGCGGCAAGAAGGAACCATGAAAGCCAAAAGTAAATTAATGCTCAAGACAAGATGGATGGAACTCCTTTCCAGAAAATAATACAGCTCATGAGAATAAACTAGAAGAAGCCCACATCTTTGCACTTGACTTAAGAAAGATCAAAAAGAGAACTAGTGCTGACGGCAAACCAACTGAATATTTCAGCACAACCTCTCCCTCTCCTTTTATAGCCTCCCACTAATGGGTTTGCACATGCTTTACCCATTAGGTCACCACCTACTCGATGCTTTATCCAAACCCGCTTCCTTTAGTGCAGCTTTGCGTTTTTACCGAAACGCCCCTCGCGCACCTTCCAGGAAGCTTCCTCCTTTCTTGCCTTGTAAGCCTCGCAGCCACCTCGAGCCCTCGCCGTCTTTGACACCTCCCGACCGTTCTGACCTCAACGCCACCTGCGCCTAGTCCGGTCCACCGTGTCTCGCCACGACTCCGCTCGATGTCCTGCAGCCATCACAGACAAGAAACAAATCACATAGCACCGCTCGACATATTGTAACCATACAATAGCATCAAACAAAATATTCAAAGCCCAGACCGATCGAAACGAAAAATAAACGACTTAAGCACGTTCGACCTAGTTCGACAAAGTCCGACCGAAACGATTGCACCGTGCAACGACATGGTCCGAACGACACAAACCAAACTCGACTTTCCTAAACCCGATGTCAATTACTCATCACACAACCGGGGTCACCTCCACATGGTCCATCAATCTCCCCCTTGATGAGTATATTGACAAACCCAGAAAAAGCATAAAGCTGAGTTTGTTTTGAAAAGTCCAATATGGTCCAAAAGAAGATAATGAAGCTAATGACCATGTCGATAAACGGAAAACTAGAGCAACTCAAGAAAGTGCAAATTGCTCTCCAAAGCTCTAGAAAATCCCAAATGGCTTTTTTCTCTCCTCTATTCTCCCCCTTTTGGCAATAAACACATCAAGGATGCAAAAGAGAGAATAAGATCACAAAATGGATGAAATGGCTGAAATTTATTTATTTTAATCATTTAGAGCCATGGGAATTATCCATAATGACCATAACGAATTACACCAAGCCATAACTCAATAAAGGCCTATCTAGATCATGACAAGATATATATATGCCAGCTAAGCCAAAGAGATGACAATCTGAAATGTAGTGCAATTTGTGAACAAGTTAAGTCATCAATAAGCAAAGTCTAGCTAGAGATATCCAAGGATGATGCAGGCCATGTCAATAAGCTAAGCAGAACCACGAAGCTATAATTGAGACCAAATAGAGTGCTATGCTAAAAAAATAAAACATTGGTTCAAGTACTTGGTTCTTTTTGTAGTTTAAGCAAATTGAGCACATAAAGCATTGTCTTTTTAAGGTTTATGGTTGTTTCCAACCCAATTTTTTTTGTTATGTGATAGATCTCAAGCCTTATGCGACTACTCCAAGCAAGAAGCTTAAGAAGATAGTCTAGGTCATCCAAAACTCCCCCTGAGTTCATGCCTAGTGCAATGGCAAGCCGTCTCATGAGAAAGAATTGGTGAAATCAGTTTTTTCGCACAAAAGAGATCGTTTTGCTTTTTAAAACATGTTGTACTAACTCATGCTGCATCAAGAGACTAACAAAGCTCAATCTAAGGCTCAATAGAGATTCAACGCTCAAATCAGCCTATTTGACATAGCATGAATCATAATAGGATAGCTCAAAAAAGACTAAACTCAAATGTTAGCATGACAAGTTTTAATGTAAATTGAGCAATTTTTAATTAACTTATCATGCAAAAGCTAGTCTACACATATGAAGTCATGATAAATCTAGCAAATAAGCACAAGTCATGGCAAGGTGTAAAGTATTGTAAACATGTCATAACAGGATAGTAATCAAGGCTCAATGTAGTTATATTACAATGTAGAATGCTGAAATGCAAGAAAATCCAGCTCCCCCTCAACATGAGATGCAACTTTTAGTTCAAGTTGAGTTATGTCAATATTAAGCTCCAGAAGCTCTCAAATGAACTCCCCCTGAACCAAAGCAATAAATTGAGAAGCTGGGAAAGAAAAACAGCAAACCGGCGAGCTAGGGTGGAGGAGATCCACGACCGGTGCTTGGGGAAGCCTTAGGGCGTTGGGTAGAAGCTCTCAAGGCGAGGAATCGGCAGTAGATCAACGGGGGAGGACGCGGCGGTGGGGATGGCAGTGGCGGCCGGACTTGGGGAAGATGGCCGCCCCGGCAATCTTGGCGCACGGAATTCCAATCAAAACGGAGGGGAGGAAGAAGAAATGTAGGGGCACAAAATGACGTGCTCAATTTTGTGATAGCCTCGTTGGGGAGCAAGGAATGGTCGGCCGACGCACGGGCAGGCGCCCGAGTTTGGGGGCCGAGCGGGGGAGGAAGGGAAGGAATCCGGGTGAAAGCAATGGGGCAGAGGGTCCTTATAACCGTGGAGAGGGGTCCCTGTGGCATCTGCAGCCGGTGACCAGAGCACATGGTGCGGGACGGGACGGCGGAGTGGGCATTGGCGTCGTATGCGTGCAAGGCATGGCGCAGCGACGGGGGCAGGTGCAGTGACGTGGGCTTGCGGGATTTTCGGCGACGATCGCGCGGAGGCGACGCGAGCGCAGGCGGCCGCGATAGGAGCAGGCGCCGATGGGACACGGTGGGGGCCACGGTGACGCGTGCCGAGATGGCACTGGCAACCAGCGGTCCGAAGGAAGGCGCTGCGAGGTCCGAGCGGAGGGAGGCCCTGTCGGAACGACGCGCAGGAGGGGGAGTCAGGGGAGCGGGCGGGTGATCGTGCAAAAATAGCACACCCGCAAGTGCACGGGTTGGCACTGAAATAGCAGCGAGTGTCGTGTTCTCCACAGGGACTAGACTGAGGCTACCAGTGCTCAGCTAAAGCTAGGTCAAACGAAACAGGGGAGAAAACTAAACCTAAAATGACTACTAAATCAGTCGAACGAATGAGCTCTACCCGCACGATCAAAACGACAAACGAACTAAACAATCGAAAGACGACGGAACGAACGACCGTACGAATAGACGTCGTACGACCGAACGAACTACACGACGAGAGACTAAACAAACGACGCACAAACGACACTGACGACAACACGAACGAACGCGACTACCCACCGACGATCTAACCAATTATCGACTGCGAGACAGCAGGAGGAAGTCAAGAAGCACGAAGGGACGAGAGAGAGAGAGAGAGATCGACGGCTAACTAGATGACGATGACATACGACAAACACATGACTACACCAAACGAACACACGACTTAACTATCGAACGACCACTGAGAGAAGAAGAGAGGGAGGTCGAGAAGCACAAGAAAGGATCTAGAAGCACTAGGTGGGTCGAGTCTGCAAGGGGAAGGGAAACGGTCGCCGGTTCGCTAAATCGCACACACAAACATCACGGAAACTAACACCCGCACAAGCACAAACACGAACACTAAATTAAACACAGACAAAGAAACTAACCACTTACACTAGAACAATTGACAAACTAACACCTAATCACAATAACATCTCAGTGAATACATGCACAATCACAATTCTCAGAGAATATTCCACAATTCATCAACGCAGTGCATAATCCACAGTGCAATAACGAGTCACAATAAGAACAATTCACAACCACAGAAAAATTAGTGCATCATGAAGCTTCAATTAACAGAGCATTAGTACCAATTCAGTGAATCAATACTTGAGACTAGCAATTAGAAAATGTGAGAGGAAATAGAGATAACCAAAGAAGATGTAGCAGAGGAGCAGTGTCGGCGGTGGAGAGATGATGAAGAAGTCGGCGTCGGTGTTGAAGATGATGCAGCCGGCGGAGGAGTACACGTCGGAGAAGAGGTAGTCGGGGTGGAGAAGCACAATGGAAGGAGGAGGTGCGGCGGCTGGAGAAAGGCACAGGGGCGCACGGGTGAAGAGGAGAGCCGGGAAGAGTAGGGTGGCGTGGTAAAGGGAGGCGCGCCGGTGGAGAAGGGGGAGCGGCGGAGGAGAAGATGGGTTGAGAAATGGGGCGGCCCGAAGGATTTGGAGCAGCGAGGTGAGAAGGCGCGGCGGTGGAGGAAGGCGAAGAAGGGGAGCAACGGGGGCGCAGATGCAGAGCGGCGGCGTAGAGGAGGATGCGGCCGGATGTGGAGGGAGAGCAAGAAGGCGGCGCGGATGGGGAGAAGTTGGCGGCGCACGGATGGCGGTGGATCGGGTGGCGCTGGTGGCGGTAAGGAGTGGGTGGCGCGCCGGGGCGGCGCGTTGGAGGAAGCGAGGGAAGGGGGAGGCAGTGGAGAAGAAGAGGAAAGGGTGGCGCGCGGAGGTGAAGAGATGGCCGCCGGCGAGTTTGGCCCGGCCTCGCCAGCGCCGAGAGTGGAGAAGGAGAAGTAAAGCCGAAGGGGGCCTGGGCAAAAGAGAAACCGGGCTCAGTCTCTCCCAGGCGGTGGCGGCTTTAGAAGGAGATGGAGAAATTTTGGTATTTTGCCATTTGGCCCTCAAAGATTTCTAGGGTTTGCAAAAAAGTCCTTCTTATGATTTCTTCTGTACTAGACCTCCGGAGCTCCGTTTTCTTCGCGGAAAGATCCTACGTGTTCGTATCGATGCGTACATCTATATGGAGCAGTACAGATTTGTCGTTTATGCGCCTAGATCGCGCCGGCCTGCGGAAAAGTAGAAAAAAAATGTAAAATGATCCATTTCGAGCAACTAAATATAGAAAAATGTGTAAATGATGATAAATGATCTTGAAATGCGAAAAATAATGGGGTAAAATTACACGTAAACATATATAAAAATGACGCATGTCAGCGGGCCAGCTGGGCTGGTTGGGCCGGTCTGGCCGGCCATAGCATCCTTTTTTTATTTTTTTTTATTTTGGTATGTGCATTTGTGTGAATATATTTTTATATTTTTGTTTATTCTTGCTTGTCCACATAATTTCTCATGTTTGTATTTTATTCATTTACTCTTATTGCTATTTATGCTATTATCTCTAAAAAGATATTTTATATCCTAATTCAAGTTTCTCCCTGTTCTTATTGGATCATCTTTTCATATTCGTATTTAAAATTTTAAGTTTCTATCATTTGTATACATCCTTTATGGTCTTACTAAGATTAGTTTTATTTTCATGACTCTCTTCAACTTTTGAAACCGCAAAAAATTTAGGAACACCAAGGGAGATTCAAATTTCAAGAATATATTGTAAAATAATTCAAAAGCTTCACTTTTTCAAATTTCAAATTTTCAGGATGTTACAAACCTACCCCCCTTAAATGAATCTCGACCCCGAGGTTTTGGTAAAGCAGAAGAAAGCAAGTGGATTTTTAAACTGGCCAGCAATAGGTTTCAAAGTTTTGCTCAACATATCGATCTTTTACTTGGTGTAGACAGAAAGGAGAGAATCTGTACTTAGAGGAGACAAAAGAGAAGGGGGCGATCTTTATTCTTTTGGATAGGTTGTAGACTTCAGGGTGCTTGCTCCTTAACTTCGTCATAACAATTTTTTGGACATTTTTGTCTCATAGTGCTACCCCCCTTAAATAAATGACGATCGTCATTATTCATCCACTGTACTTCAGCTGTCTTGGTCAGCAATAGATTCAAGGAGCAATCCTTGGGGCAAGAGTCTTGTTCTTCGCAGAAACAGGTGACCTCGCTCAGTGGACACTCTCCTGGCAGTGGTCTTCATCATAGTGATGTTGTTTTCCTTAAATGCTGGAAGGTTGCAGAGTCTTCACTTCTTCCTGATTGCACTGGCTTTGGGTTATCCGTTATTTCGCTCCTGTGGATCTGATGGGGTTTTCAATAAAAGCTAAGGGGGAATAGCATGAGGTGAGAATAGAATCGCAGGAATAAGGTAATTTAAACCCATTTAGATTTTGAAAGAGTATACCCCGGAAGCCGGAGTGGCACATAAATCACTTTTTAAAGCAATCTTTTCCTGTGACCGTGAAATATAATACCCAGGGCAAGAAGGTAGTGCACAAGGTCCATATAGAATCTTGCAACAATACATCGTCTACTCGAGGAGCACACATAAGAGGGCGCAGGGTCCATATCCATAGTCTGTTTAAAACGAGACCACTTATGTTCATGACCATCTTCGACGTTCCTAACCTTAAATTTTTGGAGTAAGGTACGAAAAGAGGAACACAAATTTTTCCTTTTGAAATTAATAGAAAGAAGAGGGAAGCATTTGGGGGTAATTTGATTGATAATAGCACCCACTTTTGTGTTGTTATTTTGAATTCAAGGTAAGAGAGCTCTAGAAGTATAAATGGCTAAGGCAGCATTTAGATGAGAAAGAATCATCTAAGGGAGATAAGGATGACCAGTATAACTTATATTTTTGGAAATAGTATTTTAAGGAAATATTTCTAGTCATGAAACTAACGGGCAGGCTAACTAGGTCACGACCTGCAGTCGATATGCTCTGATACCATCGCTGTCGGAGCCCAGATTTTACAATCCGGATTCCTCTGTGATTCCACCGCACTATTCCCTGGATCAGTAGATAGTGTTCACAGATTACAGTTCTGAATATCAAAGTACATATCATGCGGAAGCGTAAATATAACAATAGACTTACTCATGGGACGATTAGGCCGAAATCATTAAATTGCAGCAGCGGAAGAACGAAGCACACAGGTGGGACCTTCAGGACATGCCCACAGGCAGCCAACTGGAGGTTCGCGACCTAGCCCTTGACGACTTCATCTTCTTCTCCATCATAACCAAAAGTATTGCTGAAGCGTAGTGATCTGATTCCTGCTTCTGGATTTGTTATGAGAGCGAGTGTGAGCACACTAACCACCTGCTCCGTGAGCCAATACACAGAATGCAAATAAATAGTATGCATGGCTTATCAAAGGAGAGGCTCGGGTTATTTTATTTGCCATAAATTGCTTTTGGTAGCCTTAGTATTATTAAATCATAGTGTTATTGTTTCTACCTAAACTCCACACGGCGATTGCCATAATTGACTTAATCCACTAAAGACACACTTTCCTTACTAATTGCTGTCTAAGACTCTAAACAGCGAGTGCCATCATTTACTTAATCCACCGAATATACTCTTTCCGAATTGATTGCTGTCTAAGACTCCAAATAGCGAGTGACATCATTTAATTATTCCACCGATCATACACTTTCTATATTGATTGCTGTCTAAAACTCCAAACAGCGAGTGACATCATTTAATTAATCCACCGATCATATACTTTCTATATTGACTGCTGTCTAAAACTCCAAACAGCGGATAACATCAATTATAAAATCCACCAATAAATTGCTTCCTAAATCCCCAAACAGCGAGTATCATAATTTGTATCATAATTTATATAATCCACCGATCAATTGCTGCCTAAAACTCCAAACGGCTAGTGACATCATCTATCTAATATAATTTGATTAATCCACCAAACAGACACTTTCTATATTGAGTGCTGTCTAAAACTCCAAACAGCGAATATCATCAATTATACAATCCACCAATATCTTTTGTATTCCAAAATTCCTATCAACCCATTCCTTTTGCTATTGATCCACAACCACAATTTGCTCTTACAATAATCAACCTTATTTTTTATTATCTATTTCTAACTAATCCACTAGTATACCTCCACCAAGAATATCATTGATCAAGTTTATACTCCAATTATCATATCTCCAAACTCCCAACAATTCAATTGACTCATCTAGTAATCGATCAAATCCTATTAATCACATTATCACCAATATCTCCCAAAAATTGATCCCGCAATTACCTTTGCACTCCTTAATTCTTCAAAAATCATTCAAATCATCTATCTAGCCTATCTATTCATTTAGACTCTGCTAACTTATTTCTCTCAGAATCCACACTATCGTTTCCTTTTTATGATCGACGTAAATCCACTGACATCTTTATGTATTTACCACAAACATCCAACTTCTTTTCTTACGACTCTATTTATTCTTCCTGACATTTTATTTTGTGAGAAGTATTATCATTATTTAAAATATAATACATAGAAATTTCCTGAGACCTAGCAGTTTTGACCAAAAACATAATGTGTAAGAGAATGCAATAATAATAGCGATCCAGATTCCATCCACTGTTACATGGCATCTGCACCATATAGCATCTTTCAGCGTTATAGCCGCTTAACATACCACTGGGACGACACCCAGGACAATTCAAACCAGGGCTTTCCACTGCCCTTCCACTTTTCCATTCCCACCCACAAAGTTTTTGAAATAGAACTATATCTGGTTAAGTTCCCATGTCCGCCCTTGACCGTGGGCATGGCTATTCGAATAGTTTTGACTCTGCAGAGTTTGTACACTTTCACCACAAGAGACAACAACTCGTTGCCCCACACGATTCCTTAGTCATGTGGTTGAGCAGACTATCACAGTGACTTTTCAAAGTATCTAGTCCCCTTTGTCATCCCACTTTATGGGAAACTGCCCACTTGCGGTGGGTCCCATCTATGCACGGGATGTTCGCCACGGATACTAGCGTAGCCCAGGCTCCACTCCCCGTAGCGCTAGCACGACTGGAAAACTTCACCCTCCACTTGGTGTCCCTTTAGGCCTCCCCTTGCCCTTGCGTATCCACTTCCATCCACTACCAGTGAGATGAGTCCGGGGGTTTCGATAAATTTACTTAGCCAAGTTGTACTTTACAGACTTGTGGTTGTACTGTTTTACACAGGAGGTCATGACAAGATTCAGTCCTTAGTGGTATCTGGGCGGTTCTACCACTACCTACTTTGTGCTTCCACTGCACCACATACACACACCCTTGAACCATCCACCCAAATAATTAAGCAATTTGAGGTTTTTGGTAATATAAAATAATCATATCCAACATATACCAGTCATTACCACCATGACTGCCCAACCAAATTTTCTCATGATTAAAAGTGATGCTTGAGAGTTTTTCGTGCCCATGAGTATCTAAGTAACACTAAGCATGACATATAATTAAGGACTTATTTTCAAAAGGTTATTATTATAATTTTTGCTAGGGTGACAAGGTTCACAAATTCAAATATTCTAAAGGAGGGGTAATATTAATCAAGGTACACAATGGGATATAACTAGAATCGTAAATTAAACATGTATTTGCATATAAAATAACAGCATGCAATTTGATAATTTAAACAAAAATAATTTGCAAAAGGTGTAGGTTCAACATGATCAAAGTATTGACTCGCCTTGCGCGGTTTACCGCGGTCTTGAGCTCACTCGAAGCTTTCTCATTTGTCGATCTTGAGGTTCGGGTCTTTATCTCCACTTCGATCTCGGCCTCGCTTGATCCTTGACTCTTCCGGACTCCAATTTCTAATTACGTGCTAAGCAACTGAATTCAAATAAAAGCAAATAACTCAAAAGACCCAAATAACTCCAAGTAAACTCAATTTAGCTTTATTATGAGTTAGTGGGTGATTTGAGGCAAGATTGATGGGGCAGGAGTATTGATGGAGCCAATTGGGGTTGGAGCGAAGTGATGACTGGTAGAAGGAAATTCGACGAAGCAGGGGCTAAGGAGGGTTCGTGATACAGGGATACTGACGACGCTATTCTTACTTCGGATTTGAGGATGGCTAGGTTTAGCCGGCCATTGAATACCATGGGTTAACCCATTTTATTTAATAACTTCTTTTTATTATTTTTATATTTATTAAGGAAGTTCCATGAGTCACACTAGACCTATGGGTAGATGTAAGACTGTAGTGGGGTGTAGGGTATTGCCTTGTCTAGTGTTAGCTTTCAAGAGTTAGGGCACGAGTTATATATACGATGATATGATTTCTAGTTTGTTGGATTAATCTTATAGCTTATATTTTTAGCAATCCGAGATGTATTATTTTAAGTTGTGCTGCTATTACCTTGTTCACTAAAATGCAAGATGGCAAGATTATTTTAATTACCGGTGACGTAGGGATTTTAGTAGATACGCCAACATGACTCTTTAATTAAAGATGCTCTTCGAGTTAGGTATCATAGATATTTTATGTACATTGTAGTTACTATTATAGTGTTATTATTGTTGTTTTTGTTGTTGTTTTTGTTATTTAAATTTATTTATCTAGGATCGAGCATGCCATACCAGATTATACTTTAATATCAATATTTGATTAATCTACGGTTGAGAGTTATTTATCGATGACACGCTAGTGATGACTACTATTTACATAGCTACATTAGGTAGATTACTTTTAACCATCCGATGATCTAGGGGTCCATACATTGTCATTAATATAACTTGCATTCAGGGCTAATGGTTAGTCGATATGTTGACAATTTTTCAGCATTATGTTCCAGAGTGTTATATTTATTACAGCCTTTTATACAAGCCACGTACTTATAGTTTAAATAACACCTCAGTTTATTTAAGGGTTGTTAGTGAAAGTATTTTTTTATGACTTCTCAAAGATATAGGAACGACAGTCGTACTTTAGATGGTTAATTGTGTATCACTTAATGATATACCGCTTTTGTTGTGCAAATAGTTTATACACTATATTCTAGAGTCAATTTATGTAAAATGCTAATTTAAACACCAACTGTCATTATTAACTAAACCTAGCGTTTGAGATTTATTTCTCGGTGATATACTAATGGTGGGGTTTACAAATCATGACTTTCTAATTTAAATATATATTTCATTTTATATCCCAACCACATTTATTAACCTCTCTACTTTATTTCCTTAACTTTAACTTGGATATCTTTATTAAGTTTTAGATCCATCTCTTATGAATGCCTTTACTTAACAATTAGATTAAAATAGCAAAGGCTCGTTATTTATTTCTATATGGTAATTAATTAAAATTTTAAACATCTAATAACCTCATTTACACCCTAATCAAATTTTATTAGCTTCTCTAAATTATTTCCAAATTTTCTCTTAATTTTTCTGAATTAAATTGGGTTACAAAATGTAGAATAAAAATGTGGGGAGAAAAGTGCAGCCGGCCGGGTTCGAACAGGAAACCTGAGGCCTTGCAAATGCTTAACGTATGCTCTGTTAGCCAAGTGAGCCGTCGGCCTGGGTTGACTTGAGAAGGCGCAGGAATTAGTTGAGGCTAAGGCGCAGCTGAGCAAAACAGGGGAAGAAGACCGGCGCGGCCGAGCTACGGGAGCTCCGGCGAGAGGTGGGTGGGGATGCTGGGCAGGCCGGTAAAATGGAACCGCAAAGTGGCGAGGAAGCTAGTGGGGTGGTGGCGCGGCCGAAGCAGCGGCGGCGGCGGCGGCACTGGGCGGCCGGCGGTGAGGTGGAAAGGAGCGCCGCGGCCGGGAAGGATAGGGGAGAGGACGGCGTACGCATAAGTAAGAGGGAGGGTAGGGGAGGCTTACCGACGAGTTACCCGAGCCGGAGATGTGCCGAGGAAGGCTGGCGGCAGAGACCGGTGGTGGCGCAAGCATGCCTACGGCGCCGGTGAGCTAGGGTGGAGGAGATCCACGGCCGGTGCTTGGGGAAACCTCAGGGTGCCGGGTAGAAGCTCTCAAGGCGAGGAATCGGCAGTAGATCAACGGGGGAGGAGGCGGCGGTGGGGATGGCAGTGGCGGCCGAACTTGGGGAAGATGGCCGCCCCGGCAATCTTGGCGCACGGAATTCCAATCAAAACGGACGGGAGGAAGAAGAAATGTAGGGGCACAAAATGACGTGCTCAATTTTGTGATAGCCTCGTTGGGGAGCAGGGAATGGTCGGCGGCGCCGCGGCGGCGCCGAGTTTGGGCCGAGCGGAGAGAAGGAAGGAATCCGGGTGAAAGCAATGGGGCAGAGGGTCCTTATAACCATGGAGAGGGGTCCCTGTGGCATCTGCAGCCGGTGACCGGAGCACATGGTGCGGGACGGGACGGCAGAGGGGGCGCTGGCGTCGTATGCGTGCAAGGCATGGCGCAGCGACGGGGGCAGGTGCAGTGACGTGGGCTTGCGGGATTTTCGGCGACGATCGCGCGGAGGCGACGTGAGCGCAGGCTGCCGCGACAGGAGCAGGCGCCGATGGGACGCGGTGGGGGCCACGGTGACGCGTGCGAAGATGGCACTGGCAACCAGCGGTCCGAAGGAAGGCGCTGCGAGGTCTGAGCGGAGGAGGCCTGCCGAACGATGCACGGAGGGGAAGTCGGGAGCGGCGGGCATTTGGCCGGGTGGGCGATCGGCCAGCCACCAAGAATCCTTTTTATTTTGGTGTGTGCATTTGTGTGAATATATTTTTATATTTTTGTTTATTCTTGCTTGCCCACATAATTTCTCATGTTTGTATTTTATTCATTTACTCTTATTGCTATTTATGCTATTATCTCTAAAAAGATATTTTATATCCTGATTCAAGTTTCTCCCTGTTCTTACTGGATCATCTTTTCATATTCGTATTTAAAATTTGAAGTTTCTATCATTTGTATACATCCTTTATGGTCTTACTAAGATTAGTTTTATTTCCATGACTCTCTTCAACTTTTGAAACCGCAAGAAAAATTTAGGAACACCAAGGGAGATTCAAATTTCAAGAGAATATATTGTAAAATAATTCAAAAGCTTCACTTTTTCAAATTTCAAATTTCCAGGATGTTACACTTCCCGCACAACTTATAAGACCCACTACCCATGGGACAAGCTCATATTGGGTGGACTGGCAATGGGGCGAGGTAGCTATGAAAAGTTGCGTGACGATCCCTCGATCTACATGACCAAGGAATTGTGTAGGGCTATTGGGTCGATTGTCTTTTGTGGGTAAAGATGTACAGCCTTTACAGCGTACAGCCGTGTCCATAGTCAAGGGCGGGTATGGGAACTTTCTTGAGTTAGTTCTATTTCAAAAACTTTTTGTGGGTGGGACAAAAACTATCGAGCAGATGTAAACCCAACTTTGGCTTTTTTTTGGAGGAAAGTACTCCAGTGTTGATAATAAGGTGGAAGTAAACCTAATGATCAAAATTTAGCATTAGTGGATGGAACCATGTAACAGGTGGATGGAACCTACACCACTATATATATTGCACAATTTCAATCTCTTTGAAGCATGCTTGTTAAAACGCTACATCATAGAAAATTTTAATTATGGTAATTGCAAATGTCTCTTTAAGCAAATAAAATAACCTGAGCCATTATTGTTAAGCCTTGCATCTATAATTACATGCATTCTATGTGTTGGCTCGCGGAGCACGGTTACATATGCTCACCCTCGCTCTCTGCCCCTTCAGAGTCCGTGAACCAAGACCACTATGTCTACTACGAGTAGGGGTGAAATCGGGTCGGATACGGTCGGATCTCATCTTTCCCATATCCTAACCCACATTTTCTAATCGGATTCGGGTCGAATACGGATAGTATCGAATACGAATACAAATACGGATAATGTCGGGCACAAATATGGAACAAATACGTACCAAGACGGATACGGACACTATCGGTCACGAATATTTATTCGGATATCAAGTCGATGCAACAACCATTTTATACCACATAGACAATAGCAATGCAACCATTCCATACATCCATAATGCAACTATATTAGGAGCTTAGGGCATAGTACCGCCTAAGAATACGTCAGTACTAAAGTCGTAGCATCACTGGATATACATCATTACTCATTAGTAGTTTTAACACTAAGAATATCACCCTCATGAGTCATAACCTCATATTCAGATAAGAGGTATAGTCAAGGCAAAAGATACATTCATATGACTATTGATGACATGTCACCATATTAGTCCTCGCAAAAAAGGCCTGGCCAAGCATCAGTTGCTTTCACCCTCAATCACTATTCGCTGCCCCATCCTGAAAACAACAGAACATTCAGATTAATACAATATATACATACCCATTCCAATTTCTAAGGAAAAAACTATACTCTATATACATCAGCTTCAATCGGTTTTAGTCACTCATTTTTCAATAGCCATCAGCTTCAGTACGCCTCAGAAGCTTCAGTACGCCTCAAATGCTAATAAATCATTTGCAAACCGCAATGAATGGAGACAAAATAAGTAGTTAACTGGAGAAATTTCTATTCTTTTTGGACCATCCACTTGTGTGAGATCAGATATAGGAAAGTGACGCTATAACATAGAAAAGAGTACTGTTAAAAAAAGTTTGTGCCATGTCTGATTCTATTGTTCTCAAGGATACATATGAAACGAAGTCAAAATTACCAGGATTTAGAAAAGAGTACAGTTAAGAAAAGTTTGTGTTATATCTGTTGTTCTCAAGGATACATATGAAACGAAGTCAAAATTAAGAGACCTTACACTCTACTTTTGGAAGAACAGGTGGGGTACATAAGCTACACTCATGAGTCTTGGAATGCATCAGATATACATTGTAGCACTATCAGCTACAACAGTGGTCAGAAAACATGCAAATAATCTTCAGATAAGAAGACCCAAACATTGAAGAAAAGTTACATGACACAAGGAAGCCAAGATGCATGGTTCATTCAGGAATATATTGATGAACAAATCAAGCTGAGTCATGAGCCAGCAGCCCACAAAAATTAGCATTATTTGAATAGCAGGCAGCAGCTATATTTTCACAATGCTAAGTTAGTGAAGGAACTCAGTTAATTGGTCACTACTATATATACTGTCAGGAATGAACACATGATATTTAACTAACCTCTTCATCCATGTCTGTATTAGCATAATCTTTATCCTCTAGCTTTGTATCCAACTCATCAAGAATTGTTGCTATCTTGTCCTTAAATTGTCCTGAAATTAAAATTGACAAATTAAGCAACCAAATGGGAGATTATGTAATTAAAGAAGTGAAGCTCCATAAATAGTTACCTTTCCGAGATGATCTTACCCAGTCCTTGGTGCAAATTAAAGCCTCAATGATCTCAGGATCTAGAGAACTACGAAAAGGACCAACAACACGACCACCAGCACTAAAAGCTGACTCAAGAAACAGGTAGAGACTTGAACAGCCAATACATCACGAGCAAGTGTGGAGAGGATAGGAAAAGTCACTTGGTTGCTCTTCCACCATGACAGTATATCAAATTTTGCACCTTGACCTGTTGGATCAACCCAACGAATTGGGTTCTCTCTCATGTAGACCTCCAATTCATTTATATCCACTTCTTTGGTCCCAGCTCCATCATCATATAAGAATTCCTCAATGTCATTAACACCCGAATCAGTATTACCATGTGGCTGTGAAATACCACTTGGTCCTGCAGCAGTATCTTTCGAAGATTTAGTTACAACACAACTCTTGTAAGCTTGGAACAACTTGTTGACAGTATCCAAGACATGTTTAAGTTTATCTGCAGACTTTTCAGGGTAGATCTTATTTAGAAAATATTGCACTAACTTTTGCTTGTATCTAGGATCAAGAATGCAAAGCTCTGACAAGAGCTAGGTTGGACTTGTCCCAATATTTGTCATATTTAGTTTGCATAGCCACGGCCATAGAAGCAATAGAGAAATCAGCACTTTCACACCATTCGCAAGTGCTAACTTAATCTCACAAAACTTCCACCAAAACAAGTTTCTTTGTTGGATATAGACAACGAGAAAATAACACGTGGCATCATTGAATTTCTCCAAACACTTGCATAATGATTGTGCCATATCCCATTCTTCAGCACTAGGAGCACAGTATCCATATTTATCCTCATGTAAGAACAAAAGCCTTTCAAAAGCTCTCCTATAGTAAATAGCTTGTTTTAACATGTCATATGTGGAGTTCCACCTTGTAGGCACATCAAATGGAAGACTGGAGTTGTTATTCAAGTCACATTCTGCTGCACACTTCTGAAATTCCTCCCATTGTAATGTAGAATTCTTCACAATACCAATAGTAGCTCTAATATTCTTAACTGTATATGCAATTATTTTCAATCCATCTTGAGCAACAAGATTTAATATGTGACATAGACATCTCACATGAAAGAAAGCACCATCACATATCAATGGAGGGACCTTACTAATGTTATAAAGCTTATTAAGCTCTGTCACAACTTCTCTAGCACATTTATCATTTGATGAAGCATTGTCTAGTGTGAGAGCAAACAATTTTTTCTCAATATTCATAGACATTACTCCCTTGACAAATTCACTTGCTAGCCTAGTTCCTGTATGCTGCCCTTTAACATGAATGAACCTGAGTATTCTCTTTTGCATCAACCAATTTTCATCAATCCAATGAGCAGTGATACACATATAACCTTTATTCTGATTTGATGTCCACATATCCATGGTTGTGGAAATTCTATTAGATCTGATTTCAGTTCATCATACATCACTTTCTTTTAGCTTCAAACATCTCTAGTATCTCTTTCCTAGTGGTAATGCGGCACTTGAATGCAAAACTAGGCCGAAGCGATTTGATGAAATCAACAAAATACTCGTGCTCAACCATACAAAATGGATATTCGTGCATAATAACAGCTGTATAGAACTTTTGCAAGCTTTCTTCAGGATCATACAGAAAGTTTGAACTTCGCCTGCTTCAACTCAAGTTCCTGTGACCTCGTTTCAAGGAGTGAATACGGTTCAAATGATTCCATAAGTGCTTTGTGCCATTTGCTGTCTCCGCACCAAACACTCTACCACATTTGTTGCATTTTGCTTTAAGTTGTTTCTCTACCACACCAGTAACTTTGTTCTTAACCTTGTCAGTGTACTTCTTGAAATGATTCCAAACCTCGGAGGTACACTTCTTCTGCCTCTTGGCTGCAGGTTCAACATCTCCTGTGAATGCCCCATCGTCTTCATCAGGAATAACGACAGTGGCCGTGGTTGTCTCATGTGGTACTAATGCATTCGGTGCTGACGATTTTGGTGCCAACGCCGAGTGATCTGTACCAACTACTGAGGTACCAGCCGCAGCCGGAGATGCCCCTGTGCTAGCACAGGCACTCACATTTACATCACCACTACCCATCATAATTCATTAGTTTGTTTATCCTACAATCGAACATGTAACATGTAAATTGAACATGTAATATGTATCAGGTACAATCGAACATGTAACATGAGCAAATATACACTCACAGAAAATATTCACCTAACATGTAAAGTTCATCGATCGTTGGCGGGCATATGTGTTCACGGGCAAATCACGTAAAATATTCACCTACCCGATTTCACCCCACCGATATTTGTGATCCGGAGCTCGGAAGCAATTACCACGAGACAAAAATAAACATGATGAGACATTACATATATTAGTAAATGTTTTGATTAGAAGCAACTTCCATTTCCATAACAATAAATAGAGACTAATTCAAATGAGGCGATCACCATCTGTCCATCTGAAGCATCCAACAAATAGAGCTTCCAAAATCGTAAGCCAGATTACAAGATTATACTACAGATAGCATCAATAGCGTCCATACTTGCTGTCCAGTTCATATATACCGGCCACCTCGCGCTAGCTCCTCGCCGCCGCCTCGCTACTGGCCGGCGCCGCTGGTCATATTCAGCACCTGCCTCGTCCTCCTCGGCGCGGCCGCTCCTCCTCCGCGTCTACGCCGTCCCACGGGGACACCGCCTCTGGCTGTCCGCCATGCTCCAGCTCTCCGGCTGGCCCCTCCTCCTCCCGAGTCCCGCCCCTATGCGTGTCTCTCTACCGCAGCCGCAGACACGGCATCGCCAATCTCCTCCTCCCGCGGAAGCAAAGTGCTAAGCAAATCCCCTCTAGCCTCTAGGCAGATCTGGCGTACCTCGACTTGGCGGCGTAGTTCCGGTGGCGGCGAGGTCGAATCGACGGTGGCGAGGTCGAATCGACGGCGGTGAGGTCGAATCGCCGAGTGGATCTGCGGACGGGCGGAGGCGGTGCTGGGATGGCGGCCCGAGGACGTCCACAGAGGGGAAGACCAGGGGAGCCGCCGCGTCGGCCGTCGGGCTCTCGGGCGTAGATCCGGTGGCGGCGAGGTTGAATCAACGGCGGCGAGGTCGAATCTCCCGTGCTCCAGTGGATCTGCGGACGGGCGGAGGCGATGCTGGGAGGGGAAGACGGGCAAGGGCGCCGCCGCGTCGGCCGTCGGCGTCGGGCACTCGGTAGTCGGCGTCGCCGCGTCGGGCGCTCGGCCGAAGGGATTGAGAGATGGCCAGATGGGGATTTGGGGAATCGGCCGAGTAAATTGGAATCGCGGCCTCGCGCTCGCGGTCGCGGTCGCCCCGAACGGCCGAACCGGTTGCGATCTTTGGCCAGTGGGCTGGTGGCGAAACCGGTATTACCCGCATAGCTAAACGGGTAATATCCGAATATTATACCGGATAATCCGTATCCGTCGGATACCGACCTCCCAAACCCGATACCGTATCCGCCAAAAAATACCCATATCCGGATCCGATACCCGTATAAACTTCCGGGTACCCGAATTTACGACCCGAATTTGACCCGCTTTAATACGGGCGGGCGGGCGGGCGGGAAATACCCGGCCCATTTTCACCCCTAACTACGAGGACCAAGGAGATGAAGGCGGTAAAGACGGTGAAAGCTTAGAGTAGACCTTAGTAGTCTAGCAACTCACCTCAGTTTAGTCGACCAGGCTGACAACTAGGTGGTTCCAATATTAGTCAGGTCTCTGGCTAGTATCAGTTGCACCTAAGTTATCCCAGTCACTTGCCTATGGCAAGATGTGCCCTACCAGTTCTGCCTCCACTATTGCTTCTGCGTTTTATGTAATGTAAACATTTGGCCAGACGGCTCTACTGTAAACTCGACCCAATGCGGTCTATTTAAAAAAACATGATATGTTAATATTAATGCAATGGTATGGTAATTGTCGTGTATGAAATGATCCAACAATGTATTTATGAGCACTATCTACTGATCTAGAGAATGGTGCATTGGTTTCACGGAGGGCTCTGGATTGGCTAAATTTGGGGTCTGACAACAGCGCGCTTGGTAGCAGCCCACTTGTGCCAGCTGCACGAGGAGAAACTACGGTAGTCTCTTTTTCCCACTTCCCGCACATCCACGACGGGGAGCATTTTCCAGAGCGCCTTGAGGCTGTAAGTTCAAGCTACATTAAATTAGTTTTGGTGATAATGATAAATTTAATTGTGAGACTAACTTGTTTATTGATTATGATATTACCTAGTTTCATTTGGATGAAAAGGTGAAAACCATAAGAGGTATGTATTCTGTATCATATTCTTATTTCTTATTACATTTCTCGGATCCAAAATATAGATTTAACTTCACCAAATAGTTAAACATGAATATGTGCATATGTCTCTATTACACATTCTTGTATGCATACATTTTGGGGGAGTTCACTCTATGTTTTGTGGTTTCATTAGTATTGATTCATGTTCATCTTTCTACATATTAATGATCTTTATCTTGAAATATATCCCTTGAGTATATATATCTTGTATAATTTATATATACTCATAATCGGGTTGTCATCTAGTTCCTCCATTATGTATTAATGGTTGAATGGTAAATGACAATCAGATAAGTAAGCTTTACTTAAAAAGCTTATATTAGAATATACAATTGTTATGTACATGTTGTATACTCAAAAAACAATATTTTATCTCATTATTTGTTGAGATTGTTATGAATTACCAAAGAGGGAAGATTGTGGAATCTAGCTCCTCCATTATGAGTTAATGGTGAAATTTGGTAATTAGATGACAATAGATTTGTAGACTAACATTTTCCATGAGCTGAATGAATATGTTAGGTTCCACAAAGAGGATGATTTGGGATGGCTTCATATGTTGAAGATCATCAAGTCAAGTGAAGAATGTATCATGAGTTGATGCATGTCCAAGATGAGATGATCGTGTGTTGATCATCAAGTCAAGTGAAGACCCATCATATGTTGATAGAGTTCAAGTGACAAGGACCCATACTTGAAGTGAAGGTGTGTGCCATCATGTTTCAAGAAGATGCTAAGACAAAGGTATGACTAGCTAGGGTTAAGAATGTGTTTCTAGTTTTTTACCTGTCTTGGAGTTTTGTTGGAAGACCGGATTGCTAGTATAGGTTACCGTACTATTAAGAGGGGTCTTGTGATGCGGACCAACCAAGGATTAGTTGATGCGTAGGGATGGCCCAATCTTTCCCGGTATGATCAGCGAGGTTCCTTCTCCTTGGATAGAGTCTTCTCCTTGTCTTGATGCGGCAAACAATATTGATAAGGGCAATTTGCATCAGTATGCAAGGCGCACACTAGAAGCAATCCGCCGAACTCCCCAAACCGTGAATTCAGCAAGAAGACACGAATTAGAAGAGATGAACCTTGTAGATTCGATGGGCAATCTCAAGAATCTCCTATTCTTGCCTTGCACCAACTTCGCAAACTCCAAACGAAAAAACGTTGCAATCACGCAATTTGGCCGCCACCAACCATCATGGCGATTTTCTCCTTTATTTCACGAGTCTAAAAACTTATCATATCATAGCCTGAGTTACAATGGGGCTAAGGCCCTGGCCTTATATTGGTGCACAATGCACGGCCTTGATTACAACTCACGCACTACTTGGCCTAAGGCCGAAACAAACTCCAATACGAACTAAAAAGGAAATACCTAAACTGCTACCTCTGGTTTCTCTCTCAATTTGCGACTTAACCATGAGGATTCCGTGGCTGGCACCTCATCCATTGTGTGGGGCTTCAAAATATCTTTCCAACGAGTCCAAGAACGCCCAAATCGGACTCCGTTTGTGAAAGTTATGGACGTTTTAGTATCGGTCTTGCCAGCTGTCCCAATCCGAGTCCGAATCGGTTTCAAATCTTTATATGTTTTGTTTTCTTGTTCAAGGGGCTTCCAAATCCATTTGGAACCTGAAAAGGAATCTTTCTCAACCTTTAGAAAGTCATGGTGTGGTCAGATTTTATCCTTACTTGCATTGCAATACTCGGACTCCTTATGTTTGGCAAGTCTCGCGCGTCTCTCTGGACAGCTCGTGCAACTTCCAATGAAATTGTCATAACTTTGTGTAGGAAGCTCCAAATCAAGCGCCGTTTAATTTGTTGGAAAGTAGACTTCATTAGCTTTGCAAATATGTATTTTTTGTGTCGTAGAAACCTCAGAATTGACGTTGAGAACTTCATGAACTTTGTGGACAGAACTGCAAACACAAGAACTTGATTGATCTTGTGTCTTCCTCTTGGCCACATCATCTTGTCTAGTAGGTTGAGTCTCATCATGTGTTGATAGCTCAACCTCACTTGATCTAGCTCTCTTCGGCATGAGGCTTGTATTTGCAAATATGTTTTGCAAATAGTTGAAGCTCATGTGTTGAATCCTTGTAACATGTAACTATATATTGCGAACATATTTTACAAGTGTTTGAAGTCCATGTTTTCATTCTTTGTAGTATGGGGCTTATATTTGTAAATGTGTTTTGCAAATAGTTAAAGCTCATGTATAATCCTTGTGTCATGATTTTAAAAGTGTGCAAATGTGTTTTGCAACTTGTTGGGAATCATGTTTGATCCTTGTGTGCATGATACTATTGCTTGCAAATATGTTTTGCAAAATCTGTTGAAGTATCTATACTTCTCAAGGAAATCAAAACTACTACTGTGTAGTCTGTGATACTGACACTGACCAGAACTACCGGTGTTGTAATCACAGAACTACCGCGTGTGTTGGTGGTCGAAGACCTTCGTGGTTGAGAGCTGACTTGGTCGAAGCAATGTGGTCAAAGACTTGTGTGGTTGAAGATCTGTGTGATCAAAACCAGCGTGGTTTAACCAGCATGGTCGGAATCGACATGGTCGAGATCTGTGTGATCAAAACCAGCATGGTTGGAATCGATGTGGTTAAAGATCTGTGTGATCGAAACCAACGTAGTCAAACCGATGTGGTCGAAGATCTATGTGATCAAAACCAATGTGGTTGAACCGATGTGGTCGAAAGCAACATGGTTGAGATCTGTGTGATCGAAACCAGCATGGTCGAACTAACATGGTTGGAACCGACGTGGTTGAGACCTGTGTGGTCTAAACCAACATGGTCAAACTGACATGATTAATACAACACACCATGCCGCTCTACCTACTGATCAGCACATGTGTTGCATCGTCTAGCTATGTGCCCCTCTTGACCGTATCGCCCGCAGCGTGCACCATATGCTCTGGCTTGCGCTTCGTTCATATCATTTCTAATACATCGGCTCTGTCGCTGACCATTCCCACCCTTCAACATGTTAAAATCTGGAATCCAGGTTCTCCCTGCAATGTCTAAGGTGGCAAAGTTTCCCACAACTCTAAACCCCCTGAGCTCCCCACACCACGCATGCAGTACCATCTTCTTGAAGAAGTACTCCGACATTAAGTTCGAAGGATCCATGCCCACGGTCCTGCATACAGCGAGGACATGAGAGCATGGCTTGTGTAACAGCTTCAGCTTATTGCATGTGCAGTTAGGTTCATTTGCATGATCTCCAGGCATACCTCGTGGGTAACAAGGGAACGAGCTGTCCCAATCTGGCTCTATCACGGAGCACCACGTCGAAATGATGCTCCCTGTTGCCCATGACGTGCACTGTGTGCAATTGGCCCTTCCGTGCCTTCGTCTCCATGTATTTCGTAATTTTTGACGAGTACAATGCTCGGGGATTGGCCGCATGAAGTGCGACATTCGTGTACGTCTCCTTGAAGTAGTCGATTGTGATGTGAAGAACACCTTCCACGATGGCGACAAGGGGCTAAGAACGAAGGCCCCTGAGAACCCAATTGTACACCTCTGCAAGGTTAGTCATCATTATGTCGTACCTTGCATCGTCCATGTCGTGCAACAGCCATCACTTCTCTAATGGTTCTCCCTCGATCCACTGCGAGAAGCCCTTGATGTTCCGTGAACTCCTCCTTCTCGGACCAGCTGGGTTAGGCTCATCAAGTGTTAGCAAGCATTCCGGTTGTGCTACCCCAGGCATGACCGACCCCTTGTTCCTCTAGTCGACATGCTTCTTGCTGTGCTCATCCAACAATGCCCACAAAGCATCAAATTTTCTTCACTAGTTCTACATAGTCAGCCTCTTGAATAGATTCATCAATGGTTGTTTCGAAAATTGGCTATAAAGGTGGACGTTAGGTTACGATACCTCGCCAAAACACTACTGAGAGTGTAAGAGTGCGGCTCTACCTTCGACACAATCCAGTGAGTCTCATACTTGAGTCTACGTGCGTGCACCCTCCAAGGACAATCGGCCTGCTTGCACTTCACGGTGTACTGCTCCTGGTTAGATTTCATGACCCGAAAAGTCTGCTACATTGAAATAGCCCACAGCTTGATGGCATCTTGCAGCGATGCATTGTCAACAAATATTGAATGCAACCAAACATCTGTCTCATGATACTCTCACGGTAATTCATGCTCATCATGTGCGAAAACACTCTCAGCATCAAACCAATTCCATTCCTACAGGACGGGAGTTCATTCTCATCCGAACTGTCCTTGTTGTCCTCCTGTATAGCTTCCTCTTCAGCCCATGCTATCTGGTCATCCCACTCCATCTGCTACACTATGTGCTCAATATGCCCCCCTTCATCGGCTTGTCCTGTTCCCTCACCTTGGCATGACCATTGTACCTCTACTCCATGTACCGTATCAGCCTCGTCACAAGCATCTTCCTTCTCTTCGCCAACATACGGGCCACCCGAGCTGCTCGCACCTCCTGGAGTAAGGCCGTACGCACGACCTTGCACAGCTTCTAATGGGCATGGTTACACAAGCAGCAAACACTCGTATCCACGGCGTCAGCACTCTTGCACAAACCCTTTCCACGCAACAGTGTGCAGCAATGGTCTCAACTCCCATCTGATGTCCGTGGGAGACTGGCTCCAAAGGCCTTGTGCGACGACGCTGCACACCTCGGGGTCCAACGAAAAACTCTAGGTAAGCCAATGCATCACATCTGAGATTCGAGCATTCTCGTCGTCCGGGTGTACTAAAGTGGCTTGCGAAAAGCACTCAAATCCACACCATTCGGACCTTCACGAACGGTTCTAGAGCCGTAATGCACTCTCAATGTAGTGGGTATCGGCATTGCTAATGTCTACCTGTATATATTTTTTAATTTTACAACATGTCAAATTGCATCGCATAATACGAAAGTACTGATGGACTACAATTCACATTTCACATATCGTTCGTCTGTTGTAACCAACTACACTAACCTCCTACTTGAACTTCCTTTCGGCACCCCACACAACAACGCCTGTAATGGCCCAAGTTTTTATAAGAAAATAAATAATATAAAAACAATTTAAAATAAAAACAAGTTTTTTGATTGCCTAAGTTTTAATTTTGTTTTACCTTGATTTTCTGCTTTTAAAAAGGCTAGATTTGAAAAGTAATTGAAGTAAAAACCTAAAAATATTATTAAATAAAGGATATTTTCTATTTCTATAAAAATAATATTTTAAATTAGTTATTTGAATTTATTTGGCTTTTATTTGGTTTTTCTGTGTTTTTCTAGAGTTTAAAAATCTAATTTTAAATTAAAAAAGTATTTTAAGTTTAAAAATATAATACCAAATTAAGTTGGAAATATTTTATCTAAGTCCAAAATGGTTCCAGGAATTTCTATGAATGTTTTTGGAAGTTTTGGAATTTATTTGGTATTTTCCTGAGCCTTTTTGATTTTTGGGCTTTTCTGGAAAATCAAATTTGAAAATTAAAATTAAAACACTAGCCCCCCTCCGGGCGACACGTGGATAGTCCAGATTTGCCCAAATCACCTCTTGGCCCATCTCCCCGCCGTCTGCACCTCTTTTCTCTCTCCCCCCTTTCCCGGTCGCCCGATCTCCTCCCTGGCGACATGGCACCATCTCTACCGCCCGCCTATTCCCTCTCGTCCATGCCTCATAGCTGTCTGATTCACATCCAATGGTTATCGCTGTCCCTCTCCCTCGCTCTCACCGACAGGTGGGTCCCACCTATCAGGCCTTTTTCCTCCCTACCTCCTTCCTCCTCACACACACGTCCGCTTCTGCCATTCCTGCTGCCACCTTGCCTCGACCGGATCCCCTTCCTTCCTTTCCCCTCTCTCCCCTATCCTTCCCCAATCTTTGTGCTCGATTCCCCTTCTCCTTCCGCAATCACCGTCGGCCACCAAGACCTCCGGTGAGCGATTGCCGCTGCACCTCCCCTCCTCGGCCCTATTTAAACCCTCCCCGGGCACCCCCACCCTCGCACCGCCACCTTCTGCTCGTATTCCCCTCCCCAAGCTATAGCCGCTGGATCAGACCTCCCCGAGCCTCCCCATCGGCACCCTCACCTTCCCCAGCCATCGTCGTCCTCGGGCACCACTCCTCCAAGCTCGAATGTCGTCGGAGCGCCACCGCACCGGAGCACCCCCGCCACCGCTGCCTCCCATTCGCTGCCGACCATCCTCCGGCCGCCTTCGGTATAACCTGTTCCCACCCCCGTGTTGCGCTCACTATCCTTTCTTTTTTGCTGGCCTCGCCACTCGCCGCCGGTCACCGGAGCCCTGCCGACCGTAGTGCTGACGTGGCTGCCATCTAGCGCCCAATGGCATGCCACCTCGGTGCTTTTCCACCCCGTTAGTGCCACAAAAGTCTCCGTGCCACCTCAGCCTCCCTCTGGTCCATGGACCTGGTCCACGGTAGATCGGGCCCACATGTCAGTCTCTGTTCGAAAATCAAATCAGGGCTGACGGCATGCTGATGTCATATACCTGATTTTCCTTTATAAAAATAATTCAGCCAAAAAATAAAATCCCTGCCAACGTAATAAATCCCCTTTTCAATAAAAAATAATTCCAGAAATTCCAGTTTATTCTTTTTCTGTGATTTCAACCTTCTGAGAGCCCGTTCTCCTTCGTCCTAGCTCCGATTGAGCCCATTCAAATTCCTAAATTTGCCAAAAATTCTGATCTATCCATTTATACCCTCATTTTAACTATTTTGAGTTTATTTGAATTTATTTGGATTTTATTTGAGTTTACTTAGGTATTTTCACGTGTAGATTGTGACGATTCGGAAGAATGCTTCGACGACGACTCACACCAGACTGCAGTGCAAGGCAAGTCACACACCTTGACCATGTTGATTCTAGATTGCAAAATAAAATTATGTTAATTTAAATTATACTGCATGCATATGTTTACTCAAGTATTTCAATTCCAGTTTTAAACTTAGTTAATTCCCAATTGTTATTGACACCTTTGATCTTGTACAACATTATACCTTGTCACCCTAGAATAAAACTCTAGTTAGTACACTAGTATGGACTAGAGAATTTTATATCAAAAGCTTAGATCTGCTTTGACATAATCTTTATTTTGGGATAACCTTTTCACATAAAATGATAAGCTTTTCAAAGTTATTCTTGACTTCAGTGAGTTAAGAAGGATTATGAAATATTTTGAAATAAAATATAAAATCTAGTTTAGACTTAGGCTAATGGTTAGGTGGTGGGTGCAGGCATGCACTGTTGTTCGGTGACACAGTGTTGATTGTCGGATACAGGGGGTATGTGGTTGAGCCTAAGTCAAATTAAGGACTGGTCTGTGAGCTACTATTGCAAAGCCCTATCATACTATCACAAGATGGTATGGGACAATCCTGACTGACTAATTTGTGGGTCCCAACCTAAGTCATGTCGTAGGTTGAAAGTGAGCATAGCGTACGCCATGAGAAGTCTCACTTGGCTCAAGAGGGGGTCCCAGTCTGGTGGATTCCTTACTGGGGGTGAAACCTTAGTGTTGGCTTGACCAGGTAGAAGGCTTTGCATTGTAAAGGCCTTGTCATGATCTCTCCGTTGCACACCTAAGGAAGTGTGTTAATCGCGTGGCAATATAAGATGATCATGTCTTGTGGGTAAAAGCTATACAACCTCTGCAAAGTGTATAATCTATCCTGGATAGTCGTGCCCACGGTCATGAGCTACTTGAGTAAGTTTTTTCACATATTAGATTTGTTTTTCAAAAATGTTTTTTTAAAAAAAGCTTATGGATGGATGAAATCCTCATGAGATCTTTTAGAAAAGATGGTCTGGGTGGGATGCCCGTGGTTAGGTTAGTGTAGGGGATGGACCTGCACTAACGGTATTAATTTTATTTACAATTACTATTTTTACTTATTGTATTAAATTCAGCAATTTCTAATCTATTTATTGTATTTTTTAAATGCTGTTTTATGCACAAATAACCCTATATGCCTTCCTTTGTTGCCTTTATCATTATGTTGCATTTCTCCATGTGACTTGCGGAGTACAAGTTTGTACTCACCTTGCTATCTCCACACAGAGGAATATGACTTTGACTATGGTGAAGATCAGGATGAGTAGGCCGTGTCTTAATATTGTTTGCCTGTGGGCAGGCTTGTTGGGCTTCTTCCGCTTCGGTGTTTTCTTCCGCTACTTATGTTTAAATTTGGCTTATGTGCCGTGGATGTAAACTTCGGCAATCATGCCCATATTTAGTTAATAAATGTCATTATAGTTGATATTTATCTTTGTTGTCCACTATGTGCACTAGCTGATCCTGGACTAGTGCGATTTACACAGAAGATCTAGGAGTTGTTGCTCTGAGGTCCGACGACGCTGCACTTTTCTCACTACTCGAGCTGTCCCCTAAATGAAATAATTCATAATGGTTTCGATAATTTACATGATATATCGATTTAAATGCCTACTG
This sequence comes from Dendrocalamus sinicus, assembly GCA_036346575.1. Lineage (NCBI taxonomy): Eukaryota > Viridiplantae > Streptophyta > Magnoliopsida > Poales > Poaceae > Dendrocalamus > Dendrocalamus sinicus. The sequence goes on from CM070670.1 coordinate 11,313,687, forward strand.
TTGTGGCTACAAACCAAACAGAGAGAGAGAGTATGGTAGTGGAGAGTTAGGTGAGCAAGTGCTTAGGGTTCTCCCCATGGCCTGTATCGTGTATATATATCCTCATGGGGAGTGTTTTTACAGTGATACCCTTACATCTGAACATCCCCCTCAGGGGCACTTTCGTCATTATACATGTCCCATTTTGGGCCTTACAACCTCCTAATAGGCCTGCTGGGCTTAGGTGGGGGCCACCCCTACAACAGGAGCCTCTCATGGTGAAGGGCTTCACGGGCCGAAGCCATGTTGCCGAGCCCTTTGGACCCCTCCGTCCCTGCGGCCTGTGAGCTTCCTTAACGCTTGATGGAGCCTATTGCTTGGTGTAGTATTCGCCCTGCCGCGAAGGCACATCGCCGGGCGAGTTGGCAGAGTCATCCTAGCCCCAGGGTCCTCCAGTTGCGGGGTCAAAGTCGGAGCCGAAGTTGGAGCCAGGAGCGGGGCAGGGTTGGGCACCTTCGGTGGGCCTGGCCTGCTGGCGAAGTGTGGCCACGACCTGGTTGCCTGGGCTCCCCTCGACCGCAGGTTCCTTGGGTGGTGGAGTCGAAGTAGAGGCGGAGACAAACCCCGCATCGCGGACTCTCCTGGGGGCGAGGTGTGCGAGACTCCTGCGCATAACCCCGGCGATCGGTAGGGTGAGGGGCTTCGCCCGGCCTGATGTCGACATGGCTGGCGGCTCCGTGGTGTGCTTGTGCGCTTTAATGGCACCTGGAATCCCGCTGAGCCCTGAGCTATCAGGAACAAGCTACTGCAGCCGTACGCGCTGTTCCATCTGGAGGGCACATGCGACGAGCCGCGATTGGTGCGTCGTGGGTTGTCAACGATCGCACGACCGCGGTTGTTCGCCCCTTCCCAAGGGGCCGGGGCGAGTGGCAGGGTGCTAGTGGCGTGTTATGCACTGTCCGGCCACCTATCAGTATGCGCGCCCAGCTGTCGGCAGCTGTGCTTCCTGATCGTGGGCAGCCGAACCGCTGGGCTCCTGCCGGTCGTGCTTCCGCACGTGCGGCCGCGGGTTGAGGTTCCCGTCGGCTCCGGGACGCAGCGAGTATATATATACGTCGTCGTCCTACGCCATCCTTCATAGGGCCACGGCTGGAATGATCTTGGTCTCGAAAATAGACTGCCTCTGTTCATCTGCATTCTTTGAAGGGACTGTCTTGCGGCAGGATTAGCGTGGATGGGCATTGTCATAGAATGTTGATGAACAGAAGGATGCCTTTTTCGAGTTTCGGAAAAAACTTATCTTCGTCCTGGCGCAGGGCGCCGTGGTCCGTTGGCTGCGCCGAGTCCTACGCGATGGCGCCAACTGTTGTGGCTACAGACCAAACAGACAGAGAGAGATAGTATGGTAGTGGAGAGTTAGGTGAGCAAGTGCTTAGGGTTCTCCCCATGGTCTGTATCGTGTATATATATATCCTCATGGGGAGTGTTTTTACAGTGATACCCTTACATCTGAACATCCCCTCAGGGCACTTTCGTCATTATGCATGTCCCATTTTGGGCCTTACAACCTCCTAACAGGCCTACTGGGCTTAGGTGGGGGCACCCCTACAACACCTACATACCAGTTATAAATGGTATACATGTTTTTCCAATATACTAACAACATTACATTCATTTCTATTTAATCATAAATATTACATATGATTGTTTTTTACATACCAAATTATTAAATTCTAACATAAATATTTACTAAATTTTGTAATACCTACAAATTTCTACGGATGATTCATTTGTACGTAACAGTGACTGAATTTTCTACAGCTACAATTTTGTACGCATACCAATTTGCTAACGATGCTAATTTTGTAAAACTATGTTCGCTAAATTATATACAACTATATGCTTCTATGGCTGCTAATTTCCTAATACTAGATTAACTAAATTTTCTATACCAAAAATTGAACTATTTCTATCTACATCTATAATTTTCTACTAACACTAACAGTCATATACAACATTGCAAATACAAAAAAATACTTATAGTTATAATAAATGTACTGCATATATAACATTGCAAATACAAAAAAAAGTACCTGAATTTGCTTCTTCCTCTCCTCTCCTCCCCCTCCTTCCTCTCCTCTCCTTTTTCTCCTCTCCCTCTCCTTTTCTCTCCTCCCTCTCCTCTCCTCCTCCTCTCCCTTTTCCTCCTATCCTCCTCTCCCTCTCCTCTCCTCCTCCTCCTCTCCCTCTCCTTTTCTCTCCTCCCTCTCCTCTCCTCTTCTCCCTCCCTCTCCTTCTCTTCTCTCTTTTCTTTCCTCTCATCCTCTCCTTAGCCAAACACAGTTCTCTTTTTTCTCTGTCTGTTGAGGCGGTGGCCGAGCAGCATCAATTTTTACACCCCTCAGTCGCCTAGCTTTTAGGCGACTGGACTCCAATCGCCCAACCATTGGGTGACAGCATTTGCAGTCGCCCAACGGTCGGGTGACAGTAATTATTCACCAAATTGCGTGTCACTTGGCCATTGGGCGATAGGCTCTAGTCATCTAACGGTTGGGCGACTGGAGCCTATTTCTGCAAAAAAATTTATCGTGGGTATATTTCTGTTATTTCGAATAAAAATAGATTATTCATACAAAAAAATCGCTTTGAATCAGCTTGCATAATCAGTGCAGTGTCATCAGCATACTGAATGATTAGGAAGTCTACTTGGCTCTCTTGGGGTATCGACAGGTGGAAAAGCTCTCTGCTAAATGCTTCATTTACTATGGATTGTAACAAATCTGCTGCCAAAACAAAAAGCAAAGGAGAAAGCGGATCTCCTTGCCTTACTCCTCTTTTGCACTGAAACACTTTCTAGGCACACCATTTAAGAAGATTGATGAAGTTCCTGATTGGAAAATCTGCTTAATCCAATCAATCCATTTGGTGTCAACCCTTGTGGTGAAGCATCTCTAGAATGGCACTATGTTCTTCTTTCTTTCTCTTTCTTTCTTTTTCTTATCATTTAGTTACAGATTTTCCCAAATATCTGTAGTAGGGTTTTTTTTTGTTGTTTCTCATCTTCATTATTATTTTCACTAGATTTTCCAAAATATTTGTAGCAAGTTTTTTGGTTGTTTCTCATGTTCATTATTATTTTTCACTACTGTGTATATTAATTTTTATTTTGGTCACCCTAATTGTCTTGATTTGTTTCACCAATATTTTTCATTTGCTCTACTAATGTTTTTCAATTGTGTCATTTAATATCTTGAATTGTTCCGTAAATATGATTTTTCCACTAATATTTTTTACTTCTTCCAAACAAACCCAATGAAAATTTTAGAACATCGTCGATAAACCGCTGGAAATTTAAATAAACTAAATGCATGAAACATTAGCTCATACACCCTAACTTAATGCGTGGAACATCGCTGATAAACTATTGGAACATCAAAACCAAATATGTGGAACATTTTATTTTACTTACCGGAACATCCAACATGGACCCGGTTCATTTCCCATGCCCAGTTCAAAACATACACACTAAACATCGTCTGTGAACTATTGGAATAATGGAAAGTAATGCATGAACATTTGATTTTCTATTGGAATATATATTATATGATTTCATTAATTAGTTTAAAAATATGCAAATGGGGTCTTAGTTTGAAGATCTCGTCATAAGTAACATGATGGTTCAAACGGATCGTGAATTGGACACTCGGTTTGAAAGATATAATCATTTTAATTTTTGATTGAAAAAAACCCGTAGCGTAGGCCATCAACCAAACAGCCCAAAAAATACTCAAAAAAGATAAAACAAATTGGATATTTAGCCTTGTCGGGTCGGGCTGATTTAGGTATGGCTTTTCCAACCCAGCCTAGCCCAGCCCGATGCATGGATAGTTCTAGATCTTTCCGAGAAAAACAAGGAGTACTTTTTTTTCATGTCCTATCTGTCATGCTATAATTTTGCAAGAAAAGAATTACTCTAAACATACTATGAAATCCCCATATTTCAAATGTGGTCTATTTTTTCATGCATGGTTTTTTACCTTTTTTTGTAAGGGCCACATTTGTTTCTTCCATCTTGGTTTGTAACAGAAAAATGTGTAGAAAACCATATGGTTTTCTCATTTTATTTTTGGTTAAAAAAGCAGACCGTACAAATCCAAAATAGAGTTGGCACTCGATAGACTATGCTTTTGAGTTGTTCCCAAACTCCAAATTCACAGACTTTGTCCTTATTTTATCTCAGCAAGACACGGGCAGATATCGAATTAACTCTTTTCAACTGTTCTTTAAAAACTTTTTCCAGCTGATTTACTTTCTCTTGCAATAAAAGAGAGGAAAAATACGTCAAGTGCCATTCATTCTGTTCAGACTGCATTTCTCAGTACATTAGCAGGCTAGCTAGCAGCTCATCCCCTTCATATGAACAGCACCAGATCACACCGTCTAGCACTGCAACACAAATGATGAGCTGCATCATTGCATGCCATCAAACAGGAACTCTGGAAGCATCCAAGACTACTTCCAATGATAGTATGCAATCAGGCTTGGGTCCAACACATCTGCATCACACAAGTAACAGGTTGTAACAGCAGAAGAAACGAAGCAAGGTACCAAACTACCAATTCGCAAGTTGGCAGCACGGCAAGAGACAAAAGAAGCATCCAAGGAAATCTCCAAGATGCTTGCAGAGACAGGCATGAGGCATCTGCATCTCCAATTAATTTACCTTAATGAGTTTGCTAGACATGTAGAGAGAGGCATAAGCACAGTGAGATAGAGAAGAATAATGGAGAGGGAGCTGGGAAGGTGTTAATACATGGCTTGACATGCATTTTGTTGCTCAGAGAGTAACAACGGCAGAAACACCAAAGTAACTGACTGTTTGGGGAGTGGCCTCTATCTTGGTCCAATCGCCCCACCATACGTAAACCTAAATATGTGTATAACTAAAAGACATGCTCACGTAGGCCATGCCAAGGAAATAACTTATTTGCTCCGACTAGTAAACACCCCAATAAGGTATTTCTGTAAACACCTTCACCCATGGTATATATATATATATATATATATATATATATATATATATATATATATATATATATATATATATATATATATATATATATATATATATATATATATATATATATATATATATATATATATAAGCCTCTTTTCTACTCCCGGGTGTAATTACACCCTATGTCGTATCTCACAACATAGGTAGTATCTCGCGTAACGGAGAGTATGTACGTGTAGTATATGAGTATTTAAGACCATCTAGGTGGTATGAACACTTTTTCAGATGTGGTATGTACATTTTTTCGACATGCTCCTTTTTATGTGCGTATATGAAGGTATTTACAAAATAAGCTAAAAACTATGCACTCCCATGCAATTTTTTCGTGTGGTTCATATTGGAGTATCTTATAATCAGTATACGAGTATATCTAAAGTGATAAAGAAGTATTTCAAGTTTGTTTAGGTGGTATATTAGAGGTGGGTGTAATTACACCCGGGAATAAAAGATATTTTTCCTATATATACATATATATATACACATATACATATATACATATACATATATACACATATATATACATATACACACACATATAGATACAAACACATATATATATAAGGCACCATAGGAGAAAGGACATTTTGTGTGAAAAAGACTAAGGTTGGGTATGGTGCATCCACTCTACACCTCTCCCCTTTCTTCGAGTTCTAGGCTCTAGGTGCCCTCCTCGGGCTTTCCGAAGCTCCGGTATGTATTATTTGGCACGTAACCACAACACAGACAAAATGCAACTCATTTGCATATGTTGTGCTCAACAACACAGTTATGACTTGCGAAGCATCTATGGGTACTTAATTACTTGCAAAGGGAGATCTATATGCTAAAGGGCCCATTTGTAACATATAAATTTTACAAGAAATAATTCAAATCTTATATAAAACAAAAAAAATCCATATTCTAAACAGGACTAATTAGCTACTAACGTCGTTCCAGTGTTCACAATTTCACCTCCGAAAATTGTTCCAAAACGAAACATTTAACCCTGCGTTGTTCATTGCTGATGATGACCCCAAGATTAAGCTAAAGTAGGCGCCCAAACAACTAGAAATTGCATTTTATAATGCCACAAAACATATAAATTGCTCAGGTCTTCAAGGCTCAAGTGTGTAAATCATAGTAGTTGTTCATGTAATTCCAGTATAGGCATATGTACATTGTAACACTACTACAAAAAGATTATACTGAATGTCTTATCATAGACGGTTTCCTCAAACCGTCTGTATTATAATTATCACATACGATTTTACAAGCGTGCTTCATGTACTGTCTATGAAACCCTACTATCACAGATGGTTCTTATTAATAACCATCTGTGATATTTCACAGACGATTATTAATACGAATCATCTATGATAATTGAGACATCACAGATGGCTTTTAATTAGAACCGTATGTGATAGTTCACATACAGTCATTAATATGAATCGTCTATGGCAGTTGTGTATCATAGATGGCTTGTGGATGGAACAATCTGTGATATGCTTCCTCTCCCTGATGCGCGCTTTCGATTGTTTCGGCTCCCAGATGCGTCTCTTCGTCTCACGAGCCAAATGTATTCCTTGTTGTATAAAAATGATCGTTCGCCACCGGAGATTAATCCTGTACGAGCACCTCACCGGCCGGCTATCTTCCTTGTCTTCCTTGTCTCTCAAGCACAAATAAATGGCTCTCTATTCTTCCTTGTCGTTGGCATTGATGGCCAATCTGGCTATCCTGAATGAGCACCTCACCGGTCATATGCTGGCGGTTGCTACAGAAGGATACTATGCCAACAGTGTCCTCCCTCCTATGTCCGATGATTTACCAAAGCAATTGAAGGCCACCTTCCGCCGTCTTGACATCCTCCTCCACTGCATTTTTTGGTTGGTCTCCCGCATCCGGCGAGCTAACCTTGCCATCAATGTGGTCCTCTACAACGACATTGCATGTCTCCAAGAGGCTTGCAGTCACTTGGAGTGCTTAGTCGAGGCGGCGGGTGACTGAGTCAACCTTGCCGAGACCCCTCAAGAAAAAAGAGCCTATTGGTTCAATTCGACTTAATTGTTCAGTTGGAGGGTGCTCAGAAGACACTCGAACAATCGCGTCAGCGGGTGGACACATTTGGGTGTCATTCACTAATGATCCTGAACCGTCCGATGTCGACCATGTCGCCTACAAAGTTTTGAAGATGGAGATTGCATGCTGCCTCCGACACTAGAAAAAATATCAAAGCAGTTAGGTTTCTACTTTTTTGTTATCTTTTGTAAGAAACGACTTGCGATGTTGTTTGGGCGCTGTATATTTATGTAAAATTAACTAGTTGAATTTGCATTTACTCTCTTTTATATATGTAAATGGTCTCGGTATAACGACATGACAACATTACTAACGGGTAAAAAGCAACTAAGTAATACATATTTACTCCAGAGTCATTACTAAATTTGTATTTATGTATATAATTTAGATTTTAGAACCGTATTTATCACAGATACTTCTACTTTAGAACCATCTGTGATATTTATTCGCAGACAATTATTAATACACATCATCTGTGATAAGTAATTATCATAGATGGTTCGTAATAATAATTGTCTGTGAAAAATCTATTATCACATATGGTTCTTATTAAGAACCATTTGTAAATTATCATAGACGGTTATTAATAAGAACTGTACGTGATAGTGCAAGACCATTGATGGCTCATCGTTGGACGTGTCTAGGATACGCTGTGTTATTAAATGGCTAGCTAATGGGGTCCTGACAAATCTGTCTTCATTGTGCTGCATTGAAGGAGGCAGCCGGCTTTGGGAAGTTTGGTGAAATCATAACATTTGCAGATCTAACTCTTGTAGATCTATTTGGTCTTGGTGATTAAAGGTTAGTACGTATTTGCTTCTAATTATATACCTTATAATAAAGAGATGTGATAGCTAAGTTTACATCTAGCTTAATTGGTAGTTTGCTCCAATTTAAGAATGAGTCACTACTTCTAGTTTACTTTAATATATTCATGCTTGATATATAAATTGCTTCATGAATAGTACATAACTAGCTACTTAACTTAGACATGGATAATTTATTATAAGGTGAATTTCAATTATGTGTAAGTATTAGGCTGGCTAGTTATATAGTAGTATTAATAATCCAATTTGACACTAATTTATTACATGCATAGCATAGATGGACAGAAGCTGGATGTACGTTGAGAACCGTGTGAGTGAAGAGTACCTTAATGGTGTGTCTGCTTTTAGAAGAGCGACCTAGAAGGATATGTTGAAGAAGCGAATGGAATATATATGTCGGACCTCGGGTTAGCAAACCCAGATCCTCTGTGATTCCACCGCACTATTCCCTGGATCAGTAGATAGTGCTCACAGATACATTACTGTATATCAAAAACATACCATGCGGAAGCGTAAATAATACAGTAACACTTACTCATGGGTCGATTAGGCCGAAAACGATAAATTGCAGCAGCGGAAACTTCACACAGGTGGGACCCGCAGGACTTGCCCACAGGCAGCCAACTGGGGTTCGTGACCTAGTCCATGGCCTCATCGTCTTCCAGCTCTGTCGACACTTTTAGGCATCGCAGGGCTTGACTTTATTTCCTTTCTAACTGAATGATGGCAGTTAAGCCAGAATGAGTACGATGATGCTCAGCAAGCCACCACACAGGATGCAATAATAGATGCAAGGCTATCAAAGGAGGCTTGAGGTTCTTTTATTTGCTTAATGCGACATTTGCAATAATCATAATTAAAATTCCTATGACTTGGCATTTTATAAACATGCTTTAAAGAGTTTGAAATTGTGCAATAAATATAGCAGTGTCGGTTCCATCCACCGATTACATGGTTCCAACCACCTATGCTTAGCTTTTGATCATTATACCACTTGCATATTATCAATCACGCTGGAGTACGTCCCTCCAGGAAAAAGCCCAAAATCAGAGTACATCCCTCTGATAGGTTTTTGTCCCACCCACAAAGGTTTTTTTTTGAAATAGAACTAACTCGAGTAAGTTCCCATGTCCGCCCTTGACCGTGGGCACGGCTGCTCGAACAGTTTTACACTCTGCAGAGGTTGTACACTTTCACCCCAAGAGATAACTTATCTTAATAGCCAACATGCTTCCTTAGGCATGAGACCCAGATAATTTATCACAAGGCCTTTACCTTACTCAGATCTAGCTAGACATCACCCGCTGAGGTTTCACCGCTGAAGGGTTAAATCCACCACAGTCAGAAGCCCCCTCTTGCGCCGTATGAGTACAGTAAATCCCTGTGCCTCACTGTGAGTAAACCAGTACACCCTGGCACCCACTTTCCACTGGTGATATCTGAACTAAACCCTTGCAAGTTAATCAGCCAGGTCGTACCCATATAGACTTGTGGTTGTACTGTTTTACACCGGGAGGTCATCACAAGATTCAGTCCTTAATTTGTCCAGGCAGTTCTTACCACAAACCACGGGTTCTCGTGCGACATCAGCACCATCCACTCTCACCAACCGCCCAGACAAGTATAGCATGTTATGAGGGTTTTGAGAAGCATAAAATAAGTAATCACAAAGTATTCAGCCACGTACATCCCGTGACTGCCCCAAAACAAGTTCTTATGTTTTTGAAGATTGATGATTAGGGCGACTAGCGCCCTGGACTTTGATACGACTAGCATGGCATTTAATATGACTTATAGCTAATAAGATTATCATTAATTTCTATGGTGACAAGGATCAGGTAATTCAAGTATCAAGGGATGGCATAATAAATTTAATACAACATCAAGTGGGTATATAGCTACCTTAAGCTTTGACATATATTTGCATAGCAAATTAAGCATGCAAGTTGATAGGTTAAAAGAACATAGTTTTGCATAAAATGTAGGATCAATATGATCAAAGTGATGACTTGCCTTGCTTGGTGTACCATGGCCTTGATTGATCTAAGTCAAAGCCTACTTAGTCAGTGCTTATAATTTGCTGATCTTCGCGTTTACCCAAGTCTCGATCTTGTTGAATCAAATGCCTTGTCGAGTCTTCCGATTCTAATACGCGGCAAAGAAAAGAAGGACCAAATAAATCCAAACACTTTAAATGCCCGATTTAATTTAAATTATACATTTATTATGATTTGAGAATAGAAGGATGATTCGGATTAATGGGCTGTAAGCACAACGGTAGATGAATTAGGTGAAGGAATGAATTATCTAAGTAGCTTTACCGTGAGGGAAAATTAGGATAAAGAGGGATTGGAGGTGAAGAAGGATGTTATCGGAGATAGTAAAGAGGAACATAACTTTGTGATTTTAGAAGGCAGGGATTTTACACGAGATGAGTATGATTTTAAAAACTCAGTGTAACTTCGATATTTCATGTGGCAATACTAATTTGAGATTGCGACTGCCAACTTAATGAACCCATCTTTTAATAGTTTTATTGAAGTATGGAGTTGGTCCTTTTAGTCCAATTTTTAAGGTTGATTTTCTGCTTAATTAACCAGGTTATTAGGAATGGTCATCGATTGTGATTTGCTGGAGAGGGGTGCTATGAATCAATAGGGACCTTCTTAATAAAGCCATTTCTTTCATTAGTAATTATTCTCGACCATTAGATTTAGATCCTGAGATAATGATTAGAGATTTGGGCGTGAGACGAAGATTAATGATGGCTCTTTCTTGTTCGAGAGTTCTTAATCGCAAACATCTGTCATTTTAAATCTTAGTATTTAGGATAAATGTTGAAATCTTTACTACAAATATTTTAAGCACTTTGTAAAAAGATAGCTTCCATGATTTCTGATATGAGTAAACCACACTTGATATTTTAGGTGGCTTGCCAAAGATTGTTTTAGTCACTACTAAGAGAGATGAGCAATTCATGGTTAATATTTCATGTGACGCAATCTTGTTAAATTGATTTGCTTAATTTGTTTAAATATATTTAGATCGACAAATGAAGGATAGTATCTAAACCACTCGAGATAGGATTAAATGTATTATTCGAGTTTCTAGAGTAAAGTTTGAAAGCATCGAAATATTTGTTATAAAGCTCCAACATATATCCTTACTCATTCAGGATCAACTTCTAGTACATTTGATTTGTAAGAGAGAAACTTTTAACTAGTTTTACGCATTTGATTTCGTTAACATCAACATGCATTTAACCCATGTCGATTTCCTGTTATCTGGAAATAGACCATGCACAAACTTGTCTTGGTCTTACATAAAGATTAATGTATTAGTCTCAATCGGCATAATATGAATCATTAGTAAGTTTTTTTTTAATTTAATTTTGTAAATCTTTCTTTATGCACTCATGAGTAACTTCTTATTTCTTTCCTCAATTACAAATCATATTTCATTATCTTGCTCAAATGAGAAAAAGTTAGTTACAATTGTAGGAGTGGGAGAACACATGATGCAATTGAGTGGAGGCCAACATTTCACTCGGGCCCACATGACAAAGAGAGGAGACCAAGAGAGAGTCGTCGGCTAAGGACAGGGGGTAGAACAGGGGAAACCGAAGCAGAGGAGGCGCTGGCTGGCGGCGGCGATGCTGCGAGCGAGCGGCTGGGAGGCGGCGGCGACGGCGAAATGGAACACTCCGACGACGAGGTAGCGCGGGGAGGTAGAAGCTCTGGCCGGAAGACACGGTGGGACGCCGGCGGTGATGGAAGGCGTCCGGGTGAGGAGCGATCGGGCGCCGCGGTCGGAAGGAGAGGAAGGGAAGGAGGCGCACATGAGCTCGAGTAGGCGCGAGGACTTCTGGAGCGGTCAATGCGACCGGGGGGAGGCCGACGTGGGCTGGCGGCGAGCACCGGCGGCAGCGAAGGGGAGGCGACCGTGGCGGGAGAGCTTGGGTGGCGGAGGGCGCCGGCCGGCGGTGGGGAGGTTGCGGGCGCCGAGAGATGCTCCTCCTCGCGGAATCGTGCAGGGTGGACCGAGGGGTATGCGCGCGCAGCGGCGCGGTTTCGGACGGTGATGGGGAAGAACGGCCGCCGCAGCAATTTCGGCGACGAGGCTTCAATTAAATGGAGGGGAAGGCACTGGGCGTGCGGGGGCGCGCCGTGACGCGGCCACTTGGTGGAGGGGGTGGCCGGAGCGGCGGGATGGCACGATTTGATGGTGGCCGGCGCTAGCGTGGAGCCGCTGCTCGGCTTGGAGGGGGAAGAAGAGGAAGTGGGGAATGGGGAGAGAGGCGCCGGAGCTCTTTATAGGCGAACGAGCGCTCAAGGGAGTACCGTCGGCATGGCGCTGCGCGTCCGGAGGCATGGCGAGGAGTACGACGGCATGGCGGTGCGTCTGGGCATGCGGCATGGCGCGCGTCGAAATGAGAGTGGCGCGGTGAGTAGGCCGGTGGTAGGGAGTGGAGGCGCGTGCGGGGCGAGGTGACCGGCGGTGTGGCGTGGGGTGACCAATGAGAAGAGCGGTGGCGCGAGGCGGTGGGCCGGCTTGGCGCGACGGAAGGAGAGGGAGGAGGATGGGGGAACAAGAAGGAAGAAGGAGGAGGCTGCGGTCGGGCCAGAGGAAAGGAACGGCCGAACGGGCTGGGAAGAAGAGAGGGAAAGTGGGCCGGGAAAAAAAAATGGCCGAAAAAGGAATGGGGCTAAGCCCAAGAAGAATTCTGGAGATTTTATGACTTTCTGAATTTTGAAATTTTATGTTTGGGTCTTTATGAGTATATTTTAAATTTGGGAGCTTGACTCAAATTCTGCGTTTTCATATTTTAAGTTTTAGGGTTGTTCGAGTTTTGATAAATATTTCTTAACCTTCCAAATTGAATGGCCAGATACAAAAATTTGATGGAGAGGCTTTATATTGAATGCCAATTTCTATTGTTGGCCTTGAACGACCATAATTAAATTTTAAATTTTAAGATTAATGCTTCCAAGGGGATTTGGATTTTCTCGATATGATTTTCAACATTGGTTCTTAATTCCAAGGTTTCAAGTTTTATTACTCGGGCTTTCGGCAAGAAAACAAACTCGAGCAATTCAAATAACACCAAGAATTTTTTTTTTGAGAACACAGGAAGAACAACAGAAATATTTTATAATTTTTGCAATTACAGTAGTTTCCCCTTTTTGGGATGTTACAGACCCTACCCCCCTTAACATGAATCTCGTCCCCGAGATTCGAGTGGAGTAGTAGAGAGAAGTAGGTGGGAACAAGCTGGCTAGCAAAATAAGGTTCTAGGGTATTGCTTGATTCTACGCACTTTCCTTGGAGCCATTCGAAGAGAGGACATCCAAACAAAAGCGGATCAACACTTTGAAGAAAACACCACACAGGAGACCTTGTTCTTCTGGATTGGTTGCAACTGGCTTCACTCCATTGCTTGACAATTCTGGGGCTTGTGGTTTCTTCAATGCGGATTGCTAACGGCTATTTATGCTGGAGTGGTAGTAGGGCCTAACCTCAGGGTGCTTCGACACTTCTTATTTATTTTAGGCTACCCCCCTTAAAATGAAGGGTGACCGGTACTAGTTGCTCCTGTCAGCTCTTGCCATGACGAGTCTAATGGCAGCCTGGGGACTCAGCCCTTGTATCTCGGCAGCCTTGGTTAGCAACAGATTTATGGAACAATTTTTGGGGCAGTGGTCTTGTCCTTCACAGAGAAAACATGTGACCTTGCTCGTTGGACAATCTCCAGGTTGATGGTTTTTCTCACAATTGGGGCAGCTTGCAGTGCATTGACCTTTTTGGTGTCCTTTTTCTCCACAGCGTGTACATGCCACTAGGTTCTTAAGACAGCCTTCTGGTAGATGATGTTTCTTGCAGTACGGACAGTACGGAGCTGGGCAATTGTAACTGTAGTGTCCTGGTTGTCCACAGGCAAAGCATGTAGCCTGTCATAGTGGAGGGCATGATTGGGCGCCATGTCCGGTCTTGCCACCTTCAGCGCACGCAGTAGCTGGCAATTCTTCTGGACCTGGTAGTAGGGCTTCGTTAGGTCCTGTTGGTTCCTGGATGACACACTTGGAGCTAACACACTTCCCTTTGCCAAGACCAAGGTTGATGGCGACGACATCCTTTTCTTGCTTGTTCGATTTCCGTTGAGGGCAGTCTCTCACATAATGCCCTGGATCACTACATTTGAAGCAGTTGAACCCATGGCCTGGCTTCCTCTGAGGGCCTTGGTTGGTGGTGATAGCTCCCCAGGCTGATCTTTCTAGTTTCCTTTGGGGATATTTGTTCACGCAGCATCCTGTGTTACTGCAAAAGGAATAAACACCCTTACCATTCCTTTTCTCAGGGCACCTATGAACGTCATGTCCTTTTTCTCCGCAACAAAAGCAAGTCGTGTTCTTTCGGGGTCCACCTGATGTAGTGGTATGGTTGCCTGTCATGTGGCGACTCTTTCTTGGTAGTCTTGGCGGAATGGATCTGAGTGTTGGCTTGTGAAGGTGGTGAGTAGAAACTGTTGGTTCTGGTTTCTTGCTCCTAGCCTTCTTTTTGGCCATTGACAATGTCTTGATGATGACTGTATCAACGAGTCTACTGTGGAATAGAGACTTGGGTCTTGATCCTTTTTGCAGGCTAAGGCCTCTTAGTTGTTGTCCTTTTTCAAAGATATTGCCTCTTTCCACCTCAAAACTTGAAGTGTCTTGACTTGGCTATCTGCTACCTCTTGCCTGCCGACCTGACGAGGTTTTCAGCAATAAGGTGAGGGGGAATTAGCACGGGGTACGAAAAAGATTACAGGGATGAGATATTCTAACCCATTTTAAGGAGTGCACACCCAGGAGCTGGGGTAGTACACAAGCCACACAGAATAACCAAGCTTTTGAAAACAAGCTTTTCCTGTGACTACGAAACACAACGCCCGAGGGCAAGAAGGCAGTGCACAGGGCCAAATAAAATCTCTTTTGACCAAGCAACGTCTATGCGTGGAGACACACACAAGAAGGCACGAGGTTCTATATACTAAGTTTGCTGAAGCGAGGCCACCAAATCTTCACGAGCATCCTCGACGCCTTCGAACTTAAGCCTTTGAAGTAAGGGAGAGAGAATAGGAAAAACCAAATTTCCTTTTTCAGACAGACGTAGCAAAAGGAAAGGGTTAAGAAGAGCTTTGGCAGCGAAGCTCATGCTTCTTATTATTATTTTGAAAACAGAGCTTTTTAGAAAACAGTTTTCAAAAAAAAACCCCAAGGTTGAAAACATTTGCTTTTCCAAGGTAACCCTATCAATAATAATTGAATTTTTTTTTACAAGTAGATTCCCAAGTTTTGGTTTTTTTTAAAGCAAGTTCTCGGGAATTAAACTTTTGGATTTTCAAATACTGGGGCCCAGTTTTCGAAGTAACTTGAAATCAAACCTTTCCGCAACAAAGATATACTATTCTATAACAAGATTGATTTTTCCGAAATGACTTTGAAATGCTTGAACTTTTAAAATACCTTTTTTTTGTAAAGGTATCTTAGCATCCTCCAATATCACGATATCAGTAGACTAATTTACTCCCATAATATTTTTAGTCGTAGGCTATTAATCCAAGGTCTTGTTAATCTTGCATATACTTGATTGAATCTAAAGTAACTCCCTTTATCAATTTGTCTCAGCACGACTGTTATCTAATACTCCAAACAGTGAGTGTTATCATTTATCCGATCCACAATCCCATTCAACTATTTACTTGAACTTTACTCCAAATTATTTACCTTTAAATCCACCCGTACCTGGTTGTATCATGGTTTCAATATCTCCATGTTTTAAATCCACCAGTAACATTTGTGTTATAATCCTACCTTTTCCACCATTGAGGTATACGCATAATCTGTTTATCGAGTGATCAGTCTTACTATCCGCAAATTTTCTTACAAGCGACTTCATTGTCATAACGTCCACCGAGAATAAGATTATTACTCAAATCTATAAATCAAGGATTATTATTACTTATCGTAATTTCCTCAGAATTTTCATCAATCCATCCAATAGTCAAGCTATAGTCCATTATCCCACTAGAGTAAACATTCTCCGGGAGCCATGCTATTTATTAAAGCTGCAGACCAACAAGTGTTATTATACTCCCCACTTTTCTAAAATTCCATCGATCCACTTATTTTAGCCGATCCAATCATGTAAACTGGTCTATCCACTCAGTCAATCCGATTATCAAGTTGGTTCACCCATGTAACTAATCCAGTCATTCAAATTGATCTTCCTATTTTTCATCCAGACATTCACACCATTGATTCTCTCTTACGATTAACATGAATCCACCAAGATTTACACTTATGTCTGGGAAATCAAAGCGAATCCTTAGAATAAACTGGCAGGGAGTTTAAATTTTGGGGGGAAAAACTTTCCTTGGAAGTTTAGGTTTGTTGAAATGAGCTTGGAAATAAGCTTTGCAAATAAAATTTGGCAATTTAATCTTCCAAGGATAAACAACTTTTGTAAATAAAACTCAATATAGGTTTTATGATTTTGGCCCAAGGTAATTTTTCAGAAGAGAACTCAGGCACGCGTTAGTTTGAATTCGGGATAAAAGAGCCTTGGAGCTAAAATGGCTAGGGCAACAAATAGATGAAAGGGAATCATCTAAGAGGGATGAGAGTAGTAATACTACTTATATTTTGTAGTTAGATTTTGAAGAAATACTTCTAGTCATAAAGCTAACGGCCAAGCTAACTAAGGTTACGACCTACAGTCGATATGCTCTGAAACCAGCTCTGTCGGACCTCGGGTTAGCAAACCCAGATCCTCTGTGATTCCACCGCACTATTCCTGGATCGATAGATAGTGCTCACGAGATACATTATCGTATATCAAAAACATACCATGCGGAAGCGTAAATAATACAGTAACACTTACTCATGGGTCGATTAGGCCGAAAACGATAAATTGCAGCAGCGGAAACTTCACACAGGTGGGACCCGCAGGACTTGCCCACAGGCAGCCAACTGGGGTTCGTGACCTAGTCCATGGCCTCATCGTCTTCCAGCTCTGTCGACACTTTTAGGCATCGCAGGGCTTGACTTTATTTCCTTTCTAACTGAATGATGGCAGTTAAGCGAGAATGAGTACGATGATACTCAGCAAGCCACCACACAGGATGCAATAATAGATGCAAGGCTATCAAAGGAGGCTTGAGGTTCTTTTATTTGCTTAATGCGACATTTGCAATAATCATAATTAAAATTCCTATGACTTGGCATTTTATAAACATGCTTTAAAGAGTTTGAAATTGTGCAATAAATATAGCAGTGTCGGTTCCATCCACCGATTACATGGTTCCAACCACCTATGCTTAGCTTTTGATCATTATACCACTTGCATATTATCAATCACGCTGAGTCGTCCCTCCAGGAAAAAGCCCAAAATCAGAGTACATCCCTCTGATAGGTTTTTGTCCCACCCACAAAGGTTTTTTTTTGAAATAGAACTAACTCGAGTAAGTTCCCATGTCCGCCCTTGACCGTGGGCACGGCTGCTCGAACAGTTTTACACTCTGCAGAGGTTGTACACTTTCACCCCAAGAGATAACTTATCTTAATAGCCAACATGCTTCCTTAGGCATGAGACCCAGATAATTTATCACAAGGCCTTTACCTTACTCAGATCTAGCTAGACACCACCCGCTGAGGTTTCACCGCTGAAGGGTTAAATCCACCACAGTCAGAAGCCTCCTCTTGCGCCGTATGAGTACAGTAAATCCCTGTGCCTCACTGTGAGTAAACCAGTACACCCTGGCACCCACTTTCCACTGGTGATATCTGAACTAAACCCTTGCAAGTTAATCAGCCAGGTCGTACCCATATAGACTTGTGGTTGTACTGTTTTACACCGGGAGGTCATCACAAGATTCAGTCCTTAATTTGTCCAGGCGGTTCTTACCACAAACCACGGGTTCTCGTGCGACATCAGCACCATCCACTCTCACCAACCGCCCAGACAGGTATAGCAGGTTATGAGGGTTTTGAGAAGCATAAAATAAGTAATCACAAAGTATTCAGCCACGTACATCCCGTGACGCCCCAAAACAAGTTCTTATGTTTTGAAGATTGATGATTAGGCGACTAGCGCCCGGACTTTGATACGACTAGCATGGCATTTAATATGACTTATAGCTAATAAGATTATCATTAATTTCTATGGTGACAAGGATCAGGTAATTCAAGTATCAAGGGATGGCATAATAAATTTAATACAACATCAAGTGGGTATATAGCTACCTTAAGCTTTGACATATATTTGCATAGCAAATTAAGCATGCAAGTTGATAGGTTAAAAGAACATAGTTTTGCATAAAATGTAGGATCAATATGATCAAAGTGATGACTTGCCTTGCTTGGTGTACCATGGCCTTGATTGATCTAAGTCAAAGCCTACTTAGTCAGTGCTTATAATTTGCTGATCTTCGCGTTTACCCAAGTCTCGATCTTGTTCGAATCCGTCGCCTTGTCGAGTCTTCCGATTCTAATACGCGGCAAAGAAAAGAAGGACCAAATAAATCCAAACACTTTAAATGCCCGATTTAATTTAAATTATACATTTATTATGATTTGAGAATAGAAGGATGATTCGGATTAATGGGCTGTAAGCACAACGGTAGATGAATTAGGTGAAGGAATGAATTATCTAAGTAGCTTTACCGTGAGGGAAAATTAGGATAAAGAGGGATTGGAGGTGAAGAAGGATGTTATCGGAGATAGTAAAGAGGAACATAACTTTGTGATTTTAGAAGGCGGGATTTTACACGAGATGAGTATGATTTTAAAAACTCGATGTAACTCGATATTTCATGTGGCAATACTAATTTGAGATTGCATTGCCAACTTAATGAACCCATCTTTTAATAGTTTTATTGAAGTATGGAGTTGGTCCTTTTAGTCCAATTTTAAGGTTGATTTTCTGCTTAATTAACCAGGTTATTAGGAATGGTCATCGATTGTGATTTCTTTGGAGAGGGTGCTATGAATCAATAGGGACCTTCTTAATAAAGCCATTTCTTTCATTAGTAATTATTCTCGACCATTAGATTTAGATCCTGAGATAATGATTAGAGATTTGGGCGTGAGACGAAGATTAATGATGGCTCTTTCTTGTTCGAGAGTTCTTAATCGCAAACATCTGTCATTTTAAATCTTAGTATTTAGGATAAATGTTGAAATCTTTACTACAAATATTTTAAGCACTTTGTAAAAAGATAGCTTCCATGATTTCTGATATGAGTAAACCACACTTGATATTTTAGGTGGCTTGCCAAAGATTGTTTTAGTCACTACTAAGAGAGATGAGCAATTCATGGTTAATATTTCATGTGACGCAATCTTGTTAAATTGATTTGCTTAATTTGTTTAAATATATTTAGATCGACAAATGAAGGATAGTATCTAAACCACTCGAGATAGGATTAAATGTATTATTCGAGTTTCTAGAGTAAAGTTTGAAAGCATCGAAATATTTGTTATAAAGCTCCAACATATATCCTTACTCATTCAGGATCAACTTCTAGTACATTTGATTTGTAAGAGAGAAACTTTTAACTAGTTTTACGCATTTGATTTCGTTAACATCAACATGCATTTAACCCATGTCGATTTCCTGTTATCTGGAAATAGACCATGCACAAACTTGTCTTGGTCTTACATAAAGATTAATGTATTAGTCTCAATCGGCATAATATGAATCATTAGTAAGTTTTTTTTTAATTTAATTTTGTAAATCTTTCTTTATGCACTCATGAGTAACTTCTTATTTCTTTCCTCAATTACAAATCATATTTCATTATCTTGCTCAAATGAGAAAAAGTTAGTTACAATTGTAGGAGTGGGAGAACACAGTGATGCAATTGAGCTGGAGGCCAACATTTCACTCGGGCCCACATGACAGAAGAGAGGGAGACCGAAGAGAGAGCTGTCGGCTAAGGACAGGGTAGAACAGGGGGGAAACCGAAACAGAGGAGGCGCCGAAGCTGGGCGGCGGCGATGCCGGCGAAGAGCGGCTGGGGAGGCAGCGGCGACCGGCGAAATGGAACGCTCCGGCGACGAGGTAGCGCGGGGAGGTAGAAGCTCTGGCCGGAAGACACGGTGGGACGCCGGCGGTGATGGAAGGCGTCCGGGTGAGGGGAGCCGATCGGGGCGCCGGCGGTCGGAAGGGAGAGGGAAGGGAAGGAGGCGCACATGAGCTCGAGTAGGGCGCGAGGGACTTACCGGAGCGGTCAATGCGACCGGGGGGAGGCCGACGTGGGCTGGCGGCGAGCACCGGCGGCAGCGCAGGGGAGGCGACCGTGGCGGGAGAGCTTGGGTGGCGGAGGACGCCGGCCGGCGGTGGGGGAGGTTGCAGGGCGCCGAGGAGATGCTCCCTCCTCGCGGAATCGGTCTGGGGTGGACCGAGGGGTATGCGGCGCGAGCGGCGGCGGTTTCGGACGGTGATGGGGAAGAACGGCCGCCGCAGCAATTTCGGCGACGAGGCTTCAATTAAATGGAGGGGAAGGCACTGGGCGTGCGGGGGCGCGCCGTGACGCGGCCACTTGGTGGAGGGGGTGGCCGGAGCGGCGGGATGGCACGATTTGATGGTGGCCGGCGCTAGCGTGGAGCCGCTGCTCGGCTTGGAGGGGGAAGAAGAGGAAGTGGGGAATGGGGAGAGAGGCGCCGGAGCTCTTTATAGGCGAACGAGCGCTCAAGGGAGTACCGTCGGCATGGCGCTGCGCGTCCGGAGGCATGGCGAGGAGTACGACGGCATGGTGGTGCGTACAGCGGCGGCATGGCGCGCGTTCGTAGGGGAGTGGCGCGGTGAGTAGGCCGGTGGTAGGGGAGTGGAGGCGCGTACGGGGGCGAGGTGACCGGCGGCTGTAGCTGGTGGGCTGACCAGCGAGAAGAGCGGTGGCGCGAGGCGGTGGGCCGGCTTGGCGCGACGGAAGGAGAGGGAGGAGGATGGGGGAACAAGAAGGAAGAAGGAGGAGGCTGCGGTCGGGCCAGAGGAAAGGAACGGCCGAACGGGCTGGGAAGAAGAGAGGGAAAGTGGGCCGGGAAAAAAATGGCCGAAAAAGGAATGGGGCTAAGCCCAAGAAGAATTCTGGAGATTTTATGACTTTCTGAATTTTGAAATTTTATGTTTGGGTCTTTATGAGTATATTTTAAATTTGGGAGCTTGACTCAAATTCTGCGTTTTCATATTTTAAGTTTTAGGGTTGTTCGAGTTTTGATAAATATTTCTTAACCTTCCAAATTGAATGGCCAGATACAAAAATTTGATGGAGAGGCTTTATATTGAATGCCAATTTCTATTGTTGGCCTTGAACGACCATAATTAAATTTTAAATTTTAAGATTAATGCTTCCAAGGGGATTTGGATTTTCTCGATATGATTTTCAACATTGGTTCTTAATTCCAAGGTTTCAAGTTTTATTACTCGGGCTTTCGGCAAGAAAACAAACTCGAGCAATTCAAATAACACCAAGAATTTTTTTTTGAGAACACAGGAAGAACAACAGAAATATTTTATAATTTTTGCAATTACAGTAGTTTCCCCTTTTTGGGATGTTACAATATACTATCGATGCAATGATTGTGATAATATGAAGATTGTTACCAACTTTTCGCAAAACGAAGCTCACTTGATTCGAAGGGGTTTCAAAAAGGGGTATACATGTTGGATAAGTCACAATGAAGAGAAGAATATTATACAGGAAGGTAATTATAACATCGTCGAGGGAGACAACGATATGCCAATCGTGTACTATGCTTTTGATGAGGATAGGTCGCATGATGATAATCTAGATCAGATGATATACGATACAGATGGGAACTATAATGAGGGAGAGTTTGCTAAATTCAAGGGCTTGATGGAGGGCTTAGAGAAACCTTTGTTCCCAAGCTGCAAGCCATAATACACAAGGTTGTCATCTGTTCTTGAATTGCTAAAATTGAAGGCAAGTAATGGTTGGCCTGGCAAGAGTTTCACGGCGTTGTTAGGTCTCCTAGTGAACATCATTAATTCTAAAGGGAAATGTGTTGCCGAGAATCACCTACCAAGCTAAGAAAGTTCTTTGTCCGTTGGGAATGGAAGTAGAAAGAATATATGCACGTCCGAATGATTGTATCCTTTACCGTAAAGAGTATGCAAAATTACATATTTGTCTGGTGTGCAAAGCATCCCAATACAGGTGTAAGAATGACGGCGATGATATCAAGATGAAACAAGGAGCTCTACTAACATGTTGTGGTATTTGCCTGTAATTCTCTGTTTGAGGCGTTTATTTATAAACCAAAAGGATGCAAGAACATTGGCACTCGGAGGAGCGTAAGAAAGATGAAATGATAAGAACATTGCTGATTCTGCCTAGTGGTGGAACATCGATACGATGTTTGCAGACTTCGATGCAGAACTAAAAAATGATAAGATATGTTGCTTGCTCACACTAACAAGGAGTACATCCTGGTACCCTTCAACCAGGGGTAAGTGCTTCACTAGTTATCATACAAGTTTCATTTGTACTTTATACACAATATGAACTTAGGATTAATCACTATGGCGACACACAAGACTAGGTCTCACTAGATTCTGATTGTGGTTGTACCAAAGTAGACCAAGGTAATATACTTTGATTCCCTACTTAGGAGCAACCACGACTTCACTCGTGTGCAACAAACAATTGATAGTTAAACTTATTTCCTCAATACATAACTCTATTGTAGTCTTCCCTTCGTTTGCAATGGCCAAGGCTAACTTTTTATAATCATGTTGGTCGTTCAGCACTTACATTGCCCAGAGAGGAAGACACAAGAAATCCAGCGCCACACGCGACACAAGATGCGATTTTTAGTACACACTACAACACAACAATCATGCTATATCATACTTTGTTATAATGCCTCTAGAACTGACAATTCCTATGTATGTAATTCTATTTTCGTGGTGCTACCAGCAGCTACAGGGCAACGTATGCGGATTCTACGTTTGCCACCATATACAGGAAATTATAGATGCTAAGACGAATGATCTGAGTTTGCCAACTGCCAATAAATATTTCATGATTATCTATATATATATATATATATATATATATATATATATATATATATATATATATATATATATATATATATATATATATATATATATATATATATATATATATATATATATATATATATATATATATATATATATATATATATATATATATATATATATATATATATATACTGACGTGCTATCCAACGCGTGCGGGCATGCTACACGTGGGTTGCAATGCGCGCACATCAACCGCTTGCATGCGGTGGTTCGTGTGTAACAGATTGGCAATAACTTTTCTAGCATTACATTGTGAAAGTTACCACCGGACAAAGCAGGAGATATTAGCTCACCGTGATTCGTGCGTAACCAAAATTTTCCCAATTTGTAAAACGTTATTAGCTTCCCCTCGTCAATTTACATGTTGTGAAACATTAAGTTATTGTGAAAGTTAATGGTGTCTGTAAATGAAGTTATTGCCATATACATGTTGAGTTATTGCCAGCATTTTAATACACGGGATAGCTGTAAGTAACTTCATGTATTGTATATGATAACTTGTTATGCAGAGGACAATAACTTTACCATATAGATGATAACTTTAACCTGCGGATGGTAACTTCATTGCATATAGATGATAACTTTATGCGTAACCACAAGTAACCTTTCGAGTTTAACTAATGAAGCCGGGTGGACAGTCGAAGTTCGACTTCGACCGAGAAGACAAAGAGTATCAAACGGTGTTCGAGTAGCAGAGGAGAATCGGACGGTGTTCGAGAAGTAATGGAGATCGGAGGGCATTCTAGTAGTGACGTTCGAACTAGAATGTTACTAGCATTTGTGAATGAAGTTATTGTCATATGATAGCTATAAGTAACTTCATGTATTGTATATGATAACTTATCGCGTAAGAGATAGTAATTTACTATATGGATGATAACTTTACCCTACGGATGGTAACCTCATTACATATAGATGATAACTTTATGCGTAACTGCAAGTAACATTTTGAGTTCGACTAACGAAGCCAGGTGGACGGTCGAAGTTTGACTTCAAGTGAGAACTCGAAGAGCATCGGACGGTGTTCGAGTAGTAGAGGAGAATCGGACGGCGTTCGAGTAGTAGAGGAGAATCGGATGGCGTTCGAGTAGCAACGGAGATCAGATGGCATTCGAGTAGCAGTGCAATTTCGGTCAACGTTCGAGCGGTTTAGAGCATCAGACGATGTTCGAGTAGCAAAAAAGGATCAGACAGCACATGGGACCCAGGAGCATGGTTTTAACGCACATGATAGCTGTAAGTAAATTCATATATTCTATATGATAGCTTGTTGTGCAGGAGACAATAACTTTACCATATGGATGATAATTTTACCTTACGGATGGTAACTTCATTGCATATAGACAATAACTTTATGTGTAACAACAAGGAATGTTTCAAGTTTGACTAATGAAGCTGGTGGACGATCAAAGTTTGATTTCGTGCGAGAAGTCAAAGAGTATCAGATGGTGCTCTAGTAGGGAAAGAGAATCAAATGGCTTTCAAGTAGCAATGGAAATCAGACATCATTCGAGTATCGACGGAGTATCAGATGGTGTTCGAGCATCTTCAGAGCATCAAACGACGTTTGAGTGGTGTTGAAGCATCGGACGGTGTTCGAGAGGTATTGTGAAGGATTAGAGTGTGGAGCAGTTGAAGATTTCGAGCTCAAGAGCAGTCAGAGATCCCAGGGAACATAGCAGTCGGAGCTACAGTGGTTGTAGGTACTGTATCAGCCAAAAACACTATAGCACTTGTGGTACTGTAGCAGTTACTATAGCAATCAAAAGTACTGTAGCAACTATGGGTACTGTAGCTGCCGAGTAATTTGGTCGTACTTGGAAGCCATAGTCAAAGTAGCGTCATGGTTGTAACTTGTAAGAGTACTGTAGCACTACGACAATAAACAAGTTACTGACAATGCACTACGAAGTTACCATCTATTAAATAAGAAAATTTATTGTCCAGTGATCTAAAAGTTACCAACAATATACTATGAAGTTACCACCTACTAAATAAGAAAAGTTAAAGACCATTGATCTAAAAGTTACCAACTATACACTATAAAGTTACCAACTATAAAGAAGAAGAGAGATCCCTAGGTGGGCTTAAAAACCGTTCAGATTTCATATCCCACTAAATCCCAAAAAAGCGTCACATGGGACCCAGGAGCATGGTTTTAACGCACGTGATACCTATAAATAGCTTCATGTATTGTATATGATAACTTATTTTGCAAGAGATAGAAACTTTATCGTGAGGATGATAACTTTACCCTACGGATGGTAACCTCATTGCATATAGATGATAACTTTATGTGTAATTGCAAGTAACTTTATCGGTCTACCAACAACACGATCGCCAACCGTAAGTGGGGCCAACTGAAAGGGAGTGGCACAATTGCGATTGGCTGATTGGGTTCAGGTCGCATCACTAGGGGGCGCGCGCTTATTCTACGGTTAACCACTGAATAATATATATACTAGTAAGGTGCCTGTGAGTTGCAACGGAGTACCAAAAGAGGGTGATACGTATTAGCAAACGTAATCCAAAACTATAAGATGAATATCAATTTTATCTTACACACATATCGCGAAACATATATGTACAAGCATGTCCACATTTAGTAGTGGATGTTGTTAATCCTATATTAAATTCACATAGTCTTCTAGAATGACATGATACAGTAAAATACAAGACAAGAGGGCTATCGTGACAACCAATTATCCCATAGTCCTAGATAGCCTAGTCCCCAAACTACATTTTAAATGTTCCATTGTACATAGCAATATGGAACAGTTCCTATAAAGATTTATCGGTAAGTTTTAGTCCATAGAGCTTCTCTCATGCAGATAACAACCCAAACACTTTACACAGCCTGCTATTGTGAAAACAAAAGGAAAGCAACTTCAAAGTAAATAGGAGAAGGTAACAAGGTAAATAAATGTTGGTATGAATTAGAATAGTTATACCAATTTCAAATTCAGGCATGAGGAGAACCGAGCACCTAAAAGGCTAAAAACATCAGTGCTAGTAGTAACCAGTACACGAAGAGAGACAGAATATGCTGGTTTCAATGAAATATATGTCAGGCTAGTCCAACTGATGCAAAGGATCATTTCTTATCTTATGCCACAACGCTCCAACCCAATAGGGGAGAAAATACCGTCACAATTAAATGTGCTCCAGATCCTGACTACCACTCAAAAAATCATGAACAAGGTAAGCTATGCTTGGAAAAAACAGTGCAAGTTTGTTTATCAATTATAATATTAGTAATTAAACCTTTTGGGCCATAAGAAAATATCACAATTCATTATTATTATTACTATTACTATTACTATTATTATACAACAACTCCATACACATGTGCATTTTCGCTTACGCACACCATGATACAAAGTTATGATCAATTACAGGAAACATTGTAAGGAATGTGATTTCCACAAGAACTCTTCAAATGGCGCAGCAAAAACTATGGAGAATGATATTGCTTCAAAGATCGATTTGCTATAATTGACAACTGCTTTTCACAACGAAGGTAACTAATTTTGCAGACAGAAGAACTACGGGAAAGATTCAGAATTAGAGAATGCTTACATCCAACAGCACACGCTTGTCATTCAAAGCTTCAATGGCCGCTCTAGCATTTTCTTTGCTCTCAAAGTTCAAAATAGCACAAGTCAAGATATTTTAATGGTGTGAACACTAAAGCATCATATTTCACTTAATAGGAGACAAAACGTGGTACTGCAGTAAGTCGTATCTTTGATTTTTTTTAATGGGCCTCTCAGTAGCTTTAATTCTCTAATATTTCCATACTTTGAAAACAAAATATTCTGAACTTTGTTCAAAATTCAAGTGCCGTGAGATTTTATTTTCATGGCAAAATTAGGACAATATGAATTTTGGTCAAAATAATACACTTAATTCTGGTCAAATCTTTCTATCCATTGATTTTGAACTTGTTTAGTGGTTCTGACATCAAACACTCCTTTTTGCTCTTATCATTTTTACTATTTTGAACTTCTTATACTATTTGTCAGATTTTACAGGGAAACGACTTAACAACTTCAAGATTTGGGACTAAGAGGGAACTATGAAAACATCTTTAGGATTTGGGACTTTAGAAGGAAACTGTAAATCCATGACAATATATACAAAATCAATTGGTAACATTATACCTACGGCGTATAGCGATTCCACCTAGACCTCTGAAGAATATAACCAAGCTCTACTGATGCTGCAATGGCGTATAAAGGGCAAAGATTATATCAAGTATTCCTTTCGCAATTGAATCTAGAGACTGTCAGGTATTAGATTAGATGATGTGATTAATTTAAGAGGCTCCTATCAGTCAAGCTACTCAAAACCTGAAATAATCAACTTGCTACTGAAAATAGTGAATTGTTCATCGGAGGAAAGGATCAGCCTATGTGGGATTTGGACGGCAGCAACGACACAGCAGTGGATGTGGACAAGTAACCTTGTGCGTACACGACGAACATGATAGCTCGTGAAGGTTTACATCACATATGATGGTAGGAAGTAAAGACAGGCAAGAGACGTACATCTGTTGGAAAGTCGTAGCAATGCTTAGTACTCAAACTGGAAGTAATATCTGTGATGAGAAACATATGGGAATTCAGGCAAAACTAACCTAAATTTTTTGATCGAACAGTGCCAATGTCGTTTAGTACTCAGATTGGAATTACTATCCTAACCTAAAATTTTCAATCGAACGGTGCCAATGTCGTTTGGAGATATGTAAATGCTAGCAGATGCATTTTTTATGTGCAACTATCCTTGAATTTCCTCAACAATGCATAACTATCTTCGAATTTCTGGGTTCAACAATCAACATGTTGGGAGGAACTTACCAAGGCAAATGCAGATCAGAAGATGATTTGGTTGGAGTCTAGGAGACGCCAAGATGAACCCTGCTGGTTCCAGTTCAGCGAGTCCCCCATGAACATATGCTGCTTCCCACGCATCCTCTCCATGAACCACCGCGTGTTGAACCTTTACAATTCGATTCGATTCATTCATTCACAAACAAAATTGCTAAATCAGCAAAGAAAGATGCAAGCTTTAGCAATTTGTTGTAGATCTAGAAAGAAACAGAGTATATACGTGGGTAGGGAGAAGTTGTTGGGCTTCCATTTTCAGTACTACCATTTGTCGTTGGGGCGGCTGTTGGCGAGGCAGGTGACCTACGGTGGGGAGGGAGGAGTTGTCGAAGACCCAGCGGTCGCGAAAGAGGTCACAGGTGGGCAAGGGCAGGGCAACGGGGTAGAGGTAGTCATCGATGGAGAGCTCGGCGATGGTGTGTACGTCCTCATTGTACAGGAAGAGGGCAAGAGGCAGAAGGCAACGACGAGGGTGGTTTCAGGGGGCGGCGGCCCGCGGGGAGGAGGGAACGTGGAGGAGGCGAGGCAGTTGAGGGCTAGGGAGTGGGGCAGCTTGCATGCAGAGAGGCGAGGGAGTCAAGGGCCAAGGGTGGGGTGGAGGCAGAGGAGGCAAGGGAGTCGAGAGTATCAGGTGAGGTGGGGATTGAGCAAGGAGAGCGTAGGAAGTGGGGGGCCACATGTCGGCGCTCCTCTTCAAGGGAGATCGTGGATTCGCAGGGAGGGAAGAGAATTGAGCAGGAGGTAAATGGACAAACTCCCATGTTATATTAGTAGATATGTGTGTGTGTGCGCGCGCTAATGACTTAACACTGCTAGCGACAGCGCGTGGAATTCGATGAAAGTGCATTCGATATTGACAAACTCGCTGAAGTTCGAGGACAACTCTCCGAATTCTTGATGGGGGGTCATACACAAGAATGGAGAGTTCTACGCTGGCGATGATGATTAGATGTTCAAACATTTGATATAATTATAATCACTTAATTGTGCTTAATCCAACAATTCATTCAGTTATACTTCCTTCAGTTGTTCAATTCATTTGTGATCACTACTACAGAAAACGTCATCACAGATGGTTCAAAAATGTCATCATAGATGGTTTTGTGAACCGTCTGAATTTATGAGTCAGTGATAATCGAAGATTATCACGAGGCGATTCGAACCATCTGTGATTATTAGATATCACGAGCGCTTTTCTCTAAAAATCGCGTGATAGTGATAATCACATACTGATTTAATTAAAAACCGTCTGTGATATCTGATAATCACAGACGGTTTTAATTAAAAACCGTCTGTGATATCTGATAATCACAGATGGGTTTTAGTGAAAAATCGTCTGTGATATCTGATAATCACAGAAGGATTTTAGTAAAAAACCGTCTGTGATTATCAGCTATCACAGACGGTTTTTAGTTAAAAACCGTTTGTGATATTCTTTCCTACCCCTAAATCTATTCCTGTTTATTGGCTAGCCTCAGGAAATGCTAGCCATGCCCTCTGAGTGCCAACGCAGCAGTTTTGCCTCCTTTGGATTTGCAAAAAACCTTTTCAAATGGGGAATTATAGGAAAATACCATGCCACCTTAGCAGGAGGTCCTTTCTTCACCTCTGTTCCCTCGCCATCATCTGATTGATTGTTACGTTTATATCGGGATGCGTTGCACACCGGACATACATGCATGTTTGCATACTCTTTACGGTAGAGGATACAGTCGTTCGGACATGCATGTATTCTTTCTACTTCCATTCCCAACGGACAAAGAACCTTCTTGGCTTTATACGTGGTTTTAGGCAACTTATTTCCCTCTGGAAGCATGTCCGCTAAAAGACCTAGCAGCGTCGTGAAACTCTTGTCGGACCAACCGTTGCTTGCTTTCAATTTCAACAGTTCAAGCACGGCTGACAACCTCGTGTACTTGCAGCACGTGAACAAAGGTTTCTCCGAATCCTCCATCAAGCCCCGGAATTTAACATACTCTCTCTCATCATAGTTCTCTTCTATATCGCGAAGCATCTGATCCAGATTATCATCGTGCAACCTATCCGAATCCGAACCACAATCGACATCATCCAGCGGCATGTCATTCACTTCACCGGCGATGTCATCCGGCGGCATATCATTCACTTCACCGGCGATGTCATCCGACGGCATTTGATCATTCACTTCGCCATGACTGGTCCAACACGTATAACCCTTTTTGAAATCCCTCCGAATCAAGTGCGCTTCAATTTGTCCTCGGTTCTTAAACATCTTTAAATTCTCGCAGTCAGTGCATGGACAGTTTATATATTCCACCCCCTTATTCAACATATCCTCCTCGGCAGCTCTTGTAAAAGCAGACACGCCATTAATGTACTCTTCACTCACACGGCTCGCGGCATACATCCAACTTCGGTTCTACGTTACGTACATATATAACAACTTAGTATTAAAAATTAAATTAACTAATTATTACTACATATATACCGGCCACATGTATTATATTGAGGCTTAATTTGCTAGCTCAATTCATATTATAAACACAACAGCTATTATATAACCAACAATTTTGCAAACCATCTTCAATTAATAACACTCACCAATTACTTAGATCTAAATTGTAATGCATGCAAAGAAAAAATAAAATTCATTACTAACCATATCTAGAGCAACCAGGAAAGTATGAATCTTCAAAGCTCAATATCTGCCTCCTCCCACCAAATTAACTAGCCTGAAATCGCCTAGCTTGCCTCCTGAGCAAAAGAGTACGCAGCAGCGGCTAGATCTAGATCGAAATGAAGACAAATGCGGTCTGAGCAGCGCAATAAATGCCCAGTGCCATTATCACAGACGGTTTTTTATTAAAAACCGTCTGTGATAATCTGGGATTATCACAGACGGTTTTTTTAATACAGACCGTCTGTGATACTAAAGTATCACAGATGGTTCATCGGTAAGAACCGTCTGTGATACTCGTTTTCCCCGACGCCACCAACACAGACAATGTCCAAATTAAAACCGTGCATGTTGAGTAATACGATCCTGACGGTTTTGTCAAACCGTCTGTGATTGGCCGTCTAGTATTAGGTTTTTTTGTAGTAGTGGATATCTGTGTAATGATTATCATGTACTATATTGTGCTATATGTGTGTTCTGCTTGCTTGTTTTCAGAGGGCGTGTCTAGCATTTCCTGAGGCTAGCTGAAAGACAAAATAATTTAGCTATTAAAATAGCTATCACAGACGATTTATAACAATAAACTATCTGTGATATATGATATATCACAAACGGTTTTTGATATTAGTCGTTTGTGATATTTCAGATATCACAGATGGCTATGTTTAAGAATTGTATGTGATGTCTGCAATATTACTGACTGTTTTTAGTATTAGCCGTCTGTGATACGTGAGGTATCACATACAGCTATATTTAAGAACAGTCTGTGATATCTGTAATATCACAGACAATTTTTAGTATTAGCCATCTGTGTTATTTGGCATATCATAGATGGTTAATATCAAAAACCGTCCGTGATATGTTATATTTCACAGACGGTTTTTTGAAAAACTGTCTATATTGTAACTTATCACAGATGGTGTGAGAACCGGCTATGATAACTACCTGTTATCATAGATACATAAATTCAGCGATTCAAAAATCGTTTATGATGATAGTTTTTATTTATATACGATGATTCTTTTTATAGTAGTGATAAGCTGCATGCACGCTGGTGCCACACTCATCAAGAGAACAAAACAAACAAAACGAAAGAAGGAAAAGAAAAGAGAAGCAAAATTACACTCACCTAGCTAGCTAGTACTATATGTCGACTCACACTTGCTAGTCTCTTACAGGTTACAAGAAACAAAGATAATCAGAGAAGCATGCAGTAGATCGATCCATCGATCGATTGAGTTAACTAACCAAATTACCACTAAATAAATCTTTTTCTTAGATTACTTGGAGATGGTGTCGTAGTAGCGGCTCCTCCTGACCTCCTCCGGCGCGATGAAGGACTCCGGGCAGAGGCCGGCGACGTTGAACACGACGTCGTCGATGGTCCACGCCTCCTCCATCCGCGTCACCACGCGACCCGAGCCCACGTCGGCGCCGAACCGGGCCAGGTGCGCCACCGAGCTGCCGGCGTGCGCGACGACAGCGACGGCGCCGGCGGCGGAGTCGACGGCGCGGTAGTCGGCGACGCGGGAGGCGACGGTGGTGTTGAGCATAATCCCGCTGCATGCATGCTGTGCTACATTCCCGAGTGCCTGCATGGTTTTTTCTACTTTCCTGAGTCTTTGCATGCATCCAATAAATGCGTCCAATGATTACCTGTACTGGATGCAATAAGTGGTGTACTAGTTTGCATGTAAAGCTCGACTGCATGAGTAGCAATAGCATGTAGTAATGATTGCATTGGCAGTAGGCCATCATGATTTGCATGCAGCCCGTGAAAAACACAGCGTAAAGCCGTGGTGTTATTTCATGTGTAGCGGCCGGCAAGTTCGCTTCCGAGCCGAGGTTTTCGCATCATCACAGCACCACGATGGGCACGTCGCAGCTCGTGGGTGGCGTGGCGCAAAAACCGGGCGGTTGAAGCCCATGTACTGCATTTTGGTTTCCTTCAAATACATCAACTAAAGAACGGAAAAGCTGCGCTTCTTGCGGCACAAAAATATCATCTTCGTGTTCCAGTTTTTTCTTGCGTTGCGTTCTAGAGTGAGTGGCCACGCCTGCCAGCGACGATCGCCGGAGTTTGGCTGACAATTGGTATCAGAGCCCGATACCGGACCTGGGCGCGTGATCCAGCGATAGCATTCGCGTTCATGCCGAGGCACAGGTCTACTTCTCCTCGGCGCTCCCCGCACATGGACGCGGGTGGCAGCGGTGGCGACGGGGGTGCGTCAGGAAGTCGCGCTTTCGTGCTGCACCGAGTAATCAGAGAAGGCGGTGGCGGCTCCAACACCTTACCCACCCTCACCAAGGACAACTACAGCAACTGGGCGCTCCTCATGAAGGTGAAGCTCCAAGCACGCCTGCTTTGGGAGGCCATCGAGCCTGGCGGTGTGGAGTATCACGTCGACAGGATGGCGCTCGACGCGATCCTCTCCGCTGTACCTCCCGAGATGGTCCCCACTCTCGGCGTCAAGGAGACGGCGAAGGAGGCCTGGGAGAGCGTGAAGACTATGCGGGTCGGCGACGAGCGCATCAGGAAGGCCAGCGCACAGAGGCTGCGCAAGGAGTACGAGCGGATCACGTTCCGCGACGGGGAGCCCATAGAGGATTTCGCCCTGCGGCTCACTGGCATGGTGAACCAGTTGGAGACGCTGGGGGATCCTGAGCCACCCCACAAGGCTGTCGCCCGCTATCTACGCGCCGCACCGGCCAAGTACTCGCAAATCATACTCGCGATGGAGACACTGTTGGACATCTCGACTCTCACGATCGAGGATGTCACGGGTCGCCTCAAGGGTGCCGAGGAACGGTTGACGCCGCCGGCGCAAGAGAAGACGGAGGATGGCAAACTTCTTCTTACAGAGGAGGCGTGGAAGGCGCGCATGAAGCAGCGCAATCAGAACCGCGACCAGTCCAATGACAGCAGCAGCGGCGCTACGAACAAGCGACGCGCGCGCGGACGACGTGGGCGCGGCAACGGCGACAAGAAGGAGGCGTCCAGTACAGCCTCCAAGGAGGTACCCCGCGACGTCTGCCGCAACTGCGGTAAGACGGGGCATTGGGCTCGTGAGTGCAGGTCCAAACCCAAGAAGGAGGAGGCACACGTGGCGCATGGAGACGAGGATGAGCCTACCTTGCTGCTGGCGACGGCGGGAGCTGTCGTCCACACCGCACCACCACCGACGGAGGTCGTTCATCTGGTGGAGCAAAAGGTCTTAGCTCAACTCGACGACGACGGCGCGCGTGATGCCGGTCTGTGGTACCTCGACACCGGGGCAACTAACCACATGACCGGGCTCCGCAGCGCCTTCAGCGACCTTGACACCGGCGTGCGCGGCACGGTGCGTTCGGTGATGGCTCGCTTGTCAACATCGAAGGGAGGGGCACCATTCTCTTCGAAGCCAAGTCGGGCGGGCACCAGAAGCTGACGGAGGTGTACTATATACCTCGTTTGACTGCCAATATCATCAGTATTGGACAGTTGGATGAGGGCGGCTGCAAGGTGGGCATCGAGGACGGCGTTCTTCGGATCTGGGACCAGCGCAGGCGTGTGCTGGCTCGGGTCGTGCGCTCCACCAGCCGCCTCTATCTGCTTCGACTCACCATCACCAGGCCGATCTGTCTCCTGGCTCATCGCGAAGACACAAGCTGGCTCTGGCATGAGAGGTACGGTCATCTCAACTTCGATGCACTACGGCGCCTGTCTTGCAGCGAGATGGTGCGTGGGATGCCGATCGTCGACCACGTCGAGCAAGTGTGTAGCTGCTGCCTGGCGGCCAAACAGCGGCGCACGCCCTTTCCCCGAGCGACCATGTACAGGGCGCAAGATCGCCTGGACCTCGTCCATGGTGACCTATGCGGCCCCATTTCGCCGGCCACGCCAGGAGGAAGACGCCACATTCTGCTGCTGGTGGACGACTACTCCAGGTACATGTGGGCGGTACTGCTGCGCACCAAGGATGAAGCATCCGCAGCGATCAAGACCTGGCAAGCCGGGGTGGAGGCGGAGACGGGACGCGTTCTGCGCGTGCTGCGCACCGACAACGGGGGTGAGTTCACTTCGGTCGAATTCAC
Source organism: Dendrocalamus sinicus (assembly GCA_036346575.1). Lineage (NCBI taxonomy): Eukaryota > Viridiplantae > Streptophyta > Magnoliopsida > Poales > Poaceae > Dendrocalamus > Dendrocalamus sinicus. The sequence continues at coordinate 11,348,373 of CM070670.1, forward strand.
CCAGTATTGCGCAGATCGCGGCGTTCGGCGTCACCTCTCGGCTCCTTACTCACCGCAACAAAACGGTGTGGTGGAGCGCCGGAATCAGATGGTTCTGGCCATGGCGAGGAGTCTCCTCAAGGCCCGTGCTGTCCCAGCTGAGTTCTGGGGTGAGGCGGTCATGGCGGTGTATCTCGCTGAATCGATCGCCACCAAGAGTCTCAAGGAAAGACGCCGATGAATCATGGCACGGCAAGAAGCCCGCTGTTCATCACTGCGCGCGTCTTCGGTGCTTGGCGCACGCCAAAATCGTGAAGCCTCACTTGAAGAAGCTGGAAGATCGGAGTGTACCAATGGTTCTCATTGGGTACGAGCCAGCGCGAAGGCGACGCGCCCCGATCCGGTGACGCGCAAGGTCCAAGTGTCCCGCGACGTCGTGTTCGACGAGAGCACGAAGTGGACTCGGGAACAGGATGTTCCCGGCAGGAGGAGAGCTGGGACTTCACCGTCGACGACACCGATACGACGCCCGTGGTCGCCAACATCCTGGCGCGGCAACCGACTCTCTCGGGGCACCATTGGGTGGCGGGCTGCGTCAAGCAGCTGGGCACCATCGGCAGTTCGACGTCGCCACATCGCCCGAGACACCGGCACCGACACTCCACGGAGTTCCTTCTACTCCAGCAACCCCGACGCCCGCGGCCCTTCTCCGATGTGGACGCGACCACGACTCCGATCGTCCGCTGCGGTTGCGTAGCCTTGAGACAATCTTGGCTCGGCGGACGTATCGGCCGGTGGAACGAGAACTCGACTCGACGAGCTGCTGCGCCATCGGCGCCGAGCCGCCGGCCACCGGCGCCAAACAGCGCCTTGGCGCACGGCGATGCAAGAGGAGATCGACGCCATCCGGAGGAACAAGACGTGGCGCTGTGTGCTCTCCCATCGCCACCGGCCTATCGGCCTCAAGTGGGTATTCAAATTGAAGAAGGATGCTCGTGGCAATGTCGTGAAGCACAAAGCTCGCCTAGTCGCGAAGGGATACGCCCAGCAGCGGGGTGGATTTCGACGACGCGTTCGCCCGGTTGCGCGGCTCGAGTCCGTTCGCCGCTCCTCGCCATGGCAGCGCAGCAGGATGGACCGTTCATCATATGGACGTGAAGTCCGCTTTCTCAACGGCGAGCTGTGCGAGGAGGTGTACGTATCTCAGCCACCGTTTCGTGCGTGGAGGGGAGGAGAACAAGGTGCTGAAACTCGACAAGGCATTGTACGGCTGCGCCAAGCGCCGCGGGCTTGGAACATCAAGCTGGACAACAATGCGAACTCGCCGGGTTCACGCAGAGCACGATCAACATGGTGTCTACACGCGCGTGATGGTATGTCTCGACTTCTCATTGGAGTTTATGTTGATGACCGATAATCACCGGCGCGAGGAGGTCGCTATCATGGAGTTCAAGCGCGAGATGGCGCGATCGCTTTGAGATGAGCGATTTGGGAGTCCTAAGCTTCTACCTAGGGATAGAGGTCGAGCAAGCGGGAAGGCATCACGCTCGACCGAGCGCCTTTGCTGCCCGAATTCGGAGAAGGAGGCATGACGGGCTGCAATCCGTGCACGCCAATGGAGCCGCGGTTCAAGCCGAGCAAGGAGAGCTCAAGACCGGCGGTGGATGCGACGAGTACCGCGAAGCATAGTTGGTCGCTGCGCTACCTCGTCAACACAAGGCCGATCTCGCATACTCGGTGGGGTATGTGAGTCGATTCATGGAGAAACCCACCACGGAGCACATGGCGGCGGTGAAGCGAATACTTCGCTACGTCGCCGGAACAATGCATTACGGGTGCTGCTATGTTAGACACTCTGGCGTGGCGCAGTTGAAGGGCTTCAGCGATAGCGACATGGCGGAGACGTGGACACCGCAAGAGCACTCATCGAGTTCTCTTCCTCCTCGGCGACAACATCATCACCGGCGATCGCGAAGCAACGCGTCGTGGCGCTGAGCTCGTGCGAGGCCGAGTACATTGCAGCAACGACGGCGGCATGTCAGGGAGTGTGGCTAGCGCAGCTGCTGAGCGAGTTGAGGAAGGAGAAAATCGGAGCATTCACAATTAAGATAGACAACCAGTCGGCCATTGCATTGGTCAAGAACCCGGTGTTCCATGAGAGGAGCAAACACATCGACACAAGGTATCACTACATCCGCGAGTGCGTTGAGGCGAAACGAAGGTCGAGGCGATCGGGGCCGACAATCACCGGTGATATTCGACCAAGCCACTGGGGCGCACCAAGTTCATTGAGCAACGCTCCAGGCTCGGCATCGTGGAGGTCAGGGAGAGCAAGGCTCAGGGAGTGAAATGTTGATCGGCAGCAGTTGATGTGCACGGGATTAGGGGGTGATATGTTGAGCATAATCCCGCTGCATGCATGCTTTGTGCTACATTCCCGAGTGCCTGCATGGTTTTTCTACTTTCTGAGTCTTTGCATGCATCCAATAAATGCGCCCAATGATTACCTGTACTGGATGCAATAAGTGGTGTACTAGTTTGCATGTAAAGCTCGACTGCATGAGTAGCAATAGCATGTAGTAATGATTGCATTGGCAGTAGGCCATCATGATTTGCATGCAGCCCGTGAAAAACACAGCGTAAAGCCGTGGTGTTATTTCATGTGTAGCGGCCGGCAAGTTCGCTTCCGAGCCGAGGTTTTCGCATCATCACAGCACCACGATGGGCACGTCGCAGCTCGTGGGTGGCGTGGCGCAAAAACCGGCGGTTGAAGCCCATGTACTGCATTTTGGTTTCCTTCAAATACATCAACTAAAGAACGGAAAAGCTGCGCTTCTTGCGGCACAAAAATATCATCTTCGTGTTCCAGTTTTTTCTTGCGTTGCGTTCTAGAGTGAGTGGCCACGCCTGCCAGCGACGATCGCCGGAGTTTGGCTGACAGGTGGTCTCCCAGTACACGGCGGGCCCGCCTGGCGTCTGGATGCGGGTGAGCTGCGAGTCCTCGAGCCGCGCCAGCAGGCCGCTCCGCTGGCTGAAGTAGCCCGTCATGCCGTGGCGGATCACCTCCGCCGTGCCATCACTCCAGCTCGTCAGCACCGACGGCCCCACGTCGATGCGCAGCGCGAAGCAGTCCTCGCCGTCCACCTGCTTCTCGCCGACGTGCTCTGCCGCCGAGAACACCGACGCGATTGTCACCGGGTCCAGCCCCTGCCACGAACACATGCACCGACGGTCAGCTGCTCGCACCTGGGCGCTTCTCATTGGCTCAAACATTATACATGTACATCACTATACTACTCTACTTTGCTAACTTTGTGTACTACCATTCAAGTGCATGTACAACTTTGCTGTACTGAATCAATCTGAATGCAGACCTGAAACTTCAAACTTTTCATTGCATTCTGTTTCGGAATTATTTTTGTTTGTTTGGTTTGGCAGAGAATAGGTTAGGTATGCACAGTGATGAAGTATCAATGTATCATAAATGCAAAAAGGTTTCATAACTTTCATGACATGGCCTTTTTCTTGCTCCGACAACTTCATTACTGTGGAACATTGTTCATATATAGGATACCTGAGAAGCTGAGCAGATTTTGCCTTGCTTTGGTATCTTTTCGGTGTCCTAGGACTGTTGTCTTGAGAAAAGCTCAGAAGTATTGTCCTTGTGTAGTTTTAAGGTGAAAGAACACCATGCAAAATATTACAAAATGGACCAAATACTAGTGTACTTGTGCATCAGAAGGTAGGAAGTTTTTAAGCCACTACCACTAGTGAAGTAGAGTGTGCAAGTAGAAATACTACTTTCAGAGATCATAGTGGCACATAAGAAACTAACTCTGAATCTTCATATACTCTTACCAGATACAGTTTTGACAATTTAGCAGCAATGGAACAAACCAAGTAAAATGGCAAGAAAAAATTACTGCATTAGTTGAGCCTATATGGATCAGAGATTCAGAGGTAAGAACATGTAGGGTGAGATTAATTTACTGCCATGGGAGACAGAGAGTACCGTGGAAATAGAAACCCAGTACACCTCCATAAAACGCACCTTGCCCAAAGCTCTCTCTTTGCACAGTACAAACAGATAAGACACTCTTAGATGCCTCTAACATTGACGCTGCACTAGTACATGGCCTCCAACATAAAGAATTGTTCATAGTACCCCCATCCCCATCTCATTTCACACTCCTTTTACCTCACAGAGATTTGGTGAAGTTTGGTGGGTTTGCAATTACATTAAATTAATTAACTTCACCAGCATGTAATGTGTGATTATGTACAGAATTAATACTAATCTGACAGAAGAATATGATGTGTTCCATCCCCATGTTCATCTGGATCGGCTAATCACTTGCCAAAAAGGTTAATCTGTAAATAATAACCTAATAAAGAATTGCCATAAATCTGATTGGGATTCAACAAGACTGAGCAAACTGTTTGGTTGGCTGCATGGTTTCAGAAAATAGCATTGGTGGATGCATGACCTCACTCTAAGCTGTTAATATGATATCCCATATTCACCAGAAGCATAACTTTGTTTGCCATGTTGAGCTAAGGGCAGCCTAAACGAAGTCTAAATCAATTGACTTATTAGGCCAGTTGATCTAACACAAAGGACAGTTAGAATTACTCAAGATATGAACTGCTGGCCTACTACCGCTGCTGCTGCTACAACCTACAATTATTGAAACTGTTTGGTGAACATGAAGATATCAGGAATCAGAATGCATGTCTTGAGCATCCAAATTTCCTATTGCCAAGCTGTTCAAGCTAGATTAGCTAACAATAGTATCTGAAGACTTTCAAAGGACAGGTCACTTGGTCCAATCACAATCACATAGGCCACACTCTGTCATTTGGTCTCCTTCAGAGGACTGGATTAGATGTTTGTTCAGCTCAGCTAGCTGTTCAGTTTCTTGAATATTCAACAGAAGGTTAATGACGCGTTATGCGTGTTATGAATATTGTGTGTATTGATATGAGACCCAAAGGGACATATATATAGGAGAGTACAAGAGAATATGCCATATAGAGATAAGGCATATATGGAATAGAATACAAACTCTATATCTTAATACAACTCTATCTCCTTAACACCCTCCCCTCAAATGCAAGGCGTATGCAATAGCATTGCATTTGAAAAAGGGTTAACACTAAAACAAGATAAATCCGACATCCGAGTCGTGATAAAGTCGTCGTTGCGTGCAGTCTTCGAAGAAACTGTCAAATTAAGTCGAAGAGGAATAGATAGAAGCATGACGGCATAGATCGAAGCCTGAGACGGCGGCGGCGCAGTGCACAAAAAGCGCAATGGAGGCGCGGTGCAGAAGAAGCGCGGCGGCCTTAAAAACTCAGGGCGGCGGCTCAAAGAGAAGCGGCGGCATCATAAAGACTTCTACGATCTGCAGCGGCTCAAGGAAAAGAGCAGCAGCTGCCATGCAAAAGAAAATTCCTACACTTCTATGACTGACAATAAATTTGTGGACTCGCACGGCTTGAACGAACTAAAAATTAAAGACTACGGATTTGGATGGACGCAACGGAAGGACTTACGAAAGAAAAAAAAATAACTAAAGACTGACGAAAAGAAATCAGCTATAGAAAACGAAAAACTGACTAAAAGAAATCAGCAGAGAATCCCACTCCCTCAAAACCCCCTTCTCCTCTTTTTTTTCCTTCTTTTCCCGGTCGGTTTACAACCAGACCCGGTCACCACTTTAAAACACACCGGCCAAGTCCAGAGAAGGCACGATGGTCTCGGCGGTGTGGCAACCCGGCTGGTCGGCGTCGGCAGACAGCGACGGCGGACAACGACGGCGGTCTGCGTCGGCCAGCGAGGCAGCAGCTGGCCGTCGGATCGGCTCGGGTGGAGATGACAGCATAGACACCGAGCAACCCGCGACGCCGGCGGCGAATCCCAAGCGACGGCGACGCTGGCTGCCTCGGGCGGAGTCGGGCGAAGCAGATCCCAAGCGGCGGCCCGCGAAGCCGGCGGCCTCGAGCGGAGACGACGGCGAAGGCGGCCTCAGGTGGAGACGACGGCGAAGTCGACCCTGAGCGGCGGCCCGCGACGCCAGCGGTGAAACCCCGAGCGGCAGCCCGCGAGGAAGAGCCTCCTTGCGCCAGATCCGGCGAAGACGAGCCGGTGGGATCCAGGCGAAGTGGCCGTCGGCTAGCACAGAGGCAACTGCGGTCGGCCAGATCCGAGCAAAGAGGCTGTCGGCGGACAAAAAGGCAGTGGCTCGGGAAGAGCAGCGGTGGCTCAAAGGGGGTCCGGGAGAGGCTAGGCCGGCGGAGACCAGCCAACATCAAGAGAGCCGAGCGGTGGCGGCAGTCCAAGAAGAGGACGGCGGCTGGATCGAGCTCAGGCGGGCGCGACGCAGCGATCTTGGATCCGGCGCGGTGGCAGAAGAGGCCAGCGACGGTGGCTTGTCTGGAGACGAGGCGGCGGCGGCGTCGTCAAGCAGCCCAACAAGATGGCCGCCCCCGGGAGAGAATATCGATCCTCCCGGGGGCAGCAGCAACAGCAGAAGTAGATCGGTTAGGGTTTTAACCTAAGCTCTGATACCATGTTATGAATATTGTGTGTATTGATATGAGACCCAAAGGGACATATATATAGGAGAGTACAAGAGAATATGCCATATAGAGATAAGGCATATATGGAATAGAATACAAACTCTATATCTTAATACAACTCTATCTTTTTTTTTTTTGAGACCACGACCAGGGCCAGGCCTTTACCTGTGCTTTGGCTTGTGGGGTCAGACGAGGGGGTTTTTTTACCAGTTCACCCAAAAGCTTAAGCTGATGAAGAAAGATAGGCAATTCACTTATACTTTAACAATGCGTTGAGCCAATTTACCGTACTCAGCTTCCAACATGAAAGAAGATCACTAGGATGCTCGGTACTGGTCTTTCACAGATTTCAGAGACAAATCAATAACTATCCATTTACCAAATTGCCCAAGATATGCATGAACAAATGAACCAAGTTCTGCAAGTCAATCCATAAATATTATTACTTAGCGGAGGAAGTGGTCTAAACTCTAAACATTCAGACATGCATACCCACTGGACACCTCCGAAAAGGTTGAGTTACCATGAAGGGTGATCTCTCTCTCTCTCTCTCTCTTATATATATATATATATATATATATATATATATATATATATATATATATATATATATATATATATATATATATATATATAAGTTCTACGAGTGTTTCACGCACCTTGGTGCCTAGGCACCCATATCAATACCCGTTGATTTGCTTTGAGATTCGTAACGCTTGATGTGGGTATCTTCATATACCCATAAAAAGTATATTTGAGATGTCAAACTCGGAAAAAATTAAATTCAACTTCAGTTTAATTAGTTTGAACTATTTTTATGGTATATACTCACTGTAGTCGCATTGAATTCAAATTTTCCTATATATATATATATATATATATATATATATATATATATAGGACGAGTGTTTCATGCACCTTGGTGCCTAGGCACCAATATCAATACCCGTTGATTTGCTTGAGATTCGTAACGTTTGATGTGGGTATCTTCATATACCCATAAAAAGTATATTTGAGATATCAAACTCAAAAATTTAAATTCAACTTCAGTTTAATTAGTTTGAACTATTTTTATGGTATATACTCACTGTAGTTGCATTGAACTCAAAAGTAGTTCAAACTAGTTTGAACTGAGTTCAAAACTAACTTACCATAAATATATCAAGGGTATAAAACATTTTCATACCCAAACTCAAAAAATTATCAATCATACACGTGTATCGGATGTTGGTGCCTAGGCACCATGGTGCCTTATGTAATTTTCCTATATATATATATATATATATATATATATATATATATATATATATATATATATATATATATATATATAACAAGGGCACCATGGTGCCCAGACTCCATGATTAAGACTTTCCATCCCGATATTATATATCATTGCACTTGCACGCATCTAAAAGCAATCTAAAGGCAGGGAGGCTTGGTGCCCGGGCACTCAGGTGTCCCATTTCAGCGTCCGTTAATATATATATATAGAGAGAGAGATGCGTGCAAGTCAATGATATATAATATATCAGGCAAACCCGTTAATATTCATTAATTCGAAAAAACATCGATTTGGAAAGGAAGTCATTGATTTAGTATACTGAATCAATTATGAAAGTAAAGTCTCAATCATCATGGTTCTCCTGTTATTTATACTATACACACACACGCGGGTCGCTGGCTGTGCGCACGAGCATCCTGGTGCGATTCATATTTGATGATAACTTTATATGCATGAGATAGTAACATTGATATATGTAAGTCAGTCGATAATAACTTTATGTTCGAAAAATAGTAATTTGATGAATTATCGATAATAGATTTATGTTCAGGAGATATTAACTTAACTTGCATGCATGCATACAACAAGAGTGAGAAGAGAATAAATGCACTTGACTTGTAATTTTTTATCTTGTTTATAAGCTAAAAAAATACAATAACTCTTTTATCAACAGTCCAATTTGCAGTCTGTTTACACCATTATGTTCGAAATCACAAGCTTAACAAAACAAGATCTATGTTGAATATGTTTTAACGCTGTGAAATTCATATTATATAAAGTTACTATCATGTATGAGTGAAATTACTGTCAAGTACATATAGAGTTACTGCTAGTTTTATAGTGTTACAATGGACAATAATTCTACATGTGTTTGGTAGTAACTTCACTCAGACATGACAGTAACTTTCTGTACGAGTCATTTCGTATTGACATGCATGTTTCTCTCTCCCCTTAATGCATGCATGTTGGCAGTAAATTCACTCATATATGGCAGTAACTTCATAAATCTACAGATGATAACTGTAAATAACTTAATGAATTACAGATGATAACTTGATGTACATACGGTAATAACTTTACTATAATTAACAAACACTTGGAGCAGTTGGTTGGTTGGGTCGGTAGAGGCATGCGCTTATTCTACATAGACATCGATTATATATATATATATATATATATATATATATATATATATATATATATATATATATATATATATATATATATATATATATATATATATAGTTCCGTGAAAATTTCATCAAATCCGCTTTTTAAAGTATAATATATGTATATGCTCATTTTACATATAAAATGGTATATAGCAAAAATAAAGGATTCTAATGAAATTTTTTCAACCATATTTCTTTGGAGTGTTTTAGAATTAGTATTTAACTTAAGTGTTATACAACGCTCAACTGTTTTTTAGGGGGAATTAGTTGAATTTCATACCGTTCAATTTGTGCCAAGATTTGTGCTCCCGCTCACCTCCATCTCCATCTCCGGCGAAGATCCAACGAGGCTCTTCGTCGTCTTGTTCTCCAACCGTCGCCATCACCAATATCTTCAACAAGGTGTCAAGTTAGGGTTTGGGTTCATTGGTTAGACTTGGGTTCACCAGTGGCCACTAGGCTTAGAAGAATGCCAGGACGGTAGTGGCAATGCGTCAAGGTGGTGGTGACACCACCAAACTCGGGCAAGGAGGAGGGCAATCGTAGGCGGCACAACACAGGAGGTGACGAAATATTAGGTTGGGTGGGGGTTGGATCGGCGGCAGGGGAAGAGGGGATGGTGCGGCGAGGTGGCGTGGCTGTCAGAACCACTGGTGATGGAGACGATGGCGGCGGCGGCCGAGGCACGCAGAGCTCACTAGGGAGAAAGAAGAAGAGGGGCACGGGTGACAGAGGAGCTCGTCGAAGACACGATCGGGGTGGGAGTGCTTGTGGGAGCTCACGTTGCACACTAGCAGTTGCATCAGCGACGGTGCAGTGAGGAGGCAGCGGGGTGGGGGAAGGCAGGGAACGGCGGGCAGCATGGACTGAGCTCGATACCATCTGGATATGGGAGGAGTTGAAGTTCGTTTTACTATAACATAGAAGTGGGAAAGGAGGTGAACCGTTGGATGGAAATCTAACGGTCCAAAATTCAACTATTTTTTCTTACAAAATCATTCGGTTGTTACCTAGACCCTCCATATATGTATCCCTATGTTTATTGTATGTATACGGCCATTTTGATTTTGATGTACAAAGTAAGAAAAGGTAAATAGATTGAAGGGGGAACTAATCACAATGCCAGTGTCAGTGGCATGAAGTGCCAACCTGGAGCGCGCGCCGGAGGGGTCGCGCGCCGCCGCCGCGGGCGGCGTGGGCGCCTAGCCACGGAGTGCGGCGCCACGCGACGCGGCCGTCGCAGCCGGCGGAGACGGCGTGCCCGGCCACGGCCATCTCGACGAGCCACATGTCCGGTACGAGCTGCCACGCCACGAAGCACCCCTCGTGGCCGCCGCCTGCGCCGCAGCCGCCGGGCTCCTGCGCCATAGCCATCCGCACCCTCCCTGCCGCGTACATGCTCTTCACCGCGCCCTCGATCTTGGCGCACCTCGTCGTCGCCCGGAACTGCTCGATTATGTACTGCGCCGACGACGCCACCTGCAGGCACACGCACACACACATGCACAAGCATAAACGCAAGAACTCCAAGAGAGCAACGGACAGGACATGGCCATGCAGCGCGGCGCACGTACGTGGCGGGGGTGGCGCGGGAGGACGGGGACGGGGGAGAGCGGGCAGGCGAGGACGGACAGCAGGACGCGGAGGTCGGCGGAGGGGCGGCTGTCTCCGTCTACTCCTGCTCCGCCGGAGAGGAAGCGGAGCGGGATGCGCGCCCGGGCCCACCGGTGGAGCACGGCGTGGATTCCTGTCTTCCGCCTCGCCCGCGCCGCCGCCTCCTCGCCGCCGCCCGGCTCCTCCGCTAGCGGGGCCAGCGGCGGCGCCATGGACGCCCTCGCTGCTCTGCTTCTTGGACTCCTCTTCTTCACAATGCGTTTGCTTTCCTACTGTCTCACACTGCTTGAGAGCTGGCTGTTCTGCCGTTACAAGGATTAAGGAGGAGGGAAGAGAGAAACTTGTTAAGAGGACTCGCTTGTTTCGATGGGGGCCCAGCAGGGTGGGTGTGGGGCTCACTGTCAGTGGGTGGTGGGGGTGTGCTTGTGTGTATGGAAGGTGGGGCCAGGGTTTAGGGAGCTTTGAAGGGACCCCCGGGGGGGGGGGGGGATGGGGGTTGGGGAAGGGCAAAATCTTGTTGAGCTTGAGAAATAGGGAAGGATGCTGTGCAGACTGTGCTGCTGGTATGGACTGAAAATTTTGGTGCTTTGAAGGCTTGGAGTTCGTAAGTCCAGTGACTCCGGCAGATCTTAGTTTGGTTTCCTACACCATAACCAGTGAACTTTTACATTTGCAACAAACTTGTTTTATTGGATTAAGGAGATGAGGGAAGAGAGAAACTTGTATGTATTGGATAAGAAGAAAGCGGACTTGCGAAGGTACATTGGTTATCAATGGATGCGAACCTATGATTAGCCTCAGTTAGCATGACATCACTGTTAAGTGTGAGAACAAAGAAGAATAATGATCAACAGTGACGTTTCAGTTTAGCAACAAGAACTTGCTGTTGATGTGGTAACTCCTCCTGACTGATGGCCTCCTGACCTGAGCTTCCACATAATCGTTGGCTGATTCAGTCACTCCTGTCAAGTCATGGCTCCTGAATGAGCAGAGGCTCTGAGCCCCATCACAACTACTACATCACATTACATTGCATTGCAGGCCGTTTCGTTCAGGATGATGGCAGAATGAAGGCGACTCTGCAACTCTTGCCGTAGTGGCACATATTCTTTACAGAGAGGTGCGGCCAGCCATGCGTGCGTTGATTTTTCATTTTGCTTCTGGTGGATGTAGAAAGTGGAGAGGCTGAGGGCGACTTGGTAACTAGATGTACACCTTACCTACTTTTCCTCTGTATTGGCATGCATTAGGAGTTCATTTTGTACTGAAGAAGAATCCAAGCTTTTACCTTTTTGGTTCTTTGTAGGACAGTGAGCCAGGGAGTTCAAGAACTAAAGATAAAAAATGAGTGACATTGTCTGTATTTTGTAAAGAGCTTCTGAGCTAGATAGTTGAAGATAGGTCTTTCAAAGAAAAAGAATTTCCAAGGCTATACACCTCAATGGGAGTGGGAGTTTAACCAGCGAACTCTTACACAACAATAAGCTATCTGAACCGCTGAGTTAATTAGCCATTGTAATGGCCCCATTTTTTGGAACAGGACCGTGGTACGTCCTACAATAGCTCAGAAGTTCAATTACGGACAGAAGGAATATCATACATACTCACGAACATTTAAAAAGATAAATTTGATTAAAATATGACCTAGCAGATAACTTTAGAAACTATAAGGGCGTTCAAGCCCAAAAGATTACATTCAGAAGAATCGAAGAAATTCCCACAGGAATGTTTGAGTGTGATCGTAACCCTAACATGAAAACTTAGAGTATTCTTTATTCTTCTGGCACCTGTTCTCATGAAAATAAAGCAAGATTAGTACATTAGGTACTCAGCAAGTCCCTATAGCAGAATGCATTTATAGGACTATTATCCATATACAAAGCTTAACCAAGGGACGACATTATATTTCTTTAGCGTGAAGCCAATTTGTCAATATCATATCATAGCTAGATTCTAAACTTATGACTTAACCATTTTTTACTACAAATCAAAATGTTCAATTTTATTTAACTTTGTGGGAGTAACTATCCTCACACTTACTTAACATGTCTAGTCCATGGACCTCAGTCCATGTTCTTTACCATACCACCATACCAGTATCCATTTTATGAAAACTACACACTGTGATATGTCCACATGTTGCCCATGACCAGGGGCACGGTTATTCGAATAGATTATAACACTCTACAGAGGTGTACAAGTTTACCCTAAGATATGATTATCTTATAATGTAGGCCATTACATGCTTCCGTAGGCATGCGACTGAAAACCATAACAAAACCTTTACAATGCATAGTTCCAATGTTTTTCCCTGCTTCTAAGGTATGTATCCTTCGACACTAAGGTGCCCCTGTTGTTAGGGTAACCTCCCTATCGGCAAGTGCGCACTCTATGTAAGGGCGGGGACCTTTCGGGTCTTTCCCAGTGACCCTTATAGGTTCACCCCCATCACATTTTATCGGCAATGACCCACACAGGCAATCCCCAACTTGTTACACTGGCATAGAAGTCCACACCGAAACTAAACAAATTAGTTAGCTAGTTATGTCCCATACCAGACTTGTGATTGCATGATTGAAAGCATATAGGGCCCTAAAAATATTTTTGTAATTAATGACAATGAGTAAATATGGGACTAACATATTTATCAAGTGTTTAAATGGTTTAGTCTCAAAACATGGTTTACGACTTGGAGACGCATTACAAGAATTGAAGAGAAGATCTCAATGGCATGGAGAAAGGTGTAAGTAGTCTAGGATCTCTTTTTTATTTTACCGGTCTTTGGAGATTTGGTGTAAGACCGGATTATAGGATAAATGTTGTACCATTAAGAGGGATCATGTCTAGTAGCTTGAAATACAATTTCTTGTAGTATTTGGATCAACTAAGGATCATATATGCACTTAGAATTAAAATTCCAAAGCCAACTATGTATTGACAAAACAAACGGTTGTGCCGGAGGTTACTTGGTGGTACTACCGCTCAGCAACATGACTGGGAGGTAGTGCAGTACTACCGCACCCCGGTAGGATCGAATTCTATTTGGCGGTATGTAATTTCTAGAAAGGTACATTTTAGAGCATGTTTGCTCCCCTAGAAAACAGTAGTACTAGAATATAATTAGCGGTACTACTGCATAGAGGTATGACCACAAATCAAGAGTGGAAATACAGCATCTCGGTATGACCAAAATTTAGTTGGTGGTACATTATTTCCAAAGAAGACTAGTTTTGGCCCTCAAGAAAAATGGTAGTACCGCTCCATGAAAACGGTACTACCGAAGATCGGAACTACCGCACCTTGAATGGCGGTAGTATCGTGTCACAATATAATGACTAGTTCAGAATAATTAATTGTGTCTATTATAGCCGTTACTGTGCAGGTGTGATAATAACGGCCAATGAATGGCGGTACTACCACATTTGCTGATTTTTTCAAGAATTGACCTCAAACGGTCAAATTTGTTGGTGAGGAGTATAAATACCTAGCCACCAGCCTAAGTACAGATAGAGAACACTCCATTGAACATCCTTGAGTTTGGAGCACACTTCCAACACCTCATTCACTCCATTTGCATTCATTTGGGATAGTTGAGACATTCAAGTGCATTCATTTGATTTAGTTGATCTTTGGCACTTGAAATCCGTCAAGCAAAGGTCGTGGTTTATTATTCTTAGTGTTTGCCGGCACATAAACAGCTTGACGGGAGTTTGCACGGTGATCTCTTCAAGAAGATTGTGAAGAGGCTCAGCGCTACTTGTGAGTAGCTCAGTGTTTGCCATCTCCGGAGCAGAGGAAGAATAACCACTAGTAGAATCGAGGAGCATGGATTAATTCATGGAGTTGATCTAGTTCGTTTGGGCTTTCCTCAACATTAACTAGTAAAGACCGACAAGTCTTCAATACCATGTCAAAGTATCGTTTGTCTCTATTTGGTTATTTCTTTATCTCTACTATTCCTCATTAATATTTCAAGCAACTAAAATTGACTTTTCATGTTGAGCTAAAAACATATTTGTGGAGACTTAGCTTGTGGTGCCTTAGCATTACTAGAATTGTGAAGGTATTAAATTGCAAAAAAAATCTTGCTTAGCCCTTAATTGGTAGAAATTAGTTTTAGAAAGAAAAATTTTTAGAACCTCCTATTCACCTCCCCTCTAGTCGGTTATCCTTGATCCTACACATGGTATCAGAGTTTGGTCTCACATTGATTTAGATTTAACTATCTAAAAGAGAAGAGAATGGCTAGTGAGGATATTGCTATGGGAAAGACACCTCTATTTGATGGCTCTAATTATGCATATTAAAAAAATTAGAATGTCTATTTATTTAAAAGCTATGAGCCTGTGTATATGGAGAATTATAAATAAGGGTTGTTCTATGCCTCTTGATCTAGTCAATCCCACAAAACTTGAGGAGCGCAATGCTCATTTAGATGCTCAAGCAATGAACGCTCTTTTTAGAGCTTTGAACGTGGATGAGTTCAATCTCGTGAGCAATTTGGAAACTGCTCATGAGATATGGGCTACCCTCTCGAAAATCCATGGGGGAACATCCACAATAAAACTAAGAAAACTAAGGATGGCAATGTTATTGCAAGATTTGTTGGCACTTCAATTTTAGATGCTAAAAAGAATGCTATTTAGGTGCCTAAAGCTTTGGTCACTAACCTCCAACAACCCAAAAAAATTTGGATACCTAAAAGAACTTGATTTCTTTTGTAAGTGAACTACAAGAACGGTGGAAGGAATTGGGTGCTTGATAGTGGTTATACTCAACACATAACTGAGACCGAAAGATGTTCACCACCTTTGAAAATGGAAGCAATGAGAAGATCACTTTTGGAGACAATGACAAAGAAAAGGTTTTTGGTTTGGGTAAAATTGCTATTTCAAATGACCTTTCAATTTTAAATATATCTCTTATAGAAATATTAAATTGCAATTTGGTATCCATCGCTCAATTATGTGATCTTGAATTAATTTGCTCATTCTTTAAATATGGGGTCACCATTTCAAGAAAAAAGGAAAATGAATTAGTTTTCAGATGTTTTAGATTTGGAAATCTTTACTTGGTTAATTTTCTTCTACTTATTCATGTATAAAAACTTGTTTAATGGCAAAAACTTCTTTGGGTTGGTTATGGCATAGAAAGGTAGGTCATGTGGGCATGATTAGACTCAAAAAGCTTTTCAAACATGACTTAATAGTTGGCTTGAAAGATGTGAAGTTTGAGAAAAATAGATTATGTAGCACTTGCCAAGCCAGGAAATAAGTTGCAAACTCTCATCCTTCCAAAAGTAACATGTCAACGTTTAGACCATTAGAGCTCTTACATATGGATTTATTTGGGCCAACAACCTAAAAGAGCATCGGGAGCAATAGTTATTGTTTAATCATTGTAGATGATTACTCTAAATATATATCGGTATTCTTTTTACATGACAAGGCCGATGCCTCCGGTATCTTCAAAACTTTGTAAAATGGGCCCAAAACAAATTTGATGTGAAAATCAAGAAAATCCGTAGTTATAATTATCCCGAGTTCAAAATACTAAAATTGAAGATTTTTGTGACGGACGTGGAATAAAGTATGAGCTTTCCACTAACTACACTTCGGAACAAAATAGAATTGTAGAAAGGAAAAAAATCGAACATTAATTAAAATGGCTAGAACAATGCTTAATAAATATAATACTTCTGATCGCTTTTGGGTAGAAGCTATCAACACCGCTTGTCATGCCATAAATCGCCTTTACATACATCATCATTTGAAAAAGACTTCCAATAAGCTTCTTATTAGAAAAAACCAAATATCTCTTACTTTCAAGTATTTGATTGTAAATATTATATCTTAAGAAAAGGTATTCGACTCTCTAAATTTTAAAGTCGATATGATGAAGGTTTCTTACTTGGTTATTCTTCGAATAGTAAAGCTTATTGTGTCTTCAACAAAAACTCTAGTTTAGTTGAAGAGACTTGTGATGTTCAATTTAGTGAGACTAATGGCTCTTAACAAGCAATGAGGAATATGCAAATTGGCGATATCAAACTAAAGAGAGATAAAAGTGAATCACCTTCATCAAAAGAAGTTCAACCTCCTATCTCTTTTGCAACAAGCAACATTCAAACATTAGACATAGTGTAGGACCGAAATGGCAACAGGGGGGTGAATGGTGCCTTTAAAAACCGCTCAAAGTATCCACAAAATCTTCTTCTCCGATAGCTATAAAAGCTATGAAGCAAGAAATTTGAGTGCTCACTGGAGAACCAAAATGAGATCGACAACTTCACTAAGGAACCAAGAACCAGGCCGTCAAAAGAAGTGAAGCAGTCTCGTCCAAAAAGCTACTAAGCAAGAAGTCTGAGTGCTTACAGGAAACAAAGAAAAGATCATAAAAACAGAAAAGCAGACTTCTCGATTGAGAGCAAACCAGAGCAAACGCGAGGAGAAGCCTGAAACTAAGCACAAGACACACGGAGAAGTGTATGTCCGGTCTCGAGGCAGTAAGGTATAAGAGAGAGCCAATCATGCTGCGATACTCCTTCTGAGAGTGTTCATAAGATACTGACACTCCCGAAAGAGAGAGGTGCAAGAAGAGCAGGGGGAAGAAGAGACAGCAGAAGGTAAGGGAGTAGAAGAAGAAACAACATCAGAGGAACAAATGGCATGTGCACGCACAGCCGCCTCAAAAGGGATAATCCTACTGCTAGCCATTTGGTTCACATCGCTAAGCGTCCCTACCAAACCCTCATGCTTCTTCCCAACACCAGCACATACATTACAAGCAGATGGTGACTTCTCTAGAAGATCCTTAGTTAGCTTCACACATTTTTCATCCAATGCAATCAAGTCAAATTTTAGTTTTTCACAATTATTGCATGGTGAGCTAACAGGGTCCTTAGAAGCATATTGAGCCAATTTGTTATTGTGATTAATTAATTCTTGAAACTGCTTAGAGACAGATTTAAGCTCAGCAGTCAATTTGGGACAGTTCACACATGAAGCAATGGGCTATAGCAGAAAAGCTTATAATTCAGCAATTTTATGATCTGCCCTTTTTAGATTCATTTTCAAATTATTGCAACTTTCACAAGTCTCGAGCAGATCGAGAAGCATGGTATAAAGACCTCTAAAAGCATTGTCCTTATCCTCACATGAGGTGCAAGAAATAGTCTCAACAGTAGTAGATGAAAGAGAAGCTACCCTACTCATCTCTAATTCAGCAAGAAGACTAATATTCTCCACCTTAATCATATCGAGCTCAGAAGACAAACTATCATGCGAGGTCCTTAATTTCTCCATGTCACCAAGCAGAGCAGAGCATGTATCACATTCATCACGGGAGGGAGCAGATATAAGTGAAGTAAGCTCCTGTAACAATCTATCTACTTCCTTCTTCAACTCGCTACACCTAGCTCTAGATCTAGCATGAAATTTACCTAGCTTAAGAAAAGCATCATTAAGCTGGTCATAGGAGGGGTATACCTCGTCGGAGTCAGAGTAGAGCTCGCTGTCGCTGACTTCGCCCTCAAGGGCCATGAAGCACATGCCGCTGAAGTCCTCGCCATCCTTGGGATCTTGGTCGTCCTTCCCATCGTCGTCACTCCAACCCTCCACCTCGTTGAGGTCGAGGTTGTCGAAGGCGGTGAGGACGCGGTGGAAGAGCTTCTTGGCTTTGCCAAGGTTGTGGAACTTCTTCTCTTTGTTGGAGGCTTCTTGTTGCAGTTCTTGTCGGTGTAGACGTTCTTGCTCGAACTGCCGTAGTTGTTCTTGCCCTCCAGCTTGGGGCAGTTTGCTCGAATGTGGTTGGGGCCACCACACTCAAAGAAATCACACGACCACCTCTCTTTCTCTCCCTAACCCTCTTATATGCATGGGAGAAGTTTCTGGCTAAGAGGGCTAGTTGGTTTTCTGGAAGCTGTTCTAGTAGGTCATCGCTCATCTCACAAACAGCAGCAAGAGAAAAACCAGAAACTCCATCAGAAGAAAACTCAGAAGTCGAACTGGGATCAGTGACCAAAGCCATCGACTGAGACTTCGACTTGGGAGAGACAATGTCAATCTCGTGAGTCTTGAGGCGTGAGTACAATGCATCAAGAGTCAAAGTCGAAAGATCCATCGTGTCCTTGATGGTGGTCACTTTCATCTCCCAAACACGCAAATCCAAGGCCGAAAGCATTTGACGAGCGTTGTCCGAGTCGGGATATGTGAGACTGACCGCTCGGAGGTTGCTCAAAATCTTGTGGAATCTCGCAAAGCATTCATCAAGGGACTCTCCAGCGAGCATTTCAAACTTGTTGTAATCTCGCTTGAACTGGTCCTGTCGTACCGTTTTAATTTGGGTGGTGCCCTCATGGTAAGCATCGAGAGTCACCCAAATGTCATAGGCCGACGTAAGATGAGAAATGCGATCAAACTCATTTCGGCTCAAACCTTGGATTATGATGTTCCTTGCCTTTGCATTTGCCTCAACATCGGGCATGTTCACCACATTGATGTTCTCATCGACAGGAACAACAAAACGAACTTTGACCTTGTGCCAAATCGCATAGCCCTGAGTCTGTATGTAGGTCTCCATCCGACTCTTCCAAAAGGGATAGTCGATCCAATCGAAGATCGGGGGCTTGGTGGAATACTTGTCCGTTGTCATGGCTCACAGACCAGTTAAAGAGCTATCCGGCTCTGATACCAATTGTAGGATCGAAAATGGCAACAGAGGGGGGGTGAATGGTGCCTCTTTAAAAATGCCCCCAAGTATCCACCTGCGGCATTTACCTCCGATAGCTACAAAAGCTATAAAGGATAAAAGCTCATGCTCACTAGAACTTCAAGCTAAACACATACGCGGAAGGAAGCAAGAAGGAGCAAAATCAGACAAGAATATCAGCAGCAAAATCACAACCAACAAGGACAGGCAAGGGCAGTCAGACCGCAGCTCATGGGCTGGTCAGACCGCTCCCTCACCGCCGGTCTGACCGCAGCCTATATGCCGGTCTGACCGCCATAACACATGCGGTCTGACTGCTGTTATCCCGCCGGTCTGACCGGTGTTAACTGGCCGGTCTGACCGCCATACACAGACTGGTCAGACCGGCCCAAGCCCTAATTTCAGACTAAGCGACTGAAAACAGAGTTATTTTTGCAGATCTTCTAAAAAACTGGGAAATTGAGGTTTTGTTTCTAAGCTTCTCAGACCAAAACACCAGGACCACCACCTCAATAACAAAGAGGGCCTAGGGAACCAAGGAAAGCAACCAAAAAGCCAAGGAATCAATTTTTTTGAGCAAAGATCTGAAGATTACATTGAAAAGGGATAGATTTCCAAAATCCTTGCCATTCACTAATTCTTTGCTCATGAGGCCTTGCAAATCAGTGAGGAATGATCTCAGGACATGGTAGCACTAATCTCAAGCCATCTCCTGAAGGAAAATCAAGAGAACCAAGTAACCCCTGACATCAAACCCTAATTTCATCCAAACAGAGGAAATGAAACGCATTAGTGAAAAATGAAAAATCCTTTGATTCTACCATTTTGCTCTTTGGGAGTTAACTGACCAAATGGTCTTGAGACTTATTCCCATCACATAGCAAAGAATCAAAAGCTACTTTCACAAGGATTCATCTCAAACCTCAGAAATGTAGTGAAGAACAGAAACTTGAACTACTGACAGAGCAAACACAAAAACAGAAGGAAATGCAAGAAAATCATGATTTCTCAAGCTCAATCTATTTCATAATGAATCGGAGACATGAATGCTTACAAAAGAGGAATGATTACACAAGGTTCCACTACATGCTTGAGAACACACAGGAACTCACTCCCTCAGTTCAAGCACACACAGAGAACACACCCCTTTTCTTGCTTACACCAAAAATGAGTTCTCTAACCTGAATACCTGCCTCTCCACTTGCTTGCCATCCCCTTTTAACAGTCAACACTCACACCAAAAGGGGAATTCAAGAAGTGGCATACAAAACACACTCCATGCCTCACACACACTTGAGGCAAAAAGTCAACACACATAGAAATGGAGGGAAAACCAGCCATTTCTCTCATGCTTGAGTCAAATCTCTAATTTGCCCCCCAAGCACCTTCCCAGAAGCTTCCCGCAACTAGCACCTTTGACCGTCTAGACCTCGACTCCTCCCTGAGTCTAGTCCGGTCCGCTCCGCTGCACACGACTGCACCCGGCATCCTGACCGTCTGGACCTCAACTCCTCCCTGAGTCTAGTCCCGATCCACTCGCCGCTGCCCGTCGTGTCCTCCCGACTCCGACCGAGACCTCCGACTCCACCTGAGTCTAGTCCTGGTCTGTTCCGTCGCACACGATCGCAACCGACCTCCAACCGTCTGGACCTCCGACTCCTCCCTGAGCCTAGTCCCGGTTCTCTCGTCGTCGCCCGTCGTGTCCGTCACCGGTAGCTCCAGCTCCGGTCCCTCGTCTCCCTACTCGCAACCACCTCACCAGCCTCGATCATCTTCGGCATCACCGACCGTCTGGACCTCAACACCTCCTGTGCCTAGTCCCGGTCCTCCTCGCCTCACCATGACCTAGCTCCAAAGTCCTATAGTCACACAGACAAGCAAACCATCACATAGCACCGCACGACACAGCATAATCAATATTAGCACAAGTAAAGGTACTCAACCCTAGAATACCCAAAACAAACTCAAACTTACTAAACCAACTGTCAATTACTCATCATAAACATAGGGATACCTCCACATGGTCTCTCAGATATTATTTTTTTTGTTGAAATATAAAGATTCTATTGTAACAATTTTTTTAATTCTTACAATGGAAATTAATTGTTGCGATATAAACTAACTATTACCACGAGATAAAAATTGTGGCAATAAATTTACCTATTGCAATAGTTTTCTTTATTGTTGCAATAGATAGGAATCATTGTAGTGATATGACTCATTTTCTACAAGTGGTACATTCGAACTATTTTAATTATATTACATAATTTGGGTTGTCATCAAATACCGAAAAGGGGGAGATTGAAAGCATCTAGGCTTCTAAAAATATTTTGGTAATAAATGACAATGAGTGAATATGGGATTAACATGTTTTATCAAGTGTTTGAATGGTTTAGTCTCAGAAGATGGTTTACAACTTGGAGATGCATGACAAGAATTGAAGAGAAGATCTCAATGTCATGGAAGAAAGGTATAAGTAGTCTAGAATCTCTTTTTTATTTTACCAGTCTTTAGAGATTTGGTAGAAGACCGGATTGTAGGATAGTTGTTGTACTATTAAGAGGGATCATGACTAGTAGCTTGAAAAGCAATTTCTTGTGCCATTTGGATCAACTAAGGATCATGCATACACTTCGAATTAAAATTTCAAAGCCAACTATGTATTGACTGGAAAAACGGTAGCATCAGAGGTTACTTGGCCGTACTACTGCTCAGATATATGATCAAGAGGTAGTGCGGTACTACCACACCCCGGTAGGACCGAATTCTAGTTGGCGGTATGTAATTTCTAGAAAAGGTACATTTTTGGAGCATGCTTGCTCCCCTAGAAAATGGTAGTACCAGAATATAATTGGTGGTGCTACCACGTAGTGGTATGACCACAAATCAGGAGTGGAACTACTACATTTCGAGAGGACCAAAATTTAGTTGGTGGTATGTTATTTCCAGAGAGAGTCAATTTCGGTCCTCAAGAAAATTGGTAATACCGCTCCATGAAAACGGTACTACTGAAGATTGGAACTACTGCACCTTGAATGGTAGTAGTACCACACCGCAATATAACAACTAGTTTAGAAGCATTAATTGTGCCTGTTATAGCCATTACTATGCAAGTGCGGTAGTACCCGCTAATGAACGGCATTACTACCACATTTGCTGATTTTTTTTCAGGAATTGACCTCAAACGGTTGAATTTATTGGTGAGGAGTATAAATACCCCTACACTAGTCTAAGTACAGATAGAGAACACTCTATTGAGCATCCTTGAGTTGGAGCACACTTAATACACCACATTTACTCCATTTGCATTCATTTCAGGTAGTTGAGACATTCAAGTGCATTCGTTTTATTTAGTTGATCCTTGGCAGTAGAAATCCATCAAGCGAAGGTCATGGTTTATTATTCTTGGTGTTTACCAGTACCTAGATAGCTTGACGGGAGTTTGCGCGGTGATCTCTTCAAGAAGATTGTGAAGAGGCCTGACGCTAATTGTGAGTGGCTCAGTGTTCGCCATATCCAGAGCAGAGGAAGAACAGCCACTAATGGAATCGAGGAGCATGGCTTCATTCGTGGAGTCAATCCAATTCATTTGGGATTTTCTAAACGTGAACTAGTGAAGGCCAGCAAGTCGTCGATACCACGTCAAAACATCGTTTGTCTCTATTTGGTTATTTCTTTGTCTCTATTATTCCACATTAATATTTCTAGCAATTAAAATTGTCTTATCTTGTTGAGCTAGAAACATATTTATAGATACTTAGCTTGTTGTGCCTTAGCATTACTAGAATTGTGTAGGTCTTAAATTGCAATAAAAATATTTCTTAGCTCTTAATTTGTGGAAATTAGTTTTAGAAAGCAAGAAATTTTAAAACCTCTTAGTCCTATTCACCCCTCCTCTAGTCTATTATCTTTGATCCTACAATGATTAGGTGTAGAAATGAGCGCATACAAATTTAGCCCTTAATCAACTCAGGCGGGACAAACCAACAATCCAGACTCGGGCAATACCTGCTTCGGTCTCAAACAACCACACACCCGAGTCTCTACCATTTTATAGAAATTCCTAGTCTCTTTGTGGTAACCCATGTCACCACTAGCATTATCATGTTTCATGTTTTAGTTAGCAATATTTCTATCATATTTACTATTACCTCTAAAGCATATCTAAGCACAACCATTATCTAGCATTATTACTTTTATAAGTATCCTATGGTGACAAGAAAAAGTCTTCTCAAAGAAGGGACATAAAAGGGTATCAACTGTATGGTGCAGCTAAGCAGTCTACACAAACAACTAGGGAAAGTATGCACTTGTATTTAAAAGCAAATTATTGCATTTGAAAACTAGGTTCAACATGATCAATTATAAGGTCTTGCCTCATTTTCCAATGTCTTCGGTCTTTTCACTGTAGGCTTTCAGCTTGTTCTCGATTACTTCAATTTCTCTTGCAGTTCTTCCATTAACCAACTTGCTAAGTCTGAACGCTAGCACAGGAAAACAAATGCAAATAAGTTCCTGCTTTGCAGAATGCAAGCTAGAAACAAAATGCAATAAAATAACCAAAAAGACATAAAGAAAATGGGTTTGGGTGAAAAGGGTTTAAGTGATGTTTGCTTTGGCCGAACGAAGTTAGAAATGGGTTAGACGGGTTCAAGGTGGTCGAGATGGTAATATATGTCTTAGCGGGCTTTCTATGAATAGTAACAGCCTGAACAATATTGGGCCTATGGTCATAATAGCATTTGGACTAGTTAGGGTTTTATTGGAGTCTAGGATGGTGAAATGGAGCTGGAAATGGTTTAAACAAGCTCGAAACAGTCAAAATGACTATATATATGTTTATTGGATTTTTTGGTGAACATTAACGGGTTAGTACTACTCATCGCGGGTTGTCTAGAACAGTAATGAGTCTATACTATTTTAATACAGGCGGCTTGCAACAGTAATGGATTTCAAGTTTACTATTTATGGCGAATCTAGTTTTCTACAGTCCGGGTTGGTTCGGGATGAACAATGTTTAACAGGTATGGCTTGGCCTAAAACTTGGCCTGTATGGCTTTGCGCGTTGGGCCATTACTATGTGGCCCATGGCCTGCTACTGTGCAGTCATCTTCCTTCTTTCGGCATTACTGTAGCAGTTGAATAGAGGAATGGTGATGGTAAGCAATTGCAACAGGTGAGCTAGCTTCCAATGGCAGCCGAAGGTATGGATGGAATCTAGGGAGAGAGAGGAACCCATTTTTGGGCTTGGCGGTGGCCGATTCTTATTGTAGACCACCAGCGGCGAGGGAGTCTTCACGGGGCTTCACCATGGCGCAGGAGCTGTGGGAGGGCTAACTGGCAAAGGATAGGGTGGTTTAGGCATCTTCGGGACATGGGGGCGATCACGTGGGGTCAGCTTGGGCTATAACACTGTGTGGTGGGCAATCCATGGTGAGGGGATTAGGCCCAGTAGGGGAGCTTGTCGCCGGTGAGCTACAGGCTTGGGACAGCTAAGGCAAGGTCACAGTTGGGTTTAGGGGGTCCTAATGGTGCTATAGGTGAACTTAACTGAAGAATGGTAGAGGCTAGCAGTGAATTGGGGTTTTGGGCTTACCGTGGCTTTCCTATGATTTCTCATAGGCGACTGCGCTATATTGGCTAAAGGTGACAATGACAATGTGGATGAGCTGTGGAGTAGCTATGGAAGTGTAATACCAGTAGTAAAGAAAAGTGTGGAATGAAAACAACCCAAGAGAGAATAAAAGAAAATGATAAGAGTTTTGCTGTCAGAATCCTTCAGCTTTAGAAATGCCGAAGCGATAGCATTCACAGAGGTTCCCAGATCATCCAGGGCTAGTCAACACCTCTCACATTTGTGGGCTTCATCATTCCACAAAGAGTTTAACCAACACCCACATTTTACCGACTTACCTGCCGTAGTAGAAAGCCCCAAACAATGCAGTGCCCCTTTGGACCAAAATGCCCTTAAGGAAAATAGCCAGCCAAGACCAAAATGGGGAAGGGCATAATTGGCAATGCATAGGGGAGTAGAGCGCGAAGCAAACCGAAGCCCTTCTTTAGCCAAAGGCCACTAGTGTGCATAGTACACATGCACTTCTTTCCCTCAACTGAGACCAAGCCCCAAAGCCAAGCACGACCAAACCAACCAGCAGCCAACACCCAAGACCAAGCCAGAGAGGGCAAACACCATTCCACCTTTGCTCAGCTCGGCCAACAACAAGAGCCTGCCAAACATTCTCACCACCACGCACAAGCTAAATATAGAGAAGAGGTGAGGGAGAGAGAAGCGGAGGAGAGGAGCATGAGGTGTAGGGGAAGACAAAGGAGAGGAGCAAGGACGTGGCCGACCACGATAGCATGAGAAGGCCCAACTGAACCGCAACATGGTCATCACCATCATCGTCCACAAACCTTGCCATCCTCCACCCAGCATTCTAGTAGGCATTCTCTTCACCTTACCTCTAATGCAACCTCATAGTGTGGCCGTGAGAATCACAGCTAGTTTGGCTTTCATGCCAATGGTGGCAAGCCCGTAACCATTGTTGTGTGCCCTTGAGAGGGAAGATGTACTCTCTGGCGTACGCCTACCTAGCAAGTTCCATCACGACGGTGATTCTAGGCCTTCCCAAACCATGCATGGCAGAAGAACGAGACTAGGCAAAAGTAGCGATCAAAACAAATGCAAAAAGGGGGAAGGTTGAACTAGTGGTGTCCCTAGGGCTCACGGTGGCGGAGGCTAGAGGCTAAGCTTTGGCATCGGTAGCCAGGCTGGAGGGGCAGCGGCGTGTAGGCGTCTAGGGCCGATAGTGAGCTTCGGGTCGACAAGCTATGGCTGCTGACCCTAGAGGGAGCGGCGACACCAGGTGGCAAGGGAAGACAAATGGTGATGCAGCCGCCCAAGCCCAAGCCCGGGGAAGGCGGTGCTTGGGGCTCAGCCATGGTCAAAGACTGAGCTATGGCATTGGTAGCCAGGCTAGAGGAGGGTGACGGTGGCCTAGGGCGGAGTCGCGCGTGAGGGGCGGCGGGGAGCCTGCCGGTGGTGAGGCCGACCGGAGGTGACCCCAAGGCCGGTGCACCCACGGCACCCAGGGTAGCGGCACCGAGCGCCTTGCCGCGTGTGCACAAAGGGCAAGCAGTGGATTTGGTCCTAGTTGGCCGAATCCAAGGCGAATAGAGAGGAGGAGGAGAGGGATAAGGAGATCCGGTGTGGGAGAGGCGGCCAGTGGTAGGGGAGTGGTCGGATCTGGCCCTAGCTGATCGGATTTGAGAGAGGGGGGAGAAGTGTGGGGGATAAGGCCATTCGGCCAGACTAAACGGGAAGGAGAGAAAGAAAAGAGAGAGCTCGGGTGGGGAAAGAGAAGAAAAAAGAAACGAGATAGGGAAGAAAAGGAATGAGAAAAAGAGAAAAGAAAAGAGGAGAAAAAGAGAGAAGGGGGATTTGTGATGTGTGAGTCGAATCCTTACCCCTACGTGTTTTTATACCGGTAACGGGTTTTGCAAATAGAATCGATGACATGTGTAAGTGTGTATCGCTATCCTGTATTGAGTCGGGTTGACGCTTGTACAGGTGGAGGTCCTGGTTTGGAGCTGTCCACACATCATCCTTGAGAGTAACCAGGCAAGTGCATAGTAAACCAATCATTCCGGGTACTCGTTGCCATTAGATGAATATTGGTGCATTACTTACCATGCTATTGTGAGTTGACTATTTCTGGTTGCATGTTGAGGAATAATGATAATGGTTATTGAAACATGACATGTTGATATGTTTAAATGGAGAATTTGCATTGCATGCATGTCATGAAAATATATAGACTTTGTGGTATCATTGGTCCACGTTGTGTAGACGTTCCACGGGAGTGGAGACTGAGGTCCCCGTGTGAAAATTATGAGATATTGAAGTCCCCGTATGAAAAAGGACGGGCTTGTGATCCCCATATAGAAACAAGGTAGGCTTGGGTGAGCATCGATGGGTGCACACTCCGCTATACCGGTATAGGCTAAAGAGATTAAAGAGAGGTGCATGCTTATACGTAATTGCATTATGATAGAGAAAATGGTGCAAATGCATGGTGAATGGTCGATGAAAAATTAAGAGAGATTAAATGAAAAAGAGTGAGATTGTAGTGGATATTGATTGTTATGTGTACATGTTATTTACTATTTTACTTTGTATTTATTGAGTCTCTGGGTTCACCCTTGCTTTTTTTAGGTGATCATTGAGGGCGTCATACAGGAGCGAAAGTAGCACATGAATAATTTCATGTATCACCTTTTATTAGTATGTTTAGACTCTGTTAGTATGATATGGTAGTTAGAGTTAAAATAATATAATGTATTTTGAATCGCTGCGATATAAATAAAATAGTGTTGCCTTAAAATTACTAGCAGTTGTTGAAAATGGTAAAAATATGCAATGGTGCACTCCAGGCCTAGAGGATGGGCGGAGTATTACATGAAGCTTATAGCAAGGCTGCTCTGGCTTGATAGGGCTAGGAAGGCGGTGGGAGTAGTGAATTGCTTGATGCGATGGTGGCGCGTGGTTAATAGTGCGGTGCGCTCTGGGATGTTCGGCAATCTTCGGGGCTTGGCTAGCGTCCATGGCACTTCGACCTCTGCACACCTTGATTGACGAACGGTGGTGGTCAAGAAGGGTGGCTGAGGCTTGTTGGTTGTGAGAGGGGTGGAGTTGCAGTGAGGCAAGGATGAGCGGAGTGACCATGGCGCATGGCCAGGTGACACAATGGACAATTAAGGAGGATGACAGGTTTGTATGAGCTCAATACGGCAGCTAACTAGGAGGGTTGTAGCGGCGAGCGCCTTCGTGGCGGTGGCAGCGAACGGGAGCACGACGAGTGGAGGGTGGAACAGGGGAGGAGGCGGAGAGTGGAAAGGCGCCAAAGGCCAGAGAAAGCGGAAAGGCTGAGATGGGAAAGCGTAAAAGACCATGGAAACGCCGAATTGGGAAAGTTTTTGAATTAGGCCAAAATTCAAGAAAAAATTCAAAATTTTACAAAAATTATGGTTTGTTTCAGGCTTTCAGCTATTGCGATGTTAATTCATGGGGCCTCCCAGGGGTATATCATCTATGACTGTTTGCAGACCCTTTTTTATGTGGCAGACTGTTTGCAGACCCTTTTTTATGTGGCATTTATCTTGATCCTGTGGACCTCAGGTACCTCACTGACAAGTCAGTCCAGCCCTTTATTTCCCCTCTTTTTTCTGCTTCCGAATGATTTCAAGCGATGTGAGCTGTACGCTGATTTCATAAGGTGAAGTCAATACTAACACCATGGCTCATTGCTGAGACTGACGCTCAGCTCATTTCGGTTTGTGTTCTTGATTTTTGATTTATTTTTTAGTATTTATAAATTTTATCTTTTTTCTAAACTTTTGGCTATTTTTGAGTTTTACTGGTTCTTTTTTTCCTGTATTCGTTTGCGTTGTCCGTGATGAGCTAACATATTTTTTCTATTTTTTAATTTTTTAATTTTAATTACGTCAAGTAAACCATCTTTAACTATAGTGTAATTTTAGTCAGTTACAGTGCAATTTCAGTCATAAGCCACTATTTTTCAGCCCAACCAAGCGGGGCCTAAGAGCCTGCTACATATAATTGCTGCATGCTTTATTGCTAGCTGGGCTCAGGCTGCCCCAGCAATTATCAGGGATCAATTCAATCGGTGCTTTTATTTATTTTTTTATCACAAAGCCCTCATGCATGTTTTGTATTTTACTTCTTGGTGTGTATGCAGCTAATTCAGTACTAAATGAGATAACGATATGATACTTTCTGATTCAATGGAGAGAAAGAGAACAAAAAAAGACAAGTAGTTGTAGCGTGCAAACTTACCCAGGAAGACAGGGATGCTGTCAATAACTTGCATTGCATACTACGCAAGAGGATGCAATGGAGCCAGAGTTTCAGCTTATGGGTTATTGTCACAATTGATGGCTGGGTTGCTGTCACTTGAGCCCTTGCATGTACTGATCCACATAACCAAACTGTTAATGAAGTTGTTTTCCTATGATGCTGGCATTAGGCTATGATTATTATTATAAGTTCAAGGCCATGATAACAGTCTTGCAAGGGGTTGTCATTTTCATGTAGCCAGAGGTGTTGGTTGGCAAAAGATGAGTACCAGATAAGATTGAACACAGCCATTTGTTTATAAGTTTGTTTAACTTTGTGAAAAAAGTTGCATTCTGTTAATCTCATTGGAGAGAAGAGGAATGTATATCAATTAAAGTTGGATGATCAATCATCTACTCATATGTGTATATATACATAGGATAGGAATGTGAAGCTGTGTCTCATCATTACATAGACCTAACACTGTAACAATACTGCCAAACTTTAGTGTCAGTGTGAATGTGAAGGATTTTTTTTTCTCCTGCTGTTATGCAAGTATTGTTAAGCTGGAAGAATATTTTGGCTACAACTCCGAAGCATTTATTGGTGGTGACATGATTTAACTCGCTTTTAATGCGCATGTCTTGCACCAATGAATGAATGGTTCCTAAGTTTCTGACCTCTGTCATCGATTTATTTGTGCAGTTATATGCTGTGCTACTTTCGGTTACTCACTCTTTCAAGCAACTAATAGCTGTCTAATTGCTGGCCTTGAATTAACCTCTGGAAAAGATGGACAGGGATTAAAGACAACAGGGGAAAGATAGTTTCCGCTTGTTATGAAAAGACAGAAAGGGGCAAAGGCAATAGCTTTGTGGAATACTGCTTCCATGTTTGTCTGTTTATGACCACTCATTTTGTTTCACTTCTAAGCAATTATTCAAGCTGTGTTTCCAGACTTAATGAAGACAACATTTTTGGGGAATAGGATGCGAGATTTATTAATCAGGCATAACTTTTCAATTTTCATATAAAAAGGTCGACAAGGTCACAGCAACTGTAACTGTAAGATATTATTGCAATGAGTAATGCTTCTATGCTCTCTTGTAAGAAACTCGTAGATATGTAGAAGCACATGCGGTTACTAATAGACCGGTGTACAATGATCCCTAAACACTCAATTTAGAATTCTCTCTTTTCACCTTACCATTGTTTTTTGCTATTGAACAAATTTCTAATGAAATAATTGCAATACATTTATTTCAAAATATGGAAGACCAGTGTTTCTTATTCAGGATCCACCAGTTAATCAGCGTTCTTGATTGCATCATACGGATGCTTACTGTGATCATGTTCCCAAACACTAATCTAGTACTGTGTAAGAGCTAACACAAGAGTTCCCTCAGCAGTACATGACTAGACATTCCAATGCTTCTTTGTTTTAATTCTCACCAGGTTCCTATATATTTGCAAAGAAACTCTTCAGAGAAACGAACTGCTGGGCTTTACTGACCTGAAAAGATTTCATTTACATGACACTATTCTACGAACAATAGCAAATTAAGCAACGAAAAAACTGGGCCTTAAGCCCTCAACTACTACAACTATATTAAGTAACCATATGCATATGTGCCTCCATTTATGGCCTAGTTAACTAGGATAGTGGGGTGCCTGAATGACTCCAAACTAGCAAATGGGCTGAGGTAAGGTCCAAAAAAAGTCCAATTTCTTTCTTTCGATGGTAGATAAAATTGCAAGAACTTTAGGTGGCAAAAACAACTTTTCCCCCCTTAGAACCCAAGCTAAGGCTCAAACCATAAAACTGTGAACTAGTCATTTCAGAATTTTGGACGCTTTTGGCACTGTAGTACCCGGAAATTCCAAAAATAGCACCGATGGAAACGAAATTCCAATTCTAGCCCCCCGCCGACCGCACCATTAAACGGGGAAGCGACACGTGTCAATGGTGCGGCCGGGGAGCGCACCACACCGGAGTGGTGCGCTCCCCGACCGCACCACTCGGCCACCGTCATGTCAGAGCAAATGGTGCGGTGCCGCACTGCACCACTCGCCTGATGGTGCGGCACCGCACCGCACCACTCGGCTATGCCCACTGTAGGCGACGCGACGGCGAAATGGTGCGGTATGAGACCGCACCACTCGGGTGGGCCCCGCTCCTCACATGCCCGCTTGGTCGCTCGCTCGCTGCCGTCCCGTCACCCCCCCGAAAGCCGCCCGTGGTGGCCTCCTTTTATTGCCTGAATGCGAGATTCTTTCCCCCGTGCTGCATTTGTTGATTTCGTGTCAAGACATGAGAACCGGCCCCTACATTCTTTCTTGCATGTGGCCGTTGTATGTTGTGCAATAAAAGGAGGACCTGCGTTTGGGCACGCTCGAGAACGCTTGCATTTGCGCTCCACCAAAGAAGCGACAAGAGAGGAGCAAGTGAAGGAAAGAAGAACGCATTTTGCAGTAATTTTGAAGGATTTGAAGTTCTCGTAATTGTGAAAGTTGTAGATTGTCTCGTGAGCTTCAAGAAAAGGTAAATATCATCTCCATGCGTTTAAGATGCTATTATAGTGATTAGCCTGTAATTAGCGTAAACGATCTCTATATGTCTATATTTTATGTAATTATCGTGTTGTATTCTATATTTTATGTGAAGAAATGAAGTAATGTTGTTGTAATGTAAAATATTTGTAGTTATTTGTGGTCGTAGTATATTGCAATTTTTTTTGATAAAATGTTTGTAGTTGTAGAGTACTGTAATTTATATTGTATGTGAATAGTTTTTGTACTGATGTTGTAACCAGTAATCTTGCTATTTGTTAAGTGGATTATAACTACATTTAAATGATGTCATTGTGAAGCACATAGCTAGTCGGAAAGGCCACTTGCGCATGTACTGTTTGTATTAACATGTACTCATTCTTGTAACCAAAATCACTGAATAATATTAGATCTTGTTGTGCATGTTCGTGAAAAAAAATCTATGTTAAAGTGTAACGCTGCATATATGAAGCATGGCACATTGTTGGGTAGTACTAGAAATGTAGAGGAAGGAGTACTAGAAATGTAGAGGATCTAACAGATTGGCAAAAAATGTAGTTATTTGATCGATGTAAGAAATCATAAGTAAGAAATGATGGAAAATGAGTTGCTCGATTAGTGATTTAATTAGTAGAATAATAATACAAAATAGGAGTGAAATTACAAAAAATGTAATTTGATTTGCAGTAAAATTTGAATTTAATGTGTTAGCGCGCTCTGCAAATAAAGTAAAAAATACAATGAGAAGTTAAAAATAAATTAGACTCTATGAAGTTGAAAAAATTGTAATATATGTAGCACAGAAGTAAGATTTGTAGAATAGAAATTGGAAAAAAGTACATTACATTAGTAATTTGATTTATATAGAAATTTGTTAGCGCACTCCATAAATGATACGCTTGCATGTGGTACGCAGTAGGTTATGTATGATGGTACAGTTGTTGCCTGTTATATATACTAAGAGGGTTCAGTTTGGGCTTATGTTAGGTACGCCATGGGTGACATCCAAGACTTGTTTGTATTCTACGGAAGTGGTCTCGTACGCGATGGGCCGTACGGGGCAAAGCTGAATAATTGTGACCGGATCGTGATCCGGGCACCCAATCTGAACACCATGAGCCTGTTGGAGCTACGTAGATGCATGCGTTCTGCATTCGATCGGGACACCGCAAGGAACAAATTACGGATCGAGGCAGTGTATGCCGCTGTTGGAGGTGCTGCAGGGGAGACAGTGTGGCAACTTATAAAGGTGACGAGCGACGCTTCATGGGCGAACTACATGGAGGTCGTGTGCAACCCGACGCATTGATATATGCCGTGCCAATGGTGTATGTTCAATTCGTGGAGAGGATGAATCATCCGCCATGGGTGGCTCTGTGGTCTTGGCGGAGATGTAGGCGTGCTTTACTCTCGGCGGTCATGAAGATCTTTGGTGAAGGAGGAGTCAATGAGTCAATAGGAGATGGAGACTGCAGAGGCGCGTGGAGAATTTTCACCGAATGAAGGTGCGGAGGGTGGTGGGCGCGCGTGTTGGTATCACGAGTACCTTGAGAACCAGGTGCAGGAAAGTGAGGAGGAGGACAATGTGGAAACAGAGAGTTCAGGAGAGGAGGAAGAAGGGGAACCTACAGCGGGAAGTGTGGTAGGTGGTGTTGTAACCACGGAGGGTGCGTATGTGCCGTCCAGATTGGACGACATCGCAGCGGAATCCCTAGTTCTGCCACGGGCGGAGGAGGCAGAGTGGGGATTCAATGAAGGCACACTCATTGTAGGGCAAAGCTTCCGTAACAAGAGTGCTGCACAGCAAGCTATTGCCACATACGCCGTCAACATCAGCCGGACATATCGGGTGCACAGGTCCAACCCTGACACCTATATTGTGAAGTGTGTCGATGGCTCCTGCCCTGGCAAGGTCCGTGCGCAGCGGTTCAGAGGCGCTGCCACGGACTTCCGGATAACGGTGCTGAAGGATCACACTTGTGAGCTTGCGGGCCCACTACCTAGGCACCGCAACATGACGTCGTCATATGTTGCAGAGTTGATAAGGCATCTTGTGGCTGCAAATGTATCCATTTCTCCCAAGGTTCTCATGGCGGAGGTAGCGAACACGGTGGGGTTTACTGTGAGCTACAAGAAGGTGTGGCGGGGAAGCAGAAGGTCTGCGGAGTATGTTCGGGCGTATGAGGAGGCATATGATCTGTCCCGAGAATGTTGTGTCGACAAAGAAGAAACCCGAGCACGTACATTAACAAATACGAGCGGGTTCATGAGACGAAGGGCGAATTGTTTTGTGCTTGACAGAGTGTTCGGGCCTTCCATCGTGCAATAGAAGGCTTCAAGTGGTGCCGTCGGTGCTAACGATGGGCGGCACATTCCTATCCGCAAATACAAGGTACAATCGACGCGGTTGCGCAGACGCAAATGACCGATTACTCGAGTGGCATTTGCAATTGTAGAGAATGAGAATACAGATAGCTGGCTGTGGTTCCTTGTCAATGTGAAGCAGGCCGTAGTACAAGATCGGCCCGATGTGTGTGTTATCTCAGACTGCAATGCAAGCTTGCTGTCTGCAATGCGAACGATGCAGAACGGGACACAGCCTCCGTTCCAGTGGAATGACATGAAGAACCGGTGGTGCATGAGGCATCTTGCGGCAAACTTCCACAGAAGGTTCCATAGCAAGGAACTAATGAAGATGTTTAAAAAGCTTTGTATGCATAACCAAAAGAGGAAGTTCGATGCCTTGTGAAGGCACCTTGATGAGGAGACCAGCAAGCATGTTAGGCGTCTTGAGCAGGCTGAAGCGGGGGCCGTGGAGAGAGGCTCCACGAGACTTGGGGAGTTCACACAATGGGTGCAGTCCAATGCACCTGACCTGGAGATGTGGTCTCTACTGCATGACACCGGCGGAGCAAGGTACGGAATCATGACGACAAACATGTTCGAGGTGTACAATGGTGTTCTAAAGGGCGTGAGATCCCTACCTATCATTGCAATCGTTGAAGAGACCTGGAACCGTTCAATTGGATACTTCGTCAATAGAGCCATGATGGCAAAGCAGCATATGGACGAAGGCAAAGAATTCTCCGAGGTAGCGCGGGCCTACATGGACAAGAAGATGGAGAAGGCTCGTTCGCATATTGCTCGGACCATGGATGGCTTACGGAGGAAGTTTGAGGTCCGCCTCGCATGTAAGTACATGATGGGGCGAGCTAGAGGGGATCGTAGCGGTGTGCACGATTGATGACAGAGCATCTTGCACCTGCAACAAGCCGCAACTTCTACACAAGCCATGCTCCCACGTGTACGCGGCATGCGCGTTATGGAACCAGGCGCCCACGCATTACATCTCAAATTACTATGATATGAAGCACTTGTTTGAAACCTGGAGCACGGAGTTCCATTCGTATGGGGTGGACATGCATTATAGGGACCTCTGGCCAGGGCAGATCAAGTGGGTGCTGAACGATGCACTGAAGCACGTCGGTCGTGGGCGAAAACAGAGCCGTCGCATTCGTAATGACATGGACGATAGCCAGCGTGGGGATCGGGTTCGACGCCCGAAGTGCAGACTATGCAATACGGTTGGCCATCATTTAGGCAGTGCCCAAACAGGCCGGCATCAAGTAACGCTCTGTAGTATGAAGCACATGGTTTGTCATTGTGCACTGCTGGTTCCGTGTTTTGTAACTATAGCGTGCCTTTGTTGTGATGTGAGCACAAGATCATGCATCCTGTAACCTATGTTGAATGTATCTTACCAAATTATTTTCGTGTACAATTTGTTTGAGTCATTTCTTGCAAATTATGTTATGTTGTGACTTATTCGATATTTTCGGTATCATTTGTTATCGTTCGCTGCAAATTACGTTTGTTCATATTATGTTGTCAATTATTTCACGATTTATTGTCATTACCTGCAAATTATGTATGTTGCATATTCTCATGACACTGCGTACTGACTTGTTTTCAATCATCGGCAGGAGATGGCGTACGAGTTGCTTGAGGCCCGTTGGGATGACCACCACCGATGCACAGCGTGGGCATCAATGCCTGACAGCCCTCCGTGTTTCGTCCTTAGGGGCCCCCGAGAGCACTGGCCTCTAGATGAGCGGTACATCCCCCTGCTGCGAGACACCGGTTTTTTGCCCATTGCTCGCATGCTGGATGTTCCGTATACGTTGCAGTTCGATGCGGCGTTGCTATCCGCACTCGTGGATCGTTGGAGACCGGAGACTCACACCTTCCACTTTCGGTGGGGCAAGATGACTGTTACACTGCATGACGTGTCCATGCTGACAGGTCTACCCATCCGTGGTGCAGCAGTAGTGCCACCCCGAGCGGCGGGAATGGAAGGGCATACAGGTGCCCGATTCGGTCTCCCGATCCCAGAAACATGTCTGGTGTCCCACACTCGTGGCTACGAGAGTTCATGACCTGCCCTGTGGACGCTCCTAAGGGGGTCGTGCGGACGCACCTCATGGCATACATCTTTTTTGTTCGGGTGGGTCTTGTTTCCCTCGACCACTGGAGTCTCCGTGCATCCGACGTACATACACCTTGCGAGTCCTTGGCGATGCCTTGCCGGCGAGTGCCGCGATCTGTTGGGATCTGCGATCCTTAGTGCCATGTACCGAGGCTTGTGTGATGCTGTCGGCAGATCGAGGCCAGCGAGCCGGTCTTGGCGGCGTGCTATGTGCTCCTCTGATCGGGTCTTGGGAGCACTTCACGGTTGGGAGGCCTAAGATCGAGAGGAGGTGCACCCTACGACCTCGTCCCGGAGTTCTACGGTCGGTGGTGGTGATGACCCCATAGATGGGCCGACTATGGGGACTCGTTGGACACATGGTCAGCTGCGGTGGGCTAGGGAGAGACCGAGGCGTGTGTACCCGATTTCGATAACGATTCGGCGGCTTCATGAGAACGAGATAGTCTGGTTCCCATGGGATGCAGGGTTCATTCAGCTCATTGCCCCCCTACGGGTTGTCATCTCAGTGCCACCAAGACCACACGTACTGGTTGACGACCTGTCACCTCATCTTCTCGCACTTCGTCGAGCCATACAACCCGCGAGAGTCTCGAGGCGCCACCTCCACCAAAGACGTGCCACCCTCCCGGGACGGCACTACCACCGAAGGCCCACCGTAATCCATTGCACGGTACACATGCACGCAAGGTAGTAATGTGTTGATAATACTAATTGTACAATATGTGGACTAACTTGCAGGCAAACAAGAAGAGGGCACCGGGGTGACGACTGGATAGCCACACAGCGGCCGTGGACAGACCTCTGGCGTGACTCAGCGAGCACGGAGGTTGTGGACGAGACTAGGCCACACGACATCGCCACATACGGTGCATACCTAGAGTGGTACATTCCACGCACCCACAAAGAAGATGCGGGCCTGCCCCACCCCGTCCTTCGAGGTCACGCACGAGGATGCCATCGCCGCCGGCACCGTCATCGAGCGGACGTCGGGGAGGCGATGCGTGCACTGCGGTACATTTATACTCATTGTTTCTTTACGTACAGTACGTTTTAACTCATTTGTTGTTTACCTACATGCGAGCATATGCATCGTCCGAGCACGAGGCTTTTCTTTGCGGCATGGGAGGGCGGCAACGGGTTCTTGCCGGTGCATACCATCATCGCGAGCTCGGGATCGCGATCAAGGCCATGAGTCTGTAGTCGCACGAGGATGATGTCCATACATGACACCTCCGCAGAGAGCAGCCTTCAGCGCCGCCGTCAGCACCACCTTCAGCACGTCCGTCGCTGTCCGGCGGTCGTCCGTCCCTGTCCGGTGGTCGTCCGTCGCTGTCTGGCGGTCATCCCAGCTGCGCTCCCTCGTCCTCACAGCGTTTTGGACCAGCGGTACGACATTAGCCATCAGTTCGTTCGTCCACTCGATGGCCAGTTATTCGTAACACACGTTTTTCCTGCAGCACTTGCGAAGGGATAGCACGTTGCTACAGCCGTCGTCATCCCAGTGGGCGGCGGAAGAAATGGCGTCCGCCATCGAACGGGCCATCCAGGGCCTGCACGACCGCGTACTCATTGTGTCTGCATTTTGGGCACACTGGTTGAGCACGCCGGCTTGGTATCAAGCGATACTGTGGACCAAAGATCTCCCTCCTTTCGAAGGGAAGGTCTTCCTTCGGTGACCCAAAATTGACTGGCCCCTCAACTTCCGACATGGTTTGTTCCAGCATGAAAGAGATGGTACTTGTTTGTTCGATTTACACGGTTCTCTGTCTACAAAGTGCTTGGACCCCAACCGTGCTATTTATACCAAACGAGGGACATGACGAAACGGGCCAGCTTTGCTCAGTGAGATGATAAAAGATGGCATCTTTGCGCAGTGACATGACAAAGCGGGCCAGCTTTTCTCAGTGGGATGACAAAAGATGCCAGCTTTGCTCAGTGAGATGACAACACAGGATAGCTTTGCTCAGAGACATGACAAAATGGCGCCTTTTGGCAGTAGTCTCGCGGCACTCCCATCTTTACTCACTGCTACGACCACGCGGACCAGCTTTACACGTACGACGAGAGATAAAACGGACCCTATAAATTGGTGTGCATTCCATTTCGCAGCGAACATTGCACATGCAAACCCCATACTACACCGCACTTCCCTCACCCAACCGGGATGAACAAATGCAAGAAGAAGTGATGGGACAAGATGGTGAAGGATTGCGAGGAGACCCGTGACATGAGCAAAGATGTCAGCTTTTGCTCAGTGACATGACAAAAGAGGCCAGCTTTCCGCAGTGACATGACAAAAGAGGCCATCTTTGCAAAGTGACATGACTAAACGAGCCAGCTTTCCGCAGTGACATGACTAAACGGGCCAGCTTTGCACAGTGACATGACAAAAGTGGCCAACTTTGCGCAGTGACATTACAAAACCGGGCAGCCTTGCGCAGTGACATGACAAAACCGGGCAGCTTTGCCCAGTTATGATTACTAGCCTCTGAGAAGGCAATGTTGTATCACTTATTTCGTGGAACGTACTGTTTCCTGCAAACGACTGAAAAGGCTACGTTGTACCACATACATTGAATGGTCCAAGCTCTGAATTTATTATGAGACTACATGCTCAAAAGCCTACATAGGGACATTTATTGCTACACTGGAAACCAGACTATGCTCAAAAGATTCCCATGTCGTCCTCTCCATGGACTATGCCCAGTGCCCCAGATAACCTGTCTACATAAAGGCCTCCTATGTCTTCCATACCACATCTCCTCCTCAAGCCATCACAATACTACTACACAACAATGTCTTCCTGGAGGTCCGACCCATTTGGAGTGCCGGAGTGGCATGAGCGCCCGAACTGTCATTGCGGCTTTAGGACGATGTTGTGCGTCTGGACGGATCCAGTACAACGAGCCAACTACGGCCGTAGGTTCTTTAAGTGTCCAGACCTAGATGACGACTTCATGGTAACGACGACAACTAAATCTTTTGTTTCTCGTTATCGTTTTTCAACTTAATCCATGACATCTACCACGCCACACATAGCCTTGCGAGTTCATAGAATGGGTGGATCGGGTGCCGCTGGCATGGCCACGGAACCGGCCGATGGAGGTGGAAAATAAAGGACAATACTTTGTCAAGATGACTCAGGCTCACGAGGTGGAACGACAGATGCGGCTTGAGCAAGAGCGCCGCGTGAGGGTGGAGCAAATCCGTCTGAAGGGCAAGGAGGATGAGCTGCAAAGGAGACGGGAGCAGTTAAGTCTGCGTGAAGCAGCCATCAAGCGTCAGGAGGAAGAGCTTCACGTTCGTGAGGCAGCTCTCAAGACCAAGAGTGACAGGAAGAAGGATGCAGCGGAGCCATCTTCAGGGCGCGAGAAAAAGGGGAAACAACCACGCTACACCCAGTAGACAAAATGTAATAGACCCAGCAAGTTATCTCGTCTTCTCGCATAAATAAATAAAAAAAGTACACAGCATGTTAAGCCCAACTGCATTCAAGTTTATTTCTATTCAGCTAAGCTTATTATCTCGTCTTTTCGCATTCAAGACCGACATAGCCCGCCAAAACTGTCTTAACAAGATCAATTTGTTGCTTACTCACTTATTTTTTTTATAACCATTTTATGATATAGGTCTCCATTTTAGTTTTCACAAAGATTAAGAAACGGTGGAATTCAAGGCAAGATGAGGAAAAAGTCGACCTACCCCTGCTAATGTATAGGCAACTAATTGCTTGTTACTCCCTCCGTCTTTATGCCTTTGACTTTCCAGTGAAAGATACTGGCCATAATTTTCTTATCATAATATACTAGTGAAAATGATATAAGCTAAATATTACGAAAGTATTTCCAAGAAAACTCTAATAAACTATTTTTCTGATGAGAAAAATCTAATGAACTATTTTCATATGATAGAATGATCATATATATATTCCCCTTGACACCAAACAGCATTCCTACCGCAAGGGGTGGTGGCACTCCTGACAACATGAACATGTTACTCAAGCCTAGGCTGAGGAGTGTCACTTGGACTGCCTTTTGATGTTGATGCCATACAGACAAGGCTTCCTTTCTTTTCTTTCCTTGTTTCTTCCCGGGCTCAAAACTGTGTATAGTGAGAGCTTTTCTTCTTTCTTCCTGGGTTCAAAACCGTGTATAGTGAGAGGTAAACGTTGAGAGGATGCGACTCTTTCGGTGATGTAGGTGCGTAGAGCTAAGACATCACAACGCTTAGATGGATCGAATACTAAGTCATACAACCTTATCGGTTGACAATAGGATGATTTCAGAAGCTGTTTTGTAGGGATATTTCCAAGCACACAAAAAAGAGCAATGGGAAATTTGCAGTTCTACAAACCTGTTAGCACGCTACAGGTTCTACGTACACAAAAGTCAAGCACGTAAAGCTATCTGAGCCAATGTCATACCACTAGAATGCAAAAGAAAAGAAAAACGAGAAATGAAGCAATCCAAGGAAGAATAAAAAAAAGTAAAATGTTTTTGCCGTCAGAACCCGTTCGATTTTAGAATGCCGAATAAAAGTAGTGCTCATTGAGATTCCCAGACTGTAGGGGCAGTCGGCACCATCTTGCGTTTTGGGTTTTCATCATCCGATGGGAAATTCCTTCCTTACCTACCACAGTAAAAGAACCCCAAAGCACAATGCAAACCCACCTGTTGGACCAAAAGTCCTTAAAGCCCTCAGAGACATGAGAGGAGTAGAGAAAGGGAGGGGCAGTTTGGTCATTTCGCAGATAGTCTCACGGCCAGGCCACTTAATATAGGCAAACATACCCCTCATAAGCAACAAGCCTCACTCCCATTTTCTTCCCTTAGCCAAGAATCCATCCAGAGAGCCATTCTCTTTTCTTCCCTCAAAAGCCGTGAGTTCTTCCAAAGACTAGCTCCCTCCACCCCTTCCCCTTTTCATTCCCCAAACAATCCTTCCATTCGACCAGCACAAGGTAAGCTCAAGGTATGCCACCTTGTTTCCATCCCATAGCCAGGCCACAAGAGGAAGGTAGGAGAAGGGCTCGAAGAAGAGGAGCAAGGGTGGTGACAGCAAGCCGACGCCGTCAGCAATGACAAGGGGAGACTATTGAAATCATTGTCCACGCCCAGTCCCTTTTAGCCGACAGTAAGCCTCCATTCTTTCCCAACCCTTTTCCCTTTCTCCATAGCTTAGCACATGGCGGCGAGCCGTGGTTGGCCACCGACGCCCTTGGAGGGAGGGCACATACTTCCCGGTGCACGTACACTCCCCCAAGTCCCGACTTGGTGGCTCAACCGCCACTCGGACCATCGTAAGGTAGGAGATAGGGGGATTGGAAGTATAGCAAATGCAAAATCATAAGGATACTAGACAAAAAGTAAAGAGAGAAGAAAGAGTAACTGTAGAGCCGAGGATGGCCAAGTAGAGTCATGAGGGGACCGGAGGCGATGCGCAGGGTCCACGGGAGGCGGCGTCAAACGGAGCCGCACCTGCAGCGATGGCGTTGCCGAACGGAGTTGTGCCCATAGTGATGGCGTCGCGCCAGGAGAGAAAGGGGGAGCCGTAGAACACCGCGCTGGTGACTGGCGGTGCCATCGGGGGTGGGGCTGAGTGCCGGCCTGCACTCGTGTAGGGGCCGGCAGCCTGGAGCCAGAGAACCAAGGGCGAAGCAGTGTAGGAGGTGGTTGAAGGCCAACGGCCGACGTGCTGAGAGAGGACGGAGAGGATGGTGGCCAGCGGCAAGACGGCGCTGGATATAGCCTTGCTCGACTGGGTCCGGAGTGAGAGAGATGAAGTGAGAGTGGAGGGGTAATGTAATACCCCCAAACTCTGCTTAAAGAGAAACATTAGAGATAAAGAGCGAAGTTTTGCCGTCAGACCCATCGACCTTTTTTGGAGTGTCGATTTAGTATTGCGCGCAGAGGTTTCCAGACCATCCTAGGACGGTCGGCACCGTCTAGAGAGCAGTATAACTAGCGCTCTCAGAGGTTTTCGGACCGCCTAGGGACAGTCGGCACTGTCTCGCGTTGCGGGTGTTCATCATTCGGCAAATTCTATCTTACCTTTTACCGACTTTACCGCTGCAGTAGAAACCCCAAAGCCGGCATACCCCTTGGACCAAAATGCCCTTGGGCAGTCAAGTATATGAGAGGGGAATGGGAGGGCATGCCAGTCATTTCGCAATACAAGTGACAGCCCCAACCGTGCTCTTCTTAGCTATTACCATGCAGCCAAGCTCATTTTCCCATCCCATTCTCTCGGCCAAGGTAAGAGCATAGCAAAAGGGAGCAAGCCACTCCCCATTCCTTCTCAATGCCAAAGCCGAAAGCCAACACCAGAGTTCAAGCTCACTCTCTTTACTCTTCCCCTCTTCTTTTCCACTTATTCAAACCAACATAGCCACACCATTCCGATCGGCACAAGGTAAGCACAAAGGTGAGCTTTCACTCAGGGGAGCACATGCATGTAAGAAATCGGGGAAGGAGTGGCATAGGGGAGGCGAGCAGGGGGCGGTCGGCGGTGAGCCCAAGGGGCCAGCGGGTGGGGCTCTACCGCGCGCCGTCACACCGCCCCGAGAGGCACGTCGGCGCGGTCACGCGCAAGGGACGAGGAGGAAGGCGAGGTAGGCCGAGGCGGAGAGGCGAGGCCGCGAGCGGTGGCGGCGAGCAAGCGCGCGCCGCCAGGCGCCAGCGTCGCCGCGAGGCCTCCCGCCGAGCGGACAAGAGGGGATGGGGAAAGAGTGGGGAGGAGGTGGCGTCGAGGAGGAGCCGGCGGCAGCCCGGCGCATCCACGCGCCGCCGCGTCGCCTGGGCCCGGCGGTCGGCGCGAGGAAGGGGGAGCCGTGGAGGCGGAGAAGGCCGGCGGCTCCACGGCGGCCACCGGTCGGCGGCGAGGGGGAGGAGGCCGGCGTGCCCGTGCACCGCCTGGAGGGGGGCCTTACGGCCGAGTTGAGTGGGAGAGAGAGAGAGAAGGTTTGGGGAAGAAGAGGCCAGGCCGGTTCGGCCAAAAGAGATAGGGAGGGGAGAGAGGGCTGGGTAAGAGAAGGAAAGAGAGAAGGAAAGAAAGAAAAGAAAGGAAAAGAAGAAAGAGAGGAAAAAAAGAGAGGAAAGAAAAGAAAAGAGGAGAAAAAGAAAAGAGAGAAAAAATTTGGGGTGGTACCCGCGCGACGGGGCCTTGACCCCGTACCTTCTACGCTCGAGTCGAGTCAGCGTGTAGAATCGTCGTTTAAGCTCTGGTTTTTGTACTGCCGTTGAGTTGGGTTAACGTGTACGCAGGTGGAGGTCCCGGGTCGGAGCCGTCCACACGTCATCCCCGAGGCTAACCAGAAAAGTGCATTGTAAAGCGGTGAATTCGGGTAAATGGAATAATGATGCACTACTTTCCGTGTTGAGGTAAGTTAAATACTTCTGGATGAAGCCTTGCTTACCATGTTGGGGTAAGTTAAATATTTCCAGATAATGCATGTTTACCATGTTGGGGTAAGTTATCGAGTTTCGGGTTGCATATTGAGAAATGAGGAATGATGAGACATGTCATGTTGATATGCGTAGTCGGAGAACTTGCATTGCATGCATGTCATGAAAAGAGATAGCATTGGTCCACGTTGAGTGGACGCTCCACGGGAGTGGAGCTGAGGTCCCCGTATGAGAAATTACGGGCTACTGAGGTCCCCGTATGAAACAGGACGGGCTTGAGGTCCCCGCATGAAATAGGGCGGGCTTGGGTGAGCATCGACGGGTGCACACTCTGCTATACCGGTATAGACTAAAGAGTTGAGAAAGAATGCATGAGCATGTGCATGGGCATATGCATAACGGTCGGTTGATGAGAACCTAAAGAGATAAGAGGAATGTGCATACGCACGATGAATCGTTATCGGGATGTAAAGTGGTTAAAGGGGTAAAGTGGTTAATGAAACTGGAATGAATATGGTCTAATGAATGAACCTGTTATTTGCTGTTCTG
This sequence comes from Dendrocalamus sinicus, assembly GCA_036346575.1. Classification (NCBI taxonomy): domain Eukaryota; kingdom Viridiplantae; phylum Streptophyta; class Magnoliopsida; order Poales; family Poaceae; genus Dendrocalamus; species Dendrocalamus sinicus. Next base: position 11,392,561 of record CM070670.1, read on the forward strand.
CTTTGTACTTGCTGAGTCGGTGGACTCACCCTTGCTTCGTTGTTGTTTTTAGGTGACCGTTGAGGAGGTCAAGCCCAAGGGAGTAGCACATGAAATAACGGCACGAACTACCAAAGACCTTTGTACCACTTTTGTCAGTGTACTTTAGCTTTGTTAGGCTAGAGTAATCACCAGAAATGTTATGTTGTATCCGCACGCAGCAATATAAATAAATCTAGTGTTGGTTTAAATTCTTCTAGTATTGATGAAAAGGTATGAGTATGGAGAGGTGGTAACATCTTGGCCCAGAGAGTGGGCGGGGTGTTGCAGTTGGTATCAAAGCGGGCGTTAGGTCCGTTGTGAAGAAATTTAATAACTTAGGTTAATTATTCAACTAAAATTTGACTTAGACCTATTAAATTAAACTAAAACTTGACACACTGGTGCACCATAGGATGGGAATGGGTCTTACATTGTATTTACGCTTTCGCTAGCTTGGATGTTGATTTGTGTTGTTGAAATGAATGTTTGTGGGCTAGTTGTGTGAGTGGCTGTCTGCCGTGGACAGATATACCGAGAGGTAGAGGACGTGGATGTGGCCGTGGAGGCTGGGGTCGTGGCCGAGGCCAGGCCCAAGCGGAGCCACCGCTTGAGGTTCAGCAGGAGGCACCTGGTGCGGATGTTGCTTCTGCTGAACATTCTGTAGCTAGAGATCCAGCAAGGTCTTCGGCCTTGCTACAAGAGTTCATAGAGGAGGTTCGTGCGCTTTGTCGTCAAGCGCCGACAGCCGCTGCTGCGACTGTACCTGCTGCTGCCCCTGTTGCCGTTCCGGTCGTACAGGAGGCAAGAATGGGTCTTCGTGAGTGGTTGGCCCTGCGACTAGACACCTTTGATGGGTCGGGAACACCAGTCCAGGCTGTGGATTGGTTGCGTTACATGGAGAGGCAGTTCGAAGCCCTTGAAATGAGCTCTTAGATGAGAGCTCGCTTTGTGGCTTTCCAGTTGAAGGGTCAGGCGGACATCTGGTGGGAGGGGGTTCTTTCAGCCAGGACCCCTGCACAGGGTCCCGCTACCTGGGAAATCTTTGCCGAGCAGTTCAAGGCAAAGTATTACCCAGATTCTTTCGTGGAGAGTATGGAGGTCGCCTTGTCGACCTTCGTACAGGGGAAGATGACCGTAGCGGAGTACGAGGCGGGGTTTAACAACCTGATCCGCTTCGTGCCATCGGTCGCAAATAACGACTTGGAGAAGGCCAAAAGGTTCCGCCGAGGGCTCAACTTTGAGTTCCGGCATGTCTTGGGAGCTACTGCACCGCGCGACTTTAGGTCCGTGGTCGAGCAGGCCAGAGGGATGGAGTTGGAGATGCAGCTCACTAAAGGGTTGCAACCCTCTAGTAACCCGAGCGCTTCTGGTGGTGACCAGAAGAGGAGCTACGCTGAAGGGGGTGGGTCATCGCAGCGGCCCGCTCCTAAGAAGTCCAAGTGGGGCCAGCGTCCCCCACAGTCATCCAAGTCCAAGACTTCGAGGCCGTCTTCTTCGGCGCCTCGTTCGTCATCAGCAACTCCAGCCTTGCGTCCTGTTCCAAGGAAAGGCATGATCTATTTCAAGTGCGGTGAGGGACACCGTGCTGCTGAGTGTTCCTGGACGGGGAACTGTCGGCATTGTGGCTTGGCGGGCCACAAAATGTCGGTTTGCCGTCAGAATCCCGCCAAAGATCATCAAGTGGGAGCCGATCTTCATCTTCGTCAAATTCTACACCTCGGGTCGATCCGGATGATGGCGGCCGCCCCGTGCTGCGACCTCCTTTATCCTGGGCTCCACCTGCCGGGTACTACTGGCATCCTACACCGACTCCATTCCAGCATGCTACATCACCTCTAGTTCCGTTGCCGCCCCAGCAGAGCGTCGGAGCTCTCACTGCCTCGACACCACCGAGAGTCTACTCACTGCCTGCTGCTGAGTCCGCGGGTCAACCTGACGTCGTGACAGGTACCCTGTTAGTGGACTCATGTGAAGCCCTTGTTCTTTTCGACTCTGGTGCTACCTATTCTTTCGTGTCCCGGGAGTTTGTTAGGAAGGCCAAGCTGAGTGTTCAGCAAATTTCCCAATCGATTGTGGTTACTACACCAAAGGGAATCCTTGCTAGCTCCACAGTATGCCCTGGCTGTGTGGTTGCAATAGATGGCGAGGAGTTTATTGCCAACCTCATGGTGATTCAGTTAGAGCCATTTGATGTTATCCTTGGCATGGATTGGTTGCATCGCTACCAAGCCATGATTTCCTGCTTCTGGAGGACAATCACCTTGCAAGCTCCTTCGGGGAAGGAGATAATCTTTCAGGGGAATGCACCCACGTGTTCCCTCTTCGTGTTGGCCAACATGTTCCCTGGCCAACGTACTATGAAGTCTGGGCTACTTCTAGCCCTTACGGAGAAGCCAAGTGCCCCATTGCACATTGAGGATATTCCTGTGGTGCGTGAGTATCCTGATGTATTCCCTGAAGAGCTTCCGGGTATGCCACCCAAGCGAGATGTGGAGTTCAGAATCGATTTTGTTCCTGGCAGAAGACCAATCTCCATGTCTCCCTACCGTTTGGCACGACCCTTGCAAGAGGAGCTGAAAAAGCAGTTGGACGAGTTGCTGTCCAAAGGCTTGATACGTTGGAGTGTGTCACCTTGGGGAGCCCCTGTCTTATTCACTGAGAAAAAGGATGGGAGTTGGCACATGTGTTAGATTATCGTGCTCTCAATCAGGTGACCATCAGGAATAAATACCCATTGCCTCGCATCGAGGACTTGTTTGATCAATTGAAAGGAGCCAAGGTGTTCTCCAAAATTGATCTGCAGTCTGGGTATAATCAAATCCGAGTGCGCGAGCAAGACATTGAAAAGACAACTTTCTCCACAAGATATGGGCACTATGAGTTTACAGTTATGTCCTTTGGACTGACGAATACCCCTGCTGTCTTCATGGAGACGATGAACAGCATGCTACACAAGTATCTGGATGACTTGTAGTGGTGTTCATCGACGATATCTTGATTTATTCCAAGACAGAGGAAGAGCATGAGCGACATCTGAGGCTCGTGCTTGAGACTCTGAGGAAGAATCAATTCTTTGCCAAATTGAAGAAGTGTGAGTTTTGGATTTCGGAAGTGAGCTTCCTGGGTCATGTAATTAACCCGGAAGGCATTACAGTGGATCCAAGCAAGATTTCCACAGTCGTGGATTGGAAGAGGCCATCTAGTGTTAAAGAAGTGAGAAGTTTTCTTGGCCAAGCTGGTTATTACCGGTGTTTCGTGAAAGACTTCTCTCTCATTGCCAAGCCAATGTCTCAACTCACACGAAAGGGTGTGAAATTCCAGTGGACCGAAGAATGTGGGCGCAGTTTCAACACTCTGAAGGAGAAGTTGGTAACTGCTCCTGTTCTCACACTTCCTGAGCCAGGGAAGCGTTTCATGGTCTACTCGGATGCATCTCGAGTGGGTCTGGGTTGTGTGCTTATGCGAGATAATAAAGTGATCGCGTATGCCTCGCGACAGTTGAAGAAGCATGAGCAGAATTACCCTGCCCATGATTTAGAGCTTGCCGCAGTGGTTTTTGCTCTAAAAATTTGGAGGCATTACCTGTATGGAGAGACTTGTGATATTTTCACTGACCACAAAAGCCTCAAGTACATTTTCACTCAGAAGGAGCTGAATTTGAGGCAGCGGAGGTGATTGGAGTTGATTAAACACTATGATCTCACTCTGCAGTACCATCCGGGCAAAGCAAATGTGGTTGTAGATGCCCTTAGTCGCAAGATGGCACCACCCACTCTGGGTTGTCTCGTTGCCGACTTTGAACGGATGGGAATTTTCTATTGTTTCGCTGGTACAGCACAGGCTGAGATGCAGCTGTTGCTGGAATCAGCAATCCCAGAGCGAGTAAAGGAGGCGCAACAGCATGATCATTTGCTTCAGCGAGTGAGGAAGCGGCTTGATGAAGGAAAAACGGGGGATTTCAGCCTTGATGAGTCAGGCGCATTGCGGTTTAAAGGCCGCCTTTGCGTGCCACAGAAGGCTCAAGTCAAGGATGAAATTTTGAGAGAGGCTCATCGTACCATGTACATAGTGCATCCTGGTGAGACCAAGATGTACCGTGATCTTAAAAAGAACTTCTGGTGGAAGAGGATGAAAGTGGATATCGCCAAGTATGTGGCATCTTGCAGGGTTTGCCAGCAAGTAAAGGCTGAGCACAAGCGCCCCGCTGGGCTATTGCAGCCTTTGGAGGTTCCTAAGTGGCCATGGGATGATATCACCATGAATTTCGTAGTCGGCTTACCTCGTACCCAGTGAGGTATGGATGCGATTTGGGTAGTGGTGGACCGGTTCAGTAAGTCCGCGCACTTCATCCCCATTCGCACCACGAACTTAGCGAGTGAGTTGGCACCGATATATGTGCGAGAAATAGTAAGGTTGCATGGTGTGCCTAAGACCATAGTTTCGGACAGAGACGCCAAGTTTGTCTCCAAGTTTTGGGAGAGCTTGCAAAGCGCTCTAGGCACGAAACTCCAGTTCAGTACTGCCTTCCACCCACAGACGGATGGACAGTCTGAACGCACCATTCAGACACTAGAGGACATGTTGAGGTCCTGTGTTCTGTCTTGAAAGGGTAGCTGGGAGGATCATTTGGCACTCGCGGCGTTTGCCTATAACAACAGCTACCACTCTAGTGTTCGAGCAGCACCGTTCGAGGTTCTGTATGGGCGAAAGTGTAGATCGCCACTGTGCTGGGATGCAGTGGGCGAAAAGGTTGTTTTGGGACCAGATTGGGTCCAGCAAACAGTAGAGTGAGTGGCAGATATTAGACAGAATCTACTAGCTGCCCAGAGTAGGCAGAAGAGCTACGTAGATGCCAGAAGGCGAGAACTAGAGTTCAAAGTGGGGGATCAGGTGCTTTTGAGAGTATCTCCCACTAAAGGCATAGTGCGATTTGGTACCAAAGGGAAGCTTAGCCCGAGGTACATTGGGCCATTTCCAATTCGGGAACGGATTGGAAAGTTGGCGTATCGTCTGGATCTCCCTGGCTCCTTGCGAGGAGTGCATGACGTGTTTCATGTGTCGATGTTGAGAAAGTATTTGCGAGATCCAAAGCATGAAATTGTGTTAGAACTTGTGTCTATAAAGCAAGACCTCACCTTCGAGTCCCGTCCAGTTCGGATACTAGAGGAATCAGAGAAGGTGTTGAGGCATAAAAAGATAAAGTATGTTAAAGTGCTTTGGGCTCATCAGTCTGAGCGAGAAGCGACATGGGAGTTGGAGTCTCGCATGCGCGAGAAGTACCTGAACTTGTTCTCCATGGGTACGAGTTAATGTTATGTTATGTGCAATTTATTATACTTTGTTCATTCGTGCATATTGTTGAATGCCAGAATTCGGGGTCGAATTCTGTTAAGGGGGGTAGAATGTAATACCCCAAACTCTACTTAAAGGGAAACATTAGAGATAAAGAGCAAAGTTTTGCCGTCAGACCCATCGACCTTTTTTGGAGTGTCGATTTAGTATCGCGCGCAGAGGTTCCCAGACCATCCCAGGACGGTCGGCACTGTCTAGAGAGCCGTATAACTAGTGCTCTCAGAGGTTCCCGGACCGCCTAGGGACAGTCGGCACCGTCTCGCGTCACAGGCGTTCATCATCCGGCAAATTCTATCTTACTTTTTACCGACTTACTGCTACAGTAGAAACCCCAAAGCCAGCATACCCCTTGGACCAAAATGCCCTTGGGCAGTCAAGTATATGAGAGGGGAATGGGAGGGCATGCCAGTCATTTCGCAATACAAGTGACAGCCCCAACCGTGCTCTTCTTAGCTATTACCATGCAGCCAAGCTCATTTTCCCATCCCATTCTCTCGGCCAAGGTAAGAGCATAGCAAAAGGGAGCAAGCCACTCCCATTCCTTCTCAATGCCAAAGCCGAAAGCCAACCCCAGAGTTCAAGCTCACTCTCTTTACTCTTCCCCTCTTCTTTTCCACTTATTCAAACCAACATAGCCACACCATTCCGATCGGCACAAGGTAAGCACAAAGGTGAGCTTTCACTCAGGGGAGCACATGCATGTAAGAAATCGGGGAAGGAGTGGCATAGGGGAGACGAGCAAGGGGCGGCCGGCGGTGAGCCCAAGGGGCCGGCGGGCGGGGCTTGACCGCGCGCCGTCACACCGCCCGGAGAGGCAGTCGGCGCGGTCACACGCAAGGGAGGAGGGGGAAGGCGAGGTAGGCCGAGGTGGGAGGCGGGGCGTGAGAGCCGCGCGCGGCGGCCAAGCCGGCGCCGCCAGGGCCACCGCGCCAGGGCCTCCCGGCGAGCAGACGAGAGGGGATGGGGAAAAAGTGGGGAGGAGGCGGCGTCGAGGAGGGCTAGCGGCGGCCCAGCGGCCAGGCGGCCGCGCACCCATGCACCGCCGCGTCGCCCTGGGGGCCTGGCCGGTCGGCGCACTCGAGAGGAAGGGGGAGCCATGGAGGCGGAGAAGGCCGGCGGCGGCCAACGGTCGGTGGCGAGGGGGAGGAGGCCGGCGTGCCCGTGCACCACCTGGAGGGGGGCCTTACGGCCGGGTTGAGTGGGAGAGAGAGAGAGGAGAGACAGAAGGTTTGGGGAAGAAGAGGCTAGGCCGGTTCGGCCAAAAGAGATAGGGAGGAGAGAGAGGGCCAGGTAAGAGAAGGAAAGAGAGAAGGAAAGAAAGAAAAGAAAGGAAAAGAAGAAAGAGAGGAAAAAAAGAGTGGGAAGAAAAGAATAGAGGAGAAAAAGATAAGAGAAAAAATTTGGGGTGGTACCCGCGCGACGGGGCCTTGACCCCGTACCTTCTACGCTCGAGTCGAGTCAGCGTGTAGAATCGTCGTTTAAGCTCTGGTTTTTGTACTGCCGTTGAGTTGGGTTAACGTGTACGCAGGTGGAGGTCCCGGGTCAGAGCTATCCACGCGTCATCCCCGAGGCTAACCAGAAAAGTGCATTGTAAAGCGTTGAATTAGGGTAGTGATTTCGGGTAAATTGAATAATGATGCACTACTTTCCGTGTTGAGGTAAGTTAAATATTTCTGGATGAAGCCTTGCTTACCATGTTGGGGTAAGTTAAATATTTCCGGATAATGCATGTTTACCATGTTGGGGTAAGTTAAAGAGTTTCGGGTTGCATATTGAGCAATGAGGAATGATGAGACATGTCATGTTGATATGCGTAGTCGGAGAACTTGCATTGCATGCATGTCATGAAAAGAGATAGCATTGGTCCACGTTGAGTGGACGCTCCACGGGAGTGGAGCTGAGGTCCCCGTATGAGAAATTACGGGCTACTGAGGTCCCCGTATGAAACAGGACGGGCTTGAGGTCCCCGCATGAAATAGGGCGACCTTGGGTGAGCATCGACGGGTGCACACTCTGCTATACCGGTATAGACTAAAGAGTTGAGAAAGAATGCATGAGCATGTGCATGGGCATATGCATAACGGTCGGTTGATGAGAACCTAAAGAGATAAGAGGAATGTGCATACGCACAATGAATCGTTATCGGGATGTAAAGTGGTTAAAGGGGTAAAGTGGTTAATGAAACTGGAATGAATATGGTCTAATGAATGAACCTGTTATTTGCTGTTCTGCTTTGTACTTGCTGAGTCGGTGGACTCACCCTTGCTTCGTTGTTGTTTTTAGGTGACCGTTGAGGAGGTCAAGCCCGGGCGGGAGTAGCACATGAAATAACGGCACGAACTACCAGCACCTTTGTACCACTTTTGTCGGTGTACTTTAGCTTTGTTAGGCTAGAGTAATCACCAGAAATGCTATGTTGTATCCGCACGCAGCAATATAAATAAATCTTGTGTTGGTTTAAATTCTTCTAGTATTGATGAAAAGGTATGAGTATGGAGAGGTGGTAACATCTTGGCCCAGAGAGTGGGCGGGGTGTTGCAGGTAAGGAGAAGGCGAGGGCGATGGAGGAGCGACGTGGGAGGTGGTCGACGTGCCCTGGGCGACTGCAAGGCGTGGGTTTGGTATCTGCGCGTTGGATTCTTAACCCCATGCATTTTTATGCCTGCGACGAGTCTTACGTATAGAGTCAATGCTGTTCATTTAAGCGCGTGTATTACTATAGTATTCTAAGTCGGGTTAACTGCCTATTCAGGTGGAGATCCGGGATCGATGTTGTCTGCACGTCGCTCTGCTCTGCTCAGTTAACTGGCATGCAGGGTAAAGCGGTAAATTTGGGTAGTGATTGCTGTTAGATGAATGTTGGTGCATTAATTAACTATTTCTGGATACATTTTAAGGAATGGAGAATAATGGTTATTGAAGCATGATATGTTGATATGCTTAAATGGAGAGTGTGCATTGCATACATTCATGTCATGAAAATAGATAGTTTTGTAATATCATTGATTCACTTTGTGTGGATGTTTCATGAGACTAGGTCTCCATATGAAAATGATAGGCTATTGAGGTTCTCGTATGAAAAAAGACGGGCTTGTGATCCCTGCATGGAAACAGGGCAGGCTTGGGTGAGCATCGACGAGTGCTCGCTCTGCTATACCGATATAGGTTAAAGAGATAATAGAGAGTGCATGTACATATACAGTTGCATTATGACAGAGAACAGATGCAAACGCATGAGTGATTGATGAAAAATTGAGAGATTAACTAAAAATAAGTGTTTAATGTGACCGTGATAGTTATTGATAAGTGTACTTGTTATTTCCTATTTTACTTTATACTTACTAGTGACTATTTAGATTTATCCTTGCCTTATTATTTTTTAGGTGATCAGTAAAGACATCATGCACATGCGAGAGTAGCACATGAATAATTTCACGTACTAACAACACTAAATATATCATCTTTTGTTAGTATGTTTTAAACTTTACTAGTATGCCATGCTAAAGCTAGAACTAAAATGGTATGATGTTTATCTAGTCACTGCAATATAAATAAAGTAGTGTTTGCTTACAATTACTAACAATTGATGAAAATAGTAAAAATCTGCAATGGTGGTAACATTCTAGGTCCGGAGAATAGGCGGGATGTTACAGCCAAATACAAAGCACAGGTTAACTTGATTAGAACATGAAAGCACTCGATCAGACAAAGGGCTCAGATTTGTAGTAGCACTCAAATCATATGATTCAATATAGCATTCATCCAATAAATTCATATTAACCAAGGTGATTGGGCATAAACATGTCTCACAACATCAAGCGCACTTTAATTTAGGCAACAGACCAAAACTGCAACCACGCAAGCACTCGTTACATCCCCAATGCTACCGACTCATACCACATTAGCCTACGCCAAAGACAAACCAGTGTTCGAGAACTTGATTGGAAAGCAGTACACTAAGCAACGCAAACAACCCAGCATTCTACGTTTGAAGCAACCTCAGCGCAGCCTCCTGGCCTCCCTCTCGGACTCAAGCAGGGTGAGGATGTCGCCCTCGCGGACCGGGCCCTTGACGTTCCTCATGATCAGACGGTTCTGGTCGTCCAGGAACTTCACTCTGACCTGGGTCACCTGACCCCTCGAGCCGGTGCGACCCATCACCTTGACCACAACCGCAAGCTTGACCTGGGTGTCCATGCTGCACCAACAGAAGGCTAACCATTAGGCAAAGCAGGCGCACGGTCTGAAACAGCTAGTGTACAATTTCTATTGCACTGATTCGGGCACAACACTTGTGTGATCACAATTACTTACGATAGCATAGACAAACATACAAATGTTCATGTGCATTAAATGTAAAACAAAATACATGCCTAGCCACTGCAATTCAAGTGGAGAATCATATAAGCCAATGTGTATTAGATAATTCGCCCACGTTTACTGCAGGAATTTACCTATATTTCTGCAGGAATTGAACTGTTTACTGCGAATTTTTTGAGAAGTTGCCATGTTCTAAACAGGCCCTTAACAGTTCCATGTGTTGTAAATGGAAAGGCTAGCCAGACAACTGCTCACATTTTGGTCGATCAAATCCGCTAAGTTATCTGTGAAATCGAGATATGATTTATGAACACCGAAACCGCAATCACAGAACATATGTTTAATATGAAACAGAATTCAAATTGCTACCTTGAACTAATATTTTCTATATACAGCAATTCCCAAATCATATAGCACAAAAATCACTCAAGTGTATACACATTACCCTACCAAGCAGAGCATCAAGAACCAATCACTAAAATGCAACAAATGTCATCACGAATTCACAAATAAACGAATCCGATACTTACTAAAGATCTAAATAGCAGCGATTCATCTTGGCAAGTCTTAAGAGAGGCTAAAGCGAAACAACCCAACGCAATACAAGAAACACCTAAACCCAACGAGACAGATCGGAAGCCAGACTCCCGACAACATCAATCCACAACACCTGAATCCGCAACCGTGCGCAGCATCGGCGCGCGTCTCTACCGCACAAGAGCACCCGGATCGTTCGTTCGCGGCCTCCGTCCAAACCCACATCGGTACACACCACGTACGAAAGCACGTCCACCCCGTAATGGAGACGAGGAGGAGGGGAGGGGAGAGGACACGCACCTTTCTTCTGATGTTGGCGACGGCGGTTGCTGCAAGCCTGCGACGACGGCGCGCGCGAGGGCAGAGTATTGGAGATTTGGAGGAGGGTACAACCCTAGAGCTCTTCGGGTGCTTATATAGAGCTCACTCGGCCGGCTTGGGGTCTTGGTCGTAAGCGGCTTGATAATCAGTTGGGCCGGGCTGCATGGGCCTAGATGCTGCTGCTTTTCGAAATGTTTTTTTTTCTTTTCATTTCTGCTATTATGCCAAGTTTTGTATGATCTTTTAAGGTTTGGATTGGCATTGCGGTGGATTACGATAATCTCATTTAATAGAACAGCTTATTATGTGGATTACTATGGGAGGAACTTCCAACATGGCATAAAAAAAACTTGGCCTACGGGGGGAAGAACCCCCGGGTGTTACTCTAAGAAGAAGGTCTTCTTACGCAGACCGAGAAAATCCCCGAACCCCTACTCCACCCTTACACCGGGAACCAACGCCCGACCTTGTGAGACGACCAGCGGATCCTTTGGATCAACGCCATGGCGGGTTCTTGACCGTATGCTTTAGTGTGGTAGTAGGCGAGGGGATTTTTTCCCCAAGCCTGAATTCACTCCCACTGGGAGTCGAACCCAGGACCTGGGGGTGCTACCGAGGCGCTCTAACCATCAGGCTAGAGGCCCTTTCGCCCAACATGGAATAAAGAAGTTTATAAAATTCAAAAGGGAGTGTACAATTACCAGAAAGGAAATATGAAGTTTTCAATTCATGGCCATGTGTTGACATACATTCTAACACAGGTCTTTAATATCTTATGATACATATGCCACCAAACAACTTTGTAAGAACAATTTGATACGGAGCTCTTAAAGAATGGGTGATTTACCTGCTTCATCTATTACATGTACCATGGTATGCTCAGGTGGATCACTTTGACTACCTGGAATGCTATTTGTTTCACAATCCATTATTAACAGCATGTTAAGGCTACACTCAATATTCCTTTTTTTTTTTGTTGCAAATTCCAAATGTTCAATGAAGCCCTCGCCTTTCAAGTTGCTCGTTATTGACATCTTCTTGTATATCCTGACTTAAAGAAACTGGTGAAGAACTTTTCATTCCCTAGTATATAATTAGGAGACAGAGAACAAATGAATCAATTTAAACAAAAGTAGCAAAGCACTGACAGACCGGTAACTCTAATACAAATATTTGTGCCTTACCTCGTGCCCAATACTGCCGAACATATCTTGAAATTTACGTAAAGCAATATCCATGTTGTGAAGCTCTATAAGCATTGCCTGCATAAAGAAGAACAGATAAGATCAATTTTGAGTTTTGGAGTTTCAGATACAATTAGAAAAACTATGGTATTGTAACAGAATAACCTGCTTCTCTGAAGTCAATCTCTCAATAATCTCATCCTTCACCAACAAAGATTTCCTAAGGTAACATTGTTAAAGAGAAAACAACTAACTTGATGGGATCAATAGAAACTAAGATTATACCGGCAATGCTTTTAACTTAGTAAATGGATATTTCTTCTAGTTGGGGCTGAAATTTGTTGTTAAGGGCCTGTTTGGCAGAGCTCCACCAGCTCCAGATCCACCGAAAACAGATCCACTCCACGAATTTTTACCCAAACGCTCCAGCTCCACGAAATCTGGATCCACCAAAATACTGGATCTAGCTCCAGATTCATGAAATCCATGAAGCACCTCAAGGGGTGCTCCACAAAAACTTGTTTCGTATGTACTCGTGAAGTTAGGTGGTAATTACCCACCAATACCACTGGTTACATACCCATCCCAACCGTTTTTTTTGTTCTATTCGGCCAAATCGACCGAGGGACCGAGGGCTTCTTCCTCGCGCCGCCACCTCGCGCCGCCTCCTCACGCCGCCTCCTCCGGTACTCCGGCGAGCCGCCACCTCCGGCGATGGACGGATCTGGTAGATCCGGCCCCCCTCTACCTCCTCCACCTCCTTCTTCTTCCTCCATGGCGAAATCGCGCACGCTTTGGAACCAGCCGGTGGCGCCCGTCCCGGCCTCCGTTGGCGCGGCCGCCCAAGCCGGCACAGCGGCTGGAGGTCTATATCTGCACGATTCATGACTCTGTTTCTACATGTAGTCCTGATTATTCTTAATTTATAAATTATCTGAATGATCGGCAGAGTTAGAACTTCAATATATACTCAGATTCTATGGAAAACCGATATGCAAAGCACGCTTCTGTCCGCTACTAATGTTGTCGCCATATGATGCAATAGCACATGCGAAGATTGTTTCATGCTAATAAGCAATGAATAATGATTATAGTTAAGGTTGTAAGTTGTAACTCGTAACTCGAGATTTCCTTGGAAAAAGAGAAGATATCAACATTGTGTGCAATCGCACTTAAAGTTGTTACTGTTTCTCTCTTTGAGACCGCATGTCTTGTCTTCACTTTCCTTGTTATTTTGTTGTGTCATGATACTCGATGTTACATCATTATGATTATTGGTGCTATTTGTTAAGATGTAGTATTGATGAGCAGATCATGTTCTGATGAATCGTTTGATTCTTGATCTAGTTTTTGTTTGTGTAGAAAAGATGATAATTTTCAGATTGTGTTGATTATATGAAGTCTTTTAAATCAAAACCGGTGGATCTCATAGAATAAGCATTATTATGCATTTGTAGGAAGTTTGGCACCATCTATTGCTTGAACACCTTCCGAAAAGAAATAGTCGAAGAGAACATCTGTTGAGTCACCGTTTTGGCGATGAGAGCTTGATGTGGAGGAGATGGCAAATAATAATAAGATGTAGATAATTAGTGCTTTTGACGTTGTGCGGTGTAACATCCGAATTCGATGGATTTTGTTATTTGAAATTAGTTGCTTGAGTAGAACCTCCATCCGAGTGTTATTGAATGTTTTCTTGTGGAGAAGTCAATAATCACCTTGAGAAATAACAATTCAGGTTGCTGAATTCTGATCTTTCCCAAGTTTTGAGCTATCCATTGGTGCTATCGTTGTGTATGTGTAACATCTGAATTTAAGAAGTTACATTGTATGGGGATTGATAGATTGGGTTGTCAATTAAGAAGAAAGGGAGAAACCACCAAGAAGCTGTCTCGATACGATGTTACAATGAAATCGCACAATATATACGATCTAGCGAATCATACTCGAGTGTCGAGATATTGCATTTGTGTTCACAAAAAAAATACGCCATTTTTTTGTGAATAAATATGAACAAAACATATGTGCTATATGAAAAAAGATATATATCATACAACCTCAAGGGCAAAACAGGCCATTCCCACCAAAAACTCAGTTTCGTGGATCTGGAGCTGATGTGGAAGCCAAACAGTTTGTCCAGCTCCATGGTGGGATCCCAGATTCACGGTGGAGCTGCTCCACGGTGGATCTGATGGATCTGGTGGATCTGGAGCTGATGGAGCTCTGCCAAACAGGCCCTAAGCTTCTCAGCCTCAAGGTGTTCCTTCAATTCATATATGATCCTCGCCCTATTACGGAGTTCAAGCTGGTAACTACGAATTTTTCCTTCCAAGAAACCAAGTTTCTCTGCATAAATGAAACATCAGAATTAGAACAGCAGATTACACAAAGATTCCCCACGTATATATGGTAACCATTTTCATCATATGGAAATCACAATCTGAGAATGACGAAGCTATATTACAAGAAACAACCATACCAATGAAATCTTTCTCGAGTACAGAAATCCTTTGGACCTTACCCTTCAAATTAGAAACTGAAATAGCAACACAAGGGACATTAATGTATAAAGAATGCACATCAGCATAATAAGGATAAATAGTAACCAAAATACAGTTGATTGGTCAAACAGTGGTAAAATAAAAAAAGTTTCAATTGTAGTCATACCTACATTTTCCTTCTCACCAACTAAACATTCCACATCACCTAGTACTTCTTTGAATTTTTTGTACGAATAATCTATTTTTTATTCAAAATTACAGAAATATACCCGCGGGAATTTTTTTTTACAAAAATAGGCTCTAGTCGTCCAATAAGAGGGCGACTGGAGCCAGTCGCTCAACCAGGGGCCGACAGAGTCCCTGTCGCCCTATCCTCGGGCGACTGCAGCCAGTTGCCCCCCCATTGGGCGACTGCACTCAGTCCCCCGTGAATTTTGTAAATTTTATCAATTTTGTAGTTTTTAACTGGGAAAAATTTTGCTGGAATTGTAATAAAATTTTATATTCATTGTATGTTGTAGGTGCGTAAAAAATTTTAGAAAAATTTTTTAGAAACGATTGACCGTAGAACGATCAGTACATACAATGGTAAGTGATATTTTGATATTACAGAGAATTCGTATGCAGAGAAAACCGGTATGTTAATATTGTTAAATAACAATATGTGAATGATTGAATGCGAAAAGACGAGATAATAGGCTTGTTTGAATTTAAATAAACTTTATAATACAGTTGGGAGTAACATGCCGCGTACTTTTTCATTGCATGCATAACATACAGTTGGCCTGGCCTCATAATATAGTCAGTACTACCCTCAGTCAGCACCCTAGCCTGTCCCGTCTCCACGCCCGTGTCCTCCCGTACGGCCCCGCTTGGCCGTCCTCCACTGCAATGGGTGACGACGCCCTGACAACGTAAAACGATCAGGAGCGTGTCGCACCCGCCCCTGAGCTGGTGGAGTCAGCTTCACCTTTGCCTGTGTGCCCTCCGGTGCACCGGGGAGGGCACTCCCGGAGAGAACCTCTGGTAGTGTGCCACGAGGTGCAGACCCAGACGCTTGCCCGGCCCACTCGGAGAAGTACTGGTCCGGATCGTCCGGGCTTGCGGAGGGGCCGAACCGCTACTTGGGCGGGAAAAGACCTGCAAAAGTAATATCGTTAGTTTCAGATGTAAAGCACTGCGATAAAACCGAGATCGTACAACCCGTGTGTCTGACTAGCCGGGAAGACATAGTAGTCATCCGTGGCACCTAGTGGAAGGACCCCCTCAAATCTGCCGAGCAGGTCAGTGCGCCAGTCGGCTGGGGCCTCCGGTAGGAAGGCAGTGCCTCTCGCGATCGGAAGGCCAAGCAGCAGGGACACATCCTGCAGGGTTAGCGTCATCTCCCTGAATGGGAGGTGGAAAGTGTGCGTCTCGGGCCACTAATGGTCCACCAAAGCCATCAGCAGCGAACGGTCGAAAGGGAAGCGTCGTGATCGCTCCACGATGTTGTCCCCGCCCACAGGCACGGTGGGTTCATCCTCGTCCATGGCCTGCACCATCTGGGCAAGAGGAAGTAGCCCAGCATCCCGCTGCCTGCAAACAAAGTGAAGATCAGCGGAGAACGTTCTTACAACAGCACTAAAACACTAACGCAGTGCAAACCTAAATGTCCAATGGGGGTCGAGTCTCCAGGCCACACGAGGTGTGCGTGTCTGGACCACTCTCAGCTCAGCTGGCTCGTCCGCGCTTCCTAGTGGCGGCACACGACGGGGAGCGCGGTGCACGCGGTCCACGTGCTCGTCCAACAGGGGGTACCGCCAGTCGGAGTCACGATCATCACGAGCCATACCTGCAAAAAGAGTTCAAGTTAGTACTTTCATCGCTACTTCTTTATCTGATCATGTTGAACTGTTGAACACAGAACACATTACTATTAAGTATAACATTACTTGATAACTAGTTGAGTGCCAATGCATTGCTACGAAACAAAAACATTCAATAGATATGGATATGTAGAGGAAACATATGCTTAACAGTTTATGAAATATTAACAAAGAAAAACATTTGATGATGGACCATTTTTTAAGAAACAAAAAAAATATTGTTGTAGCCTCCCAATTTTTTTTATTTAAAGAAGATAGAGGTAAGTCATCACTTCAGTATGTTCATCCTAACTCTTTTAACATGTATGCCTAGCTCTAAAAATGCCAGTTCACAGCGTACTGTAGAGGAAACAAAACAAATATAGTTAGCAACAACAACATCAGCAAAAGAGTCAATGGAACTGGAGGTGTTCAGCATATCATGATACAAAAAACATCATATCATCATCATACGTAGCAATATTTGCTTAACAAGAAGCTGTCATTGCCAATACTGAGATTCTAAGTACTTGAGTGTATGTGTATATGCATGCATGTGTGAGAGCAGTACATCGCCTCCCACATAAACCAATGGAGAGAGAGGCAGTCCTTGTAAAAGTACTCAGATTTGATAGAATCATCACAGTAGCCTCCAGTTCCTGTGCGTGGCTACAACCATAGGCTATGACCACGAGCTACGACCACTAACTATGACCACATGCTACGACCACTTTCTTCGACCACTCGTTGTAACCATAGTCTTCGACCACTGGCTACAACAACCATCTTCGACCACTGGCTATGACCACAGCACCTTGACTGCATCTCTGACCACACAGGTCTTCTAGCATCGACGTCGACTGTAGCTATGACAATCGACCATCGACCATTGTAGCTACGACCACAGCGTACGACCACTATAGCTACGACTACAGCGTACGACCACGGGCTACAACCACGAGCTACGACCACGGGCTACGACCGCAGTGTTCGACCACTGGCCACAACCAACATCTACGACTACTGGCTACGACCACAGTCTTCGACCACTGGCTACGACCATAGCACCTCGACTGCATCTCCGACCACACAGGTCTTCTAGCACCGAGGTCGACTGTAGCTGCGATAATCGACCATCAACCACTGTAGCTATGACCACCGGCTTTGACCATAGGCTATGACCACGGGATACGACCACAGTGTTTGACCACTGACTACAACCACGGGCTACAACCACAGGCTACGACCACTGGCTACGACCATGGGCTACAACCACAGGCTACGATCACGCGCTACGACCACCGTCTTCGACCACAGGTTATAACCACAGGCTACGACCACATGCTATGACCACGGGCTACGACCACTGGCTACGACTGCAGTGTTTGACCACAGGCTATAACCACTAGCTACGACCATGGGCTACGACCACGGGCTACGACCATTGGCTATGACCGCAGTGTTTGATCACTGGCTACAACCACAAGCTACGACCATAGGCTACGACCACTGGCTATGACCACAGGCTACGACCATGGTTTTCGACCATTGGCTACGACCACAGTCTTCGACCACTGACTACGACAACTGTCTTCGACCACGGGTTAGGACCACAGGCTACGAACACGGACTACAACCATAGGCTACGACCACTGTAGCTACGATCACTGGCTTCGATCACAGGCTACCACCACGGGCTACGACCACTGGCTATGACCACAGTGTTCGACCACTAGCTACGACCACGGGCTACGACCATCATCTTCGACCACAAGCTACAACTATAAGCTACGACCACTGGCTATGCTTGCGACCATCCTAATTAATCCAATCATCATATAGGGTTTCAAATTGGTACCTAAACAAAGAAGCACAGGAATCAACCCTCTCCTGGTGGTTGCGCACTGGTCGTAGGTGGCGCAGGGTACATAGGTGAGGGTGCTTCTAGAGTCCACGATCAGCGCGAACTCCTGTATCGGTGTCCCGATGTACAACCTCATCATGTAATACCTAATCAACACAATAACAAGTACAAACCTTCCCGCCTCAGATCCAATAGAGCAACAAAATAACGAGAGGGGGAGTTGAGCTGTACCGACCCGTTGGTGAGGAGATCATCATGGAGGCGCATGTGGGCATTAGGGCAGGTGCCGTCACCAATCCTGCATCGGGCCGAGGCGAACCAGTTGGTGTTGGGGTAGGAGAGCATGAGTGGGAGCACCAGCGGCGGCGGCGAGGAGGAGAAAGACGACGGTAGCAAGGGCCGGGAGTGAGCCGAGCCCACGACTCCAGCGGTGACTCACCATGGTCGCGCCGTGCGGGGAATGGGAGGGTGGAGCCATGGAGGTCGTCGTGCTGAGGGGAGGGCTCCAGCGGCGACTCGCTATAGTTGCGCTTCTTGTGGTGACGCGGCGCCATCGTGGAAGCATCACTCGGCGGGGAGTGGTTGCGTCAGAGAGAGAGAGGGGGGATTGGGATTTTGGGAAAAAGAGGAGCGTGTCTAAGAGGGAGGGGAGTTGAGACGGGGGAGGTTCTTTAATCGTGAGGAGCAGTTGGGGAGCCATGTACGTGGGGAAGGGAGATTGTGAGATCCAACGGCTATAAAGAGTCGAGGAAGAACGGACGGCTATTAAGAGTCAAGAGAGAATGGACCTACTACCACCAGCTCAAACTTTTAAGGAGTAGAGATTAGACTTGTGTGATATGCATAGGACACCCCACCATTTTTGTTCTAGATCCACCACTGTTCCCTACTTTGCTCTAGTTATAACTTGCAACATTTCTTTAAGTTTACATTAAAAATTCTAAAAAAAGTATGATTATAGATTTTTTAAAAGAATTATCAGCACAAGAAGAAGAGCAGCGAGTTTACGTAAAGGCCCTTCGTTAGTTCTTCCTAACCTTAAAAACTAGGTAGGATTAGAGATGGCAACGGGTAAATACCCATCGGGTATTGCCATTCCATACCCGTATCCGCTATGTGTAAATTTACCCGTCGGGTTACCCGTATCTGCACGCGGGTAGGAAAATTTACCCATACACACTACCAGCGGGTATTACTACGACGGGTAACCCGCACTACCATAAGCATACCGGTTCAACACATAAGAATATCATCAATTTAGACATTCATTAATCATACATGCCAAGCATAAAAGCGTCTAATGATCAAAATTAGTACATCACATAAACATACTTGACATGACCATATCAACATATGACAAACAAATAAACAATCAACAACAAGTAGATAATAAAATTAACATTTGAGTGGGATGTCTAGTTGTCTAATGCAGGTATTCATTACCCGCGGGTAGGCGGGTATGGGTAGTATATACCCACACCCGCACCCGTCTACCCGGCGGGTAGAGGATTTCGCCCAATAACGTACCCATGGGTACATAAAATTTTCCATACCCGTCTCTTTATCGGGTAAAATCCGTCGGGTATTCGGGTATAGGGTACCCATTGCCATCTCTAGGTAGGATTGGTCTAAAACAAAAGTAGGATAGTCCATGGTCGGCAACGGCGGTGTCTACTAGGCAGTGGGTAGAGGCGGCGGGCTTAAAAAAAAGGGGGCATAGGGGAGGAAGATATGGATGCGTCGCGTCAAGATGGTGGTGTTAGGGTGGCGAAGTGTTAAGGCATCCGCTGTGCGTGGTGATCACTAATGGATTACAGGAGTAGTGGGGTGGCACGAGGCTTTAGATGGGTGATGTAGCGGCAATGGCTTGCTCCAAATTAGAGTAGCGGATGCTGTCTAATGTTGTAGGGTGAAATATCCTATTTT
Source organism: Dendrocalamus sinicus (assembly GCA_036346575.1). Taxonomy (NCBI): domain Eukaryota; kingdom Viridiplantae; phylum Streptophyta; class Magnoliopsida; order Poales; family Poaceae; genus Dendrocalamus; species Dendrocalamus sinicus. Next base: position 11,412,431 of record CM070670.1, read on the forward strand.
GATAAGATATCATTAGAAGTAAAAACGGATCGAATAGTGTTCAAATCATATTCATATTTGTATTTGTAAACGAATCCGAATATTCTCGAATACGAATCAAATATTGTAACGAATACAAATTTGAATCGAATGTCTATTCAATTTGATCATATCTGGATATCCTTATAACTTATGTAGTATGAAGATATTAATGATATTTTATTCTCGTACAATCATGTTTAATCATTCTAATTCATTTACTTCACCTAAAGAAATATGAATTCACGTTCAATTAAATAAACTTGTCCAACTAATTAGTTGTATTGTAATAAAATATACATATTGCTTTGTCGAATATGAATACGGATAGTCTGGATAAAATAACATTTCAGATGGTAAAAGTCCATACCATATCCGTATCTATATTTTTTATGTGAATACGAATAGAATAGACATTATTAATCGAATGGATGATAAAAACTATTAATCGAATAGAAAAAATTTATACCATATTTATATCCTATCGAATACGATAACCGAATAATACGAATAATTCGTATTCACTTTTCACCACTTGATATCATGGGCTAGTGGACCAAATTTTGGACCGTTTGCGTTGGATATGTATAGCAGCAGAGACAGCTAATGTCTATATGGACCTCCACATCATCTAATAAAAAAAATTAGAGTCAGCACATGGAACATACAATTTTAGTCTATACTCCAATGGGCCCCACAAATCATGCGGTGAGTAGATAAGCATTACATTGGACATAGGCCTTTTTTTTTTAGTTTTTGACTTCTACTTTTGACTTTTCTACGGTAACTAACGTTTAAACAAAGTCTTTTTAAGATCGGATGTCCTAGTTAATTGTAGTACATACTGTATTAACTTCATTAATATCGGCAAAAACCGCACGTAAGTTTATGCTACTCTATAATCTCTCATACAAACAACAAAAAATCACAAATCATAGCCAAAAACAATAAACCTTAGCTAAAAAAAACAAGCCCACAGTGGTCTGTATGAGTGCACTAATTCACACTAATAGATCGTCTGTTTAGCATGTTCAACAACAGACGACCCCATCTCTCCATATTGGCACGAATCCAATGTAACATTTATAGACAACTCATGTTAGCCCATTATGTATACCCGAAGGCCCAAGGGGTTGTTCAATTTATTCCCAAACTTCAGTTGACAAGTTTAACATTTTGAAGGCCACGGCTTGGTTCATACACACATATGCACAACCCTATGGCACCCCTCTCATTTATTCATCTTCTTTACAAATTTTGGCTATGTTCTTTACAAAATTTGTACAAGTTGTGGCGACGAATTTTGTTGCCACGAACACTGTAAATAGCTGTCTGCCACAACAGGTATAAAAAATGTTCGGTAACCATAAAGCACAACCAGTAAACTTTGCTCCGCTGTGACTAAAGCTTGCACACTCACTCAATAGCTGCATATATGCGCATGACATTGCGACACCGTTGCAATGAGAAAAGGGGAGCAAAGCGTCACGACAAATTTCAGAAACACACACGTCACAGCGTCAGAAAAAATTTCACTAATTGCATCTCCAGTTTCCACCTTTGTTTAACTAAGTGCGTGCCTACGTGAATCTCCAGCCAACTGGAACAATGGCCACTGGCAAACACGAAAAAGGGTTAGAAAGCTACTTATACACACTCCTGTGGTCTGCGAGCAAAAAATATGATGCACAAAACTTCACACAAAATGGGGTGGGGAAGGTTACTGGATTAGGATCTTCCCTTTCGTGGCGTCTGCTGCCGCTGCCGCTTCATGCTGGCTCTCCTAGCTACGTCCCATGGCTTGTGCAGCACACAGACGCCTTGCTGCGACGCAAAGAACGACTCATAGCCTGGGGAATCGAACGCGAACCCGGTGTGCTTGGAGGTCTCTCGGGGAAGCATGGAAATCGCGTAGCTTCTCGCTTCTTCTGGACTTAGATGGCTTCCCTCCGGCAGATGTATCATGCTATACTCGTGGGGGTCGTCCTTGTGCATCTCCTGGACTACTTGGTAATCGTAAGGGAATAGCCATCTTTGAATCCTGAGACAGCAACGCAACATCTTTGACTCTTTGAAAAGAATCAAAACCAAAAGGCATAAACTAGCATAATTTTATAATAGGAAGAGCTGGTAATAAAGAGTGGATATCTTACGATAGATACAAGAAGTCACCAAAGAGAGCGATTATTGGAACAAGCAATAGTGTGAGATAGAAGAAAAAGGTGCTCATCAGAACATAAATCACAAAATATACATTTTCCTGCAGAAGGAACACAGCACGAAGTTAATGCATTTGTAGACAGAAATAGTAATCACCAGAGTAACAGATTAGTAAATAATTCACCCACCTGTCTGTCAAATGATGTCATTAACGCAGAGTATATGAAGATAAACAGAAACCACGCCGCTATACTGCCAGCTACACTGAAATAATGCCATCTCGTCATAGAGTTGCACGCCATGAGAAGACGGAGGTTCACAGTCACCACAACACAAGTGAAGGCCATTGTGCTAACATCCCATAGACCAAGAATCTTGCCAGATGATCCGTGACCATGCCGACTTGCAGCTGCAGTGAAGTAATAGAGCACTATTGACTGATAAAAGGCAAAGAAAGCCCACACAGCTATCACTCTCCACTTGAAGAATGTATTTCTGATTCCTTCCTGGTAAAGCTGTGGGTATTTTTTTGATAGAGACGCACTCACATCCTGAAAGGGGTCAGTTTAGTACAACGCAGAAAATAGCATCACTCCATATGTAGAATGAATGCAAGCAACCATACCTTATCAAACAATCCAACCATAATTACAGGTAGTGCTGTGAAAATGACATTATATAGAGACTGGAACCAGTCATCATAAAATCGCTGACCGGAAAAGCCAGTTTGGAAGGTGAACCAGAACTGAGTTAGTGTAAATGTCAGATTCTTGTAGAAGAAGTATGTGATAACCTGAAACAGAAAGTGTCGGTATTTAGTTTTTTTTTTTAACAAAATAGAAAGCTACAAGGTAAGCAACCATAGGCATACCTTGCACAATCTCAAGTATGACCACCGTCCATGTACAAGAAGCAAATCAGTAAGATATCGAAACTGAGCAATGGCAAAATCACTAGACATAACAGCTTGCATTCCTTCTTGTCCACTAATGCCAATCCCAACATGAGCAGCTTGAATCATACTCACATCATTAGCACCATCACCAATACTGAGAGTTATCTTACGAGCTCCTTTTTTAACTAAGCTAGTAACCTGCAAAATATGTTAGTGTCAATGTTTTACATTTTTACATCATTCTAACCAAACAAGTTATGCAAGGAAATAAGTCAATAAATCAGAGACTATGGGATTATTGGTGGTTAATAACTCAATAATAACCTATAAGACATGCTACTCAATAGTACAACAGTGTTCAAGATTGAGTTAGTGACCAAAACTGCAATAGCGAAAGCATCCAATGTATACTATGATCAGTGAGCTGCACTGGAACTCTTCTTTTGTGGTGGTAAGAAATTGATTATTCCATTTATAATTTAACAATATCAATATTCCCAGTATTGCACAATCATCATGAAAAAGCATCCATGTGAGAACTACACTACTACAAAAGTACAGACTAAAAAAAATCCAGATATCCATAAACCAAAAATGTCATGCTGTTAGTTGCTCCCTGGGGAAAAGGCACGCCATGCATAAGAACAGTAACAGCAAGAAATGATATTTACCTGTGCCTTCTGCAATGGTGAAACTCGGCAACATACAACTGAGTGGCAAATTAAACTCAAACCAAGGAGATCCACACGCAGAGTTGGGTCTAGTGCATACATCAAGCATCTCCCATCAATAACAAGAGCCAACTTTCGTCCTGGTGTGCTACTTAGAGAACGCTGGGCTTCCTCATGGTAACTTCTCAGACTCTGTTTTACCGAGTCCTTAATAATGCGTGCAATTTCCACAGGATCTCCCTGAAAACATCTGCAGTGTTATATATGAAACAGGTAGGTCCATAAAAAAGTATACACTACTAGTCAAAAGATGGTTTACACCACCAAAGGATGTAATCGTATATCTGATTATGCTTGACCCAAGTACAACGAACAAGAAAACAAGCACCATGACATATGTACAAGGCATACATCAACATGATGGAGAGGCTAAAGCGCCACAGCAACAAAATCCACATAAAGTGATAAAACTATTAAAGAATAATACTTTATGCTGTTTATTCGAAAAATGTTTGTACGAGAATCAAGGTAAATGCCCGGTTCAAAATGGCTTTTGACTTCCAGCTTCTAGAAGCCGGAAGCCATTTTGAACGCATTGGCTTCTTAATAGGCTTTTTTCCTTTTTTTTTTCTTTTTTCTTTTCCTCCTTTTTCCTTTGCATTATCCGTGGAGATATAACGGGTTTTTTCATTTCCCTTCATTTTTCTTCTTCATTTTCCTTTAATTGAATGCCTTAGCCAAAAGCTAACAGCCATTACAGTGCCTGTTTTAGCCAAAAGCTAATAACCGCAGCCAAAAGTCATTAGCAAAAGCTGTTTTGAACGGGACCCACCAACCCAAGCACCAAGTGAACCTATTTCACAAGTACTTCTCCAGTTGAGATATCCCATTATTCTAAATGATATGGCTATCTTTAACAGTCTCGACTTGTAGTCATTTAAAGCTTAAAGATAAAATAAACCAACTGGACACCAACATAATGATATATGTTCATCTTACCCTGTCTTCAGCCTCTCTAATTACATCTGTCTCTGAACTGATGATAAACTGTTTTGTATCATTGTTCACCAGGCTGCATGCTGCAGAGCAAAGAATCAACTCAAATCTTCAGAAGCTATATATATGTCAGATGAAAGCAAACTTCCAGAATCCAAAAGAGTTTTTGAAAAAACACACATGTCTTTGAAAAACGAAATTATCAATGTAAAATAATTAAAATAGATTAAAAATCTCACCATATGCTATATTAATTGCTGTTTCCATTTTATCTCCAGTTAAAACCCAAATTTTTATGCCAGCTGCAGAAAGAATTTCAATGCAGGCTGGCACACCTTCTTGCAGTTTGTCTTCTATAGCAGTGCACCCTATCAATATAAGGTCTTTTTCAATCAACTCAGCTACCTACAGGGAAAAAAGAGAAGAACAAAAATAACATCGCAATGTGGCCAAGCAATAGCAGAATAAACTTCCAAGGTTCTTTTTCCCTACAAATCGCTCAGTCTGTAATTGTGTGAGACAATACACAGATAATGCCATTGTAACGAAAAAAAATATTCAAGAGTAAATTTGTTCAGTACTATCACAAACATTCATGACTTGCAAAATAACATCGCAAAGGAGATGAGCTGCAAAATACCATTGCCGTGACGTTTTTCATCCATTTGCTGCGTTAACCTCCTTTTTGGTGAGAGAAGCATTCAGCAGCTAGGTCAAGGAAACAGAACTGGGTGCTGCTCTCACCAGAGGCAAAAGAGCACGGACAAGCCCCGGGAACAGCAAAAATGGATTGAGAGAGAGAGAGAGAGTCAATGAGCTCTTTGGTGGTATCGACACAGGGCTGCGGTGGACAACGGTGTCCTGGCGACGAGCGGGTGGCAAGGAAGAGGGGGACGACTGTGGCGAGGGTGCGCTGGTGTACGGGAGCTTGGGCGGGTTTCAAGGTTAGGTAGAACACATTTGTGCGATACTCCGACGGCTGGTAATCTGCACGAGTTCCACCGAGGAGGCGGCGACAACGGGACAATGGTAGTGGCTGGCGACGGAGAAGAAGGCATGTTCCCGCTCGGCTGCAAGAAGGATGGCAAAATAAGTAGCAAAGGTGAATTTTAGGGGTTTGGGAATACGTTGTGACGCGGCTATCCAGGCCATATTCTCACTGGAGGGGGTGATCGGGTGGAGCTGCGACGCCATCTTCATCCTGAAAACAGGCGAGCTTTGGCCACCACCAAATTCGACTTCCCCATCCGCAATTTCCTCAATACAAGCCATCCACTAGCTCCACCTCATCCTACTGAAACTACCCCATTGCCTTTAACTCGACCATGCCATCCCCACCTCACCGCCACTGTGAGCCTTGCCCCGCCACCCATGGCCACCATTGCCAACCTTCCTCTAATCTCCTCGAACCAAGCTGTCACCGCCACCACGATCCCCTAGGCCCACCGGTTCTTGTGTGCACCACAATTTGGTCCATCGTATCGCCGAACGCCGTCACCACCGCCACCCTATTTCGGCCATGCGCCACCGCTACTGTGAGCTCACCTCACGCCGCCTCATCTTGTGTTTGAGTGCGAAAATGGATTCCTTATACCTCAATCCACCTCCCCATGCCTCCCCTCGCCGCAGCCGAACCTCACCACTAGCGGAATCACTATCAACGCCATCGGACAGAGAGAGGGCAAGTGACGGAGCAAGGAAGAAGATTGATTTTGACTTGGTTCAGTTTGGGGGGGACTTACAGGTGGAACCAGGGGACTTACAGGTGGAACCAGACCTTACAAAAGGAAAAAAGAAAGAAAACAAGAATGAGGGCAAAATTGTCATTTCGCACCATTGGGACGGAAAATGTCACAACAGTGGCATTTTGTAGGTGTTTGGGCCTTCATGATGGTATCTTGCAACCCCTCCTTCACGATGGTATGTCGCAAGTCGCGAGCGATTGCGATGACACTAAACAAATTTACTCAAATTTTAAACTATTAGAAAGAAAAGTAAAAATGCTTACATATTCTTGTTCTAGTAAAAATGACCTTCATGATCCTCATTCCTACCTTGGCAAATGTATATCGAATGGATTGAATATAAATTGAAATGTATATCGAATGCAAGAGATAACAAAATAGACAGATACTAAAATTGCAAATGGGCAATTGAAATTTATAGGTTGTATGGTTCATCTCAAGGTTCCAAAAACCGGAAACGGAAGAAATCCGTGCGGCAAATGCAAATAATGTCAGGCGATTCACGGAAATACCGTAAAAACCGGTCACAATTTGAAAATCAAAATTTGAATTTTGAGATGTTTTGAAACCGGTAACCGGAAAAACCGGCCAAAATTCGAAAAATTAAAAATTCATACTGGCCGGTTTTTTCGGTTACCGGTCAACCCTGGTTCATCTAGCTTTGTAAAAGATACCCACAGGATTAAATACATTCGGTGAATTTACAATGGTGGCAAAAGAAAATTTCAACTTGTGAAGCGTACAATATGGCAAAGATCCAATAAATACCACAATGGGGTTTTTAGGGGGAAAAGGTGTACAAAACTGCTCTAGGTTGCAAATATTTCATGAGCCAGATTTCTTTGCATACATAAATTCCAAAACTGGTCGTGGGAAGATGAATCAAAGTTTCATACTCAACAGTGCATGTGATGATCAAGTTCAGTAATGGAGGGCAATAAAGTAAGAAATCATGCAAGCAATAGAAGATGAGCTTGTAGATGCAGTAGCAGAACTTCAAATCACAAGGACCATAGTTCAGCATACATATTCGACAAAAAATATCCTTCATACGAATAAAATAGGCAAAAGATGTTGATGCATGCCTCATCAAGCTTCCTATCACGATCTCGTAAAGAAGATTTTGCTTGAATAAACTTCTCATTCCAGCTTTCATATTGCTCCCTGTTGAGATCTCTATAAGCAAGGCAAAGCGTACGCAAGCCAGCAGAGCCAAATTGTTCTAGATGTTCTCTGCTCGTCTTTTTAATGTCATGATTTCCATCAACCAATCTTTCATAAATGGCATTGTCAGCACCCTATTACACAATATTTGTTTAAGGTTAGTGCAACAATGTACAAAATGAAAGATAAATCAAGCTTTTTCCTTGCATTACCTTGCAATAGAGAACGAGTCTTCCATTTGGGAAACGGCAAACCACAGACTGACGCTTTCTTGTACTGTTAGTGCAGTAAAGTGTGAAGTACGGAACAATGCTTTCATCTCATTGAATTTACATTGGAATCCAATAAACACACCTGTTGAATTCCAAAACATTCAGGATTTCATATGCAACGTCTTGTATACTCCCCATCCTCTCAACATGTGATTCACGAACCATGATTGTTGTTGGCGTACGTCTACAAGACAGGCACAAAATGTCAGGTTCCAGACATTACCATTCGCCAACAAAATCTCTTATTTCAAACAAATTGCAATACAATTTACGAAAATAATGGATGAGCTCATGTCTCATGTTCCTAAAAATAACTCACATCTCACAGCAGTTGCTTTTACATTGTGTATCCATGGAAAATGAAGAAGGAACCATTCCAGTAGAAGTATAGAGACCCCAGGATGATTGGATAAATGACATAGAAGAACAAAACTGCAAGAGCAATCTAAAACAACATCTAAGATAAGAATTACCTATAGAAGAAGAAACCAAAATTCTTTGCTGCAGTTACAAGTGCAGCCTCATCAGGAGAGGCAGCTTGATAAGTGATCTTTTCCGGTGTCTCCTCACCCTCAGGAAGAACTGTATGACAGAGCGCAAGGCATCTGAAGAATTCCTAAAGAGAAACAAGAGATAATAAAGAATGGCTATTTAGTACATTACAAAAAGGAAATAAAGATGATTTGAAGCCATTTTTTTAATCAAGGGCATAGATGCCTTTTGCATAATGTGGAAATCATGTCAGTACAATTACAACCAAAGGTGATTATGACCAAAATGGAACCAACAATACTTGTGGAAAGGAAGAGTTAAATCTTATTCACAAGCAGTGTTCCCCAAGGTGGCCGCCTAGGCGGCGATTAGGCGCCGGTCTGTTGCCCGACTAGCGCCTTGGTGAACACTGTTCACAAGTAGTCCAAAATATCTACCTTGCAAGCCTCATGATTATGTTCATTTCTCCATGCACCACGCATGATTCTAGCGTCATCAAAGTTGAATCCTTTCTCATGTACTGCAGTGGCTGATCGTTTACCCTAATAAATGGAAATAAAGCAAATATAGAAGCAGTAACACAGTTAAGTTTCCATGACAAATACCACAGTTTACCAGCTCAAACCAAGGAAAATATTATAGACCTCATCATCATCGATCTTGATTCCAGCTCGCTCAGCTCCTCCTTTTTCAATCTCTGTAATGCCAGTTCCATATATTTCCCCACCAATCGAGCATTTAAAGAATTCCATCAAGTTTCTTGTAAGTGTTCCAGTTTTGTCAGAAAATATATATTCAACCTGAACCATTATGTTAATGGTGAAAATCCAAAGTAAGCAGAAATATGCAAGGTTATTAAGGCGGTAAGGCGAGGTAAGGCGACCCACCCCCCTCACACCTTTTAAGCGGTAAGGCGCGAGGCGAGGCGACGCCTTATACATCCTAAGGCGTTAAGGGACATCAAATAAAATAAACATTTTAGCAGCACATATGTATCTAAATTACCATGCAATAGAGCTCAGGAGGTCTAAATCAGAATAAATTCATTGAGGGAGGGGTTCAAACAAGAAGAAATCTATTGAGAAGGGTTTATTCGTAATTTTTAGAAACTCCGAGGACTAAATCATAAAAGGCCACAACAATTCGAAATCCATTCCATTTAACCCTAGCCGCAACGCCGAGCTCGATCCATTCCATTTAACCCAAGCCGCAACGCCGAGCTCGCCATATGCATTCTCTCGCTTCCTCTGCACCTCTGCCGCCGCCTCGCTTCGCGGCCTCCTCTCGCTTCCCACACCTCCGGCGCCGACGACGGCGGTGGGCCGGTCCTCCTCCGACGCGAACTCGCGCGCTCTCCGCCACCATCGCCGCGGAGGACCTCGATCCATTCGTGCGGCGCACATTCGCGTCGGAGGCCGGAGCCGCCTGCGCCTCGCTTCGGCGCGTCGTGCGGGACCGCGCTAGGGTTCGGCGCCCGCGACCCCGACGAGTTCCCCTTTGACCCCTCTCATCCCATAGAACTTGTGCAAGGCGACGGCGACACCTTGCCGCTCCTCATCGCTTACCGCTAAGCGCCGCTTGCGGCGCTAGGCGATGCCTTAATAACCCTGGAAATATGTCAGCAATGTTTGTTTTTGGTGAAATAACCCCATTCCACAAGTGCTGATAATTACACCTGTAAATATGAATGAAGCATGTTGTATATTGCAATAGCCCATGGGGCTTATATAGGTACAAGGACTCAAACCTAGCACAATGGGAAAAGACACATATATCCTTAACACCCCTCCTCAAATACAAGACATATGCAATAGCATTGCATTTGAAAGGATTGACACTAAAATAGGAAAAAAACCAAAATCCATATCTTAAAGACATCGTCATAGTGTGCAACGCTTGGAAAATTGTGTCGGAAAGATCGCGCCCCATCCGAAATCATGGGACAGCCCATAAAGCACAAAGTGCAGGGGCCGAGAAGGTAGAGGTAAGTGGGAGTAAAGTCGACCGCGGTAACACGATGAAGAGGATGTGGAAGGTGACACAAGTAGAGAGCTGTCAAATCAAGCTAATGAGGGAGATAGAAGCATAGCGGTACAGATCGAAACCCAAGACAGCGACGGCACTGCACACAAGAAGCGCAACGAAAGCGTGGTGCAGAAGAAGCAGACGGCGGCTCAAAGAAAAGCAGTGGCATCATAAAACTTCTACGATCTATAGCAACTCAAGGGGCAGAGCGGCGGTTGCAGCTATGCAAAAGGAAGGAGAGGACCACACTCATCTGAGAGGATGGACCATGGCTAGCAAAGTAATCGGCTGACTGACAAGGATTTTGTGGACTCGCATGGCTTTAACGAATTGAAAAATTGGTGCTACAGATTTAGATGGACGCAACGAAAGACTAAAAAAGAAAAAAAATACTATCATCATCCTTCGGTAGCTCAACAGTTAACGCAGATACTAGCGCCATCAGGAGACCCATCTCCTCATCAGCAAGCACCCCACCCTCATTTCTTTCCCCCACGCCAACTATCTAGCCAAGTTGCCTCATCTCCCATGCACACACTGCTCGAGATCGAGGCGCTCCCCCTGCCAAACTCCACGGAGAAGCCGGCCGAGAAGACAACTGACGCCGACAACATGCATGAGAAGAGGAGGGCGTCGGCGACATGTGGGGCAGGCGTGATCCGGCAGCGTCCGGATCCGGGGCGGCGGGAGTCGGGCACGGCGCGGAGGCCGGAAGGGAGCCAGATCTAGCCGAATCTGGCGCGAGGAGACGGCCAGAGAGATAGGCCTACGACGGCCGAGGCGGGGGCGGCTCGGCATCCTAGCAGTGTGGAGGCTCGGATCCGCGCAAGGGGGTGGCCAGAGCGGTGGATGGCGGCGACCAGATCCGTGGCGGCGGTGACCGGATCTGAGGCGGCAGCTGGATCCAAGGTGGCAGCGACTGGATCCAAGGCAGCGGTAGCCAGATCCAGGTGGGAGTCAACCTGGCGCAGGCGACGGCGGCTTGGGACAGCGCAAGAAGAGATGGGTCGGCACCGATGGAGCGGCGGTGGCCGCTGCGGGAGGTGGCCGCCCGGAGTGGCCGGATCCTTGGCGGACACGGGTGCCGGTGTGGCCAAGCCTAGTGCGGGTGACTATGGAGGCAGGCGTTGCAGCCGCAGTGTGCGGCGCGGGACAGCAGCGGCCGAATTTGGCTGGAAGAGAGGAGGCTGCCCCCGGGAGTGGAGGTTGCTCCTCCCGGGGGCTACGGGGGCAGCGATCGAAACCCTAGCCTAGCATGGACTCTGATACCATGTAAATATGAATGAAGCATGTTGTATATTGCAATAGCCTATGGGGCTTATACAGGTACAAGGACTCAAACCTAGAACAATGGAAAAAGACACATATACCCTTAACAACACCTACTTTTGGAATGAATTGGTGCTAGAATGAGGTCATTCCATTCCACTAACCAAACACAACCGTGTAGGATAAGATAAGCCCCATTCCAGTAACCAAACAAAGGGTCTTTCTGCAAACCAAACAGATCACTAAGGACAAAAGGGAAAGATTACCTGCCCAAGCTCCTCATTCAGATTAGAAGTCCGGGCCAAAGCTGGGGTATTACTCTCGGCATGGTACATATGCAGATCATTGTTAATGAATTGTGTGCACTGAATGAATTTGATCATCTGCCAACCAGAACATGAGCTCCAAGTCCAAGTATAGGACACATTAAATGAGAAGTTGGACAATATACCTCAATGGACACGTAAAGAGAAATGGGGATGATTGTTGAGTATAGAGTTATTAGAGTAAACATGGTTAAAATGGTCACCTGCAGCAGAAGTATAATATAAGGCCACATGTAGCAAATTAGCTACAATAAAAAATATCTAAAATAGTATATACCATAAATCTGTTTTTGGGATTAAACTGGTCCTCCACATGCCCACGCAATCCAAGATAGAAGTATTTCTCATTAATAAACACACCACTGTTGACAAAAGCCAAATATAATGCCCATTAGTAGAGATTTAGTTTTGAACACCAGAAGCAATTATCAGTATATCAAACTGTGCATCTGCAAAATTCTTTTACTATATGAGGATGCAATACACTTGATAATCTTGCTTTAAGTAGTACAAGTACAACGATTCCACTTTGACTATTAACATGGAGTCATGGATTATTCTTCCCTGCGTTGCTTCATAGAAATCCATATACTATAAGAAGACTTTACCATTCTGATCATCCACCCCTCCCACCTCCCACATCAAACCAATAAGAAAAAAAAACAGTTTTTAAGAGCTAATCCATACGCACATCTGTACCCCTCCTCTCCCACAAAATACCACTAAAAAGTGTTAGACAGACATAATGGCCTTGGGCCCATGGGGGTTTAGTATGGTTGGTTAGATATCTATTATAGGCAAGGATCTCTAATTGGCCCATGATTCTATTAGCCATAACCCTAGACATCCTTGCCTATATAAGCATTGTACTGCTATCTCTATAATCGATCTACTATTCCACCTCATATTCATCTCACATGGTATCAGGCTGGTCCTTCCGTGACCAGACGCTTCCGCCCTAATCTTTCTCAATCCCTTCGCCGCCATGTCTGGCGATCTCCATGCCCAGGCTGTCGGCGTGCAGAACATCCGTGCGCTGGTTCCTCTCGTCCTCGACTTGACCTCCGGCCACTATACACGGTGGCGCGAGCTCTTCCTCCTCGCCCTCGGGAAGTACTCCCTCGAAGACCACGTACTCGACGACAAGCCCAATCCGGCTCTTCCCGATTGGGCACGCATGGACTGCGTCGTCAAGTCTTGGATCCTCGGCACCCTATCCACCGAGCTCGTCGAAACTGTCCTGGAGTGCCGGGCCACCGGAAGCGTCACCTGGCTCGCCATCGAGACTCGGTTTCTCGGCAACCGGGAGTCGCGCGCCCTTTACCTCGACGCCGAGTTTCGCAATTTCGTCCAGGGCGATCTCTCAATCGCTGACTACTGTCGGCGCTTCAAATGCATGGCAGATGCTCTTGCCAACCTCGGGGAGTTCGTCGCCGACTGGACCCTAGTCCTCAACGTCATCCGCGGCCTCAACGAGAAGTTCACCGCCATCGGCCTCCATCTCCAACGGAGTCAGCCCTTCCCCTCCTTTCTTGAGGCACGCGCTGATCTGCTCCTGGAGGAACTCAACATGGCCAACCGGAAGTCATCTCCCGCTACCGCCTTGCTCACCTCCGCGGCCAGCCCATCTCACCGCCCGTCAACCGTTCCCCATCTTCATCGGCTTCCAGCGGCTTCGGGGGCAGCAATGGGGGCGGGGGGGGGGGAGCGGTGGCTCCTCCCACTCTCGTGGCTGGCGCGGCAAGCGCTCCGGACGCTCTGGCTAGAACGGCGCGCCATCCCCAACTCCCGGCGCAGGCGGCACCGGCGCTCCCAACGTGCCCAAATCCGGCGGCACCGGTTGGCCCAGCTTCTTCAACCCGTGGACCGGCACCATCCAAATGTGGCCCGGTCCCCGGCCTCCCCTTCCGCGGGGCCGCTTCTCCGGGCCGGCTCCGCCTCCTCAGACTATGCCGCAACCCCAGGCGTTGCTCACTGCCGATCCGAACCAGTGGTCTCAGCCTCAAGCTTTGCTGGCCGCCCAGAACCAGTGGATGCTCCCTCCCGGTCAAGTCGCTGGATTGAACGGCGTTCCTGCAGGTCCGGTTGTTGGGCAGTATGGCGCCCCCGCTGGATTGCCCTCTTGGGACCAAAACTCCCTTGCGAGCTCCTTCTCCACCATGACCCTGACTCCACCGCAGCAACCCGAGTGGTACTTCGACTCAGGAGATACTTCTCATATGGCCTCCGACCCTGGTATCCTCTCTCACTCCTCGGTTCCTCGGTATCCCACCCCTTCATCTATTGTTGTCGGTAACGGTTCCTTACTCCTTGTTACCTCCACTGGCACGGCCAATTTGTCCGGCTCCTTCCGTCTTCATAATGTTCTTGTTTCTCCCAACCTTATTAAGAACCTTATTTCTGTTCGCCAGTTTACTTCTGACAATAATTGCTCTGTTGAGTTTGACCCCACTGGCTGTTCTGTGAAGGATCTTCGGTCTCGGAACGTGATCGTCAGGTGCAATAGCTCCGGACCGCTCTACCCCCTGCAACTTCCCGTCGCCGGGTCCTTCCTCGCCGAGTCCTCCGCTCCACTTTGGCACCGCCGCTTAGGTCATCCCGGTCATAAGTTTTGTCCAAGTTAGCGAGTTCATCCATTATTTCCTCTTGTAATAAAACCACAGGCTCTTCCATATGCCATGCCTGTCAACTGGGTCGTCATGTACGCCTTCCTTTCCCTGTGTCAGCATCACGAGCTTCCAATAAATTTGACCTTATACATTGTGACCTCTGGACGTCACCTGTCACTAGTATTTCTGGTTACAAATATTATCTGATCATTCTTGATGATTGTTCGCACTATCTTTGGACGTTTCCTCTTCGCCTTAAGTCTGACACCTTTTCGACACTCGCCAACTTTTTCTCTCATGTTTTCACTCAGTTCGGTGCCACCATCAAAGCAGTCCAGTGCGACAACGGCCGCGAGTTTGACAACTCTAGCGCCCGCACGTTCTTCCTCACTCGTGGCGTCCACCTCCGCATGTCATGTCCCTACACCTCCCAACAGAACGGTAAAGCTGAGCGCATCATTCGTTCCATCAACAATGCCATTCGGTCGCTCTTGTATCAGGCATCCATGCCACCGTCCTATTGGGTCGAGGCGTTGGCCACGGCCACGTACCTTCTCAACATCCTACCCACCAAGACACTGCTTTTCTCCACGCCGCACCACGCCCTCTTTGGGTCTCCGCCGTCGTATGATCATCTGCGCGTTTTTGGGTGCAAATGCTACCCGAACCTTGCCTCCACAGCTCCCCACAAACTCGCCCCTCGCTCTGCTTTGTGCACCTTCCTTGGCTACTCCGCTCACCATAAGGGATATCAGTGCCTCGACATGACATCCAATCGGGTCTACCTCTCCCGTCATGTCATCTTCAATGAAACCTCCTTTCCCTTTGCGGATCTTCCTTCCTCCCCGTCCACGGCAGATTTTGAATTTTTGGATGACTGTACTAATCCCATGCCGACACCTATTGGCCAGTCGCGCACTCTTTTGCCTGCAGGTTCCCCTTCTGCTGGATCGGGTTTCCAACTCGGCACTGGCCCCCTCATGCCACTCGACGCGTCGGCCATCTCCCCTGCGAGTGCCATCGACCAGGCACCTGTCTTCTCCGCGCGCATGCCACGCGCGGCTCCGGGTGCTCTTGCCTTCCCCGCGCGCATGCCACGCGCGGCTACGGCGCCGCTGACGCCAGACCGACGTGCGCGGCTCGAAGCGCCGCTAACGCTACACCAACGTCTTGCGCGGAACGGCGCGACCGCGCCGCCTCTCTGCGGCGGGATTTCGCCGTCTACTCCAGGCGCCACGCCCCTGCACCGGCGCCCCCGCCCGACTCACCTGCCGGTGGCCCTGCGTCTGTTGAACCGCCACCAGTACCGCACGGCGCAGTACCCATCCCACCAGTGGTGAATCACCACGCCATGATCACTCGGGCCAAGAGTGGCTTCCGAGTGCCTGCACTCTTCGCCGCCGCTCCACTTTCTCCAATCCCGAAGACCTACCGCAGCGCCCTTGCCGAACCAAATTGGCGGGCTGCTATGGACGAGGAGTACCGTGCTCTTTTGTAGAATCATACCTGGGATTTGGTTCCTCGACCGCCCAAGGTGAATGTCGTCTCTGGCAAGTGGATCTTGAAGCACAAACTCAAGGCAGATGGTTCTCTCGAGCGCTATAAAGCACGTTGGGTGCTGCGTGGTTTTACACAACGTCCGGGAGTGGATTTTGCCGAGACGTTTAGTCCCGTTGTGAAGCCAGCGACCGTACGCACAGTGTTGTCTCTTGCTCTTTCCAAGAAGTGGCCAATTCATCAACTTGATGTGAAGAACGCATTTCTTCACGGGACCTTGTCTGAGACTGTTTATTGTTCCCAGCCATCTGGATTCGAGGACTCTACTCATCCGGATTTTGTCTGTCGCCTGAACAAATCACTTTATGGTCTCAAGCAGGCTCCACGTGCATGGTACAGCCGGTTTGCATCATATCTGCTCTCTCTTGGGTTCATTGAGGCCAAGTCTGACACATCGTTGTTTGTGTTCCACCGCGGCACTGAGATTGTCTACCTACTTCTTTATGTTGATGACATCGTTCTCACCGCCTCATCTGCTGAGCTCCTCCGACGCATCATCACTGCATTGCAGCGGGAGTTCTCTATGAAGGATCTTGGTGAGCTTCATCATTTTTTGGGGATGCATGTACAGAAGTATCAAGGTGGCCTTCTTCTTTCACAGCGTCAGTACATGATGGACATCCTGGCGCGTGCAGGCATGACAGATTGCAAGCCATGCACCACCCCTGTTGATACCAACCCGAAGGTGTCCTCCTCAGCCGGTGTCCCTGTTAGTGATCCCAGCGATTTCCGCAGCTTAGCCGGGGCCCTGCAGTATCTCACCTTCACCAGGCCGGATATCTCATATGCAGTTCAGCAGGTTTGCCTTCATATGCACGACCCTCGCGAGCCCCACCTTGCTGCTCTCAAGCGGATTCTTCGGTATATTCGTGGCACTCTCCATCTGGGCCTTCTTCTTCAGCCGTCATCGCAGTCTGATCTCGTGGTCTACTCTGATGCTGACTGGGCCGGTTGCCCGGACACGCGCAAGTCCACCTCGGGCTATGCCGTGTTTCTCGGAGATAACCTGGTTTCATGGTCCTCAAAGCGTCAGAACACAGTGTCCTGCTCCAGTGCAGAGGCTGAGTATTGTGCTGTGGCCAATGCTGTTGCCGAGGCTTCCTGGTTACGTCACCTCCTGTTGGAACTGCATACACCACTTCAGCAAGCTACCTTGGTGTATTGCGACAACATCGATTCGATCTATATGTCCTCGAACCCGATTCAAAGATCGCACACCAAGCATATTGAGATTGACCTTCACTTTGTTCGCGAAAAGTGGCCTCGGCGATATTCGCGTCCCGCATGTTCCTATCACTTCACAAGATGCGACATATTCACCAAGGGTCTTCCTTCATCGGTCTTCGATGACTCAGTCCAGCCTCAACGTCCGAGGTGCGGGCGCTACGATCATGTGGGGGTGTTAGATGACATAATGGCCTTGGGCCCATGGGGGTTTAGTATGGTTGGTTAGATATCTATTATAGGCAAGGATCTCTAATTGGCCCATGATTCTATTAGCCATAACCCTAGACATCCTTGCCTATATAAGCAAGGTACTGCTATCTCTATAATCGATCTACTATTCCACCTCATATTCATCTCACAAAAAGAACCAAGAAAAAGCGCCCCAAACAAACTCGCAAAAACTCATGTCCTAAACTATACAGCATATCTTCTATAGCTAAATTATTTTTTTAATGATAGATAGCAACAAGGAGACCTCTAACTAGTTAATTAAGAAACTGTGTAAATTGATTATACAAGTGTAAGCCTCCACAACATTAACCTAACTGGTATAACTAATGTTCAGGATATACATGTAAACACAGAATATACAATAGATATGCCAAATAAATGAAGTGGATTGAAAGAAAACTGACCTTCCAATAGCACCAATAACACACATCGTGAAGAGGGTTGCAAATAGAGCTAGGATAATTTTGTCTAGCTTTTTCTCCAATGTACTTCTTTTAGAGGGAACATTCATGGAATTCATCATAACCTGCGACAATGCTCCACTGCAGTAAATCTCAAAACTTGAAGAAAATCACAACTTCAAGTTGAATATATATGGAACACAAAAATGTTCATACTTTTGTCTCATGGCCAGTGAATATAACCACCCCAACAATGTACTCTGTATTACGAAGGCTGCATCCCTGTGGCAAGAAGGCAATGAGAAGTTAGGGTCACTTTCTTGCACATGTGCACACACACAGAGAGATAGAGAGAGAATTGAGTACCATGCAAGACACAATTACGTCTGATAAAAGCAAACATTGGAACAAGGAATATTAGAGCATCTCCCAATGCAAGAGGTGCTTACGTGGTTAGAAGGGAGAGAGTACAACACGTCACCAAGCATCCATTTATAGCTTGTTTGGTTGGAGGGAATTGGTGGGAGGGAATGGGAATTTAAGGGGTGAGGGTTATAAAATCTCATGTTTGGTTGGTGGGCATGGGAATTTAGGCGGGATGGGGATTGGGACTTTGAGGGTCCAACTCTGACCATTTTAAACCCAGGGTGGGGATGGGAGTTGGGAGGGAAATGTTGTCTAGAGAAAGAGCAATAGATCTCAGCCCTTAATCATAACTTATGTTAAGACATCTTAGAAGCTATAAAGCAATCCCTCATAATGTCTTATCTCTCTTACCAAACAGGGGATTGGGACTAAAAAACAAACTCCCATGCCTCATCCCACTATAAACTCCCTCCTCTAAACTCCCATTGCCCTGCCCAATTGTTGCCAAGCAGGCCATAAGAGTAACCATTGATCCAACACAAGCAACTTCTCATGGGTGCTCAGATGATCCCAAAAAGGCAAAAACTCATAAAAGCCCATAAAAGTACCGAACCTTATCTAAGCATCAACTATCAGGTTTTGGTACTTTCCACTCTCCAACATGGCAAATAAACTACCGCTAAGCACCGTCCACCTTGGAGCATTGGAGGTGCTCTTATACTCCCTCTGGTCGCAACTAATTTTTTTTACTTCTCAGTTCTCACTGTCTTGGAGGTTGGAAATATAACTTCTGCTATAAATTTCTTTGTTATATATTTGCAACAGCGACTACGGTACAAGTGTTCATTTCTTATGCGCTTTACAAACATTGTTTCCACCATCCACTACTCGTCCTACATGTGGGAGTACAGAAAAAGTGGGAAATTGTTTAACATCAAGGTTGAAATGCATTTTGAAACTAAAAAATGTTTGTATCATAGCTATCCTCATTTGCGAAAGCCATAAAATCATAACACTATACAAGTATTTTTATCGTGGATCTACTAATGCCATATTCGTGGCCAACCTAAGTAATTAGAGAGATGTTGGTCAAAGTTAAAAAAATGTGAACGCACCCCATGGTGGCATTCTTTGTTTACCTGAGTATCAAAAATCTTGTCATGCTATATCTAGGAACATGCAAACAATTTGACAAGTGAATAATCTTTTTAACAAATAAAAAACTGAAAACAAAATTTACCCTTAGTAATACTTGGTTTGGCGAAAGTGGTATAGTTTGCTTGTCCACAATAAGATTCCCAGTAAATGTATAAAGTGAATTGTTTGGCTGTTCGCACTGTATTTCACCTGTAAGCCATTTATGTAAGTTAAACATCAAGCGTTGCAAGGAACAATCATAAGACAAACAGAGAATGTTTAGTTAAGAAAAAGTACAATGCCTCCTTATTCCACCAACTACAAATTACAATGTTCCCAACACAAAACAAATATAACAGAACCTTTGAATTCAGAAGCCTTTTCAGGAAGTATGTAGTCCCAGGTTTTCTCCAAAGCCTTCCTTATTTTCAGGTTAGTTTCCCCATCAAGATTTGCTGTCTAAGATACATCAAAAATATCCAACGAAACATCAATTAAAAGAAAGTTTCCTCCCAAGCTCATTTACTACACTTTCAAATTGAGCAGAAAAATGGAAAAGGTAAAAATGAATATATGAACCTCTATGTAGCAGACACCATCAGGGTTTGTACTTGATAGGAAAAGCAAGTCAGCAGGGAAATAACCGTCTTGCTTGATCTGCGCTAAAGAAGTGCCGATCACTTTAGTTTTTTATACGTATTTTGAGCACAAGATTAAAGTCAACACACAATAAAAAATGAAGTGCATTAATTTCAGGAAGGAACAGACCAATGGATCAACAAGTTGATATAAGGAAGATTCAAGACATTACCCTCACAATATCTCCAATCTGCAGTCTTTTCCATGGAGTACTTTCCCATTTTTGACCTTGCAATACATCGATGTGTGCATTATTAATTGACATGTCATTCTGGAAACGTTTCTGTATAAAGAACACAAACAAAAAGGAAAGGACATCAGGTCTCTTAATTTAAGAATAGCACAACAAAATAGTGAAGCAGCTCAGGAATACTAACCCAGTCCTCAAAAGCTTCCTTGATGAGAGACACCAAAAGCACTAGACTAAGCGGAACCACATTGGTGACAGGGTGAACTGGACTGCAAAAGTACAAGCACGTACGAAATTAGATTGTTAGAATTAAGGCTGAAGGAAAGGAAAGGATGGCTGAATCAACCCATGAACTTGATATGCTCAGAAGTGTCAACTGTCAAGTTGCAACTAGAGAATTATAAAGCTAATGTAGGTGCGCGCATGAGTTTTAGTCAGAGAGAGAGAGAGAGAGATACCTAATTGGTGTAGTCGACAAGATTGAAATCATGAGAAAGTAAAGATTTGCCACCCGCCTGAACTGTCAAAGCAAAAACAAATGAATTACAAAAGGTTCACATGCTCAAGTTGCTGTTGAATAATAGTGATGAAACAGTAAAATTGCTGTTGCAGCAACCACTGGCTGCTTTGCTGGGCACTGAAACATGCACCATAATACTCATTACTTGATTCGACAATGATAGTTTATGAAGCTCATTGAAATACTTGGATCACCCTCATCAAACAAAACAGTGAACCAGAAAACTGCCAGCTTTACGAAGTTGAACAAAATACAGCTTACATTGTGCAAAAAGCACACTCTGCTTTATTGCTTTACCAAAAACCAAAATCATATAATTTAACAGCGCATGCATGATACATAGTACATATAATCACAATATCTTAAACACATTGCAACATTTGCAAAACCAGGTGGAAAACCATAAGTGATGGATCGGGGGGTGAAGTGTCTAGAATTGCTGTGTGAAGTGTCTAGAATTGCTGTTGTCTTAAGTTATTTCCACGAAGTTGGTGTTAGGTGGTGTTAAGGGCATTAGTGGTATTTCCTATTGTACTAGGGTTTAGTCTTATGTCCACGATTGTTTGCTGTGGGCGCTGTGTGTTGTCTTGTGCTGGTAGTGCAGCCGAGGATGCTAGCATTCGCTATCTTTGAGTCCTTTTTCTTTTAAGTCTTCTATTACGTCCATTCAAGTCTATAGGCTCTATTTTTCAGTTCGTCTAAGCCATGTAAGTCCATAAATTTATTGTTAGTCATAAAAGTATAGAAATTTCCTTTTTGCATAATAGCAGTGGTCGCTCTTCTCTCTGAGCCGTGTGTAGATCGTAGAAGTCGTTATAATGCCACCGCTTCTCTCTGAGCCGCCGCCGCGCTTCTTGTACACTGCGGTGCCGCCATTTTGGCTTCGATCTGCGCCGCCATGCTTTTATCTATTCCTTTTCGACTTGATTTGACAATTCTCTATCCAAAAGCTGCACGCTATAACGACATTATCAATATTCGGACTTCAGATTTTTCCTATTTTAGTGTTATCCCTTTTCAAATGCAATATTATTGCATACGCCTTGCATTTGAGGGGTGTTAAGGGTATTAGTGGTATTTCCTATTGTACTAGGGTTTAGTCTTGTATCCCCTTTGTACCCTATATATATTGCCCATTGGGCGTCTTGAATACATACACAATATTCATAGCAGGTGGCAAGTCGTTTCTTTGTTCAATATAGTCTGTTAGTTTCTTTTTTCTCACGTTGTTCTCAGACTTCAAGCCGGTTGTATTGAGCTTCTTAATTTTGTTATCTCTTCATATTATTATATAAGATCCCGCGTCTTCTCGAAAAAGGTGGACATCTCATGTGTCCACTATTTTAAGAGTGTCCACTATTTTAAGCTACGTATGATCCAAAAGCTATGTCACGCAGGATATACAAGGAGATATCCCTTGGTGTATGCTTTCTGTTGATGATGTAATGCTAGTTGATGAGAGTATGATAGATGTTGATAGGAAACTGGAGTTGTGGAAGAAGATATTAGAATCAAAAGGCTTTAAATTTAGGACTAAAACTAAGCATATGAGGTGCGATTTTAGCAGTGCCAGGGCAGACAATGGAGATATTAGTCTAAACGGACAAGTAGTGCCTTGAAAAGATACTTTTTGATATTTGAGATCGATACTACAGTGGGACGGTGAGATTGATGAAGACGTGAACCATAGGATATGAGCAAGGTGGACGAAATGGCACCAAGCATGGGGTATCTTGTGTGATAAAAATGCCTTTCAAAAGTTAATAGGTAAGTTCTACAGGACAGCAATCAGACCTATGATGCTATATAGAGCGGAATACTAGGCGACTAAAAGACAACATATACAGAAAATGTGTAGCAGAGATGAGGATGCTGCAGTGAATCTATGGCCACACAAGGCAAGATCAAATCCACAATGATGATGTACGTGATAGTAGGGATGCAAACGGATCGAATACGGACGGATAATGTCTATACCATATTTGTTTTCATATTTTTTTTTCTCGGATGTGGATACAAATACGGATACCTCGGATACGAATACAAATACGAATAATATCGAATACAGATATGGAGCGAATACGAATCAAAACGAATACGGTCACAAATATTTATCGGAGCATGAAAAACCCCTTAAACTATACATCGAAAATCAATGAAAACACGTAAATAGTTTATCTTGTCAAAACATTCATGAAATCTAAACAAGTATAAGTATTTTTATCCACAATAGTCATACCGTTGTACATAATTTAAATCTTCAAGTGGCAGTTAATTTTTTTTAAAGTCCTAAATAATTCTTAATGAATTTCTACCATTTACATGTGACTAATAAATTAATTAAGTATCTAAATTTGCATCAAAATGATTTAAACGGGAGTACATCAATTTAATCGGTACAAATTTTAATCCACCGACAATATTAAATTTATTTTTTAATAAACATAAATATTTGCTAGTAGTGTTTGTAATTTAATATGACTAAGGAACCTAATGAGTAATGGTAATGGAGGCTTATGACTTGGTTGGGCTAGTGGGCTGGTGGCAGGGGAGATGAGAGAGGCTGACTTGGGCTGGGCAATGTTGGGCTGAAATCCTAGATATCCGTTTTTTATTATCCGGATAATCCGTATTCGTATCCGTATTCACCGGATATCAGGCCTACTGTATTCGTATCCGTATTCGTATCCAATCCGAGAATTATCCGAAGAAAATCCGATCCGACACAATCCGTATCTGTTTTCATCCGGATCGGTCGGAAACTATCCGATCCGTTTTCACCCCTACGTGATAGGGTAATGGTAGCACCAATTGAAGCGAAGCTTATCCAATATCGCTTTAGATGGTTTAGACATCTCCAACGAAGGCCTTTTGAGACACGGTACGTAGTGGAATTTTAAGATATACCGACCAAGACTGAGGTGGGAGGAAGCAGTTAAAAGAGACCTAAGGGATTCGAATGTATCTAAAGAGTTGGCTTTGGATAGGAGCGCATGAAAATTAGTGATTCACGTACCAGAACTATGACATAAGAAGAAGATTTATGGGCAGTGTTTTAAGCTTTCGGTTCAGATGATAGGATGTAGGACTTAAGGTTTTAGCCTTGTAGATTTTATTACAAAGCGCTCGTTTCTTTGACCTTTAGGAGATTTCATTTCTAAAATACCCTAACTTGTTTGGGACAAAAGGCATTGATGTTGCTGTTGTATGATCCAAAAGCTGGGGAACAAAACAACTTTAAGGAGAGATCGATTTGCACAGTCAAAAGGATAAGAATAAGATACTTATTTCATTATGTGAAGGAATAACTCAGTGTTTCTAGTTAAAAAAATGTTCATGTTTATGGAACATAAAAAAGGAAGAAAAGCAAATGCATTCAATTACATATGACATAGCATATCAGGATAACAAATTAAGTGTTGCCTCCAAGAAAAATCGCATGGTTAAAATCTGGTCCAAAAGATGCCAAACCTAGAGGGTTTTCTCAGTTGGCAACACATGTAATGAAGAAAAAAACAATGTATTATTACCTGTTCAAACAACCCTTTAGGTAGAAAAGTCAAGATGCTGTACTTTGTAGTCGACACAGAATTTCCCTGGAAATGCAAGCAGAGAATGTCAAAGAATGTTCAAAAAATAAAAATAATCTTTAATTCATCAACAGGAAAAACAAAGTAGCACTCAGGCATTAGAATTTGAAGGATCGACGGAGATTATGAAACCAAACAAAAAAGAGGTAATTGTAATGATCAAACAAACTACAAGCATATTGGCAATATGGGAATGGTACAGTTTGATCTTTACAGTATCAATTTCGAATATATGTAATTATTTACACTAACAAATGAAAAGAAAGGGGAAATTGCAACTGTGTGATGAAAAAAAATCACGAATACACCTACTTACAATATAGCAGCAGTAATCTTGCAGGGAGGAAAGGAAAACTTTTGATCGATAGGATCTAGCCAAACACAAATGGGAAAGGCAATGAGAAGAAATCAAACTTTATTTGGCACAACCTCCCTCTGTTGGGGAGGTGTTCCACTGACATTACGATATTTACAAGACCAGGGCATGATTCGCAAGCTCATTACTTGAAACAGGTAATAGCTTTGCTTCAGCTTGGAGCCATCAAGTGGTGACTGGTGAGCTGGCTGCCCTGACCGAACGCAAGTCCAGTCACTGTATGTCAACTCCTAAAGCCTAGACACATGGTGGAATCCACAGCTTATTAACCTGTCCTTTTCGGCTACGGCTACGGCTGATGACTACGGTCGATGACTTTTGACCTTAGTGTGAGCGCCTGTACGAACAAACCGAACGCCGATAAGCCACTTCGAAAAGGCTATTTCGATAAACCGCTTCGAAATGGCAGTAGAGAAGCCATTCCGTTTGTTTGTTCGGAGAAACCATAAGTCATAAAGTCATAAGCCATAAGCTGAAAAGTACTGAAAAGAACTGGGCCTATTGCTGGCAACGATCTTGCGGTTGGCTAGTAATGCAACACTTAGCGACTCCCCTCAATAACGAATTCTCGTCGACCAAAACTGTATAAAACCGTATAATCTCTCCCAAGCGGGGGCAAAACAAAACAACTACTGCTCTACTAGTTCTTCGCGCCAAGTAACCCATCTCCAACCCAACCACACGAGCCACTGAACGCGTCAACAGCGACGAGATCTAGGCCTCGACCTAGGCCTCGAAGCAAAGCAAGTAGCGGATCGATCGAATCGTAAGTCAGGCGTCTCGCCATACCTTGTACCCGACAGGGGCGTTGGCGTCGCGGTCGTTGCAGAAGATGGTGCGCACGGTGGGTGCCTGCGGCTGCGGCTGCCGCCGGAGGCTGGCGCCGCCGCCGCCACCGAGCCGCGCCGTCCTGGACGACTCCCCGCGCCCGAACGGCGAGGACCCCGCGCCCGGCCCCCGCGGCGAGGGCTCCCCGCCCAGCCGCGCGGTGGCGACCCGCACCATCTCCTTTATCCGCGCGCTCATCCTCCCCCCGCCCGCAGCGCCAAATCCGACGACGGAGGTGCCCGCGGGAGATCTCCGGGAACCTCCCGGCGGATCCGGCGCGAGATCGGTGGCCAAATCTGGCCGGATTTGCGCGGCTCTGTTGGTGGATTTTTGGGGTCTCGGGGAAGGCGAGGAGGAGGGGATTCGATTCGATTTGGATCACGCGTAGTTGTGTTCGTTTTTAGCTTTGGCTCCTTTCCTCCTCCCGGAGGAAGAGAGGAGGGGGAAGAGGAACAGAGGAGCTCCCCAAAAGGAAATGGAGGAAGTTTTGCAGATTGCACCCTGATTGCTTTAAAATGTCGTGAACTTCGGTAACGGCAGTTTGAAATTCGAACCGTGTCCTTCATTTTTTCCCCCTTTTTGCGAGTGAACCTTGTTCTTGGCTTTTATTTTTTTCCCTGGCTTTTCACTTGTCAGAGGATTGCTCGATGTGCAAGCAAATGGTGATTAGCGTATGGCACAAAGACGGCTATGCCTGCCGTGTAGACTTAGGGTCTGATCTTTGCGATTTCTAAAAACAATTTTTAATTTTTGCTATAGCATCTAACTTTTAAACGGAGTATTTTGTTAAGGCGAAGTCTATAAATTAATTGTAGTATATGTTAAAACCCAACATTTCAGTCATAAAATTGTAAGCGAGTATCTCTCTTCGTAATGTTTGTCATAAACAGCCTAAAATTCAAAATTTCAGTCAAAAATTATAAGCCACATCTATAAGCCAAAAAAACAGACCCTTAATTTTGTTTTAGTGTGGTCATGGAGAATTTAGAGTAGCAAATATAAAAAAAGACGTGTTAAAATAAATCTTCATGAATAATGCAAAAGGGAGAAAAAAAAAAGACGTGTTAAAAGACCAATGCATTTCAAACAGCTTTCAACTTCTGAAAGTCAAAAGTCAGAAGCTATCGGTTTTTAAAACGGAGCCTAAACATAGACCACTGATGATCCATTGTGTTTGCAAACATAAACTTTTCTTAGATGGTAAAAACCTAGCTAGTATGGCTATGCACTCAAGCTTAGGGTATACTCATTGTGCATCTTAACTAAAAAGTCACAAAAATTTTTAAAAAAATCTACATATATTTCATGGTTTACTCTAGTTATGTATAAAATTTCAAGTTTAAATTCATTTTTATATTAAGAGTAGCAAAAAAAAGAAAAAATTCCAACAGATTTAAACTTTTAACATTTGTAGAATTTTCTCTTTATTTGCTACTGCTAACATGTAATGAATCTAAACTAGAAATTTTGTGTATAGGTAAAGTAAGTTTAGAAATACATGTATTTTTTTTTGAAGTTTTTCGTGATTTTTTAGTTAGGTGCATCATAAATGAATCTAAATTTGAGTTCATAAGATATGTTGGTAGCTAGTATGACAAGTTTAAAGGACTTCGGTAGCATTCCAACATGATACCGTGGTCACAATCGTTGAGGGGTCTCTTTGAATTGCAGGATTTCTACAGGGAGAATAGGATTTTAGATTCACATGGAATGGTAGTGTACAGCCCTTTGGTTCTTCAGAAGAGCTCAACCGAATTCCGCACGATTACTGTCCATTCCGTATGATTCCGAAGGAATTTCACCGGAAAAAAAAACATGAGTCAGACCACAAGAGTTAGTGGGGTCAGGTTTGGACGGACTCTTAACACAAAAAATAAGTGGAAACACCTAGCTCGTGTCAGGTGATGACATCGTAATAGACCTAGCCATCGAAGCCGCAGGAGGTGAGGGCTGAGGGGTGCACCGCTGAGCACAGTGCCTACCATCTGTGTGGTTGTGTGAGCCACTCTACTAGCTATTGTGCTCCTGTGTTGATGTGTGCTAGCTACTCTACTATACTGAGTCAATATGCTAGTGCTAGACACACTTCGCTAGTTGTCTAATTTACTTTATTGTTTCGCTTGGACTGTTAGGCGTCGACAGTCACGAGATAAGACCTAAACCCTAGAGGAGTGGAGCATCTTAGATGGATTGAGTGGGGCTCAAGTACTAAGATATTTGGTTACTCTACTAAAAACTCAAAGTTGAGTTGGCCTACTTTTTGTCTGCCCCTACGTCCGGCGGTGGCGGTTGCTCTGGTAAACGAGGCCTGGGTGCAGTGTAGGAGTGTTTGTTCTTCTGTCGAATCGAACGCAAGCTGGGCCGGCGGTGTCAGTGGCACAGGGGAACATGCGGCGGTCCATCGAAGATTACGCGGTCAAAGGGAGAAAACAAACCTCCCGCATGCCCCAGCTTTAACCTGGCTGTATCTCTGTTCGTTGGTCCCACTAGATTCGATTAACTCCTACGCCACCACAACCACGACGATCTATTCAGAATTCAGTGTTGAGGAACTGTCGCTGGCGACTAGTCCGATCGATTCCTCTGCTTAGAACAAGAACGAATCAATCACAAAATCACAGAATAATAGATTGAACACAGAGAGGTAGAGAGAACTCCTGGTCTTTCTTTATTGCTTTAGATTGCATCAGGTGTACATAATGAGGGGGTCTAGGTCTCTATTTATAGTCTACAGTGGGGTGCCCAAATATGTCAGGACTCTGGCCGTGGGCCCAGTTTCCTAACACTCCCCATTGGGCACTCACCCAACATGCTCATGCCTCGTCAAAACTCCATAAAAACCTAGTGAAAAAATTTAGAGAAAAAGTACATGATACATGTGATGCTGCGATGCACGAATTGCCTCATTAAAAACCTTGGTCGAGAAACTTCATGGAAAACTCGTCAAGAGAAAAAGAGTACAATTCACCCAAATTCATTTGGTCTGTAGGACTTTATTCTTTGGGTACTTAATCTTCATGATCAAGATTTATTAGCGGACTTGTGAGAATTCTCCCCCTGAATTATGCACTTCTCTAAGTCTCATCATTTCAATTCCACGCACGCACCTTTCAAAGCTAGATGCGGGGAGTGACTTAGTGAATAAATCTACGAGATTTTCACATGACTTAATATGCAGTACTTTAATCTCGTCCATCTTTTGCAATTCATGTGCATAGAAGAACTTGGGGTTGATATGCTTTGTGAGATGACTCTTCACATAGCCCGTTTGCACTTGTGCAACGCAAGCGGCATTATCTTCATAGATAGATAATTATGAGGTTTTGCACAATGTTCATCCCACATGACTGCTGGATGTGGTGAACCATTCGGCGGAGCCAAGCGCACTCTCGTGCGGCTTCATACAGTCCTATGATTTCTGAGTGGTTCGTCGAAGTAGCTACAAGGCTT
Source organism: Dendrocalamus sinicus (assembly GCA_036346575.1). Lineage (NCBI taxonomy): Eukaryota > Viridiplantae > Streptophyta > Magnoliopsida > Poales > Poaceae > Dendrocalamus > Dendrocalamus sinicus. The sequence goes on from CM070670.1 coordinate 11,441,585, forward strand.
TGCTTAGATGATTTTCAAGAAATTACAGTTCCATCACACAGAAATACATAACCTGTTTGTGACTTAGCGGTATGCGGGTCTGACAGATACCCAGCATCTGCATAGCCAATCAAGTTCAGATCTTGATTCTTTCTATAAAACAGTCCAAGGTCCTTGCTTCCTTGGAGGTATCGGAAGATGTCCTTTATGCCCTGCCAATGCCTTTTGGTGGGCTCTGCACTGTACCTTGCTAACAGGTTCACGGCAAATGCAATGTCCAGTCTAGTGCAGTTTGCTAAGTACATGAGTGCTCCCACTGCACTCAAGTATGGGAATTCCGGTCCTAAGACTTCCTCCCCCTCTTCCCTAGGTCGGAAATGATTTTTTTCTTGCTATAAAGACCTCCCGATCATCGGTACTTTTGAGGAAAATGCCTTCTCGAAGCCAAACCTTTCAAGCACCTTCTAGGTGTAGGTTGACTGATGTACCAAGACTCCTTCAGGGACATGCTCAAGCTGCAATCCTAAGCAAACTTGGTCTTGCCCAAATCCTTCATTTCAAATTCTGACTCCAAGTAGGAGCTTGCTTCTTTTATGTCTTTGGCTGTCCCGATGATATTCAGATCATCTACATACACAGATATTATACAAAATCCATTCTGGGATCGCCGTATAAATACACAAGGACAGTCTTCATTGTTCGTGTAGCCTTTCTTGCAGAGAAAGTCGCTTAAGCGATTATACCACATTCTTCCATATTGTTTCAGTCCATACAGTGACTTTCTGAGTTTAACACTGTACAGGTTTCTATCCGCTCTGTCTTGGTTCGGGAGAGGGATTCCTTCAGGGACTTTCATGTAAATCTCTGAATCCAAGTTACCGTAAAGGTATGCAGTCACAACATCCATCAATTTCATTTCTAAGTTCAAGTTCACTGCCATTGAGATCAAGTATCTAAAGGTAATTACACTCATGACCGGGGAGTAGGTTTCTTCATAATCAACTCCAGGACGTTGAGTGAAACCTTGGGCTACCAAATTTTGCTTTGTATCTCACCACTTCATTTCTTTCATTTCTCTTTCGAACAAATACCCACTTGTGCCCAACGGGTGTATGTGGGGAGGCGTGCGATACTGGCCCAAACACATCTCTTTGTTCGAGATAGCAATTCGCTTGCTATTGCCTTCTTCAAATCTTACCAATCTGATCTTTTCTTACATTCAATGAGCGATGCGGACTCTGGATCAAGATCGATGATGGTGCCAATTTTCTTTGCGAAGTAGATATCGATATTAGTCGTTGTCCTATTCAGGACTCTCCGTGTGCACATAATTTATAGCTATTTCTTCATGAGTTGCTTCTTCCGAGCGATTGCTTCGCTGGAGCTTTACCTTGCACGCCGCTTCTTTCAATTGCGGTGGCAAGTCCTTTAGTTTTTCGGCCGATGTGTGCGCACACATCCATGCCGATGGGGATATTCAGATCCAGATGTCCTTTTCAAAGGTGTTATACTTGTGCCAAGTCTCAACCGCTCCCTTCTCATTCGGGGACTTCAATGATCGGTGTGATAAATCCTCTTATCCTTTTTCGCCAAGGCGCCCCGGTTACTAAGGATTCGAGGAACTGGAGTTCTCGTCCTCTTTTTATTTTTCCGAGGCCTCTGGACGAGATTAGGATACCTTCGCTTTCTTTGGTATTTCAACCTCTCCAAAGCAAAGCGTGCGAGCACATGCGACTTAGTCACGCTCTTCAAATCACTAAAGTGCTCAGCGCTTGATTTGCTAATGCTTGCAAGTCGATGGTCTTCGACCTCTTTTCGCCACTAGTGCGCGGTCATGTGCATGAATTCCGTAGCTTCCCACGTAATTTTCGACATTTTTATCAACGGGTTGATTTCTCCCCCTAATGACGGAAATTATCCTCATCAAAATGCAATCGGCCGGCAAGATGCAAATCTCTCATCATGGGTTCCAAATACCTGATTATGGATGCAGTCTCATAACCAACGTATATCCCAGTCTTGAGGAGTGGGCCCATGGCAATACGCTGTGGAGGTGGTATCGGTACATAAACCTTGCATCCAAACCTCCAAAGATGAGAAATTTTCGGTGGTGACCCTTGCGCTAGTTGCATAGGTGAATGGATGTTGTAGGCCGAAGGTGTAAGGTTGATGAGATTCATTACATGAAGGTCTGCGTGTCCCCAACATGTAGCTGGCAAATTACTTTTATGCAAGAGGGGTCGGGCAATAAATTTAATTCTTTTAATTAAAGCCTTTGCCAAACCATTCTGAGTATGGACATGCGATATCGAATGCTCAACTGCAATTCCCATCACCATGCAATAATCATCAAATGCCTTCGAAGTAAATTCTCCGGCGTTGTCCATTCTGATGGACTTGATATGATGATCTGGAAACACATTTTTGATGCGAATGATCTGCGAGATCAATTTTGCAAAGGCGTGGTTTCTTGTGGATAGTAAACCCACATACGACCACTTCGATGAAGCGTCAATGAGCACCATAAAATACTTAAATTGCCCTGAGATGGGCTGAATGGGACCGCAAATGTCTCCCTGGATACGTTCCAGGAATACAGGGACTTCATCCTTCACTTTCAGAGTGGAGGGTCTAGTAATTAGTTTCCCGGTGGCACATGCAGGGCACACAAAATCTTTATGATTCGGGAAATTCTTCACATTAATATTATGCCCATGCGAGTTATTTATTATGTTTCTCATCATCCTAAGACTTGGGTGGCCTAATCTGTCATGCTAGAGACAGAAGAGTTCAGAGCTTCTAAACACTGTCTTCAGAACAGTGTAGGCTGCAGGCGCTTTAATGTTGGTATAATATAGCCCAGTTTCAAGTGAAGGAAGTTTTTCTAGTATTCTTTTGCCATTCTCTTCGCGCTTCGTGATGAGCAGGTATTCCTTACCGTACTCTTCGTCAGTCTCAACATGGAAACCATTGGCGCGAATATCCTTGAAACTTAGGAGAGTTCTAGTCGATTCTGGGTACAATAAGGCTTCTTCAATGACCAAAGTTGTGCCCATTGTGGCTCTTCCTGAACCAATTATACATGCATCGCTTCCGGCGATTGTCGTCAGGCTGCTAGTGCTCTTACGAATCGACTGTAAATACTTAGTCTCTCTTAAGATAGTATTCGTTGTGCCACTGCTAGCTAAGCACACTTCCTTTATAAGGCGCTACACGTGTTCTAATATAGGGTATTTATTAACATGTATGAGAAGGCAATCAACACATAAATAGAATACGCCAATATCAGAACATATCATGCCATCATAAACTGAATAAATGAATGAATTCTTCAAATATCATCCATCCATCACGAGAAAATAACAATTCTTAAGTACCATCCATGCAAATTCTAACATATTCTTCTACACAAAATAAATGACAATTAAAGTCGAAATACATTCAGTGCACTAGACTTCTTCTGCTATTTTCTCAGGGTTGACATTCTCTTCAAGACAAATCATGGCATTGGCTGCTTCTAGGTCGAGAGGGATTGCTGCTGTTGTGATGGTTTCAACCTCCATCGGTGCAGACAGCTACTCAGAATTCTCCCCCTCAGCCGATGCAGAGTGGGCTTCATGCTGCCCTTGGCCATCCCGTTTTGGCTTGTTAGCCTTATTCTCACGTGGAGCATCTGATTTGCCTTTCTGGGCTGCGGCCTTACCCTTCCTTCCCCTTCTCTTCATCAAGGGTTTTCACACCTTGTAGCTCTCGGCGTTGGCTTCACAGCCAGCGGAGCTCCCAGTTGGCTAAGTAACGTAGTTCTTGCGGAGAACTTCGTCCTGAGCCTCCACAACCTTCATCATATCAATCAATTTGGCATATTCCTTATAGCCGTCATGACGATAATTGCATGCGGATTCCACTGCATTGGGGTGGAAGGTGGATAGGGTTCTTTCGATCTTCTGCTCGTCTGTAATCTGCTTGCCACAGAGTTGAAGATTAGTACAAATCCTGTGCAAGGCAGAATTGTACTCCCCGACCGTCTTAAAGTCGGCAAACCTCAGTCTGATCCACTCCTACTCTACTTGAGGGAGAATGGTGTACTTGAGCCTCTCAAACCGCTTCTTAAGTGCAGTCCAGTGTGCTAGCGTGTTTCTTTCTGCCATATACTCATTGTTGAGAGTCGGGCAGAGGTGGTGCCTGAGAAAATAAAATGCCTGATCATTCTCCTCAGGTTTGGGTTGAGCGTCATTCAGTCCGCCAATCCCAATAGCAATGCGGAGCTTCTTGCCTCTAAGCACAATCTCGACATCGGATGCTTACGTTAGATAGTTTTGGCCATGCTGGGCCAGCTCCTCGAACTCCCAGTTCATGATGCTAGTCATCTAAATGTGTATAAGTCTACTGCTGGTAGACATGCACGGAATACTTCACTGCGGGTAATAAATGGTAAAAAAGGTTCTCGTAATGTTTCATAATTTTCTATGCATTTTCTATAATTTTACTGCTAATTTCAGTGATTAAAAGCAATCTTCAGCAATTACAATTAACCAAAAACAATAAATAAATACATAAAATACATAAAACAGTAATGGCATAAATAAATAAGCTTCAAATGCTAAAAATAATTCAAGATTCGGATTCCCGAGGCCCTTTTATGCTAACATATGAAATTTCAGCAAATTCTGCAATTTTTGGACGTTTCTACGTAAATTTCCAGTTCAGAGGAAAATTCGCGTAATTTTTTGATTTACTGAGGGATTTTCTGCAAAAATTCTAGACCCATACGTAAATCTGAGGACCTATCGATAATTTTCAGAATTACCGGGACCTTTCTGCAAGAATTCGGGACTGGTACACAATTTTTAGGGCCTTTTGGTAATTCACAAAATTCCGGGTGGCTTTTGCAAAAAAAACGGCCGGTGCTCCCCCCCGGCCCGACCGGCCTGCTTCGGCCGAAAATCATCGGCCGGCCCATTTGGCCCATCGGCCCACACGGCCGGCTAAATCCCTCCCCCTGCGCGCCCCAGCTAGGGTTTCCCCTTGCCTTCCCCATTGTGGCGGCGGTGGCCCGAATGGGCGGATTGGGCGAGGCGCACGGCGAACGTTTTCCGGCGCTCGTGGATGGTCACGGAGGTGGCCGCATTCCGGCGACTGACCGGGAGGCCATTTGACGGCTGCACTGGGCGGGGCCATGCGGGGCCGACGGCGAGGCGGAGCCTTGCGACGAGCGGCGGAGCCTTGCAACGAGCGGCGGAGGCCGTGCGGGGCTCTCGGGAGCAGGCGACCTGATGGTGACGCGCGGATTTGTGCCCTCCGGCGGCGGCCGAGGGCGAGGCGGCGGCCAGACGCGGCGAAGGCGGCGGTACCGGACAGCGGGAGGTGGCGGCTACGGCGGCGCGTGTGCGGCGTGTGCGGCCGCGGCGCGGCACAACGGAGGCGGCGGTAGCGGGCGCGCACGTTTGGGCTCGGGAGACGAGGCGGCAACCGGTGCGCATGTTCGGGCGCGGGAGGCGAGGTGACGGCCGGTGCGCGCGTTCGGGCGCGGGAGGAGCTGCTTCGGGTGAAGGTGCCGAGGGCGAGAATCGGCACCAGTGTGGGGCACATGCAAGCGCATTCTACGGTTGGCGGCGGCCGGACTTTAGGTCCATGGTGAGCAGCGCGCATGCTGTGCGGTGCACGGGCGACAGCGCCCCATGCGGGGGGTGGCAATCGGCCGGCGAGACCGGCTGATGGCCGGTAGTGCCTCCTTTTTTTTCTTCTATGTGATGCTTTGCATAAATTGAACAGAACAGATGCCTAACAAAATTTTTGCATTTTTCATGCAATAGCCGAACAGATCAATGCTCAATTTTGTCATGCAATGATCATGCAGAATCAAACAAAATCAAGCAAAAATTCATTTCTAATCTACGATGCAATCAACATCTACCCCGTTTCGCAATTTACCGATCGACATTGTGCCGGCGATTTCGGATCTGCTCACGGTAGATTTGGGGCGGATTTGCATCGTTTCTAATCTACAGTGCAATCAACATTTACCCCCGTTTCACAATCTACCGATCGGCATTGTGCCGGCGACTTCAAGTCTGCTCGTGGAAGATTGGGGCGGATTTGCACCGTAGAGATTCAATCTAGAACGCGAAAAGAAAATACAGATTCAAAAGCGATCTAGAAAATTCAATCTGTGCTTCGATGATTACCTCGTTCACCAAAGCGAAGTCGTGCTGATAACGTGTTGAGGAACCGTCGCCGCGACCATCCGATCGATTCTCTCGCTTAGAACAAGAACGAATCAATCACAGAATCACAGAATAATAAATTGAACATAGAGAGGTAGAGAGAACTTCTGGTTTTTCTTTATTGCTTTAGATTGCATCAGGTGTACATAATGAGGGGGTCTAGGTCCCTATTTATAGTCTACGGTGGGGTGCCCAAATATGTCAGGACTCTGGCCGTGGGCCTAGTTTCCTAACATTCAGCACCATTCACGCCGCCTAGACTTAGGCTCTATTTCGTGTAATATATAATGGAGCCGTTCTTTTCGATTGCTGACATATAATTTATACTACAGTAACTAGTTTTCAAATGAAGTATTTTTTAAGGTGAAATCTACAAATTAATTGTAGTAGATACTATACCAATTTTAACTATATCGGCCAAAATCGTATATAAGTGTTTCTCTCCATACTCTCTCGTGAATTCAAAGTTTTCATCCGTAGGTCACAGTAAAAAAAAACGACCATCAATATTGATTTTGCTTTGGTTCCTTTGAACGTGAGAATTTCACGTGGGAATCTCACTGGAGTCTGTATTTTCTACAAAATTCATAGAAAAATATACTGCGTTCCAAACAAGACCCTTACCACCGATGGCATCGCAATGTTTAGTGCTAGCTAGCGTAACACAACTTATCAAGGAACCCCTTTGTTTTAATCGCCAAAGAGTTAGCTGCCAATTGGATAGGAGAAACCAAGAAATTGAGTAGTACATAAGCCCATGCATCGCACAGACTTGTTCCAGCCAACCCATGACATGATGGCAAGGTGGTACAGGACCCAAGATGGCTAGCCTCCATCTACGTACATACAACAATACATATAGCGACTTTCGTATTGACATTTTCTGATAGTTTTAACTATGTCTTATGTCTTTTAGTTGAAAATAAATAGTAGTAGTTGAAAAAAGTAACCTTAAAAAGGAGAGAGCGTGAGCGGTAGAGAAAATGAGGAAGAGATGCGTGTGTGTGACAGAAACGAGAGGAGTAGGATGTGTGATGCATCGCGGAACCCCTACCTTATCCCCGGAGTAAAACGATAGCGAGAGGAGTGGAGAAACCACTTTAAGAAGTTAGATATCCGTGTTGCCTTTTGGCTTTTTTTAAGCAGAAACTAGAAGTAGAAGCTTGTTCATATTGGCTTTTGCTGCTCGTGCCTTTTGGTTGAAAATAAATAGTAATGAAAGCGAGACGGTAGCGAGAGAAGTGGAGTGTCAAAACCCGAATATGCAAATCTAGACTCTCTGTATATTCTGTACTAGTCTAGCATCACGCTAGCGCACACAGTAGAAATATAGATGAAATATTGACCATGATCATAATTAACTATGAAACATGCAAATATTTGTTAATTATCAGCTTAGCGATCTTATGGCTAATCTAACAAATAATAATCTAAAGGGCCTAACAGAAACTAGCAACAGAAAATAAAGATAAGTGCAGTAGCTATTCGATATGCAACAGACAACTGATTGGGAAGCAAAGTCCTACTCGAGAAGTCGTCGAAGAATCCTCCTATAAGTAACTTTGGCTAACATAATTCTTTCTCAGCAACTAAGCAACAAAGTATATAGTCGTGAGTATATAGAGTATTTAGTAAGTTGTTTGTAACAAGATGTAATACAATTATGCAAGACTTATGAAATAATGGTGAATGATTATTTTGCAGAAAGTAACAATTTAAAGTAAATACAGTAAATAGATTGAAGTGCACTTTGGAATTGATTAATAAATAAATAAGTCAAAAGAATTGAGTAAATCATAAGTGTACCAACTATTCACTTCTCAACAAAATCCAACCAAGGTTTTATAAAATTCTACCCCTCGTTTGAAATCACCGAATATTATCCATAACCAGGGATATAGTTATTTGAATAGTTTTACACTCTACAGAGATTACACAACTTTACCCATCAAATATGACCATCTCATATTGCCATACAATTAGCACACTTCCATAGGTGTGCAGCAGAGAGATCATGGCAAGGCATTTACAATGCTCAATCTTGAACTATCTTGCCCGCTAAGATTTCCTCAAACTGATCTCGTACGTTAAGATTTCATTGCTGAGTTGGCTAAGCAATTAGTCGGAAAAAACCCCCATCTTGCGCCATATGAAAAATTACTTAAAAATAAACTAACCATCTACATCATCTCAATGATGAAATTAAGATTGAAACATTACAAATTAATTAATCAAGTCTATTCCATCCTAGACTTGTAGTTGTACGATAAGACACAGATCAATATGCGCACAAAGTTAAGTTCTTAGGCATTATCAAGGCAATACATCTATATCCCAAAGTGATAATCACACTTTCCCTTTACTGCATGATTACTCACCGAAGCGAAAACCATTTTGTTTAACCAACAACAATGACACTAGCATTTTGAGCTATCTGACACTATCTTCTTAGGCACTCTGTGGAGACTCACAATTCTTGACACATACAAATCGGCCAATTTATCTCCTGCATAAGTTGTCTTGACTAGAATGAAATGTGCAAGTGTAGTCAAATGATCCATAATTACCCATATTGAGTCTAATAATTCCTTTGTCTTAGGTAATCCAGTGATAAAAATCCATACCAATCTCTTCCCACTTCCAGACGGGAATTCTCAATTGTTGCAATAAACATGTTGGCCTTTGATGTTCAGTTTTAATCCCTTGACACACATCACAAAAAGCAAATATACTCTACAATCTCTCTCTTCATGCTAGGCTACAAATACTTTTCTTTGATATCCTAGTATATCTTACTACTGCTAGGATGAATCAAATACAAAGACACATGAGCTTCCTTGAGTATTAACTCCTTAATCTCCTTTTGGTTTAGTACACACAGATGCTTCTCAAACCATATGGTATCTTATTCATCCTTTATAAAACCTGAGGCTTTACTTTTTCTCATGTTTGTTTTGATACCCTTGATATCCATATGATCAACTTATGCTTTGCGAATCTAAGCATCCAAAGTAGGATGTAGCTCAATTGTAGCTAAAAATCATTCTTGAACCAACTCCAAACTAAGTTTATGAAATTCCTCATGTAAAGCTGGTTGAATTTCTTTAATCATCATGGTATTATAATAACTCTTTCTATTCAAGGCATCTGCTACCACATTGGCATAGCCTAGTTGATAATGGATCCCAACATTATAATCATTTATCAATTCCAATCATGTTCTCTGTCTTAAATTAAGATCGGGCGGAGTGAAGATATACTTTAAACACTTATGGTCCGTATAGATTTCACAACGATTACCCATGAGATTATAGCACCAAATTTTGAAAACATGCACAACAGCGACTAACTCCAAATCATGTGTAGGATAATTCTCTTCATGGGGGTCTCAATTGACGTGAAGCATAAGCTACTACCTTTCTATCTTACATCAACACACATCCCAATCCTTTATGCGAAGTATCACAATAAATCTCAAAATCCTTGTTGATATCTGGCAAACCTAACACTGGTACAGTGATCAAACACTCCTTCAGTTTTTGAAAACTCTTCTCACACTCTAGTGTCCTAGCAATCTTCTTTTCTTTTTTCAATAACTGTGTGAGTGGTGTTACTACACTGGAAAATCTTTCAATGAAGTGATGATATTATCCTACCATACCAAAAAAAACTCCTAATTTGAGGCACTGGAGTGGGCAGCTTCCAATTAAGCATATCTTTAACTTTTTAGGGTCAACTGTGACACCTTCTACTATCATAACGTGGCCTAGGATAGCAACTTCTTTCATATAAAACTCATATTTACTGAACTTGGCATAAATCTTATGATCTCTGAGCTTCTGTAATAGTAACCTCAAATACTCCTCATGCTCCTTCTCATTCTTGAGTAAATTAGAATGTCATCGATGAAGACAATAACAAACTTGTCTAAATATTCCATGAACACCTTATTCATCAAATACATGAAATAGGCAGGAGCATTGATCAAGCCAAAAGATATCATTGTGAACTCATACAAATCATAGCGGGTAGAGAATGCAGTCTTGGGTATATCCTCTAGGTGAATTTTTAGTTGATGATATCATGATCTCAAATCAATAATAGAAAACACTTCAGTTCCCTTAAGCTAATCAAACAAATCATCTATCCTGGGTAAAGGATACTTATTCTTGATAGTGACCTCATTAAGTGCACAATAATCTATACATACACTGGCTACCATCCTTCTTAACAAACAACACCGGGGCTCCCCATAGCGATAAACTAGGTTTGATATAACCTTTGTCTTGTAATTTCTTAATCTAGTTTTTTTAACTCCGCTAACTCATTAGTAGACACCTTGTAAAGTCTCTTAGAAATAGGAGGGGTACTAGGAACTAACTCAATTGAGAACTCAACATCTCTGTATGGCAGCATTCTTGGAAGATTATCTGGAAAACATTGAAAAACTCTCTGACAATAGGCACATCCTCCAAAACTATACCTTTACTTTGGCAAACCATGGCTTCTTTCGACTGTTCTATAGTAGGTTCAAATTTCACTTCGATTCTATGTAGGCTGACTAAAGTGATAGCTTTATTTCCACTATCCAACACAACTTGATGCTTAGTAAACCAATCCATTCCTAGGATTACAATCAAAGACTTGATATTTAGGATAATGAGATCAGAAAGAAAATTTACTTCTTTGATAATTATCTTAACTCTAGAAAATCCTTAGTTTGTGCTCAACTTAGAACCAGGAGATTGAACTAAAAGAACATATCTAAGAACAATGGTTTTGAAATATTGCTTAACAGCAAAACTTTAAGAAACAAAAGAATGTGAAGCCCCATAATCAAATAAAACTGTGGCAGGTACGGAATTTACTAGGAACTTACCCATCACATCATCCTGAGCTTCCTGGGCCTCCTCTGCTGTGACATAGTTCACCTAACCTCTGGCAACTGATTGTGGCATCCTAGTTACTTGATTTGAGGCTTGAGGTACTCCATGTATTGCTCCTGGAACAGGAGTCCTGTCTAGTGTAGCTCCTAAGTTGAAACGAACTAGTGTAGGGGCTTCCTTCTGTGGACACTTATTAGCATAGTGACTAGACTCATGGCACTTGAAACAAGTAATTGACGCTATAGGGTTAACATTCCACTAAGGCTAATTGCTTATATTGATATAGTGCGGTCCTGAGAAATTCTAACAAGGCATTGGAGCTTGAGTCCTGAATCCTGATTATTGAGGCACACGTGCAGGCTGGTAGGCACTAAATTGGGCTTTCTGCAACTGATGCAACTGAGCCCCCTATTGTATCATCCTTCTCTTATGAGATTCTTCTAACTCATGGTGAGACTTCTCAATAAGTATGGCCTTGTCCACCATGTGTTCGAAACTAGTATAGTCATTACCAACAATTTGAACTTTCAATCTAGCATTAAGTCCTTTCTTGAAACGCTTCTGACGTGCATCATCTGTGGCAATATCATCCAGAGCATAGCAGGTTAGTTGAGTGAACTTGTTGAGATTTTCACTCACTGACATGTGTTCTGGTGAAGCTCACAGAACTCTTCTTTCTTTATCTCAACTACCCCATCCAGGATATGGGCATGGTGAAAAACTACTGTGAACTCTGTCCAAGTATTCTGCTGATCCTCATGAGTGGCACAATAGTTCTCCCACCATTCTGATGTAGTACATTCCAGCTGGTGAATGGCATAGAAAACTTTCTCTTGATATGTGCACTGAGCAAGGTTTAGCTTTTTCTCCACAGAATGAAGCCAATCACCTGCCTCCAAAGGCTTGGATGAATTGGAATAGGTAGGCGGTCTAATTCTGGTGAATTCTACAAATCTGGATGGCAGATGAGCTGGCTGAGGTGCAACGGCTTCCTGATTGTGCTGATTCATTATGTTGTTCGTATTCTGCATCACTGTATTCATGAGCTTGGTCTAGGCTGCCATGAATTGACTTAGAGTTGGATCCAAAATGGTTGGAGCTGACTGCTAACCCTGAGCTACAGGATTTGCGGTGCTGCTGCTGGGATTTGAAGCCATCTGACTGTGGCTAACTGAATTTCATGTATCAATTATCTACCAAGTTGACACCAAGGTTACTAAGAAAACTGGGAAAAACAAAAATAAGTGGTAAATTCATTTAAGGGTATAAACTAAGGACAATCTCGAACTAAAAGCACTCACTTAGCCAAAAACAAAGGCTAGCAAAAATGCACTGAAGTCCACATCAAACAAAACATAAACATGACTACAACATAATGCCTAACGCAAAACTGCAGTTTACATCACGCACAACTGCAAAGAAAAGGTAAAACAATCTACATGATGTTAAGAACTATATAGGGCTATAATCTAATAGATCCCACTCTAGCTCTGCTAAATATAGCTCACTTGATTCTATTTCTGAATCATTATGGAACACCCATGAGTTGTGAACTTTTGGCAATGGTTATCTTACTTCGGCTAGAATGAAACGACAAAAGTACTCCTGATGATTGCCAGTTATACACCAACTTCTTCCAGATTGGGAGGCGCTGGTGGAGGTAGTGGAACTGGTGACTGTGGTGGCGGTTCCTCCATAACTTTCTCTTGCTCCATGGTGCTGGACACTACTATATATTGCTTTTCAAATTGTCGGATGAGCTTGGACAAATTGATTCTATACAACTTGCAAAGACATCGAAAAACTTTACGTGCGGCTCCATGCATAGACAGATCCTCATGAGCATTGTAGTACTTCAAGCTATCATGAAATACTTGGCTAACAATCTTCGTTGTAAAGTATAGTCTTGTCCTGAATCTAATGCATTGACCTATTGCAATCTCATCCTTAGTGAAATACACTGGTTGCTTCTTTGATCCAAAACTGTGCAACAAAGCTCGAAGAACTCCAAGCCAACCTCTACTTTGGTTATGGGAAACTCGAGACATCTATGGCATTATATACAAGAAGTCAACTTAGAAACTGAAAACCAAATTCTAGAAAAGACGAAGAGCAAGAACCTTAAAAATGAGGAAAATAGAGAATTACTAGATATCCATTCGGTTGGTTTGATTTAGAAAATAGATTTTCAAAATTTTGTTAAGTCGACCATTCTAACTAGTGCTTCGTCCTACAGTCAATATGGCTCTAATACCATCTTTGTCAAGACTCGAATATGCAAACCTGGACTCTCTGTATATTCTGCACCAGTTCAGGATCACGCTAGTGTACGCAATAGAAAACATAGATAAAATATTGACCATGATCATGATTAACTATGAAAAATATAAATATTTGTTAACTATCAGCGTAGCGACCTTATGGCCAAGCTAACGAATAATAGCCTGAAGAACCTAAAAAATTAGCCACTAAAACTAAAGATAAGCGTAGTAGCTATTTGATATGTCATAGGCAATCGATTGGGAAGCGAAATCCTATCTCAAAAGTCATCCATGAATCCTCCACCACATACCTCTGGTTGATATGGTTTTTCCTTAGCAACTAAGCAACAAAGTATATAACTATGAGTACATAGAGTACTCAACATGCCGTTTATAACAAGACGCAATACAATTATGTAAGGCTTACTAAATGATGGCTGAATGGTTATTTTGCAGAAAACAACAATTTAAAGTAAATACAGCAAATAGATTGAAATGTATTTGGAATTATTAATAAATAAATAAGTCAAAAGAATTGAGTAAACCATAAGTGAACCAACCATTCACTTCTTAACAAAATCCAACCAAGGTTTTACAAAATTCTACCCATCATGTGAAATTACCAAGCATTATCCTTAATTGGGAACATGATCATTCGAAAAGTTTTACACTCTACAGAGGTTGCACAACTTTACTCACAAGACATAACCATCTCATAGTGCCACGCGATAAGCACACTTTTGTAGGTATGCGATGGAGGGATCATGATAATAAGGCCTTTACAATGCTGAATCTCAAACTGATCTTGCCTGCTAAGGTTTTGCTACAGAGTGGGCTTACTACCTAGCCGGAAAAGCCTCCTCTTGCACCATGTGGAAAATTACCAAAAAAACTAACCATCCACATCATCTCAATGACAAAATCCAGGTTGAAACATAAGAAATTAGTTAGCCAGATCCATCCCATACTAGAGTTGCGATTGTACGATAAGGCTCAGATCAATGATACACAAAGTTAAGTCTTTAATTATTATCTAGATGAGGCATCCACATCCTAAAATGCTAACTACACTTCCCCCATTACTGCACGATCATTTACCTAAGTGAAAACCATTTTATTTAACTAACAACAATGACATTACCTAGGACATGGCACACAAATTTTACGGCTGTAGCTAACCGTCATGATTTAATACCTCATTAAGTAAAAATTAATTAACTAATCAAAATGTGATGTTGAGCCCAACGTAACAATAAGAATGCCTAAGCATACTAGACATACAACACAAGTGGATACTAGTATTGCATTCCTAGGTAACTAACCATCCTATGGCAACAATGAAAACATGGCATTCAAATTATCAAGAAGGGATTTAATCACTATTGGTGATTAACTACCAAGTACAAGGGTTTGTAATAAATTAGTAATGCATAATAATTTAAAACAAAATAATAATATTTTGTACCATCCCATTTTCGGGCTTGTTACTTTGTGCTGTAATTTGATGTTATTTGGTAAAGCTTGTATTTAAAGTTCAAAAGTTTGAGTTAAATTTCATTTCCTAGCTTTCTATTTTGATTATTCTCCCTTCTTCCCGCCAAAATTTTGAATTTTTCCTTGTGGGTCGGCCCCTTTCTTCTTTTGGCCCGACCGGCCCGCCTATTTTCTCTCCTCTGGCCCAGCTGGCCTTTTCTTTCCTTCAGCCCAACCAGCCCATCCGGCCTGGCATTCTTCCTTCCCCTTTCTCCTTTTCTCCCCTCCCTTGTTCTTCTCCCAAGTAGCACCACGCCGTTTGTGCCACATCGCTGCCCCTAGTTTCGCCTCTCCTCCCCTACGCTGGCCTTCCCCGTGGTAGCTCCAGCGTTAGCCGTACTCCCCAAGCCAGGCCTAGATTCCCTCGTCGACTGCTAGCCCCTCCGCGCATCGCTCCGTCACTTGCCACCGCGGTCGATCACCAAAACTGTCCCCGGTTACCCATCTTGTCGAGCCAGCTATGGGCATTGACGATGGCATTGAAGCCACCCTGTGCCTACTCTTCCTGCGCTGACGTTGCATCGCCCTCCTGTAAGCCCCGCCTTGTGGCATTGCTACCACACAGCCAAACCTAGGTGACCACGCACTTCGTCAGCTCTCCCCTTCCCCGAGCGCATTCACGCCTCAGAGGGCCATTGCGTGCGCCCTGCGTCCCTCTGCCCTAGCCTGTGCCGGCCTTGCCCTGTCCCTCTCTCCACTCGAGTTCGAACAGTAGCTCCACTACCGCGCACCATAAATCGCCCAATGCTCTCCACTCCCTCTTCTATAGTTATAAAAGCTCAGCCAACAGCCAAACGCTTCTCACCTTTTTCCACCCTATCTCTCAAACTCAAAAAATCACCGCCACTAGAAGCCCATTTAGCTGCCACCGTTGCCAGCCCTATTGGGACCACCACTATCGGCATTAACCTACCCCTAAACTCCTCACATTCCTAGTGCTCCCACGAAGCCTAATTGGGTCCTTTTTCTCTACACCTCACCAGAGCCCCTCTCTTCCACAACTCCGGTTGCCCCTTCCCGTCGGCAACTTAGGCCTCTGCCACCCAATCCCATTCGCCAGTAGCACCCTCGCCGCATGGTGAAGACCACCCCGACACCAATTCAGAGTTTTGCCACTCCCTCTTCCCCAGCACTGATCACCCACCTCCGCCGTTCGAGTTCTCCGTCGCCAGCCCATTCAAGGCCTCGTCGAGCTCTTCTACCTACCCTGGTGAGCTTCTGATGTTCCCTAGTAGCTTCTAATCTGTTTAATTAGCTTTAAATTGCCAGAGTCACCGCCGCAACCCTCCCCTATTTTTGCTACTACCTAGCTCACTGCCGGCGCCCCTCTAGTCCTTGTTGGTCCAATTCAAATCCTTTGGGAGGTGCACACAGGGCCGAGCATTCCCTTTTGTTATTGCCCTCATGTTGCCATGACCGTCCTCGCCGTCAATCGCCCTCACCGCCGTTCGGCCGAGGAGGCGTTCTATTCCCGCGTAATTAAGTTTAAGTGCTATCATTAGTAGTTAATGACCATGCTTAGCTTTTGTTATTGAGGCGCTGAACGGTGGGCCTGGGCCGGTTTAAACCTTTCGTTAGACTGACAACTAGGCCCCACCTCGGATAAAAAATGTTTAAAACCCGTTTATAACCTCGGGCCACTGACATGTGGGCCCAAAACACTGTTTACACAGTGCCGAGGCCTCACACGTTAGCGCCAGGCCATTTCCAGAAAAGAAAAATGATTTTCTTTAATTAAATGAACCATAGGCCCCACATGTCATACACTGAACATTTAAGATTTAAAACTATTTTAAAAAATAATTAAAAATGGTGGACCCGCCTGTCAGGGAGAGAACACTCTCACTCTGTTTATTTTGGGATTTTTCCTAAAAATAAACTTTGGAATGCTCGTTCTCGCTCGTCGTAACTCTGAATTTAGCCAAACTTGCTTGTAAAATTCTCTAAATTTGAGATCTTTATGTGAGTTCTGGTTTTGTTAAATTTGGAGTCTGTTTGAATTTTTGTTTGAGATTTTATTTGCTCTCATTGTCTGTCATTTGCTCTTGGCGGGTCCGTTCGAGTAGAGTTCAAGGACGTAACCGAACCGCAAGTCGACGCCTCTTAGGAACCACAAGACCACTGACCTACGGACCAGGTGAGTTATCAATTTGATCATATTGATCCTACATTTTAGGCAAAGATTATGTCTCTTTAAATTACCAAATTGCATGCCTAATTTACTATGCAAATGTATGTCAAAGATTAACGTAGCTACATGCCTACTTGATGTTGTATGAGTTTTAATATGCCATTCATCGACACATGAATCACCTAACCATTGTCACCCTAGATGTTAATGGTAAATTTACTAGTTATAGGTCATATTAAATTACATGCTATTCTCGTCATGTCTAGAGTACTAGTTGCCCTGATCATCAATATTTAAACATGAAAACTTGCTTTGGGATAGTCATGGGATGTAAGTGGCTAGATATTGGCAACAGACTTAATTTATACTTCTCAAAACCCTAAAAACTACTATACATGTCTGGGCAGGCAGTAAGAGTGGATGCTATGGATGTAACATGAGAGTCTGTGGTTTGTGGAATAAACCGACCGGATAAATTAAGGACTTAATCCTGTGATGACATCTCTGTGTAAAATAGTACTGCCGCAAGCTGGCAAAGTATAGGCTGGGCTAACTAATTTACTGGACCCTTTAGTCATCTCATGGAAGACCGGTGTACGTGGATGATAAAAATCCGACAATGAATGGGAGACATCGGGAGAAGGTGATGTTGCTAAGGCTAGCACCAGGGGAGAGTGGAGTCTGATAGTGCTAACTTGTAGTGGACATCCCACACAATATATGGGCCCAACCCCATATGGGTAAGGCGCTAGGGTCGAGGAATTGTAACTCGATCTACGTGACTAAGGAATCGCGCAGGTCCATCGTGATGTGACAACGCCATAAACACATACGACCATAGCGCCCAATATCAAGATTGAACTAAAGGTGAATTCGTTCCTTCAGCTTCAACATATTTTAAATGAGAATATGATGCTATCGAATGATAAAAAATATATTTTTGTAGCACCACATCACTTGTGGACCAATTGAAACAAGAGTTCAAGTTGGATAAGTTTTGGAATCCAATTCGGCCTCCAGATCAATTCGGATCCAGTATGATAGGCCCAACTTCAAATGTGCATAACTTTCGCATACGGAGTCCGTTTGAGCTCCACGAGTACTTGTTGGAAAGCTCTGGGAGTCTACTTTCAGATGAATCTAGTCTCACCTCCAAACTCTATCCGAGCTGATCAAAAACTCGCATCACTGTTCCAGTCTGAGTCAAAGTGGGCCGAGGGCCTTGTAACTTAGGCTATGTGGGCCGGTACTGTTCACGTGAACAGTAACCAAGAATAGTACCACACCTCTTTTCATTAGATAAGTGCGGCTCCCCCTTCCCTACTTAAGGAGGCCGCACCCCCTTTAGTTTTCCTCGGGTTTTCTTAAGAGATTATTCTGCTTAGCAGTTTCACCGCATGTTCGGTTGAGGAACCCTAACTTGTGAACATAATCTTTATTCGCAATACAATTTTAGATTGTATCTTGAACTCTCTTGCTTGTGTTCTCGATTCGCTTGCAGGAGATAGCCTTCTTGGCGAGGTCAACCGTGTTCGGCACCGTTGATAACCAACGGAACAGTGGTGTAGTGTTTGCGAGGGGTTCGATCTGTTTTGGTCAGAGCCTTTGGATCATCAACGTTGAGTTCTCCACAATCGACTTATCAGTACCTCTCGGAAGATCGGACCATCGTCATATTACATCGGGTTGATTGTCTCTTGTGGGTAAAGATGTACAATCTCTACAGAGTAAAAAATCTAGCATAGGTAGATGGAACCATGTAATTGGTGGATGGAACCTATACCACTATGTGCACGATTTGAATTCTTTAAAGCACGTTTGTCAAAATGGTAGGTCATAGGTTTTATACTTGTAATACTTGTAACTGTTGCTTTACGCAATTAAAAGAACCTAAGACACCCTTGTTAAAGCCTTGTATCTATAATTATCTACATTCTGTGTGTTGGCTCATGGGGCATGGTTGTGTGTGCTCATCCTCGCTTTTAACCCATCCCTTCAGAGTTTGTGAATCAAGACCAATATGCCTACTACCAGGACCAAGGTGATGAGGGCGATGAAGACGGTGGCAATTAGAATAAGGCTTAGTGTTCCAGCATCTCTTTGCAGTTTAGCCGACCAAGCAAACTGGTGGGTGAGCTTAATATTAACCAGGCCTCTGGGTAATATTAATCGCACCTAGGTTGTCCCGGTCGCTTGCCTATGATTCGATGAGCCCTTCCTTTTGCTTCCGCATTCGCTACTGTATTTCTGTAATGAACTTGTTAGGCCTAACGACCGCTTGCGTACAACTTATCCCAATGTGGAAGTTTTGTACTCTGGTTTGTAATGCTAATGAAGGGTATGGTTTGTTGTGTGTATGAGATGATTCAGCAATGTATCTATGAGCACTATCTACTGATCCAGGGAATAGTGCAATGGTTTCACAGAGGATTCCGGATTTGCTAAATCTGGGTCCGACAGTGCGGTATTAGAGCACACGACTATAGAAACCTTAGTTAGGCTGGTCGTGCCTTAAGGCTGAGTTCTAATTTCAAAAAAAAAACTAAGAAAACCTTGATAAAATATATCTTACTATTTGATGCACTTATCCTTCTTAATGTTTTACCTGCTCTAACCTTCAATTTCAAAATTGTAGATGGCTGGATCCTCTTCATCTGCTTCCTGGGACTACATGTCTCACTGCGAGATAGAGGGCAAGCACGTTGGGTTGCTATGCCAGCTCCTGCAGTATCCCCGTTACGACCAGCATCCTATTTTTAGGGGGCGAAGATGTAGGTCCTAGACCGAGAGCTCTGGACTATGGAGGTCTTCGTCTACGTTAGGGAGGGAGGAGTCAACCCTCTCATCGTCCCCACCATCCACCCCAGGAGACGTCGCTCAAACGCCATACAGGACGTTGCACAGTTTGCATCAACTCGACTGATGCAGCTGCATGAGGCCGAGTTGGTGCAGTCCCCATTCTGCTTCTTCCTGATCCTCTACACCGGTGACCCCACCCTCGACCATATGGATGTTGTAGTGGATGACCCGAGACTATCCTATCAGGTGCAGTTGACCCAGGTCATGGCGAATACTTACTGTCGGGCACTCCAAGAGATCGGGCAGCTATGGATGCTGCTAACCTCTAGCTACCAACACTCGGACACTCTCCAAGCTCAGCTGGCTAGGATGGATACCGCCCTCACTTTCTCCAAGCGGGAGCAAATCGTCGCGAAGACTAAGCTTGAGCACCTTTGATCTCAGGCAAACTCCGCTCCATCGTCATCTGAGAGAGTTCCAACTCCACTACCTCTAGCAGGAGTCGCAGTAGCTGCACCAGCAGCAGTACCAGCACTACCAGCACCGGTACTCGTACTAGCCTTAACAGTTGTACCCTACCCCTGCCTACCCCCACCGTCCGTGGCAAGCACCGGTTAGCTTCTCAGGGCCTCGCACCCGGCTCACCGCTCGCAAGAGTGTGCACCCACCCCCCGGCTTCTTTGCAGTTGGCGCTGGAGGTTCCAACAGGAGTCTTCGCCGTTCCCGTTCACCGACCGGCTCCCGCCCAGCACCGACTCCAACTCGCCGAGCATCAGCCACAGCCGCTCTCACTCCCCAGGCCACCCCGAATAGGAGTAGTAGCAGTAGATAGATTAGTTGCCAGTTGGTTTTTCGGTTGTTAGCACGCACACACAGTCTCTCTCTCTCTCTCGCTTTTGTACCTCTTCCCCCTCAGTAGACGATGTGTGGATATGGTTATGACTTGGTGAAGCATATAAGCCCCACCTTGAAGTCATGTGACCCCTTTTGCAATGAACTTATCTAAGTTTTATGGATTTTATTGCATTGCTTGTCTAGTTTAATTGGTTTGTCTGTATGTTTACTAGATTGCTAGTGAATCCTCATATATGCTCCTTTCTCTTCCTGTTTTGACATCTGAGTTGTTTTAGATGCCACCTAGCACTTAGAGAGTTGTTGTCCATGGCAGAGGTCGCAGAATAGGCTGTGGTCGTGGAGGAGGTCAGAATCTACCACCATCACCCCCCACGACCTCCAACAATGGCTTAGCAAACTCAGGCCTTGCATGCAATGCTAGCCAATCAACAAGTAGGGGCGGCCAACAAAAGCTCCAAACTAGCCAACTTCCTGAGGACAAACCGTTGACATTCTCCTCAACCAATGAGCCTTTGGAAGCTAAAGATTGGGTGTGAGATACAGAAAAGAAGCTTTGTCTAGCACGTTGCTTAGAAGAGGACAAGGTGGATTTTTCCACCCATCAATAGAAAGGTGCAGTAGCAGCATGGTGGAAAATTTTTCTTGTTGTTCGCGGAGAAAAAGCTCTCAAAATGAATCCGAAAAGGAAGAGGAAGAAAATGAAGGAGGAGGAGAAGAAGGCGGACTAGAAATGCCAGCAACTAGGGCCCAACAGGGAGGCTCTCAGCAAGAGCAAGAAGGAGGAGAAGATGAAAATGAAGAAGAGGAGGGGGAAGAGGCAGCACCTGCCAAATCTTCCATTTCCTGGTTTGAGTTCAAGACTACCATCCACTAGAATTTTGTGCCTACTGGAATAATAAGGATGAAAAAGAATGAGCTCTGAAACCTGAAGCAAGGGAATATGACAGTAAATGAGTACCTCATCAGATTCAATCAGTTAGCCCACTACGCCCCAAGAGACGTGGCTAAGGAAGAAGAGAAGGTTGATCATTTCCTTGAAGGAATCCATGAGGAAATGAGGGCACCATTGATTCTGCATGACCATTTGACCTTTCACCACTTGGTTAACAAGGCGCTTGTCTACGAGAATGAAAGAAAACTCCTAGAAGCCAGACACAAGAGGAAATGGCGATCAAAAAGGCCCTAAGGTAGCTTTCAATCAAAGCTAGTGTACCAAGGTAACACCTCCTTCCGCCAGGGGGCAACCTCAGCATCTAAAGCCCTAGCTTCATCTCAGCGTTCTAGTGGAGGTGAAATTCGTGTGCCTCGTCCCTCAGGGCAATCTTCATCCACCAACCCAGCCTCAAAACTGCATTGCTTCAACTGTGGTGCAAAATGACACTTTGCCAATAAGTGCCCAGACCGCCAGATCATCCCAGTCAATTTCAATTTGGGAGCCACCCCATCAAGAGGATAGTCGTCAGCACCAAGCGAGAGCTTCCAAACTCCTCAAGCTTCAAGGACTTTCTCAACTCCAAACCAGGGCCATGTCAACCATGTTATAGTAGAAGATGCCCGGGATGCCTTAGGAGTGCTCGTGGGTACATTCTCTGTTAAATCCGTACCTGCACAAGTCTTGTTTGATTCTGGGGCTTCACACTCTTTTATCTCTGGGAGTTTTGTGGTAAGGGTTAAGTTACCAACCTTTAGGCTAAAAAGGCCAGTGGTACTAAGCTCACCATGAGGACCCTTAGTGGCTACCCTAGTGAGCCGTAGGGTAGAGGTTACCATGGAGAATTTTGGTTTCTTAGCAGACCTTTTGGTCCTACAATCTCAAACCTTGGACATTATCGTATGGATAGAATGGTTAGCCAAATATCAAGGAATGATAGACTGTGCTAATAGAAAAGTAGTACTCACCAAGTACCCTAGGCTAGCAATAAAGGTCAGTGTAGACAATTCCCCCCTTAAAGCAAGCGATCCATTAGCTTGAAGGGGTATCCTTGGAAGAAATGCATGTAGTCTAGGATTACCCAGAAGTCTTCCTAGAGGAACTACCCGGTATGCCACCCGACAGAGATATTGAATTTGTTATCAACCTAAAGCCAAGAACTGCCCCAATTGCCAAGCGACCTTACAGAATGGCAGTAGATGAACTGGAAGAGTTGAAGTCATGAAATGATGATCCCAGGAAAAGGATTTATTAGACCTAGCTCATCCCTCTGGGGTTCACCATTACTCTTTGTTAGAAAGAAAGATGGCACTGCCAGATTGTGTGTAGATTACCGTACCCTCAATGATGTGATCATTAAAAATAAATATCCTTTGCCCAGGATAGATGACCTATTTGGTCAGTTGCAGGGGCAATAGTCTTTTCCAAGATAGACCTATAGTCAGGATACCACCAACTCAAGATCAGGGTGGAAGATAATCCAAAAATAGCTTTTACCACTCGATATGGCATGTTTGAGTATATGGTCATATCATTTGGATTAACCAATGCTCTAGCATACTTCATGAACTTGATGAATAAAGTGTTCATGAAATACTTAGATAAATTTGTGGTCGTATTCATATATGATATCTTAATCTACTCCAAACCATGGAGGATCATGCAGAGCACTTGCGAGCAGTCTTAGAGATGCTCAGAGAGCGTCAGTTGTATGCTAAATATTAAGTGCAATTTTTGGATGCAAGAGATCAGTTTTATGGGACATTGTATCCTCTGGAGGAGTAGCAGTTGACCCCTCTAAAGTAGAAGCCATGCTTGAATGGAAGTAGCCAACCTCGGTCACTGAAGTGCGTAGTTTTGTTGGTTTAGTAGGATACTATCAACACTTCATAGAAGGTTTTTCCAAGATATCCAAGCCAATGACCCATCTCCTCAAGAAGGAAAAGAAATATGAATGGACTAATGCTTGCAAAAAGAGTTATCAAGAATTGAAGAAAAGATTGACCTCAAACCCTGTGTTAGTTTTGCCAGACATAAATAAGGACTATGAAGTATACTGCGATGCTTCATGCCAAGGTCTTGGCTATGTGCTTATGCAGGATGGAAAGGTTGTAGCACATGCATGCAGACAACTCCGTCCCCATGAGGATAATTACCCAACTCATGATTTGGAACTAGCGTCAGTAGTGCACGCTCTAAAAATTTGGCGGCACTACCTAATTGGGAATCATTGTGATATATATAGACCATAAGAGTCTCAAGTATATCTTCACGCAAACAGACCGTAACCTCAAACAGAGAAGATGGTTGGAACTAATCAAGGATTACAACTTGGATGTCCACTATCATCTTAGAAAAGCTAATGTAGTGGCTGATGCCTTAAGTTGTAAGCCCTACTGCAATAACATCATGATACAAGAAAGCCAACCGAAACTCTACAAGGAATTCGAAGCTCTCAACTTAGAGATAGTAGGGCATGTCACCCTAGCTGCAATGGAAGTGCATCCAACTCTTGAAGAGTGAATTAAAGCAGCCCAGGAAGAACACCCAAGAGTCCAGAGGTTTAAGCACCTCATGGCTAGAGGAAAAATCCCCCAAAATGGTAGAAGATCCATAAGGAATCCTATGGTATGGGAAATGCCTTTTTGTTCCCCCATCAAAAGGATCTCAAAGACTTGATTCTCAAAGAAGCCCACAGCTCAGCCTATACTCTGCATCCAGGCAGCACCAAGATGTACTAGGACATGAAAACCCTATATTGGTGGCCTAGTATGAAGAGAGATATTGCATAATATGTAGCATGTTGTGATGTGTGCTAGTGGGTTAAAGCTGAACATCAGAAGCCTGCCGGACTACTTCAACCACTATAAATTCCCCAATGGAAGTGGGAAGAAGTTCGAATGGACTTCATAACTGGACTACCTCATACAAAGTCAGGATTTTATTCCATATGGGCTATAGTTGGTAGATTAACTAAAGTTACCCATTTCATCCCTGTAAAGACCACCTATAAAGGAGATAAATTGGCTGAGTTATACATGGCCCTCATTGTGTGTTTGTATAGAGTACCCAAGAGAATAGTTTTGGATCGAGGTTCTCAGTTTACCTCGTATTTCTAGGCTTACCTGCATAATGCAGTGGGAATCCATCTTGCTTTCGGCACTGCCTTTCACCCTCAGACAGATGGGTAGACTGAGTGGATAAACCAGATCCTAGAGGACATGCCTCGACACAACGGAAGCAAACTAAGCGCAAAACCATTCGCCTTTGCAAAGTCCAATGGGATAATTACTCAAAGCGAGAAGCCACCTGGGAGCGTGAGGAGCAGCTTAGATCAGACTAACCATTCTTATTCCCAGAGTAGCTTGAATCTCGGAGTCGAGATTCTGTTTAAGGGGGTAGGATCTGTAACATCCTATTTTTGGGCTCGTTACTTTGTGCTGTAATTTGATGTTATTTGCTAAAGCTGGTATTTAAAGTTCAAAAGTTTGATTTAAATTTCATTTCCTAGCTTTCTATTTTGATTATTCTCCCTTCCTCCTGTTAAAAATTTGAATTTTTCCATATGGGCCGACCCTTTCTTTTTTTTTGGCCCGACCGACCTGCCTATTTTCTTTGCTCTGGCCCAGCCGTCCTTTTCTTTCCTTCGGCCCAACTAGCCCATCTGGCCTGGCATTCTTCCTTCCCCTTTCTCCTTTTCTCCCCTCCCCTGTTCTTCTCCTGAGCAACACCGCACCGTCTGCGCCGCGTCGCCGCCCCCGGTTTTGCCTCTCCTCCCCTATGCTGGCCTTCCCTGTGGCAGCTCCAGTGTCAGCTGCACTCCCCAAGCAAGGCCTAGATCCCCTCCTCGCCCGCTAGCTCCTTCGCGGGTCAACCGCCAAAACTACCCCCAGTTTACCCATCTTGTCGAGCCAGCTACGAGCCTTGATGATGGCATTGAAGCCACCCTGTGCCTACTCTGCCTGCGTCGGCGCCGTGTTGCCCTCCTGCAAGCCCTACCTCGTGGCACTGCCCCTGCACAGCTGTACCTGGGCGACCGCGTAATTCGTTAGTTCGCCCCTTCCTTGAGTGCATTCATGCCTTAGAGGGCTGTTGCGTGCGCCTTGCACCCCTCCGTCCTAGCCTGCGCCGGCCTCACCCCTATCCCTCTCTCTACTCGAGTCCGAACAATGGCTCCACTACCGCGTGCCATAAATCGCCCAACACTCTCCACTCCCTCTTCTCCAGCTATAAAAGCTCGGCCAACAGCCGAACACTCCTCACCCATTTCCACTCTAGCTCTCAAACTCAAAAAATCACCGTTGCCGGAAGCTCCTTTAGTTACCTCCATTGCCAGCCCTCTTGGGAGCACCACTATCGGCATTGGACCTTCCCCTAAACTCCTCTCACATTCCTAGTGCTCCCACGAAGCCTAATTGGGTCCTTTTTCTCTACAGCTTGCCGGGTCTTTCTCAACTCCGGCCGCCACTTCCTACCAGTGACTCAGGACTCTGCCACCTGATCCCATTCACCAGTAGCACCCTCGATGCATGGTGAAGACCACACTGACACCAATTTAGAGTTCTGCCACTCCCTCTTCCCCAGCAACGATCGCCCACCTCCGCCGTTTGAGTTCTTTGTCGTTTGCCCGTTCCATGCCTCCCCGAGCTCTTCTACCTACCCTGGTGAGATTCTGATGTTCTCTAGTAGCTCCCATTCCATTTAATTAGCTTTAAATTGCCAGAGTCACCGCCGCGACCCTCCCTTGTTTCCGCCACCACCTAACTCGCTGTCGACACCCCTCTGGTCCTTGTCAATCCAATTCAAATCCACTGGGAGGTGCACATAGGGCCGAGCATTCCCTTTCGTTATTACCCTCGTGTTGCCGTGGCCATCCTTGCCGCTGGTCGCCCTCGCCGCCGTTTGGCTAAGTAGGTGTTCTGTTCTCGCGTAATTAAGTTTAAGCACTATCATTAGTAGTTAATGACCCTGCTTAGCTTTTGTTATTGAGCCACTGACTGGTGGGTCTAGGCCGGTTTAAACCTTTCGTTAGACTGACACCTATGCCCCACCTCGGTTAAAAAACATGCTTAAACCCGTTTGTAACCCTGGGCTACTGACATGTGGGCCCAAAACACTGTTTACACAGTGCCGAGGCCCCCACACGTTAGCCCTAGGCCATTTCCAGAAAACAAAAATGTTTTTCTTTAATTAAATGAACCATGGGCCCCACATGTCATACACTAAACCTTTAAGATTTAAAACTATTTCGAAAAATAATTAAAAAGGATGGGACCTGCGTGTCAGGGAGAGAATGCTCTCTTCTCTATTTATTTTGGGATTTTTCCGAAAAATAAACTTTGGAAAGCTCGTTCTCGCTCGTCGTAACTCCGAATTTAGCCAAACTTGTTTATAAAATTCTCTAAATTTGAGATCTTTCTGCTAGTTCTTGTTTTGTTCAATTTGGAGTCCATTTGTATTTTTGTTTGAAATTTTATTTGCTCTCATTGCCTGTCGTTTGCTCTTGGCGCATTTGCTCGAGTAGAGTTAGAGGACGCAACCGAACCGCAAGTCAACGCCTCTTAGGAACCGCAAGACCCACTGACCTACGACCCAAGCGAGTCATCACTTTGATCATATTGATCCTACATTTTATGCAAAGATTATGTCTCTTTAAATTATCAAATTGCATACCTAATTTACTATGCAAATGTATGTCAAAACTTAAGGTAGCTACATGCCTACTTGATGTTGTATGAATTTTAATATGCCATTCCTTGACACTTGAATCACCTAAACATTGTCACCCTAGATGTTAGTTGTAACTTTACTAGTAGGCTGGGCTGACTAATTTACTGGACCCTTTAGTCATCTCATGGAAGACTGGTGTACGCGGATGATAAAAATCCGACATTGAATAGGACACCGGGAGAAGGTGATGTTGCCAAGGCTAGCATCAGGGGAGTGTGGAGTCCGACGGTGCTACCCTGTGGTGGACATCCCACACAACATATGGGCCCAACCCCATATGGGTGAGGTGCTAGGGGGCGAGGTATTGTAAAGGTCTTGTGATAATCTCTCGATCTGCATGACTAAGGAATCGCGCAAGTCCATCGGTTGATTGTCTCTTATGGATAAAGATGTACAGTCTCTACAGAGTCTAAACTATTCGAATATCCATGCCCACGGTCAAGGGCGGACTTAAAAATTTCCTCAAGTTAGTTCTATTTCCAAAAATTTTGTGGGTGAGATGAAAAACATGTTGGAGGGAAAGTACTCCAAGTTTGACTTTTTCTTGGGGGAAGTACTACAGTGCTAATATTATGGTGGATATAGCCTAATGATAAAAAATCTAGCATAAGTGGATAGAACCTGTACCACTGTATGCACGATTTGAATTCTCTAAAGCACATTTGTCAAAATGCTAGGTCATAGGTTTTATACTTATACTACTTGCAACCGTCGCTTTACGCAATTAAAAGAACCTAAGCCACCCTTGTTAAAGCCTTGCATATATAATTATCTGCATTCTGTGTGTTGGCTCGCGAAGCATGATTGTGTGTGCTCATTGTCGCTACGGTATTTCTGTAATAAACTTATTTAGCCTGACGACCTCTTTTGTACAATTTATCCCAATGTGGAAGATTTATACTCTGGTTTGTAATGCTAATGAAGGGTATGGTCTGTTGCGTGTATGAGATGATTCAGCAATGTATCTGTTATAAGGACTATCTACTGATCCAGATAATAGTGCGGTGGTTTCATAGAAGATTCTGGGTTTGCTAATTCCGAGTCCAACATATTTAGATTTAAAATAATAGATTCAATATGATCAAAGGTCATAACTTGGCTTGGCTTTACTAAGTTGCCACTCCTTAGTTTTCAAATTCTGCTTCTACTCATTTGAAGATGTTATCTAACGAAAGAACAAAACACAAATAAATTCCAAAAAGAACAAAACTTGAACTAAAATATAGATCTCAATTTTAGATGAATTTAGAAAGAAAAGTTGGGTCAATTTGAGTTCGGACTGAGGAGAACGGACTCTCGAAAGACTTAAATCTAAGAAAAAGAAACACTATTTTAGCGTTTTCTGTATTTATTTTCCTAAGGGAGATTGGATTTATGATGTTAACAAGGATTTTTTTTTTGGATTTTTGGCTAAATTATTTTTCTAAAGAAAATATGTTTGGTCACTGACATGTGGGCTATAGTCTATGGACCGGGTCCATGGATTGGCTTGAGTCTACGGTGCACCCGGTCTATAGAACAGTGCACTATGCGTGAGGACCACATGGCAAGGACTTGGCTCACTGCGAATGGAGTCCACAGAGGGTCTTGGATGACGACGTGGCAAGCTGTGCGAGGTGAGGTGGTCGATCAGCGACGGAGACAAACGAGGGCACCTCACCAGCGAGAAGACGATGGCGGCGCATGTCACCGGCGGCGAAAAAGATGAACCAGCGAGATAACTAAGAGGACACACCGTTGGCAACTCCGGTGAAGGCAAAGCAAAGGCAAACAACATAGCTTCTGACGTGACAGCGAGGATGTTGAGGCGGCTCGGGGATGCGGAAAACGAGGGAGGGGCTAGTGCGGCCTTTTATATCCAGAGGAGACGATGTCCGAGACAGGCACGGTGTAAAAGTCCAAATCTGTGACACTAAGTAGTGGCGAGACAAACTCCAAGTCCAGTTCAATGACGGCAACAATACGGTGGAGAAGTGAACAATACATGACATTGTTCGTATGATAGATGGATCCCACCTAGCAGCTGTTGTGAGCAAGCAAGCGACGTAGAGGCATGAGCGGGCGACGCGTTGCACAGAGCAAGAAGGGAGACTAGGGTGTGCAGCGAGATGGGCTGAGGCATGCTTGTCAGGCGGCCAGGCCGAAGGAAATGAAATGAGCCGCGAAGAGAAGATTTTGGCCCAAAGGAATATTTCGGAGTTTCCTAAGGTTTTCTAATTTTCAGATATGGGATTAATTCATTTGAGATTTAATAAATAGCAAATAAACTTCAAAATTCAAAAAAAGGAAAAAGCCCTTCTAATGCAAGGAACTCAAATAAAATAAGCTTTAAATTAATTAAAGTTTATTTTATTCATATTAAAATTTTGAATTTCTAAAAATTAAAATTAAGCTTTAATTAATCCAAGAAAATGCAAATAGTTATTTTTTATTTTAAAAACTTCAAAAGACTTTAAAAACCAAGATGTTACATGGACTTTGGCTTATTTCAAAAAGTTAGGTGGTTATATTAACTTTTCTAGAAGCAGAAACAAATACAAACATGGCCAGAAGCAGAAGCCATAGTCATCAACGCACCAACAACCAACTCCCTATTCCCAACCCTAGCATACCTGGAATTCGCATTCCATTTCCACAAAAAAATATAGACTACACCGGAGGATCAGTTCCAGGCTTCCAGCTTGTAGTAATCCAGCAGTCCACAGTACACAACATGCGAGAAACTGGAGGAGAAATTAATTCGACGGCGCGCTATGAAAGAAAAAACGGCTTAGAATCACCTAGCCATTGCATCCGAATCTGTTATAAATCTCTCTCAAAGATTTCCCTTCTATAAAAAGTAATATTACAAAGGGGCTGCTTAAATGTCGTGAGTTGGAAATGTAAGAGGGTAATCAACATTACAAGCCTCCCTTTCATGAGGCCGCTTCCTAACACTTCTGCTTCCCCGATGATCCACGCCTGCCCCTCCTCAAGTTCTACCATGGAAGAAAGTTCCACCATCATGGAAGCTGATGTTAACCATTCACTCGACCTGAAGAAAATAAGTCATATTGACACATTGAATTAAGAAAGGGTGTCACAGTGTTGCCCATAAGGGCCAGGCCACAATCGACTATCCACACAATTCAGAAGAAGTTACGTTTGCAGCAAGATCCAAAAGAAACAATGGGCAATAGATAACTGTAGAACAAGAATGATGTCTTGTGTACTTTCAGATGAATTATGGTGCAGTGAAACAATATTGTATGCTTTAGTCATTAACTATAAACCACAGATATGTAGAGGTAACAGAAAAACAAACGGTTATAAACCACAGAGACACACGAGACCCCTTAACAACCAGGGGAGCAAAAGAAAAACACAATACAGGTACCAGCTCTAACTTGTAAGCTCCATGCTGATTGTGCTATCAAAATCAACACACGGTTCTACTAGAATGCGATTAAACAGCAGAGATGTTACATACCTAAGGTATTACCGTCTGATTCTAGGCTTGCACCGGAATTCTGCTAAGAGCGCTATGTGATCTGATGACCATTCAGGTGAAGGAAGAGCTGTGTCCTTTCTTAAGCTTTCTTCATCCAGAAGTTCCAATAATGACTCCACTGTCAATGAATCCGCTGAAATAAGAAAGCAAACACGACCAACTGACCATCATCAAACATATCACAATACTAGTTGCTTATTCCAGAACAATGGAGATACCAAAGCTGCAAACATAGCATAACAAATTAACAAGCATACAGATACAATGGTTCAGGCACTAACCTGTGTAAAATATGTAATCGACGGTTCCAGTGAAATCCCTTGTGCAATTTGTGAAAAGTGGTTCATTTGTTGCTGGGTCCATCCTCCTCCGCTGGTGCTCCAAATCATAGCCGAGACCTACCATTCTTGCAAATGAAGAATATGCACTGACCTACAAACCAGTAAAACCTTTTGTCAGAACCTTTGAACAGGGAAAAAAGGGATCACCAAGCCATGATAGTTTTACTGTACCAGAGGAAGCTGGTGAGTCAACTTGTTTGCAGGGCGTAAAATTCCAAGGGGATCTATGGCCAGATCTGGATGCAACTGATCAACTTTGCCCATTGCAAGAAGCCCATGTGGAGTACTGAAAGGCAAAACTGAGTACTTAGATATTCATAATTCGAAATCGAAAAAAATAAACCCAAAAAATATTGCTCTGATGGAATTTTGATATGCACCTTCCAGGGATTGAATTGAAATCTCCACAGACCAACATTGGAATGTCTGCACTGACAGCTATTTTTTCCAATCCTTTTAGAAGGGTGTGAACCTGCAAAAATCATACTTACTATCAATCTGAGATTTTAATATGTTGCAAAATGCTAGCACAAAGAATGTGATGGCACAGACCTCCCATAGCTTCACATCTTTGAGGTCTTGGTGGACATTTACATGTGTATTTGCCTGAAAAATGATATTATTTGAAGAAATGAGAATTGAGACTCCCATGACACCAAAATGCGTTAAGTCTGAATTGCTCTGAAGAATTATATAAGGGGTGTTCGTATTGGCTGTGATTAATGGCTTTTGGCTGCGATTGATGACTGTTAGCTGAAAATAAATAGTAGTGGCTGAAAGAAGTGGTTTTTAGGAGGATGAGGGAGAGGAGTGGGGTGTGTGATACGCCAGTGACCCCTTGCCTTATCCTTGGAGCGCGATGGGAGCGAGATGAGTAGAGAAGCCGCTTCGAGAAGCCAAATATTTAGGGCCTGTTTGTTTCAGCTATAGATTCTGAGAAGTAGCTGGTGAGTATCCAGCTAGTCAGAATCTGGAGAAGCTGGATAACCCCAGGTTCTGGCTACTAGTTCATTTTCTGGATTCTGTAGCTTCTGGCTACTTAGAATCTGGATGAAAATCTGGACTGTTTGGGGGAGCTGCAGATTCTGGGAGTAGCTGCAGCTGCCAGAAGCTGAAACAAACAGTCTCTTATATTGACTTCTAGCTTCTCCAAACAGAAGCTAGAAGTAGAAACCAATACGAACACCGGCCTAAAGCTCCAAAGAAAAGGCCAAGGAAAAACATGATACGCTAACAAACCAGGGCAATATGTAATTGAAAAGTTATAATAGGTGGGCCTCGAAATCTAGAGCTCAGTGTCAAAAAATCTACCATCAACATATGGATGCTTCCATGCATCTTAATTTAAGGTCACCCAACATAGATATAATTCTTCCTGAAAGAGTATACAACATTCAAATCTTTTGAGTAAAGAAAATCGTTTCAATTGCTGTCTTGTAGTATGCTGCTACCAGTTCAATAGCTGAACTCAAAAGAATTGCATAAAGTAATGTCCTTCATCCAGTAAACTACTTTTCACATATTTAACAAGTGCAACAAAAGAAACTTGGTTATCTGACAGATTAGAAGTACAGGTACTTTATACACATCTAAAGAAAGAAGAGTAATTTACATACCACACAAAGGAGCTGCCTTTTACCAGGATTTTCGGTTCCATGGTTGCCAAATTTGGCTTCTAAAACCGCAATCAGCGCAATGTTATCCTTCAATGGAAACGGAATGCGTGATAATCAACAGTCAGTAACAGAATCACTGAAGTAGCATACAATCTCTCTTTTCAAATTTATCTTACCTTAAGCAATCGACTCAGAGCCACTCTTCTTTGAGCAGCTGGAATAATCGCATCTGTTAAAGATTGTGCAGCCTTATTGAACTCAACCTACACAAGCAAGTACAAGAAGTATTAGATAGCAGAAAATAAGCAGATAACTCAGAGACCAGCAGGTGGGGGTACCTCATATTTTTTAACATGTGAAAATCTGTCTCTACGGAAAAAAGTAGCACAGCCATCAATGGCATGAGGAACTCCAGTGTACACCTGTGACAACAACAATGCAGAATCAAATAAGACATCGAGAGGTATTAAACCAAATTGCCAAAATAAAAATGCAACTAAAAAATACCTCTGTTGTCCTTTTCTTGTATAGTGCCTGATATCCATGTTTATCAAGCTCAGGTGCAAAAAAATCTTCAAAGTGGTTCAATTGTACCTGAAAACAGTACGAGCTAGCTTAATTTGCTGAGTGTAGACACTTGCTGGATTTAATTTATCAAATGATTCCATCTGTTACACATTAGTATTTTTAGGGCACTTTACATTTTAGCGTTTTTATTATATGAATTTAGTTCAAAATGAAGAGAGCAATCATGGAAAGAATAAACATAATTGTAAGCAGATTCAGAAAACTCTTCATAATGTACAAGCACAAAATATTGTGTCAGCTGAAACAGCAGGAAAACTATCATAATCTAACATTACTGAAAGCAGCAAAAATAAGTGATAACTCAAATATAGCATGGAGCAACAATGCAGAAGTATCAAAAAGATTGCAGGTTGTTAAACATAGTTGCCAATCATAAGTCAATTGGATCGCAAAAATCATATGATGCAAACAACTGAGACTTGCTTAGTTCATTAAACCAAATATATCATGGGAAGAAAAGCGGAAAACATGTCACCAAAAAGTTTAAACTGGGAAGATAGGTTAGCATATTATACCTCCTGAAGACAGATGATATCAGCACGATAACCAATAATTTCACGCATCAAATTTTGTCTTCTGTAAGTCCATGAAAGTGCCCATGTCGGGCAGTAACTATATGCATCACTTGTCGCATATGCATCAGCAAGAATATTGTAGGACAGCACCGTGAATGTCCCAAATGAAGAAGTCTGGCTGTCTAAATCTAAATGACCCAAAACATCTCCATTCACTTGGATAAGGCGACGTGGAGTAGGAGTTGGTGCTGGAATCACACGTGATGTCATAATTGAAGTTGGAGGTCCCACAGGTACTTTGTTTTCTGCATCCACAGCTACACATTCAAATCTTAGAACATGCCCAATATCATCAGCAGTCGGTGTATATGTCCGCGAGCGTCCCACTTCAAACCATGTTTCACCTGAGTTCTTGTCAGTGCCTGAGGGATACAAAGGAACAGGTCCATTATTAACACCAGGGCTCTGTCCAAGATTTGACATTGAGCCAGACCCGGTAGTACTGAGAACCCCAGAATTACCACTGCCAAATCTGCCAAATAGCTCCTCCTCTTCAGCTCCATTTTCATTTAAAGCACTACTAGCTCGCTCATGCAAAACCCTGTGGTGCTGCCATGCATCTGAGAAGCACTTAGCAGAACAATGGTAGCTCTTAGCAACAGGTATTTTTGACTTGAGACAACCTAGGCACTGAATTGTTGCTTGTTCCATTGGATGTACACTGCAGATGGCAACTTTTCGATCACTTTGAATGCGATACCTTCAAGGAAGAAGTCCAATCAATATAACACATCCTATTGGATAAACGGAAAGCTTAGAAGAATGTGACTGAATGGTAAAAATCAAGAAGGCCACCTGAAGCACAGTTTGTATCAGTTCATGGAAACTTGCAGCATATTGTCAATCAGGAGTCAGGACACTTTGAGTATGTACAATTTTGGGTGGGTTCTTTTGGGCTGAGCTTCTGTTTATGGCTATGGATCTTTGAATTCTAGTTTGTTCGTGAAAGGCAGTACGCAGAGAAAAATAGTTGCATGCAATTTTTGCCGATACAGCTAAACTTGGTATAGTTTGTACTACAATTTACCTGTAGACCCCGTCTTAAAAAATACACTATTTAATAGCGAGTGACTGTAGAAATGGAAGCCAAAACCTAAGCACAAGCCCAAAAGAAGGGAGCCTTTGTTATCAGCGTGGTGTAAATGTGGCAAAATGAAATGAGTTGGCTTCAAGTTGGCAAAACATCAAATCAAAGGTGTGCTTGTGCACGTGTGTTTGTTGTTGTTGTTGTCTTTGTTTTTGGTTGATTTTAGTCCCTCAACCTGCTAATTTTGTTGACCAACATTCTTCTCTAGCTTTCTTTACCAGATCAGACCAAATACATACCAAGCTAAATTCTGTAGTATAGATCAGAGGAGTTAGCCTACTCAAACCTTAACTGAGTATAACTACAATTTCATATATCATCGAAATTGTACACATCACATGAGATGCTAGTAAATTAGCTGACTGAAAGGTTGACAGAATGAAAATCGACAAAATTAGAGTTGAGGAGCCAAAACCAATAAAACTAAATGTGTTACTGGACCAAGTTCCACTATTTCTGATAGTCTAAACTTGTAATTTTTAACTCAGTTTGCGCTTACTCGACATGGAAAAATAATGGAAATAACGAATGAACAAAACATTAAAGCACCAACATAATCAATCATGCATAGTGTGACAGACTTTGAAATTTACCTACAACACATTGACTATGTCACACTGCTAAAACATAAGCTAGAAGTGTTTTGCATAAATAAAATAAATAATTGTTTCAAACAAGGCAGCATGGAAAGAAAGTGGATTTTTTGTGGGGCAGGCGTAACAGGGGCAGTGAGAGATCAAACAAGGCAGGAAGACACAGGCAGTCAACAAAACAAAAGACCGGAAGGTCTGTTTCAAACTCTTCACTAACTTTAAGCAAGTGAAGTAACTTGCAATTGAGCCTCAATCAGCCTAATGTGGTATCTACTCTAATTTGCAATACCAAAGAAGAACTCTTTCTTTTCAAGCTTCGGAGGCATCAACAATCAGCATTGGCCCCTTCAATCCTGGAATCATCTTACCCCAATTTAGCACCAGCTCACCTGACAGGAGGAAGAAATTGCTAGCGCTTGTGGAGTAAGGTCTCTCCACAAATTTACTAGGATAACCCATCATGGCTCCTATCTCATTGTCAATAGTTCCAACCTCAACTTTTGAGTTTCCAAAACCCAAATAGGTCCAAAATCAGATGGTTTATTAGATTGTTCAACAAATTGGTCACCTATTAGCAATCTGTGTTAGCCCGTGTGGCTGCTT
Organism: Dendrocalamus sinicus; assembly: GCA_036346575.1. Classification (NCBI taxonomy): domain Eukaryota; kingdom Viridiplantae; phylum Streptophyta; class Magnoliopsida; order Poales; family Poaceae; genus Dendrocalamus; species Dendrocalamus sinicus. Next base: position 11,477,807 of record CM070670.1, read on the forward strand.
GATGTGTCATGGTGTGATTCGACAACAGGTTCAAAATTACGTGATTTGTGAGTCCTGTACCAAATTATGTTTCCAACCATACAATATATTTATGTCTCAACAGCAAGCATTGGCATTTTACATTCTTTGGGGATCCATTCATTTTCCAAAAACAAACAACTGACTTGTTAGAGAACTCACTGCTCTGAATTCATACAGCTGTACTTTCATATATGCAAGAATTAAGCAAGAAAAGCACATTTCCCTGAGTTTAGCAACTACTTAGGCTCTGCTTGACACTTGAAAGCCCCGTGATTGGTCAAAATTCACTACCACAGGTGCACAAGCAGAACTAAAGCATTCCACAATGGCATATCATAATCAACCAAAAATCACAATCACCAGCTGCTCACCATCTGTATCGCATGAAGTGGCCATCAGCGGGCGCGGTCTTGGACACGTCGTCGGTGGAGACGACGCCGTTGGGCAGCCGCAGCAGCACGTACGGCGTGATCTCGCAGCCCACGATCGGGATCTCCGACGGCAGGTGCACCCGTACCACGCTCAGCATCCTCCCCTCCTGCTGCTCCTCCCCTGCTCTGCTCTACCCAGCCCCAGCACCGCCTCCTCCCCCGCCTCGGCCTCCCCTCGCTTACAGATGCAAGCCCTAGATCCCCCACCGCCAGGCAGATCGGCCATCACCTGCCGCCGCGCGCCGCCAGCGTTGCGTCCCCCGATCCAGCACCCGCGCACTGCTCCTGCACGAAACCCCCCGCGTCAGGTCAGGACCCCGCCGCGCGAGCTCGCGTGCTGGGGGAAATGGGAGATCCAGGCGGGAGGGGGCTCACCTGGGGATAATTCCGAGGGCCCTCGAAGCTTCTGGAAGGTTCTGGAGACGCGGAGAGCGGGCGTAGAAGGATGGCTAGGGTTTTGGGCGCAGAAGGATCTCCCCCTCTCTCTCTCTGTTCGCGTCGCGTTTGGAATTTCGGGGTTCTCGTTGGAATTTCGGGGCGCTGACTGGCGCTTTGGGTGGTCGTCGACTAGGGTATTTGTAGATTTGAGAAATTGGTACGCGGCACCGGGAGATGGGGCCCTGCTGTTTTTCGGGGGGCTGACTCTGCTGCTGCCAGCCCTACTCAAGGACAAATCATGCTTAGTCGTGGATTATACTATATAAGTAGGGTTTAACTAGTACGAGGATATATTTTCTCGATCAGAATTTTGAGTTAAAGGTTCATTTTGACCCCATAAATCTTTTTCAAAATCCTAATTTTTAAATTAGTACTCAGATGTGAATATAAGATTTAGTCTACCTTTTTTCCCCTAGTTTTCAGTTTTGGTGTATGGTAGAATAATTTTTTCTAGAGTATGGTAGAATAATTTATACAAGCAATTATGTGAAAAGGCCAATTTGCCAAATAATCATTTTGAAAGAGAAAATGTTTGTTGAATCTAGTTATTTTTGTCAAAGGAAGCATTAGCTAGGGCATTTAAAAGGTTGGATGCACCTTAAAGTTTGAAGAAAGTATAAGTATGGTATATATGTTTTTGTGTAAAACATACTTGAAGGAAATATATGATACGCACAAGCTATTGGATTTTCAACCCTCTCGTGTTTAAGATAGGAGCTTTGTTTGGAATGGGAGAAACAATAGAAAAAACGGAAGGATTCTAATTATGTGAAAATTTGGATACTAGGCTATTTTGTGTAACAAAAGTGATGTGAAAATTCAAAATAGTGAAAGGAAAACCAATGGCTTAGACCAATATCTCCCATTCTTTTTCTATGTGAACATTGGGACGTGTTGATCCATTGCCATCAATGGCAACTATCAACATCGCAGTGGGGGGATTCATTCAAAAGAACTATCAACCATTCTTCAAGCTATGTTTTTTTGTCTACCATACCAGTCAGTCATTATTATGTCATCTCTACCAATCCATCACATTTTGTGCCCTATGATGTAGTGGTTGTTGACCTTTACCTCAAGAACCGCCACCGCTTCCTTCCTTCGCTCGGACCCCAACTTCAATAATGTCAAAGCCAAGCCGCCATTGCCTCCTCTCCGACTCCACCTCTAATGACATCGAAGTCAAGCCGCCATTGCCTCCTCTCCGACTCCACCTCTAATGACATCGAAGTCAAGCCTCTGCCACCTCTATCCAACCCCACCTCTAGTGACACATCAAAGTCAAGTTGTTGCCACCGCTAGTGATGCATCAAAGTCAAGCTGTTGCACCTCCTCTCTGACTCCACCTCCAGCGATGTTAAGCCACTGCAACCTCTATCCAACTCCACCTCCAGTGATGCATCAGAGTCAAGCTTCTGCCACCTCTCCAACTCCACCTCTAGTGATGGCAAAGTCAAGCTGCTGCCACCTCTATCCAACTCCACCTCCAGTGACGTCAAAGTCAAGCTGCTACCACCTCTACTCCAACTCCTCTTCTACGTTAACTTTTAATTTGACAATTGGCATCAGTAACATAGATTGTCATGCCCAGGACCACTAGGCAATAGCCATGACAACCCTTGACAAACAATACTATTGCTGAATGGTTCCTAGAGTACAGTGAAGGCAATAGATATTGCTCTATCTTTTCTTTTCAAAAAATATCTTGCCTATAAATTGTTTGTCGTCTAAATTTAACAAATCTATTTCGATGTTATTTTCTAGAATAAAGGATAACTATGATGTTATTTTCAGTTATCAACATTTCCATTATATTTTGTCTATTTTTTACGCTCTTTCCATGTGTTGTAAATTAAGTAGGCGTAGTGATGTTGATGCAGCAAGATCAATCCACAACAATAAGAATACTAGATCACCGTAGTAATCACTAAGAAATAGATGAGCACCAATCATACTTAGTGGAGAGACAAAGGTGTGAGAGAGAACAATAGTGCAACTATTCTTAGATTGATTTCATTCAAGTATCAAGGGGTATAGATGGTTTTTAATAAGCAAATGATGGAGATGGTTTTCGGCAATGTTCATATATGGTGTTCGAATAGAAGCCCCTTCACAACACAAACATAATGTCACTATTATTGACCTAAATTTCCATCCTAAGAAAAGGTTTAGTAAATGTGTATGGTCTTGTGCCTAGTGGTAGAGGATAGCTGAGGTCAAGGTGGGCCATGGCCTTTTCAACAATATTATAACTCTAAGAATGTAGTAGTAATTTGGCTCATATATTACTTAGTCCTTTAGATGGCTAACAATCTTGTAACTCGAAAATTTCCAATTTTTCTTGTATTAATTAAAGATTAAAATTGATTTCCCAAAAATTAAAATGATTTAATGTGAATAAATCAAACATGAATTAAATCTGAAACTATTTTATTTGAGTTGTTCTAAAGTATTTTCCTACATTTTCTATAATTTTTTCTGAGTTCATTTGTTTTTTATGGCTTATTTGAATTTCTTGTATTTTCTAAAAATGTAAAGCTATTTTAAATAATTGGAAAAGCTCGTGGGCTAAATCTTTGTCTAGCCATTCTGTCTCTCTCTCCTTCACTTAGGCCTAAGCCTATCTCTCCCTGTCCATCGACCCACTTCCTTTTCTCCCTTCACGCTGCCCATTCTACCCAACTTCATGCTAGCCCAGCCCGCCACCATGCCACATCACTCTCTATCATTGACAGTGGGTCCCACCTGTTAGGCGGCGCTATTGATCGTCTCTAGGGAGTTCATCTCCTCCATGATGTGGCCATTGTGTCGCATTGGAGTTTGCCTCCGCTACGCCTTCCCCAAGCCCTGGATCCTCATCCCTGCATTGCGTCACCCTCGAAAGCTGTCTCGAAGTGGCCAAATCAAAGTCAAAGTAGTCGTCTCCTTTGTCATCTTTGTCAAGCTTTTTCGCCACCGCCAGTGAGCTCCGAGTCTTGCTGTACTCGCCTTCGGGGTCACAGCACTAAGATCTATTGTACCCTTAACTCAGTTTTGTTGTTAACTGACTGCCTCACCAACTTCATTGAAACCCTAGAACCACTGTCACTTCATCACTGTCAGCCATCTCTATCAACCCTTGATCCCCGTGCGTCACCTGTCCAATTCGTCAGCGCATCCTCGTCTAGATCCACCGCTTCAAATCCCCTCCCACACTGTCGTCGTCGGAGTTGCGCCACCACCAACCATCCCCCTTGGTCCCTATGTGCCACTGGAACCACATTAGCCGCCACCTCAGTGTCACGTGCACGTCGTATTAATGTCACCATCCCTGTCAGCCACATGTGTGGCATGCCGAGCCCAAACCCTAGATCCCATCTCTGTGAACCGATTTCATTATGGACCAAGCCACTGACGTGTGGACCCCACGTGTCAGCCACTATTATGTAGAATTAGTTGATTGTGCACCATATATCAAAACCCATGGACCTGATCCATAGACCATGGGCCCACATGCTAGTATCTCCTTTTTTTTCAAAGTACAAAAAAGAAAGATTCCCATAATATCCCTTAGGCCCACATGTTAGTCTTTATTTTCTCTATACTCTGTTTATTTTTTGAATTTCTTAGTGAGCCAACTTTTGAAAGCATGTTCTCCTTTATATGAGATCCGATTAAGCTCGTTCTTTTTTCTAAATTCATCTAAGATCAAGCTCAACCCTCTAGCTCTATTTATATTAATATTTTATTTTGGTTTTGACTCTATTTTGGTATTTATTTGCATTTTTCTTGATCGTGTAGATGTTGACATTTTAGAAATTTTTGGAGGACTAGGAGAAGATCAAGCTCGAGACCAAGACTCATTCCAGCAAGGCAAGTTGTGCTTTGATCAAGTTGAACCCATTTTTGCAAGGCTAAATTGTTTTATTAAACTTGCATGCTACCTTTATGTCAACCTAACTTCAGAATGGTTAATACCTAGTTGCTCATATGCCTACCTTGATTACTTGTATGTCATGAATCATTTGTCACCCTAGGTTGGGAAAATTATAAGTTGGATGTGTTTACAGTTCCAATGTGGGTTGGTGTTGTTTTGCTTAGTCATGCTTAAGGTTATGGAATCATCTTTTGGAAGCAAATCCTTATGCTTGACTAATGATATATAGAATTACTTTGTGAATAATTATGTGCACTATGTGTCACTACGATAGAAAGGGTCATCACAAATGGTTTACAACAGTTATCACAGATGGTTATCAAACCATTTGAATTTATATGTCTGTGATAATAGGTGGTTATCACAGACAGCTCTCAAACCGTCTATGATAAGTACAATATAGACGTTTTTTAAAAAACTGTCTGTGATATATCAGGTATCACAGATGGTTCTTAAATATAGCTATATGTGATATGTTAATTATCATAGATGGTTAATACCAAAAACCGTCTATGATGTATAAGATATCACAAACAACTATGTTTGAGAACTGCCGTATGTGATATCTCACATATCACATATGGCTAATACCAAAAACCATTTGTGATATTCATATAGCACAAATAGTTTATTGCTGCAAATCATCTGTGATAGCTATTTGAATATCTATATTATTTTCTATTTTTTGGCTAGCCTGAAAACAAACAAACATATTACTTATACAGCACACGACAATTATTACACAGATCTCACAAATGAATTAAATAACTAAATGAAGTACATTTAAATGAATTATTTGATTAAGCACAATTGAGTGATTACAATTGTATTACATGTTTCAACATTTAATTTTCATCGCTGGGTAGAACTCTCCAGTCTTGTTTATGACCTCCGCTATTAAGAATTGGGAGAGTTTTCCTTGAATTTCAGCAAGTTTGTCAAGATCGAATGTATTTACGTCAAATTTCACGCGCTGTCGCTAGGAGTGTTAAAGTCATTAGTACATATAAATTGATAATCATGAAATAATTATTGGCAAGTTGATAACCTCTAGATCATTCATCTTAGTGGCCATGATGTTCTCCATATGGCGGCAAACGTAGAATCCACATATGTTACCCTATAGCTGCTGGTGGCACTGTAAAAATAGAATTACGTACATAGGTATTGTCAGTTCTAGAGGTATTATTACGAAGTGTGATATAGGATTGTTGTATTGTAGCGAGTACTAAAAATCGCATCTTGTGTTGCAGTGTGGCGTTGGATTCCTTGTGTCTCCCTCCCTAGGCAACGTAAGCACTAAAGGACTTATGTGATTCCAAAAGGTTAGCCTTGGCTATTATAAACGAAGGAAATACTACAACAGAGTTATGTATGAATCAAGAGGAAATGAGTTTACGTGTCAAGTGTTTGTTGCACATGAGTGAAGTCATAGTTGCTCCTAAGTAGGGAATCAACGTATATTATCTTGCTCCACTGTGGTACAATCACAATCAGAATCCAGTGACCCCTATTCATGTATGTCATTATAGTGATTAATCCTAAGTTCATATTACGTATAAAGTACAAATAAAACTTGTATGACAAATAGTGAACAAGCAATCCCCTGTTATGTAATCTTAGATGAAGGGTCTGTTATCGATGAAGAATTACTCAGAGACTAAGTGTGGGTTGAGAAAACCCACCGGTTCTCACTATCGCCGGACTTGTTGAGTTTTGGATCTATATATAAGCAATGAGTTATCACATTTATTGGTATTACATGAATATAGAACTTGATTGCACAGTACACTTATAATGTCCAGTATCGTAGAAGTAAAGCGTCGAGTTCGTCGAGATTGAATAGTACGAATAAGTCTTTGCTGACGGTCACGATGAAGTAGCTCGAGTCGTGGAGGAAATGCACCTCTGTGTATCTCACGGTGAATCTACTGTGCCAGTTTAGCTTCATGTTGGCCCTCTACATGTACCAGGTATGCAAAGTATTGCAAACCATTCTAAGCTTAGGTAATTGTGACTCGGGGACCAATGACACTACGAGCATGAACTTCCATTCCCCGGGAGGTGCATTACTCTTCTTCGATTGAGCCTTAGCGCCTTGCTTGCGATACATTTTTGGCGTCACCTTCACAGGACCCAATGCGCTGGCCTTCTGAAGAGGAGCTTGAGATGGAGTCATAGAGCATTCTGTTTGATAGACATGGTCATGTGGAGATCGCGGCACGAAAGGGTCTAGGGTGATGTCCCTCTTGGGTTACTGGACGAATATGTGGACGACATCCTCTAGTGTCATGATTTCTCTATTTGGGGGCCTCTCAAATGGGACGGCCCTGAAAATGTTATTAATCATGTCCACCCGGACCTTCGCAAAACTGGTCCCTAACTGGGCACCATACACCAACGTCCCTAGCATGCATGGATACGCCAACCCCTGTCCAACATCAATGGGAATGGAGCCAACAACTCTGATTCTGAGGATGCACGGCCTGGCCTCCTACATAATAACACACGATGAGCTAAGGCGTCCACCAGGTCTATCTATGTAGCATTTAAGAGATGTACATTACTTGGATGTCATCAATTGGTAAGTGAGCATCACTATGTTCAGAAAGTGACATGGACGCGTAGCTACTCTGACATTGAGAGGGATTGGGTATGCAATAACGGAGGTGGGTTGCAACTGGTTGTGGGCTTCTCTCAGTTCTTTCCTCAATGCATCTATCTCTCCTCGAACCCATTTCATACTTTCCTCGCGCTCGGCCTTGGATCTTTTGCTACTCCTATATGCCTTGGAGTCGTTTGGGAATCCGTGCCTCCAAGATACATAAACCCCTAGGCCCCACGTGCGACCTGAGTGCTCCTTGCTTCTCAGGGCCGTGGATAGTATATCCCTCTCCCTGACTACATGGAAGGAGCATTCAAAAGATTCGGTAGTCAATGTTTGCTGTATGAGGTAATCATGTTATTTTAGACCCTATGAAGTTATGGACCTATTAACATCTAGGTAGTTTAATACATCTTACCAAGCATTGGGATATTTCCTCGTCTGCAGGGTTTTTGAAAGAGGCGACACCCGAAGACGTGGTTGATGACCTTACTCTTAACTAGTTTTGAGCATGTGATCCCAGCAAATGGTGGGGGCCTCCAATCAGATTGCAACCTCATCCTTCATTCTTCATTGCAGGATTTTATCTGCATACCTAGCTTTGCCAAGTCTGTGGAGGTGAGTGTTCCGTGCTTGGATAGCCTTTTGCACCGCACTTTCCTGTTGAAATTCAGTCATCATCCTCATCCGCACAAAGGCCTCTCATGTTTCCGGTGACACAAAACGATACCTCATGAAGGGCGTGTGATCCTTAGTCATGTACTGCGTGACAAGCATGTTCTTGAAGGTCTTCCACACTTTTTCCATCGCAAGGAGCACATGCCGTTGCACATGTTCTTGGACTTCTACTGGGATCTCGAACGAGTTTGAAATTTCCGTCCACAACACTTTTCTCTCGTCTTCTGTAAAACTTTTTCAGTTTGCTACGATGATGGGGACCTGCTCTCTTCTAATTATCCCATAGATAGTCCAAAATGCTGTAGTTGCTTTCTTCAGTTGCAAAGGGACCCCATCTGGAGGGACCTTCATGTTGGTCATTTAGCCTGCTAGCCTTTTAGATACTCCTCCACCATGCTTAATTACCCCGGTCTTCTAAGCGTTAGACCCAATCGGCGACATCAATGATGACGCCATCTCTCTTTAAAAGAACCATCTGTGATATTAGTATCAGTTTAAATTGATTTCATCTTCCCTTAATGATTTCATCTTTACATTAATTTCATAAGAATTTCAATAGTGCAAACCCTTTTTTACTTGACACACTGAAGTGTGCAATTTGCTTTATACCCTTTAAAGGTCTATGTGGCATACATTATTGCTAAAAGGTCCCTTTGGAATAATAACTGTAGGACCGAAATGGCGACAGAGGGGGGGGGGTGAATGTCAACTTTTAATAATTTGCTCCTCACATGTAATCAAAAAGGCTCACGGAAACTAAAATAGATACTACAAGGAGGAAGCAAAAAGAGAAAAGAAACCAACAAAAACAGCTAGCCGAACATGGCAAAAGCTGAGCCAAAAACTGAAGGAGGAACACAAACTGAGATATGAAAATAATATACACAAGGAATACTTTTGCTGCTGAAAACTGCTGCTGCAAATGACTGAAAACAGAGGAGAAAAGAAGCCAATTGCTGCTGAAAACTGCTGCTGCAAAAGAAGCCAATTTCTGCTGAAACTGGACTGAAAACAGACTACTTTGCAGGCTGAAAACTGCAGCAAGAAGTGGCTAAAAATAGCTGCAATTTTGACTAAAAACTGCAGTAAGAATAGGCTGAAAACTGCTGTCTGCTACTGGTTTTTGTGCTGAAAACAGAGATTACTGCAGCCACAAAAAAAAACCTGAATTTGCAACAAGATTGATTGCTCTTTTCAGGAGAGACCAAAAGAACTTTAAACTAAATAGCAATGAGACCTAAGACATCAAAAGAATTCATCCCTAGAGCAAGAATTTCAGATTGTTGACAACAACCTGAAAATATCAGTGAGCAGCACTAAAACTCAAAATTCCCATTGAATCCATGATCCATTGGCTATGAAATTTTCCAAGTAAGATAGCAATAGTCAAGGAATAGCCCAGATCAAATTTCAGCTCAAGCCAAGAAGGGAATCAAGATTTAACTCAAAACCCTAGCAATTCAGGGAAACTTCAGAGAAACCTCAAAAATCCAAATTACTTCATGGTCTCAAATCCTTTGCTAATAAGATTTTGCAGATATGTTAGCAATAACTAAAGGACTTCTCAGACCAAAAATCAAGCTATCTCATGAAAGGAAATTCAAGAAACTCCAAAACCCTAGAAACTGGACAAACTTCAGAAGTGAAACCAAAAATCCAAACTTCTCACAAATCTTTGATCCTCAGGCCTTGGAACTTTGAGGCTAGCTAAATAATAGCCCATAGACTCTCCAACTCAAATTTCAAGCCATCTTTCTGAGAGAAACACAAATTCCACAAAAACCCTAGAACTGGAAGGATGAACAGAGCAACTCAAATGGGAAATCTGAAAATAGAATTAAGTTTGCTCTAGGGTAACTCGATCAAATGATCTTGAAGCACTAACCCATCACAGAGCAACCCATTTTGCCACTTCCCAGCAATCAAGAACTCAAAAAGACGAAAATCCAAAAACCACTCAAGAAGACAACGAAGAACAGAACAGGAGCACGAACAGAGAAACTTCAGATTTTCATTCATTAGATCAAATGGAATACAGAGGAGTCCCGATACGCATGGACATTAGAACAAGGTTGAAGGATTACACGACTCTCCACTCAATCCTTCCTCTCCATCTCTCAAGAACACAAGCACTCTCCCTACATACTCATACACCCAGAGAGAATACTCAGGAAGGCATCGATGGTCTCAACCAAGGAGGGACACACCTGCTGTATACACCAACCCTCCACCAACTAAAGCCCTAAAGCCAAACCATCTCCCAAAGCCTCTTTTGACTAGAGCTAACCCTAATTCCTCCAAAATGCTTAAGTGGGCATGCAGCCCTCAATCCTATTTATAGCCTTGGCTAACGGGTCTCCGCCCGCTACGCGCTAAATCCAACGGCGCCCGCTCCGCTTGTGCACCTTGCGAAATTCCCGTTTAGCCCTCCCGCACCTTCCGGAAGCTTCGCACTCCTTGCCTCGCACGCCTCGCAACCACCTCGAGTCCACGTCGTCTTGACACATCCCGACCGTTCGACCTCGGCGCCACTGCGCCTAGTCCGATCCACCGTGTCTCGCCACGACTCGCCTCGATGTCCTGCGCACCACACGCACAAGAAACACATCAAATAGCACCGCTCGATACATGAAAGCGTAAATAGCATAAGCACATCATACTTACTCATGCCGAAGTCCAAACCTGTCAAAATATCAGAATATGCAACCTAAACTCCTTTGACCAGGATGACCAAACTTGACCGAGTCCATCACACCATGCAACGACATGGTCCAAACCACTCAAACCAAACTCGACTATTCTAAACCAATGTCAATTACTCATCATTCACATGTGGTCACCTCCACATGGTCCATCAATCTCCCCCTTGATGAGTATATTGACAAACCCCGAAAAAACGCAAAGTAGAGTTTGAGTTTGAGGAATCCAACATGGTCCACAGAATGAAATGAAGCTAATGACCATGTCGACAGAAGGAACACTAGAGCAACAACTGAAAGAGCAAATTGATCTCCAAGCTCTAAACTGTTCCCAATAGACTTTTTCTACTCTACTCTCCCCCTTTTGGCAATAAACGCATTAAGATGCAATAGAGAGAATATGATATGACAATGGATGAATGTGGCTGAAGTTTGATTATTAAGCATGTTGAGCCATGAGAATTATCCATAATGACCAAAATGTAATACACCAAGCCATAACTCAATAAAGACTATCTAAATCATGACAACATTATAAGCCAGCTAAAGCACATAGATGACAATCTGAAATGTAAAGCATTTTGTGAGCAAGTCAAGTCATCAATGAGCAAAGTCTAACTAGAGATATCCAAGAATGATGCAGGCCATGTCAATAAACTAAGCGGAAACAAGAAGCTAGTGTTGAGTCAATTAGAGTGCTACAAGCTCAAGAGTTTATCATTCGGTTAAGCACTTTTCATCTTTAGGTGATTAAGCAAATCTTGCACATTTGACATATTTTCTTTTAAAGCTTATAGCTGTTTCCAACCAAAAATTTTATCATGTGCTAGATCTCAAGCCTTATGCGACTACTCCAAGCGAGAAGCTTAAGAAGATAGTCTAGGTCATCCAAAACTCTCCCTGAGTTCATGACTAGTGCAATGGCAAGCCGTCTCATTAGAAAGAATTGGTTAAATCAGTTTTTTCGCACATAAAAAGAGATCCTTTTGCTTTTTAACAGATTGTGCTAACTCATGATGTATCAAGATGCTAAAATAGCTCAATCTAAGATTCAACCTAGATTCAAGACTCAACTCAGCCTATTTGACATGGCATGAATCATAAAGGATAGCTCAAGCAAGACTAATCTCGAGTGCTAACATGACAAGTTTTAATTTAAGTTGAGCAATTTTAATTAACTTATCATGGCGAAAGCTAGTCTACACATATGAAGTCATGATAAATCTAGCAAGCTAAGCACAAGACATGGCAAGGTGTAAAGCATTGAAGCATGTCATAACAGATAATAATCAAGGCTCAATGCGATTGATTATAATGCTAGAATGCTGAAAATGCAAGAAAGTCCAGCTCCCCTCAACATTAGATGCAACTTTTAGTTCAAGTTGAGTTATGTCAAAATTAAGCTTGAAGCTCCCGAATGAACTCCCCAACCAAAGCAATAAAATCGAGAAGTTGGCAAAGAAAACCAAACAGCAAATCCTTAAAGCATAGAAAAGATATAGAAGCGACTATGGCTTAAACGACTCTCATCTACTTCAAATGACTCCGGGACTAACAATGATCGTCGAACACACACTAGAGAGCAAACACGTGCCTTGTCTACCCGAGGGTGGCCCAACCTCGCTAGAACCTACAAGAAGTGAGTGAGCTCAACCTAGTGAGATAAGAAATAGCTACTCTGGAAGCACAAGATAAGAGTAAGAAGTCTAAGCAACTCAACACAAGAAACACTCTAACCTATGCTAGAAGGACTTAACCCAATGCACCCGCAAATGCAATGCAACAGAAATGAGACGAAGCATAATTAATATAATAAAGCGATAAAGCCCAAGCTCCCCTCACTACAATCAGTAAGGACAAACTACCCCAAGCTCTCCCAGCAGAGTGAAAACCTCGAATCGTCCAAAGGCTTGGTGAAGATATCACCAACCGGTGGTCACTCTCCACAAATTGGAGCACTATGTCACCTTTCTCTACATGGTCTCTAAGGAAGTGGAAGCGAATATCAATATGCTTGGTCCGAGAGTGCTTGCACGGGTTCTTAGCAATGTTGATAGCAGACGTGTTGAGACCCGAATATGCAAACCCGGACTCTCCTGTGTACTCTGCACTAGTCGGATCACGCTAGTGCACACAGTGTGAACAAAGATAAATATCATCTATATCACGATATTCTAAGGAAAAACCAAATTATATTGATAATCATCAGTACGACCTTATGGCCAAGCTTACAATAGACTAGCCCAAGGGCTTAACAAAACTAGCAATGAAATCCAAAAGATAGCGCAGCAACCAATCGACACGCCCACAAAGCTATCGAGTGGAGAACGAAGCCTAATCCGCGAAGGCGTCGAAGTACTCTCCTTCTGGAATCTCCTGCTGGTGATTCTCCTCCTCCTCAACTGAGCAACAGGGGCATAAAGCCGTGAGTACATTGGTACTCAGCAAGCCGTTTGTAACAAATGAATGCAATATAATATGCAAGGCTTACCAATGGATGGCTGAAAGGTTAATTTGCATAAAACAGCATTTGAAAATACACTAAATAGATTGAAGGCGCATTTGAAGTAAAACAATAATAAACAATAATCAAAGGAATTGAAGTAACCACTTATGGATCTCCCATCCATAAGCTAAACCGACCACTTAAGGACCTCCCAACCAACAGCTAAACCAACAGTGAATTAACCATCCACTGTCCAAAACTTTTCAGAAATAACTATACCTCGTGTGAAATCACCGAGCATTGTCCATGACCGAGGACGCGGCTATTCGAATAGTTTTACACTCTGCAGAGGTTGCACAATGTACCCACACGATGTGATTAGCCTCGGCAAGGTAATCACAACAAGGCCTTTACAATGTTCAATTCCAACCCAATCCCGCCCGCTAGGGTTCGCATCACACCCTCTTGCGCCCGTGGAATGTATACGACACCCACCGACATCCCAATGGCGGAACGAGTGAAACATCACAAATTAATCGGCCAGTCTGTCCCATACCGGACATGTGGTTTGCACAGTAAGACTCGGATCAATGGCGCACAAAGTTAAGTCCTTAAGTGTTCTCGGCGAGACTACCACATCCTCGAAGTGCTCCAACACTTCCCCTTTATGCACGATCATTCGCCCGAGTGAAAACCATTTTGTATAACCACCGCCAATGACGCACCAACATCACGGCACAAATTTTATAACGATGGCACCAACCACGATTCATCGTGGCACCAACCACAATTCAATATCTCATTAAGTTAAATTAATTAATCACATGCGATGATGAACCCTTTACGCAAAATAAGCAAGGCTAAGCATTCTAATCGTACCAACCCAATGTGACAAATAACATAGCATCACTAATTAAATTCCCAACCTAAGGTGACAATGGCAACAAGGTATTCCAAATATCAAGGAGGGAAATAACCAATTGGGACGATAACTACCAATACAAGGGTTTGAATAAAAATAGCGATGCAAGATAATTTAAAACAAAATAATTAAATAATAGATTGCAATCTGGGTTCAACATGATCAAAGGACACGACTTGCCTTGGCCTTGCTCAGTTAGGAATTCTTGATCTTCGGATCCGGCTTCAGCTCCTTCGAAAGCGTGATCTAACGAGAGAGAAAGCGAAACGAAAAGACAAAAATAAATTCAAATAAAATCCAAATAAAATCCAAAAACTGCAAAACCAGAACCAAAAGATGGAGCTCAATTTTAGATGAATTTAGGAAGAAGAATCGGGTCAATCGGAGTTCGGACGAAGAAGAACGAGCGATCTAAAGTTTGCCGGGGCGAGAAAATGCTGGGAATTCACAGATATTACTGTTCATCCAAGAGGAGTTTTTTTGGAAAGGAGGCTAGCGCTGGCGAGAGGAGGCATGGGAGGTGAATCTAACTAGCAAAATGGGTTGTTAGGGATCTAAGGCACACATAGGAAGCGACGGCACGCCAAACGGAGACCGTTGACGGCACGGGCGGCTACAACGACATGGGTAGGAGAGAGGAATAAAATCCGGGTTTAGGACATGGAGAAGTAGGGTGAGCACGGGCTAGAACGCGGCTTGGCGAAGCTAGGAAAATTGTCGGCTCGGCCAGAAACCCACCGGAGACGACGCAAACGACGTTTGAACGACGTCGGGAAGGAAAAAGGAAAAACTTAATATCTTGGTGCTCGGTGAACGAGATCTAAAACCACTTGGAGGGTAGCTACCTGGGATGGTTTGGCACAAAGTGACGCGAACGGATTGGTGAAAACATCACCGGGTAGATGGGGAACACGAGATGCCATTGGCGGCCATGGCGAGGTTCGAGGTGAAAATTTGTGGAGGCTTTTGGGAAGCGGAGTGAGCACGGCGTAGAACGCGGCGAGACAAGTCTAAGAAAATTACGGCAAGGGCTAAAGCTTACGGAGGCGACGAATCGGCGTCGGGAAGCGCTCTTGACCTAGATTGAGGAAAACTCGATTCCGGAGATTGGCTGCACCAAAACCAAATTAACTTGGCAAGAAGGTAGATTGGACATGAAGGCACAATGTGACGCGAAAGGATCACGGAGAAATTCACCGAATAGCTCAAGACACGACGAGCAAATTCGGGACCGAAGGCGTCGATGCCGACGGCGTCCGGGCTTTGAGGGGACTTGGCACGGCTTGGGATGGGTTTAGAGTAGCCAAGGGTCGTATTTATAGGCTTGGAAGAGGTAGAAACCGACTCCAATCCGCGGATTTCGGTTTAGAGTCCGTTTGAAAATTGGAGATAAAAGGCAAGCGGATGAGCGAAGCGGAAAGAGGCCGCTTGGGATGGATTCCTTGCGTGATTTGGCACAACTTTCCTTTTGGGAAGACATTGAGATAAGGTCCGGATTGGAAGTTATGAAGAGAGAGAGAAAAAGGAAGGAAACGTCGCAGCACAGGAAACGATCGAGCTCGCCGCGGGAGACAGTATTTGTTCATTCTCTCTCTGCTTTGTTTTTTTGGAAATTTCAAATTGAGCTCAAACAAACTCGAAAAAATCCCGAAAATACAGAAAAATTCCTTGTGACACAAGGAACACAAATAAAATATTTTTGGCAAATATTAATGTTTAATTTATTCATATTAAATCTTTTTAATTAATAAAAATTCCAATTAAGCTTTAATTAATTTCAGAAAAATCCAAATGGTGAATTTTATTTTAAAAGCTTCAAAAAGGCTCTGAAAATCAGGATGTTACAAGACGTGTTATCACAAAAGAGTGGAACACTGTCTAAGGCTAACCCAAAGTCCCGCAGGTCGAAACCATCAAAAGTACTGGCCGCAACAATCGCGGCAACAACGTACTCGGCCTCTGCGGTGGGTCAGGCAACACCGGATCGCTTCCTCGAAGACCGAGAAACGAGAAGTGCCAATGAATCGGCGGTGCGGAAGTGCTCTTCCTATCTATCCTCTGACCATCGAAGTCGCATCCAAAAGGCTCTCGGGGAAAGACAGATGAGGAAGAGTACCGATACCATAGTCAATGGTAGCTCGAAGGTACCGAAAGATGCGCTTCACCGCCGACGGTGAGATACGCGAGGAGAAGCTCGAAAATGAGCACACGCACACACGGAGAAGTGTATGTCCGGTCTCGAGCGATGAGGTAAAGAAGGGAGCCGATCATACTTCGAACTCTTTACGATCAATCGCTCGCCATTCTCATCAGGTCAAGATAGGTCAGAGAAGCCATGGGAGTCGACACAAAGCTTACCATCGCTCATGTCGAAGTGTCTCGGAGGTCACGAGTGTACTTTCCTTGATGAAGAAATGTACCCTCCGAGACCGCTTGATTTGGAAGCCAAGGAAGAAGGTCAACTCCCCATCATACTCATCTCAAACTCGGTGCTCATGACATCAGAGAAGCGTGAAACAGTATGAGAAGAGCGCCAAAGATAATGTCATCGACATAGATTTGGACGAGCAGAAAAGTCGATGCCATGCCGGCGGATGAACAAGGTCTTGTCAACTTTACCCATCTCAAAACCATGACTTAACAAGTAGGACTTAAGCCTCTCATACCAAGCTCTAGGGGCTTGCTTAAGTCCATACAAAGCTTTGAAAAGCTTGAAGACATGGTTTGGGTATTTGGGGTTTTCGAAACCAGAGGTCAGTCGGACGTAGACCTCTTCCTCAATAAAGCCATTGAGAAAGGCACTCTTGACGTCCATCTGTAAAGCTTGAAACCTTTAGAAGCTGCAAAGGCAAGCGAGATTCTAATGGCTTCAAGTCTAGCTACGAGGGCAAAGGTCTCCTCGAAATCTAGACCCTCAATGGGAGAACCCCGAGCTACCAGTCTAGCCTTGTTTGAATAACCACTCCATCCTCGCTCTGCTTGTTCTTGAACACCCACTTAGTCCCAATAATATTGTGACCTCGCGAGGGCTCGACAAGCGACCGGACCTTGTTTCTCTCGAAGTTTTCTAGCTCCTCATGCATGGCATTGACCCAAGACTCATCGGATAAAGCATGAGAAACATCTTTGGGCTCAAAGGAGGCAATGAAAGCGAAATGGAGACAGAATGAGATAAGCGATTTTGAGCGGGTCACACGCTCGAAAAGGTCTCCAATAATCTGCTCGGAGGGATGAGCTTTACGAATGTGTCTAGGAGGTCTGGATGAGATGAAGAAGTGGCCTCTACCTCATGAGCGAGAAGAGGTAGGAACAGAGCCACTAGCTCCGGAAGAAGCGGAAGGCGGTGATCACCTCGAGTGCGGTGGAAGACGGCACCTCAAGGGTGGATGAAGGACTGGATCGGGTAGACAACCCTCATCTCCATCATCCTCATCATCCACGAAGATGGGCTCGATCGCTCTAAAGAACACGAGATATCGGGCCTAGTCCTGGGTGGCCTCATCGAAAGTAACCTCACGAGTTTCTACCATCTTACTAGACTCAGATTCACCCGATAAGCCCGCGAAGAAGGCGAGTAACCTAGAAAGATCCCATCACAAGAGCGTGACTCGAACTTGTCTAGGTTCCGGACTTCAAAATAAAACACTTGCAACCAAATACGCGAAAATGAGAAACACTGGGCTTTCGCCCGTATCTCAACTCATAAGAAGTGTGGTGCAAGTGTGCCCTAAGAAATACTCGATTTGAGACATGGCACGCGGTGGCTATAGCCTCACCCAAAACTTCGCGGTGTAGAGTACTCATCAAGCATCGTCCCGGCCATCTCGACCAAGGTGCGGTTCTTCCTCTCCACAACGCTATTTTGTTGTGGGACGTGCGGAGAAGAGAACTGGTGCTCTACACCTGTCTCACCACAGAAACTCTCGAAATTGGAATTCTTGAACTCCGTGCCATTGTCACTGCGGATCGCTCGTAAGGCACCCGGGAGCTCAACAGAAAGCCTACCGAAAAGACCTCGGAAATGTGAAAATATCTCATCCTTCGAGGCTAAGAAAACACCCAAGAATACCTCGAGAAGTCATCGACCACGACAAGAACATACCACTTCCCTCCCGCCGATTGCACTCGAGTGGTCCAACGGTGTCCATATGGAGCAAATGTCGGTGCATCGGTCATAGTAATCGTGGACCGGAGGGTGAGAAGCGGCAACCATCTTGCCGTGCGGCATGGAGCACGACTAGATCTTTGACCATCTTGAGCTTGGCGGACCACGAATGAGGTCGTGGCGCTAACTCGGGTCAAATGGTCAAATCGATATGACCAAGTCTCCTATGCCGAAAGAGAGGTTGCGGGACTCGAAGCAACTAAACACACGAGAGGATCACCGAAGACTCGAGAAAAATTAGCACGAAAGATCCTCCCAAAGCGAAATCCATAAACCGGACTACCCAAGAATCAAGAATTTTGCAATTGTTTTCTTGAAGCTCACCTCAAACCGTCATCGGTAAGTCGAGAAGCGGAAAGCAAATTGTACTGCAGCTTACTAACCAAGGCAACATCCTTAAGAATAAAGGAGGCATTAATACGCACGCACCTTTGGCGATGACGCGCCCGCACGGCGTCTCGAAGGTGATCGTCTCATCACCGGAGCGCGGGCTAGGGAGGAGAACCGACGGAGTCTCGGTCATATGACGAGAACAACCGAGTCTACAAGCCAAACCTTCTCCTTCCCTACCCGGCGAACTGAGTCAAGCAGAGTAAAGTCTCGATCTTGGGGTAAATCAAGAGTGATTTTGGCACCCAATACTGAGTAACACGTGGAGCAGATGAAGTAGTCAAGCACGACTGACCTCTATCTACCCTACGCTCTCCGTGACTCAAAGAAGCAGAAGGTCTATGAGCAGACCTGAAGCTGTTGCGGGGTCCGACTGCTACGGGAGAGCGAGTTGGAACACCGGCGACACGCAGATCACGCCGTGGGTAACTGTCTCGATGGGGGAAGCGAGATGTACCCTCAGGACGGCGGAAGTCACGACCCGGAGCAGCACGAGGACGAAAACCAGAAGACTCAGAAAAACCAAGTCTTCGATGCTGCCCAAACCTGTCAGAAGCAAACCTGGACCTTATGCTAGTCTTAGGTGCACTCAGGATCTGGGGCTGACCCTGAATACGCCTAAGTGCCTCTGCACGATCTCTACGCGCAATCCTGGCGCGCCTGAAGCATCTCTCGATTGAGTGCCCATCCCTCGACGAAGGTGCGGTGGTACTTTACCTTACGAGAGGTGGAAGTAGACGAAGAGGCTTCGCCTTCGAGAGGCGAAGCAACAGTGGAATCGCCTTGCCGCGAGAGATCCCTTGGACAAAGCCCGATTTGAATTTAACCTCATCGATCTGGGCTCAACCTCGATCACACCTCCTACGATGGGTCGGAGAATAGCAGTGGATGCTTCCTCATATCCTCATAAAAATCATATCCTAGACCTTGATTGAACTTGCAAATCTTGGATTGGTCTAAAATAAGATTAAGCTTCTTCTTGCCACCTACAAATCTCTCGAGAGTGTTCATAAGGTACCGACACTCCCGAAAGAGAGAGGTGCAAGAAGAGCGAGAAAGAGGAACAGCAGGAGGTAAGAGAGCGGATGAAGAACCAACGAGAGAGGAACGAATGGCTTGTGCACGCACACCGTAGGCTCGAAATGGACAGTCCTCATCGCTAGCGGTTGGTTCACGTCGCTAAGCGTCTCAACCTTACCACAGGGCTTCTCCCCCTTCTCAGCACAGACAATACAAGCAGATGGTGGCTTCTCTAGTAGGTCCTTAGTTAGCTTCACACATTTCTCATCCAATGCAACCAAGTCAATTTTTAGTTTTTCACAATTTTTGCATGGTGAGCTAACAGGGTCCTTAGAAGCAAACTGAGCCAACTTCCTATCATGATCAATCATATCTTGAAACTGTTTGGAGACAGCTTCAAGTTCAGAAGTTAACTTAGTATAGTTCAAGCATGAATCAATCGGCTCAAGTAAAGAAGCTTGTAGTTCAGCAATTTTATGATCTGCCCGTTTTAAGTTCGTCTTCAAGTTATTGCAATTTTCACAAGACTCGGGCAAATCAAGGAGCATAGCATAAGGTCCTCTAGCAGCAATGTCCTTAACCTCACATGAGGTGGGAGAAGTAGTCTCATCCGTAGTAAGTAGGGTAACAGCCATCCTACTCAACTCTAACTCGGCAAGCAGACTAACATTCTCCACCTTAACAATATCAAGCTCAGAGGACACACTATCATGCGAGGTCCTTAGTTTCTCCATGTCACCCAACAGAGCACAAAGATGTATCACAATCATCACGGGAGGAGCGGATGTAAGTGAAGTAAGCTCCGTGATAGTCTATCTACTTCCTTCTCTAACTCGGTACACCTAGCCCTAGCTCTAGCATGAAAACCACCTAGCTTAAGAAAAGCATGATTGAGCTGGTCGTAGGTGGGGCATACCTCGTCCGAGTTAGAGTACAGCTCGCTGTCGCTGAGTTCGCCCTCGAGGCCATGAAGCACATGCCGAGAAGTCGTCGCCGCCATCCTTGGGCTCTTGGTCACTGTCCGTCGTCGTCGCTCCATCCCTCCACCTCGCCGAGGTCGAGGTCGTCGGCGGTGAGGACGCGGTGGAAGAGCTTCTTGGCCTTCCCGGTTGCGGAACTTCTTCTTGCCTTGAGCAGGTGCTGAGGGCTTCGTGTTGCGGTTTTTGTCGGTATAGTCGTTCTTGCCCGAACCGCCGTAGTCACCTTTGCCCTTCCCAAGCTTGGGGCAGTTTGCTCGGATGTGGTTGGGGCCACCACACTCGAAGCAAATCACGGGTCCTCCTCTCTTTCTGTCCCTCCTCCTTTGTAAGCGTGGGAGAATCTTCGAGCAAGGAGGGCAAGTCGCTCATCCGCAGTCGCTCTAGCGATCATCGGTTATGTCACGAGAGCGATGAGGAGAAACCACAAGAAGACTCGGAAGAGAGACCAGAAGCTGAACTGGGATCGGTGACCAAAGCCATCGACTGTGACTTCGACCTACGAGAAACAACGTCAATCTCGTGAGTCTTGAGGCGCGAGTACAGCGCGTCAAGAGTCAAGGTCGAAAGGTCTGTCGTGTCTTTGATGGTGGTCACTTTCATCTCCCACACTCGCAGATCGAGTGCCGCAAGCATCTGACGAGCGTTGTCCGAGTCGGGGTATGTGAGACCGACCGCTCGGAGGTTGCTCAAGATCTTGTGGAAACGAGCGAAGCACTCATCTAGGGACTCACCAGCAAGCATCTCGAATTTGTTGTATTCGCGCTTGAACTGGTCCTGTCGAACCGTCTTGATCTGGGTGGTGCCCTCATGGTATGCGTCGAGGTCACCCAAATATCGTGGGCGGACGGCAGTGGGAGATCTGATCGAACTTCGCTCGACTCGGCCCACGGATAATGATGTTCCTTGCCTTAGCGTTTGCCTCAACATCATGCATATTCCCAGCATTGATGTTCTCATCGGCGGGAACAACAAACCGGACCTTGACCTTGCACGGATAAGCGTACCCGAGCACGGATGTATGTCTCCATTCGGCTCTTCCGGAAGGGTGTCGATGCCATCAGCAACGGCGGCTTGGTCGAGTACTTGTCCGTCGCCATGGCTCTTGAGACCGGTTAAGATCTATTGATTAGAGCTAACCGGCTCTGATACCAATTGTAGGACCGAAATGGCGACAGAGGGGGGGGTGAATGTCAACTTTTAATAATTTGCTCCTCACATGTAATCAAAAAGGCTCACGGAAACTAAAATAGATACTACAAGGAGGAAGCAAAAAGAGAAAAGAAACCAACAAAAACAGCTAGCCGAACATGGCAAAAGCTGAGCCAAAAACTGAAGGAGGAACACAAACTGAGATATGAAAATAACATACACAAGGAATACTTTTGCTGCTGAAAACTGCTGCTGCAAATGACTGAAAACAGAGGAGAAAAGAAGCCAATTGCTGCTGAAAACTGCTGCTGCAAAAGAAGCCAATTTCTGCTGAAACTGGACTAAAAACAGACTGCTTTGCAGGCTGAAAACTGCAGCAAGAAGTGGCTAAAAACAGCAGCAATTTTGACTAAAAACTGCAGTAAGAATAGGCTGAAAACTGCTGTCTGCTACTGGTTTTTGTGCTAAAAACAGAGATTACTGCAGCCACCAAAAAAACCTGAATTTGCAACAAGATTGATTGCTCTTTTCAGGAGAGACCAAAAGAACTTTAAACTAAATAGCAATGGGACCTAAGACATCAAGAGAATTCATCCCTAGAGCAAGAATTTCAGATTGTTGACAACAACCTGAAAATATCAGTGAGCAGCACTAAAACTCAAAATTCCCATTGAATCCATGATCCATTGGCTATGAAATTTTCCAAGTAAGATAGCAATAGTCAAGGAATAGCCCAGATCAAATTTCAGCTCAAGCCAAGAAGGGAATCAAGATTTAACTCAAAACCCTAGCAATTCAGGGAAACTTCAGAGAAACCTCAAAAATCCAAATTACTTCATGGTCTCAAATCCTTTGCTAATAAGATTTTGCAGATATGTTAGCAATAGCTAAAGGACTTCTCAGACCAAAAATCAAGCTATCTCATGAAAGGAAATTCAAGAAACTCCAAAACCCTAGAAACTGGACAAACTTCAGAAGTGAAACCAAAAATCCAAACTTCTCACAAATCTTTGATCAGCAGGCCTTGGAACTTTGAGGCTAGCTAAATAATAGCCCATAGACTCTCCAACTCAAATTTCAAGCCATCTTTCTGAGAGAAACACAAATTCCACAAAAACCCTAGAACTGGAAGGATGAACAGAGCAACTCAAATGGGAAATCTGAAAATAGAATTAAGTTTGCTCTAGGGTAACTCGATCAAATGATCTTGAAGCACTAACCCATCACAGAGCAACCCATTTTGCCACTTCCCAGCAATCAAGAACTCAAAAAGACGAAAATCCAAAAACCACTCAAGAAGACAACGAAGAACAGAACAGGAGCACGAACAAAGAAACTTCAGATTTTCATTCATTAGATCAAATGGAATACAGAGGAGTCCCGATACGCATGGACATTAGAACAAGGTTGAAGGATTACACGACTCTCCACTCAATCCTTCCTCTCCATCTCTCAAGAACACAAGCACTCTCCCTACATACTCATACACCCAGAGAGAATACTCAGGAAGGCATCGATGGTCTCAACCAAGGAGGGGACACAGCCCTGCTGTATACACCAACCCTCCACCAACTAAAGCCCTAAAGCCAAACCATCTCCCAAAGCCTCTTTTGACTAGAGCTAACCCTAATTCCCTCCAAAAATGCTTAAGTGGACATGCAGCCCCTCAATCCTATTTATAGCCTTGGCTAACGGGTCTCCGCCCCGTTACGCCCGCTAAATCCAACGGCGCCCGCTCCCGCTTGTGCAGCCTTGCGAAATTCCCGTTTCGCCCCTCCTGCACCTTCCGGGAAGCTTCCGCGCTCCTTGCCTCGCACGCCTCGCAACCACCTCGAGTCCACATCGTCTTCGACACATCCCGACCGTTCTGACCTCAGCGCCACCTGCGCCTAGTCCGATCCACCATGTCTTGCCACGACTCCGCCTCGACGTCCTGCAACCACACAGACAAGAAACACATCAAATAGCACCGCTCGATACATGAAAGCGTAAATAGCATAAGCACATCATACTTACTCATGCCGAAGTTCAAACCTGTCAAAATATCAGAATATGCAACCTAAACTCCTTTGACCAGGATGACCAAACTTGACCGAGTCCATCACACCATGCAACGACATGGTCCAAACCACTCAAACCAAACTCGACTATTCTAAACCAATGTCAATTACTCATCATTCACATGTGGTCACCTCCACATGGTCCATCAATAACATGCTATTCCAAATAGATCTTGTAGCAATAACACAAAATCCTCCTCATCCTGTAGTAATGTAATTCTACCATGTCATTAAAAGCATAAACATAAAGCAGGAAGTATGATGACTACTGAAATGAGCATAAAAAGCATTCTTAAGAACAGGGAATCAACTAAAATTAGCATAAAGCTCAATTTTTTTGTTTAGTGCTCTCAGATGTAGGGTTACATAAGAATTAATCCTGGCCATCTCGCTATTATGGTCTATACTCTTCACTAATTAGATATAACAAATGATATTCAAACCTTGAGCTCTTGAATAACAAATTACTTATCTACCAAGCTTAAATTCATCAATTAAACTTTCGCCAGCAGGAAGGCAAAGCTAGTGATCGTAGGATAGTAGTCAACTTAATATATTCCCAACAATACAATCACAGATTCAATAAGTTTGATAGCAAACCGAATTAGCTAACAAGTGAAGCATATATCATGAAGTACTAAAGATCACAGAACAAGTTAGCCAACTATTCTGAAAGTGACAGACCACAAGATTGATAAATGATAGTAATATTAACAATTTAGAGCTCAAGCTTGAATATCCAATTTTAGTATTAGACCAGTATCATCATTGAGCTAATATCTTAACCCACATATATCATTGGTCCAAATCCTAGATCAAACCCTAGATTATAGACAAACTACTCATGGCTAACTCACAAGCACATAGATAAACTGCTAACTCACATACTGATGGGGAGTAATACCAGCAGAGGAAGTCAATGAAGATGTCATTGAGGTTGGTGAAGAAGAGGCTGATCGAGGACGTCGGTGGCGAAGACATCATTGTGGTTGGGGAAGAAGAGACTAAGGTCACCGTGGTTTGAGAAGATAGAGACGCGGGGAGGCTGGCTACGGTGGATTTGAGTGAGGAGGCATCCAGACAGGGAGGCGGTGCCAGATCTACGTACATGGGAGGGGGGAGATTAGGGAGGAGGCGGCACTTAGGAGGCCGTGATGGATGGGCGTCAGAGGCACCAAAGTGAGGAGCAAGGGCACAAACCCTAGTGAGGCCCTATTTATAAATGGAACTATCACAGATGGTTCCATTAAAGAACCGTCTGTGATGTTAATATCATAGACGGCTCCTTTATAGAACCTTCTATGATATAAACAACATCACAGATAGTTCTATAATAGAACCGTCTGTGATATAACCTATATCACAGACGGTCCCATAATAGGACCGTCTGTGATGTTGGTATCACAGATGGTTCTATTATGAAATCATCTGTGATAGTACAACAAATCCTATTTTTCGGCTAGCGTTTCACTTGACGACCTCACAATTATAAATTTTGGCCCTTTTGCCAACTATTGCAGCGTTTCACTTGACGACCTCACAATGAATCACACCCTCAACCATTCGTTGAACCGATGGTTGTGCAATCTCGTGATTCAAACCTCCGACCGCCTGGATTCTGTTGGCGTAGCATGTCTTTGTGCTCTTCAATATACGGGGACACTTCAATCATGTGTTGTAAGACTGTGAAATAGGCTTGAGTGTACATATCCAGATTGGGAGTTATTGCTTTCCTTCCAATGGTCCTGATGCCCTCTAGTATCCTCTCATGACGAGATATAGGCATACCTATCGGTTCGACCTGAGCCATGTAATTGACACATAACTCAATGACCTCTTCGGTTGCATAACCTTCGATGATGCTGCCTCCAGTCGAGATTAGTTGCATATATAGGTCTTCAGAATTCCATGTACCTCTTGAATGGGTACACATGATGTAGAAACATAAGGCTGCATATCTTATTTCTTTCACAAGGTGGACAGTGAGGTGTATCATGATATCAAAAAATGGTGGAGGGAAATACATCTCAAGATGATATAGAGTCGTCACCACCTCGGTCTACAGAGCATCTAATCGATCAGGATAGATGACCTTCTAAGCAATTGCATTAAAGAAATAACACAGCATCATGATTTTCACTTGAACCTTGTTCGGCAAAATACTTCTAATTGCAACAGGAAACAATTATGTCGTTAGCACATGACAGTCATGAGAATTCATGCCAATTAATTTCAAATCTTACATGAAAACAAGTTTCTTCATTATGGCGGAGTAACTGGACATAATTTTCACACCATGCAACCACCGACACAGTTCAATTCTCTCGGACTTTGACAAAGTGTAACAAGCTAGGGGAAGGTACATTCGGCCTTTATCAGTCTCTATCGGTACTAACTCGATTATGATGTTCATATCGATCAAGTCACACTGTGCGTTGATACCATCCTTTGTTTTGTCATGAATGTTCAGTAAGAGACCAATCAAGCTATCACATACATTCTTCTCTACATGCATGATATCGATGTAATTGTAAACTTCTAAGTGCTCCCAGTAAAGTATGTCCCAAAATACTAACATCTTCTTCCACATGTTCTTCTAACGGGTCCTAAACTTACGTCTCTTTCTAGGTACAGCATCAATATCTTTGATTATATCGTATACCTCTTTCCTACTAAAAGGACTTGGTGCCGAGTCATCCTTTTTTCCATCAAATTGTTTCTTCATCTTGCGGTATGGGTGATACCATGCAAGGAACTTACGGTGATGCATGTACACAGTTTTGCGTGAGTTGTTCAACCACACACTCTCGGTATAATATAAGAAGTGTAGATAGGCTTTGCCTCCTTTCGTACTCAATCCCGACATGTTACTAAGGGTAGGAAAATCATTGATGGTGCAGAAGAACATGACACGCAGAGTGAAGTTCTCTCGTTTGTCTGCATCCCATACCTATACCCCTTCGTTCCACAACATCGCAAGATCTTCCACCAATAGTGCTAGATACACATCAATATCATTCTCTGGTTGCTTCGGCCCTTGGATTAGTGACATCAAAATGTACTTCCACTTCATACACAGTCAAGGAGGAAGGTTGTACATGCATACATTCATGGGTCAGGTGATATGTCGGCTGCTTATGTTACCGAAAGGATTCATTCCATCTGTACTCAACGCAAACCTTATATTCTTTGGTTCTGCAGTGAAGTCTACAATCATTCTATCAATGTTCCTCTACTGGGCAAAATCAGTAACATGTCTTATCATTCCATCTTTCTTATGCTCCTCTAAGTGCAACACATCAATCTTGCATCCTTTCGATTCACAAATAAATACTTCAAACCAGGAATTATAGACAGATACCACAGCATCTTAGCAGGAAGTCTTTACTTCACCTTGACATCTTCGCTGTCATCGGAGTATTACACTTGTATCGGGATGCTTTGCACATCGGACAAACATGTAATTCTGCATACTCTTCGTGGTAGAGGATACAATCATTCGGATATGCATGTATTCTTTCTACTTTCATTCCCAATGGACAAAGAACCTTCTTGGCTTGGTAGGTGGTTCTCGATAATACATTTCCCTCTGGAAGGATGTTCGCTAGGAGACCTAACAACATCGTGAAACTCTTGTCAGACCAACCATTGCTTATCTTCAATTTCAGCAGTTCAAGAACAGATGACTCTTGTGTATTACGACATGCAGCTCGGGAATAAAGGTTTCACTAGGTCCTCCATCAAGCCCTCGAATTTACCAAACTCTCTCTCACTATAGTTGTCTTCTGCATCGTGCAGCATCTGATGCAGATTGTCATCATACAACCTATTCTCATTGAAAGCACAATCTACAACTGGTATTTGTTGTCTCCCTCGACACCTTCCTGTATAATCTTCTCTTCACCGTGACCGGTCCAACATGCATACCCCTTTTTGAAATCCTTTCGAATTAAGCGAGGTTCGATCTGCGCTGAGTTGGCAAACATCTTCATATTATCGCAATCAATGCATGGACAGTACATATATTTCATCCCCTTCTTCAACATATCCTACTCGGCCGCTCTTCTAACAATAGTCACGCCATTAATGTACTCTTTACTCACATGGTTCTCAACGTACATCCAGGCTCGGTCCATCTACACTACGCATGTAAAAAATTAGTGTCAAATTGGATTATTAATGCTACTATAGCTAGCCAGCTACGTACTATTCATGAAGCAATATATATCAAGCAAGATTTAATATGTTGAAGTAAACTAGGGATACTGACCCATTCTTAAATTGCAAAAAACTACCAATTAAGCTAGATCTAAATCTAGGTATCATCTCTCTTTATTACAAGGCATATAAATTAGAAACAAATACTAACCTCTAATCATCAAGCTAGAACAAAGCGATCTACAAGTAGCAAGATTTACAATCGAAATGCTTCCCAAAGCCGGCCACCTCCTTTAATGCAGTGCAATGAAGATAGATCTATCGGGACTGGTCTGGCTTAGTATTAATTAATAACGCGGCATATCCTAGACACGTCCAACCACAAATCATCTGTAATACATAATTATTATAGACGATTCATGTTAATAACCGTCTGTGAACCATCACAAACAGTTCATATTAAGAAACATCTATGATGTGTGCAAATATCACAGATGGTGCCCTATGAACCGTCTGTGATGAGGCATCTAGTATAGTTTATTTTGTAGTAGTGTGTTATCTTTAATGTATATGTTGCATCTTGAAATCAACTTGTGGATAAATGATATAGACTGGGGTGAATGCAAAGTACCATGTGACCATGCCATCTGAATCCTGTGTGATCTTGTTGTTTAGTTGGTGAATTTGGGTAGTCTCACTCTGGTCAATTAAGGACTTCACTTTGTGTGCCATTGAACTAAACCCCTCGTATAACCACATGTGGTAAGTTATTGAGTTTTGGCATTGATACCTCACGCGGTAGGTTAGGTTTAGAGCATTGGATGGAGGGTGTAGCTGCTTACGAGGGCTATATTATGGATGGCTACTATCCCCAAATCCAATGATGAGTCCCCTTTCCATCTCCCTTTCTGTGTATGGAGTGGGGTGGTAAGGACCATGTTCATTAAGAGGGTCCATGTCGGGGTAGAGTTTCTAAAAGTACTTGTCGTGATCTCTTTGCCGCACACCAAAGAAAGTGTGTTCATCTCGTGGCAATATAGATCATCATGTCTTATGGGGAAGATATACAATATCTGCAGAGTGTTAATAAAACTATTTGAATAGCCATGTCCGTGGTCATGGATGAGCTTGGGAATTTCACACAAGGGGTAGATTTTCATAAAACAAAAGCTGGGAAAGAAAGTGAATGTGTTAAACGTGATGGGCTATGTGAGAACTATTTACCTATTTATTTATTTGTTATGTTGTTTCTCAAAGTTATATATATACATACATATTCCATTTTCTACACAATTTGTTGAGTACTCCATGTAGCTACCCTTGCTATCTCATCACCATCATCATCGATTGGAGAATTAGAATCTAGCCCATTGTTTGAGGAGGAGTACTACGAGGAGCATGATAACTAGGTCTTGCTCCCCAGTCGATTGCTTGCGACATGAGATGGGCCATCACTTGGGAGGTTATTTTGCCTTATATTGCATTTTATCTTATTTAGTGCTAATCCATATGTGCCTATATAAGTGACTTTGGTGGATAATTTCTAGCAAACACCCCCTAATTCTTGCCAACTTTAACCAACTTCCCTAACACCAAGTAAATTAATCATCCGACCAAAATTGACTCGTCCCAATGCCTTGTGAGTGCATCAGCCTTCTGTTTACGTGAAACAACCATCAATCCTTCTTCAATGCATTCTCGAATAAAATGATATTGCGTATCAATGTGTTTGCTTCTTCTATGAAACACTGGATTTTTCATAAGTGATAAGGCTGACTTATTGTTCACGAATAATATGAAAGGCTTAATGGTCTGTTTAGTCAATTCATGAAGCAATCTCATCAACCAAATACATTGACATGCAGCCATGAACTCCGCTTCATATGATGACAAGGCTACACTTCTTTGCTTGTGTGAGCACCAC
Source organism: Dendrocalamus sinicus (assembly GCA_036346575.1). Taxonomy (NCBI): domain Eukaryota; kingdom Viridiplantae; phylum Streptophyta; class Magnoliopsida; order Poales; family Poaceae; genus Dendrocalamus; species Dendrocalamus sinicus. Next base: position 11,507,809 of record CM070670.1, read on the forward strand.
TTGATCATGTTTCCACGAAGGTAGAACATCTTACCAGTAGTGCTTTTACGATCATCTGGATCACCGGCCAGATTGCTATCACAAAATCCTTCAAGCATTGGTGTGTTGTCGTACCTGACATATACTAGCCCATAATCCGCAGTTCCTGCTAGATACCTCTGCACATGTTTTAATGCTTACTTGTGTTGTACTATTGGTCTTTCCACAAACCTGCTAAGCACTCCAACTAAGTATGCAAGATCTGGTCGAGTATGTATCAAATACCTCAGGCAACCTATTATACTTCGAAATTTAGTCGCATCGACCAGATCTCTTGTCTCATCTTTGCCGAGTTTCAACTTAGTCTCCATGGGATACTGACAAGGGTTGCATCCTGTCATACCTGCCTTCTCAAGAATCTTCTTTGCATAATTCGACTGCTTGATTGTAATGCTATACTTACTTTGTTTCACCTCCAGACCAAGGTAGTACGTTAAAAGTCCGAGATCACTCATCTCAAACTATTGCACCATCTCTTTCTTAAACTCTTCAATCCTCTGATCACACGTTCCTGTGATAATAAGATCATCAACATATATGCCTAGTATCAGCATGTCTTCTTCTGTCTTTCTTGTATACAAAGCTGGATTCTACTTGCATCTTTCAAAACAAGATTAATCAATGAATTATCTAGTTTCTTATTCCAGGCTCTAGGCACTTGCTTCAAACCATACAATGCCTTTAAAAGTTGATAAACCTTGCTCTTGTCCCTTCATTTGAAAACCCTCTAGTTGTGATACATATACCTTCTTGGTAAGATCTCCATTTAAGAATATAGATTTGACATCCATGTGATGTACTTTCCATCCAAATTGAGCTGCAAGAGCAAATATCAATCTCACTATTTCTAATCTTGTAACTGGTGCAAACACTTCTTCATAGTCTATGCCTCTCTTCCGAACATAGCCTTTTGCCACAAGTCTTGCCTTGTGACGAACAAAGTTCCCTTCTCCATCTCTTTTCCACTTTAGCCCTATAGCTTTATGATTATGAGGCAGATCAGTCAATACCCATGTTTTATTTGCTTCTATTGAATCCAGTTCGGTTTGCATAGCAATCTTCAAATGATATTCGGTGAGTGCTTGTTGCAAACTTATAGGTTCATCTACTATTGTCAACTGAAGTTCTTCTTCCATCTTTATTGGCTCGATCAGCTTATAAATCTCAGCTAGGCTTTGATATACAGGTGTTTTGCTCGGCATTGTCTCTTTCTCTTCTTGATCACTTTGAGGAGATGCTGGAACATCCTCTAAAGCCTCCTGTTGTCTGGCAGGTGTACTTGACATCCACGCTAACCTGCACATGCAAAGACCAAAGAACATTTTTTCGGCACAAGTTCTCCAAACTTGACTGTCACCAGATGGCGCACACAAACTACAACCTCATCCATCAGTAACTACCAACCAGATCATCGACACGTTATGATCCAAATGCCATAGTTGACATGTGGTGGTCGAAATGCTGTGGTTGACACGACGCCTTGGTCATCTGTCGTGGTCGACTACCACCCTGAAAGCTTCAACAGCACGAACTCATTGACAAGAACTTTTACAAATGTAAATTCCAATGAAACCCAAATATCAATTATTCATTATCCCTAAATGCACGACCACCACATGGTCTAATAAGTAGACATTATTAAGGATTTTCTGGAATTTTCAAGTATTTTTTAATGAATTTTTATAGAAATAATATACCAAAGAAAATAAATCCAGAAAACACATAATAATACCAAAGTGCTAAAATAATAATACCAAGTGCTAAAAAAAGATTATATAATGAAGCTCATATAATAATTAATTTCTTTAGAGAGAAATTCGGTCCATTGGACTTATTTGCTATTTTGACAAACTTCGGAGTTAAATTTATAATTATTTTCATATTTTTAGCAAATTTTCTTAATTTAGTAGAATTTCAGGGTTTATTTGCAAAAACCACCAGCCAAAAATATTTCTTTTTGATTTAACTAAACTCCAGGGCTAATTTGCAAAAACCACTGGCCAAAAATATTTCTTTTTGATTTAACTAAACTCCAGGGCTAATTTGCAAAAAGGTGGTGCTGGTCGGTTTCTCTTTTATTTGGGCCAAATTTGGCCCGTGTGACCCATGGCCTTGTGGCCCATTATGGCTAGTGGCTAGGGTAACCCTAGCCACCGGGTCCTGGCTTGTGGTGGCCTGAGGGGAAAACGAGGTGATCGGGTGGGTTGGGTGCGATGGCGAAGCAGCAACGGTCGGGCGTCAAAGGCATAGGGCGGCAGTGATGGCGGTTAGGCGGCCGAGCGGCTACCACGGGCGGAGACGGTGGCTTCAGGCAGCCAGTGGCCGAGCGCCGGCGTGGGCGGTCGATGTAGCTTCGAGTGGCTGCAGCGTGCCTCAGGTGGCTGCGGCGTGCCTAGGCGACGACAGGTCAGCTTCGGGTGATCGACGCAGGAAGCGGTGGTGGGCATACGGTGAGGCGGCTGGCGCAGCTTCGGGCGGTCACGACATGCCTCGAGCGACCGTGGTGGCTCGACGGTAGCAGCCTATGGCGGCCTCTGTGGCCGAATCAAAATTTGTTATCATTGCATTGCATCACATGATTGTTTGAATCTAAACCCGATTTCAATCTATCTATGCCCACTGATCTAGGTCTTAGGTATTTAATCTACCAGACTATGTAGCAATAGATTTAATCATGGCATTACGAACAATTGAATTTCGATCTAGATTAATCTACGAGCTTGCAATGCATAACAGATTGGTTTGTGATTTCCATATCTTGCACCTTGTAGAGTGATTCATGATGATAACATGTTGAGAAATAATAAACGCCAATGCAATCCACACAACCAATCAACAGAGAATCAACAAAGAACAATTGGAGAAGATGCCAATAAACCAAGTCTTTATTAATCTACATATTGATTTCTTGTACATGGGCTTGTCTATTTATAGTAAAAATCCCTCAGGGGTAGATTGAGTATTTGCCCACAATGTATCTTTTAGGTCTCATAACCTTCTAAGTTTCATAACAAATTCGTCATGCATTACTACTGTTCGGTTAGATTAGGGCTTCTTTCTAGAGTGTTGTGCCTTTTGATTTGGGATAATTGATTATTTGCCCTAAAGCTTGTGGGCCATTGATAAAATGTCATCGAACATATTGATACAGATAAAATGCCCCAAAATTTATAAGACGATTGACAATTTGCCTGTTTTGCATTTAAATCATTTAATCCATAAATGACCCAAATGCCCTTGGCTCTTTCCTCTCATTCCTTGTTTTCTTTCTTCCCCTCGACAATCGGCCTACCTCTGGTGCTATAATAGGTGGTGAGGGTGGTGGCAATGCAGTTGATGGGGTGGGTGGTGCAGTGTAACATCCTTGTTTTCAGTGCCCTTTTGAATTTTTACAATAAAAATAACAATTTAGATTTTTCTTGAATTAATTAAAGCTTAATTTAAATATTTAGAAATTAAAAAGATTTAATGTGAATAAAAATTCATCTGTTTTTTGGGTTCCTTGTGTTACAAGGAATTTTTTTTGTATTTTCTTGGATTGTTGTGGTGTATTTGCTATTTGTTTGTGCTCAATTTGATTTAATCCAAATTTTGAAATTCAAATATCCTGGAAAACATAGAAAATCCCTCAGGACGAATTCCCAAGCTCTAGCCCATCTGGTGCCAAGCAGCCTTCCTTCATCTTATTGCTAGCCCAAGCCCATACGTCAACCAGCTTGCCCTGCACCACATGTCACCTCCGCGTGCGCCCCACGTGCCTTTTCCGCACCGATGTTGTCATATGTGACCTTTGTGTTGTCCATCTCATCTCTACTTTGTACTCCGTAACATTCCAAATTTTGTATTTTTCAAAAAGTGAGAAATTTAAAACTTTTTGTTGTGTTTTGCTGGCATTCGAATTTCTTCTAAAAGTTTATTGGGATCCTCCATATTTTGTGCTATGCAAATTAATAATAGGGAATAATCCCCAAATGCAAGTAATAACCATAATAAATAAAAGGTATGGAAATTAGAAGCAATGGATCGAATATGAATTCAAAATAAAAAAGCTCAAATTTAAATTTAAGTCAATAAAACAAAACCTAAATTCAAATTTAACTCATTAATGCAAAACTTGAGCTTAACTGAAAACCAAAAGAAAGAAATTATGATCGGGAAGTTAGCAAATTCAAAACTTGAAAAATACAAACTATGAACCAAATCTTAAATTCAACCTGAAATACAAAATTTGAAGTCGCACCGAAGAACAAAATTAAATTAAAAAAGAAAGTCAAAAATCTAAAATTGAGTTGGGCTCAGCCCATTCCCTTTTGCCCCACGTTCTCCTTTCTTTTCCGCTGGGCCTGGCCCATCCCTTCTCTTTGCAATTCTCCTGTTTTTGGCTTGGTTAGGTCGCACTTGTGCCATGCGCACACCACGGCCACGCCGGTGCCGCGCCAGCATCTGCACGCCGTGCGCCCAAGCATGGTTGTGCCTGACCTGCACCCGTGCGCCATGGGCCGCGTGCGCATTATGCCATGTCCTGAGCCAGTGTGCCGCACCCTGGCCCAACACGCTTGCCAGCTGGTCGTGTGTTGAGCCCATCTGTGGATTGTGCCGCCATGTGTCATGTTGCGCTGAGCTATAGAGGAAGTGTGCTTTGCATAAGAGAGGAATCGATTGGATTGGACTCGCCAGCGACGGTTTCTCAACACGTTATCAGCACGAATTGCTCCGTAGATCGAAGAACACGTGTGGCGCCCTATAGAGAAAGTGTGCTTAATCGACAGTGGCACAACGAATACCATCTTGAGAGAGACAAAATTCTTTCAATCGATTAGCAAGAATGTTGGCTGCTTTACAACAATCATCGGTAGCGATGCTTGTATAATAGGTTTAGGAAGAGCCACAATTATACTCCTAATAGGCACAACTTTGGTGATTCAAGAAGCCATATTGTACCCAGAATTGACTAGAACTCTCCTAAGTTTCAAGGATATTCGCGCCAACAGTTTCCATGTTGAGACTGAAGAAGAGTATGGTAAGAAATACCTGCTCATTACGAAGCGTGAAGCAAATGGAAAAAGGGTATTAGAAAAATTTCCTTCATTAGAAATTGGGCTATACTACATTAATATTAAGGCACATGTACCCTATATTGCCCTCAAAATAATATTTAGAAGCTCTGAACTCTTTTGACTCTGGCATGACAGATTAGGCTACCCAGGTATTAGGATGATGAGAAATATAATTAACAATTCACAGGGACATAATATTAATGTAAAGAATTTTTTGAATCACGAAGATTTTGTGGGCCCTGCATATGCTACCGGGAAATTAATTATTAGGCCTTCTACTCTGAAAGTGAACGATGAAGTCCCTGCATTCCTAGAGCGCATCCAAGGAGACATTGTGGTCCCATATAGCCACTATCAGGGCCATTTAAATATTTCATGCAACTCATTGATGCTTCCTCGAAATGGCCGCACGTATGTTTATTGTCTACGAGAAACCATGCTTTTGCAAAGCTGATTTTGCAGATAATTCACATTAGAAATATTTTCCCTGATCATCACATAAAGTCCATTAGAATGGACAACGCCGAAGAATTTACTTCAAAGGCATTTGATGATTATTGCATGGCAATGGGAATTACAATTAAGCATTCTGTATTGCAAGTCCACACCCAAAATGGACTAGCAGAGGCATTAATCAAGAGAATTAAATTTATTGTCCGACCGCTTTTGGAGAATTGTAATTTACTAACTACATGTTGGGGACACGCAGTCCTCAATGCAGCAACTCTCATCAACTTTAGACCATCGGCATATATCATCCATTCACCTATGCAACTAGCGCAAGGGTCAGCACCGAAAATTTCTCATCTCCAGAGGTTTGGATGCAATGTTTATGTACCTATCCCCCTGCACAACTTACTACAATGAGTCCTCTCCGAAAGACTGAGATATACGTTGGTTATGAGACAGAATCCATAATCAGGTATTTAGACCCCATGACAGGAGCATACTACCCATTTCACTGATTGTATATTTGATGAGGATAGTTTCCCGACATTAGGGAGAGGAAATCAACACCTTGATGAAAAATGTTGAAAAATTACGTGGCAAGCCACGGAAATCCATGCACATAACCCGCGCACTAGTGAAACAAATAAGGAAGTTTATAAGATCATTGACTTACAAGCATTAACAAATCAACTGTCTGACCACTTTAGTGCTTTAAAGAGTGTGACCAAGTCGTATGTGCCTACACGCAATGCACCGGAGTGGGTTGAAATACCAAAGAAAGTTGAAGGTATCCCTAATCCCGTCTAGAGGCCTCAGAATAAAAGGACGGGAACTCCGGACCCTCGAACCCTAAGTAACCAGGGTGCCCGGTGAAAAAGGATAAGAAGGACTTGACACAGCCAATCACTGAAGTTCCCCAGAACCAGAAGAGGAGCCAATTGAGACCTGGTACCAGTATAACACCTTCAGAAAAGGGCATACCAAATCTGAACATTCCAACGGAGGGAGAAATCAGCATGGATGTGTGCGCACACATTGGAGCTGAAAAACTAAAGAGACTTACCACCACAACTAGAAGTAGCGGTGAGCAGGTAGAAGCACAAGAAGAATTAACTCATGATGAAATAGCTATAAATTATGTTGATATCTATTTTGTAAAGAAAAATTGTCACAATCATCGATCTTGATCTAGAACCCGCATCGCTCGCTAAATGTAAGAAAAGATTAGATTGGGAAGATTGGAAAAAGGCAATAGAAACTGAATAATTATCTCTAAACAAAAGAGATGTGTTGGACCTGCAAGCCGCACGCCTCCCCATGTGCACCCTATGGGGCATAAGTGGGCATTTGTTCGAAAGAGAAATGAAAGAAATCAAGTTGTCAGATATAAAGCAAGGCTTGTTGCATAAGGTTTCACTCAACGACTAGGAGTTGATTACAAAGAAACCTATTCCCTTGGCATAAGTGAAATTACCTTTAGATATTTAATCTCAATGGCAGTAAACTTGAACATAGAAATGAAATAGATGGATGTAGTAACTGCATAACTTTATGAAAACTTGGATTCAGATATTTATATGAAGGTACTTGAAGGTATCCCTGTTCTAAACTAAGACAACAAATAGAAATTTGTATAATGTGAAACTCAGGAAATCACTGTATGGACTTAAGCAATCAGGTAGGATGTGCTACACTTGCTTAAGCAACTTTCTATGCAAGATAGGCTACACGAACAATGAAAATTGTCCCTGTGTATTTATACGATAATCCCAGAATAGATTTTATATAATCTCAGTATATGTAGATGATCTGAATATCACTGGGACTATGAAAGACATAAAGGAAGCAAGTTCTTACTTGGAATCAGAATTTGAAATGAAAGATTTGGGTAAAACCAAATATTGCTTAGTCTTGCAGCTTGAGCATATCCCTAAAGGAATATTAGTACATCAGTCAGCCTACTCCCAGAAGGTGTTAGAAAGGTTCGGCTTTGAGAAGGCATACCCATTGAAAGTACCGATGATCGAGAAATCTTTACAGCAAAATAAGAATACGTACCGACCTAGGGAAGGGGGAAGTCCTGGGACCGGAATTCCCATACCTAAGTGTAGTAGGAGCACTTATGTATCTAGCAAATTGTACTAGACTGGACATTATATTTGCCGTAAATATATTAGCAAGGCATGGTGTAGAACCTACCAAAAGGCATTGGTAGGGAATAAAGGACATTTTCTAATATCTTCAAGGAAGGAAGGATCTTGGATTATTCTACAGAAAAAACCAAGACTCGAATATAACTGGCTATGCAGATGTAGGGTACCTGTCGGACCCGCATACCGCAAGGTCACAAACAAGTTATGTATTCCTATTTGGTGAAACCACAATTTCATATAAATCGTCTAAGCAAAGTCTTGTAGCGACTTCGACAAACCATTCAGAAATCATAGCGCTATACAAAGCCGCACGAGAATGTGTTTGGCTTTGACGAATGATTCACCACATCCAGCAGTCATGTGGGTTAAATATCATGTAAGCTCTCATAATTATCTATGAAGATAATGCAGTTTGTGTTGCACAAGTGCAGATGAACTATATGAAGAGTCATCTCACAAAGCATATCAACCCTAAGTTCTTCTATGCTCATGAATTGCAAAAGATGGATGAAATTAAGGTATTGCATACTAAGTCATTTGAAAATATTGCAGATTTATTCACTAAGTCACTCCCAGCATCTAGTTTTGAAAGATGCGTACGAGGAATTGGAATGATGAGACTTAGATAGGTACATAATTCAGGGGGAGATTTTTCCCAAGCTCGTTATTAAAACTTGATCACGAAGATCGAATACCCAAAGAATAAATCCTGTAGATTAAATAAAATTGGGTGGATTGTACTCTTTTTTCCCTTGATGAGTTTTCCTAAAACTTTCTCGACCAATGTTTTTAATGAGGCAATTCGTGCAACACATCATAACATGTATCATTGTATTCTTTCTTCAAATTTTTCCACTGGGTTTTTATGGAGTTTTGATGGGGCATAAACGTGTCAGATGAGTGCCCATGGGGGGTGTTGGGAAACCTAGCTCTGGGCTTAAAGCCTTGGCCCATGGTGGGCACCTCACCACTAGGCTATATATAGAGTCCTATTGGCTATTTTGTACATACATAATAGAGAAAGCAATAAGAAAAATAACAGGAGTTCTCCCACCTATCTTTGTATTTCCAATCTACTATTTGCATTACTCTATTATTGATCTGTCTCTTTGTATAGGAGAGAAATCGATTGAACTGGACTCACTAGCGACGGTTTCTCAACACTTATATAGCATAACTTTCAATCGGCATCCGTTAAATACACTAGAGATGCTCTAAGTCCTCTGGCACGGCAAAACCTCTCTGGGACCGGTAGAACCAAACACTGGAGGTGGCCTAAGGTGCAGGGAATCCTGATCGGTATAGGACAACTGCTTTCCCAAGCTTCAGGATCCTTAGGAATTTTTTGTACGAATAATCTATTTTTATTCGAAATTACATAAATATACCCGCGGGAAATTTTTTTTTTACAAAAATAGGCTCCAGTCGCCCAATGGGGGGTGACTGGAGCTAATCGCCCAACCAGGGGCCGACAGAATCCCTGTCGCTCTACCCTCGGGCGACTGATACCAGTCACCTCCCCATTGGGCGACTTACATGTAATTGCCCCCCCATTGGGCGACTGCACTCAGTCCCCTGTGAATTTTTTAAATTTTGTCAATTTTGTAGTTTTAAACTGAGGAAAAATCTGGTAGAGTCGTAATAAAAGTTTATGTTCATTGTATGTTGTAGGTGCATAAAAAAATTTGGGAAATTTTTTAGGAATGATTGACCGTAGAATGATCAGTACATACAATGGTAAGTGATATTTTGATGTTACTGAGAATTCGAGTACGGAGAGAACCAGTATGTTAATATTGTTAAATGACTTGCTATGTGAATCATTGAATGCGAAAAGATAAGATAATAAGCTTATCTGAATAGGAATAAACTTCATAATACAGTTGGGAGTAACATGCCGCGTACTTTTTTATTACATGCATAACATATAGCATCATGTGCGACTAACCCACCCAACTGCTCGTACGACCTACTGTGTGGACCGGGGCCACTTTCCCTTCCTTGCCCGCTCGGTGTTGAACTCCTCCGTGGCTTCTTTTGCCTTAGCCGCCATTTCCCTCTTTCTCTCGCGCTCCCTCTCGCGAGCCTCCCGCTCCCTACGCGTGCACGCTTTGAGATGAGCTTTCGTCCTGCGTTGTATATGCAGGGTTTGCTCGTTCTTGCGATGCTCCTCCTCCCACAACTCCGATGACCTTGCGACATTCCACTCCTCGAAGTCGAGTGCCCATTGGTCCGCAGGGTGGATCTCAAGATCGATCCATTTGCGGTAGCCACATAGGGGTTCCGGGGACTGTAAATATAGGGGAGAGATTGTTAGTGCGTGCTGTGAAGGAGAAAAGGTACGGGAAAATGGTGCATGTGGTCCTTACCGGCTGCCGATAGGTTGCGGTTATTATCACGAGCCATAAAAATATTGCATTTTAACTAACAACAAATACAACTAGTAAGTAAGAAAACAGAGCAATACTAAGCTACCAGTACAACACCAACTACATTACAGAAATGGGGATGCAACATAGCAGTTTTACAAATGGTACATGAAATTTAGTTGTAGTCTGCAACAACTACTGATCAGCACATGCATTGCATCGGCTAGCTGTGTGCCCCTCCTGACCGCATCGCCTGCAACGTGCACCAGATGTTCCAGCTTGCGATTCATCCATATCATTTCTAATATGCCGGCTCTGTCGCCGACTCTTCCCACCCTTCAGTATGTTAACATCTGGAACTCAGATCCTCGCTGCAATGTCCAACGTGGCGAAGTTTCTGACCACCCTGAACCCCCGAAGCTAGGGGTGAAAACGGATCGGATACGGACGGATAATGCCTCTACCATATTTGTTTTCATATTTTTTTTCGGATACGGATACGAATATGGATAACTCGAATACGAATAATATCGAATACAGATACGGATCGAATATGAATCGAAATGAATACGGTTACAAATATTTATCGGAACATGAAAACCTCTTAAACTATACATCCAAAATTAACAAAAATACGTAAATAGTTCATCTTGTCAAAACATTCATGAAATCTAAACAAGCATAGTCTTTTCATCCACAATGAAAATATACCCAATAGTCGATCATAACATAACTACATAAGTAACAACAACGTGCAATTCATGGAATACACATGATGACATGATAGCAATTTGAACAAACATAAGAACATTTCAATCCTCCATTTCATCCAACAAGTTGTAACAGCACAGGTTTTTATTAAAATAAATAAATAAAAATTAATTAAAATAAAATTTAAATTAAAATAAGTATTTTTGTTGCTAAATTTTATTTTTGGGTTTTGCCCTGGATTTTCTGTTTTTGAAAAAGCCTGATTTGATACATTAAATAAAATGATATTTTGATTTTCTATAAAAATCCTACTTTAAATTAATTATTTGGAGTTATTTGGCTTTTATTTGGTTTCCTGGATTTTCTGGAGTTTAAAGGTCTACTTTTGAAATTAAAAAGTATTTGTAAGTATGAAAATTAAATACCAACATTAGTTGGAAATATTTTTATTAAGTCCAAAATGTCACCAGGAACTTCTGTGAATTTTCCTGGAATTTTTGGAGTTTATTTCATATTTTTCTGAGCTTAAATGAATTTCCCAGGCTTTTCTGAAATCCAAAAATCAAAAATAAAAACTAAAGTCCCTCCCCTCCCCTCGGATATCCGTTTTCGTATTATCTAGATAATCCGTATCCGTATTCGATGGATACTAGGCTTATTGTATTCGTATCCGTATCCAATAAAAAAATCCGTATCTGTATCCGATCCGAGAACTATCCGAAAAAAATCCGATCTGACACAATCCATATCCGTATCCATCCGGATCCGGCGGAAACTAACCGATCTGTTTTCACCCCTACCCGGAGCTCCCTACACCAAGCCTGCAGTACCCTCTCCTTAAAGAAGTACTCCAACATGAAGTTCAAAGGATCCATGCCCTCGGTCTCACATGCTGCGAGGACATGAGAGCATGGCTTGCAGCTAGGTTCATTTGCATGATCTCTAAGGCATACCTCGTGGGTAATAAGGGAACGAGCCGTCCCAAATCCAGCTCTATCATGGAGTATCACGTCGAAACAATGCTCCCTATTGCCCATGACCTGCACTGTGTGCAATTAACCTTTCTGTGCCTTTGTCTCTATGTACGCCGTAATTTTTGACGAATACAGGGCTCGGGGATTGGCCGCATGAAGTGCGGCACTCGCGTGCCTCTCCCTGAAGTAGCCGATTGTGCTGTGATGAACACCTTCCACGATGGCGACAAGGGATTGAGAACGGAGGCCCCTGAGAACCCAATTGTACACCTCGGCAAGATTAGTTGTCATTATGCCGTACCTTGCGCCATCTGTGTCGTGCAACAGCGACCACTTCTCCAATGGTCCCCCCTCGATTCACTGCGTGAAGCACTTGATGTTTCGTGAGCTCCTCCTTCTTGAACTGGCTGGGTTAAGCTCATCGAGTGCTGGCAAGCATTACGGTTGTGCCGCCCCAGGAATGACCGGCCCGTTGCTCCTCTCTTCAACGTTCTTCTTGGTGTGCTCATCCAACAACGCCCACAAAACATCAAATTTCCTCCACTGGTTCTGCCTAGCTAGCCTCTTGAATAGCTTCATCAAAGGTTGTTTCAGGAATTGCTTGAAAAGGTTAGCCCCTAAGTGACGAATGCACCACCTGTTCCTCATGTCCGGCCAAGAAAAAGGCTCCTCGGGGTCTTGCTGAAGTTTTCTTATAGCCTTTATAATACCGGCGTGGCGATCATGGATTACTCACACACACCAGGACGAGTGCCGATAACTCCAACCCTGACATGTCTGAGAAACCATAGCCAGCTCTCTTAATTCTCACTTTCCACAAATGCGATGGCCAGCGGCAATATTTGGTTGTTGCCATCAATGTCTATGGCTGTCAGGATCTGCCCCTTGTATTTGCCTGTCAAGAAGGTCCCGTCAACTGAGATCACTGGCAGCATGTGCCTGAATGCTTCAATGCAAACACCAAATTAACAAGGCTCTCTGCAACACCGCATATCCTGGTGGACTTGTGGATGGCTTGTCTTGCACTGCGATATACATTCCCGGGTTCTTGTCCTGCAACACCTTAAGCATACGAGGAAGATTGTCGTACGCCGCCTTGAAAGACCCGAAATGTTTTTCCAACGCCTTCTGCTTGACACGCCACGCCTTCGCGTAGCTAATCTTGTACTTGAATTTATTCTCGATAGCTACCACAATATGCGTGGCCTCCATGTCTTTGTTCTCAACTATTTCTACATATATCAAATTGGCTATAAAGGTGGACGTTAGGTTACGATGTCTCACCAAAACACTGTTAAGAATGCAAGAGTGCGGCTCCACCTTTGACACAATCCAGTGAGTCTCATACTTGGGTCTATGTGCGTGCACCCTCCAAGGACAACCAGCATGCTCGCACTTCACAGTGTACTGCTCCTAGCTTGATTTCACGACATGAAATGTCCGCAGCATTGAAAGGGCCCACAACTTGATGGCATCCTACAATGCTTCCTTGTCAGCAAACATAGAATGCAACCGAACCTCTGTCTCATGATACTCCCACGCTGATTCATGCTCATCATGTGCGGAAACACCTCAGCTTTAAACCGGTTTCATTCCTGCGGGATAGGAACTTCATCCTCATCCAAACTGTCCTTCTCGTCCTGTACAGCTTCCTCTTCAGCCCATGCCCTTTGGTCATCACAGTCCATCTGCCACACGATGTACTCAATATGCTCCCCTTCATCGGCTTGTCCAGTTCCCTCTGTATGGCATGACCATTGTACCTCTCCTCCATGTACCGCATCGGCTTCATCACGAGCAACTTGATCTTCTTCGCCAACATGCGGCCCGCCCGAGCTGCTAGCACCTCCCGGAGCAAGGGCGGACGCATGAGCTTGCGCAACTGCTTCTAGTGAGCACGGTTGCACAAGCAGGACACACTCGAATCCACAGCACCGACACTCTTGCACAAAGCCCTTCCACGAAGCAGGCGCACCAATGTCTTCAACTTCCATTTGATGTCTGTGGGAGACCGGCTCCAAAGCCCTTGCACGACGACGCAGCACACCTCGGGGTCCAACAAAAAACTCCAGGTTAGCTAATGCAGCACATTGCGATCCTAGCATTCTCATTATCCGGATGTACGAGAGTGACTTACGGAAAACCGCTCAAATCCACACCATTCGGACCTTCACGAATGGTTCTAGCACTGTAATGCACTCTCAATGTAGTGGCTATTGCCATTGTTGATGTCGGCCTACATATATATTTCAATTTTGTGACATGTCAAATAACATCGCACAATACTAAACTTTCTATACTAAAAATTGTGCTAAAATTTCTATACTACAAAATGTTCCACACTAAAAAATGTATACTAAAACTTTTCTATACTAAAAATGTACTAAATGTTTTACATCTACAATTTTTACTAACACTAACATTTCATAAAAATAGTACTATAAATACAATATACTCAAAAAATACCTAGATATGAGGATCTAAATGGATAGAATAGCTTCCACCCCCTCATTCCTCCCTTACCTCCTCCTCTCCTCATATCCTGTCCTCCTCTCCCTCTCCTCCCCCTCTCCTCCCCCTCTCCTCTTCTACCCCTCCTTTTCTTCCCCTCCTTCCTCTCTTCTTTTTTAATCTTCTCTCCTTTCTTCTCTGCGTGCGGAATGAGTGAAAAAAAATTGCTAGGCAGTGGGCGACGGCATAGTGTGCTGCCTTAAAACCCCCTGTTGCCCTGGCGTTGGACGACTGCAACTTTAGTTGCCCAACGGTATAGCGATTGCAACTCCAGTCGTCCAACGCTCGGGAGCCGTTGCCATATTCCCCACGTGTCGCCTTCCAGTTGGGCGATTAGCTCCAGTCGCCCCCATTGGGCGACTGGAGCCTATTTTTATAAAAAAAATTTCCCGCAGGTATATTTCTGTAATTTCAAATAAAAAATAAATTATTCGTACAAAAAATTCGGATCCTTGGCAGGCACGTTCAATTCAGTTTTTTATTTTCTAAGATATTTATTTAATAAATAAGAAAAAGAGAGAGAAAATATAAAACGTTATTATATCTCTATAAATAATACAAAGAGGAAAAAATCTTATTAAGAAACTAACGTCTGAAAGCTAGAAGACTGAAACTATTTGAAACAAGAACACAATTGCATATACAGTTCTTTCCTATCTTTGCAATTTTCAATTTTTCCAGCTCATTTCTTTCTCGTGGATCAAGAGTTTGATAAAAAAACCATTAGCTTCTCTTTATTGCTAAGAAATCTGTCCAGAATGCCACAAACAAATTTTTCACCTGTTTGAGTTCTATTCATGTTTTAGGTTTATTTACAAATAAATTTCCTTTTCACTATCGAGGGCTGGCGTCACCAATAGCTGCTGAAGAGTGAAAGACACACTCTCACAATAGATACGTTCATTGCAGTTGCCGCTGTTAAAAAGGTGCCAAGCTGCCTACAAAATTCCAGAGGAAAAAATGGAAATGAGAGAAAATTGAATCGACGGCGAAACTACCATAGGAAATACAGAGTAACAACACAGAAAAATGCCAGATTGAATTGGGAGCAGGAATTGCAAGTTTGCAACAAATGGAAAGAACATTTTAACAGAACGACCACCAAATAGGGGACAGAGTTTAGAGATTAGGCAACCGATAGCAGAATCGCCAAATCTTGCAGGCAAATTCGGGAGTGACAGCACGGCTACGGATGAGCCAATCAGTCCCGAAATATGATATTTTTGACAGAGGTTATCATCACAGGTCTCCATCGCAAATCCATAGCAACAATGCAGCAAAAACCCTAGATCGAAACATAATGCTAATTTACGAGTTAACAAACAAATTGATGTCAAGAGAAACATCGTTGTTGGATTGGCCTCAGAATTGCAGAATGGCAACATGGCTACATAGGAGCCAGTCAGTCCCGAAAGATGGTATTTTGTTGGAGATTCTCATCACCGGCCAAACATGCCCATCGAATGCATCGCTCGAGTCTAATGTAACAATGACGCAAGAGAGCAGTCTATTCAGAAATCAGAAACCAGCAATCCTACATTACAGACCAAACCTGAACCATGAAAACGAAGCAACTTTTTTGGAGATCTGGTGGCAAGGACATCAGAATTGCAGAATTGGCAGCATGGCACGCGGGCGCGCCAATCAGCCCCGAGAGATGGTGTGTTTTGATTGTGTTTTTTCATCACAGTCCAGACAGATCACCGTTCACACTCATCACAGACGAAACAAAGAACGAAACCATCAAGAAAAAAAAGAAGAGGTGAAACGAAAAAACCAAGAGCCCAACTCATCATGATCTGAAAAACAAACCAAAAGGGCGAAAAAAACAACAGCAAGAACAGCGGCACACCACGCTCAGGTCCGAGGAGTAGCAGTATCAGGCGGTGGATGCATACATAGGGAGGCGGAGACCTGGCATTGTTGCGGCGGCGAAAACCCTAATTAGCCAGGGATGGCGTAGGGAAGGGGAGGTGGTTTCTTAATAGGAGACGGGGTTCAGGTTCTGGCTGTCAGATTTGGATCGTGCGGCTGACCAAGGGGATGAGAGAATCATGGTCCAGCCCAGCCCGTTTAATTCCGTCTGTGCCGGCCCATGTCAGTTAGGTTCCAGACAAAAGTATGAACAACCCAGTCCACACAAAACCGCCCGCATACGCTTCCGATTGACAAAACAATCAACGGCAATTAATTTCAAAAGGTTAAATTGCACTACAGGACATTAAGAGCAAGTTTAATAGAAGAGGTGGCTGCCACCTCTAGGACTAGCCAAATAAGCAAAAAGAGTACAAGTGGCTCATGGTGGAGGTAGCTAATACAATAAGTTGAGTAGAGGTTACCTCTACTAAAACACTCAAACATTTAATACTTGCATAAATATATCAAGGGTCACCTCTTGCATGAGGGGCAGCTTGCCTCTCTCTCCTCGTATGATGTGCTAGAGGTCACCTCTTGCATGAGGGGCAGCTTGCCTCTCTCTCCTCTTTTCTCTCTCTTCCACTTAGGATTGTGTTGACGTGGATTTCGCTAGAGGCGACCTAGTCAGTATTATTGTACTTGCTGTAAGCTTGTTACTTTGGTTCAAGTAGATCACAGAACTCCAAAAATGCATGTTTAGGTTATAAACTTGTTTAAATAAGTAAGTGAAGATCATTAGCAGGCCGGCCTGGTTACAATAATGACATGGCAACGCCACCGTGGCAAAGCGGGTATGTGTTAACTTGTGGCCACTGTAGTTTTCATTGAACCAAAAATGCATGTTTAGGTTACTAAACTTGTTTAAATAAGGCCCCGTTTGGCAGAGCTCTAGCTCTAGGAAATCTGTAGATTTCCTAAAGCTGGTCATCTGTAGCTCTAGGAAATCCTGGATCTAGAGTTGAAGGCATGTTAAGTGCATTTACATGACTCATTTCATTTATATTATATATTAAATAAAAATATTTAAATCACTTTAATTTAGTCAACAAACTATAGATCCAGTATAGATCTCGGAGCTAGAGCTGTGCCAAACGGGGCTTAAGTCAGTGAAGATCATTAGCAGGCTGGCCTGGTTACAACAATGACATGGCAACGCCACCGTGGCAAAGCGGGTATGTGTTAACTTGTGGCCAGTGTAGTTTTCATTGAACCCCAACATTAGACACCCTTCATACTTGCACCTACCCAATCGTAATACTGGCAACTAGAGGTGGCCAAAGGGCCATGCCTACCAGCCAGATACACAGCCCGCTACTGCAG
This sequence comes from Dendrocalamus sinicus, assembly GCA_036346575.1. Classification (NCBI taxonomy): domain Eukaryota; kingdom Viridiplantae; phylum Streptophyta; class Magnoliopsida; order Poales; family Poaceae; genus Dendrocalamus; species Dendrocalamus sinicus. Next base: position 11,525,310 of record CM070670.1, read on the forward strand.
GCAGGCATGAGCCAGGCATGGCACGGCCCACGACAGTTTCATGTCAGGCTAGCACGACACAAGATGCTGGGTCGTGCCTGGGCCGTCGCCCCAACCGAACATGTTGGCATGGGCATAGTAGGCATGGCATGGCCGGGTTGGCACGGGAGCTTGTTAGGCATGTTAAGCACGGTTAGCCCGTTAGGCACAGCCTGCTAGGCATGAAAATCCGACCGTTAGGCATGCTTAGCCTGATACGGCACCCGTTTGGTGAAAATGTGGCCTATTTAGCCTAAGAAATGGTTGAATTTTTGAAATTGCTAACCATTTTATAGTCGTTTGGGAGTTTAAAATACAAAAAACTCAAATTTTCTCTATAAATAGGAAGCATACCCCCTCATTAAGCTACACTCAAACCTACAATCTCTTCTCTGAATTCTCTTATGAAAATTTCGATACACTTTGTGATAATTTGGCAAAATTCAAAATATTTTTGCCAAAAATTTGAAAATTCGAAATCCAGCTACAGTTAAGAAAAGAGATAACAATACTAATTTTCATATATTTATGTTGTTCTTACATTTCTTTGTTGTGATGTAAAATAGGTAATAGTGTAAACTGCTATTTACATTTTGCAGTTTTCCACAATTCTCCATATAAAAGTTTTGATAATTTTCCTATGAGTGAATACGGAATTGATTTGGAAGATCTTTCATCCCTCGGGAATGAAACATCTCTGCCTCTGCCTCCACTTCAAACGAGAGAGCAGACCTTGACTATACCATCGTTAGGCTCTACGAGTGTTGCTGCACCATATCAGTCATCCTGTAGAATAAGCCTTGCATGTATGTATAATTACATCTGCATGCACAACTTGATGAGTACTCTATGTGCTCACTCTTGCTATGACAATGCTACTTAGTTGCTGGAGGACAAGGTTACATCATCACAGATGAGCTATTTTCTTAAGGGGTATCTTGAAGATCGCAGAAACTAGGTCAGGCTACCCCAGTCGATTGTTTGTGGGCATATAGATAGTCTACATTTGAAGTTATCTTTATTTCTTCCACCATAGTTTAGTTGAGTTATTTAGCCATTGAGGCTATTAGTTGCAAGCTTTTACCCTAATGTCACTACTTTGATAATAAAAGTATTTGTTTATTTCTTAGTCATTCATGTGTATGGAATGATATTTCATCTATGTTGCCACTGTGTACACTAGTATGATCTTCGACTAGTGCAGTATACACGGAGGGTCTAGATTTCCATATTCGGGTCCTGACAAAGAAATGTAATACCCCAGCCCGTTAGTGTGAAGGCCCACATGGTCCATGTGGAGTGGTGTTGGGATTAGTCCTACATTGCTTGTCTAATAAAAGTTGTAGTAGCATATAATGCCTATTGGAGTCTAAAAGTAGCACCTACGAGTTTACCCTTTTACATGAAGTGAGGACAAAAGTGTAAGTAGGGTACTATGCATGTGTGGACTCGCCCCATGGTGGGCTGGGCTTTGAGCAGATTTTGGGTCAAGGTGTTACAGAGGGCATTTACAGCACCAACCTTCGTTGCACAGGCGCATGTGGGACAAGGGTGCATGCATATGGTGCATGACACGCATGGGTCAAGAGTGGACACACGACATGGCATATGTGCTGGCGCTAGATGCTTGGACGTGCACCAAGGGGTGGTTCTGGGCATTTTCCATGTATATGGTGCACTGCTGAGGGCATCAGCCCTTAAGGGCGTGAATATAATACCACAGCCCGTTAGTGTGTAGGTCCATGTAGCCTATGTGGAGTGGTGATTGAATTAGTCCCATATTGCTTGTCTAATGTGAGTTGTAGTAGTATATAATGCATGTTGGGTCTAAACGTAGCACCTCCGGGTTAACCTTTGTACATGAAGTGAGGACAAAAGTGTAAGTAGGGAGCAATGCATGTGTGGGCCCACCCCGCGGTGGCTGAGCTTTGCGGATTTTGGGCAAGGGTGTTTAGCCATTGAGCCCAATCTTCCTCCTCGGTAATCCATTTCCAAATTATTCTAGACCAGAGCTATCAGGGCCCAAATATGCAAACCCTATGTATACCGCTCTAGTCCAGGATTACGCTAGTGCACAAAGTGGCAGTATAGATGAAATATCATTCCATACACACGAATCAATAAAAACAAATAAATACCTTTATTATCAAAGTAGCAACAAAGCTTGCAATTAATAGCCTCAATGGCTAAACAACCTGATTAAACTGTAGCGGAAAGAATAAAATAATCTTCAAGTGAAGCCCATCCATGTGCCCACATGCAATTGACTGGGGTAGCACGACCTTGTCCTTCTCAATCCTTGACATAGTAGTCTTCATTGAATAGTGAAGTGTAACTGGTGTCTTCAACAACTGAGCAACATTTTTGTATAGCAAGGGTAAACACATGGAGTACTCAGCAAGTTCTGCATGCAAATACAATATATAGATGCAAAGCTTGAACATAGGGAATGGCTAACTTGGCTAGTTTTGCAAAAAGCTAAATTTAACATGTAAATATAGTAAATAGATTGAAAACATAATTTGGTAAAATAGGCAAAAAAGGTAACAATATCTCACATAGCTCATCCATCAATTTCACCTAGCTTTCCTTCCCAAGTTTTTTGTTATGAAAATTTAACCATCATGTGTAATCCTTAAGCACGTCCATGACCGTGGACATGGCTATTCGAATAGATTGATTTAACACACTACAAAGGTTGTATAATTTTTTCCACATGATATGTTCAACTTATAGTGTCCGTACACATGCTTTCTTAGGCGAGCAACTAAGAGGATCATAACAAAACCTTTCAAAAACTTTGCCTTAGTACTGACTCCTCCCAATGATCCTAATCCTCTCCACCCACACCCCTTTACCCAGCACTGATGGGCAAAAAGGGGAAACCATCCATATGATGTAACCCCTACCACAATGGATCACACCATCCACCCCCCTTCACCAAGCCTATCCTACAACCTGAGGAGTCAATATCAAAACTAGGCCCATTCCATACTAGGCATGTGATTGTACGATTATGGCTTAGTTCAATGGCATACAAAGTTAAGTCCTTAAATGATCAAGGCGATGCTATACAAATTCTCTAACCATTCCACAATTCACGAACTTTCCACAAACCACAAGTACACAGTTCTTTCAATCACCTTAGTCTAAACCGCTTATTCACCCTTGATGTTAAAGTGCAACATATGCCATCAAAGATAACACATAGTGTACAAAGTTATTCACAAAGCCATTCCATATATCACTAATCAAATTTACTTTGATTCGAAAACAATATTCCATAATTCCCAGCATGGCTAAGCAAACTAAACCAACCCATGTTGGTTGTACAATAATGGCCAACAATAATAACCATCCTATGGTGATAATGGATCATGGCATACAAATGACAAGGTAGATAAATAGCAATTGGGACAATAACTACATCCCAAGGTATTTTTAATAAAAAGCAATGCATGATAATTTAAATGCAAAATAATTTTATGAAACAGGGTTCAACCTAATCAATGTTGCACAACTTGCCATGCTCTAATGTTCCTATTCTTCACTCTCCCATTCTTTGTCCTTTGGCTTTCTTGCTGACGATGTCTAATGAGAGAAAATCCAAATAAAAACGAAACTAGAGAGCAAACAAATTACAAAAATTAATTAAAATTCACCACAAATGAATCATGCTTTTAGATGAATTTAGATACTTGAATAGGCTCAATCGAGTTCATATGAGAGAGAATAGGCTCTTGAAAGTTGGATCAGCAAAGAAATTCGAGAAAAAGAAAGAAGAGAGAGAGAAAACAGAGGCTGATAAGTGGGCCAAGGAATATTTTAGGAATCTTTCTTTTTCTAGATTTTGGAAAATCAGATGAGGATGACAAGTGGGCTCACGCTCCATGGACCGAGTCCACAAACTGAGATATGGGTTCACTATGGGCTAGGTTCACATAATAGGAACCTGACATGTGGGGTCCACAAGTTAAGGGGTTGGCTCATGGTGGACCAAGTCCACAAATGGTTTAGATCTGGGTTTGGGTTTGGATCTACCACACAAGTGCTAACAAGGCTGCACACATAGGCATTTGTGCTGAGGTGATTGCCACGTGGATGACAGTGGGCACAAAAGTTAACATGGCAGGATCGATGGTGGCAATGGGACAATGATGGCAACAGTGAACGACAATGATCAGCAATGGTTCAAGGACACCAGAACGATCCTGAGGCCATGGCAAACTAGTCCATCAGCTTGGATTGGTTAGAGGGGCTCAACGCGGTGGTCAATAGTGAAGTGAGCGGTGATGCTAGCTCGACTCGATGGCACAATGGCAAAGAGGAATTTGGTTTGCAATTTATAAGTGCGCATTAGCATCCTGGGGTCTTGGCAATCCTAGAGGGCTATGCAAGGAGACTAATGGTCACTGGCGGCAAAGACATGGTGGTAGCAATGGCGGAGCTAGCTCGATGAAGGTGGCAGGGCTACGGGGCTTCTCCCGTGAAAGTAGTGAGTGCATGGAAGAGAACACGGAATTGAGAAGATAGGGGACGAGATGGTGGAGATGAAGACTCACCGATTGCAAATTTGGGTGGTGAAGAGACATGGCCGCTAGGAAGATGATGAGCTCGATCTCAACGACGGATGCTCCTCGCTTCGTTTCATTGGGGGTTCTCAATGAGAGGGATCAGGAACACATCATGACGTGGATAGATTCAACGGAGACATAGTGAATCCATGAGGTGGCGAGCTCCTTCCTTTGGCTCCAATGGTGGCGACTTCTTCTTCATTAGATTTTGATGGCTACAGCTAAGGTTTTAAGGCAGCACCTTGGGGTAACGAGAACGGAGCAAGGTGACGCTATTTATAGCCTTGACTAGGGTTGGGTAGCATGGCATGCATGTCAAGGAGATCAAGATAGCGATGAGCATGACATGGCTACAGTGTCTAGGATGGAGACGACGAAGCTGACAGGCATGACCCACCTGTCGATAATAGTACGTGAGCGCATGGGTGAGTGTGACATACCAAATTTTCCTTTATTTTAATTCCTTTTTTGGGAATTTTAAGTCCCCTTTTTTTGTTTTTGCCTTGTTTTAAAAGTTAGTGAGTTTGGGAGAATTTGTGATCAAAATAAGTTTAAATGCTTTTATTTGGGTTCCTTGCATTTTTCTAGATTTATAGGATTTTTCTGGGATTTATTTGGATTTTTCTGCTATTTTCTAAGCCTAAAAGTCCTTATTTTAGAAAATCAAAAGGAAATTAAAACCAGCCCTCCTCCTCGGCCGACACGTGGGCGGCGGATGCCGCCACGTCGCCACCTCCATCCCGCCTCCTTCCTCCCCGCGCCACGCGTGCGGCCCAGATAGCGGCCACGCCGCCCCGGCCCATCTCGGCCACCCCTCGCCCACTTAACCCCCGCCCCATCCTGGCCGCTCGTTCACCTCCGCCCATGCAATCTCGGCCGCTCCCTTCCACTTAAACCCCACACTCATCCGCCGCCGTCCGATCGCCCGCCCCGCGATCTCACCCGTCCGTGCCCCCTCCCTCCCCTTCTCCACTGACGGGCCGACCCCACCCGTCGGGCCCGTCCCCTACCTCGCGCCGCCGCCATGGCCGTTGGCCGGCTCTGCCCTAACCGGCCTCCTCCCACTTATCTCTTCCGCGCGCCGCCTCTCCCTTCGTGCACCGCAAGCCCGCGCCCACCTCTCCCCTGTTTTCCGCGCACGTCGCCTACTTTCCCCACCCGCCTGGACTCTATCCGCAGCTAACCGCCGCCCACCTTCCCGCTTTCTCCGGCGAAGAATCCCGCCGCGCCTCCACCCCCTCGGCCCTATAAAAGCCACCCCCGAGCACCATCCTTCCCCACTCCACCTCCCATTTGCTTCCTCCGGCGCCCGAGAGCTTCCCCACCGCGCGCCTTCTCTCCGCCGCGCCACCTTCTCCTCCGGCGAGGATTGCCGCGCGAGCGCCGCCCGAAGCCGCCGAGGCGCCCGAAGCCGCCGCATCGCGCCGAGTCCCCTCCGCCTCTTCCCCGTGCCCAAGCGCCGTCGGAGAGCCCCGTCCGCCGGTACCCGAGCGCCTCCGTCGCCTCCACCTCGTCGCCGGCCACCTCCGTCCACCGCCGAGCTTCGCCGGAGGTATAGGCTTGCTCCCCGCGCGCCCCACTTCCCATTCCCACCCTCGCCGTCCTCCGCCGTGGCCGCTGCCGCCGGCGACCCTAGGGACCCGTGCGCCCCGCCGGTGACCGCGCCACCTCAGCCGGCCCGTGCTGGCGTGTCAGCCACATCGGCGCCACCCACGCACCAGGCCGTCCCGTCAGCGCCACCCGCACCTCCTTGCCACGTCGGCCACCGCCCCTTCCGTGGACCCGGTCCATGGACCGAGGCCCACATGTCAGCCAGCCCAACCCCTAGATGACGTCATGCTGACACAAAAACTCAAGTTTTCCCGTAGAAATTTAATTCGGCCGAAAATGATTTTGGTGCTGACGTCATAATCCTCAATTTCCCGTACAAAAATAATTCCAATATTTCCTTTTATTCTTTTTCCCTGAATATAAACTTTCCAGAGCCCGTTCTTCTTCGTTTGGACTCCGATTTAGCCCAAACAAATTTCTAAATTCATCAAAAATTCCCCTCTACCCACTCCTAGCCTCAATTTGAATTTTTGAGTTTATTTGAATTTGTTTTGAATTTATTTTGAGTTTGGAGGGTTATTTTCACGTGTAGATTACGACGATTCTGAAGATTTCCTCGATGACGGATCTCACCAATTCGAAGAGCAAGGCAAGTCACCCTCCTTGATCATGTTGATCCCAGAATTGCAAATAAAATTATGTTGATTTAAATTATATTGCATGCAAATTTCTATTCAATGTATTTCAATTCAGTTTTAAATTTAGTTATTGCCTACTTGTTAATTCCTCATTGATTTTGAAATCCTCGATACTTTGTAACCCTAGATCAAAACTCTGGTTAGATCAATAGAATGGCTAGAGAAAACTTTATAGTTTATGCTTAGCCTTGCATAGATGAAACTTAGGTTGGGGACACCTTTTCACATAAAATGTCAAGCTTTTGGATAGTATTCTTGACTTCGGAGAGTCAAGGAGGTTTACAAAACTATTTCAAGATAAAATATAAAATCTGGTTTAGACTTAGGTTAACGGTTAGAGTGGTGGGTGCAGGCATGCCCTGTTGGTTGGAGCCGCAGTGGTTGACTGTCGTGCACGAGGGTATGTGGTTGAGCCTAAGTCAATTAAAGACCGGTCTTTGAACTATTGTTGCTAAAGCCTTAGCGTACTACCACATGGCTGGTATGGGACAGCCCTGACCAAATAATTTGCGGAGTCCCAACTCGAGTCAAGTCGTAGATTGAAAGTGGGCGTGGTTGGTGCCATGCGAAGTCCCACTTGGGTGAACGTGGTTGTAGCCATGAGAAGTCTCACCTAGGCTCAAGAGGGGGTCCCGGTCTGGTGGATTCCTTACTGGGGTGAAACCTTAGAGTTGGCTAGGCCGAGTTGACGATTTCGCATTGTAAAGGCCTTGTTATGATTACTCGATCACGCCTAAGGAAGCGTGTATTGGCCGACATTATGAGGACATCATATCTTGTGGGTAAAGTCAGAGAACCTCTGCGAGTGTATAATCTATCTGGATAGCCGTGCCCACGGTCACGGGCATGCTAAGTAAAAGTTTTTCATAGATTAGACTTTGGTTTTACAAAAATGCTTTCGAAAACCTTATGGATGGATGGAGTCCATGAGTGTATGATTAATGTGTGGATGGCTGGAATTCACATGGATTGTTTTCGGGAAAATTGGTCCGGGAGGGATTCCCGTGGTTAGGTTGGTGTATGGTCGGAGCCTGCACTAACGGTATGAATTTCATTAAAGTATATTGTTTTTATCTACTGTATTAATTCAGCAATTTCAAACTATCTATTATATTTCACAATGCTGTTTTCGCAAACTAACCCTATAAGCCCTCCATTGAAGCCTTTATCATTATGTTGCATTTTCCCGGGTGATTTGCGGAGTACAAGTTTGTACTCACCTTGCTTCATCATAACAGAGGAAGATGTCTACGACTACGGTGAGGACCGGGACGAGTAGAACGTGTCTTGCGATCGTCCACTGTGGGAAGGCGATTGGAGCCGCCGATTATCTTTTATGTTCATTGTTATTTCCCTTTCATTTGGTTTATCAATGTAAGACTTGGCCATAAGGCCGTACCCATTTGCTTAATATATTTGGTCATTTGCGTTCGATATGTATCTTTGTTTGGCTGTGTGCACTAGCTGTTCCTGGACTAGTACGATTTACACAGAGGGTTTCGGAGTCGTTACTCCGGGATCCGACAGTGAGCTAGGCTACGGGCGAGCGTGGACGAAGGTAGCTAGGCCAGGAATTGGGTTGACACGAGGGCATATAAAGATAAAGGAGACTGGGCTGGCACAAATTCGGTTTGAAAGATTTTCTAGAGTTTTAAATAGCTTTTCTTTTTAGAAAATACAGAGAATTTAAATAAGCCAAGAAAATAGCAAATGAACTCAGAAAATTCCAAGGAAATTTAGATAAATACTTTGGAACCTCATAAACTCAAATAAAACTATTTTGGATTTATTTGGCATCTCAAATAATCAAATTAAATCATTTTAATTTTGAAAAAAAATCAATTTAAGCTTTATTTTACTTAAGAAAATCATGAAAATTTTATAAAACCTTATATTTTGAAAATCTCACATTTGGAATGTTACAAGAGCTTCATCAGGATGCCTTGATCACTTTCTCCTCCTCAATTATAGTGACAGAAAAGCCAATGAGCCACTACCAACACGCCCACCTCCGCCACCTCAGGTCACCGTCGACATGCCACTCCGGTGAGTATCCTCATACACCATCACCTCAAATGGTTTCCTACCCCTCGCTATATGCTTTCCCCTCCCAATATCCCATTATCTACTTTACTTCATCGCCTTCGCCTTGATCATCGCTACCTTTGCGGTCACTGTTGTCTAGCTCTAGCCAACCCCTGCCATTAGCAACCACTCCCTAAGACTTCCCACCTCACCCTCTTGCCTCCCATGTAATGCCTCTACCTCCCCTTGATCTGCCCGCCATCGATGAGCTCAACCGAGCCGCTTGCCAGCTTCTGTGCTACTGACCTACAGGTCCTATTTGTCAGGCACCCCTTCTCTCTTTACCTTCACTCTCTCCAACTGATACTGCCCCCAGCTGTTAGTTTCTATTTTAAACTGATTTGAAATATTGAATCATTGACATGTGGGCCCATGGACAGCTAAGTCAATGCATGAACTCGATCCATGCACCCTGACCCCACCTATCAGCGCCTAAGAATTCAAAGAAACCTCTAATTTTAAGAAAATTAAAATAAAAAATGGCCCCACATCTCAGCACTGACATTACAATACTTTCCCTCTCAAATTCTCTGATTTTCTCTCTCGACAAAACTTTTTTTGATGGCCCATTCTCCCTCATACAGACTTTGATTGGCCTTGTTTTTGTCTCTAAATTTTTATGAATTCAATATCTTTCTTCCAGTACAATTTTGTGATTTTTGGATTTTTTTATTATTTTTGCGTTTATTTATGTTATTTGGTTTTTCTTCATTTAGAAATCGATGTACATGACGTGATCGAGATTGATCCAGGATAGGAACAAGTGTTCAATGAGAAAGGCAAGCACTCCCTTGACTGTGTTGACCCCATATTTCAAGTTCTATGTTGTTTTCATTATTAATGTTTTGTCCAAGCTTAATTTAAGCGAAAGTTGCTATATTGCATAGACTGAGATAATGCCAAATGTTAACATGAACATTTCCTTGACATTGAACATCCTTATCCTTGTCACCTAGGAATAATTACCCATATATTAGAAATAAGTTAGTGGGATTTAGCATCATTTATGTAGCAAATGCTTAGCATGCTTAGTAGAAAATTTTCAAAAATACTAGATTAGGGATTGGACATTTTGGAAATTATTTATGACACATATTAGACTTAGATATACTTGTGGGAAACTTATGTTGGTAAAATGGAAACAAAATTATTTTGACATGGACGAGTGGTAAGTAAGGTGGAATTGGGTTAGTGGTAGTCTTGTGCAGGTTGATTAAGGCATGAACTCAAGTGTCATTGATTTGAGCACACATCGTACATCCACATATTCTTATGGGTAGGATTTGGCTGAATAATTTACTAAGACCAAGCATTACACCCACAAGTTGTAGTTGTAGGTTTATTTTGGTGTGTGAACGATGGTAAGAGGCATCCATGTCTGAGGGTATACTTGTAGTTTGCAAGACTGCCTGACACAATGATGAATACCTCATGGCGATGGTAAAGGGCATCCATGTCATGAGGAGTCATTGGACGGGTTAATGTTAGGGCTTGGTATTGTAAATACCTTCTTGTAGGTAAAGTGTACAACCTCTATAGAGTGAAAAATATTTTAAGATAGCCATGCCCCCAGTTATGGGCATTGCAAGGAAAAGCCACATTTGATTAGATTTTGGTTTTGGAAATTCGTTTTAGAAAAATGATTTTGGACATAACTGGGTATATGTATATGGTGAACTAACAGGCTTGTGCCACCATACTGGTGTACGTATTTGGAACCTTGTGACGCCCCATGCTGCCACTACCTTTGGTGATGACACTAGGTTGTGGATTATTACTTGACAAATTTTGCTTTGCCGAATAATAAGCCACATCAAAAATTACAGCAAAGGAATATCTAGAGATCTATAACTAGCATCACAGTATCATGCCACACAGAGCTTAAATCTTAAATTAGAGATTTTTGGATTTTGATTGGATTAATTCCAGGAGTCAGAAGCCAGAATGAACGTGTCAGCTTTTAATTTTGGTTTTTTGCTTTTTTTACTTTTTGCTTTTTTCCCTTTTTCCTTTGCATTGTCCATAGAGATATAACAATGCCTTTTATTTTTCTTATTCTTCTTTAATTGAATGACTCAAAAAAGCTAACAATGACTATAGTGCGATTTTAGCTAAATACCAATAGCTGGAAGCCAGAAGGAATGGCCCCTAGTATGCCCACTATTACATTTTCCTATACATAATGAGGAAATGTCCCTAGATTGCGTAGGCTAGGCACGAGATGTCCACACATCCCAACTACCATCAGAATCATACAAGTCATATGCATCAAATTCAACATCTTCTACTTGCTCGTCCTCGTACAAATAGTAGCTTTTCCCTGAATGGCCTTCACTTGACATGAGATAATATTCAGGTTGAGGCTGGCTTACTCATAATCAGTGGCGGAGCTAGAGCAAAACGGAGGAGGGTGCAATGGGCCACGCGTGAGAGTATAGGACGGTGGGAGAATGGGCTGGACAGGGGCGAGTGAGGGTGTTTGTTGGGCTAGGGGTACACCATATTGGGCCAAGGGGGATGCACAAAGAGTGAATGTTTACTAGTAACTAGTATAGTGTCCGTGCTAACGCCACGGCGGCATTTTAAGGATGCACACGAAATCAACCAAACGAATTTTTGAATGGCCATACATGTGTACCTTCGTTGGTCTGGCGTGACATTAGTATTGAGTTCAATTACATAGTCATCAAGATTTGGAATAGCTCCAACTCTGTTAAAGGTCTGTACATATGGGTATTGAGTATTGAGTTAAAGATTTGGCGTGACATTAGTATTGAGTTCGACTTGGAAATCAGCAAGGCATACAAAGTAAACTCGGGTTCGCAGCGCACTACGAGTATATAATAACAATTTTACGCACAGCATGAGCCTTTCATGATAAGGATAAATTTTCATATGTAGCAAGAAACAAAAAAACAGAATGATTGAGGGCACACCTTTGGATGATCAAGAGTGAACATGGCTATTTTATTATCAGCACCTCCCGAGATTCCACCATTGCATAACCCATCAATAGCAATGGATAAAGCACACACTGAACCTTATTAGATCATACATTGTTTCATTCTTGAAGACAAACATAACTATTGTTGGAGAAGGTAAGTTAATCAACTAAAAATTAAAATTGAGAGGGGATAGCATGAGACCTGATTCAATGATATTTCATCAAGATAAAGGTACCCTGTGTTTCCGTACATCCCACCAAAGAGTGCTTCCATCTTCATAACTATTAACCGAGTTTTATTAAAAAAAATGGCCCATTATTTGAACTGGAAATTTTGACATAACTTCAATGAGAACAATTCAACTGGTGTTAAAGCAAAGGAATCTTGTTAAACAAAAATGAACAAGAGAAAAGCTTTCATTGTGAATAAAATATAGAAGTCACGTGACCAACCCGGATGCATAGGATATGGTTCTTTATTAGATCAAGTACTTAGCTTGCAGCCAAAGAATGAATCATGGAAGTGTTGATAGCAATAGAATGAATCATGGAAGTTCGACGGTCTAGTCAAGAATGAGATACTACTAAAACTCATTATTTGATCGGTTAGCAACTCGCTCATACTAATGCTTGAACCCTTGAAGTATGTATGCCCGCCGCTTCAATTAATGGATTTATTGATCTTCTTTCCATATTATTGGAGAATTAAGTAATTGAAACTTGTTTTGTTGTTTCAAAACACAATTAATTCAATTGCAAAAGTATGTTACTTCAACTCTTTACATGTGAACTGATCAATGAACATGCATGAGCAATACCACTTAAATATGTGTTGCACAAATCCATTGCAAGACATGCAATAATGGTTAACACTATGAAACAGAAAGATTCGTACTCTGAGAGAGTCAATAGCTGTAGAATTATAACTAACAAATAATCTTTTCAAGTCAAATACAGAAATGATATAGAGCAATGCCCAGGAAATCTTATCATCCAAGGCAAAGCCAAGATATCCTTGTCCCGATACAATACCAAAGAACTTGACCTATAACAATGTCCACTATTGCGGCTTTTAATACTATCACCAAGTTTCGCTTCCTCCAATGTCTTGAAACACCAACAATATAGTAGACAAAAATGACACCAGCAAACACTACTATAACAAAGGAAGTTTTTAAATATATAGCAACGCACGGTATTCACTAGTAAGTTTATAATTGTACAATCATAATACCAAATACAGAGAGATCAAAGTTAGGTATCGAGCATAGCAATCACCTCTTCCTTTGTGCTATAGTATCCCCATTCTCCGAATTTGCGCTTTCAACAAAAGCCTTCATGCCCAAAAGCCAATACCTATTATAGTGTCTACCTTTTCCGAGATGACTGACACGGATGGATAATTTCTCAATCTCTGTTTCAAAGTGCCATACCTACAAATATATTGAAACTTAGTAAGCACAATAAATATGCAAATCATAGCCAGTGACAATAAAACATGTCTAGAATTCACAGGGAGGTGCATTGCACATGGATGTTTCCTGTGAGGAGTTGGGTCCTCACGAGATGCCATTTCCCTTCTATCTTGCTTCGAGAAATATTGGTCTTATCTTTCCATAAGTATCGCATGATTTTTACAATTTTTAAATAGTGTGGAAAGCAAGGTTGAAGCAAGCTTTCCATCCCACAAACAGAAAAACACGACGCTCAAGACAGATAAGAAGGTGAAAAACACCATAGTAAGGTTCACAACCTGTATGTTTGCGGAAACACCGGAAAGGGCCTAATAGTATAGGTTTTCATAATAAAACAGAGAAATAGTTCACTCATCTTAGCATACAATACAATTATGGGCCATGAAGAAGAATAATAAAATGGAAAAGAACGGATTTGGCAGCATACAAGCGAATGCTAACATTGGGAGTTATGTTACTTTCTGTAAGTTTACTTTTTTCAATATTTCAAATGCCCTTTTAATAAGTTGGGACAACTTGCAAAACATGGATCATACAAGCTTCATTCAAAACATTTTATTTTAGGTTACTTCAAGGCTGTCTAAATGGTCTGCCATATATTGACAAGTACAAAAGAGTAAAGCAAAGTGGTAAAACCTTCATCTAGTAGTTGAATCCACCATGGTACTCAAAATCACGGACACGGAAAAGAATCTCAAGAAAAGAGAAAAGCCAAATTCCTTTGAAAATCAGTGATCCAAAGATATTGTGTCATTAATATTGTTTCTTCTAAAACCTTCAAGTTCAGCATATTTTTTCGCTAGAAACACCCATCGTCGAAATTATCAAAAAGCTTTTTCGCACACATCTCCTAGTAGTATTGAGCCCAATCATGCATAGAGGTGATTCTTCAAGACATGGATATTGCAACATCCATGGTTCTTTCTATACAACAAATTCAGCATGCTCAATTAAAAAATGAGGTGTATATTGCTTAAACAAACAGGTAGCCAAGAATATATATAGCTCGTAGATTATTAATGCATAAAGTATTATAGTCTAACACCCCTCGAATTTACGGAAATCCACCAAGTTAATATGTTTGGCATGTCTTTAGATGCTTCAGAAATGTATGACAGCCACAAATAACGTCCTACATGTGAGTTTTACAATACGAGCTGCATCAAGACTAAGATATAACAGACAATGTATCAGCAGACCAATACATTTTAGTGCCTAGAATCACACATATGAGCACTTCCGAAAAAGAATCAGGTGTTTAATCAAAATTTATGTATGTAAGCTTAAGGTATATAAGCTTTAGGTGCTAATCCAAATTATATGATACCATACATATTAGATAGGATTGATGAAACTTGGACAACTCAAATTATTGTGAAAAGATGCAGTGGAGCGGAGGAGGAGGCGATGGTGGAGCGGGGTGGGGAGGAGGAGGCGAGGGCAGAGCGGCGAAGGTGGGAGGGTAGGAGCTGAGGGCGGAGCGGCGGAGGAGGGAGGGGAGCAGGCGCACGGGATTCGTTGGAGGGCGGAGCGGCGAAGGTGGGAGGGTAGGAGGCGACGGCGGAGCGGCGGAGGAGGGAGGGGAGGACGCGAGGGAAGAGCGGCGGCGGAGGAGGGAGGGGAGGAGGCGCACGGGATTCGGTGGGGAGGCAGGCGCCCGGGCGTGAGGGCGGAGGACTGTGGGGAGGAGCAGAAGCTGCGCACGAGAGAAGCAGAGAGGAGAGAAGTAGAGAGGCCCACATGTCGGCGCTTTTTCCTGTGAGAGGGTGGCAGAGCGTCGGACGGACCATCACCTTCAACTCGTTCTTTTAAGAGTAGAGATTATGGGGATTTAATTTCTTTTCTAATTTAATAATGTAGGGGAAATTTTAATATTAACTTTGATTTAAATTTTCATTCTTGATCTTGAATTTTCTGGTTTCCAAATTTTAGATTTTGAAGTTAAGACTTGCGAGGGAATTTGGAAATTTCCTTGATTTGATTTTCAGTCTTGGTTCTTGATCTAGGATTTTGATTTTCTTATTTAAATCATTTAGCATAAATTTAAAATGAGAACCTCGAATAAACGCCAAATTTTTTTTAATTGAGACAGGAAATTGACGAAAGAATCTAATTCTTTTTATTTTTCAAACGCTATGAATTTGGGATGTTTCAATGCACTTCAAAACAGTCAGGAACTGGTCATAAGCATTCTGCGATCTCCATTATGGAGTACATTGAGAAAAGAGGAGACGAGCTCAGCAAAGTCCAAATCTGCTAAGACAATGGAGACCATTTCATTTTTCACAAATGGCAGCAGAAGTAGCTACATGCGAATGGTTTTGTCGACAATACCACTTAGTAGTATATTCCTATAGTAGTGTGCCCGTGCTAACGCTACGGTAAAATACAAAACAAAATAAAATTTGTAAAAAATAAAACGAACAATCAGATTCATTAAGATTCACGTCTTATATATTGTATAACCAAATATTTGTCATATAATGAATGTCACATAACGATTGATCCTTTGAGGAGACGACAACATCATCATAAAGTGAATCACTGTTGAAATGGACTGCTTGATGCGAGACACCCAACAGACACAAGTCATCCGAGTAAAAGGTGCGGAAAGGTGGAATGAATTTAAAAATCAAAGCTTCTATTTTATATATCGGATAGATTCTTCATGATAAAACAGATGATATCATGAATTCATGATAACCTAAAACAAATGCCTAAAATAGAGCTTATATACTTGTATAAAATTGAGCAGAATATTACAAAAGGTGTGGAGTTGATGGCGCTCTCAAGCCAATACAAGATTTGCGCTAAAACCTTTATTAACCTCTGAAATGCACATGCAATATTGATGTTTGACAAAATTATGTTATATAACACGTCACCTCATAATAATACAAGGCATCGCTGATTCTTGATGCTTCCTCTGTTGAAAATGCTTGAGGTATACTTGAGCGACTTTTTCATCTTTTACGATGTAATATCTGTGAGGCGATAAGTGAAACAAGATCTCAGTCAGATATTACTAAATAACACTTGCTTAATATGTTAGAACAATCATTGGTCCCAATGGGTCAGAATTTGACTAAGGAACTGTCACAAAAATGTAAAATTATGAAAGATTCCATGGTGCACATAAAACTGTAAGAAAGCTAAAAGGTAGCAAGCTTGCTGGAGTTGCAAGGGAGAAAAGATCTTTTAACGCTGATCCCACACAATCAATTAGATTTTCATTCTTGCCACAGTTGGAACATGTTTAGTAACATGCAAGTAAACAGACAAAAAAGTTTATATATTCAATTCAACATGCGTATATACTTCCACTGTAATAGTTACAAAAAAAATTCAGCTATTGGTTTACCTGCTCCAGTGTCAAGAATAGAAAAGTTTGGGGGGAACCCGTTGTAAAACGCTAGAGGTCCCTGCTTGAAGTTTCGTTTATATCCAACAGGTATAAATAAAGCAGTTGCTAGACAACAGATTTTTCAGTTCCCAGTCTTTTCTTTTCTTTTTCTCGCAAAGGAAGTTCCCAGCCATTTCTGACTACATATCACTGCTCAGAATGTGTTCTAAAAGCTCAGAAACCTAGAATTAGTTAGTACAAAGGGGACAAAATTTTCAACATAATCTGGACTTCAAGATCTAGTTCACACACAAATCAAATGGTAATTGCTAGGAGATCAAAGAGACTATTCCTACAAATCAAAAGTTGGATGGTACAAGATGGCATCTAAACAATGTAGTTTCACTTTTTGATTATCAAGACAAACTTATCTTAAGTAAACAAAACATCTGCCGAACACAATTTTCTGCCTAAGAAAGGTCTGGGTGGCAAAACTAACTACTCCCAGTAGAATGTATAGTGGGACAAGTTGACAACCATCGGGCAATTAAATTCCACGAGAGGCTGCATAAGTGGCCAATGAATTATACTGATATATTCTATTCGATGAAGAAATGTCACCATGTCAGTATGAAATCAGAACAATGTTCTTCACAATCATTGTCCAAATATTTTTTAATGGTCATGTTATATGTATTTATTGCTCATCTAATTGCGACTCAAAAACCATGAACAGAGTAGCAGAGTGGACCATAAATCATTCTTTAGTGTCCTCACAAAACAATCTAGGTACTCGCGAGGCCGAGTCACCCATCATTCTTGACTTAACTGCAAGAAGGCTCTCGATTACTAAAAAAAGAAGCTTTATCTACAGGTAGAGATCTTGAAGACAATAATTCAGTCACTAATAAAATCTCTGTAGTACAAACCTCCCAAAGAGAGGACTAAGAAAATAGCTACAAGAGAAGATCGTGAACACATCATGAAACCGAGAGGTGTGCACAATAAAAGACTAAATTGAATTTTCTTAGTTGGATCTTAGAATAGTGTATCACAGGCACATGCCATTGTTGATAGTAGAAATTCGGTTGGCATGATTCTGAAAGAGGCACCGAGAGGGTATCGGAAGAGAACTAATGTTTCATCTTGTCTTTGTGCAACATGTCCTCGCTTTAATAATTGAGTGGATAGATATACCAAAGAAAGCGTCATTCAGAATAATTTGTTTACTATTATTCAGATAGGAAATAATGTTTTAGACTACATCACTACAGTGGGGAAATGAACACAATAAATTGAACATTGAGCATGGAGGACATCTCACCAGATCAACAGGAGAAACAACACAAACAGCAAAGAAGCCAGCGCCCAAACCAGCAAAGAGGTGAGTCACCACATCATCTTTGAACCCAGGAAGTTTCAAAATTGTCTGCACAACCTTATGAAATTCAAATGTAATTAAATAAACAGTGTATGCACAACAAATTCAATTGAATTTCACTCACTAAATCACGAAACTTAAGCTTATCTCGGTACCTTCCATTAGTAAAATCATCCAAATTCACCTTCTACCATAAAAGGCTAAATTTCGACCTTAAGAATGCTAGGCTTGAGCCCTACATTTTTCAAGCTCAACAGAAGAATGTCGTCGAATCACCATAAATTTCTAATGATACTTGGCCTTAGGAAACTAACTCGATCGGGGACAACAATGAAGCAAAGAACACAACGAGTTAGCGGCACATCTGCGACGACAACGACACAAATTCCCTAAGCCCTCGGTGACAATCCTAAAAGCTGCAAACTCGTGCGGATAACGGCGTAAAAATGACCGGACTACCACCGCCGCACACCTGAAGCTTGCTAATTTCCGCTACACTTCAATCCCAACGTCAATTTACCACCGAAAATAAACTAAGCTTGATAGTAACAAGCCAAAAATTGCACATGAGAGCTCAAGTTAGGATAAAAAGGAGAAAAATGTCGGAGGACACCTTACGTCGCCGCCGGCGTGGCGGCGAGGTCGCCGGGCTGGATGTTGATGGAGAAGATCTGCAGCCCTCGTGGCGAATCCAGCCGGCTTCTCGGTAATCATCTCGGCCTCTAGCTTGCTTCCCCACGCCACAGCCCCAGATCGAAGAGCCCATGCCCGAGCAGACTCAAAACCCTAGAAATCGCGCGCGCACGAAAACCCTAGCTCGGGACCGCTCCGGGGAAGCGAGGGGCCCGAGCGCAGAGGGAGGGGGCCGAAGGTTCGAGAAGCTTCGGGAGGTGGGGCTTGGAGAGAGAGAGGTGGGGTGGGAGCGTTGTGTGAGAGATCTACTGCGCCGTCGCCTTCCACACGGGCGCTTGGCGTCCTCGCCGCGCCGTTCGCCTCGTGCCGCCTCGAGCTTCCTCTTGTGATCTCCTTCGCCCTCGGCGGCCGCGGCTCTGCTGCGTGGCGGCGGCGGGGCTGCTCCTCGGCGCTACCTCCGAGGCGGCGCGGTTGCGTCGGGCTCCACCATGGGGACAAGGGGATTAGGGTTTGAGGTTTCGCCTCCGATTTTTACACGGTGCAGCGGGAGGGGGGCGCGGGAGAGGCGGGATGGGGAGCGGCGCGGTGGAGGACGGGGAGCGGAGGGAGTGGTGGCGCGGTGGAGGACGGCGGGAGTGGAGGCGCGGGGGAGGAGGCGGCGGTGCGGGATGGCAGGGCAGGGGAGGAGGGGCAATGCGGGGTGGGGAGGGGAGGAGAAGGAGGCGGCGCGTGGGGAGGGAAGAGGAGGAAGGTGGAGGTGCCGGCGCATGGAGGCGGAAGAGGAGGCGGTGCGGGATGGGGAGGGGTTACTGCAGAATACAAAAAAGCACATGTGTTTGGAGCGGCGACGGGGAGGAGCGGGAGTAGGGCAGGGGATTGTGGGAGTTGGAGAAGGAGGGCGAAGGGGTACTGCAGATGCGGTAGGGTACTGCAGATCCATTGAAGGATGACCGTCGGATATGGTTGGGTAAGGAGAGAGAATGGAGGAGAGTTAATCTGGTGCAGACGTTTTTAGGATGGCGTAATTATGGGTGCATATTGTGGTGTGAACGTAGTTAAGGTCATGACTATGGAGCAGGTAATTGTTGGGTGGATGTAGGATAATTTGAACTGGTGGATTATTAGTTTAGATAACTAAAATTTTTTTGGACCCGGGTTCCTGGGAACCCCCTCAAGCCCATGCAGCTTCGCCCCTGCTCATAATCATGGAAGGTAATAGCAAGGATGAGTAAGCAAGCATTAATACACAATAAATGGTTCCATGATTAATCTATCTCTCCATCAACACGGCTCAACATCGATCACATGATTTTATAAAATAATGGTTTGGTAAGAAAAGACAATATGAATGTAGTAATCTACTATCACCCATATAATGAGAAAGGGCTATCTGTAGGCTTCCGTAGCCTCCTATCTAGAAGGATGGCATGAATTCACAATTTAATCTCTACAAAGGTGCATTACTTTTCCCACAGCTACTCTGAGCTCGATCTATCAAACCTTATTCTTTCTCGTGTTTCCTTAGACACATGGCTAGACCCGAATACAGAGCTTTTCCCCCAAATCCAATCGTATCACTTGTCCACCCAGCTGGAATCACCCTGCTATTGTAGTCGGGTGTATCAACACCCTCGACTGATTGGGGTATATCATCACTCTGGGTGTATCTGCACCCTTGGCGTATCATCACCGTGGTGTATTAGCACCCTACTTGTACGTTACAAATATTGTCGGCACCCATGGAGGGTTAGGCCGAGCGGAGGAGGCCGGTGTGCGGCTTCGGGCGCGTCGACGCCGAGGGTTGGGGAAGGCCAGGCGGCAAGGAGCGGGCTCAGTGGCCGTTGCCGGCGGGTGGTGCCGTGTGGTCGGCAGTGGAGTAGGCGGCGCCACGGCGCCGCGGCGGCATAGCCGATGGGAAGACCGGCGGCGGCGGGCATGACTTCCAGTCGGCTCGCCCGCCGTGCGCGCCGCCGCGACGCTGTCTCGGGCTCTGCTCGACGTGCCGCGCCCGCCCGTGTCGGCTTCTCCCTTAGGTTTTTTTCTCCGCCGGCAGAGAGAGACGGGAGAGCACGCGTAGCCGCTTCGCCGGCGCCGCCTCTGCTCGTGCTCGCTGTGAGGAGGAAGGTACAGGAGGACTAGGGCCTCGAGCCCTCGGAGTTTTTGGACTCCGTCACGCAGGCGTGCTTCGACTTGAAGATTGGCAACCAGGAGCTCAAGAACGACCTCAAGGTCCTCTTCATCAGCTCCGAGTTCCAGTTGGTTGCGGCCGGGAGCAAGAAGGCGGTGGTGATCCACGTGCCGTTCAGACTCCGTGAGGCGTTCAGGAAGCGGCTCGTCGTGAAGTTCAAGGGTGGCTATGCCATGGCCTTGAGGCGCAGGCCCCGGAGTGTTGGTGGCGGTCTATTTTGCGTGTGGGTAGTGCGTGGGGTGTTGTGGATGTGCTGGCGAAAGCCTTGCCGGTGTTTTTACCGGTCTCGACATCAATGACGCCTTCGGGCGCCATCTTCCTTCCTGGAGGTGTGTCGTGGCACTTCGTAGCCCTCATGTTTACTGATCTCCAGGTGAAAGCCTTGCGGGCGGCGTCGGCGACTCTCGTCGCCTCTTGGAGACGTCGCCTCGGAGGTCCATCTTCACGCAAAGCAGACCGAAGTTTGGGTGGCTCGGTCGGGTGAGGTTAGGGGCTTGGGTGTAAGCAAGGACGGAGAAAAAGTGCTGAAGCTTAGCCTTCGTAGTTTTTTCATAGTGCTTAAGCTATCTTTCATGATGTTTTATGTACCTCAGTTTTGAGGCTTTGAGCCTAAGAGCTCGTGTAACTTTTGGTTGTGTATATCCTTCGTGGATATAGAGGCCGGATTTTATATCCTTTATCTAAAAAAACAAATATACGTTCCCATGTGGAGGTGATATTTCTTGATGGGGGTAATAGGCTCAACCTTTTTATTAAGGTCTGTGGTCGACACGGATTTTTATAGTGCATCAATACGAGCTGAGAGTTGGTTGGTCCTTATATAAATAATCCTTAGTAGGAGGCATTGACTTTGTCGATTCTGCATATTCGGCATCGCATCCCTTGAGCCCTCTCCACCCACGGTAATAAAATATAGATCAACCAACTGCTCCATCAATCGGCTTCTTATCGAATCAATAATTGTGTCATTCATCGTGATCCAAATTAATTAGAAAATAATGTTTTGATGCAGATATTATAAGTAACATTTTTAAAATAGTTTTTACCAAAGATTAGTGTCATCGTCGACAGGCATTATTAAAGGAGGGCTTGCTTTAGTTGCCAAGGTCGAATACCATTTCGGTCGCTACATCCTTTCTCTCGCTCTCTATCCGTGCCTGTAGTTTCACACACACACACACACATATATAATGTACGTGTAGTATACGAGTATTTAAGACCATCTAGGTAGTATGCATAATTTTTCAGAGGTGGTATGTATATTTTTTAGACATACTCCTTTTTATATGCGTATATAAAGGTATTTACAAAATACGCTAAAAACTATAGACCCTTTTGCAATTTTTTCGTGTGGTTCACATTGGAGTATCTTATAATTAGTATACGAGTATACCTAAAATGATAAAGGAGTATTTCAAGTTTATTTAGGTGGTATATTAGAGGTGGGAGTAATTACACCCGGGAGTAAAAAGTATTTTTCATATATATATATATATATATATATATATATATATATATATATATATATATATATATATATATATATAGGACGCTGAAATGGGACACCTAGGTGCCTAGACACCTAGGCTCTCTGCTTAGATTGCTTTTAGATACGTGCTAGAGCAATGGTATGTATGGTATGTAATATATTAGGCATGCTAAATCAATCATGGAAGGAAAGTCTCAATCACACTAGCACGCATCTAAAAGCAATCCAAAGGTAGGGAGACTAGGTGTCCAGACACCTAGGTGCCCCTGTTATTTATACTATATATATATATATATATATATATATGAAGCCTCTTTTCTACACCCAGGTGTAGTTACACCTATCATATCTACCATCCATCTTCATCAAGATATCAATTCATATTTTGGGTTATTGGGTTGGCTTTTAAGAATTCCTTCTCGGATGGATCCGTTTGAATGGCAATATATCTGTTCACGTGTACAGAGTCCGGAGCATTTACTTGTGATTCTGCGTATGAACGGTATCGTGGTATGCGCCGGAGATTGCGCAGTGGTTGGTATGTATTCGGTTATCAATCAGAGCGCAGATTATTACTTTGTTTGTTGGGTGATTGAAAATACTTCTTCACAAACTATGTTCGAGCGAGATACTTCCTTCCGCGTAACGTTGTTTGATTCAAGGGAGGATTAGGGATATTGATTACTCATAACATTCCTTGTTGCGATACCTCGACAGGCGGAATGACTAATTATGTAAACATTATGCAGATCGTGTATGTTATTTGGACGTACTACCATTACAGCCATCTAGTAAACTGTCAAAATTCAACTGGTATATGATATTTGTACATACTACCATTACAGATATCTATTGATGGTTAGAATGACATTTGTCCGTCTTGATAGTAATATAGGCGGATGGTCCATCTTGATACCGTCTTGACATTGATTAGAGCATCGTAATACAGGCGGATAGTCCATCTTGATACCGTGGTCATATCATTCGGATCCTTATCTTAAATACCTCCGAACCATAATGTTGAAAGTATGTTTGTGAGCAATACTTAGAAGGATTTATTCATCATATACCCTCCCCTGATATGAAAATTTAGGATTTACCCTCCTGGCCCACATGTCAGTGACTTATGACGACCCCACATGTCATTGAGGTGGAAGGGTAAATCCTGAATTCCCAAAATAAAGGGAGGGTATATGATCAACTTTCCCTACTTAGAACTATGCTACATTGCAGGGAGTAAAAACTATGCAAAGGCCAGACTGTGGGCATGCTTTCCAAAGCAAGCAAAATGGATGATGTTAAAATGCTCCAGATTGTATGTACATATATCGCCGGCTACTCCCAACTAACAAGCAATCAACACTTAAAAGCACAATAAGCAAGTGTCAAGCCTACAATTGTAGAATGCCGGCTTTAACCGCGTAGTAGTATTCGCAAATAACAGTGTTTGAAATTAAGCATTGGTATGATGATTGTGGTGCATACTGCAATGTTTAGCAAGGAATAATATGTTTGAAAATGCAGAATTTCGTTTCTGTTTAATGACAAGATCACGAAATAACAGCTTGTGTTCAAAAAGATAGTGTCTTATTTTATAGATAAGTTCACAATAGATCATGATGAATGTAAAACTCCATGGTAAAACCAAGTGAAGTTTGTGCTTATTAATCCTTTCAACAAATAGTAAACTCAGAAGTCTTCACGGGATTATTTCCGATCCCAGGCTTTCAGACAACGATTGATGTAATCTGGAAGTATTGCTTCATTTTTCTTGAATGACAAGAGATTAGCCAAAAATTGCTTCCGAAGTTTAAAAGGATCCTGAGACAGCAATGTAGAGTGATTGTTACGTATGGACGAGTTGAAGGTAATAGTTTCGAATGGGTATATTAGTCACAATTAAAATACTCACATTGCTAGAAGGCATGACGAGGCGAGATCCATCCCAGCTCCTCATGAAGTTTAGAACATGAAGTGAGCAGTCAAACCTAGAATGGAAACTAATTGAGAACATTGATGATTGAAGAATAAAAAATTAATGGGCCAATGTGTATATACTTAACTTGTTTTCTTGAATATTGATATTCGGTGGGAACTCGACAGGCCAATTTGGGATGTCCTCGTCCCATTTAGGGAAACAGAGATTCAAGCATTGAGCAAGTGCTGTAGATATCACAACCTTAATCTTGGAATGTCTTTCGTCGAGTGTTTTGCATGCAATGGTAGTATCTCTCAAGGGATCTAAGATGCTAAGTTTCTTGCGGTGCATGTCAAAAGCATAAAGTGCATAGTGATGTGGATGGTGTACAGGAATGAATATCTGCATCAAAGTTGGGTAGTTAACAGATGTTTTGACCAATCTGTGTTAGTATGTAAATCAGAAAATTAGTATCATACTACATTTATTGGGAATACTAGTATACTGTTCTTCTGTAGTAAAGAAAAATTAGTAGTAATGTATTCATTTTTTTAAGAATTGTAGCAGTGTCATACTTTTTATGAAGAAACCTAGTAGAATCATAATCCTGGTGATAATTAGAAGTAACATACTAATTTCTGGCCAATCAAAATACCAGAACATTTAGGCTGTATACTTTGGTAACTAATTCACATCTTACTGAGAAATACTAGGGAGTGACTACAAACATCTTAGGCTATTAGCATTAGTAGTGCAGTGTCTACAAACAGAATAACTGCGTACGTATGGAAAAAAGAGTATGGCCAAGCAACATACTAGATGTTTAATGAGTTTGTGTATAATCGAAAACAGAGTGTGAGTACGTATGGAAAAGGAGTATTAGTAACAATGAATAGTCCGCAGTTATTGGTGAATAGCTTGAAAGAGTTTTTTCAGAAACTCATGTACAAAAAACATGATGTGAACTATTGAAATATTGAAGAGTTCCATCAATAAATTGAGCATGAACAGAATAACAAACTGCATACTACGTCATCTCATATGAGGTTAAGAGTACATATTTTTGGTAGTAAGGGCCTGTTTGGGACTGCTCTACTCCAGTTTTTCCAGCTCTGCTCCACCAACTCCACCATGGAGTAGCTCCACTGTGGAGTTCCTGGAGGGGTTGGTCCTGTTTGGCACGCAGCTAGCTCCAGCTCCAGGAATGTGAGGTTTCCCTGAGAAAGGTCCAATGTGCCCCTGAATGATGTTTGGTGTATGTTTTGATGTGTGCGGAGCATATGTAACTGAATATTTTTTTGTTGCCAATTGAAATATTCTAATCGCAATTAATTTATTCAAGAAAACCAAAAAATAATTATTTTGGTCAAATAATTCCATCCTTTTGTCCCATTTGTACCCTACTACACTATTGCGGACGCTACTAACGTTATTTAGTACCTTGTGTATGATGCAAGACATGACAATGAAACGATAGGCTGATACTATCCGTAAACATGTGGTGGATCTCAGGAATCAGAGCTGAATTGCAGCATAAGAGTAGTACACAGATGAACTATGCAAGGGATTTGGTGGAACAGTGCAAGTAATTATGCAGACATTGTCGTATTGCTTGCATTACATAGTATAGACAGACGGTACCAGTACAAAATGGTGCGAGAATCACTTGTATCACTGCTACTGCTGCATCTGCATTGCATAAGAACAGTAAAGAGTAAAGCCAATGGAGGAGGTGCAAATTGATTTCTATTGAACAACAAGCAGAAACCAGTATCCCATATCATATCTACAATTCTACACCACCTCATACAGCACAGCAGAATCAAAATAAACTAAAATGTTTCCTAATTGTTGTTTGTAAACTGTACGGGGACATAACTAAAAAAAGATTCAGAAAAGAAAAGAGGAAAAACAAAAGGAAATTAAGGAGAAGAGGATCCTACACACACAGAGAGCATAGGAATCTCTCATACACTACTGCTCATCGTCTTGTTGTTTCTTCCCAAACTTATTTATCCCTCAAGAAGAAATTGTAGATTCTAAACTGTAAGCACCACACCAACCATTGCTTTCTTGGTTTGCTTAATAATTCTACCAATGTCCAAGTAGCCAGAGCAGTGAGCAAATGAGACCTCATCGATCAAGACCATCAAGGCGGGCTCTTGAAGGCTTGCACGACGAGGGAGAAGCCCGGAGTGGCGGCCTCCTCCTCCAGCCATAGCCGGCTCTCGAGCGCGCTGCGTGCCCGGAGCAGCACCACGGCGTAGCGCGGCGGCTCCTAGAACCACCACCCGTGCAGGTCCCACATGACGTCGACGGGCGCGCCGTCGACGAACACGGTCCGTTGCCCTCGGTTCCACCGCAGCCGCCGCGCGCCGCACGCCCGCTTGCCGCCGATGCGACGACGGCTCCTCCTCCTCCGCAGGTCGTCGCGCAGCCGACGCCGACCTCGTGCTCGGCCCGCCTCGCCGGCGACGCGCGCGGTGCATTACCGCTGGTCGGACACCACGACGCGCTCCTGCGCGCGCGGCGGCGGACGGCCTTAGGATCCGCCTCGAACTTGGTCTTGACGAACTCGGCGGCCAGGTCGCCCATGGCGAGCACGACCTCGGCGTTGGCGACGGCGACGGCGACGGCGACGAAGTAGTCTGGGTGGGGAGGAGAGGAGCGGTGGGTGGGTGGGGAGAAGAGGAAAAGAAATCGAATCGGTACGAGGAGAGGAATTGTGTAATGGCAGTGGTGGGTAATTTTCTTCCAACTCTATGAGGAGATACAAAACTTCAGTTTCTGGAGTACCTCTTGAGGAGCTCCAGAAAAAATGTGGAGTAGGCCTTCAACTCCACCTTTTTCTTGGAGCAGAGTTCTTGGAGTTGGATCTGTTTGGCTAGACAAGTTGGGAGCGGAGCTGGAAAACTTGGAGCGGAGCAGTCCTAAATAGGCCCTAAATGTTAGTAAAATTATTTCCTTGGTTTTAAATGTGAGTACACTTAGTTTAGCTGAAAAGGAAACCCATAATTAGCTCAATATGCTTAATTCTCTAGGCGGGATAGTGGTATGTGTTGTGGTGGAGAAGGAGTATGGTCCGGTATCAAAAAGGAGTATGTGTATGTATGGGAAAAGAGTATGTGCACGTATGAAAATGGAATATGTATTGTCAAATTAATACTGGTTTGTTTGTACGCGTAACGTACAAAGTAGTATCATACTGCATTTGTTGGTAATGCTAGTAATCCATACTCCTTTAGTAAATAAAAATTAGTAGTATTGTAGTCAAATTTTTTTAAGAATTGGTGCAGTGTCATTATTTTTTTGAAGAAAACTAGAAGAATCATATTCCCGGTGAAAATTAGTAGCAACATATTCCTTTCTGGCCAACATCTATTTCAACATACCAGATGATTTAGGCTTTACACTTTGGTAACTAATTCACATCTTTCTGGAAAAACTAGGTAGTGACTGCAAAAATCTTTAGCTATTACCATCAGTAGAGCAGTGTATACAAACAGAATGACTACATGCGTATGGAAAATAGAGTATGGCCAAGCAACATACTAGATGATAAATGAGTTTGTGTATAGTTGATAGTAGGGTGTGTGTATGTATGTAAGGAGTATGGAGTATGTATGGAAAAGGAGTATGGTCAGGTATCGAAAAGGAGTATGTGTATGTATGGAAAAGTAGTATGGCAAAGGTGATCATCTATCATTTTATCAAACAACAAGTGAGCAACAATGAAGAAATTCTTTATACTTACAGCAACCAACCATTGTTATATGTGTAGTGCATGTACAATTGAATAGAACCAGCTGAAAGTTCTGAATGCCGATCACCACATTGACGGTAGTTGGTAGGACATTAAGAAGTATATATTTTGTAAGAAAAGGTCTAAGGAGGAAGCATAATCCAATACTATGTATCCAATACTATGAGAGTATGAAGTAGTTGAAAGTTGTTGACATAGTTTGTGAGGCTATGGACAAAACTTCCTTTGCCGAACGTGCACATGAGAATGATTGCTCATTCCCTGGACATTCTTTCGAGCCCCTTGCAGTCATACCACACCAGGAATGCTAACATGACTCGTCTAGACATTTTCTCAAACATCTTACGGGTAGTATTGGTACAACGGGAATGCCCTCAACATAAATCGTGTTGACATTTACTCGAACAGCTTACTGGCAGGATTGGTATTACTGGTTAGCTGCAGAATCCCAGAGCCAATTGCCCGCTGGGTTAACCGCGGAAGGAGGAGGAAATAGAGGATTTTGCCGGGGGAAAGACTAATGAGTAGTATGTGCAGGGGATTAAACTCCTCACAAATGACCAACAATGAAAGCCCGAGCGATTATCGAAAAAGCCAGCAAATCGAAACTGATCTACAAACCTAAGTAGTCCAGATCATCAGAAATCAGCTGGAGAAGAAAGGAAGACATACCAACCAAATGCTGAGAATACTTCTCCCCACAACTCGGCAATACGACGCACCAAGCCTTTCTGTATATTCTTCTCACCAATCCTCGTCGAGACGGTGCGCCGGCAAGCAAACAGCATCTGGTATTGCCAGGGGAGGAAAAATCGCCGTGCGGTTTTTGGTAGATTGCGCATTCTCCGGGATATTACTGGATTGGGGAATGGTGTATTGAATAAACGCTCTGATGCGGATCAATTCCTCAAACCCGTAAAGATTCACTCCGTTAAGTTTATGGCTGCAACACAAATCTCCATACAACATCGACGGTGAATGACCCGGGTGTAACTACACTCGGAAGTAATAATGATTTTTCCTATATATATATATATATATATATATATATATATATATATATATATATATATATATATATATATATATATATATATATATATATATATATATATATATATATATATATAGGAAAATTACATAAGGCACTGGTGCTCAGGCACCCACATCAAGAACCGTCCGATACACGTGTATGATTGATAATTTTTTGAGTTTGACTATGGAAATGTTTTATACCCTTGATATATTTATGGTAAGTAAGTTTTGAACTCAGTTCAAACTAGTTTGAACTACTTTTGAGTTCAATGCGACTACAAAGTGAGTATATACCATAAAAATAGTTCAAACTAATTAAACTGAAGTTGAATTTAATTTTTTTGAGTTTGACATCTCAAATATACTTTTTATGGGTATATGAAGATACCCATATCAAACGTTAGAATCTCAAAGCAAATCAATGGGTATTGATATGGGTGCCTAGGCACCAAGGTGCATGAAACACTCGTCCTATATATATATATATATATATATATATATATATATATATATATATATATATATATATATATATATATATATATATATATATATATATATATATATATATATATATATATATATATATATATATATATATATATATATATATATATATATATATATATATATATATATATATATATATATATACTTAATTGAATCAAAATATATTATGTAAAGTGTTTTAAATCTATGTGGCAAAGTGGTCGATCCTACTGCCAAGCTAGCTTGATCATTTCTTTTTATGCAAGAATTCCTCTTTAGGTGTCAAAGAACTAAGTTCAAACAAATTCATTACTAAAATTTAGTTCTAGATTAGCCTCAATTTTATTTGTGTGATTGTTCACATTATTTATCTAGAGTTTTTCCTGATCCTTCCATCCTATCTTTTGTTTCCTTCTAATTCTATTAGGCTAACCCCACCTGTCATTCTCCCTCTCCACCTCATCTCTTCTTCTCCACCTCCAATGACCCCCTATTCTTAGACTTAAGACGCCCCCAAATTCCCCTACATCTCTTCCAAATCTTCTTCTCCAGTGAGACACTGATTATCTTCTCCTTCACCCAAGCTCTCCACACACCCAAGCTCTCCACACACACACACACAAAGATCCTCTCACTCACCCTCGTCTATTGCACTCTCCCACTAGCGTCTCTCTCTCTGTGCCAATGTTCTGGGGCTGCTGCTGCAGTCCCACCACCCATGGGCACAAGGTGAGCTCATTATTTCCTATCTATCTCTCCTACTACTCTTCTCCCCCAATCCCAAACCCCAAATTGTCAATATTACAATTGATGCTCTTTGATTATTGCTCAATTAGGAATGGTTTATGAAATGTTGCTTTACTAAGTCCTCTATTCTACTGCCCTGATGATTCATGGTCGATTTACATGAATTGGCAGCCTTTGTGTGTGAATGGTGGGGAAGCAGCATGCATGGAAGTGTGTATGCGTGTGTGCTTTGAGCCTGTATTTTTGTGTTTGTGTACTAGCATGTGTAGGGGTGAAAACAGATCGAATATGAATCCGATATTGCTCAAACCATATTTGTATCCATTTTTTTTAAATTTGAATATGAATCAGATAAACGATGAATACGAATACAGATAGGACAAATGTCATTATGAATTTGGATCAGATTATATTCAAAATTGGATCGGATTTGGCTATTTTTCATATTCCAATAATTACTCATGGCCTTTACACTGATGATGACAATCCACAACCACAGCCCACAACAGGTCATGATTCACGACTATAGCAGATCATTCAAGTTCCTTTCCCAGTAGATCTGTGGGGAGCTAGCCCACCCACCAGGATCTTGACCGATTGAGGAGGGCCCACCAGCATGCATAGTACAATTTGATTGGGTAGTGTCTGCATTTGCATGGACCGATGTGCGTACACCATGCTGAGTCAACGCATGCATTGCATGGTGGCCTCGGGAGCAGCACACATTCAGGGTGGCAGGCAGGGAGGACGATGAGGGTGATGTGACGCTACCATTGCTTGCCTGCTACTCGTGCGAGGACTGTGCTAGGTCACGCCCAGCTACAACCGGCTATGGCTGCGTAGGCTAGTTGTGTTGTACTACTGTGTAGCCTGTGTTATTAAGTCAGATGTTATTTGGATATTTGGATCCAAATCCATGTTAGCCTATACCAAATTTGTATCCGCATTCAGGATGTTTGCCACTTCAGCATCCATAATTGTATTCATTTTGCATTTGGATCCAGATATTAGGTATCCGGATAACATCCCAAATTCTAGTGCATGCAAAAATGAGAAAATTTTTAAATTTTTTCAATGCATTTTGTTTCTTTTGCTCTTTATTGGAGTTTCTTTAGAAAATTTGATTTTCAAAAATCAAAAGTGTGTGTAATGCAAATAAAAAATTGAGATCAAGTTATAAAAACTAAATTAAAAGTTTGTATGAGAAGATGTATGGTGGAAATCATTTCAAAAAGTCATAAATATAATCATGGCATTGGAAATAAATATTTGACTAATTTTTGAACATGATATAAGAATTTAATTAAATTAGGAATCAACTTTATATGGGATAGTAGCCTTCCTAGAATTTTTTAGCCAAATTTAGAGAATATAAAATTTTGAAAATCTATACAATAATTTGCACTATGTTAGGAGCATCCACAAAAAGTTTAAAATTTTTGGAGCTCCTTTTCAAGGTTTAAAAATTCCTCAAAGCTGTCAGCCGAGTGAAACCATTTTTTTCACTTAACCTATTATGTCTTCCTAGTTGTGAAAGGGCATTTCATTGTTTTATGCCTTCTCTTTGTCACTTAGAGTCTCGACGTTGACGAGTGGAACCAGACCCCACCCATTAGGCCGCCTCTCTTTGCTCCCTGACACGTTAGGCCCGTTGGCAGGGTTTGTCTTCCACCTTCGTGCGCCTGCACTAGCTCTACCATGGCCCCGCTGCCCCCGATTTCTAATGCTGCACCCACCATTCCTCTCTGCTATTGCAAACCCCTGCCTACCTGTCACCTCAACATGACGCATATCTTCCCCTTGTCTTCTTTTGTGCCTCGCATTTCATAGTGAGAAATCGAGCCATGCCATTCTATTGCGTTCATGAGAACTTGTGCTTTGCCCTCAACCATTCTGTACCTACAAAGCCCCCAACCACGCCTTTACTCTTTAGAAACACCAAGAAACTGAAGTTGTAGTAACTCTGGTGAGCTTCTCTCTTCCCAACTCTGTCACAACGCTTCTTACCTCTCCCTTAAGTACCCTCCTCATTTAATTGACCTTTCGCGCAGCGGACCACTTGGGTTAGGCTTTTTTCTTTATCTCTAGCTAGGACATCACCGTAAGCTTCCTCTATCTCTCTCTGGTGAGCCGTACCTCGATTCCATTCACCCATACCTCCACACGCATGCATGCAAACAAGCTCATGCACACCCTTTTGTAGCTTCACTATTGCCGAAATTCGTTATCACCATGGGCCTCCTCTTCGTCGCCGACAGGGTCTCTGACACTAGCCTCCTCTGCTCCTCCTCAAGTGCTGCCATCATCTCTCGTGTGCTCCTCCTCCCCCGTAGATCCTCTCCTACCAATTAATTGAGTTTTAGTAGCCCATAGCTCCATCGAGCTATGCTCAACCGCGTGTCACCGCAGGACCTCGTTGCCGACTACCCTAACCTCCAATCAGGCCACAATACTTCGCTTAGGTGTGCGGGCTGAGGTCTCAGCTCCGTTTTGGCCCATGCCCCCATCCATTGAGGAGTCCCTCGCTAGTGATGAGTCATATCTCACTTAGCGTAGTCAAAAAGAGCACTGTAGTAGTTGTAGAGTGTGTGTAGTCAAAAAGAGCATTGAAGTAGTCATAGAGTGTGTGTGTGTAGTTGAAAAGAGCACTAAAGTAGTCGTAGAGTGTGTGTAGTCGAAAAGATAACTATAGCAGTAAAAAATGAGTATTGTATCAATTGAAAAGAGTACTGTAGCAATCCGAAGAGAGTACTGCATCAGTCAACAAGAGTACCATAGTCGAAAAAAGCACTATAGTAGTCAGAAAAGAGTAACGTAGTCAATCGGAAAGAGTACTATAGCAGTTGTGAGAAGAGTATTGCAGTAGTCGTAGAAGGAGTCAGAGTGCTATAGCACTCGAAAAGAGATAATTCAAACCTAGCCAAAACTCAAACGTTTATAACATTGCATATGAACTCCAAATTTAGTGATCCTTATTTCTAAATTTTTCTAAAAATCATTATCTTTCTCAATATACAAAAATATTTAAGTTTTGTCTCTGTTCAAATTTATTTAGCTTTGATTTGCATTTATCTGGATTTTATCGAATAGACGACGTCACGCTAGACAATTTTGAGAACGCGTCCGAATCATTCTCCAAGCAACAAGAGCAAGGCAAGCACCCCGTTTGACCATGTTGATCCTAATATTTTAATTATTGCATATTATTTGCAAAATCTATTATGCATGCGTGTATGTTTCATCAAAATTGCTATACTGTAGGTATCAGTAGTTATTTCCACTTGAATGTATTGAACCACCTTGAAAATTTGCATCCTCACTGTTGTAACCATTAGGATATGGTTAGATAGTAGCTAGTGTCAACATTTGGGTATATTACATTGAGTACATGTTCTAGATACTTAGCCACACACTAGTTTCTGCTAAGTTTAAACTTTCGACCAAATTTGCGTGTAGACATGGTGGTTTCAAGATGTTGGACTAGAGGAGAAACCTCTGTTAGTTTGGTATGAAACAAAATAAAAGATCTAGTTTTTGGATGCAGACAAGTTATATGATAAACTGTCAAATGTGAGAGAATATCTCGCATGTAGATAGGAGAAATTCTTGCCTAGGTTACTTAAAGACTGAACGCTATTGCCGCACGTCTAAGTCACATCGTACAACCACTATGCTATATGGGCTCTAGTTTTAGCTGATTAAGTTGTCTACATCTAGCCTTATATTGTGGAGGCGCAGATGTAGTGAGAGCATTCTGGGTAGGTTTGCATGTAGGGGCTCCCTTCAACAAGGTGTTGGGGCTCAAAACTTACTAATACAATGGTGAATACTCTCTTAGAGGATGGATCTAAGTGAGGGTCTTCGCTTAGGGGATGGACCTAAGTGAACATTCGAATGCTCTCTTAGGGTATGGACCTAAGAGAGGTTCGATGTTCATTGGGCTGGTGAAAGGTTAGGACTAGATGATCTAAAGGCTATATGATAATCACTTTTGTCACATGCTAAAGGAAGCGTGAAGTTGTCTGATAGTGTATTTGATTATCTCATGTGGATAAAGTTGTACAACCTCTCTAAAGTGATAAAAACTATTTAAATAGTCATGCTCACGGTCATAAGCAAGCTTGGATACAACCATAATGGGTATAGTTTTCATTTTTAAAACTATTTCACTGTATATGATGGGGTGGCATGTACGCATCTTCTGTATGCCATGCACACGCGACAGGAGGGTTGTGAATAGATGTGATTTACTGTTATCAAAGTTATATAAATGTTATTTTATTACATGTCAAATGCTCTTTACAATTCCGTTTGTAAATTATTACTTATTGATATTGCAAACGAAATTTGCTTCATGCTAATAATAACTTAGTATAGAGCCTCATCCTTTGATAGCCTTGCATATATGTATAATTTTGCGATATACTACAAGTCTTATTAAGTACATAATGTACTCAATCTTACTTAAGTTATTGTTGATCAAAGAATGAAGAAGGATATTTGCCTAATGATGCGTACTTTGCCCCTGGCACTGGGAAATTCAATGATGGGTCTTTGTAGGGTCTAACTCTAGTGAGTTTCCTATGGGCTATGATGGCATACCACTGGATGCTTTTGCTTATTTACTAGTCTTCCGCTGTATTTTGTTCTAGACTCTGATGTTTATCTAGCTGGTCGGCCCTATGATGTAAACTCTACTATGCATCGCTTATGATTCACCTCTTTGTCATAAATTAAATATATACAATGTGTATGGATGTGATCTCAATGTTATGAGAGTGTGTACTAGCTATTGATTATGGGACTAGTATAGAACACATATAGTGATTAGGGTATTCCACGCCCAGGGTCCCCATAGCGTTGGTATCAGAGCCATACTTATTGTAGGTTAAGCCCTAGATAGAATGGCCGTTAGAATATGGACTAAGAATTAACAATGAAACCTAATCTAATCATATGGTTGATTATGAAAAAAATAGGAGTATTGCTAATTCTTACCTCTCTTAGCATTCTCCTCTTACCTAAAAGTCTTCTTTTGATTATCGGCTCTCACCTAATTCAAAATAACTCGAGTTTGAGAAAAGGGATGCTCTCCAAAAATTTAAAGTTTTTTGATTACTTTTAGGACTTTAAAATAGAGCCAAAATGATTCCAAAAAGTTATTAAAACATCCCACCCAAAGTTCTTTTGGAAGTTTCTCTTTGAACTACTAAGGATACTACTCTAGATACCCCCTTTTTCCCGAAAATTTCAGAACACATACTTGCAAAAATTAATGTGATGTAATATCCTATAAACCTCTCCTACCCTCATTTGGAGTTAAATTGATTGTTATTGTGAAGGTTTAATAATATAGAAAGACCAATGGGTAGTATAACCTAGAAATAAGCCATAAGTCTTAGTTAAATAAACTAGAGAGTGGACAAGAACTTGTACAAAAATTCTTATCCCATCTAATGCCATTTTTTATCCTAGCCCTTCACAAATTAGTAACTAACTATCCTTCCTCGCTAAGCCTCGATGCCGCCATGCCACGCACTGCCCTCTGCATGCTTACCACTTTCGTCAACACCCTTGGTGCATCCTCCGGCCCCGCCGTCTAAAACAATAGAATTCCCATCCTTGGCGACACATTTTGCTCACCCCATATCCGTACCCCCCCCCCATTGGAATTTGCCGCTTCCCTGTTTTGCCATTAGCCTCGCTTGAGCTGAGTGCATCGCGAGGTCTGCCTCCATAGTCCTCCCCATCCATGCTCAATGCCACAAATGGGTTCCCTGTCCCTGAGAACACGCCTTTCTCATGTCCACCTCTCTGTTCCACCATCGGAACGCCATCACTGCCTGCGCCCTAGCTCCCTTCCTCTGCAGCATAATGGGGAAGAAGGAAACTATTCTCCTGACCCATACTGTAGCAGAACGACTCAACCGAGCCCAGGTGTAGCACTGTGCTGTGCCTAATTGGTCGAGCCAAACTGTTGGGTTGGGTCCAACTCAAATCCGATCGAGCCATGCCCAGTTGGTCAATCCCAACCAAGTGGATCACACCGGACTTAAACTTGACTCAAGTTCGACCAAACCATACGAGCCTTGCCTAAGTCAAACTACACTGAAACCGAACCATGTCGAGCCCACCCAAATGAGAGCTAGTTTAATCCCTATTCAGCCTAATTCCAACTGGTTTATGGTTGAATCTCACTGTTTTAGCCCCAGTTCAACTAGTTTTTCACTAGTTCTTGCCATTTTGATTCTGGTTCACAACTGTATACTAACTCTAGCCAAATTTAGACCCTTCAATCACCACTGTTCATCATCCTTAATTGATCCCAAGCATTTTGAAGCCATCCGATCGTGGTTTTCTCTCTTGGGAGTGTTTCAGCTCCGTTCTTTTTTCTCCTTATGCATTCTTTCTTTTGCACGAGTTTGTAGCTGTCCTAGTTGGCTTATTTGGTGTTGTGGTCGTGTGTGTCGTTAGATTATGCAAGAAGAGAAGTAGAAGCTGGAGCTAAGATGGATCCTGAAGATTATGTGGAGCTGGAATTGAGATGAATTAAGAAGGATTCTATGGAAAGGATGGAGTTTGTGTGGATCCCGATGATTGTAATAAAGTGGATCTAGAATGTTATTCCATAGTGAATGACAACTTCAAACCAAAAGGCAAGCCACAATCCTTATCATATTGAACTCCTATTAGTTGGGTATATTATATATGGGTTATTTTCTGTATTATTTATTTGTCAATGTTATTTATTATAAATTAAATTTTAATAATCCTGCTTAAGTAGTTAGTTCCTTTAATTACATTGTTTACATGCTATATGTGAGAACTACTATTTTCTAATCCGCTTTAATTAACAATTAAGACTAATGAAAATTAATTAATCACTTGATTAAGCAAAGTGTGCAAGGATTTTTAAAATGCAAGAACAGAATGAATAAATAAATGTTTTCCACTAGACAAATCTAACTAAAAATTTACAAACCATCTCAAATTTCAAATTCACAAATATGAAATCATCTCAACATGATCCCAAGCAACATAGGTCAAGTAAAATATTCATAGTCCGTTTACAACAAATAATTCCATCCATCAGGAAATAATTTAAATCATTCCTCAAATCAAATAAAAATATTAACAGTCCATGTTACATCAATATAACAATCAAAATTACATCTTTTTACACTTCAAACTACATCCCTTTATAATTCTCTATCTCAATTTAAATTACATCAATTATATTCAAAATTACATCAAATCACAATCTCGATCTCAACCAAGTCCATCATCTCCAAAATAATTACATTATGATTTCATTTACATAAATATTTGCTAGTCTAGAATAACTGGCATTATTTTAATTATGAAGAAAACCATTAACAGAAGAGCGAAAAAGACTGAACAAAATAAATAAATGAAAGTCAAGTTGCCGTCAGAACTTGTCTGGTTTTTAGAATACCGAAACCTTTAGCGCTCATCTAGATACTATGACTATCTGGGGTCAGCCGACACCTTCACTTAAGTGGGTTTCATTATCCGACAAAATATTGAGCCAACACCAACTTTATTTTCCATTGACTTATCTCAAGCAGTAGAAAAACTGAATTATAGTGCCAAAACCACCCTATGGACCAATGGTCCATAATGGTTACCCAAAAAATTACCACTTCACAACAATATCAGAGAGATGAGGGGATAAGACCGAATATCTCGACAGAGGAGAGGCAAACACTCCCTTCCCATTTTAAGCAACCAGAGAGAGTCAATACCACTCCATCTCCATTCTCATTCCTTCTCTCTACAAAGACCAAGCGCAAGCCCAATGCACACAACCAACCACAATCAAGCACACCCACAAAGCCAACCTAAGTCAAGCACTCCAACAAAGCCAACCGAAGAAGACAATGTAGAGGGAGCAATGAGGAGGAAGCCAGGAGGAGGGGAGCCCAAAAAGGAGTTGAGGAAGACCATAGGAGCGAGGACCGCAACCACGATGTCCTAGGAACCAACACTACTACAGAAAACCGTATTACAGATGGTACAAAAACGTCATCACAGACGGTTTTTTTGAGCCGTCTGAATTTATGGGTCAGTAATGATACGAGGTCATCACAGACTAAGCCAAGGCCAGGGGTAGCTAAGAGAAAGCGAGCCGAACCCTGGGAGAGCCGCGAAGGAACCGCAACCCTCGGCACCATTCTCATCCACATCAAAGCATCCAACCATCAATGGCAAGTAAGGTGCCCCCATATGCTCTCTGTTTCCATCATTCCCACCCAAAACCCACATCACAGAGGTAGGAGTACCAGTCTACATTCCCAAAACCCCATTCACACATGCCCCCATGCCCTCATTCACAGTAGCGTCACCGCCATAGAGCCAGTAATTTGCATCGCTAAAATGAATAGAGAGATTAGAGGAGCGTAGATTACACCAGTGAGAAGCCTGCCTTGGCGTCGGCAAGCTCAGCATGGCCACCATGCGCACCTGGCAGCATTCCACTGTGCTCCCTGGCACACAGGGTGGCTCCAAGCCTTATTGTAGTAGACAATGGCTGAGGCACTGCACCACCATCAGCATCACACAAATCACCAAGCAAATCAAGAATAAAATCCATATCTGGAATCAAATCAAAGGAATAAAAGGCGTAAAAAAGTAAATTAGAGAGGGAGAGCTAAGGCTAAGGTCAAGCCGAGAACGGGCTGAGGCTGACCTAGAGGAGCGAGTAGAGGCAGTGTAGAGGAGTCGGCAACCTGCCTAGGCTGGAATTTGAGATGGCGCAAGGGAGACGCCGGTAGCTGAATACAAGGTATGTTCCTCAATCGGTTGACTGTGGGTAATGCCAAACCACGCGGGGTGGTATCTCTAATGAACGTGTACTAGTCATTAATTATAAGATTAGTATAAAAACACATAGGAGGGTCTGAATCACATGATCTCAGGTCCTAACGAAACGCATCGAATCTTCATGAAATTTTGAAGTAAATCTTAATGAAGTTTTAGTGGATCAAAATTAATACACCTAAAAATCTTCCATTTCAAAGAGGCAAAGTTCCGATCGGACTGCTCTGACAGCACGGTAACGCGCACGTGCGTTAACTCAAGTTACTGAACCAGCCAAGACGACGCAGGTTGCCTTGCCACGCGCCAGCATGGGCGAGCCCCCACCCAACCTCCCCACCTCCGCCTCTGCCCGCGCCGGCGCCGCCGCGACGTCATGGCCGGAGCTGCTTGCCCCGTTCGACCTCTCCCGCATCCGCTCCACCCTTTCCTCCCGCCCGCTCACCCCGCGCCGCCTCGCCCGCCTCCTCGCGCTCCCGCTCTCCCCGGCCACCTCTCTCCTCCTCCTCCAGTGGTACGCCACCTCTCACCCCGCCCTCTCCTCCCTCGCGCTCCGGCCCCTCCTCGCCGCCGACCCCACGCGCGCCCTCTCCCTCCTCGAGTCCCTCCCCGCCTCCTCCGGCCTGCCCCCTATCCGCGAGTCCCTCCTCCTCCCGCTCCTCCACTCCCTGCCCCCCGGCCGCGCCCTCCACCTGCTCGACCAATTGCCCCGCCGCTTCGCCATCTCCCCCTCCTTCCGCTCCTACAACGCCGTCCTCTCCGTTCTTGCGAGGGCCGACTGCCACGCCGACGCGCTCGCGCTCTACCGCCGGATGGTTCACAGGGACCGCGTCCCGCCCACCACCTTCACCTTCGGCGTCGCCGCGCGCGCGCTCTGCCGCCTCGGCCGCACAGACGAGGCGCTCGCGCTGCTCCGCGGGATGGCGCGCCACGGGTGCGTGCCCGACGCGGTGCTCTACCAGACGGTCATCCACGCACTGTGCGCCCACGGCGGGGTCGCTGAGGCCGCCGCACTCCTCGATGAGATGTTCCTCATGGGGTGCGCTGCGGACGTCAACACGTTCGACGATGTCATCCACGGGCTGTGCGGTCTCGGGCGGGTGCGCGAGGCGGCGAGGCTCGTGGACAGGATGATGATGAGGGGCTGCGCGCCGAGCGCCATGACATACGGGTTCCTCCTCCAGGGCCTGTGCCGAGCGAGGCAGGTGGACGAGGCACGCTCAATGCTTGGGAGGGTGCCGGAGTTGAATGTTGTGTTGTTTAACACGGTGATTGGCGGGTGTCTTACGGAGGGGAAGCTAGCAGAGGCTACGGAGCTGTATGAGACAATGGGTTTGAAGGGCTGCCAACCCGATGTGCGCACGTACAGTATATTGATACATGGGCTTTGCAAGCTTGGGAGGCTTGGTTCGGCAGTGTGGTTGCTTAGAGAGATGGAGGAGAAGAATTGTACTCCGAACGTTGTAACCTACACGATCTTGCTGCATTCCTTTTGCAGGAATGGCATGTGGGATGACACAAGAGCAATGCTGGAGGAGATGGCGGCGAAGGGCTTGAGTATGAATTCACAAGGGTACAATGGAATAATGAATGCGATATGCAAGGATGGCAGGATGGATGAGGCGATGAGGCTCATCCAAGAGATGAAGAGTCATGGGTGCAAGCCTGATATTTGCACGTATAATACGATAATTTATCATCTGTGCAACAATGACCAGATGGAGGAGGCTGAGCATCTATTTGAAAATTTGCTTGAGGAGGGTGTTGTCGCCAATGGAATAACTTATAATACGCTCATTCATGCACTATTGTGCAACGGAAGATTGCAGGATGCCATAAGGCTTGCA
This sequence comes from Dendrocalamus sinicus, assembly GCA_036346575.1. NCBI lineage: Eukaryota > Viridiplantae > Streptophyta > Magnoliopsida > Poales > Poaceae > Dendrocalamus > Dendrocalamus sinicus. The sequence continues at coordinate 11,566,326 of CM070670.1, forward strand.
AATGATATGGTACTTCATGGTTGCTCACTTGACGTTGTTAGCTACAATGGGCTGATAAAAGCCCTGTGCAAACATGGGAGTGTTGATCGGGCCATGGTGCTGCTTGAGGAAATGACAGAAAAGGGTACTAAGCCAAATAATGTGTCATACAACCTCCTGATCAGTGAGCTCTGCAATACAAGAAGGGTGCGTGATGCACTAGAGCTCTCGAAGGAGATGTTGAATCAAGGGCTTACTCCTGATATTGTCACGTATAATACGCTCATAAATGGATTGTGCAAAATGGGATGGATGCATGCTGCTCTGAATCTCCTAGAGAAGCTACACAATGAAAATGTGCATCCCGATATTATTACTTACAATATTCTCATTAGTTGGCACTGCAAAGCTAGATTGCTTGATGATGCTGCCATGCTTCTAAACAAAGCAGTGATTGGTGGATTAAAACCCAATGAGCGCACATGGGGAATTATGGTGCAAAATTTTGTCAGGCAGCCACTTAGTTTTTTAGCTGACCAGCTTGAAGGGTACTAGAAAAGATTTGCTTCCGTGTGTTTTATTTTATGGCTGGTTGTTACTACTTTTGGAATTGCCACAGCTTCATATGTTGTAAAGATCAAAATGGGCAGATCATGGCGTCCATCATAGTTTTCACCATGCTTGGTGACCTGGTATGTATTTCTCCCCCTGTTAGAAGTTTGTACCGTTATCTGCTGACCATTTAACATTATCCAATTCTTTTGTTGTATGTGTAGTGCATGATCGATACACTAACGCACATCCTTCTTGACATATTTCGAGTTGTACTTACAAGGAAATCACAAAAGGTAATATCTTTTATTAACTGTGCTTCTCCAAGTTAACAGTTTTGTGCCAAAATATTCTTGTATCTAAATATAAACTTTTTCATCTAAAAGTCGGCTATTTTTCAGAAAGTTTCTTTGGCTAAAGCAAAAACAAAATTTAGGATAATGTTATGTTCTCGGGAACTCTTGAAATCAGGAGATCTTATTTTGGCATTCACAAACTGTATTTTCTTTAGGTTCTTTTATTTTTTATCTCTATAGCCGAGATGCCAAACAAGATCACCAGCTCAATTGGAACATTAACTATCCATATCTTTATATAATTAATTTATGTCAATCTGTTGCATAATTAAACAATTAGGGAATGTTTAAATATAAAACTTCGAATTGTAAACAATCTTAGCTCTGATGAACATGCTGCAATTTTCATTGAAAAAAATGAATTCTGCTTATCTTCTCATTCCGTTAAGCTGAATTTTATCAGAAAAGTTATAAGTTTACTCTGCCGCTTTTCTTATAGTGGTACATGTTTGTTGGGTGAGCATGACCTCGCTTTTTATCGTTTGCATTGTTTTTGCAATGTGTTGGCCTGTGAATACTTAATATTTACATCTCTCAGGATTGGTCGGCATTTGCTTCTGATGCTGTTGTCTGCAATACTGAGGCCCATGTTTGGACTCTTGTTGAGCTTGCCTTGTGATTTTGTCAATAAATACTTCTTCATGCCTTTACCATCTCATATGATAGGACTTGTTTCAGTTTCTTACATATTTGCTTGATATCATAAATATTGGCATATTTTATTGTCCTAGTGTCATAAACCTTAGTTCATAGGGGGTAAACACCACCGGGAGGATGGCCGGGCGACGACAGCGTAGAGGGAGAGAGAGGAGACTATAAATGAGAATGACTTTGTTATTTCTTTGCTTGGTTCCAATAACATGCGGTAGCCCCTTATATAGATGGGCTCTCCCTAATAGATAGAATCTAATCTCAATCATATCTCTAACAAATATAGAAACTAATATCATATCTCTAACAAAAGGAAACTAATCTCTAACTCAAAGAGAAACTAATCTCTACTTCCTAATAATGAACCGGCTGGGTCCAAGGCCCACGCCCATGACATTACACCCCTCCTGGACATGCAGCTCGTCCTCGAGCTGCTAGGCGGCTGCCATGGTGGTAGTTCTATGTTGATGAAGTGTAGCGCTTTCCGCTACACGATGCCTGCAAAAGAAGTTTTTTTCCTTTCCTTTTTTGTTTTACTTCGGTCGCTCAACCATGTACAAAAGCCACTGACCTCTCACTTCTCCACACATGAATCGACTGAACACACGCGAACCGATCGCGACGTCTGGCCTCACCGACAGCGGTCGGCCTCACTGGCGTTGGCGACCGGGCAACGAGTGGCGGCGGTTGGTGGAAGCTAAAGCAGGACAATTCTGGCGGCCTCGGGAGTTCGGCGACCGGGAACGGCGACGTCGGCTGCAACCTGCATGGATTCGGGCGGCGGATGGCGACCGGCGATCTGGGATGGCGACGTCGACAGCGACCTGCGTGGATCCAGGTGGCAGATGGCAACCGGCGACCGAGGACGGCGACGGTCATGGATCCAGGCGGCATCGGCTACGTAGATCGGTGGAACAAAGCAGGCGGCGGACGAGCGCAGCGGCGTCAATCTTGATGAAGGGGACGAGCTCCCGGAAGTAGACGGTGACCCTGGTACACATGGTGTCGAGGCCACCAGGAGCAGTGCTGCCGCCGGTGAGGTCTTGCGTCGTTAGAGGGAGGCAAATCGATGTTGGCCGTTTTTGAAGGCTTGGGTTCGAACGCGGTGTTGGAGGGCTTGGCCTTGGACGCCGGTGATACGGCTCCAATCACCCTTGGTGTTGTATCAGGATGCGCCTCTGCTCTACGAGTGCGCACTTGTTGCGCCTTCCATTGATTTGCGACCATCTTCAAGGTAGCATGCATTTTGAGGAAGACGTCCGCAACCTCTTTGTTGATACTGGCCATCTTGTTGGCGTTAGCCTTTATTGTGGCCAACAACTCGGCAGCAGAAACCATAGTAGTAGAAGTCATGGGAAGAGATCGACTGCTCTGATACCAAGTTGTTATGAATCTTAGTTCATAGGGGATAAACACCACCGAGAGGATGGCCGGGCGGCATCGGCGTAGAGGGAGAGAGAGGAGACTAGATGAGATACTTTGTTATTTCTCTGCTTGGCTCCAATGGTATGCGACAACCCCTTTATATAGATGGGCTTCCCTTAACAAATAGAATCTAATCTTAATCATATCTGTAACAAATATAAAAACTAATATCATATCCCTAATCATATCTCTAACAAAAGGAAACTAATATCTAACTCAAATAGAAACTAATCTCTACTTCCTAATAATGAACCGGTTGGGCCCAAGGCCCACGCCTATGACATTTTAAGATACATCCTGATGAATTTTCCCTAATTTTTTTAGAAACTTCTAGATGTACTACATTGTTTCATAGATCATTACTCTAGTGTATGTATATTCTGTAGCATGCACGAATGTGATAATAGCCCTTCTTAAAATACCATATTTGGGGACTGATTGGTGGACAAGCATGTCCTCTTTCTAATCTATAAGGTATTTTGACAAAATCAGTCTATGCCTGATAAGTGTGCAGTGTCCACTGTCTCTCTGATATCTCTCTTGCTACTGACATTTTCTCTCTGGTTTATTTAAGTACCTTTGGTCCCGACCCTTGTGACATCCCTTTTGTTTTATTTTGTTTGGGCTTATAATTCTCTTCATCGTTCTTTTCATTCCTTTCTCCTTTTCTTTTCCTAACTTGGGAAATTTCTTTCCCTTAGTATGCTCATTTTTATATGATTATGATCTGATTTTTTGCATAGCTATTTGGTTAGTGTTGATTATTCCGTGCAGTTGTGTATAAAACCATTTTCAGAACACTTTGTACTTGTTTTCTCATGTGGTAATTTTTTCACTTTAGTATTCTTTGGTTTGGTTTGCACAATTTCATCATTCTTTAGTGTACGCATAGTTGGTAACCACTTACCAATTGTTTCTGCCTCAATAAATATTTGTTTTTTTTCTGCCTTAAATTTGGGTAGAGGTGTGTTTACCTTGTACCTTTGTTATTAGTTGAAGGGTAAAGGTTCGCAACCAGTGCTGGACCCAGGATTTCTGAGATGGGTGTTCAGAGTTAATAAAACATTGCTCAAAGGAAAAAGGAAAAGCCCTCGATGGGAAAAAAAAAATCAAAGTATAAATTGTCAAAACCAAAAACATCTCAAAATAATGTAGAAAAATTACAAAATAATTAAGCAAAATACAATTTTTAACTCTACGACCCTTCATGCAATGTTAGAGGCAGCCATTTCATTGTTCCTTAGAACTACCTTATTAACTTGCTCAAATTTTTATGCTAACCAATTTAAAAGTTGAAGGAAATTTTCTTTATTATGTTAATCTAACAAGCACTATCTACGAAGATTTAAATATGCAAAATTCTTCATTTTTGAAAGATATACGATCTACATTTCACAAAGGCACAATCATTGAACGAATTATTTGAGATTTGCCGATTTCGGAATTGGGAGGGAGAGTGGGAGACCGAACGTAACTCACTTGAGAATGAAACCTCGCCGCAGCACTGTGTGTTTCATATCTTCCTGCTCGCCATGTCGTCACCCAACTCGTCATGTTACTTTACTACTCACTCGCACTGCCTCGCGCCCTCACTTCGCTCCTAGAGCACACCTGTGGTCTTGATTTAGTAATTGGTTTGACTTCTCGCTGGCTCATCGTCGCTAGCTGCCACTGCACGTCACGTGCTCCCTTTTCCATTCCTTGGCCATCGTCGTGTGCGGCCATTGTGGGCTTGCACCACTGCGGCACTACCTCATGCCTCCCGTCTGGCCGGCTCCCTCACCCTCTACGTGCGTGCCGCCGCCGCGTTGAGACAGAGATGAGCCAATTAGGGTTAGGACTTGGGTGGCCAGTTAGGGCCTTAGGGAATTTGGGCTATGGTTAGTCTGGTGGGCGTAGAGGGCGTTCTAGTGGGCTGAGAGAAAGGTGTGGGTTGGATTGGGCTGATTTATATTCTTTGGGTACATATATGTATTATTTTGGCTTAATTAAGAGTATATATATATGTAATATACATAATATATACAATTTTTTTTTTTGCAAAAGATAATGGGTATTCAGCTGAACACCCATGAACTCAAGAGGGTCCGCTCGTGCTTGCAGCTAGGGCACTCTAATTCCTTAGTCTTAATTTGGTACACAAATGTCATTTTAAAAAATGGTGAACAAGCATCCTCCGATGCTGCAAAAGCAGAAAACCAAGTTCACGACATAGGAAATATTCCAACGACTCTTGAGGTAAGTCTCTTGTATTTGTGTCTATTTCAAACTTCTAAGTACTCCCTCCGTAGAAATATGTGGGGTGGGTTCTTTTGGGCTATGGCTTAGCTTTTAGTTTATGGTTTTTGAATTTTGGATGTTCGTGAGAGACAGTACGCAGAGGAAAATAGTTGTATGCAATTTTGGCCGGTATAGTTGAATTCGGCACATTGTCTACTACAATTTACTTGTAGATTCTGTCTTAAAAAACACACCGTTTAAAAACTAGTTACTGTAGCCATAGAAGCCAAAGCCTAAGCCCAACTGAAGGCAGCCATGGTTTTTAGATTTTGGGTGGTCAAAGTTCCTTAATTTTGACTGCTAATATGTACAAAACTGTTTAGATTAATCATATGAAAATAGTGCAATTAGATTTGTTATGAAAAATACTTTCAGAATACAATGTTTTTATAATTTTAACTAACATATTACTATGGAAATGGCCAAAGTTACTTACTGGAGACAGTGTCTTATCCAAAGCGTCGAGTATTCTTGAACAGAGGGAGTATTAATCTTTCTTAAGCATTTGTTAATTTGTCACAACAGATCATGTCTGTTGAGAAGAGCTTCTTTCCTCCAAGTATTGCAAAGAAGTTCACTAAAGAAGTTGTCAACGGAACGTTGATATGCTGTAGCTGCTATGTTCAGAGAAAAAGCAAACAGCGAGTGCTGGCGCCGTGTCTACTGTAGCTTCTAAGGAGATTAGTAAGTGCATGTTACTGCAGCAGCTTGCCAAAGGAGTTCCAACCTTCAGATAGTCGACTACTGGATTCATTGTGCTGCAGTGCTGGTGTATCCATCCAGAATCATCAAGTGTTTCTCTTGGAGCCATCCGACAGGTATTTGAGATCACCAGTTTTAGATCAACAAGTCATGGTTGAGCACTCATCCAATGGCATTGTGTCAATCTAGGACCATGCTCCAGTCGTGCCATGTCTATTCAACCATATGGTAGCATAGCTGACTATTATGGATGGCAACATATAAGTGCAATTGCTCTTTGTGGTGTATTCATTCAACCAACTTTTGGTTTGGGCACCAAATTAATATGGGAAACACTGGAAAGAATTTGATGATGTAGTCTATATAAGTGTCTAGTACCCTTTAAAATTTCAGCTTCAAATTCAAATGTGTTTCATCAAAAATTCAAAATGTGTTAGAAGAAACAAAAAAAAAGATAAGTTTCTAGGGATAGTAGCACTGGTCCTTTATTTTTTTTCTTTTTCTTTTCCTTTTGATTTATCATTTATTAGTTTTTTCATTTTTGTTACTCAAAAACATAGAATGAATTTGATCTTAAAATTTATACATAGGTGAATCAGAGTAAATTGAGAAGTGCTTCTACATTTTATCTGGGAATTTTTTAAAATTTTGTTTGGTGTCCAAATCAAAAGCGATTGCATGAATGCTCCACAAATGGTGGTTGTATAAGATGTGTTGCCTGGATGGATTGGCTTCCTCAGGATGTCATGCGAATTTGTGATGTGATATTCCTCTGCCTATGTGGTTCTTGGGTCACAGCTTTGTTCTGCGAATTGCGTTGCGGCTTTCTACCGAGTGTCCTAGTGAATTTCTTTTTAACCTTCCCGTTGTTGTAATGGTATCAGAAGTTGGTTCTGTATTTTGGTCAGCTTATGAAGTTTCTATACCATTTGAATTTTGAGTTTCGAGCGTAATGTTGCCGAACCTGTTGTTTGGCAGGGTTAAGCTCGAAGCCAATGCTTTCTGTTCATGCTGAAAAAAGTTGAGAATTTGCCACTCGACTTCTTTGTGATTTATACTTTTTTTTACAATAGGAAAAGGTCATTTGTTTATATATACAACTCTATCTGCAATTTTTTTTTTCTGTTTGTGTGTGTACGGTAAAGATACAATCACAGATGCTAGAGCATATGAGAATGTTTTCGGTTTATCTGAAGCATGTAGTTTAGGATGTTGTTCTGCGTATCAAAGTATCAAACCATATTGGCACCAACCATATGGTGTTCTGCGCCAGAAGCATATTATAAGTTAAGCATGTCAGTATAACAAGCACATGGCGTGATTTGGATGCCACAAAAACATGAAGTGTTGTGCATTTTTTTTTGGCATGCATGGTGACATTCTTGTATTCTTAAAATTTTGTGGAGCGCTGAAACTCGGGTAGCTTTTGCATGAATGGAAGGACGCCGTCGTGCCGTGGATAGGAACGGCAGTTGTGTGGAGATGGACGCCTGGTGAGGATTACTCGGCGAAGACAGCTTACTTTTTCTCGAGAACACACGGGAGGATTGTGTCATTGTATCAAGATAGAAAAGGTTCGACACAGTAACAGGAGAAGGATCGGCAGGGAACCTGTTGATCCGCCAAAAGAAAACGGAATAGACAACTGTTAGGGCTTGTTTGGGATGCCTGGCATTGGCAGGGATCCCACTTGAATCACATCCACCATAGGGGTGAAATCCATGTGGAAATCCCGGCCTGGATGTGCATTTGGGTAAGAGCAAGTATTATAAGAGGCTGTAAGCTGGCTATATGCTGAGGTGGAGGAGAGAGAGGAGGAGAGAGAAGAGAGGTGGGCTGTAAGCTTACAGCCAACTGAAGCACAAGAACCAAGAAACTTTGTGAGAGGTAGGGGTAGGTCATACAGCCTTCAGCTGACTGTAACTACTATATGAGTAGGCTGAAAAGTGAGCTGTAAGTATTCATATAGCCAGCTGAAGGCTATATTATAAGAGTTGCTCTAAGGGGAATAGAAAATCTCAGCCAAATCCCTAGGGATCCATGGGGCGATAAAAAAAATGCTCCACAGTCCACACATCGGGATTACTCATCCGTCATGTGTTGCCCGCTCTGTGTAACATCCCATTTTCGGGCTTGTTGCTTTATATTGTATTTTGCTGATACTTGCTAAAAATTTGTTTCTAAAAATTCAAATCTTGAGTTTAAGTTTCAGTCAAAAATCTCTTTTGCCTTGCTAATTTCTTCTTTTTCTCCTTTTCAGCCCAAAAGGATTTTACCCCCTCTTCCTTCCTGGGTGGGCCAGCCTCTTCTTTTCTCCTTTTTTCGGCCCAGCCCGCTTTCCCCGACTCTTTATTTTTTGCCCCCGGCCTCCTGGGCCTTTCAGCTGGCCTAGCCAGCCCGGCTCCCTCGTCTTCCTCCTCACTCCCCTCTGCTCTGTTTCGTCGCCGATCGAACGTTGCACAGTGTCGCCGCCCTCGGTTTTTCCTCCTCTGCAAGCGCCGTACCTCCCCGTAGCAGCTCCGCTGCCTCTTCGTGCGCCTCCTCTAGGCCTAGGCACCCACCCCCGCACCGTAGCTCCTCCGCGCGTCGCCCCTCCGCTCTTCGCGGCCGATCAAATCGCCCGGTTTTGCGGTCACCTGGTCGATGCTAATCAAGCGCAGATTGACTCCTCACCGCCTTGATGGCTGCATTGAGTTCGCGTCATTTTACGCCTAACCTTGTGATGTCTCCGCGTGTAGCCTCGCCCCGTGGCTTCGCCGTCGTGCCGCCGTACTCGAGCCGCGGGTCAATCTTGCTTCTTCCCCGCGCGCCTTCACTCCTCAGAGCACCGTGAATGTGCCTGGCGCCCTCTTTCCCTCCCCTCTGCCCTAGCCCGGCGCTAGCCCGGCCACGTCCGCCCCACTCGAGCACGCTACAGGAGGTATATTGTTCGTGCTTTGACTCGCCTTCTCCCCCGTAGCTATAAAAGCTTGGCCAAACTACCGGGAATCCCTTACCCATTCCCCACTCTACCCCCCGAACGAAAATCGTTGCAGCTAAAGGTTCCTTCGGCCGCCACCGTCACCAGCTCGCTCCAGAGCATCCCGAGCGGCATTGTCCCTTTCCCCGAGTCCTTGTATTCCCCGGATGCTCCCAGCGACCCTAATTGGCTTCTCCTTTCTTGCAGCTCGCCGGTGACCATCTCTTCCCCAACTTCAGCCACATCCAGTTGCCGCCGACCCCGAAGGTTCCTGGCCAATTCCTCACGATCGGAGCACCCTTGCCACCCCGTGAAGCTGTCCGTGCCGACAATTTGAAGCTTGGCCATCTTGTCTTCTCCAGCACCGACCGACCACCATCGCCATTTGAGCTCACCATCACCAGCCCACTCCAGGATCCCTGAGCCCTACTCTCCACTCCAGTGAGCCTCAGACAACCCCTAGTAGCTTCCCTGTTGTTTAATCGGCCTCCTATTGTTGGAATCGCTGCCACAACCAATCCCTGTTTCCGTCGCCGCCTAGCTCGCCACCAGTGTCCCTCTGGTCTGTCTCAGTCCGATTCGGCCTGTCGTCGAGTGCGTACGGTGCCGAGCTTCCCATTTTGGAAGTCTCCCCATGCGTTTGTGGCCTCCCTCGCCACCGCTCGGCCGGGAGGAGCTCTGCTCCCGCGCCATTAAGTGTAAACCCCCAGTTAACCATTAACGGTCGTGCTTAGTTGGCGTTAATGAGCCACTGACTAGTGGGCCTAGGCCATTTAAATCCTCCGTTAGACTGACACGTGGACCCCATTTCAATTAAAAACCTATTTAAAAACTAATTGTAAATCTAAGCCACTAACAGGTGGGCCCAAAGCATTGTTTACATAGTACCGTGGTCCCACATGTCAGCCTCTAGCCATTTCTAGAAAAAGAAAATGGTTTCCTTTAAATAAATACCCGTGGGCCCCACATGTCATACTTTTGCTTTTATGGATTTAAAAATTTATTTCAAAAATAAATTAAACCGGTGGGACCCACATGTCACAAAGAGAACTATCTCGCCTGTTTTTATTTTTGGGATTTTCCTGAAAATAAAACTTCGGAGAGCTCGTTCTTCCTCGTTGTAGCTCTGATTTGAGTGAAGCTTGTTTCTAAATTTTTCTAAATTCAAACCCTTTTTGTTGGTTCCAGTTTGGTTTAATTTTGAGTTCATTTGCTTATTATTTTGTGCTTATTTTTTCTCTTTGCCTGTCTCCTGTTATTTGGCCTTCTCCGTCCGGGTAGAATTTGAAGACGCGCCTGAGCCGCAAGACGACCCGCCTCAGGACCCTCTGACCTTGGACCCGGGCAAGTCAACATTTACATTCTGCTCCTATGTTCCACTCAAATTACCTTTATTTAAATTATCCAAATTGCATGCGTTATTTCATGTACAAATGAATTTCACCTATAAGGTAGTTACCACCCACTTGCAAATCTAGCAATATACGTACCTATGCCCTCCTTGAAATTTGATAATCCATATACCTTGTCACCATAGATATTATTGTTATTATTTGGAATAGCTATACATCTTAAATAAATGCCATGTTCGCCTTGTCAAGTCCAGGGCACTAGTTGCCCTGATCATAACTTACAAAACATGAAAACTGGTTTTGGGACAGTCACTGGATGTAAATGGCTGAGTATTGATGATAACTTAATTTATATCTCTCCAAATCTTAAAACTACTTAACCTGTTGGGGCGGATGGTAAGAGTAGATAGTTCCGATGTAGCACAAGAGATTTTGGGTTGTGGTATGAACTGCCTGGACAAACTAAGGACTTAATCTTGTGATGATCTCCTTGTGCAAAACAGTACAACCACAAGTTGGCAAACTGTAGACTTGGCTGAATAATTTACTAGACCTTTAAAGCCATCTCACAGGTAGGGGAAAGAAGGGATTATGCAGGAGGTATAACAATCCGGCCTGAACGGGACACCGCTTACCGGTGATGTTCACCAGCTGCGCTAGACGTTGTGGAGACAGAAGTCTAGCTGCGCTAGACGTTGTGGTGGAACTTCCTATACAACTTATGGGACCCTTTTTGGTAAGGGATAAGCCGATAAGGGTGAGAGGATGATAGGGCGAGGTATTGTAAAGGCCTCGTGACGATCTCTTGATCTACATGACAAAGGAATCATGTGGGCCCATCGAGTTGATTGTCTCTTGTGGGAAAAGTGTACAACCTCTGCAAAGTATAAACTATTCGAATAGTCGTGCCCACGGTCAAGGGCGTACATGGAACTTCCTTGAGTTAGTTCTATTTCCAAAATTTTGGTGGGTGGGATAAAAAGCTTATTGGAGGGAAGTACTCCAACTTTGACTTCTCCTAGAGGGAAGTACTCCAGCATTATTATGGTCTAATCCATCTAGAAATCTAGCATTGATGGATGGAGCCATGTAATTGGTGGATGGAACAAGCACCCCTATATATATACTGAACGGATTAACCTCTTTGAAGCATGTTTGGTTGTCATAGGATTTTGTACTTACAATATTTGTAACTGTCACTTTGCGCAAATAAAAGAGCCTAAGGCACCCTTGTTTAAGCCTTGCATACATATAATTATCTGCACTCTATGTGTTGGCTCGTAGAGCACGGTTGTGTGTGCTCTCCCTCACTCTCTATCCCTTCCCTTTAGAGTTTGCAAATCAAGATCAGTATGAGTACTACCAGGACCAAGATGGCGAGGGTGATGAAGATAGTGGCAATTAGATTAGGACCTAGTATCTCCTTATAGTCTAGTTGACCAAGCTAACTAATGGATGCGTTTAACATTAGCCAGGTCTCTGGGTAATATTAACCGCACCTAGGTTGTCCCAGTCGCTTACCTGTGATGAGATGAGCCCCTCCTTTTGCTTCTGCTATCGCCGTATTTGTGTAATGGACTCATTTGGCCTGACAGCCCCTTTGTAAAACACTAAAACTTATCCCTATGTGGGATATTTGAACTCTGGTATTGTAATATTATGGTCTGTACCTTGTATGAAATGATTCAGCAATGTATCTGTGAGCACTATCTACTGATCCAGAGAATAGTGTAGTGGTATCACAGAGGATTCTAGGTGTGTTAAACCCAGGGTCCGACACACTGCTTCATCTTCATTGCTCCTGACGGTGGTTCGTCGGCCTCCTCATCACTACTCTAACGCCTCAATGGGTGGAATGGATAGCAGTGGTGGCACAACATGACAAGC